>OY998165.1:94702531-95952531 GCA_963921995.1 Oxystoma pomonae
ACTGCGATTTCTAAAGATTTTCACTTTTTAATCCAGAAAAAATTTCTAGTTATTAATATGCACAAGGTATATTCTCACAGGAATTTATTTTCTTTTCTTAATGTAATTATTATCTGTTAAAATATATAGTATACGACTTTATTTGTTTGGTAATTCCTCCCAAGCAAAATTTTCATGACTTCCTACCAAAATATGGAAAGGTTCCAATGTCGTCCAAGCACCATAAGGTGGTCAGATATTGTACAGTCACTTAGCGACCACGTCACGACATCGTGACGTCAACGCAAAATTGTACAAAATCAATAGCCCTTCTTTGGTAGTAAGACGACGTTTGCCGGTCAACAATCTAATTAGGTCTGGTAGACCTGAAGGCTGCTGACAATGTTGGCCCAACGACAAAGTAGGTCCGGGAATGCCATATAACTATGAGATAATATAACGGCCCTCCCCTTGTTTTTCCCGAGAAAAATGTGTACCGATAATAACTCTTCCAATCAAGTTGGCCTGGAAAATCCCCATAGACGAGGAGTGTAATGGGCAGCCGCGTCGATTGCGTCAGTAGTGAAATCAACTGACAACCATCTGACAGTAAAAATGTAGGTTCTACCGTAAAAAAAAGTGTTTTCTAACGTTTTCCGTAATAATAACGCACGCAATCACAGAAAATACCACCATAAAATTTTAAAACACAAAAACTCCAGAATAACATAAACAAAATGGCAAAACCATACCTCGTCAAAAATGTAAACTTTTCGAGAATGCCCAGTTTTCTCAGATAATGGGTTCGGCACTTGAGACTATATTCACGTGTAACGGGTTTACCTTGTGGAGCGAAACCCTCGAGTAAGGTTAAACTTGCAGTTGGAGATGTTTTATCCATAATATAATAAATAAATTCAACTAAATAAAATAAGAGTTTTCGGACAGATGATGTCGTTGTCACTATCACCCAATTAATACCTTGTCATTAAATATCGTAAGGTCACTGCGACACCAGGCATGGATTTGTTAGTGCATGCGCAGTAGATTTTTGGTTTGTGGCCTGGTGGCCCAAACAGTTTCAAAGCCAACCGCGATTTTGAATTTTCTTCTTTGTTTTTCAAAGTTATTTTCGTTACGTATCTCATAGTTATATGGGGAATCATACTGTAACCGTTTTCGTAATCTGTTAATGTAACTTCAACGTTGGAAATAGTCGCGCGGAGATATAGAAGAACTTTAAACTCCGATGCTAAGAAAAATATTTCTCAAAAATACATCAGTAATTAGACTTTAATTTTTGAGATTCTAGATTCTCAATGCAAAGCTGTTTATCGATTTCCCGTACATACGCATTTATCTTAAGATTTTGTCCCTTTCTTTCTTTTTAAACACACATTAATAGATAGATAAAGAAAATCAATCCAATTAACTAAGATCCATACATTTTCTAGTACAGAAAGGCCACTAAACCTTAAATCTCTGTTTTAAAAATCTCTAATTATCCGAAAAATTTCCGGGAAATACTATGTTCGATATACCTCGAAAGAACATAGCTTCCTAGATATTCATTATAATGTGTAAAAATGATTTGATGATCGCGGATATATTTAAGTATAATAATGCAAGAAAAGGTCGAACAGCTTATAGGAACCCCATGTTGATATATTCTTACCTACAATGTTTTAACAGTAAAATTAATAACGGCTTGGATGTTTTTTTTTTTATTATTTTATATGATATTATTTTTTCTTCTTTGTTTTTCAAAGTCACCAAAATCCATGTTTGACGTTTCTTATTTGTTCCTGACCGTTATATAAGTTTGTTTAAAAAAAAGTTTTCCTGGGTTGCGGTCTTAAATAATAATTAGTTGATTCTGTCTAAATTGTAACGTTTCGGTTTATTACAACCATCATCAAACTACATCTATCTAAAATTAGAAAATCATATTTTTTGATAAAAGTTTTACAAAATATAAATATTAAAAATTAAATACAAAAAAGTGACAGTTTAAAAAACAGTGAATAGAACTTTTTACATACATATAAAAAACATACAGAACAAACAAAATTATGTTAGATTAAAAAAGATCTTAATTTTTTTGTTTATTATTAGATGTTATGAACATTAAACTTTTGTTTATATAAAATAAATCTTGCAAAACAAATAAAATACCAACAGTGGCTTGGCTTACTTTTTTATTATTTTAAAACATATTTATTTTAAAATATTTGTACGTGCTTTTTCTTTTTCCATGTTAATTCTTTTGTTGCTTTGTATGCGTTAATTGTGTATTCTACTATTGTTGTTTTTTTTTTATTAAAAATGTTCGCAGAGATAATCTTTGCGATGATTGTGTTTTTTGAAATTTTAGTTTAAACAGAGTGTTTTGATTTTGTTCTATATACAGGGTTTTATTATTTTTATTTAGTATATAATAAGATGTTTGTAAATGTTACTTAAATTGTCAGTATCAGATCTAAAGTTAACTGCTTTTATTCTTCTTTTATGATGACTGTATTTATGTTCATAAATTCGTTATTTGAAATATTGTTTTGTCACATTCTAAGCAGTCTATTTTATATACAACTTTGGCTGTGTCCAATTTATCAGTTTTGGGTTTTAAGTATGTAAAGATTATATTAGAGAGGTTGTTGGTAGTTTTCTTCCGCTACATTTATGTTTTGTGGTTTTAATACTTTTGATATTTTACTATTTATTTCAGGTATGTATGAAATTGATACGAATTTGTTATCTTTTTTGGTCTTTGGGTAAGATGTTGAATTGTAAATTTTATATATTTGGTTTTTTATTAGTGGTTAAAAAAATTTTTTTGGATAGTTATTTTCTCTCTCTTTGATTTTTTTTAAATTTTCAAGTCTGTATTCAAAATCGAATAAAATGATTGCATGATCGGTAAGGGCTGTAACATCGCTTTTTTTATACTTTTGTGGTGCATATGAATTGTAATTTAAATATCGACCAGACTTCCTTTGTGTACCAATTCATTTTTATTGAGTTGTGATTTTTGTATATTAAAGTGAGATCTAAGAAATTTATCAAGTTCACTTGTAAATTTAGGGTTGTTATGAGATTTATTAAATTGATTTAAAGTGAATTCGATTTTATTTGAAGGTAAACATATCAAACAATCATCTACAAACCGGTTTAAAAATACTGGTTTGTAGTTTAAGTTGTTTATGACTGTTTCCTAACTTTTATCGAAAAATATGATTTTTTAATTTTATATAGATGTAGTCTGATGATAGTTGTAATAAAACGAAACGTTACAATTTACACAGAATAAATTAATTATTATTTAAGACCGCAACCCAGGAAAACTTTTTTTCGAAAAAAAAGTTTCTAATGTGTTTCGTATCAAAAAAAAACAGAAAAAAATGGTTAAATTAGCGTATTTTGAAGCCTCGATAACACCTTATTCATACACTACCCCTATTTTCATCAGAGAACTGCCCTGCGTTTGATAAAAATTAGGTATACGACTTCGTAAAATACATCCATAATAAAATACAATCAGCCATTAACATTATTTTAAAATCCGCCATTCCCTATACTAACATGAGTAAATAATAAGTCGTAAAGGATTTACCTTTTAGAATCAGAACGGAACTGTCAAATCTAAATATACCTATATCTATAAACGCAGGATTACCTAAGACCCGACAAGTACAAGCCAACGTCGATTGACTTTGGTAATATGTGTTAAGACGTCGGTACGACGCGAAAATATTTGATCATATTAGTTTAAAATTTGGTCGTAGTAACGTCGACTACCTACTAGTTGACTACCAACGTCAGGGTCACTTATTTTTACGTAGGCCCGACGTAACCCGACGTAATATTGTTGGTTGGACTCATTTTGTATTCTTTTTTGGGAGCATCATCATCTCAAGAATTAAAGAAAGTTATAAATTTCATACCAAAAAGATATAACTCTTTTTTTGTTTTTCTTTAATGCTGAAAATCGTCCATAAAAACGCGAAACAACTTTTTCAATCCCTGTTCAAAGTCCTACGAAAATACCTCCTCTGAAGTGAGAACTGTGTGGAAGGTGTCTACGTAATCTAAAAGTCTAAATATTTATAAAGTAGTAAAGTTTACAGATAATAATAAGTTGTTTTAGACATTATTTTTTTGTTTTGTTGCACAAGCAGACATAGTGAGTGAAATGAAAGGAAAAATGCAAGCATAAATAAATAAATAACAAACAGACATAAATGGAATCAACTAAAAGAGAAATATACGTAGGGACAAGTAAAAATATAACGATTTAATTATAGACTAAATTACAGGTGTTAAAAAAAAATGTATATAATTATATCTTACACTTTACTTTTTATAAATTATTATTTATTAATAATAGACTCTCGCACACTTTTCTTGGTTTTGAAATAATAAAAAATCTGGCTCTAAATACTGTTTGAAGATTTTTGAATAACCATATTCCTGATTCACAAAGTTTAAAATGTTTTATTTACACTCTAGAAGTTGTCTTGCTTTGTATATCTATTTTTTTGGCCACGCTTTTAAGTCTTTAGTACTTCCAGGTGCATAAGGCTTTTGTATGACAGTTTATTCATTTTTGTTGGCCAGAGTAAAAGTGTAAGGGTAAAAAAAGGAATGAACTAATGGAAAAAACTTTTTAAGACAACTTTTCAGAAATCTTAAATTCCTAAAAAAAAGAAAAAAAAAGAAAAAGAAAAATTTTTTTATGCCTGAACTCGATTAAAATAATTCTTGTAAGCGAAGGAAGTAAAAAACATTTAATTGTAGCCCAACAAATTATTTCTTTAAAAAATATAGAATTATATAGCTTTTAGGATAAATGACCCACAATTAAAATTTAATAATTGTACAAGGAAGCTATTTTAAGTTTACTAATTAAAATAATTGCATCGCTCGTTTTGCATTTTCCGTTGCTTCTTTTATCCTTTGGTTTTCGTAAAATTCTAAAAAACGTCTCTTGAAATGCTCTAAATTTTATTTTAGAAATGTGAAATGAGGATACAACCAGACATATTTTAGTGAAAACTGATGTAATTCACAGTGACAAAAGCTTCTAAATCAATGAAAAAATACTAAATTATTAACAACTGAAACTCTCTATTTTGACTTTACAATTACATTACATTACAAACCATCCCATGCTATGGTTTTTTCTTCAAGGGTATCGAGGGAAAATCTTGTATAAGACGCCCGGTCCAACCGACCAGTCTGATGGCTGGTCAGAGTCACTGCACTGCAGCCCATGCTAGAGTACCTACGTATATAATAATCGAGTACTGCTATGCGGAGAAACTACGAGGAGGTTGAGCAAAACCGCAGACTCGAATTTCGTACAGCCTATTTCCATTAGGAAGCATCGTACTGATGCGCACCGCAGGAGCAAAACTGCGAGTCTTTTGTTTATCCCAACTATCTATAAATAATAGTCATTTATGTATCTAGGTCGTAAAGTAGGCGTTTATCGCCCGCGGCGTTAAAGTTATCCCTAACGGCTCAGGTTATAACACACTAAGGGCGTTAAATGCAATTTAAGACCGAGATACATACAATATTTTATGAAATAGCGAAGTATTTACTTTTAAACTAGGTTTAGTTTTTTTTATTTAACTTGGATTTGGTACAATAATGGTAACTTACCGTAATATTTTGTCATAATATTACATAATGATATGTGTCAAACCACTGTTATTAAAGGAGGCATCTGCCTAACTTCCCTAGCAACGGTTCAATTTTATTGTTTCGTAATAGCAACCGATAAACAACCTTTAATTTTTTAAGTAAAGTAACAAAAATGAATTCTTCGGAATTGGAGCTACCTTGAGAACTTTTGAAGTCTGTAGACGAAGCAAAGCAAAATCTGCTGCCATTAAAGTGAAGGAAAATCTATGAAAAGCATTACAAAGAATTTTCTGCATGGCTCATGGAAAAGTCTGTAGCCGTAAGTCAACTTAATGAAAACGTTATGCTAGCTTATTTTAATGAAAAGTCCAAGAATTACAAAGCGTCCTTGTTATGAAGCTATTATTCCATGCTTAAAGCTACCCTAAACCTCAATATTGGTGTGGATATAAGCAAATTCCCGAAACTGATTGCTTTTCTAAAACGAAAATCGGATGGTTATAAACCCAAGAAATCCAAAATTTTGAGCAAAGGGGAAGTCGAAAAGTTTTTAACTGAGGTACTTATTTTATAGGGTTTTTTATTAGTCAAAGTGGTCTTGATATTTGGCGTGTGCGGAGCCTGTCGCCGCGAAGAACTAGCGAAACTGAAGTTAATGATATTCAGGACTTGGGAGAATCTCTGATGGTAACAATCAAACAGTCAAAAACTAAAATTGACAGAATGTTTGTGATTATTGATGGACAAAAGGAACTACCTAGTTTCTTGGGAACATTCAGAAAATACTTAGCCTTGCGACCAGAAACAATAGACCACAACAGACTCTTTGTGTTTTACAAAAATATGAAATATTCAACGTAAGTAGTAGGAAAAAATACTTTTGGCAAGATGCCAAGGCAGATCGATTCATTTTTATATATTCCTGATGCTGAACAATTTCCAGGGCACTGTTTTCGGCGAACATCAGCCACACTACTTGCTGAAGCGGATGAAAGCCTTACCAACATCAAATTACATGCCGAATGGAAGTCCAGCGGCGGAGGGGTACATCGAGAAAACCAGTAGAGAAAAAAATATCAAAAAAAATTGTTGAGAACACAACAGCATCTCTTACCCAAGATAACATCCTGCCTTTAACATCAACATGTTCAAATCAGAGTAAAGACTTAAAAAATAAGATTTAAGCAGTGGCAAACGGTCGAGCCACAGCGTCCTCATCAGCTACAGCTTTCTCGCCATTAAGTATTGTTATTTATTACACAATAAAAAATATTGTAGCATTTAAGATTTTTTAATAAAAATAAAATTTTTTTCAATTTTCATTTATTTTTTCAATAAAAAATAAAAAAATAAAGGGTTAAATTGAAAAAAAAAACAATCAAAAAGGGTTAAATTCATTCTGTCATCCAAACACGTTAAAATCCTACTTTACTGCCCAGGGCTATAAAGTGCCATTTTACCGCCCGAAGGCGATAAAGTGCCACTTTACGTTCGCAAATGGGGGCGGTAAAGTGCACTTTATCGCCCGCTTGTGCATAAAGATAATTACGTCTATCTCAGAAGACACGCTTAATTTTCCTTAAACATGAAGGCACATCTTTACTTTACCTATTTTGAGGGATAAAAAATAAAATATATGTTTAAATAGACTGAAACAAACATGTTTTTGAATCAAATTCATTATTTATTTGTATCAAGCCTAAAAAATGGGTTTGAGTGAAACAGATTTTTGTTTAGAATAAGTAAAAATTTATTCATAATAAATAAATTACGTATTTAACATAAATACCGATGTATTCGATTTGATGTAAAAATTTATCAAGTCAAATTCACGAAACCTTTAAACTAAATTAAACTGTGCACTTAAAATAAAATTATTTACTCATTCCTTTGATTCCACGCTCAACAACAAAACAGTATTATATTCAGTGGTTGTCATTTTCCCAGAATAGTTTCATAGTATCATCAAGAACCCCATACATGATTAGGAACGTAGGTCCCCATTGTTTGAATTTTTATGCTTCGGTAACGGTTAGCGTAGAAGCTCGTGGTCGAGGAGATCGGTAGCTAGACGTGCGAGGCGTTGCAGTGTTAAATAATAAGTGCCTTCACCATTTTCTTCTATACTTTCAGGGCAAAAAATATTCTCTAGAAACAAATCCATCATGTACTTAACTTAAATGACAAGAAGTCAAAGGAATTAATCCCTTAAATCAGGTTAGTAAAAATAGAGACCTTTTGTACCTCGTATAAAAAATCCGACTTTATCCCGTTGTGACGTAGCTAACGTCACGTTATTTTTGAGACACCATTTTTAGTTTTTCCACGCCGCCTTTGATTTCTTTATAAAACCGACTTTATACAGTATTTACTATTATAAAGATTTAAAAAAGAATATGTCCAATAATATTTTTCATTTAGATTATCTTACTCTTGTGATTTTTACGGTGAATTTTAATTATTAATAATTTTTAAAAACACAACAGAAAAAAGGGAGGTTATGATAAACAGATCATCATTCATGATCAATCAATTGTCATGGTTGCCAATGCAAGTCAATTTTTTACATTTCTTACGAAATTCTAGCCAAAGAAAATGATTAAACAAAAATTGACACTTATTTTTACAATTATGAAGAATACAGAACATATTTGCATTTAAAAATCAATTTAAATTTTTTGTTTTACTACTTAACGTTTTACTGTCGGCAACCATGTCAATTATAAGGGATACGGTATTCACAAAACGTCACACGTTATCGGTTAGTAAGGGATTCCGTTATTAACTCGTAACTGCGCATGCCCGAAATAACCGATAAAGTAAAAAGGCATCAAAATTATAGGTGCAAAAGGTCTCTAATATTTAAGCCAATTATAATTTATTTACAGCAACAAATTAATATATGTCAACCTCACCATGTGGTTGACTTTTCAAAAACATTTTGATCTATTGTATTTGTTTTTATTTACCATTGTGTGTCATTTGGAAGGTACTTGAGTACTGCATAGGGACGTATCCAGGATTATATTTTAGGAAAGCTTGATTGTCTGGGAGGGTTAATTTAAAAAAATCATAAAAATTAAAAGTAAAAATTTCTCTCGTTTGGGGGAACGATTTTTTTCAAGTCTGGTCTCGTTTAAAAGGTAATGAATTAGTCTACAAACGCGTACTTAGGATTTTGTTTTGCCGTGCTTATAAGAGCCAAAACCGCACCAATTTTCTTTTTAAAAGAATGTAAAATGAGAATTACACTTTATTTTGTCCTGTTTTCGCTTGTAGTTTTCTGCAATTTTGGCCTCATTTTAATGGTAATCAAATACGCTACAGGGGTGTATCTAAAATTCTATCTTAGCGAAGTCATAAATACCTGGAGACGTCCTTAGAAATTAATAAGTACAAAATGTCATAATATTAATCTTATGCGATGCGATATGGATTGAGATATATACAAGAGGTTTAGGTAAGTTTAAACTAAGTAGACTTTGAATTTGCTTTGAAAAATAATTAGGAGTAGGTCATAATGCTTTTTTGACGTATCTATGTAATTATTTTTTATTTTAGAAGGCCACTGCAGATCGACGAAGCAAACAACTCTGTTTTTTTTTTAAATAAATTTTCTTAGTATGATATCAAAGAAGTATTAGTTCATAAGTTTTGTTTGAAAACTAAATTACTGACTAAGTTTTTCTTCTTTCTAACATAAGTAATTACTATACCGGGTGTTCCAAAGTGAGTAAACTATTAGAATATTTTGGAAACTATACGATGGAAAACTTTCTATTCTAACATAAACTATCTTTATAAAATACTCTAATATTTGCAGTGTTGCCATTTGCAGGAAAACTTGGCAACAACTTTCTTATTTTAAATTGAACACCCTGTATTCCTATCTTGGCTTTCTACAAGCTATCGTTTTATACTAATTTTAACCCAGGGTTAAACTAACCTTGGGATATTTCAACCCTGGGTTCAGATATAAAACGCTAGCTTGTGAAAAACCAAGATAGGAATGTAAAAACCATTTTGCTCTATCCTTAACAATGTTACGGGCTGGCAAAGTTAAAAAATGTCAATTTTCACCTGTGAATATTTTAAAAACAGTTGAACATAGGTATAGGATATTATACATAAAATGTATCTAAAATATTTTGTCTCCAAAAATGCAAATATAAACAGGATGTTCAATTTAAATTAAAAGAGTATTTCATAAAGATAGTTTACATGAACTTATGTTAGAATAGAAAGTTTTAAAAGTTTCCATTGTATAGTTTCCAAAATATTTTAATATGTTAGTCACCTTGGGACACCCGGTATTTACGATACTGTTTTTCTCTGATAAAGAATCTAAAATGATAAAATTAAATCAATCAACACGAAAATATTTAAATAAAACCGACTAAAACAATGTTCTAACTCCGACTTTTTCCATTTTTCTGATTTATTCCCACTAATCCCAACCTAATCACAGAACTTGGCCCATACTCAGTGGCGTATGCAGAAATTTTGTTTCTAGGGGGAGGGGGAGCTTGAGGTTTCTGAGGGGTAACAACATAGTTTTGGGGGACCGTAAACCCACCCCTGCATACGGACTGCCTATACCTTTAAAGAGTACTCACTTTACAACAACAACAAATAAATAGAGTTGCTTTTTTTTAACATTTTTCTTATTTATTGACTTTTGAAAGCCAATGCCTCCCCCCTGAAATTATATTCTGCCTACGCCCTTAAATTACCTTTTCAATACGACTAGCCCTTAAGGAAAACCACCAGAGAAAATAAAACACAAAAACGTGTTATTCACATTTACGTAATTTTTTTTTTAATTACCTTTCCCAAATTCTAAAGCCCCCCTAAATTATAATCCTGGTTACGCCTCTGTGCAGTATACCTTTCAAATGACACCCCAATAATGAAAATCTGCAAATTACTTTTCAAGTTGCAAGAAAAATTCTCCGTAGGTGTTTAGTAAACATACGTGCTTTCACAGATCATATCTCCTATCACAGACATACGATCCTCATAGAATTTTATTTTTTTCACCTAAAGTACAATATCTTCAAAATATCAAAAAATGTTTAATATTCACGGTAGGCCATAAGCCCATCATCAGACAAAAGCCATAATAATAAAGACCAAAATAATAAGTAACAAAATATTTTTAAACAAAATTCCTTGCCCTACTACTTACACAAATCTTCGTATGTGCAAAAGTTCCTAATTATTCTTTAAATTGCGGGAGTAGTAAAGAATAGAATCCCATAAATTACAAAAAACTTCCGCAGGATTTCTCCTGGTATACGGTCCCGCGTACTTATTCATACTCGTAGTTTTTTGTATCGCATAAAAAGCCCGCTAGCGCTTTTATAAAAATTATTTTGTTTGAAAAATTACGGTTTTTAAAATGGCATTTAGAAGTGTCGCGCTAATTTCCGTTTTTCACCCGCTGCCGCTGCTACCGGTTTAAAACATAGTTGATACTAATCTTTAAAAAAGGTACTTGCTCATCTTAATTTATGTTTTTTACCAGTTTATGAGAGATTATTGGGACGCTTACATAGTCAAAAATGCCATTAAAACTAATGTTGTAAATTATCAAAATTTTCTGAGTAAAAAAAATATGGAGTTGATTTTGGAGTACATTTGGTCAAAATTGATAAAAACTCGTGGCATATCAGACAAAGCGTTTTTGTTTCTCACTTCATTACGACCGGGCCTCCAACGTCTTATGGAGAATCCAGACACCTACAGACCTGTTTCATCCTTATTAGGAATCATCAGGAAGTCATAGGATTGTACCTGGCAGTTGAAGCTACACAGGCACCATGGACACCTCTCGAATTTAAAACAAAAAGTATGTGATCCGCGGAGACGTAGTACCTATGCACGGAAAAAAAAATCTATTCTATATTTAAGAATAGCTCTATTCTTGAAGAATTACATTTGTTTTAAGTATATTATTCTTAGTATAAGAATAGGGATTATTGGAATTAAGCAATTACCTATTCTTGATCTACGAAGGCTCTTATACTTAAATAGAAACCAAATATACTTTAAATAAGAAGAGGCGGTAATCTAAATCAAAATCAAAGCTATTATTAAATCAAATAACTAGAGGTAAGCCGATAAGAGTTTATTATTCTTTTGAAAAAACAGGTAGTTTACTTGGACTAAAACCAGAAATTCTTCTTTGAAAGCGAAATCATATTAAAACCAAGTCGAAAAAAAACTTGTCACAAGAAAAAGATAAATCTTGACCTAAAATATGTTACGAAATGATTGAATCATACTTTAAGCGTAGTTTAACTACAAAGGTTTAATTTGGATCAAGTCCTTTTATTATTGCTATAAACCCTTACTTATTTTTAAAAGAAGAAGAGCTATATTAAAAACATGAAATATCCCAATATCGAATCGCACCGTAAGACCGCTTGGCTAACCCATTCTCCCTCTTTGTTGTTTGGTATGGGGGCAACAAAGACTTAATGGCCTTCAGCTTCAGGTTTTTGTCTCAACATATATCATTTAATATAGGTCAAACTATATTCCTATATCTTTGGTTTAAAGGTTAGGATTATTATAAACGCCTAAAAAGTTAAATACTTCCCTTATATTAATAAGAGAAACCGAGTATCATTATGTATACCCACGGTTGTTAAGAAGTGTGGTTTTGCAAGAGCGCTTCAGAGCGTGCTGTCGCGAGAGTTGGTTCGAAATTGTGGTCATAACATCTCGCTGGCAGCTTGCGGAAGTTTTCTGATAAATGCGTGAGCCACAGAAACTCGGCACCAAGGTTGCTAGGAACATGATAATTATCAGAATCTATGATAATTTAACACAAACAGCGAATATATAATTGAGATATAAAAAAACTGTACAATAATAATAATACCTAAGTAATCTAAGCAATTCCAGCGAATTTCATGCAAAAACAAAAATTATGATAATTTTTCCCTAAACTTGTTAATTCTTCGGATTGCAAATGATAGTTTTTTTTCAACCTCCTGGCAACACTGCTCGGCACTGGAAGTCACAAAATATCTACCTTCGGGTATAGAAGGCGATCTGACAACTTAGGGCCCTGTTATAAGTTTTTTGCTACTTTTCACTAAAATTTTCTTTAGCTTAAAAAAAGTTTTTTGGACCCTTCAAAAATCTAAAATAGGGAGAGGGGGTTAAAACTATGTTGACGAATATTATCAAATATCAAAGGTTACAACATTTTATTATGTTATTTTCTTACATTAATTGGGAAAAATCCCAGTATATAAGTCTTACAAATTTTATAATTGTTTTAACCTATATCTCTTAATTTGTTGTTGTATTTGAACCTATTATCTCTTCTTGCATAGTTCTGTATAAATCATCACAATATTTTCTTCAGGGATTTGGTTCGCAAAAATCTGAAATAGTCCCATGCTCTCTAGATTTAATGGTAGTGATCCTGCCTGATTTGAATGGCATTTTAGACTTTACAATAAGTTGTTAATTCACTTCTTATATAGCTAATCCCTTAAACTCGCGCGATTTCCAACCAAAACTGATTAAAATAATTCACTTTTGAAAATCTAAAATACCGCTTGCCAGGCTTGACAGACTTTGACAAGTGGTGGAAAAACCGGAAGGTACAAAATTAAAATAGTGTAAAATACATCTTGACATAGAAAAATGTTCTGTCTTTATTTTATAATCATATATATAAAAAGGTGGACGGGTCAAGGTAGGTGTTTACTTAATACAAGCATTACTTTCACTCTTCGCCGAAATGCGCTATGCGCTACAGGAACGTAGGTCCTGCGCAGCCCTATTTTTCTGTTAGTCTCCGTAAGTTATTATGTTGTCTCTGCCTCCAATATGTAAGGAGAATCCAGACACCTACAGACCTGTTTCATCCTTATTAGGAATCATCAGGGAGTCACAGGATTGTATTTGGCAGTCGAAGCTACATAGGCACCATGCACACTACGGAGACGTAGTACCTGTGTGCGCCACCTGTCGACTAAACCGAGAAACAAACACATCAAAATTAAAAAGTGCAGAAGACCGTGAATACAGAATCCTACACCTTTTAGCAGGTTATAAAGAAGGAATCTGTAAAAGTTTGGAGCTTCATACTACGTGGTCCTAATTTTATGGCATCATTAAGCAATCGCTCCGAAGGACGCTTGTTGCGCAGAACTAGAAAGCCAAAATATTTAAAAAACAACATAGTGAATCTCGTGTCAGCAAATCAAAATTAAAGAAACACTCGTGGCATATCGGACTTGGCTGGAAATGGCTCTAACGTGTAAATTTCTTAAAAAAAACAGGGGCCGTTTTTATCCAATATAGCGAACTATGCAAACATCCCTTACGATTTTTTTTTTGAGATTTGTCGAAAAATTGACTCGTTTTTTGCTTTTTTACTAACCATTATCAAACCGGTCTGATGAGCACCCTTTAGGAAGGCAGTTTTCTTTTCCTAGAAGGATTTAATTTAGCCTAAACCCCTTTGTCGGGACTAGGGATCTTTAACGTGCTTCACTATCAATATATCAATATATATCACACGGGACCGTCCTCTTAACGTCCTCTCCGAGGGACGGTATGAAATCGAATTAGCTGCCTTCTAGCTAACTCGGCCTACTCCGCTTCATACTGCGTTTTGCCTTAATCTTTCAAAATTCTGTAATTTTATAAGAAAAAGTCCAAGTAGACTACCTAATGCACGACCCGGGGCTTGAACCCGGCATCTCCTGCTTGAAAGTCGCAGCGTTAACCCCGACAGCAAGCAGGCAGGTGTTAATAAAGTCTGTTACACTATAAATACATCAAAATTTCTTTGAGAAAAATCGGTTTACAAATAAGAATTTTTTTTTTCTTAATTTTACCTTCGTCGGCCATCTTGATTCAAAAGCATTATTAGTTACTGCTTTTTAGTTAAGGATCGTAGTATACTACTACAATCTAGAAAAGATTCAACTTCATTGCACAAAATTCTTCTAAGGCCCATTTTTTTATTTAACGGCAATGTGGTAATACTGCAGTACCTTTTTAATTCTGTTTTAATATCATCCACATGTACATTCGTAAGTCGTGCGATATTAAACATTTTAATGTTAGGTATAAAACTAAAATATGAACACCGTATGGAAGAAATGAGACTTTTTTGTATTCCTATTCAGCGGTTGTGCCTATAAAAGAATTAATGATTAATGAGGAACAAAAAGCGATAGGAATTATCGGAACAAAAAATTTTTAAGGAACAATATATTTTCTAACAGAAATTGTATAGGGCTTTTAACAAAAATTATGTTAAACTGATCTTTTTTTACAAGCCAATAAAAATTGATGGGTATTGATGTTTCACTAAAATAATAATCATACATGGAATCCCTGGCGTTAGAGTATTATGGTTTATTGAAATTATTGTCTTTGGTTTATTTAGCTCATATAGCTGTAATACCCAATATTTAAAAACGTTTACTGAAGTTAACTAACAGTCATATGGTAAGTAATTCCACTAAATTCTTCTCTTAGTATACCTATGGTCAAAAACTATTCAATAAACAATAGTTTAGTGTCTATTATTTACCCTTTTTTTCCTCCGCTTTTGTCACGGTCCTCCTAAAAATCTCAATTTTTTTTTAATCCTCGCATCTTTGCAAAATGTTTTCATCATTGTTAAACGTACAACTTAAACATTGCTTTTTACAAATCTGAGGCAAGGATTTTGTTTTTAAATATTCAAAATAAGGTAACATATTTTTTAATCACTTATCCTCACCCGTGTGAGAATGTGTGCAAACACGATACGTCTGCTTCGATACGTTACGTGAAAATGAATTTAGGTTGGGCTTTGTATCTTTTTTTGATAGGTCACTTACATTTTTCCAATACGAATACGGATAGGGACAAGTGTTCAAATTTATGAGGTTGCTTTATGTCTCTATAATATTAGCCTAATGAATTTTTTTCGCATAACGTAAATATTGATTTACGGAAAGAACAAATAACTCCCCTCCTTTTGGAGGAGCTTCCGCAACCCCGCTCATTTTTTGTCATATTTTATTTTAAAATTATGTTTTTATTGATTACTACTACTGTAACCTGCGTACGCAGATGTGAGGGGGCTAAGGGCTCAAGCCTCCCTCCTAAGGCCACTACTAAAGGTTCAATGTTCTCCAAAAATCACATATAAAATAACAATTTGAAACTATTCTGCTACTCGAGCTCCCCCCAGGAGCCTCAAGCTTCTCCAGGAATAATTTTTGCATACGCCACGGCTACTGTGGTAGTTACAGAGTTTTTGAACGTCTCGAGGTAACATAAAAATAACCAATACCTATATCTCTTCTGATTTTTGAAGGGTTGGTTAGTTTATCGTACCCAGATGTCTTAATATATTTTAAAACCTCTGTTAATTCGTTTAATACGCAAAATCTACAAAAAAAATAAAGCCCGTTTTATACCTTTTTGAGTGCTTTTAGATTTTCCTGCCAAAAAAACTAGTTGGCATTGCAAATGGCAAATTTAGACATCATGTTTATATTTAGAAACCAAGCACCATATATTATTCCATTTTTGAACCTGATTCCTGATTTAAAAAATACCAAACACGTTAGTTTCACCAATAGTAGTTTGAGACATATGGAATATATGGTATGATTTGGAAATAACGTTTAAAATCCGGAACGAAGGGACGATTCAAAAATCCTATAATATATAGAGGCTGTATCGTTTTAAAAATAGAAACTTTCAGTGGGATTTACTAAAAGGGTTTAGCCTATTTAGGCAGGTCCTAATTTTAAGCGAAATTGTTGGCTTTAAGCATTTTATACCAACTTCCTTGAGTTTTCAACATAGTTTGATGAATAAGAATAATTTTAATTGTTTTTTTAGTGAATGTGAATTCACAGTGAATTTAGTGAATCTTTTCTTGGATTTAAGAAGAAAATTTCTATTTAAAAGAAGTTTTTTTTTAACCCTAGGGGGAGATCTAAATGGTAAACACTCTGTTGAGCAAATTAAAATTGACGTTATATGTTACTCTTATCAAAACTTACCCTTGTTTATTGATTTTCGCGATTAATACTCACTGTCACAAAACCATTAAGATATATAATCATAAAATAATAATTAGATTAACTTTGTATTTATTTAAAAGGTGTTTTTATCTATCAAAAGTATGAAAAAACTTTACAAACACAAACCCATCGCAATCGCAAACTACAAATAAAAATATTTCATTAAAGTAGGTCATGAAAAAAAATTCGGCTAAAAACAGACCTGAATCCAACTGATGCGTTCAGAAAGGAGCCATGTCGTCTCAACAAACTGTCGGTGCTGCAGAGTTAAGACTTTTGACTGCGATTTTTCAGTGGAAAGCTTTGTTTGATGATTAAGCTTTTAGATAAACTCAATGATTTAATTTCAGTTCGGTTTGTAAATAAATGAATAGGTACAGTTGTTTTGGATTTTTTTCATAGGAGACAGTTTTCGTGCATAATCACTGACCTTCGCTTATGTTTGTTTAGCCTCGTAGTGCCCTCATAAATATATTCTTTGTGGTGAAAACGGGTTCAAAATATGGCGTTTTTCTGGACAAAATTGGAGGTGTTTTATTGATTGATGAACAACTTGGGATATTAAATCAGGTAAATTAATTCTTGTA
The DNA here is from genome assembly GCA_963921995.1 of Oxystoma pomonae. Classification (NCBI taxonomy): domain Eukaryota; kingdom Metazoa; phylum Arthropoda; class Insecta; order Coleoptera; family Brentidae; genus Oxystoma; species Oxystoma pomonae. Next base: position 94,719,807 of record OY998165.1, read on the forward strand.
AAAACTTATTACCAATTGCCACAAAACAATTCTTTCTGGGGGCTATAAATTTAAACCACCCCCTAGAAGTAATCTAAAAAAACATCAACTTTATAACTTCAAACACAGATGATGAAGCTAATATGTGCCAAATTTTTGACCTATTCACAATTTGCCATTTTGAAACCTGTCAAAAAAAATTAGTTTTAGGGCATTTTCTCCTAAAATATGGAATATTTTGAGAAAAAAAAACATTTTTTCTGTAGTATTTTGCAATAACAACACAAAATAATCAATAACTTTGTATCTTTTCTCTATGGGTAAGTGTTTTTAGAAAATAGGTTTTAAAATTTAGTACCCCCCACAGGTGTACATATTTAGACCTGTGGGGGGTACTATTTTAAATCTTAGTAAATCCAACACCGTTTTGAACTAAAAAGCCTGTTAACTCCTACTGCCTCAGTGCCCTTTAGCCTACTGTGGCTGCCATTCTATAACCAAATTGACAAATAAAACATGGATTTTCTGTCAGTTTGGTGTCAATATGGCACCGATCATAGGCCAAAGGATACTAAAACGAAAATGAGTTAACCGGCTTTTTAGTTGAGAACGGTGTTGGTAAATCCCACTATTTATGTCTAATTTAACAGTTGCAATGAAAACTATGTTTATTGGCAGCAGCAGTTCAGAAATTATAAACCATTTGCATTTAAAGTCCTTATGTACTTTAGGGAATTAAAGGGTACTTTAGATCCCTATTTTTCGGGAAAAAAGTGGTACTTTAAATTTTTAGGGCTTTAAAGTAAATTTATTTGCAATAAAAGCTAAATTTAGAAATTAATTTTCAATTATTTAATTGGTTCAGAACAATATTAAACTATAAAAAACAACTTCATTTCTATTAATATTAAAAGTTATGTTTACCCAGTACGTTCTAAAGGGAAGCGTCTCAGCTCCAAAAATCGATAAAACATGGTGTCGGGAGTCGTGGTGACACTCGATTGTTTACATTTTGTAGCATGTCGTTTTTCGTGTTTTGAAAAGGTGAAAATCGATATTTTTTTCGGTTTTTCGGTTTATTTACTATTAGTTTCTATTTTTATAGAAGTGCCCTTCAGTCAAGAGTCGCGTACGAAGTTTATGTTTTGTTTTTATGCTGTGTTTTGTTGTGGTTTTGTGGTATAAATACCTAGTGAAATAATCTCGGAAATTATAATTGTTTTTGTCAAACATTATTAAAAATGCCTCATATATGTGTTGTGCCGAAGTGCCGGACTCACTATGATAAGAAAGGACCAAACTTATCGACCTTTAAGTTTCCATCAGAGCAAGAAATGAGGGATAAGTGGATTCATGCTATTAGGAGGGAAGATTTTACGCCAAATAAACATTCAAGGGTATGTTATTTTTCAGTATCACTTGAATAAACTTTCCTGTCTTATAATGACTCTTTCCAAAAGGGCTTACCAATTGTATGGTCGAAGTGTGGTATTCTTGAAATTTCCAAATAGGTAACTACCTACCTATTTGTGTTTTGTATTTTGACCATGGTTTGGTTTTTCATTTATAGGTTTGTGAACTACATTTTAAAACCGAAGACATTCAACGGTCCACACAATTTTACACAGTCACAGGGAATATTTTGGATGTTCCATTGAAAACACCACGCTTAAAAAAAAGCGAGTTTAAAAAAAGGGAGTGTAAAGAGCTGACAACTTTTTGCATTAAAAAAAACGCCAGACAAGGATTCAGGGGTCCTTTAGGGACCCTAAAAGGTGCCTTCTTTTTTTTATGCCAAAAAAGAAGTGTTCTAGTGTGTTTTGGCTTTGAATAAGTTGGTTTGAGTCTGTTTAGGTTAGGTTGGGTTAATTTAGTTGTATTGAGTCTGTTTATAGGTTAGGTTGGGTTAATAATTTAGTTTAAAGTTTGGTTTTTTGGGTTGTTTTGGCTTTTAATAAGTTGGTTTGAGTCTGTTTAGATTAGGTTGGGTTAATTTAGTGTAAAAACATTTTTAAGAAAACGAAAATATGAAAAACACATAATAAATAATTACTGTCGGCTCTTTAGCACGACTACATACATTTTACAAGATTTACAATACCCATAAGTCTGCACAAAACTTACAAATCCTCTCCCTCTTTGCATCTATAAGTAGTAGTATATAAACAATTTTTAAATAATTACTTTCCAAAAGGGCTTACCAATTGTATGGTCGCAGTGTGGTATTCTTGAAATTTCCAAATAGGTAACTACCTACCTATTTGTGTTTTGTATTTTGACCATGGTTTGGTTTTTCATTTATAGGTTTGTGAACTACATTTTAAAACCGAAGACATTCAACGGTCCACACAATTTTACACAGTCACAGGGAATATTTTGGATGTTCCATTGAAAACACCACGCTTAAAAAAAAGCGAGTTTAAAAAAAGGGAGTGTAAAGAGCTGACAACTTTTTGCATTAAAAAAAATGCCAGACAAGGATTCAGGGGTCCTTTAGGGACCCTAAAAGGTGCCTTCTTTTTTTTATGCCAAAAAAGAAGTGTTGTAGTGTGTTTTGGCTTTGAATAAGTTGGTTTGATTCTGTTTAGGTTAGGTTGGGTTAATTTAGTGTAAAAACATTTTTAAAAAAACGAAAATATGAAAAACACATAATAAATAATTACTGTCGGCTCTTTAGCACGACTACATACATTTTACAAGATTTACAATACCCATAAGTCTGCACAAAACTTACAAATCCTCTCCCTCTTTGCATCTATAAGTAGTAGTATATAAACAATTTTTAAATAATTACTTTTTTCCCAAAAATATGGCACAAATATGTATGGGTGTGTGTGTGTGCAAAAATATAGTAGTTTGTAAAAAAACAATCCTTTCCCAGACCTACTTGCAGATTTGGTTGACATGTATTTATGGCATGCATCTTAATTAGTCTACAATTTAACCTGAACGAGGCACCCATGTGCATAAAAAAAGTTTTTTTACATTGATGACCAAAACCAAATGTAAATCGCTTGCAGGGAACAACATTGTTTTCTTGAAAGAGATATGAAAAGTTTACTTATTAAATTTTAGACGTTATCCCATCAAAGCTGCCAGGATGCCCTAAATATTTGACAAAAGAAGAAAATGTACGAGAAAGTCCAAATACAAAGCGACTGAAATTAGAGAATTCTGCTCTCTCTAAAGCTATAGAAGATAGCATTGAAACAATGAACACCTACATTCAGGAAAAATCTCTTTTCACATTAGATGATATTTGGAAAAAATTTCAAAATAAAAGTGTCAGTCCATGGACAATTACAAAAACTGAAAACTGTATTTGTTTTACACATATTGTGGAAAAACCTGAACCTGTTTTTGGATATTTGGTCAGCATAGAAAAAAATATGCAACTATCAGTAAGTTTTCAAGGGGTAGATGTTAAATCTTTAAAATCTGATACTGAAAACATTAGGTTTTCTATCCTTATTGAAAGCTGCATTGATTTAGAAAATATTTTGGATAAAATAAAAAATCATGAAGTAAATACGCAAACAATCCCTCAAAAGATTAGATGGAGATGGAGGATATCTTGAATTCACTTATAGAGCTAAAACCTGAAAAAAAAATGGCGTTAACTTTCTTTAAAGAGCAGATAAACTTATTAACTCACCAAAAAGGATTCATTAGATACACTTATGAGACTCTCTTGTTTTGCAGTTTATTCCTGGCCATAAGCCCTCATGCTTATAAATTTGTGAGAAGCTATAACCTTCTGACATTGCCATGCTTAAATACAGTAAAAAAAAATTGTAACAACTCATTAACAGATCCGAGGCTTGAGCAAAGCGAAGAAGGATTTTTACAATATATTAAACTAAAAGTTTCCTTATTAGAGAAAAAACACATGCTTGTTAATTTGCAAATAGATGAAGTCCACCTCTTATCTTATGTAGATTACAAAGGTGGCAATGTGGTTGGAACTGCATTCAACTCAGAAGAGCGAGCCACCAGCGCATGTACTTTTATGATAAATAGTTACCTGTCAACATATACTGATGTAGTACATGTGGCACCTGTTAAAAACCTCAATGGAAAAGATTTACACATATTTACAAAAAAAATTATCTGTGGCCTGGAAAACTTAGGCTTTGAGGTTTTATCTACAGTAACGGATAATCATAGGATCAATAGGACTGCCATGTCTAGCTTTTCTGCCCCCCCTAATTTGACAAATACGTATGTGCACCCTGCTGATAAGGACAGGCCCCTTTTTTATGCTGTTGATCCAGTTCATATTTTAAAAAATATAAGAAATAATTGGTTGGGGAAGCAGCCATTCACTTTTGAGTATCCAGACTTCTATGATTTCAATATCAAAAGAACCGCAAGATTTAATACTCTCAGAGATCTGCATAAAACCGAGGATAATCAGTTGCTAAAATATGGGTATACCATTTCCCAGAAAGGTCTCTATCCATCTTCAATGGAAAAACAAAATGTAAAACTAGCACTTCAGGTCTTTAGCCGAACCACTTCCATTGCGCTAAAAGAACTGGGTCCGAAAGCTGGCCTTGAAGGCCATGAAGATACAGCCACCTTCATAGAAGTCATTTGCACTTGGTGGGATATTGCAAATGTGAAATCCTACTTTAAGGGAATCAGAAAGCGCAATGAGTATCAGGAACCATTTAAAAAAGATTCCAAGCACATTTCAGAATTTTTAAATAGATTTTTAGCATGGTTAGATGAATGGGAAACATTTCCTAAGGGAAAGTTAACCAAGGATACTCATGCAGCACTCAGACTAACCACTGAGGCTTTTTTAAAAATAGCTGATTATTGCTTCGAAAAAAAGGACTTTCAATACATATTGCTGGGGAAAATTTAAAGTGACCCATTAGAAAGGAGATTTGGAAAGTACAGGTTAGGTTTGGATTGTGATAAAAATAACTAGCTTTCCAGCTGGCTGCATGGCTTATAAAAAAAAAATGCTTTTATTTTGCTGTGCTACCCTTAAAACTATATGCTTATCTATACATATAATAAATCTCTAGAGGGGTTCTGTACATTGAAAATTTTGTTGTTGTCAGCTTCTAAACAAACCATATAGATACGTACCAAAAATCCAATTTTTAGAATTTTTGTCTGTTTGTCTGTCTGTTTCTTTGTTGCAGCAACACACAAAAACTACTGGACTGATTTTGATGGCACTACTGAATTAGTTGGGGACCTGGGCAGAACATGGACTTTATTTCATTAAAATCGGTTTATGGGAAAAAAGTTATGATCATTTAAAGGAAGAAAAACTGATAAAACCGCAGGCGAAGCTGCAGGGTTTTCAGCTAGTTTCTACATAATACTGCCTGATTTACTTGCTTTACACAGGATCAAATATATAAGGCGAATGGCTTGAATGGTTTAAGCAAGTAATATTTTTTCTACAGAAACAATCAGTGCCTATTAAATTAAAATTAAAATATATCTAAATTTTTTACATTTATTTTTAGATATTTTGCTGGGACCCAATCACTCATATCACTTAGGCAGCTGTATGAAGTGGAAAAAAAGCTGAGGTTAATGAGCCTTTCCTTTCCTCTAATTTTGGAGTCAAGGTCAGGAAACCTTGTCATAACAAAAGAGGACATTTTGTCTTTTATCTCATACGGAGATGAAAGAAACAACATAACAAATGTTACATTCAATCCTGTCCTTCAACTTAACTCCACAATTGAAGAGGGCGATATTGACAAAATCCCAGAAAATATCTGGCCGTCACTAGTTTATATTGCAGGATATGCCTCTTACTCCCTTTTAAAATTAATTAAGCAGTGTGATTATTGCAAACAATTTCTTATTAATTCAAATGAAGAACTTCCTTTGGAAAGTTCTTTTCCAACAAACCTCATAACTGCAACTGACAGGGGTGGATTATGTTATCCAAGGGATGATGTTATTCTATGTGCCGCCTATTTATATGCAATCTTTGAAAAAGTTTTAAAAAACGAATCTGTTTTTGTTAAAGAAGAAAATCATAGGGCAATGATTACAACATTGTCATTGGAAAACATCAATAATTGTGAAAATTATTTGTTTTTAGGGCACAGTTGTTCAGCACATGACACAAATTTTTTATTAAATCAGCTTTTATTTAAATTTTCAAACTTGTTGCTAAAAAATTATGCAAAGAAAAAAAATGATGTAATAACAGGTAAGCCAATAATGCCACAGCTAAAAATAATCAAACCAAGCAAAAAATAGTTTTTATTAGGCAAAAAAATGGGTATGTATATATATTATATACATATGTATATTTTGTTTAAAAAGTTTTTACATAGCACCTGCTAAATTATAATAATGTATTTTTTTGATATATTTTTTTTACCTTATTTTATTTCAAGCACTATTAGGTCGAACATTTTTTATACTTTTTAGTAGGGAAAATCCTCAGGAAAATCTTTTTGTAGACTATTTTAAAAGTCAAGAATTTTTCATTACTCCTTATTTCACCAATATTTGTTTTATTTTATTTATCACTTGCATGATCAGCTTTACCCAAATATTTCTCAACTTGTTATGTTTTTAGCAAAATGGCTTTGTTAGTTTTCAGTCAAATTTAAAATTAGTTTTTGCAAAAAATTAGATAAATGGAAGAAAATGTTTAAAAGGAAACCAGGAAGATTTTTCTTTAGAGGTATCCACAAAGACATTCTACTAAAATATACCTTTATGGGCGTTCATAAATTATGTACCACCATTTTTTGCCCAATTTAAACCCTCCTTTCCCCTCTTCTCACTCTTTTGCAACTGCCTCTCCCAAATATTACACACTTAATTTAAAAACCTGAAAAATACGTGTTTACACTTTTTAACACTTTTACCTACTCCCCCTCCCCATTTCTGCGTTTCAGAACTTATGAATGGCCCGTATAGCAGAATTCGCGCGATTTATATGTTCATCGACTTGGGCGGCCATATTGAATCGAGTTGATTGGCCTTCCGTGGCGGTGGTATTGGTTTACCCCAGTGCAATTAGTCAAGTGAAAAATAAGCTGTTAGTTTGCAATAATGTTAACGCCCATGTCTGTTGTTGCAACTGTGGCTTTTATCATCGAATATACGCTCCACAGTGACGATGATTTAAGCTTTTTTGACTTTTCCAAAAAATATGCTAGCAGTACCTTTTCTTCTGTAAATTCTTCTACGTTCTGATCTTTGCACCATTTGGTAAACTCAGATAACTGTTTTTTATACTGTTCTCCAGATTTTCTTAGCAATAATTGGCCTACAGCCTCTTGAGCTGCCTTTTCGATTTGTTTCATCGCGATCAACGTCTTTCAATCGATGTGGAGTGTTTGAGTAATATTTATCGAGTAGTTTTTGTTTTACTTAGTTACTAGTCATAACACATCAAGATTTTTAGTTGACAGTGGATCTGGATCATCATAGTACAATAATAATGTCGTTGATATGGTAACACTCAGCCCCTTCGATGTCGTTTTAGGAATGGGGTACCTACCGTTTAGTGGCATTTAATTTTTTTTTCGTTATTATTTCTTTAACGGTTTACCTATCCCCACAAAGTGCATTATACACTTCAGGACTAAAGTGTTTTTAAATCCCTCGACAAATTATAGATCTTCCATTGGTCGGGCTATAAACTTGATGACATTGGGTGTGTCTCGGGATTTAAAATACCACTTTAGTCCCTAGGTGTATAATGTACTATTTTTGATCTCTCGTGTTAAACGAGTTAACATGGGCCGAGAGCGTCACCAACCAGTGAACTAAGGCGAAGAAAAAATCAAGAAGAAAGAGAAGAAAAATTTTGATTACAAAAATCAGAAAACGAACAAATTATTTACATACAAATCTATTTAAACATACTCGTCTCGGGTTGCTTACGAATTTGTTGGTTACTTTATTGATGAAATCATCCAAGTTTTTAAAATTGTGTTGCCTGTATAAACTCTTCATGGCCAGGTCATTGAGGTAAGCTTAAGTCATCGTGCTCCTCAATTAGGTTTTAATTATCCTCAAGCTACTGAATGACCTTTTAACTGTGCAAGTAAGTGGTGCAAGGTAAAACAATAAGAATCTTCCGATGAACCAAGTGAGCGTAATTTTAATCCTCTAAGGGGTAGGGGCAGCTGCCCCCCCCCCTTCCCCTCTCTGGCGATGCCCTTGACAGGAGGGTTCAAAATATAGTGTCGAAACAACTTTTTTTGGGTTTTTCGCCACTAACTTAAGGAAATTTTTTTGAAAAATATGTTAAAACCCACTGCGTAAATTTCTAAAGAAAAAAATTTTTTCGTTTGTCAGTGGTTTTTAAATAAGTTAAAAAATGTTTACCTACACACGTGTAAATCCTAACTAGAATCTAAGTACTTATCTGACGTTTCGGCAGAAATTCTACTGCCGTTATCAAAGGAATTTTTCTTTTCAAAATTTTTTTCGATTATTTTTTTTTTAATTATCTGTCTATTGTCATATAACTGGCTGACTTTGACTGATGTATATTTCAAATATTAACTACAGTTAGGTGCGTCGATAGTAGCCAATAAGGTATTGCGTGAGTTTAATAAAATTTAAAATCCAAATTATATTTGTTTGAGTGTTTTCGACTTTAGATTACATTATAAAAATACAAAATTTAAAATGAAATCAAAAATAAAGTTTAATATTTTGTTTTTTTTAAATATCAGCTATTTTTGTTTTCATTTTCTTGTAAACTTTAGTCACAACAAAACACAAAAAGAGTTTGTAAGAATTTGCTTCACTACTCTTTGTTTTAGTGTGTGTGTGTTACAGTAGAGCCATCATGAACTTTAAAATAATATAGTTAAATACCTCATAAATTATTTTTAGATGTGCTAAAATACAAATAGTATGACACATTTTTTGGTTTGAACGCTTTGAACAATTACATTTTTTTTTTTTTTTGATTTGATAAAAATCAGCTGCACGATACCACTAAAGATGGACAGACAGATGAAAAAACAGAAATTTTTATTAAACAATATTTAAATTTTTCATTTTAGCAGAGAAGAAATGATTTTTGGAAGTACTTTTTTTGAACGCTTAAAAAACAGTGAAAACTTGAAAAATGTGAGTGTTTTATTTTAGAAATCAAAAGTTTGGAGAGAAAGCTTTAAAATGTGAGCAAAATCATGGCATAAAAATGTGAAAAACATAGTAAAAATTGCTTAAACAAAAATGTTACCCTTTAAAGTATGCTAAAAAATAAAATATCCTTAAATTACTATAATGGCTTTACCATTAGGTGTTCCTAAATTTTTGCTAAGCTGACGCCCAAATATCTGGCTCCAAAAAGTCGCACACCGAATTTAACATCCTGTGTTCTCTTGGCTTCTTAAGAAGGTTTAGTTCAAAATTAACCCTATTCGTGTCTATTTAAGGCAAGGGTTTTATTTTGTTGACAGGTGTTTACTATTAGGAAAGCCTTTACTTAACCTGTCAATGGTGCATATAAATTTGCACGCAACTTCGCTACAAGGTTGGGATTTAGCCTATACACGCAAATTGAACATTGATCAAACAATCAAACAATTTTTCATATTTGCTTTGCCTGATGAACATTACACCGAGGGATGCGTTTCCCTGTCACAACATAGAAATTAAAAATAATTTTTTTCCTGATAACTGTTGATACAGAATACAGAATAAAAATAGCTGAGCCTATCAACACTCAGCTTCTGCACATCTAAACAAAAGTGAATGACACCAACAATTAATTAGAATAATTATAAACTATGCCAAAAAAAAATTAAAAAAGGCAAAAACTACTGAAAAAAACCCATTTAATTGACAACAATAAATAAAAGTGAGGTCTGGTGTATCAATGGATTTTGCGAAAATCCGTTTTTAGATAAAAATAAAAGTTAAACGTTGCCTATCTTTTTTATTTTAATATTAATTTCTTATTTTTATTTCTGCTGTATGAACTCCTAGACTGTTCCCCATTAGATAAAATTTATTTTAATTTTAATAATTACTTTTATTGGAATTTTTATTTGCCTGTATAAACCCAGCCCAAAACTCAAAATTTTGTTAAGACCTTAGTGACTTGCCATATAAAAAAGAGATAGCATCTTGAGGGGTACGACATTTAGTTTGACGGGGGTGTGATCTCTATAGAAAAGGCCGCACGGACGAGACCGTATATTCGCGATCTTTAAACTATAGTTTAATAACTGGTTTGAAAGCGGTGTTATAAAGCTCCAAAAATTTTGTAAGGCCAGTTACGGGGAACAGGCGGAAGTAGCTGTGGCACATGTTTTCGTGCGCACATACGGCGTGTATAGCAGCGATCAAAATATTTTTTTTTCTTATTATTTATCGTAAATTTTGTTTATAAAATAGTTACGAAAAGGTTAAAGCTAAAAAGTAACAAATTTTTTATTTTAATTACGTTAATATATTAAATGCTAATTTATTTGAGGGGATTGGGTCCTTTCACAAAAAGAGCGTGACTATCCTAGCTCAAACGCGGCTCTGGTTTTTTATTGTTACAGTTATTTTGAGGACAGTTCAAAGATGCATTCTTCTTATATTTTTTAAGAGCCCTTTGATGCATAAAATTATAAGTGTTGTGCCTTTCTTTCAATATTTACCTGTGTCATTCTATGTATTGGTGTGATCTAAAGCGTTTAATGTAGTAGAAGAAATTATTTCTTCGCAGGTCAGATGGAATTTTTGATTTATCTTTGTTTTAAGCATCTTATTGCAGACTAGCTGCCCGACCGCGACTTCGTTCGCGTGTTTAAAATTGTAGATTCCCCCTCCTTTTCCACCTTATCCCACTTTCATGCTCTCAAACCTTTAGCCCTTAAACCCTTCTATCTACTCGAGTATCCGCTTTGCCTGAAGTTGTTCCGTTTTTTTGCTTTAAAGCCTTTGTACTCCCCAGAAATCCAAATAAAGCAGATAAATTCTTCCAGCAGTTTTGTTTTGCAAAAAACAACACTTTCTTTGATTCCGGTTTTATAGGTAACTTATTTTTTAACAGTTCATTATTTTTGTCGAACATGGTACGGGGACAAGTAGAGTGGCAACAAAAAATAGCAAAAATAATAGAAGAAACATTTTTCTTGATTTCGGACTTTATTTCTTTGGTATGATACCCCCATATTTTAGTCGGTCAATATTTTCATAAAATATGGAGTTAGGAGGGGGGGCGGGCGGGTAATGAAAAATTTCAAAAGTTATTATAGAAAATCTTTCTTCGATTCCTGACTTTATTTTCTTCAGTTTGATAGCCATCCAGCCATATTTTAGCAGATCAAAATTTTAATCAAATATGGGTCATAACCCCTCCTATTAATATGAGGTTGGTAGAAAAACGCTGAAACACGTGTCAATCTATTTTATTAGTAGAGTCTACAGTATGAATTTCTTATCTTCTGTGACTTTTTCTTTTGAGGTACAGAAGATTCCTTTACCCCCTTCGAAATTGAATTATCCCTATTTCTCCACCCCCAGTTAAAATTTCGAAAAACGTCAAAACACGTGTTTACTTGTTTAATTAGTAAAATCTACATACCAATTTCCAGATACAAAAAACCGTTTTAAAATTTCAACCCCATTTTTTTTAAAACCGTGGGGATGACATTGTCAAAAATTCTTTCTTAGCGAGTGCTTATGTCACATACCCAATCTGTCCTCCAAATTTCATGACTGTAGGTCAAGTGGTTTGACTAGTTAAAGATGTTGATTATGTTGACTAACGTTCTTTTATTAGTATAGATGAAGGTGGCTCGATCTATGAGAGGTTTGGCAGTTCCTAGTATTGTTGAAGGGAAGTAGTTCAGTAGTAGTAGTAGAGAAGGGGCGGCGCGAAGCCTGGCAAGTAGGCCTTTCTGCCTTACCCCGAGCCTGCCCCTAATCCGCCGCCTGCACCACTGGTCTGGCAGTCTACTCTTCTGGTTTTACTGTTCGTTTTCCAAAGTCCAGTATTTTCCAGGGTCGGGGAACCGAATAGCTACTATCTCGGGCCCGGCAGGTCGAGTCATTTTCCACCGCGACCCGGGTGGAACTATGGCAGAGTAAAAACCTCGGTGAACAGTTCAACGAAAACGCTGTGATCTGCTACACCGACGGGTCCAAACTGTCGGAGTAGCAAACCACACGATCGGGGGTTTACGTAGAAGACCAGGAGATTCGAAAGAGCTACCCGCTCGGAGAGCAAGCCACGGTCTTTCAGTCAGAGTCAGTTTAAATATTGTCTAGTGTGGAGTGGATCGCAATATTAAGTGTGATCATGGTAGAATTTTTTCTTGTAACTAGAACGAACATAATGTGTTGTTAAGCTTCTTTAACGATCTCTTCACACGTTGACTACCACCGCATACAGCGCCATTTACACCTTATCTACAGCCTTTTTGAAAAGTGTCGTGGTACTAACGCCCTACCAGTGTCTAAGAACCTCTTCTGCTTTTCATTTTTTCTTCTATTATCAGCTTTAAGACTAAGTATTTTACTTTTCCAAAATACTTTAGTTAACATCTTTTGATGGAGAACAAAACTTCAAGAGGCTTCTTTAATCTGAGTTGCGTTGCGTACTGTGTTCAACCAAAATATCCTGAGCATTTAACTATAGCACAATAAATGTTTTTATTTCCGAAAAAAATTCTTTTTATAATTATACAACATGGAAATCGTCACTAAAATAAATTCATAAAAAAAAGGTAAATGGATTCATAAAAAAAAATCCTTTAAAATAGGTTATTCAGCTTTTTTTATAGATTTAATACATATGTAAAATGATAAAATTTGTACACCTACAATAGGTTTAATACATATCCTAAACTATCCTTTAATAATCCTTAACTCTTACTATTGCCCATATTTTAACGTTTAACGATAGTCATAATTTTTATTCAGTGTTGTTCAAAAAAATGCATATTAGTTTTTTTTATTTTATATTTTGGACGCTAATAAATATATTATTATTATAATTATATTATTATAATATAAAATATTATATATAGTTAATTAAATAAATTTAATATTTTTCTGATTGCCGACTTAAATGTGCTTTGTGCTAGACTTGCTCTTTATGGCCATATAATCGACTTATTGTTACACTTATGCCAAAATAAATAAAATATAATAAATATTAAAATATTATAAATTATAATATAATAAAATAATAATTAATATAATTAATTAATTATAACATAATTAATGTAATATAGATATAAAGAAAATAATATATTAATATATTAATATTAATTATTATATATTAAATATATTATTATATTATTTTTATTATATTTATATTACATTAATTATGTTATAATTAATTAATTAATTATAATAATTAATATTATATTATTATATTACAATATATATTATCTTAATATTTATTATATTTTAATTATTTTGGCATAAATGTAACAATAATTCGATTATATGGCCATAAAGAGCAAGGCTAGCACAAAGCACATTTAAGTCGGCAATCAGAAAAAGATCGCAAGTCAAAAATTTTTGAACAGTTTGTAACCCGCTAAAACAAAACTTTTGATTTGGCGTAATCAAATACACATACCTTTTAATGGTTAAGTACACTTGTTTTTTTCATTTAAAAAAATTGAAATTACGTTAATACCGCAAATTTTTAGGCCCTCTAAAATACCAACGAACGAAAAAGACGGAGCCAAAAAAATAAGTTTAAAATATCGTCCAGAGAATCTCACGTACAAAGTAATAATTTAGATATTTAAATGAGACTCTTGAAATTAATATGCTGCAAGTAGTGTTGCCTTTATTTTATAAAGTTACTTGTGCTATGCGGGACGGGCGTAACAAAGGAAATAAACAAACTTTGACACAAACAAACACTTTTGGACTTGTCGGTTGTTAAAAGTTTTCTTAAGTATACTTTTATTTGGATGTCAGCCACAACGGCGAGCTTTAGAATGTTAAGGAAAAATATAAAATATTAAAACAAATTATTAGACATCAGACTTAGTACTTAATAACCCCAATAAAAATTTCCTAACAACACAAGTATGTTTTTAAAATGTCGCTGGTACAGGGTGTCCCACTATATTTTGACGCCCGAGTTAGCGCCGTTATTATTAATGTCAGAAAAAAAGTTAACTGCAAAACTTGAATAACTATTTGCACAATTTAAGAGTTACCAGTCCAAAATAGAGGTAACATATTTGTTATATTTATAATCAGAAAGGAACGGCCGATTCAAGAATTTTATACAATACAGGGTGTTTCATTTAAAATAACAAACTCGGTGTCAAAATTTTACATGTGCTATTTTAGACAGATAACTTTTAAATTATGCAAACAGCAGTTTTGCGGGGAAGTCGGTGAAATCCGCAAGTGTACCGAGGACGTTCCGTAAATTTGTGGACAGTTTTAATTTCCGTGGAGATGTCACACGAAGACGTTCTAGTGACATTAAATACCCAAAAACATATGTGTGGGCAATTATTAGTAGTAATAGTAGTAGTAGTTTTGGTTATTCCTATATACTAAACTAAACTATAAGTTGATCTAACTTTGCTATAACCTAAATTAAACTAAAAAAACCTACGTATTTTGGGGAGCTTACTTAAACGTCCCTAAAACGAGTTTCTACACCAAAAAAAAAGTTAATTTAAAAAAATAAATAGGTTACGCAAGTAAATAATTGGTTGATATTGGTTGACTCCATTACACCATGTACTTAATATTTATAATTGCTTCAGTCAAGTGCTTAGTAATATTTAGAAAGAAAATCATTTACTTCTTTTAAGAAAATAATTTGGTTTGTAAAGTAATTTTATTTTTAGTTTAAGAGAATTTATAGTTATTAAAAGATTACATTTGGTTGGGCGCATTGATTGGCAATAGTACCAACAAGTTAAGTGACCACTTGGTTAAGTAGCCGGTTAAAATCTGACAAAGCCAAAATGTTGCTTCTAACCGTCGACATACTACTGAGAAGTTTTTTTTTGTAACATATCTCTCAGGTCGAACCTAATCATTTGTGTAAGTATTTTTCATTCGTTCCTAAGGGGTCGCCCTTAGGAACGAGTTTCTGACAAACGATGGGTATTTGGAAAATGCCAATTATACTAAGACAATGAAAAATACTTACACAAATGATTAGGTTCGACCTGAGAGATATGTTACAAAAAAAAACTTCTTAGCAACGCAGAGAATGTACAAGGATGCATGGAGGGTGAATTATATGTATATTTGAAGATGAAAAGATTTTTAAATTCAACCCCACAATATGGATGATATTTAGTAAGATGAACTATGAGACCTATGTCGTTTTTAATCTAAATATGCCGGTTTTTCTTTAAACTTAAAGTGAATTTTGGAGTTACTATAATCATATAAGTATTTTTGCAAGGAGAAAACACACAAAATCTTAGTTGACATGTTTTTGGATTTTTTGAAAAAATTGAAATTTTTTAAACCGCTACGACCAATATTCCATTTAAAGACTCCACACTGTATAGTAGCCCTTTTAACTAAAACTGATCTGGTAATTGGGTGACTTGCTCAGATTTTTGTATCCTTTTTTATTCCTAAGTTTACGGAAGTCAATATGAAAAAAATACACTACTTCACACTAATGAGAAACAAAAAATGCAATTTCAAATTCATATATTTTTATTGAAAAATAATAAAATTAAAAACGTTGCGCTTGCTGACATTAGGACAAACAAAAGCCTTTTACATCTCAGGAAAAGAGTCTAAAACTAATTTTGCAAATTACTAAAATTACACGTTACTTTTCCAGCCCCTAGCGCCCAAGAATTTACGTCGAAAGACTTTTACCGCGTAGGACCACCAAAACAAAAAAAAATCAGGCAAAAATTATACACTTGAATGAGAAAAATCCCTAAAAATTCGGACATTTTATTATACGTGTTTTTTACATAAGCTTTTCTTTAATTTGTCCATTATTCTTTATGTACCCTAAATTATTTAGGCATGCACGATTTTTGCTTGCTAAACAGCACAAGCATCAATGTTGTGTACCGAAAATAAAATAGAGCATACTTTGTACATCGCGATTTTTTACCGCGCTACATACAGCGCAAAACGTTTACCGCGAACTTTGTTCCTTTAATTACTTAAAATTCATTTTAAACTTTGATATAAATGGCTTGACCGATCTTCTTGAATCAACTTGAGTGAGATCTTATGCTTTCCTATACATTGACTTAAATAAAGCAGAAAATAGCCTGGAATTACATTTTTTTCTAAATAAAATACTTCAAAGTTTATATTTTGAAAAAAAAAACAATTAACAAAATCGTGATTGTTTTAAAATGTAAAGAAGAAAAACCACTTCTTGGCCGTGCTTTACAAAAACGATAATTTTACACACAGTTAGCAAAAACGACAATTTCAAAACAAAAAATATATACATTTTTCAACCTTTGAATTTTTAATCTTCATAGTCTCCTGGCAAAATTGGGTCAAAATATGAAATCCTGTATGAGCGATTTTTTGTACAGTCGACAAAACAATATATTTTCAATTAAAAAAAAGCAATAATTTATTTTGAATAAAAAAAAATATTTTGGACTTTTTCCCAAAAATATTTAAAATATAATTTTTAAAGGAAAATTTCATGTATTTGTACAGTCGATCTCCCAATAAAAAATAATTTTAAGGGACTTTACTGCCCAAAATTTGTCTAAAAATGGTATTTTCCAAAATATGAATATTATTTGCGTATTTATTTAAAAATATTTAAATATAGCGTGTTTTTGAGACTTTGATAGGTTTGGCATAGAATAGGAGAACTTCAAAATCATCATGTAGGTAATAGTATTTAGGTACTTAGTTTGCACTGACAAACAAATTTAATATGGTTTCTGGTACGTACCTACTTACAAAGTACAATATTAGCAATAGTAGGCCATGACAAAAAGCGTGAAAAACAGTTGCTTATTTTGACAGAAAAATACTCAGTCTTGTCATCAAAGTAACCATCAAGTAAAACAGTTTATTTTTATAAAAATATTTAAGCATGTCTGCGAAGCATTTAAAGTCCAAATCACAAGTTTGTTACTGCTGTTTTAATAAGGTAAAAAACAAGTTTCATATTAGCGATAAAACAGAAATATTATTTAAGAAAATAGTTCCACATTTCGATAAAAATAATTCCACAACGCCAACGGTGCTTTGTAGCAGCTGCTATATTAAATTAAGACAAAAACGACTAGAAAAAATTTTAAATGACAGCAAAATTGAAATAATAATTTCGCGAAATAATGAAAAATGCACTTGTCAAAATTGCAAAATGGCTAGATTTAAACCCAGTCCAGTGGCACCTAGCAAAAATCTACCATTTAATTTTATTACCAAAAAGCAGTCAGTAGGTAGACCCTCGATTCAAAGTAATGATATAAGGCCGGAAACACTTAAAATTTGCTCATCTTGTAATTCAAGAATACAAAAAGGCAAAAGACATAGTTGTAATTTATCTACCAAAGTGGAAAATACTTTTCAGTTAGCTGAAGGATGGCATGAACAAGTGGCTAGTAAGATCTTGCTTGAACAAGAATCGCACCAGTGTAGTTCCTCTAATTCCATTACTTTAAATAAAGGTAGGGGAATCCACATGACAGTTTCAATAGAAGGAAAAGAAGATGAAAAACCAGCATCGAAAATTTCAAGCGATATCCTTAGAGGAATCCAGGTCGATTGCAACCTTTCTATGAACTCAATGAAAAAAATTACTCAACGCCTAAAAAATGTCGACAAGAACATGTTGAAAAAAAACGCAATGGCGGAAATAACTAAAATTTCACATTCTTTGGATACATTTTTTGATTGCAAGGAATTGGAAATTGAAAAAAACAAAATTGGTCAAATGATTTCCACCTAAAAATTGGCATTGACAGTGGGGGTGGATCTTTAAAAATTTGTTTATCGGTGTTACCAAGCGAGGATTTTGAACCTTGTGAGAATAGGAAAAACTCTGGAATAAAAAAATTATTTATCATAGGTTTAGGACCGGAAATGACTGAAACCTACCAAAACATAAAAATTTTACTAGAAACGCTCAATTTGCAATCTATTTACGGAATATGCAGCTATTTGTTTTCTGCTGATTTAAAATTAATAATGATATTGCTGGGTTTGCAATCAAATTCATCCTCTTATCCATGTCCATGGTGCAACATCTTCCATAAACAACTAAAAGAGAGAGGTCAGGCACGTTCAATAAAAAGCATCACCAATAAATGTAGTTTATGGCAACAAGAAACTCTTAAGGATACATCAAAGGCCAAGCATTTTGGTACGTGGCCATGTTTTTTGTAGTCACCTCTCGGTTATGTTTCTCAATGATCTATTATGACTCATGTCGTGAAACTTATAAATTCATAAGTTGAGCCAGGCCTATTTTCTTCAATATAATTAAGTTCTTTTTCCAAAACCTTTCCGCTTTTTTCCCTCTTTATTCTTAATTTAATTATTTAATTATTTATTATTATTTAATATTTTGGTAATATTTTTAGAGATCTGAGATGAGCTGCACCTGCTTATGGGTGTAGTTCAAAAAATAGTTGATTCCATTGCCAGAAATAGTAGACACCTGGTTAAAAAAATCTGGAGCAAGGCTGTATTATTATCAAAAGTTAAATGGCACAATGCAAGGAAATTACTTAAACATGTACACGTACTGGAAAATTTATGCTCATCAGGTTATTTATATTGTTTTTTTTTTAAATTTTAAATCATGTAGGCAGGCAGGCAGTGTCATTTTAGAATAAGCTGTGATTCGTTTATGATTTGATAACCTTACTTTTAGGAAACGTATACATACCAGTTCTAAAAAGTTTTGACAAAGTAGTGGCCAGTTGCTTTGGAACCTCTTTGGATGCAAATTATGTTATTTATATGGAACAATTCAAAGAAGAATTAAACAAAGCAAACTTTAAGTATACCCCAAAAATACATACAGTGGTGCATCATGTTCAAGAGTTCATTGAAATGACAAAAAAACCATTAGGGTTTTATTCAGAACAAGCAAGCGAACAATCTCATCATTCATTTAAAAATTTTGCCAGAAACTATAATTTAAACAAAAACGCTAAAAATTATTCATTTAATTTAGTTAGGTGCATTTCAACGTATAATAGCCAACACTTAATTTAATTTAATTTTTATTATTATTATTAGTTTTGGTTACAAAAAATTATTATCTAAGTTATGCTTTTTTATTTGGACTTTATAGTTTTGTCGACTGTTCAAAAATCGCATATTTTATTTTATAGTTTGGGGATTATTTTAAAAACATTTTGAGCCGTAATATAAGTAGCGCAGAATATTTATTGTGTGATTGACTGTACAAATAAATTAAAATTAATTCCATATCTTATGTTTAATCAATTTTGTAAGAAAGTCCCATAATATTCATAAAAAAAAGTATTTTTTAATTAAATATTTATTGTTTTGTCGACTGTACAAAAAAATCGTGCATACAGGATTTTATATTTTACTTCATTTTTATCAAGGGACCATAAAAATTAAAAATTCAAGGGTTGGAAAATTTATATATTTTTTGTTTTGAAATTGTCGTTTTTGCTAACTGTGTACACGAAGTGCGACATCCCATGTCAATTCGACAGTTGCCAGAATTCTTGTTTACCCAGGGATTCACGATCTTTTTTTACGCGTATTTTAGAGACACTTCTCCTTAGGAATGTTCTAAGGACTTTCGGAAACATGTTTAGTCGTTGAGTCGGGTTGGGTCCCCCGGACGTTTTACTGGGAACATTTCTGGAACCATCTCTTCAGGACGTTCAGCACTTCTATTTCACGATCTTTTTTGACACGTATTTTGCGAACCTTACACGAAGATCAAGAGAGGCATTCCAGCCGTTGTGTACCTGAATTGTACGTCCCACGGACGTTTTATGAATGAGTGAATGAATGTAGAAATGCGGGCGGGATAATTCCCATGTACGTAGGCCACTTTGCTGGGCCAGTTGCACACTAACTATCCATAGTTTAGCCCTCGAAGCCTGCCTCTTTCACAACAGCTGCAACCATCTTACATCGTCTGGGGCCAGAAGATAGCCTAGCCAAAGCCGACAACTCCACCAGGACATGGAAGCACGATCGTCCTCCATGCACCATCGACACTTTGAGTCTTCGGCAATTCCCAGCGTCTCTAGGTGCTTGTTAAGGCGATAGTGTCCCGTTAGGAGCCCTGTTGCCAGTCTCACATCCTTCCTACCTAGGTGGAGCAAGGACTTTGTTTTTTTGGCGCTTACCTCACCAATCAGAAGTTTGGCCTCTCTCGTGCCCTGTGTGCTATTCTAGAACTCCTCAGAGCGCCTGTCTAAGTCACTTTTCAGGACCGTTACAACTTGGCATGCCGGAATACCTAGTAGCCAATCTACCGGCCTTTTCATTTCCTGGTACACCTTCATGTCCCGAGACCCAGAGGAGATGTTGTACCTTCCATAGTTGTCAAGACACGTTTTCACTCCAACACAAGGGCAGAGTTAACTTTGTCCGACCTGATAGTAGACAGTGCAGCCCTACTATCTGAACAAATGTAAATATACCTCAGCCTGAAAAACAGTCGCGTACCTTCCTAGGAAGAAGTGGAACTTCGCCCCTGTGGTTTTTCAGTACACTCATGCCTCCAACTTGTTCCCCATTTTTGAGCCGTCTGTGTACCAGACTGTCCCATTCGGGGAGGCAAGGGACACACATCAATTTTTTCCAGATTTCCCTATCAGGCGTGTAAAACCTAATTATTGGAAGCTTCGAACTGGTTTGCATCGGTATTCTGTCCTTGTTCATGCGTAAAGTCCATTTTTTTGATGAGCGGACTGACGTCATTTTTTCTTCCTAAAATGTATTTCTTTGTTGTCAATAGTTCGCATATCAAATAATTTGTTTTTGTCAATTTGAAGTAACAGTTGAAATAATCAACGATATGACTTTTTTACATATTTATTGTCGTTGTTAAAATAATGTATCAAACAGATATCCAAGAAAATGACGTCAGTCCGCTCATCCAAAAATTGGACTATAGCAATGGACAGATCTCCATTACATTCCTATAGAATGCTGTGTCACTCTTGGGATCAGAATTAATCCTGAGTTCATAATGACTGTACATAGTCCTCAAAGCCACATGTCTTATGAAAAGGTGCATAGGAGGCAGCCCTGCGAGCCTTCAAAAGCCCTGGTAGGTGGCGCCCTCATGGCGCATGTTATGCCCAAACACGCTTACCGTAGGACTTTGTCTAATTGTGCCCTTGCAATCTTTGTTTTTCTAACTGGCCACCACACTATGGCCGTACAAATCCAGTGTGGATATAACGGTTGAAGTCTCCACGTGATGATAAAAGCCCTTTGTGACTTTCTTAGGCTATATGCTCTCGCCAATTTTGGCGAGGCTCTTGTATGCAACTCCTTGATCAAACAGTTGAAGTTCTGGTAAAGTGCCCAGAGCTCTCTTTATTGTGAAGAAGACTAGTTTGACTTTACGAACGTTTTATGAGAAACGTTTCTAAGAAAACGTTTACAGGACATCCTTGGAACATCCCCGACCAATGACAACATAAATCGGATGTCCCGGTGCTTCGTGTGTTCTTAGGGTTAGGTCGTCAAAAGAAAACTGTCAGTTACTATTTTGCGATTAATCCTCCATTAAATGGATGGCAATATTTAAGAAAGAAAGTTTCTCGCCCGCAATCAAAAGTAAATAAAAATTATTTATCATATTTTTCTAACATTTTGTTTTTTAAGATCCATCAACAGATCCATTTTATCCTTATTAGAGTCACTATATGCATTTTTGATATATTTCATGTTAAAATCCTTTAATCCTTTATAATATTACCTGGTAGCACAGCGGGTTAAAAATGGATAAAATTTAAAAAATAATATAGTTTTTAAAACTAGTGACTAAAATCTTGTTTATTACAAGCTTGGTTTTAAAGAACAAGAGCCTTGATTTATAATGTAAAGGTCGTGTGTTGCGAGAAGTGCTTTTCGTTCGAGCTTTTAAAAGTATTTTCTTGTTTTTCTTGGATACCTTGATAAAGGTATTAAAAAAATAGTGTTAGCAACTCGCGGATAAACTGTGCTATTTTTTACTCGCGTTTTTAAATACCTGCTTGCTGCGCTGGTTATTTAAACCAAGGCTTGTAAAAAAGCACTATTTTAGCCACTAGAAGAGTGTTGTTATTTAAAAACCCGAGTATAAAAAACAGAGTTTAGCCGCGAGTTCTAAACACAATTTTTTTAATACCTTTATCAAAAACTCCTAAAAAAACAAGAAAAAACTTACAAAATAAAATTCAAACACAACATCCACTGAAAGCCCGCCACTTTTATACTAGAATCAAGAGCAGTGTTGCCAACCAAAATTTGTAAAATTACACACAAGCAGCTCAAAAACGCACACTTTTACACACTATGGGTAAAACCAGTGCATGGTAAGTAAATGCCACAAGAAAATCAGATACAACTTTAAGTAATTACATCTATTAAACCCGGTTCCCACCTACGACTTTTTCGTGCGTGTCCTCACACGCGTTACATGACAGTCATAACATTTCATATTGACATCATATGACGCGTGAGTGGGCACTCACGAAAAAGTTGTAGGTGGAAACCTGGTATTAAGTATCTAGTAGTGAATTGAAATGTTCACCAAACGCACACTTTTTGAGACCGTTCACAAAACGCACACTAGCGATGAAAACGCACGAAAAGTGTGTAATTACACACCAGTTGGAAACATTGATCAATGGTGGCTGCGTACATGACAAAACAATGGTTTCTATGGTAACCTTGCTAAACTTATTATTTTAATTTTTGACAGTTTGTAATTTTCTCGTATTTTCTGAATGTTCTTTTTGTGAATACTTTTTAAACATTGATCAATGGTGGCTGCGTACATGACAAAACAATGGTTTCTATGGTAACCTTGCTCAACTTATTATTTTAATTTTTGACAGTTTGTAATTTCCTCGTATTTTCTGAATGTTCTTTTTGTGAATACTTTTTAATTAATTTCTAGGTAAGAATAATACGAATTTCTTAGTATTAACATTTAAAGCTATTTTTCTCCAAATTTCGGTAAAAGAGAGACGTGAATTTTTTTTTGCACCCGTGATCAAAAAAAATGTAACCAAAAAAGCCATGGTTGGGTACATTGCGGATAGTGGCGGATAGTGGCGAAAATCGCGTTTTTAATAATTTGAGCCGCTAAAAAAAAATGTTTAACATAGGTATCCAATAAAGCCATGTTTTGGTTTTATGCGAACATTAAGTAAAATCCTGTTTTTCATGAAGGTATAAAAAAACGGCTTTTCGCAGTTGTCAAAAAACAATAGTTCATAAAGCATTTTATTATAAACATCAAAATAATTTAAATTTTAGCGTTCAAAGGCTTTTCTTCTTTTTTTTCACTAGAGAGTATAAGCTTCTGTGGCTTTTCACATCACAACACCCAAATGAAAGGCTTTCCTAATGATTTCTTAAAGAACCCGGGCCTTTATATAAAATTTAGCAAACAATTTATAAAAATGCAGAAACTCGTTAATTTTTTTTAGCTCAACCAGAAGAGATAAACCGAAATTTTTCATAGATTAAAAAAAAACTAAAAAATATATTGAGCATTTTGAATAAAGGCAAAATGTTTTTCACAGATGACGATATTTTTCAGTTCTTCCTCGATTTTACAAACAATGTTTAAGCTTCCCGAAAGTTTCTTCCATTTTTCCAATCTTATAATGTCGTTGATTGGGAAATAAAAAAAGCAACATCTTTGTTTTTATTTTTATGGTTGGAGCAGTTCTGGAGGTGCGTTAGTTTACGATACAGTGCTTCCGTGCTGCTTACTATTTTTATTGAATTGTCTCGTGAATTGTAATCGAAATAAATTAAATATAAAATTCAATAAAAATAGTAAGCAGCACCAAAGCACTGTCTCGTAAACTAATGCACCTGTAAAACCCCGGTGGGGCCGGGGGTCCCCCGGCCCCGTCACGAGCATGTGTCCCCTTTAGCGCGACGCGGGCAATCAAATGAAGTTCAATGAACCCACGCGAAACACGTCCAAAAGAATGCGATTTCCCAGTGTGCCGCCAATGCTTTCGGTCGTTAAAAATAAGTTCGAAAGGAAAGTGGCGCACTAGGTTGTGGATTTAAATACTAAAAGCACAATAGCCTGCGCCATCTCGTATTCACTTCAGTTGAGCAGGGTCGAAATATACCATTAGGTGTCCCCTCTATTTAGCTTATACAGGGTTCCTAAGATTTTCCTTAGGGATAGGATTTCAATAAATCAAACAGAAATAGCATAGAAAGTTCTGCGCGCACAAAAGAAAAAGGTATATTGAGCAATGGTGCCAGTTTGTTATTATCTTCGGACTGCTTTCATGAGAAAAAATTGTCGCCACTCTTTCATTCTGAGCATAAATCATAGTTGCAATAATAACCATTGACAAGATGTCTGTAAATTCCGCTAGATGGCGAACATCTAATCTAATTAAAAATTAGATGTTTTCAGGTCCAAACCACAGCTTTTTCTTGCTTAAAGGAGGCGACAGGGTCCATTATTTACGATACTGAGCAATAAACTCGTGAGGTTGTTAACATTAGAAAGAAATATCTTCGCTTTTAATTAAATTTCTTTCCATGCTGTTCTACTAGTGACATCTATCCGGAAACGGCCAAACCATGCAGCTAGCACTAGCAGCCAAAGAAATCAATAAACTGTTTTTCGTGCAGAGCTTTTTGCTTGCGATATTATTGATTTTAAATAAAGCTGGCCCTACACTACATTTGATATTTTCGAGGTGTTTTATGACATGATCTCGAAACATGTAGCGAACCAATTCTTCAAAACTAGCGGGAGGGTAAAAGCGAAAAATAAGGGGCTGCCAATATTTGTAACACCCAAAAAGGGGTGAAAAGATTAATTTTGCTCTGTTTCTTTACAAAAAACGTTTTTTTTACGAAAAACTTGAGCTCTGCCGCTTTTTTAATTTTTTTCTTCAACTTTCTCGAAATTTTCGTCATATCGTAGAAAAAAATTATTTCCTTCATGGTCATACTCTACTTTTATTCGAAAAAATTTAGAAACAGAGACGGGATCAGTTTTCCTAAAACGGGGGATCTTGGTTTCGAGTGAGAAGATAAAGGGCGCCGCAGGCAAAAATTTTTCAATTAAATTAGCCGAACGCAAAAATGTTAGAAAAACAAAGCACAAAATAAAAATGGCGCCACTTAGAATTTTTTTTCAAAAATTACGTAATTTTGGGAACGCAAAGGAATAGGTCTAAAGAGTATAATTTTTAAGAAAAAAATATCAATTTTCTCGCCCTCCTCCACTGGGACTACAGGGGCCGTGCAAAAACTACGTAATGGTCATAGGGGGGAGAGGGGTTACAAAACGTTATGTAGTGGGGAGGGGGTTTTCGACAGCGTTTGCATTTGTGTGAAACTAAGAAAATTTGGAATGAAAATAAGTGAAAAGTTTTTTTTTGGGGGGGGCTAGTGGTCTTGAAATCGTTACGTAATATTAGGGGAGTGGCGTGCCAAACCATTACAAAACATTACAAGGGAGGGGGTCAAAAATTGGTAAAATCACCGTTACGTAATTTGTGCACGGTCCCACATCTGACTGTTCCTCCTTTTTGATTTCGAATCAAAGTGCAAAACCCGGGTTGGACGTTCAAAGGAGTCAACCCGTCCTATTTGCTTGATAAAGTTTCTACGGAAATATCTCAGTCGATTTCTCCGGCCGTGTATGAACGCTTTAGGTTAGGCATTTGATTGTATCTCAGTCCCCAGCCTGTAAACAGTGCGTAAGGACAATAGTTACAAAATGAAAAGCCGAAAAATATTTTTTTTTACGATATCCTTCATCAGTTTAGTATTAAAGTCGAGCAAAAACAATTTTTATTCCAGTCCTAAAGGTATGAAAATGGAAAACATTAGAAAACAACAACCTGGAATGGATTTACTACGTATAAGATGTAGTGACAACATCGCCCCATGCCCATCTTTTTCTGCCTAATGTGTTTTTCCGTTTGTCTGCGTCTTATACACGGCTGCTTGGCCCCCTAAGGATTTGCTTAGGAACCCTGTATACTCGTTGTCCCGGGCGGTATGAACCTCATTGCACACAGCGCGAGTGCTGTTAAGGTTTACCCGAGGCCGAAGGTTTACCGCACGTGTCTTTATGGAAAATTGTTTGTTTGCCCCCTACAACTCATGGTCGTGACAGATCGTTGGGCCCTTCTATTTTAAAATTAATTGTCTTCACAAACGCATTGAACAAATATGAAAACAGACCAACAGCAGATTGAATTTGACATTTTTCATCAAAAATCTGACCAATAGGAAACAAGTTTTATGCTAAATCTGGATTTAAGAATTTTTAAGCCTTGCCGAATAAGGTGTGAACCAAACCGGGTTTAACGGCCCTTAAATCCAGTTTTAAAATACGGTTCTTGGGTAAATATTACTGCTTTAGCAGCTGGAGTAGATGTTCAACGACGTTAGTTAACTTCTGTTCTAAAGGCAATACATGTCTTAAACTTGGGCCTTATAAAAACGCTCAGGCAAGACCACAGTGATGGGATTCTCATATAACAAATTCTTATATCAATTGGTTTAAATAAGTAATTCCAGTATGCACCAAAGCTGCATTTCGACGATAAACTTTCAATCGTTGATTACGAAAGAATCTGAAATTTTTACTAACCGACTATTGAAACTAATTCTTTACATTTGGCCATTTAATTAATAATAGTTGATGATTAACCAACAATTTAGGCTATGTGTGAAATATTGTTATCTAAAAAAGTGAATAAACCGACGAAAAACCCACAGAGATTAAGGATATATTAATGGATGTTTACCTGGACATTCACGATATTGTGCTTAAAGCTTTTCAAGGCGCCGAAACGAATGTTTTACTCACAAAAAATAAAAGACACCATTCATGCATTCAAATTAGACTCGCGTTTTTTCAAACGGCTGTCCACCGCGTGAATCAGTATATTGTATTTTTGTCACAAATTTTACAACTAAATTTTTCACTCACAAAAAAAGAAACAAAATATCAATATATAAAACGACCTCGTAGAGCCCGTCCCAAAATATCGCCGTCTTTGTTTGCCTTCATTAATAGACGGTCATAGAAATATCACACGATGACGTCCGATAGATCTACGACGTTGCCGTTCCTTTTTTCAAATAAAATCTGTTAAACTCCATCAATAAACTATTTGTTATTAAAACCGTTTTGATGTTTTGCCTTGATTAACAACCTTAATCAATAATTAGCTAATTATAAAACAAGCGTGTAAATTGGTGCAAATAGGCACAAATATCGTGAGCAAAGGAGGAGGCACAAATAACAGGGGCGTTGGGATTCGGCAAAATGCTTTAAAAGTCACATACCGGGTTACAGTGGGGAACCAGAAATTGACTTCGATGGGGGTTTTTTAGGATAATAATACAAAAAAACTTAATTTGAAGTAAATGTAAACATAACCGGGCTTCTCTGGGGGGGGGTTAATCCCAAACCCCCCTCAGTGCGCCACTGCCGGGTTATGCGTTTGCCGCCACACAGGATATTTATGTAAATATGAATCACACTGTATGTAGTAAAAATAATAAGTACCAGCTAAAATTAAGG
Source organism: Oxystoma pomonae (assembly GCA_963921995.1). Taxonomy (NCBI): domain Eukaryota; kingdom Metazoa; phylum Arthropoda; class Insecta; order Coleoptera; family Brentidae; genus Oxystoma; species Oxystoma pomonae. The sequence goes on from OY998165.1 coordinate 94,747,447, forward strand.
CCATTGAAATGAGTTTTTTTATATTATCAATATTTTTTATTGTCGTAGGTTTTAAATCAAAATAAACTAGCACATTACGCAAGAAAAAAATAACTAATAATATTAATTTATTATTTACAAAACAAGCACAGGCATCAAATCTAAATTAAATGTTCAAATAAACCACAGTTTTCGGCCAAGCAACATACCAGTTTATTAGAAAACTCAATTCTAGTATTTTGCAGATTTTCTATGGTAATTTCTTGTGTGAGTATTGTATTGTTTTGTAGATACCCCCATAGAGCAGCCATCTATTTGGAAATATCTCTGGTCGTGATTTCCTACAACGGATCCATATAACACCGTTCTCAACTTTAGCCTACTGTTCCGCCATTTATATAAATATAAATATAATATATTTTCTTTTAGTTTGGTGTCAATATGCCCGCTATACTAAACTAGAGGTTACTGAATCTAAAAAGAGTTAACTGACTTTTTAGTTGAATAGTTGTTCATGTCACGCACTATCTTCCTAAAAAAATTGTAGAGAATTCCGGCCATTAAAATTGTTTTCAATCCAAAATGCTACAATTATGTTATATAAATATTATATATATATATATAAATATTAACGCTTTCTGGATATTCAGCGTTTACCAATATTGAAAATTTTAAACATTTGACTTGTTTGGTAAACATACACTTCCCGACACATAAAACGCATACAGCAGAAGTTAGGCACATGACTATATTTTTAAAATTTTGCTTGCTTATTTTTAGCAACTTTTGTAGGTTAACAGTTTTAGACAACATAAAAAAAATTGTTATGGAGACCGAAAGTATTTTTACCGATATTCACTGGTTCTATAGTTTTAAAGTTGCTGGTACGAAATATCAAAAAGATAAAACACTTTTAAAACAAAATCTTTATTATAAAAAAAACAATTCAATCAAATTTGGTGAAAAAAGTCCACTATAGTGCGACTAAAAGGAAAATACGAAGAAGAAATAACTGGAAGGCTTCATATTTTTATATTTATAATAAAATCAAATAGAAATAAAAATAACCTATCGATAAACAAAAATCAAAAATATTAACTTCAGTATCTGGTCATTTGCTTGAATAATTTTTTCTAAACGCCTCGAAATGGAGTCTGCTCAATTTTCAAATAAATTTGAATTTTCGTCAACGATCTCTTCATAAGCTCTAACTATTAGCTCTATCAGCATTCCGTGGAAGAATATTGAATTTTGATAACTTTTTTGCAATTAACCATTATACGTTCTCGATGAGATAAGCATCGGGGAACTTTGCTGGCCATGGCAAAAATTTAATATTATGCTCCCTGAACCACTGCTGAGAAATCCTGGCAGTGTGTACCGGGCAGTTGCTTTGTTGATTCCTGCCTCAAATAGTTGCTTTTTTCTTCACTTCTTCGTATTTTCCTCTCATTCATACTATAGTGGACTTGTCTCGTCCATAATGATCGACGATGGGATTTATCAAATTTCGATAGCTGTCGTGGTATTTTGAGTTAGACAAGACTATGATAACAAAACATGACAATGAGTGGACTTTGCATCAACAATCAACTTTGAGGTTAAAACATGTCAACAAATATTTTGCCGATGGCAATTGGCCAAAACGATTTTTCCGTAAAATTATATATTGGTTAAAGTTCAAGGTCATTCCTCAAGACTTAAGGAAAAAGATACGGAAAAGGAATACATGAGATTTAATATTTGCTAACGGAAAAAGTTACAGCAAAATTTACAGAAGAGGAAAAGGAATTTACCCATGAAACAGCCTTTAATTTTTTTTAAAGTACGTACTGCTCTACTCTGATTGATGTCATAAATTTTCGCTATTTCTGTGCTGATTTTCTGTGGGTTTTTTTCAAGAGCCATACAAATTTACATATCCCTTTCTTCAATTCGTATCACATTCCCTTGTTTAAAATTGTTCAGCACACTCCCGGTTTCTGTTTGCATCATAGTGGAAGATTTCGGAAAATTCTTTGGTCGGTAAATGCTGCTCCAAAATGGTCTGATACCTTCCTTAAATTATTTCTGAAAAAATATCATTTTATCAGTGATTTTTTCTTGCGTCATGTAATATACGTTTTCAATCGGTAAATTTCCTATATTAATATATTTTTACATCGTACTCAATACGTGTTGAAAAGATTTTCTTTTTTTTCTTTCGTAGATTTTTCTTTCATAGACAATGAGCATGATATATGAAGGCACAAGATTCTTTATTTTCGATACTTTAAGAATACGATCTGAAAACATACTATAAGTTGTAGAGGCAACCGTATAATCCAGTATGTTTTAGATGTTTAAATTGGTAAATGGACAAAAACTTAGGGAGGGGGGAGTGCCAAAAACTCTGGGAGCGGCTCTGATAATACAAAAAACCAGTATGGGTCACTCGGAAGATAAGATCTTCCATCTTACATTACAAAAAGATTTGATTCTTCACTGCTACCCATCAAGCTTTATATTCTATGTTACTAGCCACTATTTAAGTAAAAATACAGACGTAATCTAAATTTTATTTGTTAACATCATTAATGATACGCAATCAATCAAAGTATCCTTTATCCGGTAAGACCTAGACCTGTACATTGAAACCTATAAAATCTTCTCTTTTATAACACATAATGGGACCCGCGGTTATGGAGAGTCAGAACGACACTTAAAGAATTTTGTCGAACAATGGCGCATAAAACTGAATTGTTAACATTTAGCGATGAAAAGAGCGTTAAAAGGCTAACGACTCAGCACACGAAAACCGATGGTTTCAAGGGTTGCAACCCCCTCTTTTCGAACTATGCGAAAGCTCTCAATAACTGGGGATCACTTAGTTTTTATGAAGTAGTAAAAGCGCTAAAGAAACACTCTCGACAGAATAGAAATTTTGGTTCGAAGATTCTGTTGGCGAGTGCACACAGCACGGTGTTCCATTTTTTGCAGCCTACTTTTCGAAAAAATCTATATACACAGAGTGGTCTAAAAAGACTGGCCACCGAATTTATTTATTTAAGTTTTAGAGCCCCTATATCTAGGCTTTAAAACGACTGTACTACAAAAATGTATTTTAATTAAAGGGAGACTCCAATTTATGTAAAAAATGTTTCGCCAACTTTTTACTTTACTTTACCACCTTACTTTAAGATTTGCGTCTCCCTTTATAAAATTTCAGTCCATTTTTGAAACCAGGGAGAAAACAATTACTTCTCTGAAACGTACAGATTCTAGTAGTTATTGTCGCCAATTCCTCCGAAAATGACAACAATTTCTATTTAAAATTGTGAGATAAATCAGTGACACGGACCAAAAAGAACGGTGTATATAGGAAGAATAATTTTATTTCCCTGATTACTTCCTTACTTACTTACTTATAATTAGTACTTTAATTAAAGGGAAGCTCCGATTTATATAAAAAAAAATGTTTCGCCAAGTTTGTAGAGCTCAGAAAAAGAAATTTGTTGTCAGTGAAAAATAAATAAAAAGAAAGGTTCGTGGCATATCGGACACACATTTTGCTTTTCAATTCATTAAGACCAGGCCTTCAAGATCTAATGGATATTCCGGAAACCTACAGGCCTGTTTCATCCTTGTTAGGAATCACCATGGTAACATAGGACTGTACCTGGCGTATGAAGCATAACATAAACAACCACAGCCAGCGAATTTAAACAACTTTCGTCGTCAAACAACGCGGAATGTTGAATGGCTATATGCAGCGCGCCGCCGTTTATCGGAATATTTATTCCGGAATATTTATTTATTTCGATAGGCGCCGCCCTGCATATAGCCATCTAATATCTCGCGTTGTTTGAATTCGCTGAGTGTGGTTGTTTATGTTGTGCTTCATATGCCATGTACAGTCCTATGTTAACCTGATGATTCCTAACAAGGACGAAACAGGCCTGTATATTTCTGGTCTATCCACTAGATCTTGGGGGCCTGGTTGTAATGAATTGAAAAGCAAAATGTGTGTTCGATATGCCACGAACCTTTCTTTTTATTTGTAGAGCTCATTCGTTACTTTCAGGTTTGCGTCTTGGCTTTTAAAATTTCAGTCCAGTATTGAAACCAGGGAGAAAACAATTGTTTCCCTAAAATGTGCAGATTCTAGTAGTTGTCATCGCCAATTCCTCTGAAAATGATACCAATTTCTATTTAAAATTGTGAGAGAAATCAGTGACACGGAACAAAAAGAACGGCGCATATATGGGGAATTATTTTATTTTCCCTGATTACTTGTCCCTTTTCCAGGACTTTTTGATGTTTTTGGATCTCTATTTATACAAAAGTTTTTAAATCAGTAACTTCGTCTTTTTCTTTTTAAAGCTTTGATTAAATTTCTTCATTTATTGTCTCCGGTTGTGCTTCATTAGAATTTTTAAGACTGTTAACTTTTCAAATAATTCAGTATTTTGGTCGTTTTTAATTTTTTCTTATTTATTCGGCGGGCGACTGTACGTTTTGTATAAATTCTTATCAAGACATTCAAGGTTTTATTTTTACTTTTAACTTTAAATTTTGTTGATTCTATTTATTATTGATCTAATTTCACTGTTTTGGCTAATTTTTCGTACACAGGAGATTTGTCAAAATAAACTAGATCACGTAAACTTTGTTAAAGTAAGGATTTCTATAAGTAATTATTTTTGGTTTAATAATGCTAATTTAAAAGGAGCGAAATAAATACATGTGTTATCAATGTACACTTCTCTCCACATAAAATTGGTACAGCAGAAGGTAGCTGCAAATACGATTTTTTATATTTTCCTATGTGCAACACTGACTTTCTTAGGTTATATTTTAGGCATATATAAACTTTTTATTGGCAAACGGATGATTTTCCAGAAAACTGATTGCTTCTTGGTCTTTCTCTGAGCTAGTAACTTTCGTCAAACCGGTGTCCTCCTTTCGGTGGATAGTCCCTTCCTCTTGAAATCGATTTTTTATGTTTATTATCGTAGACTTGCTCCTCCCATAACAAACAGCTACTTGCCTAATAGACCAACCACCATCTAGTTTTACTAAGATTTGAGATTTATCAAATTTGGAAAGATGCGGCGGCATTTTTTATCTTGGATCACACTGACATGTTGTCAGGAGTCTGTGACATTGTCACTTATAGGAAGGCAATGCTATAATAAAAAAAATTTAAAATTTAAACAAGCTGCTAACTTCTGCTGTATCACTTTTATGTGGAGAGAAGTGTACACCCAACCAACACCGTTCTTAACTAAAAAGCTAGTTAACTTATTTTCGTTTTAGTATCCTTTGGCCTATGATCGGTGCCATATTGACACCAAACTGACAGAAAATCCATGTTTTACTTGTCAATTTGCTTATAAAAATGGCAGCCACGATAGGCTAAAGGGCACTGAGGAGGTAGGAGTTAACAGGCTTTTTAGTTGAGAACGGTGTTGACCCGACCAACCGTATATTCCCCGACCAATCGTATATATTGTAAAATAGTTTTGCAATATAAATGAAATTTAAGCAAGATTTGGATACACATTTTGGTTAAGTAAACAATTTGAAATTTGGTTACTTTCTCCCTAGATTTCAGACCAGGTCCTTGTATCAATGACATTTTCTCAAGTGTGGCCACATTGCCGGTTGCAAAAGGTCTTTTTCCTCATTAAAGTTTTTGAAAAGCTGCCTCAATAATCGGACGGCACAAAATAGGCTAAACGGATTGGCTTTAATGTTTATTCATATATTGGTAGACAAAGTGCTATACCGTGCAACCATGCATTAAAAAAACATAATCTGGAGATTTTATTGTAATTTTTTCTTCAAACATCCCACCCAACCGAAGTAAATTTCTGGGTGCGCCACTGCTTACCCCATAATAGTAACAGCTTGGGTTACCGCGATTTTAGCGCATACTGTGAGTTTCACTTCTGTTGAGTGTGTTATTTTACTAGCACATTGACTTTTGAGGAAAAGTGACGTCAAAGGTATTTCCATTAATATTTCATCTTAAAAATTTAATAGCCATTACGAGGTTTAGTATCACTTAAAGTAATAATTAGTCTAATTAAAAGTGGTGATATAAATACCCTTATTTTTATGGGTCCGGTTTTCCCTTAATTATTAAGTAAATAAACTTTTAACTGTATATACTTACTTCACTGATCAAAAAATAGGATAGAAGAGAAAAGATTGGCTAAAACAAATTGTTCCCAAATTCTATTTACACTTCATCTGTAACAGCTAATTTGAATTAGGTGTGATTAAATCCCTTTAAATCCAAAAAAAAATTTGAATCCTGATAATTGTTGCATGTTAAAATATACTAACATATTTTTGTAATTTTTGCATGTTTTTCCAGCACCAAAAATTTAGCTAAATGTCAAGAAGTATTCGTCAGTTAAGTAGGGGCCTACATTAGTTTTGATTGCGTGCTATATTTTTGTTTACGTAGCCATAATGCAGAGTAATATTTTTTTATGTTCTCAATGAATTTTTCTTGTATTCATAATTTTGCTTTCTTTAAAAGTTATGTATACACGGTGGGGATTTTAAGTGGAATAATGCTTATGTCGATTTTGGAAATATGTCAAACCAGAAATTTAAAAAAATGTGAAACATAATTAGCAGTTTTAAAAGAAAAAATTAAATTCTATAAAACAACTAATATTCTTCTTTATTTTTTTTGTTTGCGTGCTTGACAGGTTCTTGTAGAAATACATTTCGCTGGTCTACTATTACAATGTCCTATGTTTATGGGAAAATATATCATGATCAGAGTTTTAAAATAATAGTTAAAATTTTAATCAATCATTAAAAAATACAAAATAAACTGCCATAACATGCCATAATACTGCCCGTAAGATAAAATATAAAAAGAGTTATTTTAAGTGGTAGACTTACTTCAAATTTGTAGAAAAAGACCTCAAATATTAGGCATTTGCGCCAATTTTACTATAATACGATCTTCGTACAATATAGTAAATACACCGACAACATAAAACTCTGCTTCTCTTATCTTATTTGTCGTTTTTGTTCTATTTCATAGAATACTTCTCGCAAGCGGTTAAAGAGGTTACTAACATTTTTCCCTTAAAGTGGTTTGGACACTTAACCCAAAATTTTACTTTGCAGCATTACAGCATATGCTAAGAAAATACTAGAAGCGCATTCTTTTGATGTTCTTTTGGAGGACCAGAATAGCATGTGCACTAAAAGGACGAAATAATAAATTTTCAATAAGTGATATATACTTTGCATATGCTAAAGATGTTCTAGTAGTATCCTTATTTAGACGCTCATTCTTTTGATATTCTTTTATGGTACCAGAATAGCATATGCGCTAAACGAACCAAAAAATATGTTTTAAAAATGGTATATTCTTTGTATGTGTTAAAGATGTACTCAAAAGGACCTGCTCAAATTGTACACTCATAGCATTTGCTATGGATATACTTAAATAGTATGTACCAAGCATAGGCTAAAGACGTTCTCAAAAGGCCATCCTCAAAAGAAGGTTTAACGCATATGCTATGCATGTAAATGTTCTTTCATTGCTATGCGGGATTTTCGCTATCCACCAACATAAAAATTCACCGATTAAGCTTTAATCATGATTTACACTTATTGGAGTTTGGAATTAGTCTTGGTAAAAGACCACATTCTAAACTCTGATTAGTAACTAATCACGATTAAAGCCTAATCGAGGAGTTTTTGGTTTGGCAGATACGATCATACATTCTTTAGCCTTCGTAACTCTTATAATGTTAATGTGCAAGAAATATATGTAAGAAAATGTCAGTGTATGAAAGGATTTTCAATCGACTTGAAGTCGAAAACTGCCGCCAATCAAAAAATATTCATTTATTTATATTTCAAATTTACGAAACTTGTCAAAATGACACAAACATATTTAGAATACCTTTGCGACTTCAGACTACACCTTCTCAACTTAAAAGCCAGTTAACTCTATTTCAATTTAGTATCCTTTAGCCTACTATAGCGCTCATATTGATAGCAAGTTGACAGAAAATCCATGTTTTACCTGGCAATTTGGTTATAAAAATGGAGGAAATAGCAGGCTAAAGGGCTTTAAAGAGGTAGGAATTAACTGGCTTTTTAGTTGAGAACGGTGTTGCTTCAGATATGATGAAATATGTAGGGTGTTTCGACAAAAAATTAAAAGTTAACTTTGTTGTTATGGAAACAGTTTGACATGTGTCAATAAGACACAGTTTTGAACTTTTATAAGATTTATAAAATTCCAAATTTTCAGAATTTTACTCTTAAAAATACAGGCATTAAGTCGCCCCAATAGTACAGGATATTCCAGGGATATCCCAGTAAGGTGCTGTGAATGTCTGAATGCTCTGTCACATTCACAGTATACTCGAAGGACTTGCTCTGAATAACTTTGAAGTTAGCACATGAACAGCACATTTAAAAGACATTCTCAGAATATCCTACCTAGTACATTCAGCGAAAAATGTCCCTTTTTGGACATTGACAGCACATATAAAAAACATTCCTAGGATATCTTGGACAGTACATTCAGCGAATATTCCATGCGGAATATTCCCTGAATGTTCTACTAAAGTCCAGAAAATGCCCTTTATTTTGGATATTGACAGCACATTGAAAATACGTTCCCTGGATATCCTGGATAGTACATTCAGCGTATATTATGCCAATTTCCGTAAAATGTCCTTTCGTTTTGGATATGGACAGCATATTCAAAAAACATTCTTACACATACTGAAGAGTACATTCACCGAATATTCTACGCAGGATATTCCACGAATGTTCTGGTAAGGTCTTAAAAATTTCTATACATTTGCACATTTACAGCACATTTGGGAGATATTCTGGGAATATCCCGGGTAATACATTCAGCGAATGTTCTAGTCAAGATAATCTACAAATGTTCTACCAAAGTTCTAAAAATTTCACACAATATTGTAACTTTTTTTATTCTAACAACTGCGGTAAAGGTTTTTTTCGGGATATTTTTATCTGTCGCTACAAGTTTTCATTTTATTAAAAAAAATACTCTATTCTTAGTTACAAGTAAAATACCATTTTGGTGAACTAAAAAAATATCATCAAATCATGCCATGAAAGGAAATAATATTTTTTCTCTATACGATCATGCTTACGCAGCAGAATTTATCATTTTATTTTGTTCAAAAAGCTTGTTGGGCTAGGCTAATATTGATTCCCAATAAGAAAATAATTATGAAAATCGGTTGAGCCGTTCGGGAGTTATCCTGCGTAAAACAAATAACATAATCCCCTTCCACGACCGTTTGGGAGGATTCGGGGAGGGGGGTAATATTTTTGTCCAATAAAAAAGAATTATGAAAATCCGTCGAGCCATTCGCAAGTTATCCTGCATTGAACAAATAACGTAATCCCCTTCCACTAACATTTGGGAGCTTTCGGGGAGGGGGGTAACATTTTTGTCCAATACAAAAATAATTATGAAAATCCATTGAGCCGTTCAGGAGTGATCCTGATTTTATGTAAAAAAAAAACAGTTAACGGTGCTCTTCTAGCAGAAAACAATGTCCAAACGGTTATACCCCGCTAATATATAATATACAATAGGTGCTGAGATACGATACGTGTGCCGTAACGATACGTGATACCTAACGTATCTCAACACGTATCGCGTTCAAGAACACCTTAGATTAGCATATATCTGCTCTTTTCGAACGTGATACAAGTTTCTGACCAATTAATGTGCTTGGTTCTCGCTAGATGCGGATACGTATACGACGATGAGTTAGAAATAGCTTTATGTCGCTAATTTCTCCCATAAGCCCCCGTAACGCAAAAGGTTAAGTCGTTGGAAAAGGGTTATATAGATGCGAGAAGGTTGAGGTTTCGAATCCCATCGCTATTTAAATACTTTTTTTTAAATTTTTTAAAACTTTTTAGGGTCATTTGTGAGAGAACATATTTTTTCAAGCTCATAAATGTGCTATGAAAATCCTGCGAAAATATTTTATGAATGTTCTACCAGGATGTTCAAGGAAAACCAAAACTGCGGATAGAGAACATTCCCTGAACATCCCTGGTATGCCTATCTCTTAATACCCGCGATATACATTTATTATACACTATCACACTCTATCTGTTACATTATCTAAATCATATAGAGTAAAAAGTGTTGTAAATATATAAAAAAAATTTCACAAGCGCTTTTATGTCAACCGCCACTGGCACACATATTTGAATTTTCCTTTTTGCCTTTAAAGTGGATACCGATGTTAACCCCTAAAATAAAGTTGTCTTTTCACTTTGCCTTTATCCGACCGTTGAGAAAGAAAAACATTATTTTAACCGTTGGAAATGGCAAACGTCAGTGTTTATTCAGGATGAAGAAAGGTAATCTTTTGCAATTCACACAGTACATAATCTGGGCAGTGTCGTATCTTGTACCAGATGCTGGAAACCCTTAGTCAAGTAGATTAATTAAACAATCCAGTGCAGTTAAGATTTTTAGCTTTAAATAGAAACGACAGCGGTGAAACGTCGGCGCCACCACTCGGTTGGCATATAATTTTGACATTTATCAAAAAATTAGAGAACGCAGGAAAATCGGCTAATTTTTTTATGTTAAAACAGACTTAAACATTCAAGCACACTTTCGCCTTAATATTATGTATCTCAAGCTATTTATCAGAGTCTAGTCAAGCGTCTGGCGTCTTCATGTAGATAGATATAATTATCTTCACATATATCCCAATCCAATAAATAAATTTCATCAAAAGTCATGTTATCAGTGTCATTTTCGAGGATATCGGTGGCGTCGACCAATAGGATCTATGCGTTTTAGGGAATAATTGTTTTCTCCCGATTTCAAAAATAGCTACACTGGAGTATTCGGAGTGAAGCTCCCGTACAATTAAAGAAACAGTAAGTCGAAAATGTCGATGTTTGAAAAATTTAGTTTAAAGTTTTTTTTTGAAAATTTGTAATTCGTTCGTTTTTTGAAATGATAACTTTATTTCTGGAGGAGTGATAGATTGTGTCCATTCAAACCATAAACTGTCTAGAATATACGCACTATATAATCACTTTGGCATAAATTGGAGACAAAGACTTACTTGGTTAACAATTTTAGGGAAGAAAACAAATTTTTGAAATTGAGAAAAACAGTAAGTAGTTTTACTTGAGTGTATTTGTTATAACAGAAAATTTAACAGCATACGTATACCTACTTGCTAGTCATTTTAGACAGTAGTTCACTATGCAACTTTTCAAACTGATAAAAAAGCATTTGTAGAAAATAAAACATGTTTTAATCTGATGCTTTAAACAAATATGATTTTTAAGATTTACTCAACTTAAAAATAAACTAGAAAATTTACACCAAATGACAGAATGTACAAAACAAGAAATATAATTGATAATTGTTTTGTATTGCTTAAAAATTTAAATTAAAAAGATAATAATGACCAGTCTTGATTAGACGATTCGTCGTTTTCCAAGCTTTTGCCAAGGTCATGCGATGCTTTCGAAATCGGTAATTGCCGCCAAAAAATTTGCTTTTTTGGTGGCATATGAAGAACTAAGTCCTTGAGCATATTTTGCATATTGAACCTCGGCTTCAATAATTTGGTTTTTTGGTTTTTAAAATTTTTTACGCCAATCAAACAAATCAAGCTTTTGCGGCCTTCGGCTGATAGTATGTTATCTTGCGGGTTGTTGGGTCGTCGTTCTGTAGAGGTTTGTCTTCCTGACGTTTCGCCGATTCGATTGCCCGGCATCATCAGGAGATTTGTTCCCACAATTGGCTGAATGTGAAGTGATGATTTGTTCTACTCCGCAGCTCATATATATGTGAAACAGGTGGTACCTCAATGGTCAAACTCGGAATCAGTGAGCGTGTCTTATCTTTTTGTTTGGTGTACCGGAGAGTTTGTGTATCTTGTAAGAGTGGTATCCAGGTGTGGTTAATTTTTAGCGTTTGTTCTGATCTGAAATTTTCTTTGTGTTTATGGATTCCTATGACTTCAAGATAAAGTCTAGTGTTGTAATGTGCCGTTAGCGCCAAGTTTCCCCAAACTTGATTTTTCTGTATGTCCTAGTCTGCAGTGTGCCTTGTCTTTGTTAGTCTAGTGTTTATAGATAACTTAATCTGTATGCGTTGATTTTCTGTATACAGTGTGGCCCAGTATTTTTTCCTTTCGTGAAACTCGAACGTCCATAAATGAGATAATATTAGACTCTAAAGGATATGAAAATGAAAAACTTTTTTTTTTACAAAACTGCTCTTTTCCTTTCATCAAAAGCACTTTCCTTTTCATCAAAAATTAATGGGTGGACCAAGTAAGTCGGAATAACTTTGGAACGGTTTGTGGTATGAACAAAACTGAAAATAGCAACTGATATATCTTCTCTTGAAGAATAGGTTAGTATAGAAATCTTAATTTCTTAGTAGTTGGTTCTTTAATTGTACGAGAACAGATGCTCCTGCCGATTTTGTAGATTGATTGGTTGTCTTTTGTATACAGTGTGTCCCAAAGGTCTGGAATAATGGATTTTGTGGGAGCACTATGTTTTTTTTTCAAGAAAAAACTTATATGGGATCATTTTAAGAAAAAAAAACGGTTTTAAAAAATGTACACCCTTTTATACAGGGTTTTTTTCGAAAATCAAATATGACACAAACTTCTTTTTTTTTAATTGGACATCCTACATGTTATATAATTTTGTGAATCTTAAAAAAAAGCTTTTCAAAAATACCAAACACTTTGGGAATACAGGGTGTAAACCATACCATAGTCATCCTTTTAACTGATGAAAGGGGAGACCAAAACAAGTCAAAAAGTTCATATGACTTATGGAGCAAAATTCAGATTTTTGTCTAATGACTTTAAAGTTGAAAAATGAAAAATATTCATATTCATTAAGCATTTTACAATAGGGCGATTTTTAAATAAATAAAAATAAATCTTTCCTCTAAAACCTTTAAATTAAAAAAAAATAAATAAAATAAATAATAATGATTTCTTTTGAGTTAAAGATTAAAGAAACACTTGGCAACAACACAAATTATACGCCTCTCTGACTTCCGACCCAGCACAGCTACTACAGCACACTTAGTACAGTGCATAGTACAGTGCATCTTCCGCTGTTCGTTGTGAAGGTTGTCAGTCGCACGAGTCTATCTGACGCCATTATTTTCACGAGTTATTTGCAGGTTGATGTGAAATTAAACTGAATTATAAATGTTCTTCAATCAGAAATACGCTGACATGCTATTAGTATACATTGAAGCTCACAGAAACTTAAGTCTTGCAGCTCAAATGTATCGCTTTAAAGTTTAAAAATAAAAAAGTGCAAGTGTGTCTCCAAGTGTAGAAACAAGTTCTTAAAAGAAGTATTTTTTTTTAGTGTTTTCAAAAAAAAAATCTTTGCTTCACACAACACCGAATGCGACTCGAGACGACGACGACGCGACGGGCGGCCCCACTTCTCAGCAGCTTCGCAGTTGACGTTGTGCATAGAATAACAACAAACACAAACGAGGTTGAAGTAGGCGGCATGGTTGACACTGCACCGAAAAACTTTGCGGGACTCAAAGGTGGACGGCCGAGGACCCCACCAAACTGGGCAGAGGAGACTAGCCCAAAAAGGACGACCTGGACTTCTCCGAGATCGGGACTCCATAGGACGCGGCTGAGGGGTGACTTGGAAAGAGGCGGTAGCACCGTCGGGTAGCAGAACCACTCCAAGTAATGTGTCTTGAAGACTCCGACGGTGACCTCGACCAGCGAAACCAGGACCTCGATTTTCGGATCAACCTATATGACGGCGGGCTGCTGGGGAGAAAAGTCTACTGTCAACCAAGTTCTGCTGGGACGGTTGCGATGTTAGATAGATGCAAGTCTAACACGTAGCAGAACCACCCTTTGGAGAGGGTGTAAAGCCGACGGTCCACTATGTATACTTGCTACGCAGTCTAAAGATCCCTGCCCTCGACAAAGAGGTGTCAGGCAAAAATTAAGTCCTCTTAGAGAAAGAAAACTTGCATCCTAAGGGGCACGTGCATTAGACGGGGGTGCACAGGGGGAATGGCAAAATGGGTCCATTATGCGGCCTAATTGCCAGGCTACGACTGCCCATCTACTACTACTACTATTAAAAAAAGAAAGTGTGCCCTACAAGTGTACAAAACAAGTGCTTAAAAGAAGTGTTTTTTTAAAGTGTTTTCCAAAAAAACAATTAATAAAAAAATAGGTTTTACAAATTAAAAACATCTTTATTTTTTCGCTTTTTACTATATCTAAATAAAATAATAAATTGTAAGAGGCTAAAAAAAGGTGATGTGTTGATATTTACCCTACAGCCCACAGCGCCGCAACACTATCTCCTTTAATTTTCTCTCACCTAAAAGCGCATCGTTGCCAAACTGTTTTTAACTTTAAAATCGTATAACTCCGAAACCACGCCCATATTATATGAACTTTTTTGCTTGTTTTGGCCCCCCTATTACCCATTTAAATAATGACTTTGATATCGTTTACAGCCTGTATATTTTATCTTCGCCAAGATATTCAAGTTTAAATTTGTGAGAATAGAAAATAAGTATCATAGGTATTACGAGTGGGTAGTTAATTTCGATTTCCTCATAAAATTTTGAACTTAAAGATTTTGTTGAAGAAATCAGATAGGGCCTTATATAGGGTATTTTTTAAAAAGCCTATTTATAGGGTGACCAATTTAAAAAAAAAAGATAAGTTTTTGTCATAGTTTATTTTTGGGACACCCTGTATAATATGATATACATTTGTCGAAACCGATTTTTTGGAATACAAGGACAAACATTTGGGTTCATCTCTTATTTTCATTGGCACCGTGCTGATGAGCACCACTAGATTGTTTTTTATTCCTTTTACCCTCGCAAAATCCTTTTTTGAGTTGACAGGGGCGACGATACTGTTAAGACTTGATAATGGGCATTTAGTATTATTAATTTAAACGTACTTAGCATTTAAAAGTTTCCTTATTCTCTTTTGATGACGTCTTATTTATATTTCAATAAGTAAAAAAGAACATTAGATAAAACTGAATGTTTAAATTTTTCGTGGATGGTAAAAGAATACGAAAAATGATTACGAATATATCTGCATTCAGAACAAACCGTCAGAAAATCTCGTCCTTACAAAAAAATCTAACGATTTTTAAACACAAATTTACATTAACTGCTTTTTTGTCAGGACTTATTTGCTAATATTCCTTAAAATTTAGATTCTTAATAATAATACGTTAAGCACATAAAAGAATCGTGTATTTTTTGACGTTCCTAAAGTTAGCAGTACAAAGCCCGCAGTGCAAGGATTTTATGAATGAAAAAATTGGCGCTAGTTAGGCGCTAATTAAGTGACCAATTCCCAAATTTGGCGATTTAGCCGTTTCCGAGTTATAGCGTGTACTGCTAACTATCCGTTAAAGTTAGCAGCGCACTATGCATTGAATGGTCCAGTACAGTGATAGAGGAGTCCGAACGGTTTAAAAAATTAAGCGCTACTTAAGTGCTGCAAAATCCACCGAAATTTTTCTGCTAACTTTAGACATTGCAAACTCGCGAATAGTCATTAACGGAGGGGTTGGCGATGACTTGATGCATGCAGTAATTAGGCGCTAATTGGGCGCTAATTAAGTGCCCAATTGCCAAATTTGGCGCTCCAGCTGTTTCCGAGTTATAGCGTGTACTGCTAACTACCCGTTAAAGTTAGCAGTGCTTTATGCATTGAATGGTCCAGTACAGTGGTAGGTATAATAAAATCTTTGCACTGCGGGCTTTGTACTGCTAACTTTAAGGACGTTATTTTTTGGTTGAGATATTCCACTTTCAGGGGTAGTAGTTGATGCCAAAAGAAAACTTTTAGATCCAGAGCCATCTCCGAATTTGTGTAGAACTATCTTTGCTTGCAGTGGTCCGATTTCAATGATTTTTTTTGGTTTGAAAGTTCTTCTAAAAAGGTCATTGCTTGTCACTACTCATTTAATTTGGCATCCACAGAATTATGGATAATTTGAAAATTTTATTCTTCTTGAATTCATTTTCATTGAAAAATTAAATTTGAATGATGAATGATTTGTCAGCTGAAAAGAAAGTCAGAAATCAAGTTAGGTAAATTTAAATCAGACCTTAAGCGATCTGAGTTGAGTCAGAACAAAATTTAGTAGGTATTTATTGTTATCAATGGAACATTGCTTGGCTTCAGTAAAATTAAGCCTAGTTCCCAATGCGTCGTGCTACTGGCGTTATATAGGTAAATTCCTTGGTAGGTAGTGTAGGTATATTATTTAGAATTTGGACTAAGATATCTCAAAAATTAGGTACCTACTTGATAGATTTTCAACAATAATAAACACAAATTTAATTCAAAATATTAGACGCTTTCTAAGAAAAAAACGATCAGGGTGAAATCATAATACACATTTGATTTGATCCGCCATCTTCGTTTAAAAAATGACAGCCATTTTTTAAAATGCGATAAAAAATGTTATTGATTAGGTTTTCAGTCAATAAAATCAGTCTTAAACGGAAACAGCTACAGCTGTTTAAAATTATTCCGGTTTTTTGAGACACCAGATATATTATTTTCATAAAAAGCTTGAAATAAAAAAAAATCACTGAAATCGGACCATTACAAGGACAAATAGAAAGTTTTCTAAAGATTCTAATGGCAGCAATTTTTATTGGCCCCCATTTTGGATCTGAAAAGTTGTCTTTTGGCATCACTGAAAGCGGCATTTCTCAATCAAAAAGGGCACGATTTTTTCGATATTAGGGGTGTACCCAACTTACTATAACGTTCCAGTAAAAAAAAAATATGTCAATTTTAATTTTTGTGGGCAGTTTTTGTAAAAAACCTTTGTTTTTTATTTAAGAATGTATGCTATTAAGCTTATTTTTGTGTCTAGACAAACCTTTAAAACTTTTAACATACTAAATCATAGATAGCCATGGAATATGTCGCTGTCACTGTAAGTTCAGAAAAGTCACACACCTAACTGCTTTTTTAACTTATTTGCTAACATTCCTTAAAATTTAGTTTCTTAATACTGTTCCCGTTAATAAAAAATATGTAAATATTAATTTTCGTAGGCAGTTTTTCTGAAAAACTCTTTAATTTTATTTAAAAATGTATTTTATTAAGCTTATTGTTATGTGTAAACAAACCTTTAAAATTTTTAATATACAAAATCATACATAGCTATGGAATATGTCGCTGTCACTATTCAGAAAAGTCACACACATTCAGTCTTTCCTTTTACATGGTAAGAATTTTCGACACTTTTTGACGTTTATTGGTACGCGTAGTAGCAATTTAGCTCCGCTGTAAAACTAGTCCTGCAGAATATCTTTAAAATATTAAATTTACGAAATGTTATTAAAAAAATAAGGCCGTTTCTCTTACAACGTTAGGTTAAATATTCAGGACGCCGAGGCAATAATTAAAAATCCCCACTTTCCAGAATCGTGACGGGTGAGATTTTCTGAAGAATCGCGACCAATGGTTTTTTTTTTAAATATTTTAAAGCTATTCTGCAGAACTAGTTTTTCGGAGAAGCTAAATTGCTACTACGCGTACGAATAGACGTACAAAAGTGTCGAAAATTCTCAAGATTATGGAAAGACAAAATTTGTGTTTGTACGTTAAAATTTTTAAAATAAGCTTAACAAAATACAGTCTTAAACATAAAAGAGGGGTTTCTTACAAAAACTGCGAAAAAATATTAAAATTTACATATTTTTTACTTACTAGAACAGTATTACGGAACTAAATTTTAAAGAATGTCAGCAAATACGTTCGGACAAAAAAGCACTTAAGTGGGATTTACTAAGATCTAAAACTATTTTTTTTTGACAGGTTTCAAAATGGCAAATGGTGAATACGCTAAAAGTTTGACACATAATAGCTTCATTATCTGTGTTTGAGGTTAGAAAGTTTGTGATTTTTTAGACCACCTCTGGTGGGTGGTTTAAATTTATAGCCCCCAGGAAGCATTGTTTTTTAGCAATTGGTAATAAGTTCGTTTATAATTTCCCTAAGTAACCGTTTTTACAAGGATCAATTTACCTCATTTATTATCCCAAGTTGTTCATTTACCTATAAAACACCTCCAATTTTGTCTAGAAAAACGCCATATTTTGAACCCGTTTTTAGCACAAAAAATATATCTATATTTATATCTGCTACTAGGCAAAACAAACATAAGTGAAGGTCACACAACAAAAAACTCAAAACAACTATGTTAATTTATTTACAAACTGAAATTAAAACATTGAGGTTATCTAAAAGCGCACTCAAGAAAACTTTCCTTACTAAAAGCCCATCCATTTCAAAGCTGTAGAGCTTTCATCAGTAGAGGTTAGTGCAAGCCAAGGTACAAGCAGAGTTAAGAAACCCGAACTCGCTGTTTGTGATTTCAACGCAGCTAATATTTAGAATCTGACATTTCGACAGTGACAGAAATGTAGACAAAACTTGTATTTAAGTTTTTTAATACATTTCATAAATAAAACGACCTTTTAAATCGTAGTGTGAAATCAAGTAATAATTGAAAAAATTAATAAAAAGGGTAAGTTTTACTTAGAGTGACATATAACCCCAATTTTAATTTGTTCTACAGAGTGTTTACTATTTAAAACCCGCGTGGGTTTAAATTTTTTAATTTTCCTTTCTTCTTAATTGAAACTTTCTGCTTAAATCCAACAAAAGATTGTGTTAAGATGATTATTCAATAAACAAATTTATTCTTATTCTTCTTATAAATCAAACAGTATCTAAAATTCATGGAGGGTTGGTTTAAAATGCTTAAATCCAAAAATTTCACTTAAACTTAGGACCGTTCTAAAATAGACTAAACCCTTTCAGTAAATCCCACTGTAAGTGTTTAAAAATAGTCAAATTTGATGGTTTTTAAAGAATCGCAACCATTTTGACGTTTATTGGTACGCGTAGTAGCAATTTAACTCCGCCGTAAACCTAGTCCTTCAGAATATTTTTAAAATATTAAATTTAGAAAATGTTATTAAAAAATGACGCAGTTTCTCTTACAACAGATGTATATTAAGGGCGCTGTGTTTCTATTTCAAATGAGGCAATAAGTAAAAATCGCCTCTTTCCAGAATTGTGACGGGTAAGATTTTCTGTCGTTTCTGAAGAATCACGACCTGTGTCTTATTCGGGTAAATACTAATTTTGGAAAAATAAATTTTTATCTAAACAACTAATTGCACAAGGTTAAGTTTCACTAGGTGTTTTTGCCCTGTTACTTTTACCCAAGAGGTTTTCACGTAAAATGGAATAAACTTTACCTTAAGGTTATTGAGCTCAAAGCGCTAAAAAATAAAAATTTAGTATAGTATAGTTTATTTAAAATTTTTTTCTTTTGGTTTCAGGTCCGTTTGTAGTCGTTTGGAAGAAGGGAACCAGCTTAATCAGCGCTGGAGCACAAAAAGTAACTATGGATTCCAGAATAACGTTGATTGGTTACAATCTTCAAATTAAGGATATTACTCATAACGACCAAGGAGTTTATACATGTCAAATTGGTGATGGAGCTCAAGGAGATCTTATACATACGATTGAAATTTTAAGTAAGTAGCATTTTTATTCATTTTGATGTTTTTCGTCAACAATCAAAAGTTAAATAAACTTACTTAGTGAGGTTTGCGTACATTTTCCAGTATCAAAATAAAGAAAAGAACACAATATATGATGTAAGATATTAGAATAACTACATGTTACACTCGGATTAGATCACAATTAACCCGTTCCAAGTTTACTTTAAACTTATCCCTATCGTTCTCACCTCCTAGATGTACCGTGAAAATATTCGGATTAGTATAGCTAATCCATGCTTCTTCTTTGTTCATTTATATGGGATCAAGAGAGAAAAAGATTGGATTAGATAGCCAATCGCCTTAAGAAAATGACTGTTTTAGGTTTAAAGTAGACTTGGGACAGATTTAGAGTCAGTAGATTCCAAGCCAGATATTTTGATCATTTTCTCTTTATTTTTTGTTTACCTCACTACTTTGTTCATGACATTGTGCTAACGATATTTTCATATTTGTTTAAAGTGAGTTTCAAGCAAATTAAGTTTTCAAGGCCAATAATTAAGTTGGCGGTAATTTGCATAGCGTAACCATTATAGAGTTGGGTTGTAGAGGCGGTTCTCAGAAATACAAGCTGAATGTTAATTAGACTCATAGTAATTAACCAAGTTTCTAGCAACAGTAACAGGAAAATAATTTAAAGTCTAGTCACTCGCGCTTGCAGTTTTAAGCTTAAGCGGGAGCTACCCGACTCGTCAAATATTGGTTCCAAAAAGTCAGACAGTTGAACAGTTAGTCCGGCAAATGTACCTGCTACACGTTGTTACGAGTGCTTGAAGCACAGATCTATTTTAAAGTATGGTACAAACGTTTGTGTGTCCGTGAACCATGGAGCAATACGTTCTAAAGTGAAAGCGTCTAAGCTCCAAAAATCCATAAAAACATGGGGTCGGGAGTCGAGGTGACATTGGATTGTTTACATTTTGTAGCATTATCTCCCTAAAATTACAGACTTAATTTCCGAATCCAAAAAAATACGTGTTTCAAACATTTTTCGGATCAAATTGTGATGTAACGCAATTGCACACCCCTCTTCCTCCCTGGTTACACTTTTTAACACTTTTATCTACTCCCCCCCATTTCTGCTTTACATAACTTACGAATGGCCTCTATAGCATAAATTCGCGCGATTTATATGTTCCTCGACTTCCGCGGCTATATCGAATCAAGTTAATTGGCCTTCCGTGGAGTTGGTATTGCATGGAGGATACACGCGTTGCTATTGCAGCGGCTGCGGTAATAGTTTTTAGTTGTGTTGAGTTATTAAGCTCCTATACTGTCCACAAAAATAACACACTATTTCGTGGAGCGCCACTGGTCTGAACGCGTCGTCTAGCCGTGCATCAAATCAGCGAACGTTTCGTTCGAACGATTCCTTTGGTTCGGCTTAAGAATACCGGAACATAACCAAACGCAAACGTTGGACGCTCGACATTCGTAACTCGTAGGTTCGAACGTCGGTCCCACGATGCGAGGAACTGTTAAGCTGCCAACGTTTGAGAGAGTTCATTGTGTAGCGTCGGTTTCAGAGTTGCGTGCCTAGAATCCGTGTCGAGTGGTATTTTAAGCGGAAGTCTTCCTCTTTATTACAGAAAAAGGTAAAAGACTTTTGATTTGATCCCCTTATATTCGGATGGTGGAATCCGGCCCTTGTTCTCCAAGTTAATTTTTTTATTGTATTGACAATAAGTAGGGGCAAAAATAAGTTTTTGAAATAAGATATAACGGATGTCCTAAGGGATAGGTACGATGACTTGGCGTCTTTATTTTTAAGGATGGAATTCTGAAAAACTGGAATTTTAAAGAATTGATAAATCTCAAAATGTTATAGTTTACATGAAAACGAGGGTATCTTTTGATTTTTAAATGAAACACTAATAACATTTTTTTTATAGTTTTTTCAAATAGTTTTCGATTTATTGCGGTGCAAAATTTTACCAAAACCCACGGCTTTAAAAGAAACTAAATTACGAGACATAATCGCTATCGCTATAGAAACGCTAGGTTTTTGAGGTGATGAGGCTAAGATATTGATTAAGGAGATCGCTTCTAAGATTTCTAATGAACAGTCACTTAGTTTCATCACTCAGAGGTTCAGCTTAGCCGTGCAGCGAGGCAAATCTGCCTCATTAATGATCACATCGGAGAACAACGGGGACTGAATGAAATTTTTTATTTTTGGGGAAATTGGGAACTGTTGGGGTTTTTTCAATTTTCCTTTGCATATTATCATATAGTCGGTGCCATTACAGGAAAACAGCATGGTTTCATGAACAAAAAGACAACCCTTTGCTAAAAAGATTAAGTTGGCTTGGCTTATCACATGATCTTATAAACTTGCATGTCTCTTTCTTACAGAAAAGGGTGCAGTATGTAGTATACCAAGGGTGAAATTCTGCCAGTTTTACAGCTTTTTTCCTTATTATTTGAAATATTGTGATGGTGAGGCTTTCGCTGATGATTTTAAGTTTTACAGAGTGGTTAACATTATCACAGATTGCGAGCTAATTCAGAAAGACATTGCAGCTGTATTAAATTGGTCAAAAGAAAACAAGTTAAACCTATACAATGATAAATGTTTTATTGTCCAGTATACCAAGAAAAAGCTACTAATAAAATTTTATTACAAAATTGGAAGCAATATTCTAGAGCAAAAAAAACAAATAAAAGATTTGGGAGTCATTTTTGATGAAAATCTAGATGTTGGTTAGCATTATCACAGATTGCGAGCTAATTCAGCAAGATCTTGCAGCTGTATTACATTGGTCAAAAGAAAACAAGTTAATCTTTAACATTGATAAATGGCTATTTGTCCTGTATACCAAGAAAGAGCTACAAATAAAATTTTATTACAAAATTGGAAACAATATTCTAGAGCAAAAAAAACAAATAAAATATAAACACAATCACCGATAAAGCATTTAAGATTTTAGGTTTTGCTATTCGCAATGCCAACATTCAAACCTTAATTACTCTGTACAATGTTTACGTTCGCAGTATACTGGAGTATGCCTCCATCGTGTGGTCTCCCTTTTACTACATTTACATAGATATGCTGGAGAAGATTCGAAAAAAATTCTTGAGATATCTTTATTACAAAAAAATGGTATTTATCTGATCGACATGTGTATGAAGCTCTTTTAACAGAATTTAAATTTAAAAGACTTGAATCCAGGAGAACTTTGGTTTGCTTGCTTTTCACCTATAACATTTTACATAACAAAATAGATTGCGCATTTATTCTAAGCAAATTATTATTTAGAGTTAACAGTCACTACAATAGAGATTTAGGAACTTTTTATATGAAAAGGACTAAAACTATTTAAATAAATGATTTTTAGTCAGTGGCAGAATTAGAGATGTCATGACTTTAGGTTGACGAAATTAAATTATCTTGTTTCTTGGTGACAGTGGCGTGTGGTATACTTATTAAAAATGAATGAATTATCTTTTACAACGTAAGTAATTTTTATCATGGCTTAAATCGGAAAACTGTGTCTAATGTGTAAGAAAATGTCGTTTCAGAAAAAGTTGCTGGGCCAATGGGTTTTCATTCGTCTTGAAGTAGAAAAATGCAAATTAAATCTTTAGCTATTAGTATCGTATTTCGTATTTTTAAGATTCATTTGGAGTCGTAGATTTTGGTAGGCTTTTGCACTACCGTCAATCAAAAAATATAAGAAAAAATTGAAAAACTTTTGAGACCTTTCCGTGTTTAGAATGTCCTTACATTTTCAGATGTAACGAAATGTTCAGGGTGCTTAATTTAAAAATCAAAAAGTTAACCTTGTTTTCATAAAAATAATAAAAGTTTGACATGTGTCGATCCGACACAATTTTGAGCTTTTATCAGTTTTGTAAAATTCAGTCCTTAAAAACAAAGACAAGTCGCCTTACCTATCCTTTGTTACACTTGTATAAATACTCCCGAACTTGGGATAGATGTGAAGACATCTGTCTACGTGAACGCGCTAGGGTTTTACTTCGTAGTGACGGTGCTTCTGCCAATTCTGCAGACAGTTAGATTTTTGGTTTCTGCACGTATCATATATCCACGTTTCATGATCTCTTTCTCAGATCTCTTTATTGGGTAGCACCCGAGGGGTGGCTCAGTCGTCATTTTGTGTACACCAAAAGGCATTTTTGACTAGATTTTTCTATTAAAAATGCCCCAGAATGTCATAAATGACCTTAAAATGCATAAAATGCCTTTAAATTCCCCCGAAATGCCTCTAAATAAGGCTTTAAAATGCCACTTAATGCCATCGGTATGTACACCAAAGTGCATTACCGAGCCTACCCTCAGTAGAACCCTACTGATGAACGCTACTAGTACAAAATACTTATACTACTTTTTGGAGGCAATACTCGAAACTGTTGTTTTTAGTAACACTGGGGAACAGCGAAAATGCTTTCTAGACCAAAATGGAAAAATCTTACTTACTTTATTATACTAACTACAGTCTGATGCAATTCTATTTAGACAAAACCTAACCTCAATGACACATTGAACAAAACCAAGTTTGAAAGTTAGATTGTTGCTGTTGTCAAATTTAAAGTTTTTAGGTTACGTTTTAGAATATTTGTTTACATTTTGGCCATAGAAGACTTCAAGTATACACCTTAAAAGATTTTTCTGTTTAATAAACACTTCTACCCAATCCAAAGGTGCACTTCAAAATATCATGCCATAACATAAACGGGATTCAATTTTATCACGGTATATACGGTATATTGTTTTTTAGTTTATCGATGTTCCAAAGAGTTTTCATATTTTTAAAGGGAAGGTATGGTGTTCTCAATAACTCGTTCAACTTCACTGAAATGTTAACGTCCATATTGCGTCTACTTTGTGAAAGGCGAAGTCTCAAATAGTTGTTTTTTTCTAGATTTACGTACAATGAATTTTGTTTAAACCCATGAGAAATATTAAATAATGTTTACCTACAAACAATAGATAATACTTATTTTACGACCATTTCAACACGATTTTAATAGGTTATTTATGGTTCTAAGATAATATTAAAGCTTAGACGTATTTTATAAGAGCACTAATTGACGCAAAAATGTGAATTATTTTTATATATTTTTAAACCAATAAATATTTATTACACATTTTTACGAAAAAAACCTTTTTTCATCGACATTTCAGGTTATGAAGGTTGTTGACTTAAGAGTGTTCGCGTTTGATATTTTTAATAATATCTGATATATTTGTCATGGCATTTTCATTGCTCGTGGGTTAAGTATAGTACAGCCTGCGGCTCGCGTCTCAAACTTCATCTTCGTGTTTAGTGAACCTCATAACATGCTTGTTATGTAAACTACTATTTATTGCACTTAGTTACACTAACCGTAGAATCATTGCAATAACACACCAAGTTACTATCTCTCTGCCACCAAGGAATGGACCCACACAAGACTAAATCAGGAGTGGCAACACACAGGGGACGCCAGGCAGGCCAAGGAGCTCATCCAGGGCTTCAGCAAGACAAGAAGGGATTGGTTGTTCACTGGATACTGCGCGCTCCAAGAGCACCTGACAAAGATAAAGGTAGTGCGGGACTCAACTTGCAGAGAGTACTGGGACGGGGGTGAATCCTCACACCACTATCTTGCGAGGTGTCCGGCCTACAGAGGAATCAGAGTGTGTGTTCGAGCCGGAACACCTTCCGACGCTGAAATGATCGGATATCCTTTATCCAAATTACGAGAAGGTTCGACCGTGGTGGAGTGGGAGCGTAAGAGAGGTGCTCTGGGGGATGGCGAAAAGGGCTCGCGTAGAGCCTAGTCGTCGGGCCGGGGCCCCCTTTCCCGTTATTCTACTACTACTACTATCTCTATATACAAACTGACACTACTTTTAAATATATTTTTCTTGCGCTGTGTTCCAAGCTAAAGCAGTAAACTACCCAAATGAGGTTCATACGGGAAAATAGAGTAACTGACAGGAATTGTTAATTTTCTTCGTCAAAAAAGGAACCTGCAAACCTATACTACTATTTAGCACATTTATAACGTATAATACCATAAAAAGTTGTTTTTTTTACTCAAGACTTTCCATCGAACAAGGATCAATGCCCAGTGCACATACAAGTTATAGCGATGTTTAAGAAAATCACATCACAAAATCACATTCACCAAAGTAGTTTATTAGCTGCGGCCGGGAATCGAACCCGGGCCAGTATTGCTACCCACTACTCCACGGACGCCGATAAAATGTATACCACAAAAGCATTAGAATAATTTAGGATAAATATTTCTATAACAAAAATTTAAAATACACGACCTAAAAAATATACTAAAAAGTATAAAATAAAATAGTTGTCATGTGATATAAAAATAATACCGTTTTCTGAATTATCACTTAATTTATTAAAACTTATTCACTTTGTGAACTCTAATACAGACCTCAGAATGTTGGGTTTTCTATAAAAATGAAAATTCACTTATTTTATATTTTTTACTCTATTTTTCCATTCGGTGCAATGTTTTTAAAAAGTTTTAATTTTGGTGTTGAACGGCTTCTGTAATATAAGTATGTCTTGCTCTTTTAATATGCTTTTTTTAGTTTTAACTAATGGTTATGAAAATCAGTTTAGCCGTTCGTAAGTCATTGGCGTAGCCAGAAATTGACTCTGGGGGGGGGGTTTCATCATTTAATAAAAATCAACTATGGCAAGTTCTTAAAAATTAGGTAGGTGCTTATTGCTTCAACTCTTGAACTGAAGGAAGGTGAGAAGGGCAGTTTAATAGGTGTTGAGTTAATGTATATAAAACAAAAATACTTATTTTTAAAAATAAGTCTCATCTAGTCTCATTTGCGTATGTTTTAACATAAACCCTTAAATGCGTCGCATGCAAAATTTTTTAAAAAGCTACACTAAACTGCTATTTTTTACGCATGTAAAATGTTCTTGTTAAAAAAATTGCTTAAAATTAAACAAAAATGTAACAATATATAATATTGGTATAGCGCCGCAGGCGAAAACTTTGACGAAATGTAACGAAACGTTCTTTAATAATTTTGATCTCTTATTTTTTTTGTAAAATATTTTTGGAAAAGTAGATTGGGTTAGATGCCAAGTTGAGGTGGAATATATATAGTTATATGGCCAAATCGTAAATGCGGTGAAAAAAATTCCATAGAATTAAACCGGAGTAAAGGGTCAAAAAGGGTCAACAAAGTGGGAGAGCTATAGCTCTCCCTTGGGCCCTTGGTCATGATTAATTTAATGTAGATTGGATTGGACCTCCTGAAGGGGGAGTTTAACCTCCAAATCCCCCCCCCCCTGGCTACGCTACTGCATAAGTTAAGCTAAAGCAAACGCCTTAAATTCAAATTACTTATAATCTCGACTTTCTTAAGTAAATTAAAATGAAACAATCCGTTGCCACAACAAAATTAAATTGATTATTTACCTCATACCTTATAAAAGCAGGTCGATTTTCACCTGATTATTCAGTGAAAATCTCCCGCTCAGATGAAAATTTCCCTTGTCAAAATTGAAAATCTCCCTTGTCAAAACTGTTCATTCCCTTTTCAAAACTCAAAATCACACGACTCTACCAACAGGTTTTTATTGTCGATGTGTCGTTTGGTGATATAGAAATAGCGATTTATTTGGCACAGTTTAATGTATTTAATTTGGTAATTAATCGTAAAAATTCATTTCGGGATGATGAAATAATCAGAAAATCATTTTTATATTTTTTGCCATGAGGAAGTGGCGTAGCCAGAAATCGAGTCTGTAGCGGGTTTCATCATTTATTAAAAATCAACTACCTACCTATATCAAATTTTTAAAAATTATGTAGGTACCTATTTATTGAGCTCTTGAGCGAAGAGAGGGGAGAGGGGCGGTTTAATAGATATTGAATTAATGTATTCGAAACAAAAATACTTCTTTTTAAAAGCAAGTCTCATCTAGTCTCATACCTTAATGCGCCGCAGGCAAAAAGTTAGAAAAAATTACACTAAAATGCTACTTTTTACGCGTTTTAAATGTCATTGACACCTGATTATTCAGCGAAAATTTCCCGCTCAGGTAAAAATCTCCCTTGTCAAAACTGATAATTGGCCTTTCCAAAACTCAAAATCACACGTCTGTGTCAATATGTCGTTTGATGATATATAAGTAGCGAACATTGACATTTTGGTTTGTTGTTATGTTGTTCGTTTTTTAATTTGGTAAATAATCTTGAAAATTCATTTCGGCATGGTGAAATAAACTGAAAATCATTCTTAGATTTTTTTCCATGAGGAAACCTCTCTCGAGGAAGAATTCGAGCGGTTTCCACGGCAAAAAATCTTCGACAAGATTTTCCATAATTTCCCCACCGCTTAATAAATTACTGCATCAAATTATTTTTTTTGAAATCCGTATTTTTGTGTTTTTTTCATTATTTTGTGTTACAATAATACTAAATACGCTCTCTTTTGTGTGTTATTTTATAATGTTTTCAAAAACTTTTTAATATTTATAGACCCATGTAACTAGATTATATATTTTATGATTTTTTTTATGTATGACAGTTTGATAGAGAGCATAATTAAACTAAAAACGCCTGAGGGTTAATTGATAATTGGCAATTAATTTAAATAAAGGACACCAATAAAACGAAGTTTTTTGTTCGTACTATCAGGGCCTGCGCTAGGGCCAGGCAAGCCGGGCCCTTACCCGGAGCGCCAAACTTAGGGGGCAGCAATTTGGCTGTATAATTAGTTATTTTATAAAGAACATTAATAGTCTATTCATTTGAATAATAATGAGAAATTTATCAGGTGTTATTTTAATAAAAGTTGCTTTTCAAATGTTGTACCAAGTGACATTTACAATTTTTTTTTAATAAGGAGGGGACAGTTTAGTAGGTATTGGCTTGAATTAATTTATGTATGAAAAAAAATGTTCTTAAAAGCAAAGGAGTGAATTTTTGACCGGATCAAATATCAAAATTTTTTGTTGCCAAAAGCATATCTTAAAATGTTGAGTATTAATGCTATTTTTTACCCGTTTTAAATGCCGCAAGCAAAAAAAAAGTTTATCGAAAACCGTGAGTAGAGTAAGCTGCTAAAAATTGGGGTGAAATATTATGTTAATTCTATATTTTTTGCTAAAATCATGCCATTTTAAGTTAATGGTTAGTTAGTTTAGTTTTAGTTTTTAAATTTTTTTGAAAAGCAATTGCTTTAATTTTTTTCTTTTTTTCTGCGGAAAAAAAAATCTCTTTAGCGCCAAAATCATAAATGAGAGAATTCAGTGTTTTGCAATGTCAATTTGTAGTCATCAGTATGAATCATGGGAAGAGTGTTG
This sequence comes from Oxystoma pomonae, assembly GCA_963921995.1. Classification (NCBI taxonomy): domain Eukaryota; kingdom Metazoa; phylum Arthropoda; class Insecta; order Coleoptera; family Brentidae; genus Oxystoma; species Oxystoma pomonae. The sequence continues at coordinate 94,776,391 of OY998165.1, forward strand.
CAAGGGGCGGCATTTTATCTACGATCATTATATTAATTGCAATATTTCTGTGATCTCCTTAAAACAACTTAAAGTGAGATCTCATACATTCCTACATATTGACTTGTAGAACGAACTGGAATGGCCAATTAAAGCAAAAAAGTCCGTACTTTGATTTTTTCTAAATAAAATACTTATTAATTATATATAATTATATCTTCAAAAAAATAATGAATAAAATCGTAATTGTTTTAAAATTTAAAGTAGATAAACAACCTCTTGGCGGTGATCTACAATATACGATGTTTTTACTCGAAATACGACGTCCTGTGTAATTTTGCCAGTTCTTAGATTTTTTGTTTATCCAGATTTTAATAATTTTTACGGATTATATGTACCGTTTTAAGAAAAAGTGGCCTTACTCCTCTAATTCCAGTGCATTTTGACGTCTGCCCAGAAAAATATCTTATCAATTGCGGTATAGTTTGGCTTAAAGTCGATTTTTAGAAACCCCTGTATATGTCAAACTTCAAACCAAACCTTCCTTAAACTATAGTCCTTAGTAAATATCGCTTTTTAGGTTTATCTTCAATCAAGGCTGCTGAGACTGTTAGTAACTATGGCCGATAGTAGCCGAGCATGTCAAACAAATTAAATAACTTTATAATTATATATAAAGCAGAAAAATGGCTCCCTGGGCGTAAATATTATAGTGTAAAATAACTGTCTTGCAAACATAAAAAAGAACTGCTTTACTGCCAGTTCTAATACGGTTCAGTAACTAGAGAATACTCTTGCAGTGGCATGCTTCTAACTGAAGGCTGCAACTATAAATAGGCAATCGATTGCGGAACGTTTCTTTATTCTGTCGGGTACAGTTTCTTTATTTATTTTTTTTTTAATGTGTTTCATGATATTCTACCCTGTATTCTTTGGGGGGAGAGTTAGTCGTCGAGGGAAGGAGAGGCGGTGAGATGATCGGGGGTCAATGTGAATAATGTAATAACAATTATCAAAACTGCTTTATTTTTGAGGAACTTATGCCGCCAAAAGCAAAGCAAACTTAACAATAATGAACCGCCGATAGCCCTCTCGGGACTATCAGCATTCCAGCGACACCACTAGCCAAATCGCCTCACCTGTCTCTAGCGTAGCACTTGGGGGGCTCAAGCCTGTTCCCCTAAGGTGATTGTATATCAACTCCTAAAGATTTAATTTTTCATATAAATCAAAAATAAAATGCTCATCTGAGATTCATCTTCCTCAAGCCCCTCCATGCAGGAACCTCAAGCTCTGCGGACCAGGTTTTTGACACTGACAATGACAGTACCATTTAGCTTCTGTGTTTGATGTCAGCCGCCATATTGAAACTGGTCCGGAGAATTTGGAATGATGTGTACATACATACTCCAACTCGGAAAACATATACCCCGTATTAAGTACTCAATTAATTCGAACCAGTATGGTAGCGTAACTACTTCATAAAGTTTTCAACCACTGCACTGTTAAAAGTTTAAATGCCTAGACTGCTGCATTGAAAAGAGTTACTATCCTCTATTATAGCGGAAAGCTATTGAAAAACCTTTTACTAAAAAAAAACTAATCCCACTGAGTACTCTGATCTCCGAGTAATAAGCATCTTACCAACAATTTCAAAAATTTTTGATAAAATCTTGTGCAAGCAAATCTACAAATACGTCTGCGATAAAGAAATATTGCCTAACACACAATGTGGATTAGAAGACTTATTGTTTTTATTTACACTCCGGGTATTGTTCATATTAATTTTGTTTCCTTAATTGTTAACAATATTTCTTTTATATGTATTCCATTAATATTATTTTATAATTTATCTATGTTGTTTTTTTTTTGGTGAAAAAAAAATTTTTAGGTAGAAATTTTGGTACTATAAATTTGCCAAAGTATATTTTTTTATAGGTATTTTAATTTTAATTTTATGTTTTAGTTATCTCTTTCTGGATGCTTTTTATGGTTAAGTATGAGTAGCTATAGCAGCTAGACTTCGCCATGAAAAGCATCGATTTTAGATTCTAATATAATGTACCGTACAATTTATTAATAAAGACGATTTTATTTATTTATTTATCTATACAGGGAAGGAGGCTGTTTAGGGGCTCAAGCCCCCCCCCCCCCTAGAGTCACTGAATTGACTCACAAAAGGTTAAATTTTTCAAAAATATCACCATTTTGGTAATAAAGCCCCCCCCTCCTAGCAAAAATTTCTGCATTCGCCTAAATTTTAAATAAATATTTTTCCGTTACTCTATATTTTTTTATTAACTTAGATTATTTTGTTAAATTTTCCTCCCATAAACTTTTTCCATTTTAAACAAGTTTGTTCGAAAATCCAATGACAATGACTATGGCGGCCGCAGACCAGAAGGAAACCCATCCTCCACTAAACCACGGAAGTGAAAAAACAGATGGAAACATAACCAGAATGAATTTGGTTTCTTAGGCTTCAAAAGTTCTTGGGAAATTTTTCAATGCCAACTGAGCCATTTACAAGCCTCCCTTGGATTGTGGGCAATGTAAATTCCTATGGGATAAGGAAGGAGAAAACCTTGAAGAATAACTAAAGTAAGTATTTCAATGCATCGGTATCGGTATACCTAACACGTTCGAAATAAAGCCAAAACACACTACATTTTTTACTTGTTTGTGCGATGTTTTGAACGATGCCCGCTTTTTTTAAAGGTGCGGTGACAGAACTGTTGATTGAAATAGTTGCGTACGTTCGTGTGTCCGTAACGTTACGTACATTCCTCTGCTATTTTATCATCCCTCAGCTGTTCTATCATCGCACCCGTCAAAGAACCAGGCATCGTTCGAAACATGGCATGAACAAGTCAAAACTGTAGTGCATTTTGGCATTGTTTCAAACGCGTTAGGTGTACCAATACCGATGCGTTGAAATACTTACTCCCTCCTTCCTTGCCCCATAGGAATTTATATTGCCCACAGTCCAAGGGAGACTTGTAAGCGGCTATGAATACGGCGCCATAAAAAAATGACCGCTACATGTACCTGACCTAAATCAGTTGGCATTGACAAAATGTCCCTAGAACTTTTGAAACATAGGAAACCAAGTTCATTCTGGTTATATAACTACACTAAACAAAAACAATATACTATATTTTAAGGAGAAACACGCAAAAAGTCCTAATAAAATGACTAATTGTAGTAACTTTTGTCTTGGTTCAAACCAATGCGAGGCTAATAAAAAAAGCAGCAAAATATATATAATGTTTACAGGCGGATTTAAAACCTCTAAAAATGATATAACTTTAACAAAAAAAAAACAAAATATTATCTTTTACGAAATAATATAGAAAAAGAAATCCATTCGTACTTTTAGGCTCACAACTGTCACCTACAAAAGGCGGCCATTTATGTAAAATATCTCATGGAACGTTATCTTTCCATTTTTATTACACTTCGGTGAACTTAACTTTTGGTAAACTAAATTTCATCAAATTTATATGCAGAATAAATTTGAGCACACAATCCTGGCTGGGTGCACAGTTGACTGATTCGAACGGGGACTAAAAGTTTTGAAATTGTCCTTATTACTAGTTTGGTTTGACAATATATGGTTCTTCATTCTAAATAAGAATTTGACAGATTTATCCATATTTAGATGTCGCGACTAATATTGAGATCTTGGTTAGGTACAAAATAAAATTATATTTCCTTCATTAATCTAAATGGTTCAGGCTCATTTTAGTATTTGCAGATATTATATGCAAAACAGCACAAGCCACAATCAGAACTCTTCTTTAATTTGTTCCAGATGCCTTGTACATTCGAGAATAACCCACATTGGTAAAGTGATTTTTTTCTCTATTTTGCGCGTTAGCAGTTTAGGCTGCCCTTGAATAACTTTGAGCACATACAAATTATCATTTTCTTGGAGCATTGAATAGACTAGAGAAAGCATTATTTAGTATTAAAGTAACACTTGTGGCATATCGGACAAAGCGTTTTTGTTTCTCACTTCATTACGACCAGGCTTCCAATGTCTAATGGAAAATCCAGACACCTACAGACCTGTTTTATCCTTACTAGGAATCATCAGGGAGTCATAGGATTGTACAAAAAAAAAGTTTGTAATCCGTGGGGACAAAGTAACTGTGTGCGCCACCTGTCGAACAACAAGCCTCCTCCGGAGCGATTGCTTGCTGATGCCTTAAAATTAGGGCCACGTAGTATGAAGCTCCAATTGGTGGCGGTGCTGCTGCGAACGTTACCTCTTTTTAAGAGTCATGTTACAGTGATCTTATACTTTTACAGGTTTCTACTTTATAACCTGCTAAAAGGTACAGGTTTTGTATTTACGGTGTTCTGCACTTTTCAATTTTGATGTTTTTGTTTCTCGGTTTATTCGACAGGTGGCGCACACAGTTAATTTGTCCCCACGGATTACAAACTTTTTGTTTTAAATTTGAGAGGTGTGCATGGTCACTGTGTAGCTTCAACTGCCAGGTACAATCCTATGACTCCCTAATGATTCCTAATAAGGATGAAACAGGTCTGTAGGTGTCTTGATTCTCTATTAGACATTGGAGGCCTGGTCGTAATGAAGTGAGAAACAAAAAATGCTTTGTCCGTTATGCCACGAGTGTTACTTTAATTCTTATTTGCGGACACGAGATTCATTTTGTTATTATTCAGTATTATTTGAGTGCAACATGTGCAGGAGGATTTATTATTAGTCGCCACAATAAATCGACACAGAATTTTCGTTGTTGCAAGTTCCCGGTAAAATACGTAACATTAACAGAAAACCACCTTTTTCCGTGGCCTATTTTGCCTATTTAAAACCTTAGTTTATTTGCTAGGTCTGTTTAAAAAACTAATAAAGAATATTTTAAGTTTTAAATTTTTTATTTTATACGTTTAAACGCAATTACTTAAACAGTTCTAGACTAGTTTCCCAAAATACGATATTATTAAGGTACAACTGGCAACGTCACAAGGCGCGGATAGTTTTGGCATCAATCATAGGCAATCACTCGATACCGAGTATGATTTTCCTCTATTCTGTATCGTCGCTATCTGTTGTGAGTTTTTTGATGGCTATCGTTATGAGATAACGATCGCTATCGCCATTATTTTCACTGTTACGGCAACATCGCTTATTGTTAAGTAAAAAGAAGAAGGCTTGAATGGCACGCAACCCGCAATACTTTCCCAAAACAACTGTCAAATGCCGACAGTCAGTCAAGTTTGTTTACCTTTTTTGGAACTTGCAGCGAAATTTCGGGAAAAATAATAATTTTCATGAATTTTTTGCACGCAATATGGATTAAAAATCTGATCACAATGTGACGGTGGACGACCGTTATCAATTTTTGATTGAACTTTGTTTGGGAAATCCACGTTCTTTATGAAGAAAAACCCACATGGGCCTTGTGTGGAAGTGGCGCCAGATTTTTGGTTTGGGTAAGTACTTATACTTATTTTATCTTATGTTCTATTCTGTTTTTTTTGGTGCTTAAAGAACACCACCTACATAATGTAAACAAAAAGATATAGTAGGTCAGTTTTAAGCACAGATTATACATTTTAAAAAGACGTGAGTCAGTGGTCAGAAAACCGAAAAATAATTTTACAAAATATTTAAACATTATAAGAAAAAAAAGTTAGGAATTAGTTGAGAATGCAGGATTTGTTTGGTCCAAGGTTATTACACTGACACTTGTTCGCCTATTTATCATCCATTATGTTTATACTTGTATTTTTTGTGGTTATCGCCAAATTACTAAATATTATGCCTTATATAAATGATAGTACTTGCAACAGAACGTATTGAGTACCTAGTTAAAGAGAGGCCGCTGATTCTGAATTGCTATGCACCACCAAGAAAAAATTTTGCATCCCTTTTCATACTATCCCCCCTTTTTCAATGATTTTCTTTTGCACAGGATAGTAGATCTTTTGAACTCCCTCTTTTTGTCCGCTATCACCATTTAAATGGATAAATGATAGACAAGAATTATGTACTTTTTACATGAAAAAGTTAGCTCATTTCCTTCCTCGTATTAAAAGGTCAATAAGGATAAATGACAAGAATCATGTACCTAACTTTCGTACATTGAAATTGATTTTTCTAAAACAAATTCTGATGCACACATTTTCTTTTTTTAGGGTTTGCAAACTTTTAATGTTTTAATGTAATGTAAAATAATGTACTGTTTTTTTTAGGTCAACTGTTGAAAATCTACAAGACGATGTCCCATGCTGTAGTGCTAATAAGAGAGAAAATAAATTATGAAGTTTGGGAATAAACACTTACAGTAGCTGCTCAATGTATATTGATAAATTATCCATAGAAATCAGTTTTGGTAAGTTTTCAATTCCAACAGCAGATTTTAAATTTGTAGGTACACCTATTGTCAAGTAATGAAAACTATCCTAAGATTTTGTCTCATACAGTCAAGTATTGTCAGGTATTATCGAGTTTTCGTACACTTAAAAATATTTAATTAAATCTCTGATTAATAATAAGGCATGTTTAAAAAGTAAACAAAAACTTCTAGTAAATTTGGGTAATTACTTTTTAAATCCACCAATATGGGATTCATTTGTTTCCCAATATATTTAAAAATTGATAATTTTTGACACTTATATACCATAATTTACATGTATTGGTTAAAAAAAGTAGATTTAGTTTTTTTCTCTGTTTGTAAATATGTACTTACTTGCTTATCATTTAAAATTGTGGTTTCAAGCTAGCTAATAGTAGCTTTCAAATAACCTTGTTTAATTGGTCTAATTTTTTTTAAATATATTTTTGTGTAAAAGTAGAGTATTGTGGTTTTTAAAGAAACATCATTTTAAGTTTCGAAATTATGTCAATTATAAATATGTAATTTTTAAATATTTATCCTTTGGGTTTCTACATAGTTTTAAGACCAATTTTCTCAGTTTTGTCAAAATCAAAATGCATAAAACTTTTAACTTTTCAAGCTCTCTACTGTTGATCAAATTCCTGTCTTAAAAACTGTTTTAGTTTTTATCTACTGTTTTACAAAGTTTACTAGTTCTTATCAGTAAATTATTTAACCCATCATCACACAAAATTATCAAAGTTAAAAAAATTTAATGTGCAAAATGAGGCAAATAATTTAATAATAATAAAATGCAATTGTACTCGGAAATCATTTTATTAGGATAATTTCAGATAAATTCTTTTTTTTAACCGGTACCAAAGACTGTTTATCTCGACTCCCCCTTCCTTTGGGATGCCACGGGGTATTTTTGTTAGATATCGTTTAAAAAAATTGGATTATTTAATTCACGTTACATGTTTTATGCATACATTTTATGGATATCACTAATAAAAAGAATAAGTAAAATTGATAATACAGTACCTAAAATGTGTTATAAAAATCTAAACATTTTACATGAAAAAGTTTATTCGTTCATTCATTTTTTTCCTCGTATAACTGAAAGAGTCTCAAATACAGAAATTTAATCATCAGTAGAGCATGAAAGAATACAATATATGACAAGTTTTATTCATTTTGATTCAGGCCTAGATGAGAAGATTACCTTTAAATTTGGCACAAAATTGGAAAAATATTCGGAAAAAACAAAAAAAAAATAGCACATGGTATGGCTATTATCTGAAGTATTAATTCAAGTGAACTAACTGGTTAGCTGCTTAGACTATAGATTTGCATACATCTCACCTATAATAAATTATTTTAAATTTAATTTCACATCAATGATTTCTTATAATTGTTAAGATGTATGATGAATACATTTAAGCAGGCAGCACCCCATCCCACGCAACGAATCATTTTAGCAAAATCCGGCAAAATCATATGAAGGACAAAACACATGGTAAGCTCCCTTCACATTAAAAAAAAACATTTTAAAATCCAAAAATTCATCAGTAAAATTAAAAAATTTGGCTACTTTTTGGTAGATTGTTGTCGCTTCAACCAAATATAAATTTCCAACATAAATATTTCAAATTTCATTAGTGAAATCCAAGGTGGAATAAAGTTTTAAGGTAACTTTGTATGGGCACAGGATATTTAAAAAAAAACATTAAATAACAATTGAAGATCTTGGGGTAACTAGGGGATAAGCCACACTTATTTCGTTAATTTACAAGAAAAAGTCAAGAGACTTTTTCCACTTGACAGTTTTTTTGATCAACAGTTTACACTATTTTTTCTAAATAATATATACAGAGGCCAAATTCATAGTTTTTATTTAACAGGCAAGTTTTTTTACCACCTTAGCCAGAAAGTTGTTTTATCCTCTCCCTTAATTTCTAAATCAAAGTACGTTGGACCAAATTCACACAAGCATTGACCATCACTTAAGTTTCTAGTTTACCTTAAATATTAAGATGTGGGGTAAACAAAAGATAGTCAATAATAAAATTTTTAAAGTAGAATGTGATGTAAAACTTGTTCCGTACTTTTCTAAAAGAAACTAAATTGGCAGACAGCAATAAAACTGGTGGTCAAAAAATTGGTGAGATATAGTCGATGTAAGTCTCATAAGTCGGATTATACTCTTGTTCAAAAAACGAGGTGATTAAAACTTACTATCGGTGTAATTGATTGATTTGACAAACCAAACCTGAAAGCTTCCAATCTTAAGTAGCCAGTTCACTGGCTTATATTTTCAAATACATCTTATTTTTTGTTTCAGGTTAGCAGTGCTCAAGCTGATGAAGGAAAAGATGCAATCCACCAAATATTGAAATATTGAAACATTTAAACCAATAAGTAAAATAAATCAGTTTTTTATCCCAAATTTTTTAATAGCAATGTTAAGAGTGACAAAATCAAGTCAAATCAATTTTTATCTTTGTAACATAATAAATTATTAATATTAAATTAAAAACTAGTATAAAGTATAAATCTAGCCAAAACATTATATTTACCTAAACTTGTCATGTCAGTCGGTAAACCCTTAAAGTTAATTTAAAAATGCAGCATACATTTTAGGCCGTTTATTTGAAGTACTAAGTAGGTTTCTTAAATTATATTACTCAGCTTTACATTCATAAAGATTGATTTAAAGTATGCTATTTTCAAGGGTATTATTTATAAAAGTAGGTTCCTAAGGTAAGCATTTATTTGATTCTTTAGAATCTATAACTTTGAGTTATTAGTTTTTCTGGTAGCCGTAAAAATAAGTTGACAAAGCAGATATTAAAAAGGTATTAAAAATTAAAATAATTTGCTTAATTAGCCAATTGCTATATAAATATCATGCTATGTTATGTGTGTGTGGGAACAAATATCATGTAGGTAATATAAAAATGGATGAATGAAGAAATATCATTTAGGTAAATATTAAATCACATGAGTTCAATTTTTTAAAAAATCTTCATCAATTCTTTTTTATAGCAAACAGAGCTGGAAATAACTTAAAACTGTACTTAACTTTCCCCACCAAATCAAGCTAAAGGCTCTTGGAAAAAAAAAATCTGCCTTATTTTAAAAATTTTGCAATATCTTAAATTAATATGTTTAAAATAAATTGGTTTTATGGGTGCGACAGTGAGCAGTAACTGTGACCCACTCTTTTTCGATGACTCCCCCAAAAAATCTGCGAATTTTCATGAAAAAGTTCTTAAATCGTAGTTACAATAAGTCCAATGTTATATAACTTTATTTAAACAAATGCGGCCTAACAGAATTAAATAATAAAATTTTATTTCTGTACTATATTTTACACAACTTTTTAATTTATTAAAAGTTATTTTATTATTTTTTTTAAATGGGAGAACGATTAACATTTAGCATACATGTAAGTGTATTGCATCAGTTTCTTCTGAAAGTTAGTTTCACTATGTCTATTGAACATCGAATCTTTGTGTACTTTCATCTAGTGCCTTGGAAGGTTGGTCTATGTCTTACTTACATACCTAATTTGTGGCCCGAGTTGTGGTACTTGATCGGAGACTTGATCCTACTAGAATGATCCTTACATGTAGCTCCATTCAAGTACCCTAGCATGTTATTCCTACTTATCCAAAATCTGATCACAGCTTTAAGTAGTTATTTTTTCTTTGGTGAACTGCAAGTCAGTAGTTTTTATTTTAAATAAACTATCTTAGTAGAACTCAAAAGATATATATGGACTCAATGGCCCTCGCTAATGCGCCCATACACGGATGCAAAGAATATGTATGTCTTATATTAACTTTAGGTCCAAAATTGGTAAAGTATGTTGCATAAACTAAGCTTTAATTTCTTTCAAAAAAAATTTTACTGTATAATTTTTTCTAGGCTCATTTTACGACTATGTTCACTAATTACTAATACCTTCTTTATCGGTGATAAACATACACACCAAAAACACAAAGAACATGCTTTTTTATTTTTTCTGCATCTGTCATTATTTGTTTTGTTAGACCTATGTTCTTGAAGCTCTTTGGCCATTTAAAGCATTTTTTAGCTAATAGAATAGTGCAACCGGTTTTTTGTTGTAATAAAGACATTTTATATATTAAAAACAAACAATCACCTTAACGTATCACATTCTCGCTCACCCTGACTTTAATTTAAGTAGGTAATAAACTTCAGCAAACTCAACTGGTTGGGCCATACTTATCTATATTCTGCCATAAGGGCTTGCGTTTCCTTTTACAGAAGAGTATAAAATATAAACACACCTTAAAAGAGCAGTCTCATAAATAGCTAGTCGGGAACTTATGATGTACAAGTTTAGGATGAGAAGTAAAACAAATATTTCCCCATAACAAAAGCTAATTTTACTTACTGTGTTCTGCTCTTTATGGGCTCTAAATACGGTGTGAACTGCCACCATCGCAGAAGAAATCATGTTAATTTTTCTCAATCATTGTAGCACCATTATTACTCAAAAGTTATATTTTTGTGCGAGTTTAGTTATAAAAGTTGAATTGACACGGCCGCGGCCATTGTGAAACAACAAAACAAACCGCGGTGTTGCCGCGATAACGAATTCGCTCCATAACGATATCGTTATAAGCCACTTTAATAGCCCCCCTGGCACACCCAGTCTCCGGCAGCAGCCGGGTGTTGTTGGTCATCCATTCTTCCATTTTGGCACTCCTTTCTACGTTCCCTCTTTTCCGTCTCTAGTCTACGTCGTTGCTCTTCAAAAGTTTGTGCTCCCTCATAGACTGTTCGGCGCCATGAAGCCCTATCGTTTGCCGTGGTCTCGAAGTTATTTATATCGATGTGACCCTTCATCATTTTGCCTTTGAGAACGCCCTTGTACCTTTTTTGTTGACCTCCTTGATTACTCTTTCCCTACTTTAGTTGTCCATAAAATATCTGCTTTGAGAGACGTGTTTCGGGCATGTGGATAATGTGACAGTAACTCTAGTCTATTCAATGCTCTTCAACCATTTTCTGCCAAAAAAGATACTATTTAACATCGCTCAAACGATAACAGAAACAAAACAAACTTCAAAAAATAACACCTAAAATAATTTTTAGATAAACTTCAAATTAAACGGTCGAAAGTGGGCATTACGTCGCCGTCGGTTAAGACCGCTCAAACTCCCGTTAAAAAAAGGTGCAAAAGAAACCGAAAATTTAACCGGCGTTTAACGTTAAATCCTGGTTAAAAGTGAATGGTGCAACAGGCGGTTAATCTGATAACGTTATTCATTAGGATTAGCAGCTAGTAGGCCACAAAAACAACCATGCAAAAATATTCATTTAGTTATTATCCCTGTTTCTAAAGATAGATGGTCTCAGTAAAAAAAATATTCGACAATAAAAAAAGCAATAAACAGATTAATACTTCGCAAACTAGAATCAATTTGTTATCGTTCAAATATGAACTTTCTGTAAATCGTTTTCATAACTCTCAGTGTAAAAAGGAAATAACACTAAATAAATACTGAATTATAACCTAATTTCAATTAGAGTTATAATTAGTTAAAATAAGCACAGTAATAATAATTATTTCTCTCTGAGTCAGCTCTAAAAGTTAGAGCTCGAACAGCTGAAAAATCAGTTATTATTCTGAATTTGTAGATGTAAATTTTAGTGTCGAATATGCAAAAAATTTGTTTGTTGTTCAGTGAAGCACGAATTTGCCAGAACATTAATTTGGTGGTACAGAAATTGTTCAGAGAATATGAATGACGATGTACTAAATTTTTTTACTGCGCTTAAAAAGAGTTTTATTCTGATATTAAAAATCAATCAAATTAAAAATTGGTGCTAGAAAGTACAGATAGTTCACTATACAATCAATTATTTTATGTTAAAAGAAAATGAGAATATCTCGAAAACTGTAGCTTTGAAAGATTTAAACCTTATAATAAAATTTTCTGATACTATATACAAGGGCGTAGCCAGGATATTTCACAGGGGGAACTAAGCTGTTCTTTGGGGAATAATAAAACTTTAAATATATAGGTATGTAGTATGTATACCGACCTATTTTAAATGAAGAAATTTTTCAAGTTCTGTACCCCTTTTCTATCGGTGGGATATTAATTTGTTTAAAAGCATTTATTTTACAAATCCCAGAATCATGGCCTCCCCTTCCCCCCTCCCTACGCCCATGCATATTTATGAAAACCAATATCTGAAAACCGTATATTAATATTATGGCTGCTTTAGTTCTAAAGTTATGATATTTTTTATAAATTTTAACATTTTTTAAATATCTCTTTTTCAATAACTACCATGCCCAAAAGTTAACCAGTTCATGGTCATCCAAAAGAGGAGTTTTGTTTCAAATTTCGTTAAAATCGATTAAGGCGTTCTTGAGTTATCGTGTATACAGACAGACAGACAACTTTTTTTTTTCGTCGATTAAGGTGTTTTGGAACGTTAGTAACTCATTTGTCATTCCATAAGAAAAATACCAACTCTGTGATATATGTTAAAAACTAACTGAAAAGTAATAGATAAAATCCAGTTAGACAGTTAAATTTTGCTTTAAAAAATCTACAAATACGCAATTTAGACACAACAGGAATGTTCAAAAATAAAAAAGTTAAGACTCTCTCCCACAATGCACACTTTTCATAAAGCTCGAACATGACTTGACCTGAATTTAACTCTGTGTTTCGGACTTGCATTGGCTATATTTTATTTATACACGACGTTTCGCTCAGTACAATCTCTGATCGTCTTCAGGTGCAAACTACAATCAATTCCTAAGGCTACGTACTTATATACTGTGAGAAATCATTCAACCTTGAAGTTTAAGAAGTTGGCTCCGCTCAAGGAGGGGCTTCCAAATATTTGGGATTTCAAGACTTGGTTTACTGAAAATACCTTGATTCTGCCCAATAAAGGCAGCTTCAAAGAATTTTCGTTTCTTCCAGTGTGACTCCTTGTGCAAAACCTTTGCTTCTGCCCATTTCATTCGGTGTTGTTTTGACCATGCATGTTCGGCGATTCCTGATTTCGTTGTTCTTCTAATCTCTGTCTTGTTTACTGAGATTTAAAAATAGTATCTGTTATAAGTTTAAAGCTGTAACCATTCTGCTGTAGATCCTTCTTAATGTTTCTTATTTCGATTTCCAAGTCATGAGAATTGTTACAAATTTGAACGGCTCTGTTATACAAAGTTTTGATTATGCCTCGTTTGGTTGTAGCAGAATGATTTGAACCTTGAAATAAATATTGTCCTGTGTGAGTGGGTTTGCGATAGACTGTTGTTCTGATGTCGCTTTCTACTCGTTTGAAAAGTACATCAAGAAAAGGAATTTGACAATTTTTATTTAGGTGGTGAAGAAATTCTGAAAGTTGTTGGTCATTCCCGGTCCAGACAATAAAAGTATCATCAACATATCGCAGCCAGAGCTTAGGTTTATATGTTACGGTATCAACCGCGTGTGATTCGAACCACTCCATGTAAATATTGGCCACCACTGGCGAAAGCAATGAACCCATTGGCAGACCGTCATCCTGAGCATAAAACCTATCTTTCACTTGAAAATAAGAGTTATGTAGGCAGCACTCCAACAACTCCATCACTCCCTCCAGTGGTAGGCTGGTACGTTCATAAAGGTATTCTTCATCAGCTAGTCTCTTTCTAATAATATCTAGCGATTCCTTTATCGGGACATTGGTGTATAGACTTTCGACGTCAAAACTGACAAATCTATTCTCAGGTCCTAAAACAAAAGATTTAAGAATATTAAGAAAATGGTTGCAATTTTCTACAAATGGTCTTGCCTGCAAGAGATTGGATAATTTTCAAAAGGAATTTAGACAGATTGCTTGTTGGAGAATTTCTAGAATTTGTAATTGGGCGTAAGGGCATTGCATCTTTGTGAATTTTGATATAGATATAGATGAGGAGGCTTGCTATAATGTGGTGTAAGTTGAGTCCTTGTATTGTCCGGAATATATCTGGAATACTTTTTTTAAATTCCCTTTTCGATTGATTGCGTCGGATCTTTTGGGAGAAGTTTATAGTCTCCTTTAGCAAGTACCTCTTGGACTTTCTGGTCATAGGTTTCCGTGTCCAAAATCACTGTTGCATTGCCCTTGTCTGCCGGTAAGATTTTAACTGATTTGTCCTTTTGAAGATTCTTTAACGCGATTTCCTCAGTCTTGCTTATATTGGAGGTATGCTTAATAGGTTTGTCAATAATGGTCTTTACCTGATGTCTGAAGTCGTCGGCGTCTTGTCGTGGAAGAGGATGACCTTCTATAGCGGTGATGATATCGATGGTGTGTATCTTCGAGCGATGGAAAAGTTAAGTCCTTTGGCAAGTAAGTTTTCTTCTATTGGTGTCAATGTTTTCTTTGATCCATTAACGATGGTTCTTACAGCGTCGGTGGTCGATTGGCTTTGTGGCTGTTGATGGGCGAATTTCCTTTGGTGCTTTGCTTTCGTAGATGGTCGCAGGTTCGTGTGATTTTGTCCAGAATCGGCTGATAATCTTCCTCCATAGTATTTTCTCGAATCTCCTGAAACCGTTGACCCAGTTCTTCAATCAGTAAGGACTTGTTCCAGCCATAAAAGCTGATTTGGAACCGTATAAGCGCTTTGCTGGCGTCTTCTAGAATCCGCTGAACTCTTTGTTCTTGAAATGATGCCTTAAGACGAAACGCAACCGGAATAATGTTGCTGTTTCTTGCTTGGCATAGGAATTCGATGTGCGTGTCTTCTCTCGTATGCTTAATTAAAATTAAAAAATTAAAACACATCATTGTCTCAAACTCTCAAACAAACGTTGGAATCCCGGTACGGATCCGGTATCAGCAATCTTTTTCGAGGCTACGAGAAAACTTTTAAAAATAAATATAAAGTGAAAATTGAAGCAAAAGTGTCAAATTCCTGTTCTTGATGTACTTGTCAAACGAGTAGAAAGCGACATCAGAACAACAGTCCATCGCAAACCCACTCACACAGGACAATATTTAAATCAAGGTTCAAATCATTCTGCTACAACCAAACGAGGCATAATCAAAACTTTGTATAACAGATCCGTTCAAATTTGTAACAATTCTCATGACTTGGAAATCGAAATAAGAAACATTAAGAAGGATCTGCAGCAGAATGGTTACAGCCTTAAACTTATAAAAGATACTATTTCTAAATCTCAACAAACGGGACAGAGATTAGAAGACCAAAACCAGGCAAATGTATTCCTTACAATTCCATTCGTTAAAGGAGTATCAGAGAAAATTCGAAGAGTAGAGAAAAACTTTAATAGTAGAACAGCTTTTAAATCTAGTAATACAATTCGAAGCCTTCGTAGTAAAACAAAACCGCAGAACAAACAAAAGAAGGAATGCATTTACCAAGTTCCTTCTGAGTGTGGTGAATCATACATAGGCAAAACTAAAAGACCACTATCTGTTAGGCTTAAGGAACATTAGACGAATACCCAAAAAGGTGAAACAACGAAATCAGGAATCGCCGAACATGCATGGTCAAAACAACACCGAATAAAGTGGGCAGAAGCAAAGGTTTTGCACAAGGAGTCACACTGAAAGAAACGAAAACTCCTTGAAGCTGCCTTTATTGGGCAGAATCAGGGTATTTTCAGTAAACCAAGTGTTGAAGTCCCAAATATTTGGAGGCCCCTCCTTGGGCGGAGCCAACTTCTTAAACTTCAAGGTTGAGTGATCTCTCACAGTATATAAGTACGTAGCCTTAGGAATTGATTGTAGTTTGCACCTGAAGACGATCAGAGATTGTACTCATCGAAACGTAGTGTATAAATAAAATATAGACAAAGGAAGTCCGAAACACAGAGTTAATTTCAAACACATCATTGTCTCAAACTTTCAAACAAATGACTTGACTTATCAAGATGCAGCTAATTTCACTTGGGTTTTCACCTTTAATCTTCTTTTTAAAATTAAGCCTCGCAAGTGGAGGTCAGTTTGTTTCTATCTTGTCCCGAAAACCCTTTAAATTACCGATTCTTGAACACCCTGTACAGTGTTTTTCAAAAAAGCATCATACAAATAGACAAATATGAAGAAGTTTCAAGTCGGAATCCAAAAATAATTCGGAGTCTAAAAACGAGGGTAACGAGTGTTTTAAAACACCTGGGTAAAAAAGTCTTTTAAAACCCTGGCAACTAGGCCTTCGTCTAGATTAGAAATCAAACAGTATTTTTTTTTCCTGTTGCCTGTTTTCTGACTAAATAAAATAAGAAAATGTTCAGAAAAACAAAAGAAAGTAAGCTTTTGCCTGCTTGGTCAACAACCTTAGTGATTCTGTTTAATATTATCTCGTATATTCTTTTAAAAAATGGGTTTTGGGAAAAACGTGATAGCTGCTTACGGCGATCTAGAAATCTTCCACTTTCCATCTTTCCTCCAGTTTTCCGACTGATTTTAACCTGGTTAAGTTACCTCAGTTTCAGGACAACGTAGGATTTTATAAAAATTTAGTAGTGTCCTTCATTTTAAGGTCAACACAAACATTATAAAAGTCGACATAATTTTGATACCACCGCGCAGAAGAAAGCTCTGCCCGAACTTAGGTTTCGGAGAGCTCTGGTAACCAAGAAGAGCGCCGTTCCGTATCAGATAGCTAAAGTGCCTAATGGTATTTTTTTGACCAAAATGAAAAGAATATATTTTTAGATAATAAATCAGATTTATTTTGTTCGATTTGCTTCAAATTTAAAACTTGATGGTGTTTTAGGTCACTCAATACAGTCTTTGACTGAAACTTTCTTCTTATATCACACAAAAGATTGTGTTAAGATGATTATTCAATAAACAAATTTAATAAAATTCTGCTTATAAATCAAACTATACCCAAAACGAAGAAGACCGTTCTAAAATAGACTAAACCCTTTTAGTTAATCTCACCGTTAATGAAGATGCCTTAACAAAAAAAGTCAACTGGAGAAAAACAGATTTTTAGTCAAGATTTTAAAACAAGGAGCTGAGTGATTCTTTGATTAACTTCGCCTATTGCAGTGGTGTTAATATAAACATTAACTTTAATAACAAATATTGCAACAATTTTAATTTTTGGGGTCGGTTCCTAAAGAACCGATATGCCGTTTTTTAAATTTCAAGACAAGTAAGAAGACAAATAACCCATTCATCAAGGAGAAACTTAAAGAAATGGCATTAATTTCAATTAAAGAATAATTAGTTCACCTATTTTTGATTCTGCAACCATAGGCAAAAGTTTTCTCGATCTGCGATAAAAAAAAAGTGTGTTTTGAAAAAAAAATTACATAAATATATTTTATAACGATTACGTGGTTTATATATTACATTAATTAGTTTTCGAAAAGTTATAAATGTTGTTTTTTTGTTTTAAATCAGAAAACTGTTTTAATTTATTGTCTAATTTTGTGGTGGTTTAAAACTTTAAATATCGTTAACCAACCGAATGGGTTTGCTCTAAACTTTAAAATAAATATTAATGAAATGAGTGTACGCCCTATGTATGTCTGAAATGGAAACGAGAAAGAATGGCTGTTTCGTTTGGGGCCATTTATATGTGTTTAAAATTTATGCTAGAAAATTAAACAAACTTTGTTTTTGAAGGTTAATTATACCTACTACCGGTCAAAAATATTAAGAGTGACCTCAGGAAATGTCGAAGTGAGTTTCAAAACGGGTCATGTCATGTCCAGTTAACTTTTGTACGAAAGGCATATTTTGTAAAACTAGGACACTTCTTGGAGTACTTTTGTGATTTTTTGACGGAATAGGTCCACCATCTTGAAATATTCAACACTTTGAATCGGTGGCCTTAGAAAGAATTTTTAGGTTATTCGAAAAACAGTAAAAAAAATGCTCCGAGCCGTATTTTAGATTTTACAAAATGTGCCTTCCATTCAAAATTGAGCAAATTCTGACATTTATTTGACTCCAAAAAGTATGGATATCACATGACCGGTCAGGTCACATAGTGGCGCATCCAAAAAATTACTTCGGGGGGGGGGGATTAAGATAAATAGTATAAAAAAATAATTTAAAGTAAAAATGTCACCATAATTGAAACAAGGAAATATGTGCTTACAAGCGCGGACCTGGGATCAAATGTAGAGGGAGGGGGGGCACTTTAAATTATTTATTTTCCCAAAATTTGATGTCTAAATCATGCTTCAATGCGGCGCAGGCAAAATTTTTTCAGAAAACAACACTTAAAATCATATTTTCGACTTAAAATTAAACTAAAGTCGTATATATTGATGGGGTTTTGAGAAATTGAGTTGTTTATTTACCCTTAATTTGCTTGTAAAAGTGCTAAAAATGTTTGCGAAAATGACACCTAAAACGTTATTTTTGACACCAAATCGCACGCAAATTGTTGATAAAATCACATAAAAAAGACCATTTTGACACGAAATCGTAAAAAGGAACACACACAGTTGCAATTTATGAGGTTTTTTAAAAACTAAAGTCACTCTTGTATTTTATTTCCTATATGTTTTATTTCTGCTGTTATTTGATTGTGCCAATTGTGACCAGGCTTCTCGGGGGCGGGGAGGGTCGCATATGCTGGTAGCAAAACTTAGTAATAACTAGACAATTCGGCGCCAACAATTTAACAAGAATATCGAAAAAGACATTAAAAAAATTATTTATTTCTTAAATTAGGTAAAAAAAATCTGAGAAATATATATTAAAGGGCACCTAGGAAAGATAGGACAATATCGCAAAGATCTCGTTTATTAACTCTGAATAAGCAGTAGTATGTAGTAGAGAAGGGGCGGCGCGAAGCCTGGCAAGTAGGCCTCTCTGGACCCTTTCTGCCTTACCCCGAGCCTGCCCCTAATCCACCGCCTGCACCACTGGTCTGGCAGTCTGCTCATCTGGTTTCACTGTTCTTTTTGCAACGTCCAGTATTTTGTCCCATTTGAGCGTATGCAGGTTCTCCTCATCCAGGGTCGGGGAACCGAATACCTGGTATCTCGTCCTCTGGTATGCCTCACAGTTTGCTATAACATGTCGAGATGTCTCTTCTACCCACCCGCAAGCCCGGCAGGTCGAGTCATTTTCCAGCGCGATCCGGGTCGTGTGCTTTCTTAGTCGGTTGTGACCTGTTATGATTCCTGTCAGCAGACCAGCGTCCCTTCGTGATCTCCCCAGAACCCATTTTTGTCTGGCTACATCCGAGCCCTTCACAAAGTCCCTGGTCTGTCTGTATCCTGTTCCTCCTCTCTAAGCGGTCGCCATGGCCCATTTGCCTCTTGGTTGTTCCTAGGATTGGTTCCGGCCCTACATACTGGGTGCTTGCCCCGATCCTGGCGAGCTCATCGGCCTTCTCGTTACCCACATAAGTGTCACTTGTTTGCCCTCTCCCAAGGTTTCTAGTGCATCCGCACATTCCTCCATCAGGGTGTTGTTGATCGTGGGCGCCCTTAGTGCCTTTAGGGCCGATATAAACATGCTCCTCCGTACCGTTCTTTACTTCCTTCATGGTTGCAGCCATTATTATGGCATACACCTCTGCCTGAAAGACCGTGGCTTGCTCTCCGAGCGGGTAGCTCTTTCGAACCTCATAGTCTTCCACGTAAACCTCCGATCCTGTGGTTTGCTTCTCCGACAGTTTGGACCCGTCGGTGTAGTAAATCACAGCGTTCTCCTCGAACTGTTCACGGAGGTTTTCACTCTGCCATAGTTCCCTGTCTGGGATGACTACTTTGTACCTCTTGTTGAATCTCCAGGGGTTTTTTGGTCTTTGTGCTGCCATTGGAATTTCTCTCTCGGCGACTTGGTCAATCCCCCGCAGCTTCCCCTCTTCCCCTCCATTGTCTCCATTGACCTGTATCTTTCAGCCTGAGTTAGTCAAGGTTACTTAAACTACATACGAATTTTACTCCTCCGCTCTATACAAATAATATCAAACGGTTTTTGCGATGTTGGCGTAATCACCTGTTGGTTCCTTGCCCTTGCTTAGCATCGTAGGCTCTGACGTACCTATTAGATCTACATTCGTGGACCACTGAGACCATTCCTGCCGAACTCAGGGACGCCTCTATAGTTACCATTTTCAAAAAAGGCGATAAAGCCCAATGTGGAAACTACAGAGGTATACCTCTGTTTTCTGTTGCTGGAAAGATACTTGCACGGATACTATCAAACCGATTAATTCCGATTGCTGAACAAAATCTGCCAGAGACACAGTGTGGATTTAGGCCCAATCGAGGTACAGCTGACATGATCCTCAGTGCCAGACAAATGCAAGAGAAATCTAGAGAACAAAATCGCCCTCTCTTCATGGCCTTCATAGACCTAGTCAAAGCATTTGACTCGGTCAACGGAGAAGCTCTTTGGAAAATACTGGCAAAAGCTGGATGCCCTCAAAAATATATTCAAATTATTAGACTACTACACTACAATATGAATGCAACAGTCCTGAGCAACGATGGACCAGGAGAGTCATTCCAGATTACGACATGCGTTAAACAAGGGTGTGTTATTGCGCCTACCCTATTCTCTATATTTTTAGGTGCCATGCTTCACCTTGTTGAGGAACATCTACCGCCTGGAGTGGAAATTCTATATAGATTGTGTGGCCTACGAGCAGAAACTAAGGTCTCGACAACCTCGGTAATCGAACTGCAATACGCCGATGACAACGTCGTAATGGCCGATATAGAGGAAGGTCTACAGCGGGTAATCAACGCATTTAACCAAGCCTACAAAAGCATTGGCCTGGAGGTCAATCTTGCCAAAACGCAAATTCTTCACCAACCAGAACCAGGTACGAATCCCCAAGCTCCAAACATTTCCATAAATGGCTATCTTCTGCAGAACGTGGAACATTACCCATACCTTGGGAGCCACCTATCATCAAATGCAACTATTAACGCAGAAACACAGCATCGCCTAAAATGTGCTAGCGCAGCGTTCGGATGGCTTTCGGAGAGAGTCTTTAACAATCACGACATCAATGCGGAGACCAAGCTTCGTGTCTACAACACAGTTATAATACCAACTCTAACATATGGATGCGAAACGTGGACCACCTACACAAGGTATATCAAACGACTAGAAAAATATCACCAAAGTTGTTTAAGACGAATACTGAGAATCAAATGGCAAGACCGACGAACAAACATAAGTGTTTTAGAAGAAGTCAGAACAACTAGTATAGAAGCCCTTATCTTTAAGCACCAGCTTCGTTGGACTGGTCGCATTATCTGCATGCCCGAAACACATCTCCCAAAGCAGATATTTTATGGACAACTGAAGGAGGGAAAGAGAAATCAAGGAGGTCAACAAAAAGGTACAAGGACGTTCTCAAAGGCAATATGATGAAGGGTCACATCGATATAAATAACTTCGAGACCACGGCAAACAATAGGACTTCACGGCGCCGAACAGTCCATGAGGGAGCACAAACTTTTGAAGAGCAACGACGTAGACTAGAGACGGAAAGGAGAGAACGTAGAAAGGAGCGACAAAATGGAATAATGGATGACCAACTACACCCGGCTGCTGCCGTGGAAGGGTGTGCGGCTCGAGAATTGGCTTACATAGCCATCAAAAAACGCACAACACATAGCGACGATACAGAATAGAGGATAATCATACTCGGTATCGAGTGATTGCCTATGATGATGATTAGATCTACCTCCTTGAGAAAATCTGTATTTGGATGAAATTTTCTTTGTTGATCAATATTTGTCTCAAATCTCGGCTGAAATCTATTTTGACGGTAAAAATTATTAATATTTAAATAAGCTGAAGAAAAATTTCTTGGAGAATTAAAATAGGAAGAGTGTGGCCCGCGCCTTTCGAAGTTTCTACGCCCCCGAAAGTTATTTCTAGGTTCTCCTGTGTAGTGGCCAACCAAAAAAACAAAACAGTTGCATCCGAGAAACTATCTGCGCTTATATTGACAAATGTTGTCAAAACGTCTTGAAAAGTCTAAAAACTTAATGCTTTCATAATTATTTTACCTTTTTTCGAGTTCAAGTTTTTAATAAGGGATTTGGCGGTCGTGTTTTTGGTGTAATATAAGCTCTTTTCAGTTTTTTAGTTAGGGTCTCAAGCTCTGTCATGTAATTTGAGTCATTTTGGCAGATTCTGACCTGTCAAATTTAATGCCATTTTTAAGTTTTGTACCAAACTGATTAAGGATATTACTTTCGCTAATCTCTTTCCGTATCTGTCAGTTTAGTTTTGACAAGTTTTAACAAGGTCAATGCATCTAAGAATGAGATCAACTGATCCACAGAACCATCAAACTCACTCGGAAAGATTTTTCTGGCAAAACTGATAAATTTTCCTCTTTAATTTTTGGTTTATTTTCATCACTATCGCTGTCACTTTCGTCGCTGTGGTCTGTCAAATCAACTCTGGTGAACTCGTCTCTTATAACTGGGTCAATTTTCTAAAATTTTATGTTACTGAAGAGCTCTATCTCGAATAGTATTAAATAAAGTCTTAATATGTCTATTATATTTGTTATCTTCAAGATTTTTATAACCGATATTTACTGTGAAAACAAAATTAATATGTGAAGTTTTTTTTCTTTAAAAGTCTTTTAGATTCTCTAATTACTGCTTCCTTTAATTTTGACAACTTGGTTAAAATTTCCTCCCAAGTAACCTTACCTTTATGCATTAATTGCCAGACAAACAAAAATAAAATATAATAACCGACCTAAGGTTATTCCTACCAATTTGATCAAAATAGTCCTAAACCTAACGAAACCCTAACACAGATCTTTTTTTCTCAACAAAATAAACCTCTTCTCTGTAGCGGGTGTTAAATTTCAAAACCGTCAATAAATCATATCAACTAGTAGGTAGTTAGTGACAACAGTAGGTACTTAGAGTTTTTCGGCTAAGACTTCTTTTTTTGTACGTGTTTACTTAGCTATAGCTTGAAGCTACCCATTAAACCTTTTCAGCTGCTGCAACTTGTGATTGTCTTAGATATACGCTTCTGCTAATATCTTTTTAGGGCCACAGCTCCCGTACTCAAGACGTCACTTTCTTTAGAGACACTTTTCCCCATTCATGTGTTAGTATGTATTATTTTTGCCTTTTACTTTCTCGCGGCATTTATTTATACTGACTTTCCACTATTTAAATAGTGTTTTTTGAAATTTCCACCTTCAAGTTTCCCATATAACTTTTCAGAAATAAAACCATTAAAACTCCGCAGACGACTAAGAGAAAGTTCACGAAAATATATACATTTTTCATTGTTGTTCCTATAGCTCCATGCGTTACTAATTACGTAAATGGCAGGGTCGCCATATAATATTTGTGTGTGTTTCTAGAGAATAGCTACTCGCAATGGATATCTTTTGTAATAAATAAACCAACCCAACCCAATTAAACGACTAATGCCTTGCTAAGCATTTTATACTTGGAAACGTAATTTCATTGCACCACAACTCCTTAAGATATTTGTTTTCACTACTCCTCCAGATACCTTAAAAGTAATTTATCATTCCTAAAATTAAAGCAGTAAATTTTCTTTGATGATATTTATATAACGAAACATTTTCGTATTTTATTTACAGAAATTTATCCAACTTGTTAAGCATTTTTTTATACTTTTTTAACAAATATTGAAAATAAATTCATAGCCATGATTTACTTCATTTTGAAAAGAGGGTGAGCAAGCAGTGTTGTCAAATAGTCTTTAAGAAGCGGACAGAATTTGTAGCATTGAGCAATGCTTTTTTTATTGTTGATGTTTTGGTATTGTTAAATAAAGTTCATAAAGATTTATTGCAAATTTCGCTCTTTAATTCTACTAATGTAGAAGTAAAAATTAAGTACCCTCAGTAATATATAGTGGCTGTTGTCGATATTTTAGTTATTTACAGTGGGTGTTTATTGGCTAGCCAGCATTGTGTGTTGTGTGTGCTCGTATATTCCCGTAAATTTCTGCTGTTGCAATCACAGTCTACTAATAAAAAATGAGAAGTTTCGTCAGTTCGTAATTTTTTTCTTAAGTTTTTTAAAAATGTATGATAGCAATATAGAAATTCGAACGCCAGGATCTTTTTTATTTGGATTTAATATGTCTGATAAAAAAATTGGTATTTTAAACTTTTTGGCCAAATTTACACTTTGAAAGATATTTTTGTAACTACTAAAACGCTCCATGAGTTAGCTCAGTAATTTTTAGAAAGCAAAAAAAGATTTATAAAGACTTCTTTTTTAATATGTTTGAGATATTCTCCTGTAAATCCTAACCGAAAATAAAACGTCACAACAGTAGTTTTTATGAAACAGAACGTTAGAGGCCGCGTGAAAGTTGTTTGACATTTAGTTTGGTTTTGTCCATGTGAAAAGCCCAAGTTCACTTTATTTTGTTCTTTTTTATTGATGGATAATGTTACAATGCAACAAAACCTCACTGTAACTATTAGGGTGTTTTTGGACCACATACAAAAATAACAACCTTTGTGGTTATCATTATTTGATAAGCCGTCAAGAATAAAGTAATTTCCGTTTTTTTTCTTAACTATTTCTACGCTTACTCATAAAACAATGCATTGTGCATCTTCTTTTTTTATATTTGCATGTAAAACTGATTTTATGAAATGGACTGATGTTTTGTTGTCTCTTTTTATGATTTCCCCAGACAGTTTTAGAAAGATTGATTTTTTTTTGGTTTGTAAAATATGTCAAGCTTTGATAAAAAAAACAAAAACAAACACTGAATACACATGGTAGATATTAAAAATGTAAATAATAGGTAAAATATAGAGGCTCCTATGATCTATATTTTTGTTACTCGTTTTCTTGCAATAAAATATGCTAAATGCATATGTTTGTACCTACTGCTTGTAGCTCACTTACTGGTAAATGTATGTTTTCTTTTCACTTTTCCTGAGTTTCTTTCTCCGTTGGACAAAGGAACAATACAAATTCGTCGAGGCAGGTATTTGTACATTTTTTATACATCAAAATTCCATTTTTAAACCTGATGTTTCTTAATCAAAAATCAGACAGGGACAAAGTTATTTATTGTCAGGGGTTACCAACTATCATCGCCAACATAAAATTTCAAACATTTCAATATGATTAACTTGGATTTTTTACAAATCAGTTCGCTGATTTGGGTAGGATCATATTTTGTCTATTGCACAAAATTTGAAATGAGGGAACAGCAAGTAACCCATGCGTGAGGTCAGTGACTCCACTGCCAAATGGGTTTAAATCTTAAACTATGGATAAAATTTATTTATTAATGCGGGAAACCCAAAATTTGATTGCTAATTAATTCCATTAATCTGTAATGATATTATGTAAAGATTTTTTTATTAAAAAAAAAATATTCAGTATTCAATATTTCATTGGTGTTCCCAAAAAGAAAATTACATTCTTATGAACAAGAGATGTAGTCTGGATCTAGAAAAGGTAGGCGGTGTATAGACAATGTTTTTGTTGTTATCTCGAGGACTAACAAACACCTTCACTAAGCAAATCGCAAATTATATGCAACGTTCATAGATTTTAGGCTCGCTTTTGATATCATTTGTCATTCGCTTTTATGGTATAAACTATACAAATTTAGTTTTAGCGCGAGATTTATTGCTGTCATTAAAAATTTGTATAACAACTCTTCAGTCAAAATAAAAGCTAGTGATGGGTCAACAAGAGCATTTAACAATGATTGTGATGAATTGTAAGGGGAGTCCCTCAGTCCTAGCCTTTTTAGTATTTAATGCGGATATAGACCAATTTTTCTTAAGATGGCTGTTGACGAACAACATGATAATTGACTGCTTTTGTTTGGTGACAACCTTGTTTTGTTTGATGATTATGAAATAGAATTTTCACTGCCACTGCTAGAGTTTTGACGTCATTTTTAGCTATCTATAAGTAGCAAGGGAGCTATTGTGATCATCAAAAAAGTTATTTTATTTCCACTAAAAATAAGTTATTTGGGTCAAAAAAGACCTAAATGCAAAATTTTGTCATGGCGTCTGTCTTACTCAAAAACCAATTTTTATCAAATTTGGCATAAACATTGGGGGGCTGTCAAGAAGGTAGGAGGGAGGATTAAACTTTTAAAAAGCTCGTTACTGCGGTAAATTAAATTAATTAAAAACGTTTATAAACCAAAGGGCTTCACGAGTCAAAATTTATAAAATATCAGAAATTTATGTGAGCATAAGTCATAAAAACCTTTTATATGTTATATCTTATAATCTTTTTTTGGCACGGTAGGTACCTCGTAAAATGGTGTATGCATGGTGCTTGCCAAGTGAATAACTTGGAAAACTTGTGCCTGCTTTGCTAGTAGCCATCCGTGTAGCAGCCTATCCTTCTCATTTAATCCCTTTAGAAAAATACTCAACCGGCGCGGCATCCCAAAAACTGCCATATCAGCGTTAAGTCATGGGCAAATCGCCAAACGTGCTTTGCTTGTAAACGAATCGGGCGCTGAATATAATTTCACAAATTCTATCATACTACTTATGCACTTTACACTTTTTTTATATTGAGAATTTTCCATCCAATTCAGGAACATCGCCCAGTTTGCCAAGCTATATTTTAATGGAAAAAGAAACATAATCGGTTTTTTTATAACCTTACAAAAGCATGTTGGTTCTTGGCAGTAAACATCGTATAAAACATTGCATGTAATATTGAAAATTATAGGATCAATTAGGAAGCTCTTAAAGTGATATTACCACTTTACATATTTTGGAAAAAGTAATTAGATAATAATAATAATAATAAAGAGTGTTTTACGCAACCGAGATCCAAACCTGTTCCCTCCTAGTTATGACCATAATGCTCTATTACTAGACCACCAAGACTTATATAGCAAATTTTCTTTTTAGCAGCGTTATATAATATTATACTATTATTAATATCGGACTCTAATGGGCATGCGTCAGCTAAAAGTGCGCTGATTCAGATTGAGCCGGTCATTCTCCCATTGGTCATGTAATGGCTGTCTGGATTTTGAACATTGCCGCAACGATTTCCTTGCATTCTGGGCCTTTATTGTTATATGTAATCCGTTCTTGCCAAACTCAGGTCCAGAGCAACCAAATACTTGACCTCAATTAAACCCAATTCCAAATTGGAGCTACAAAACGCTTATAGTTTCTAATTTTAGTGAGCTGAAAAAAACTTTCAACTCCATTCTTCTTGAAGTGCTATGCTCTCTTCGAACGTTGGCTATCATCATCGCGATCTGTACCCTATCCACTGCTTTTCGAAAAAGTATCGTAGTACTAACACCATATTATTTTCTAACATTTTTAAGCCATGATATCCGTCTACGACCAGGACCTCTTCTGCCTTCAATTTTTCCTTCTATTATCAATTTAAAACCTTATATTTGTCATTTCTTAAAATATGGCCAAAATATTTAAGTTTTCTTGTTTTTATTGTAAATCAAACTTTAAGATCTTTATTTATTCTAAGCAAAACATCCACATTAGTTACTCTGTCTATCCAAGATATCCTTAGTATTCTACGATAACACCACATCTTGAATGCCTCTAACTTTTTGCACATGGCCTCAGTCAGTGTCCATGCTTCCATGCCATAATATAAGATGCTAAAAAATAACACCGTAGCACACGAATTCGAAGAGTGGTATTAAGATTGCGACTACACAACACTGATTTCATTTTGATAAAAGATGATCTGGCCTGTTCAATTCTTGCACGAACTTCTTGCATGTTGTACCAGTTCTCATTGAGAAGGCAACACAGGTATTTGTATGAATCCACGCGTTCAACTTGCTGCCCATTTACATCTACTTCTGCCCCTGATATTCTTTTCCTGACCATCCACTTTGTTTTTCCAACATTTAAGTTAAGCCCGAATTCCGAACTTTTGGCAACAAACCTTGCAGGCCTTCCACCGTGTCTGCTATTATGACAGTATCGTCGGCACATCGTAGATTGTTGATTTTTATGCCGTTTATGGTCAGAGCCTCTTCGCAGTTATCTAGTGCATTCTCTATTGTTTTGTTACTATAAATATTAAACAACAACTTATTTGGACCTCTTTTGACAGAAGCCTACAAAATTAAATGGCGGAACTTGACCGTAAATACTTTATAAGTTACAACTTTGGTGAATTTTAATTTTTTAATTAAAACTTTCCAAGAGTTTTTAGTGAACTTTAATTAGGCTGTTGTTTATTTTGTAAAATCTCATCGCAAGTTTATGTTGAAAATTGGGCAAGGGACTCACACTATAAGTTTCGTAAGAAAATAAATTTCAGAAAAATTATATTAGTAGGGAACTGAATAATAAATTATGTCGGATAGAGAAGGTCCTCTAAAAAAATTGTGCAAAAATTATAGATAGCAATGTGCAAGTAATATTTGTTGTATTGATAAAGAACTTAATAAAGGAAAATGAATTGAAAAGTGGGGCCTACTCTTACCATCTTGCCCAAAAATAAATTGGATGAGTAAGCCTGTTCCAAATATTCACTCTTTTAAATAAACATACCTCCATTTCCTACCGTTTTATTAAAAACAAAGCTTTTTAGGGTCCTTCTATATGTCATCTTACACATTAAGTTGAAAGCATTCTGAATCCGGTCAAGTCTTCCATACATAATGTTGAGACTGTGAAAGAAAAAATGTTATTGGATTTTTTTTTTCAAATTTCATCGTATCTAAACCTAGGGCTTTGGAAATATTTAAAAAACGAGAGTTACTAATTACTAAACTCTAATATTTGGGTAGATCAAGTTTTTGTTTCACATCAGTTTTCTAATTTAGGTTATGTTCAAAATTAAAAATTATCGCATTTTTCTTACTTTTTTTTATTATTTTTTATGGAAGATTATACATTTAGGTAAGACACGCGGTATATACAGGGTGGCTTCTTTAATAGGAACGGTGCTTCTAGAGGTTTTATTACAGAGGTTTTAAAAAAGGTAAAAGCTAATTTTTAATGATTTTTTACGGACATTGCGCCCATGATAAAAAGAAAAATTTGGGGGCCCCCAACTGGAGGCTCAGAGCCTACCAAGTATTTTTTTTAATGAGAGAGTACCACTTGTGGCATCTTTTTGAAAAGCTTGTTAAAAAAGAAATTTAGCGAATTAGTTTTTTTTGAGGTCTGTTAACCGATGTGTCAAAAATTAAAAAAAAACTTATTTTTTTGTCAACTATTTTAGCTTGAAAATAAACTAAATATTTGTCTATTTACTAAGCGGAATAAAGAAAATACTACACAAGAACATTACTGGCGGCCAATTTGGGGTCCCTCATTGAAGGCCCGGGGCCTACCAACATTTTTTTTCATGAGAAGGTACCATTTGTGGCACCTTTTTCGAAAGCGTGTTAAATGTGTGGTAGTTTTTTTATTTCACTTAGCAAATAAAAAAGTATGTAGTTTATTTTGAAGCTAAAACAGTTGAAAAAAAATAGGTTTCTTACATTTTTGACACATTGGCCGACATATGTCAAAACAATTTATTTAATCGAATTTCTTTTTCAACGAGATTTCCAAAAATGTGCCACCAGTGGTACCTCCTCATGAAAAAAATGTTGCTAGGCCCTGGATTTTCAGTGAGGCCCCCAAATTGCGCCAATAATGTCCTTGTGTTGAATTTTCTCTATTCCGCTTAGTAAATAGAAAAATAGTTTATTTTGAAACTAAACGAATTGACAACCAAATAAGTTAAATTTTTGAGACATTTGACAGATGTCAAAAAAGCTAGTGCAGGTTTCTTTTTTAACAAGCTTTCAAAAAAAGTGCCACAAGTGGTATTTTCTTATTTTGAAAAAAAATACTTCCAGTTGGGGACCCCAAATTTTTTTTATCATGAGCAGAAAATCCGTAAAAATACATTAAAGATTCGCTTTTAGCTTTTGTAAAATCTCTTCCTCAAAGCTGTTAGAAGCACCGTTCCATTGAAAGAATCCACCCTATATATATATATATATATATATATATCGTGAATTGTGAACGCTCTTTATTTCAGTCAAACTAGATTAATATTTAAAACTTAATTAAGTTAGTCATGACAAATTATATTCAGTACGCAGACCACGTTTCCAAGAATAATATAAAAATAAATTAGTATAATAGGTTTTTATATGCAATAATAAATTGTCATATTGATAACTGTGGCAAGCAGTGACAGTCACAGGATGGGGGCGATGGCGATCGCATTTCCTTTGTAGATAAAAAAACCATCTTTATGACAAAAAAACGTAAAAGAAAATAAGAATTTGTCGCCTAAAGCCATAACATCATTAGGGAGATTTTGGTCAGGTTTTTTGTCAGTGTGTTACCCATAACTTTATGCTGGACAGGCGCAGTAGCTCTCTGTCAGGCTGTTACCTTTATTAAAGGTAACCACTGGCGTTAATTGGCGTCGAATAGCGACTACCTTTACCGTTAAAAAGAAAACCAGCCAAACTGGATGTGATTCTGTGGTGGAAGATTTTTAGGTTATAAAAGTTTGTTTTGTTTTACAAAAATTTTGTGTATTTGGATTTTATTTTTTGTTAACCGTGTTTATAGTAGTAGTAGGATGCCTTTTTGTGACACTCTGACTTCCTTAGGAGCATATTCCTATTGGAAAGATTAACACACCAGGACGAACCCGTATCAGGTGACTTATAATAAGTACCTGCAAGAGTATTGTGATATATTATGATTTTTCGCAATGTTAGATGCGGCAGAATTATTATTATACAAAAGGTTTTTGGCAATGTCGACAGCATTTTCGGTCTTCTCGTTGGTTTCAGAAGCTTTGGCCTTTTCGGTACATTTCTCAAGGAATTGATAGTATTGGCATTGTGCGTACTGTCCATTTGCAAATAAGGCTTGATCGATCCGTTTCGATAATGTCCTGTAATTTTAATCACCTGTTGTTCTGCTACCTCTGCGTTGGCAAGATTGATGACGGCTGTAGCTCTCACAGAGTGGTTCGTGATTTTTGCATACCCAAATTTACAGAACTTGGAAAAATTTTTAGCAAATTTTAGTGCCAAATTACCAGTTTTAATTTAAACTTTGTCGATTTTAGGCTTAAAGTATTGGAGCAGGCAATTAGCAGCTTCTCCCCTTTTTCAAACTAGTTTCATTGCTGTTATTGAATAGCTGTAAGGCCGTTGGCATATTTTCATCCCACAGCAGCAACATATGTTATAGTACTTATTTATTTTTAAGAAACCAGAGCCTGTCCTTCTCTTTCTGTCTTGCTTTTGAAATTTTCTTCTTTGAGCATCTTGAGAGCATTGATAGTCAATGTATTTAAACGGATCGAAAATAAAATTTTCTTTAAAAACTCTTCCTCTAGCCTTTTCACTGCAACGTTCCAGATAACCTCCACAGATTGTTCCTTGTATTCTCCTCCAGTTGATTTTCGCATGCTCTACTTCATCTCGTCTTCTGTAACGGTCCCGAAACAGTTTATTTTGCGAAAAAAATTAACTCAAATTGTTAAGTTGCTAAGGGATTGTTACCATATCGTTGTTTTGTTTCAACAGTCAGCTTTTCTTATGGTATGGTATGGTGCTTTAATAAATTACGTTAGTGCTCCTTTACTTTTTGAGATATTTGACTTTCTTTTGTTTTCAAGGTCAACAGCTGACATTGAGATAAAAATCCTAAACACAAGTCAGTGGTTACTATCTTATTAATGCTTTCATCTGCTCTAAGTTGTTTAGTTAGGGCTCTTATGGTTTTTAATATATTTCAAAATTTAGTTTCAAAGTCATCAGCGGCACTTTTCGTTAGTGCTCTTTAGTGGTTTAAAAAGCGCCGACTTTACTTTTAAAAATAAGTTATCGCATTTTTAAAAGTCAAGGTCACGTGAAGTTGGCAGCCAGTTTATTACCAAAAATTCACAATCAGTAGTGGTTCGTTAGTGCTTCTTATTTGTTCTAGCAGTAGTGCTTTTATAGTGATTTTATAGATATTCGACATTTTATACCCCAGGTCAGTCCTTGAAGTTAGCAGTCAATATGTGGAATTTCATTACCAAATTTCATCGATAGTGGTTTGTTAGTGTTTTCTAGTTGTCCAACCAGTTTCGTTAGTGCCTCTCGGTTTTTGCACACATTCGACATTTTTGATTTAAAGTTAGCAGCCGAAATGTCGAATATCTGTGAGAACTAGAAAACTACTTAGACAACTAAAAAGCACTAACGAACCACCACCAATTGTGAATTTTTGGTTATAAACTTCAACATACTGGCTGCCAACTTCATGCGCCAATGCGGGGTTGACCCTGACTTTTAAAAACAGGATAACTTTCGAAAAGAGAAAGTAAAGTCGACGCGTTTTGAAACACTAAAGAACACTAACGAAATACATTAAAATGAGTATTATTTTGCGATCCTGGATAAAAGTACGTCTGTTAACCTTGATTTTTAAACACGCAATAACTTTTTAAAAAAGAAAGTAAAGTCGACGCTTTTTGAAGCACTAAAGGACACTAACGAAATACATTGAAATGAGTATAATTTTGAGATTCTGACTAAATTGCGCAGATGAAAGCACTAACAAAATACGAACTGATCGGCTGTTGACACATAAAAGTAAGAAACTCAAATATTTCAAAAATTAGAGGAGCACTAACGTAATGTATTAAAGCACTAAAGAGCACTAACGAAGCACAAACGATTGAGAAATATTTGGCGATAAAATTTGACACATTGCCTGCTACCTTTACGGATCCAAAAATAAGCTTCAAAAAATCAATCAATCAAAAAAAGCTTTATTGTCGAAATTTTACAAAAAAATTGTTGACAAAGCAAACTTTATGACAAAAAACGTAAAAGAAAATAAGAATTTGTCGCCTAAAGCCATAACATCATTAGGGAGATTTTGGTCAGGTTTTTTGTCAGTGTGTTACCCATAACTTTATGCTGGACAGGCGCAGTAGCTCTCTGTCAGGCTGTTACCTTTATTAAAGGTAACCACTGGCGTTAATTGGCGTCGAATAGCGACTACCTTTACCGTTAAAAAGAAAACCAGCCAAACTGGATGTGATTCTGTGGTGGAAGATTTTTAGGTTATAAAAGTTTGTTTTGTTTTACAAAAATTTTGTGTATTTGGATTTTATTTTTTGTTAACCGTGTTTATAGTAGTAGTAGGATGCCTTTTTGTGACACTCTGACTTCCTTAGGAGCATATTCCTATTGGAAAGATTAACACACCAGGACGAACCCGTATTAGGTGACTTATAATTTTCGCATGCTCTACTTCATCTCGTCTTCTGTAACGGTCCCGAAACAGTTTATTTTGCGAAAAAAATTAACTCAAATTGTTACGTTGCTAAGGGATTGTTACCATATCGTTGTTTTGTTTCAACAGTCAGCTTTTCTTATGGTATGGTATGGTGCTTTAATAAATTACGTTAGTGCTCCTTTACTTTTTGAGATATTTGACTTTCTTTTGTTTTCAAGGTCAACAGCTTACATTGAGATAAAAATCCTAAACACAAGTCAGTGGTTACTATCTTATTAATGCTTTCATCTGCTCTAAGTTGTTTAGTTAGGGCTCTTATGGTTTTTAATATATTTCAAAATTTAGTTTCAAAGTCATCAGCGGCACTTTTCGTTAGTGCTCTTTAGTGGTTTAAAAAGCGCCGACTTTACTTTTAAAAATAAGTTATCGCATTTTTAAAAGTCAAGGTCACGTGAAGTTGGCAGCCAGTTTATTACCAAAAATTCATAATCAGTAGTGGTTCGTTAGTGCTTCTTATTTGTTCTAGCAGTAGTGCTTTTATAGTGATTTTATAGATATTCGACATTTTATACCCCAGGTCAGTCCTTGAAGTTATCAGTCAATATGTGGAATTTCATTACCAAATTTCATCGATAGTGGTTTGTTAGTGTTTTCTAGTCCAACCAGTTTCGTTAGTGCCTCTCAGTTTTTGCACACATTCGACATTTTTGATTTAAAGTTAGCAGCCGAAATGTCGAATATCTGTGAGAACTAGAAAACTACTTAGACAACTAAAAAGCACTAACGAACCACCACCAAATGTGAATTTTTGGTTATAAACTTCGACATACTGGCTGCCAACTTCATGCGCCAATGCGGGGTTGACCCTGACTTTTAAAAACACGATAACTTTCGAAAAGAGAAAGTAAAGTCGACGCGTTTTGAAACACTAAAGAACACTAACGAAATACATTAAAATGAGTATTATTTTGCGATCCTGGATAAAAGTACGTCTGTTAACCTTGATTTTTAAACACGCGATAACTTTTTAAAAAAGAAAGTAAAGTCGACGCTTTTTGAAGCACTAAAGGACACTAACGAAATACATTGAAATGAGTATAATTTTGAAATTCTGACTAAATTGCGCAGATGAAAGCACTAACAAAATACGAACTGATCGGCTGTTGACACATAAAAGTAAGAAACTCAAATATTTCAAAAATTAGAGGAGCACTAACGTAATGTATTAAAGCACTAAAGAGCACTAACGAAGCACAAACGATTGACAAATATTTGGCGATAAAATTTGACACATTGCCTGCTACCTTTACGGATCCAAAAATAAGCTTCAAAAAATCAATCAATCAAAAAAAGCTTTATTGTCGAAATTTTACAAAAAAATTGTTGACAAAGCAAACTTAACTGGGCTAAACATATTTTAAATTTATCAATTTTTGACCTTATACTTATTAAAAGAAACAGTGTTCATATATCTTTACCTTAAAAACACTTTTTTGTTTTGTCACATCATAGTGCCCTCTAAAACTGAGGCTGGTTACAGTAGTGAAATTGTTAATAAAATTATACAATATAAGATCACAGTTCACCAAGTTAAAATTACAAAATATCATAAAAGTTACAATAATTAAAATAAGGATATAATCACAGAATAAATTAAAAATTAAAAGAAAAACACAAGGTTATAAAATCACAATATTAGGAACAAAAAGTAGTGATAGATATATAAACTACTTTTTGTTCCTAATATTGTGATTTTATAACCTTGTGTTTTTGTTTTAATTTTTATTTTATTCTGTGATTTTATCCTTATTTTAATTATTGTAACTTTTAGCTTAATAACATACATGTATTTTACATCCACATATTTTTTATGTACTGTAAAAGTATAAAGAAACTAAATTTTAAGAATTATTAGCAAATTACTCCTGACAAAAAAGCAGTTAATAAGCTTGTGTTTAAAAATCGTGTGACGGTTGTTGAAGAATCGCGACATTGATTCCAATTTTTCCATTTAAAACCTTATAAACGTAACAGTACTGGCATATCGGACAAAGCGTTTTTGTTTCTCACCATAGAGAAAGTAATAGTTTCTCACTTCATTACGACCAGACCTCCAATGTCTAATGGGGAATCCAGACAATTACAGACCTGTTTTATCCTCATTAAGAAACATCAGGGAACCATAGGATTTTACCTGGCAGTTGAAACTACACAGGTAACCATGGACACCTCTCGAATTTAAAATAAAAAGTTCGTAATTTGCGGAAACGCGCTACTTGTGAGCGCCACCTGTAAAATAAACTGAGAAACAAAAACATCAAAATTAACAAATGCAAGAGAACCGCAAAAACAGAAATCTGCATTTTTTAGCAGAAACCTCTCACATTTTTGTTTGAAATAAAAAATGTGATTGGCAGAATTTTGTAGGAGAAAAATAATCGCTGAATTGGATGTTGCTATGACGTTTTCCAAGGCGCTCCTTGACTTGGAAATAGTGAAATAGTCCACAAAAATTGTAGGAGAACACCCAGCTAACACCATTACGTAAAAGATACAACACATGATTACTTTGTTTGTTATTAAAATTAAAAACTAACTTCCATGTTCTGCATAATGCCATGCACAAATTTCCATACTTATTACGTAAATAATATGTAATTAAAATAACGTAAATATTAGATAGCAACAAAAAATTGAAAAGCGGCAGATATCGATTAACTAGTAATTAGAAAGTAAATCCAATGGTAAAATTGGGGAAACTTTTTAACATAATATTAATATCTTCAAGTAAAATCAAGGTAAATTTGACGTTACGTAAATAACGTAATCTTTATGTAACTACTATATAAATTTATAACATAAATGTTACATAAATGTAATGTATTGGAATGTAAGATTTGTAAAGTCAAATTCATATTGTGTATATAATATTTATACAATGAGCTTCAGGCTACTGTGAATATAGGGGGAATGAAGTCCAACTTACTCTCCCTGGCGTACGACCGAGGTGGGGTTAAGGCACGCTGCAGTGTTATCTTTTTTAAAATTTATTTTGTTTTTATTATTTTGTTTTATTTCTGCCTTGCTCGAGAAACAGATTGGTAAGTTCTTAAGTGAAATAATACATTGTGAAAACTAAAAATGGATGTCTACGAAGTTGCCGAAAAAGTGCAGATGGTCAAATGGTACTATCAAGGCAGACCATTGTGACTTATCCAAGAACTTGTTTTGGAGAATTTTGTAAATCGCCCAGAACCTATGAACGATTCATAGGTTTGTGCAGAATTTTGAAAGTTTGTTTGTGTAGCGCCAAGAAACCCTAAAAAACCCATTGTTTTGAATGATGAGCAGGAAGTACGAGATGTTATGATTTGCGCTGCAGTGGAGGAAAAACAAAAGTTAACTAGCCACTAAATTGCCGAAGCAGTTGATACGTCTTCAGCCACTGTCTTACGTGTTCTCAAAAATAATGGTTATCGTTCCTACAAAGCGTCAAAAACGCATAAAATTTTTCCGGAGGACAACTATCGTCATATGGAATTTTGCGAAACAATGATGGAAAGGGCTAATCGTAATGAAAACTTTTTGTGGTCTATTCTTTCACAAATGAAGGCACTTTTCCATTATTGGTCGAGGGAAAATTTGCATTTGTATTTTGACGTAAGAACACAGTATCCTTAAAAACTAAATGTTGGGGGGGGTATTATAGGGGAACACGTAATTGGGCCATTTTTTATTGACGGCAATTTGAATGGTCTTAGATACTTGAATCTACTGCAGCAGCATATTATTCCAACTGCTAGGCAGTTGTTAGGTGTGAGATTTGGTAAAACATGGTTTTAACAAGATGGTTGGCCCGCTCACAATGTGGGCCTTGTTAGGGAATATCTTGATAATGTATTTCCGAATCG
Organism: Oxystoma pomonae; assembly: GCA_963921995.1. NCBI lineage: Eukaryota > Metazoa > Arthropoda > Insecta > Coleoptera > Brentidae > Oxystoma > Oxystoma pomonae. Next base: position 94,813,848 of record OY998165.1, read on the forward strand.
GGTTAATCAGTACACGAGGAACTATTTTATGGCCAGCTCAATCACCCGATCTTGCTCTTAATGACTTCTATCTGTGGAGTTATATCAAAAATAAAGTTTACGGTCATAAAAGGGCTAACAGTTTGGAAGAACTTCGGATCAAAATTGAAGAAGCTTTTCAAACTATTACCCCTATCATGCTTAGAAACGTTAGAAGGAGTTTTTATAATAGGCTTGGATAGTGTCTAGCCGAGCAAGGAGGACTTTTCGAACATTTGCTCTATTTTTTTTTGACTGGGAGAATCTTTTTGGTTTTTAGAATGCAATATTTTATTTTGAGAACTTGCTTTTATTTTGTTTCTCCTTATTATTTTCATTGTAATACGTTGTTAGTGATAAATCTAAGCAGTTGAAAATGAAACGCTCTAATTTATCAGTGAAAAAAAAACAAGAAAATTACGATATCAAAATTTGCGTATTTATTGACCAAATTCCGGTTTCATGAACTACACTTCACATTGCACCGTGGATAGAGGCGTACTTAACGCAAGCCGCGAACGGTGATCGCAAGCCTGAGTGTTGGTTGCTTCACTGTGCGGTGTCCCTGCTGTAGGTACACTGGCAAATTGCACTTCTTCCGGCCTATGTTCGCAGCAGCCTGAAGCGCTCTATATACTTCTAATGTCACAACAAGGTAAAAAGTAACTTCCATGTTCTGCATAATGCCATGCACAAAGTTACCTTTCGATTACGTAAATAGTTTATTAAAGACATAAGTTATGTTATGTAAATATTCCGTACATTTTGTGAAAACTCTTTTTATGTATATTTTTTGACTTTAGATTTGCTGGGCATTTGTTTTTCCTGTAATACTTGCTATTCTTGCCACGATCCGGGCCCAAAACCGCGTTAATTCCGCTCTTGACCAAAATTATTGTCGCAAATTTGTTACGAAGCCGGCATGAAAAGTGATTTGTCATGCGAATTGGTGCTGAATACGAGATGCGAGACAAACGCAATTAGCTGAATAGCGCACTGTGTTTAATAGCGAATTTCACTACCTGCCCCGGTGCAGAATTATTCAAGCTCTGACGTCAGGGCTCTTCTTTTAGTAGCCGACACAAGCTCCGGTGCAATCAGCTGGGCGTATTTCACTAGAGTCGAGCTACTTCAGTAGCTTTTCCGGAGGTCCGAATATTCAAGTTTCTCAGAGCTGTGGTTTTTGACGGTTCCACTTTGTTGCACTGTGCATGTTCGAATTTTCGAACATCTTACAAGCTAATAGTTCATTTGGAACGAGAGCTACGGAAATTCAAGCCGAGTGCGGTACAGTGAAATGCGCTATAAATTGCAAATATAACGGCCCAAATTTACGTCACTAGACCGTAAATTGATCGTTACAGGTCGACGCAGGAAATTTAGAGGGCGTGACGCAGGCGAGTCCTGTAAACGTGCGGAGATCTGTAAAGACACTTTTCGGTCGTGTGTCGTACGTACTTTTTTTTCAAACCATCAGAAATAAGATTTTAATACCTACCACTTTCATCAGCGCCTAGCCGCGTTACGTAAATTATGAACAGTCCCCTAATAAGAAAGTATTATCCTTCTGCTTCTTGTGGGCTAGATAGCTATTGCCGCTAAAACCAGTAGTCTCTAAGATCAAAATTAAAGAAAAACAAGTGAACTTTTGTGGTTATAAATGATTTTTGTACTTTAACTTTTACAAAATTGTAAAAAACATTAGAAAAATTATAGTGTAGTGCCTATTAGCTTCACACAGCTAATTTTGTGATGACTGACGACCACTTATCGCTGACCATGGCTGACTTATCAACAAAATAATAATAAAACAACTCATGAAAGGCAGATTTTTTAATACAAAAATTGGACTATGTTCCGATTACACGCCGGATCTCGTCGGATTATATTTATATCTCTCTCTCTCTGTGAATTGCGAAAAACCGTTATTTTTATTTAATATAAATGCAAATTATAAGGTTTTTTTCATTTGTGCTTAGTGGGGAGCTAGTTGTCATATTTTGTATGATTAATTTTAATATCCCAAATATGTTCTGGGAAGGTCCGATTAAAAATTTACTATATATATATATACGTCTTAAATCGTTTAAAATGTCTCAAAAATAATATCAAAAATTTCCTGGAAATGTCCCAGAAATGTCTCAGATTTGTGCCTAGGGATGTCTTATAAACCGACATCTTCAAGACGTACGGGAACGTCTGAAGGTCCTGAGCGGACATACTATGAACGTCTTTGGTATGTCTTTGTGCTACTTGGGTTACTTCGAACATTAAAAATGTGTGGACGATTTTTCCGAAAAATATGCCACCAAGACATCTTCATTATTTTTCTTAACGTTTTTTTTAATTCTCACCAGTTTATAAACACATCAAAATTCCGCTGGTAGCACTCTTTAGATTTTTCAGAATCTTGAAGCCGCTTCTATTATTTCCTCCGGATTCAACTCATTTTATAGATCTGAGTCCATTTTTGGAAACAAAACTTTTAAAACAAATTTGTTTCATACTGTATTGTAATGTTCCCTCTTACGGAATTAATTTGAGTCCGGTAAATAACCTATTATATCACTAGTCCGGTAAAATAACATTACCGGACTCAAACTAAATTTCTGAATTTTTATAAGCAAAATGGTATATTTTTGAACAAATCTTTATTATTAATGAAAAACAAATATTTTATACAATAAACTACTAAAAATTACCTATAAATACTCACATTAATTGTATAATTGGAATTATTTGAAATTACATGAGCAGCAGCCGAGCAATCTTTTTCGGGGTTACCTTTTCACGAGGAAGAGTAACTTTGGGTTTAGTGTTGTTGGTGTAGAACTTGAAGAAAGTTTTCTCCTCCCTGGATCATTCTAGCTACTTTTGTTTTTGTCTCTAAAGACTCCCCGGCTTCGGCCACAGAGGTGCTCTTCCAGCCGCAATGACGTTTTAGCACATTAACATCTGCTCTTGCGTTTACTAATAGCGTGGCAGACGTTCTGCGGAAGCAGTGTCCCGTGTACCTTTCTGGATTGGCAAATTCAAATACTCCGCAATTTTTCAAGGCGCTCCCCCAATTGTATGGACGCCCACTCTTTGGCTAATACATTTTTCTTTTCTGTAGTCGACAAAAAACGCTTTTTCGGGAATGTTGGTGGGTCACAGATGGCGATAACTACGAAATATGCTTAAAATTATTCTTCAATGACTGTAAACACTCTTTTGATGTAAGATTTTGTTTGGTTTATGCTTAAAATCAACTGTGTCCCTGTATCTTCAATATCATCGTCATTTAGGTTGTAGAGCTCCTCCCTTCGACACCCTCCGGAAATACCTAGTAGTGACACAACCTGAAACAATACAAAAAAGAATAATTTAAAAAAGGCAGAAAAGTATAAATACTAAAACCCCCTGTGTAAATTGCCTATTGCGTAAATTCAGTTAAAAAAATATATTTTTATTTAATGGAAACCAAAAAACTTACCTTAATTAACAAAAATTTCTCGGTTGGAGCTCTTTTCATGAATGACTCCACTTCCTCTCTGGTCAACATTTTTGATTGGGTCGGTTGGTGGCCTACAGATTCTTTCTTTAAAAATGCTATCAGTTTGGGAAATCTGGATATATCCACGTTCTCATTTACTACCAACATAGATTTCACCATCGAATATTTTGCCCATAGCGTTGAACTGCTGGATTTTGGTGACTGAAAAAGTAAAGAAATTAAAAATTACGAAAATAAGACGTATTTTTACAAAGTAGGTATTTAACACATTTTTTTTAAATAAAACTAACTTAACACTTGTAACGAAGTTACTTTATTTTTGGAATTTAATCTTAGTTCAGGCAACATAAGCGGCTAAAATCTTAGGCATTTTCCTTTCATATACATTTGGCAGGTTATTTTCATAGGTCAGGCAACTGCCCCGGTTAAATAATAATCATTTTCTGGTCCTACACCTTAGGTCTTTAGCCTTAGCCATAAATAAAGAATGAATGGGAGTCAATTTCCCGGGTAACATTGGAAAATGTCACATATGTGCTCAAATGTGGTCTAGGTCATGTGGAAGGGAAGGAATAATGATGAACCAAGAATTTCCAAGTTTTATGCGGGTTTTCCTAGTTTTCCTTTTTGACTTTTCACTATTGTTTGTAGCAGGTTTTCTTGCACTCAGACACAAAAAAGATACCAGGAAATATCATACTAGATTGGGCCTTTATTTTACATTAAGTTACAGTTACCATGGTCTTTGATTTTCCTGTGAAAACTCCGATTTTCCCGCACCTAAGTTTCCACCTTTATTTTTTCCAAAAATAATGATTTTTTCTATATATAAAGGTACCAAGACTAGTAAACTGGATTGACTACTTTCACACACATATGAGTTTTTCCGAACAATAAGAAATTTTAAGGTTAAAAACCGCCAGACGATTTTCCGCCGCCTTTTTCTCTACCTTACCAGTCCTACAAGCGATCATACCAACACCGCCGCTTCAGCAACCAGTTTTTGTCGAGCTTACCGAACGAGACCGCAAGTGTTGATTTCACCATGTAAACCTTAAACCTCCGTTTAACTTTCTGCTCTGAACCCGCGAACGGGATATATTTTTGATAAAAATAGTCACTACCGTTTAGACCAGTTTTAGTGCGGCTGTGCAAATAAATCCTACTTGGACTAATCCGTAAATCGGGAGGCAAGTAGTAGCAAGAACTATTGTTTAGACTAATCCGTAAGTCGGGAGGCAAGCAATAGTTTTTAATTTTATTTGTACCGCTAATTACAACTTGGAACCCCGACCCACAACGCGTCGGTAGAATATCGCCGTAATGAAATTCTCCTATAAAACCGCTGTGGTTTTAATCCCGTAGACAAATTTCCGTGATCTTACCGGTGTCACTGTTATTTTCTTTTCTCAGGCCACTAACGTTGGCCGGTACCAATAGAACAGGATAATGACGGCGAGTCCGGGGTCATACGGAGATTTGTTTCTTTGAGAATACAAAGGAGCCCCCGAAACGTGCCGTCTTTCATGATTTGGTAATTCGCCCGTCTGATCGCAAAAACGGGCCATTTATTTGATTACCGACACACGTTTCGTTGGCTAATGCGAGTTCCGGGGCTCGTTCACAAACCTCGTTTTAGTAATACACCGCCGTTTATCGAACATAAAAGTAACAGAGCACAAGGTTCCGTATTTACATGCTGTCTGGTGCTGAGTTCGCTTGCTATCCCTCTCCCGCTTTATTTTGCTTACGCATGTAGTCGCTTTTTAGTCGCATCCGCTTTATATTTCATGCATCCCCGTCCGCTATGCCTGTTTTACCCGCTTTCTTATATTTATTTTAATTTAAACTGCCTGTACTTAAATGGAAATATAAGGGAAATATTAGAGGGGTTGTTAAATTTAGTTTCCAGAAATAAATATTGCCAATAGTAACATAAGAGATATTGTGAATTATAAAAACACGAAACAAATGAGCTTTATTTTCTTTATTAAATTTTGGTATTTGTTTCTAGGCTAAATTTCTTAGCCTACTTACCTGGATTTCTCAACTGTATAAAAGCTTACCCGAGAGGCACAGGGGACTCCAAGCTCCTTTCATTTCTTGGAGTGGCGCTCGAGGCAAATTCCTATCAGTTTTTCAATCATATACATAATTGACAGGAGTGATAGGAAACCCTGCATGCCAAGCGAAGGGGAAATTTCTCACCTAGAGAAACCACCCCCTTTTACACACTTACCGCATCTAAGAAGTAGGCCAACATAACATTTTCGTTGACGGTGTTTTCCACATTAAAAGTCTATGTTCACTCGCAGAATGTTTCATATTCTTTTTTATATCTTTAGTAAAATGGCTGGAATCAGTTTTACTGTTGCGGTTGAACTTTTTTTCAAAATTGCGTCCATTTTCACTGCTCTGCGTGACAGAAACACATAAACTTTATTTTGTTTTAGCAACCAATTCAAAGATGACTGAACAGTCATTTGATGGAAAATTGTAAAGTAATTGTTGAAACACATGACACAGACATGACACTTTTTTGGTATATTGATTGTCGCTGTCTTGTCAAAAAAAAAAATATTTTTATTTTAAATTAATTAAAACAGTATGAAATAAAATGTTATACGATACACGGCCGTGAAATATTAATAAAGTACTCGTTTAGATATTCATCTAGGCTTGTGGTTTAATAGACCATTTCCCGGCCTTGTAACGTAAATTACTATGAAAACAGCTTTTGTAGAATTGTCAAAACTGCCAAAAGAAAAAACAAAAGCTAAAAGCTGTTAACAAGAAGTCATAGCCAACTTGACCAAAAAAAAATTGAACAAAAAGGTCCTTTCTTAAGAGTGGAAATATTTCGAAAGAACATGCTTTGAAACGTAGAACTCTCTGTATGAAAAATCGTACGGAAAGTGGCTAGTTTGCGGTCGTTTGAAAAAAACAGATTAAATTAGATTAGAGAGTGGGTTCTATTAGTCATGCACTCTGCTCTCAAACTGGACGGACCATGACCTCCGTCAGTACTGTGAAGTTGCCGTATGATCAAAGAAGTTCATTAGAAAAACCCACCAAGCAGGAAATCGGGGCTGATAAATCTATTTAACGTTAAAATTTCTGGGTAAAAATAATTTTACACCGGGAAATGATTAAAAACCCTGCTTAATTGTGGGTTAATTTCGACTAAAGTTCTAAAATTTTTGAGTCTGATTACGAGATATGAGGCAAACGCAATTTAGCTGAATGGCGCACTGTGTTTAAATTGCAAATATAACGGCCCAGATTTGGATTTGAGGAGACGTGAAAGTTACTAAATTAGATTAAAGGCTAGGTACTATTTATTGTTCTTCAAAAAGCATATAACATGATCAACAGTGTCCGAAATTCAATAGTTTTTGGGGATTTCGGGTATTTCCGGAGGAGATGGAAAAGCTAACCCCCACTTACGTGGCTTAATTTTTAAAAGAAGTTTAAAGGTAAAAACTGCATCTTGATATTTCAAACCATTATTGAGCTACGAGAGCTTTTTGAAAAGTCTTTGTTTGGTGGAAAAGGCTTTTTTGGACACTTCTTAAATCAGAATTCGACTGTCAAACTAGATTTGTATCTGTCACTTTTAGTTTTTGACATATAAAACAAAGTTGGTATTTTTTATGGAATGACAATTTGTGTTTTAGTTTTTGTATTTTTTATATATTTTAATTTTTTTTATTACTGATTTATTTTTTCCATTTGCTGCAAATTATTAAAAGTAACTGTTAGGGATGTAAAAAATTATAAAAAAATACAAAAAATAAAACATGAATATTTTGTTACAAAATTCATACCAAACTTATTTAAAAAAAATTTACTAATTTAATAAAAACTCGTACCCAATGCTCATTATTTTATTTCTCTTAATGGTCTCGTTACGATAAAAAAAACCATTGAAAGTATGCGTTGTAATATTCACACGTTAAAACTTTCAAAGAGGACCTTCTAAAATTATAAAAATAAAGAGGGAGGTAAAAAAAAACTAAATCTGAAACTATAACGTAACGACCTAGACGAACTACCTAAAAATACCCGATTCAACAAAAACTGCATAGAAAAACTAACGACTGTTTGCTTATAAACTTTGCACACACTCGGCGAAAAAATCAAAACAATGCGCTGATCCGCGTTCGAGCCTTTGCATTGGCACCATAGAAATAGGAAAAAAAATGAGCAAAGACGACTGCGCATCCAAATTTCAGGTCAGACAAGCCACACTCCCTCCTCCCCCCAAAAGATATTCGAGTGTTGATATGCTTATAATTTCGAACCACTTTTCAAAATTTTGAACCATACTTCTTCCTTATTTCTTTTTATATTCAAAATTGGGGGTGCAGCCGGACGTCAAGCTACACCCCCTCATTTAAAGCGTGGAGAAAAATATCTTTCGGGGGGGGGGGGGTCTTGACGGACCTCAAATTTCATGGAACGCGATAATTTTTTTATGTTGAAGGATAGAATAGATCAAAATTGGTCACTTTTCAACACGCCTATACTGTGGTGAGCCTCCTTAATTTGACTGCCCGCTATATTGAAACGTCACCTGGGTACTATAAACGGTGTTTTGTTAGCATAATGGTAGCGTCGTTTTGGTTTTTTAAAATTTTTGTTCGTGTTGCTTAAGATTTGTGTATAAAAGTTGCAAAAATTTATTAAGTCTGTGCCGGAGAGAACCAAAAAGTCACTAGATTTTAATGAAAACTTGTAAAAGTTGACCAGTGAGTGTGTTCTGGTAATATCGGAACTTAAAGAAAGGTGTGTGGGATAGATATTTTATATTTCTAACAATAACAAGTCAGTTGGGCAACCGTAAAATGCATATTTTAATAGCTAAGCATATCTAATACATACATATATGAAAAACCTGCAACTAACTGAATATAGTATAATATGAAATTCAAATTGGTACCCACGTGACATAACACCATATTGAAAATGTAGGACTCTCCTGTCAGTATAGGCGCCTTGGTCACAGCCGCCGTTTTCTCAACCAACCAATTTTCACTTCCATTGTTTCTTTGCATGCCATCTATCATCACCTCACAAAATATTATTTAAAATCCGTCTTTGATATAGAATAAATTTCTAATTAGGCACCTAAAGTTGCACAAATAGAGAGTAATCATATGCTCGAAACGGATACCTCGTACATCTCACCTAACTCTACGACCAACCTTACAGTATTCGTACGCAGCTAGCGTATCCTAACCATTTTATTATCTGTGGGTTTTCATAAATGCCTGGTCCACAGTTTCACTTCTTCTATTTTCCAATTTATTGCCCTCTCACTTTTTTCGCAAGGAAGGAAATAGAAGAGAGCGGCATGAAGTAAACCTGTGCATCAAACACTGACACAGTGTAATATAAAACATTAGAGGCGTTTTCTCGCGTTGAAATTGTTTAAAATGATTTTAAAAGGTTTGAAACATTTGTTTTCTCGCGTTGCAACGGTGACGTCACATCTAAACGGGTTAAAAATATATTGAAACGGAATCCACTCTAGTTTCAAAACTGACATGTGCGTAGAAGATACGTCAAAATTCTACATTTTTGTTTTAACCTAAGATTTTTTTTTGTTTTTGCGTGAAAATGGATGAAAAATCATATTCTAGATATCTTGTTAGCCATTCTTCATGGTATCCCTGTGGTCTTATATGATTTTTGGGGTTTAAAAGAACTGTAAATAGAAAAACTTCACTATCCATGTAGCTTCCATTGCTTGCCATCTATGATACTATAACTGGCCGTACACTCGAAGGTTTTGTTAAATAAACCAGTAGTTGATCCATTTTAATTTTAACCACCAAAAAAATAAACAGAAAAACAAAAAAGTGAGGTTACACTAAACTACGTCAGCGTTTTGAACCACTCATTTTTTCTCGGTTCTAAATCATGACGTCACATCTAAATAGTTTCAAATAATATTTCAAAATAATTTCAACGCGAGAAGACGCCTTAGTAGACTGTGGCACTGAACACAACTTTAACACGTTTTTAATGATGCTTTCACAAGCGCATCAAAGACACGCTAACAACAAGGAAGTGTCTATTGATTGCTGGAGTTATATGTAACTAGTATATTGTTAAAATGAGAAACAATATCATTTTCCTTATCGATAGCTTCAGTTACTTTTCCGGGGTCGCTTTGTTTCTTTCTCATTCTTATATCACTAAAAAGAGCCAACAATATTCTCAGTTGCCTCTAGCTTTGCTATACGAACACAACTTAAAAAATATTAGTAGTAAGAACAAAGTGAATCTGGTGTCCGCAAATAAAAATTATAGTAACACTCGTGGCATATGGGACAAAGCGTTTTTGTTTTTCACTTCGTACGACCAGACCACCAATGTCTAATGGATAATCCAGACACCTATATACTTGTTTCGTCATTATTAGGCATCATCATGGAGTCATAGGATTGTACCTGGAAGTTGAAGCTACACAGGCAACCATGCACACTCCTCGAATTTAAAACCAAAAGTTTGTATTCTGCGGAGACCTGTTACCTGTGTGCGCCACTTGTCGAATAAACTGAGAAACAAAAATATCAAAATTGAAAAGTGCAGAAGACCCACGTGACATAACACCATATTGAAAATGTAGGGCTCTCCTGTCAGTATGGGCGCCTTGGTCACACCCGCCGTTTTCTCAACCAACCAATTTTCACTTCCATTGTTTCTTTGCATGCCATCTATCATCACCTCACAAAATATTATTTAAAATTTTTGCCATCTTTGATATAGAATAAATTTCTAATTAGGCACTTAAAGTTGCACAAATAGAGAGTAATCATATGCTCAGAACGGATATGTCGTACAACTCACCTAACTCTACCATCAACCTTACAGTATTCATAAGCAGCTAGCGTATCCTAACCATTTTATTATCTGTGGGTTTTCATAAATGCGTGATCCACAGTTTCACTTCTTCTATTTTCCAATTTATTGCCCTCTCACTTTTTTCGCAAGGAAGGAAATAGAAGAGAGCGGCATGAAGTAAACCTGTGCATCAAACACTGACACAGTGTAATATAAAACATTAGTAGACTGTGGCACTGAACACAACTTTAACACGTTTTTACTGACGCTTTCACAAACGCATCAAAGACACGCTAATAACAAGGAAGTATCTATTGATTGCTGGAGTTATATATAACTAGTATATTGTTAAAATAAGACACAATATCCTTTTCCTTATCGATAGCTTCAGTTACTTTTCCGGGGTCGTTTTGTTTCTTTCTCATTCTTATATCACTAAAAAGAGCCAACAATATTTTCAGTTGCCTCTAGCTTTGCTATACGAACACAACTTAAAAACTTCTTACTACGAATCCTGTACCTTTTAGCAGGTTATTGGAGGAAACCTCTAAAAGTCTAAGGTCACTGTAACATGACTCTTAAAATTAGGTAACGTTCGCAGCAGCACCACCCCCCATTGGAGCTTCATACTACGTGGCTCTCGTTTTAAGGAATCAGCAAGCAATCGCTCCGGAGGACGCTTGTAGTGCAGAACTAAAAAACCAAGTTATTTAAAAAACAACAACGTGAATCTCGTGTCCGCAAATAAAACTTAAAGTAACACTCGTGGCATATCGAACAAAGGGTTTTTGTTTCTCACTTCATTACGACCAGGCCTCCAATGTCTCATAGAGAATCCAGACACCTACAGATCGGTTTCATCTTTATTAGGAATCATCAGGGAGTGACAGTATTATACTTGGCAGTTGAATCTCAACAGGCAACCATGCACACCTCTCAAATTTAAAACACAAACTTTGTAATCTGAGGAGACTTGGTGCCTGTGTGCGCCACCTCTCGAATAATTAGATTGATTTTTTTTTCGTACAATACTTGTGTAGTTTTTGATGAAACAGTAACCCAATATTTGAAAAATAACGAATTAATTTGACATTAAGTTAATTTGAACTGTAAACTTAAAAGTCAACGTGAACGAATCGAATCATTTTTGTATTTTGCTGCTCTTCAAAATGACTGAACTTCTTATTAGCCAGCTTGCGTGTTTCTTATTAGCGCAGTTTTAGCTTTTTACATTTAACAACATAAGAAAATTGTTTCATTTTCATAACGTCCCTTGCACGAAGAACTTTTTTTACTATTTTATAAACAAAATTTGCCGTATGTCTGAGACAAGTAGTAGACGTCTTTGATCATTCTTTGATTGCGCGCGTAATAACAAGAGCCACAGTTATCTGCATCCCCCTGTTTCCCGCAACTGTTTATACCTAATTCTTGATGCAGTGTAACACCGATTTCCAACGAGCTGTTGTGGAGAATCCACACAGAACAAACAGGCCCGTAAAAAAGAAACATTTTTTTCAAGCTTTTCTTTGAACATTTGGTTCGGGTAAATGTTCGGGTAAATTTTAACTATATTTTTAAAGCTGAGAGTAAAAATATTTTTGACCTCACATCACTGATCTCGATTCTTTAAAAAATGGAACATCAAAAATACTTTTTTTTTAAGTTTTTCAAAAAAAGCCGACCACAATCGAAACCTTATTATTGGCTATCGGAGGTAATAAATAAGTTTGTAATTTTACACACACAACTATAAATAGTTTATAATAATATAATTATATTCTATTCTGTCACTTTTTTTTTTGTTTTATTAAAAAAGAAAACAAAATATATCCTTCGACGTATATAGTCCAATTTTGTGATGAGCGTACTGAGGTCATTTTTGCCTCTGAAAACGTATTTCTTTGTTGTCAACAGTTCGCATGTCAAATAATTTGTTGTTGTTAGTTTGAAGTAACAGTTGAAACAATCAACGACAGGACTTTTTTTACATATTTAATGTCGTTATCTAAAACAATGTATCAAATAGAGATCCAAAAAAATTACGTCAGTCCGCTCATCAAAAAATTGGACTATACTTCATTCCAAATTCAATCGGACCGGTTTTTTGACGCTGAGAATGACAGTTCTATTTATCCTCTGTTTAAAAATGTCAGCCGTCATGTACTGAAATTTACCCTAAACACCATAGTAATCTTTTTACATTTCATGGCGCCATTAATTATTATTTTCTTCTGACAACCGCAGAAAATTTGCAAAGTAAACTGATCTTTCTTGTATTACCTATGGGGAAATTTCTTCATCAAATCATCTTTCCTTCGGAAAGCACTATATTAAAAATAGCTAATGTTTTAAAACTTAAAAATGTAATTATTGTTTTTCCTATTTTCAGCTAAGTTAATGATTTCCGATAACAACAAATATTTTAAATTTGTAATAAATTTCTGTACCAACTTTTCTTCAAACAAATTGTACCCAAACATTCTCGCGAACATTTCCGCTAGCTTTTTTGGGAGCTTCTTTACGAGCTTTTGCGCGAGCTTTTCCTCAAACATGTTTGTCGGCATTTCCACCATCAAAAGAAGGCTCGTCTGTGTAAATGCCCCTTTAAACTATGGTTTGAAGATCGCGAATATTCGGTCCCGGTGGCCTTTTCTATAAATCTCGGGTCGATGTCAAACTCAGCGATCGTGCCGCTAATGGTGCTATATTTTTTTACGTGGCAAGTCACTAAAAACTTATAATCAATCATCAATTTTAGAGGAGTGCATTTTGCAATCACAAAATCATTCACATAGAAACTGCAATTCGTTAAACCAATATTTCATCCGAAACCTATTTCTTCAAACCCATTTATTAACAAATTCGAAATTTATAAGAGTAGTTTTTAATCGAACCATTGTTCATCAAACTCGTTATTTGTAAAACACATTTTTAATAAAACCCGGAATTTGTCAAACCATTATTTTCCAAAACCGGAATTCGCAAGAACCGTTTTTTATCAGAAATTTCTGCTAAATTGATTGAGCATTCGCCAATAATACATGAACGGGAGGCGTACACGCAGGTGGCGCGGCGGCGTGGCGTTTCGATGCATTTGTTGCTGCTACGCGCGCGTACTCGTACAGGTAGCTTTCAATAGTTTGTGTACATTTATACACTTGCATTCCGCAAATTTCCGATAAACAACGGGTCTTACGAATTCCGGTTTTGAAAAATAGTGGTTTGACAAATCCGGACTTTGTTAAAAATGGGTTTTACAAATTACGAGTTTGATATCGAATGAGTTTGATGAACAATGATTCAATTAAATACGATCTTTAAAATCTTATTTAAATTAAAACGCTACTCTTTTTGATACAAGAACTAAAGCTGCAAAAATATTTCATATTATTTTCTAGTCTGCTTTAGCTTAGGGGTTAAGGATGCTGTTCAAAATGGAACATGCAGATACTTTACGGCTTTAAATAAAAATATATATAAAATAAAACAGTTTTTTGGGGCGCTTTGTTAGCATTTAACCGTCGGTAATATTTCAACTTGTTTGAATAAGGACTCAAGTCGGTCTAGCCTAGGGCTAGCTAGTCTTAGGCACATAGTTCAGTTTGTCTGTTTGTGTTGTAGTTGCCTTGCTGAGCTAGCTTTGTTGTTTTAGCTCTAAATAGCTTAACGTAGATTTTGGTGTAACTGCTTCGTTTGAACATGAATAGCACAAAGGATTAATTTAACGTTTATCTGGGTTTATGCTTAAAATATTGGGAAAATTTAACTCGATATAAATTTCTCCTGGAAGGAGCGGCTTGGCAAACCTGGGCTTAAGTAAGAGAATAAATAAATAAATAAATAAATAAATATATAAATAAATAAATAAAAACATAATTTATTTGCAACAATTATGAAAAAAATTACAAAAAATAATAATAAATGTATAAATGTGTTGCAAAAAGGAACTGAAAACAATTTAAAATTGATCAAAGTTCAGTCCCCTTTTTTGGAACCTATTAATAGGTTCCAAACATAAATTAATAAAACGACAACAAATAAAATATAAAAATAAAAAAAAGAACCGTGTTTATGAAACGAACGTTTAAAACTTAAAATTTACTGGGCTTCGTATAGTTGCGTCTTAATAACTTTAAGAAACGGAGATGAAAGTTTACAAATATTATGTGAAAAACCCCGTTCGTAGAAAGTGGTGCGATGTGCGGAAATTGAAATTAAACCTTTCAGTCTGGATCCTAACGAGTATGCATCAGTCCTATATTTAATTTTTTGGATTAGGTAACTTGGATTTTTATTAGTAATAACTCTATGATAGAGACACAAGGAGTGTAGTTTTCTACGATTTTTCATGTTCAACCAACCAGCCTGTTTTATGAGATATACGATCATATTTTCTGAGTCCATAAACCACTCTTAAGCCACCTTTTGTATTCTTTCTATATCAAGTGATTCGAGGCAAGCATCGTAGACCAAATCACGATAGTTAAATTGGCTGAGATCAAGGGCATCAGCAAGCTTAAGTTTATGTGCCTCCGACAGGACGTGTCTATTTGGGTATAACATTTATAGGTTGGTATAGGCTCTTTGAATGCATTTATTAATATGAGGTTTAAATCTGAGTTTCTGGTCAAATATTAACCCTAAATTTCTGGCTTCGTTTACAACTTCCAAAATCTGTCCATCTACCGATATGTTAAACGGATGGTCCAAGGCCTTCCCAAAAAGCAACATGCATGATTTTTGTGCATTTATTACTAAATGGTGAGCTTTAGACACTTACTAACCTTTCACTGTCGTCGTTTATACAGTCCTGCGCCACGTGCTGTTCTCGTTTCGGAAAGGAGTGTCGCAACTTTGTATCGTCTGCATAGGCATGTGGCTCGCAGTGACAGACGCAGTCCAGAATAGACAAAGTATAAATACAAAATTGACCCCCGCAGTACGCCGCTGGCTATGTTTTTTTTTTTTATTTGAGACAACATTCTCTGTTTCCATAAATTGAAATCTTTCCGAGAGATATCCTTTACAGAGTAAAATAGCTGATTCTGAAAAACCAATGTAATGCAAGACTGCACAAAACAGATTGTGGTTGATCCTATCGAACGCTTTAGAATAATCCAATAAAACCAAAGCCGTCGTATTACCCTTATCCGTTTCCTGAACTAAGTCATCCGTCATTCTTAACAGGGCAGTGGTACAAGTGTACCCAGGGCGGAAACCAGATTGTGTTGATGGTAAGATTTTGTTAAAATTCAGATGACATCTAATTTGTTCGTTCATCACCTTTTCAAGCACTTTCGACAAAACGGAAAGTATACTTATTAGGCGTATGTCACTAAATGTTTCAGCATATTTTTTTTTTTGGTAGAGGCTTGACACGTGCAACTTTCCATGCATCGGGAAACTTACTTTCAATTAAACAAGTGTTAACAATATTGGTTAAAAATGGCAATATTTTTAGGCAGCACAACAACAGCATATCCAAATTTATTTGTTCCACCCAGCCGATGAAGATTTAACGGAAAACAGATAATATCTAATAACCTCAACATCCACGGCATAAAATTCAAAAAAAGATGAAAACTGTGATTTCCGGCGAGCATTATAAAAGTCAAGCATATCAGTATCAGTGGTCTGATTACTAGATGCAACTTCTAGGAAAAAATCATTAATTTTGTCGGGTTTATTTGGGCTTGACGGAATGGAATTAACTTATTGTTTACTGTACACACCGTATTCTTTTAATTTGTGCCATAAAAATTTTTGGTTTTTATTTTGTCTGATACAAGAGTCAAAGAAACTTTTTTTCGTAAGTTTAGCGATATTCACCTGATTTCTCAACTGTTTATTATACTGCCAATGTTCACTACTTCCGGATTTCTTGCATTTAGCAAACGCTTTGTTTCTTACCTTAATCATTTGTTAAATAGTAAAGGGAAGCCAGCCAGATTTTTTGTTTCTTTTGGAAAAAGTCCAAAGAGGTGCCAAGGTGTTAAAAATATTCAAAATTATTTGGTTTAAAAACTCGACCTTTTTGTTTATATCTTTAATAAACACAATATCTTCAAATGGTGCTATAGATTTTCGGTAATTCGCGTTGGCTCAGTTATAATTTGCTTAAGGTTGTATATGTCTACTAACTCTAGATTTTTTCGATACTACTTGAAGTTGAAATTAAATTTAGGTTTAAGTCACCACCACAAATAACAAGAAACTCAGAAAAGGATTTAAAATTACTTTCTAGAATTTTTAAAAACTCCTTAAAATCAGCTTTAGTTTTTTTATATAAAGTTCCAAGGATATAAGTTTCTTTAAAAACTTTTAATTTAATACAAAATTGCTCTAAAGACTCGACTCGAAGATGTTTGTAGTCTCCAAAACCTCAAAATTGATTTTTTTATGAATAAACATAGCAAGTCCCGTATCTATGTCCAACGTCCTTTCTAATAAGTTTATTATTATTGATTTCCAATGGATTACTTGATATATTTTCATTTAAAAATGTCTCACACAAACCCAAAATGTCATATTTTGAGTCTGATAAAAGGTCTTTTACGTACGCAAAATGCGCTGATAATGATTTTATGTTTAAAAAAGCTACCTTTAAATTGTTCATTCTGTATAAAATGTATCGCAAATTCAAGAAAAAAAAGTTACGTGTTGGCAAAGGAAAAGCCACAGATATCAAAAATAGAATATACTTAGATAAACATTTTTTCTCGGTTTTGGAAAAGTCAACCTTTAAGAGTCGATATTTGATGGCTGTGGGGGGAGCTAAGCTTCACTTGTGTATGCCACTTATTAGTGTTTCACATATAATTTGTCTTGTTTTCTCGTTAGGGACGCCCAGAATGCAGAAAATTTAATAATTCCTAACTTATATGTTGATTTAGTTTATAACCAAATTTGTGAGTCTATCCCACATAGCAAGCATGGTACATTCATATACCAGGTATATGCTATAAATACTCAACTTAGGATATATTTTTTGAATATTAGCGAAATATACGATAAAATCTTACTTTATATATTCTGGAATAAACAATTAAAATATTACTTTGGAATATCAGCGATACCGAAGGGACATATTTGGATTTAAATAATCTATTTCGAGTTTGTTAAGCTTTTCAGAATATTCTATGCATATACATTGTCTATTCCTTTGATATATACTAAAATAATCAGTAAAGAATATAACCTTTAGACATTTACCCAATATTAGAAGTTTATTTAAATCAGAATATTCGATTTGTCTTTGATAAGATTCCTAACATATTCCCTTGATATACGGTATACTTAAACCTGAATATTTGTTCTGTATGCTTTTTGAAAATTTTCTTCCATATCCGCACTAGGGTAAACGCAGCAGTAATGGACACTCCTCTAGTAATTGACACTCTGGGCTTTTTTTAAAAAAATTAAGCATGTTTATGCAAAATTTGTGTTTTTAACAACACATGTTTTTTGTTAAAAGCTTTATCCATAAAACAAATCAATAGTCAATAACCTTTTCGTATTTACCATACGTATGGGGTATATTTATATCTGAATATTCTGTTTGATTTTGATATGAGTTTTTATCCA
This sequence comes from Oxystoma pomonae, assembly GCA_963921995.1. Taxonomy (NCBI): domain Eukaryota; kingdom Metazoa; phylum Arthropoda; class Insecta; order Coleoptera; family Brentidae; genus Oxystoma; species Oxystoma pomonae. The sequence continues at coordinate 94,831,801 of OY998165.1, forward strand.
GTACTGTGATATATCCCATTTTAATCCCGTAAATGTCTAAACTTCTTGGACATTAATGGTCTGATAAGATATTTTTGGAGTATACCATAGAGGACGTAAATGGTATATTATCTATGTACATCTACCGATTAATACTAATGGTCTACAACTTAATGCCATAGAAGGCGCTCGTTTCAATATTTTTCCTCGGCCTTGCCTAATAATATTATACATATAAGCAATGAAGATATTTAAAATTTACAAAGTCGGCAATTGTGAACTTGGAATTTATTATGGAGATGTATAAACACTTCTCTGCAAGACTTACCTTCGCCTCTTCAGAAGAGTGTTCTGCTCAGTGATTTCCCAAAATTTTTTTTTTGGTATGTGTTGCACATATACCTGCCTTATTTCCTCTGCACATTAATATAATATGCAAAAAGTATTTGCGTGGAATATTCTAAGTTGTAGATACCATGTGTATTCATTTCTTACAACAAAGAAATATTTTGAAAGATATGTACCAGGAATATTTTTATAAATATACCAGTAGTACATACCATTTTGCATATGGCTTGTAAATGAAAAAGGGGGGGGGGGGTTTCACACGATTAGAACTTCCATTTAACATACATGTATATACTTCATATATTCTTTTAGAATATACTTTTTCCGTTTGGTACATTTATGGCATATACGTGTTATATTTTTTTGCTATGTGGGATGTACTTATATTTATAAATTTGGCTATTAATTAAAAATATTTGACATTTCTAAACTTATATAAACAATATTAGCCGAGTTCAAAATATTTTTTCCTAACGAACAAAGAGCCATATCATATTTAAATATGTGTGTTAAGGACTTGGCTTTACATTGATTTTAATTCGTTTTTTTGGTAAAACTTTTTCGAATATTTGGCCAAATAAAATATTTGGTGATGATATTATCTTCATAAACTTACAATCCCCTAATATGCCTCATATGACACCCCACAGTTTTTTTTAAGTTTTTTCTAAATATTTTGGCTTGCAATGCGTCTTTATTGCCCTGTATAATATGTCTCTAACCTATAATTGGATTTCTTTTATAATAAAATTAAAGAGGGACTAAATAAACTCAAAAATTCCACTATTCTACCTAAGTTGGAATAAAACTGATTGTGACGGCGACCTAAGCTTTATAGAAAAAGCCGCACGGAAGAGACCGAATATTCGCGATCTTTAAACCATTGTTTAATAACTGGTGGGAAACCTGTGTTATAAGGCTCCAAAATAATGTTTTTTCTTATTATTTGTCGTAAATTTTGTTAAAAAAGGTTATCACGAAAATGTAAATAATTTAATTTTTTACTCATATTACTTTAATTTATACTGAAAGGCCTATTTCATTTAAGGGGGTTGTGTCCTCGCCCAAAAGGAACGTGACTGCCCTAGATCGAATGCGGCTCCGACTATTGCGAAAAAATTACTCACCCAGTGGCGGTCCCTGGGGGGGAAGGGCGGGTGGTGATTTCCCCCCCCCCCTGTGCTCCAGAAAAAGTAGACAACAAAGATGCTGGAGTTAACTCTGAAGATATGGATAAAAAACGAGAAATTGCAGAACGTTTTAAAATAATAAAAATTTATGAAATAAACTACTTAAAATCTGAGCCCCCCCCCCCTACATTGGAGGCCAAATCCGAGTAGTAACTAAGTTTTGTTTGCATTTATTGATATCTTCCTCATAAAAGCTATGCTTTTATTCTAGTTTCTTTTTCGAATCGAAACCGCCTCCCCCCCTTTTCAAATGGCTGGGACCGCCACTGCTGTCCTAACCCTATAAGGCCATAAAATTGGAGAAAAAAGGGTAAAACATTACCTAATCGGGTTAAGATTCCTTGAACACTACTCCATAATTCCTTCTAATGCCTTCAAGAGGCACACCAAAATTACCCTACTAATGTACTTACTACTGTACTTACTCTTCAGTTTTTAGGCTTTACTTTTTTGTATCATTTGGTAAAAGTTCGCACTTTATATTTAAATGGATTGAACCGCACAAATTATTCTGAGATTCCGTTTACCCCGAGGCCTTTGTATCAGAATTGCAGATTTTGGGTCTGACATTTGAAATGGCTCCTTTAGCGTCGCTTTTGAGCTTGTGCTGTGTTTCACTGATCTGGAAAACTGGCGGATTTAAGAAGAAAAGACGCATGAAATCAAAAAACAAAGAATAATGTGGTTATCGAATTTGACGTATATTCATAGACTCAAGAGTGACACACGTATATCTACTTTTGCTTTTTTAGACTCTGCATGTAGCTTTACCACAAAGACATTATCAAAATTGATAAAGGGATTCTTGATAAGAATTATATATTTAAAATAAATAAATATCTAAAACTTTTAAATTGATGTTTTTCCGAACTGTGAATTTGAGGTTTCAATTAGGCATTTTTAGTCATGTGATATTGAGGTTATGATGACGTCTGTGTTGGGCACATAAGCCTTTTCCCACAAGCCGCAATGTTAACGAAATCGTAAATTTTACGAAAACGACAACCGACGACAACGGGATGATTTGAGAAAGGTTACATTATCCACAGTGGTATAAGTGCGTAAGAGATAGAGATAGCGGAACACAACCGTATTTAACAGCGATTTGCCAGCATAATTTTTGAACATTTTACAAAAGTCGCATTTTTCCCATATGAACAAAGATCAATACTTAAAACATTACCTTTTTTAAAACTACATCGGTTATCGTTTTTGTAAAATTAACGTTTTTGTTAACATTGCGGCTCGTGGGGAAACGGTTTGTGTGTCAACCAAACAATATGATCGACTACCCATAACGTCATCCTTAAATGCCTAATTGCAGGACAGAGAAAATGCTAAAAGAGTGTATATAATCAAAAGAACCTCCACCTTATACACATTATTTTAAAAATAATTATATTTGAGACTTATTCATGACGCTGTTGTGATATCTTACGGAGAAGGTAATACAGGTGGCGGAGGGAAGAGGGAACGATCCTCCTCTTTTGAAAATTGTTCAAAAATTCTAAGCAGTCATATTCTTTTATTTTATTATTATTAATTGATAAATCTTAGCCATCTACTATGAACACTAGGTAAAATTTCTTTCTAAAAATATTTGACTCATGGATTTTGTACTTTATCTCGCAGAGATTTTAGAATAAAAGGTTTCCAGTAAAGGCTATTCTCAGTTTAAATAAACCTTTGCTTTTTCTTCCCCTTCCACATCGTCCCACTCCTCCACTTCTATTCCCCTCCCCCACTTCTTACTTACTCCTCTTCAGCCCCTTAAACCATTTAATCCAGTCGAATACCCGCATTGCCTGTGGTTTTTCCCGTTTTTTTTGCTTAAATGGTCAAAACGTTGTTGAACAAATTTTGACTTTTAAGTGAGTGTGACGGAATTATTTAATGAACCGCTGACGAATATGAGTTAAATTGCCAACAAAGTTGTTTCGCCGATACTAATTCGATGTTAAATCGACGGAGAAGAATTTTCATCTTAAGCACAACGGACTTTGTTGTTGAGCCATTGAAGAAAAAACTACGTCTCTCCGATATTGGTTCACTAATTATCTTCAGCCAAAACGTTAATATACCGAAAAAATAGACATTTTGCTATAGCCGCAATGGTACAGTGGTTATAGCATTGGCTTGGTAATCTGGAGGTTAACGGTTCGAATCATATCATTGTCCCACTTTTTTTTGAAATTTTTTTTTTCTTGGGATGTATTGATATGTCATGGTTTTTAGAGCCTAAAGTAGTAGTTTTTTTACAACTAGTAGCTAAAATAGTGCTTTTTTTACAAGCGTTGGTTTAAATAACGAGCGCAACGAGGTATTTAAAAATGCGAGCAAAAAAAAGCATGCACAGTTTAGCCGCGAGCTGTTAACACTATTTTTTTATTACCTTTATCAAAAAATCCAAGAAAACCAGGAAAAAACTTTTAAAAATCTCGAACGAAGAGCCTTTCTCGCAATACACCATCCTTACACTATATATAAGGGCGGCTGGTAAATGAAATAACAATGGTTTTCAAAACGATGTGCCTTTTTACTCGGTGACGTTCATTGTTGCAAAATTTTAATATTTATCAGTTTGATATTTTGACGATGTTTTTAAATGATTTTTTCGTAAATACTTGGTGAAAACGGGGGAAAATGACTTAATTTTTAGGCAAGAATAATTATGTTCATAAATTTACCATACTCCGCTTTTTCTCTTTAATTTTGGGTAAGAAACGGAAAGAAATCTTTTTTTTGCACCCCTGATCCGAAAAAGTTTGCATCGTTGATCAAAAAAGCCATGCTTTAGTTATCTGCAGACAGTTATTTATTTATATTATATATTTATCCAGCATAAATTGTTTATGGCGTATGTACTCTTCATGAATCCGAGGAATTCAACTGTGAAGTCCCACTAAAACCGGTCCACTAGTTTTTGCTTGATGCTGGAACAAATAAACAGATATTTAATGTATAAAAATGGTCCGTCTAGAAATTTATTTTACCGAGTTATGCTTTAATAGTTTAAAATTTTGATGATTATTTTAAATGATTTTTTCGAAAATCGGCGGAAATTACTTAATTATTAGGCAAGAATAATTAGCTTTTTCAATATTACTATATTCCGCTATTTCTCTTTAATTTTGGTAAAAAACGGACAGATATCTTTTTTTGCACCCCTGATGAAAAAAAAAGTTTTTTTGCATCGGTAACCAAAAAAGCCATGCTTTAGTTATCTGCAGACAGTTACTAAAATCATGTTTTTGATGAAGGTTTAAAAAAAAAATATTTTTCGACTCGGTAGCCTTTAGCCTACTTTAGCGGTCCTATTGACACCAAACTGACAAAATCTCCATGTTTCACCTGTCAATTTGATTATAAAAATGGCGGACATAGTAGGCTAAAGGGCACTGAAGAGGTAGAAGTTAACTGGTTTTTACTTGAGAACGGTGTTACCGCAACACAGGGTTTTATGAATTGAAAATATATTCGTACTGACAAGAAACTGATGAAGAAAAATTTCAAGTAGAAATAAACCATTACAATACTTAAGCAAAAAGAATTTACCACATGATTTTGCAGCTGCGTTTCCAAACCGACCAATCCCACAAGCTTCATATCGATTGCTCTTAGCACAAGTCAATTAAACATTCTTGCGCCTGAGAGATAATAATATAATTTTACAGAGCAATTTCGTTTTGGTTTAGTTTTTAATCACAACGCTTTATTTAACATTTCAACCAAAGTTTTTAGTTAAACGCAAAAGGTTCTTGAAGTTGGGCGGTGAAAAATGCTAATTTTGCAATTAAATGTAAGACTGAGATTTACCAAGTCTTAATCTAAACCTCTTCCAAAGCTTTATATTTTAGCTGTCCTAAAGTATTTAATTAAATTTTAAGAATAGATTTGTTTCTTGTGCTACGTCAAGAAACATGTTATATCTTTAAAACAAGATGTAAAATATACATTTTCTGAGATCACTTAATATAATTTTTTTTCTTTCTCTTTCTCCACTGAATTTTATTTCATATATTTCAAACATCCGACATTTTTCGGTAGTTTAGATTACCATCATCAGGGGGTTCAACCTAACCCAACCTAAAGACGAAGAAATAACTTATTGTCTTATACAGAGTACACTCTGCTACAACTGTGTATAGGACAATAAGTTATTTCTTCTTTTTGGGTTTTTTTAGAACCCCTTGATGATGCTAGTCTAACCTGCCGAAACCTGTCAGGTCTTTGAAATATATGAAATAAAATTTAGTGGAGAAAGACTATAGACTACTTCAAGAATTTAACTTAATATATTAACTTTTATTTCGGAGTAAACAATATCGGGATAAAGCGGTAGTATCACTGACCTGGGTGCTTACTTAGATTCTAAAGTTCATGTTCTTACATCTAGCTATTTGCACCGGTGGTTTTTCAGGTGTTTTAAGTTTTAAGAAAATTAGTAAACAGCAGTTTAAGAAATTTCTGTTTAAGTTCGTAGTTCCAGATTAATTCTGAAGAGTTTTTTATCACCTGTATGCATATCAAAAATGGATGGTATATTTAGCACAATTTTCTCAAGGCTTAAGAAACAACTTTACCAATATTCAACCTTAGTCATTTTAATTTTGTTTAAGTCACAGTTAGATCAGATGAAACTAAAGGTGACCTTATATATATACTTTTTTAAGCGAAGCGGTGGAAGCTAATTTAAAATTTTTTTGGGTATTTAAGGTATTTAAAATAACAAGAAATAATTAAAAGAGACTCTATTACCCTCATTTATGGTAACCTGTCATTTGTATTTCAACATTTAGAATTTGACAATCATTTTAAAAGCTACTATAGAGGGAATTTAATTATAACTATAATTATTTTTAAAGGTTAAAAGCATCTATATTCCCTAAGACAGTACGAGGCCACTGTCTTCAATGATTGTGACTAAATCTTTGTGAATGGCTTTATTTTAAAGTAACCCACAAGATTTTATCTGTAGTAACTTTTAAAATTGAGGCGTTTTTAATATAGAAGCCACGGAACATGTCAATTTTGCGATGTATTGAAAATTAATAAATACTGTTTTGCTTTTACTTCATTTGTAAGATAATTTTACACAAATATCGAAAATTAAAGTGGGCTACAAAAATATTGCGCCGCTTAGTGACATCTCCATCACAACGTGTCAAAATTACGAGGTTATGAAAATTTACTTTATATATATACATTATACTACATCTAATTTCAAATTCTCTAGACCAATTTCAAAATGACGGCTGACAATTAAACACAAAAGCTGATATTGTAAGTGTCAAGAAACTGGTCCGCAGCAATTTGGCAGAATGTACAGTTTTCATGGGCCGTTTTGACTAACGTACGCCCTGAACATGACGATTTTACGATGTCTTGTTTACTGATTAACACAACGAGGAGGCTATTTTATGATAAAATAATGGCAGTGGCTTACAAAAATATTGAGTCGTGCGGCGTAACGTATAAAAGAAGATTTTTTTTCATCATTAATTTTGGAGCTTTATCAAACCTTTTGGGCAATCCACTCAAAGACAAGATCCATGAAAGATTTAAAAAGGATAAACAGATGGTTATTTCTAAGGTTATGACGAAGAAATAGTGAAACGATTTAATTCTTCTAAAATAGCCAGAGCTATTGAAAGGCTCGCAGGGCTGCCTCCTTTGCACGTTTTTATAGAACATGTGGCTTTGAGGACTATGTACAGACTTCAAAGTCATTCAATCAATTCTGATCCCATGAGTCACACAGCACTCTACAGGAATGTAACGGAGGTTTGTCCAGTGCTACGCATGAACAAGGAGAGAATACCGATGCAAACTAGTTCGAAGTTTCCAATTAAGTTTTACACGCCTGATAGGGAAGTTTGGAAGGAATGAATCTGTGTACCAGACTGTCCTATGCTCCCCGCATGGGACAGTCTGGTACACAGACGGCTCAAAAATGGGGGACAAGTCGGGGGCCGGAGTATACTGTGTAAAACCACGAGGCGAAGTTTCACTTAGGAAGATACTCGCCTATTTTTCAGGCTGAGGTACAGGCCATTTTGATGTGTGGATATAAAAATCTGGAAATGTTCGCGTCAGACAAGGATATTTACATTTGCTCAAATAGTAGGGCTGCACTGAAAAATTTCATACAAAGGAGACTAAAAAGCAGAAATTAATTACTTCTTTGCTACGAATATACAGTTTTTAGAATTGTCAACCACTTAAATTTCCTAATATAGAACTACGTTAGTATGTAGTGATTAAGAGGGTAAAAGAGACTGCACTGCGTCTGCGAAAGCGACAAGTTGTTAATATGTCGTATTTGGATCAGAATAATTTTTAAATAAGTTTAAGAATTATCTTACTATATTATAGTAAGATATTAGATTCTTAAAGTTAATTTTCGGGCTTATCGTCATTCGTATCTTTATCTCTATCGAGTCGACCTATCGAGTAGGTGTACTTAAACTAATGGCGAATGTGTGACAGCTCCAGCTAATCAAATGCGTCAAAACATCGTTTCGTATGCAAGGACATTTGTAATGTTACGACTTCCTTAAGTTTTTTTTTAGGTACTTTTGTAGTAATTATTACTTCAAAATATTACTGTAGAGTTTAAATACCATATGATTTTTCCATGAATTAATAATTACGGGCCCCGTTCTACTTTTAGATAAGAATATCTTTCTGGGCAAATTTAAGGGTAAAAAAAATTGATATTTATTGGTTTACAGTAATGATCACTAAAACATGACATGCTGGAGATGGAGGTCTCGATAAACGGCTCAATATTTTTGTAAACCACTTTTTTTATATTTGTGCACAATTATCTTTCGAATCAAGTAGAAAGCAAAAGAGTGTAAATTAACATGATCCATGGTTTCCATATTGAAAACGCCCCAGTTTTGAGAGTTACCATGCGTGAAATCTTGTAAGTTACGTTAAAATGAAGCCGTTTACAAAATTTCAGCCGGCTGTTAATAATCTAAGAAGGCTGTGCTTCTCGTGGACTATTATTAGTCAGTTATTTCATTTACCAAAAAAAAAAATTAAAAAACACCTTTGGGTTTTTTTCGTACTAGCAGTGGAAAGCATAATATTTTTATTCTTTCTCTTCTTCAAGTGCCATGTTCTTTTCAGCGTGATCTGCATCCTGTCCACAGCTTTTCGGAAAACTGTCGTAGTACTAACACGATAATCTTGTCTAAGATTTCTAAGCCATGATCTACGAGTTGGAGCTCTTTTGCCTTTAATTTTGCCTTCTATCATCAATTTTCAGAGACATCCATCAACGGATCTTAATACTCTTGGTATTCTCATGCTTATAAGAACATATTGTATCCAATAACATTTCCGTGAAACTTTTCCTGGTTTTCTTATTTTTTTTTGATAAATAAATCGAGTAAAGGTTTACTCTAAAACTTCCCTTACTCAAGAACATATGTAAAAAACCACTACTCTTATACACATTTTACTTTTACACTGTGCCAGGGTATACACAGACTTTTCTTTGATGTATCCACACTGCTCAGGGGTGTATACAGACTTTTCGATGGTGTACTCGGACATTTTCAGAGTGTATCCAGGTTTTTCAGAGTGTAGCCTGACTTTTCCAGGGTCTTTCCAGACTTTTCCAGAGTGTATCCAGACTTTTCCAAGGATTTTTCAGAATTGTCTAGAGTGTGGATAGACTTTTCCAGGGTCTTTCGAGACTTTTCCAAAGTGTATCCAGACTAATCCAGAGTATTTCCAGACTTTTCCAGAGTATAGCCAGACTTTTCCAGGGTCTTTTCAGACTTTTCCAGACTTTTCCAGAGTGTATTCAGACTTTTCAGACTTTTCCAGGATCTTTCCAGACTTTTCCAGAGTATATCCAGACATTTTCAGGGTCTTTCCAGACTTTTCCAGGATCTTTCCAGACTTTTCCAGGACCTTTCTAGATTTTTCCAGGGCTTTTTTAGAGTTTCTAAGGGTCCTTTCAGACTTTTCTAGGATCTTTCCAGACTTTTCCAGGGTCTTTTTAGAGTTTCTAAGGGTCCTTCCAGACTTTTCCATAGTGTATCCAGCCTTTTTCAGGACCTTTCCAGACTTTTCCAGGATCTCTTTACACTTTTTCAGGGACCTTCCAGACTTTTCCGGGGTCTTTCCAGACTTTTTCACAGTTTATGCAGACTTTTTCAGGGTCTTTCCACACTTTTCCAGAGTGTATCCAGACTTTTTCAGCGTCTTCTCAGACTTTTCCAGAGTGTATTCAGACTTTTCCAGGATATTTTTAATCTTTTCAGAGTGTTTCCAGACTTTTCCAGGGTCTTTCCAGACTTTTTCAGAGTGTATCCAGAGTTTTACACGGTCTTTCCACGTTCTTTCCAGACTTTTCCAGAGTGTATCCAGACTTTTCTAGAGTGTGTGCAGACTTTTCCAGAGTGTATCCAGACTTCTAGGGTCCTTTCAGACTTTTCCAGAGTCTTTCCTGAGTTTTTCAGAATCCTTCCAGATTTTTCCAGGGTCTTTCCAGACTTGCTTAGGGACTTTTCCAGAGTGTCTCCAGACTTTTAAGGGTCCTTCTAGACTTTTCCAGAGTAACCCAGACTTTTCCAGGATCTTTCGAGACTTTTGCAGTCTTTCCAGACTTTTTCAGGGTGTATCCAGACTTTTATAGGGTGTATCCAGATTTTTATAGGATGTATTCAGACTTTTCCTGGATGTATCCAGACTTTCCAGAGTCTATTCAGACTTTTCCAGGGTCCTTCCAGACTTTTTCAGAGTGTATCCTGATTTTTCCTGGGTGTTTCCAGACTTTTTCAGGGCGTATCCGGACTTTTCCTGGGTGTATTCAGATATTCTAGGGTGCATCCCGACCTTTGCGGGGTTTATCCAGACTTTTCCAGGGTATATTAAGAATTTCATTTGAGCAAACGGACCTTTCCAATACATTTTATATGTGGTATATATAAATATATATATTCAGACTTTATTTTTTCTAAAAACATTTCGTTTTGTATGTGCTACATATATATATATAAAAATTTTAGTGCCGATAAACTAATTTAATCACGCAAAAACGGCTAAACCGAATTATATGAAATTTGAAAAGACAATAAGGTGTAACCTGGATCTTAACTTGAGCTACTTTTTATTTAACATTTCGTTCCATAACTCGATATATATGGCGCAGAAAAAATAATTTTTAAAGAGTTTTTTGAATTTGTCAAAAATTTTGGCGCCATTCAACTACGATTTTTATAAGAAAAAAAAATATTTTTTTTTACTGATGAAGTTTTTTTGGAGTAGCTCCGAAGGGTGTAATAGAAAAATGCTCAAAAACACTAGGGGTCTGCACGTCAATACAAGTAATCGTCATGTAAAATTTTGTTTTGATTGGTCCAGGGGTTTTTAAGTTAGAGTGGCTACAAATTAGGCGACAGACAGACCGACCGACAGACCGATCGACAGACAGAGCGACGGCGTCTGGATTCGTGCTTATCACTATTCGGAAGCTCAAAATTCGTGGAGGATCATGAAAATCTCGAAGTGTGATTTTTCGATGATTACATTGTTTCCCCTAGCGAGGGAAGTAAGAAACAAAGAATATTATTTAAAATTCATGGTCAGCTGTAAAACTACAAGGCTAGAAAAATTTTCTAACTAGTAAGCGCAAAATTAAAAAAGAAACATAAGATTGTCATTTTTCCTAAAATAAGCTAAACTCACGACTAAACTCCTTTCGTAAATCCCAGCCTAAAAGTTTTCTTAGTTTAATCCCCAGCTAGCTGTAAAAATCTTGTTACCTAGTTGGATAGAAGAAATTACGAAAATGGATTAAAAGTTTTTTAAGCGTACAATCTCACAAAAGATTTTAAATTACCACATAAAACTCTTAAAAATCTGGAATATTAGCTTTTGAAACCAGAGAAAATAGAGTTTTCCAGAGAAGATAGGGTTTTGACCTCTACTTTAAGCTATTTAGTAATCGGTTTTATTTAACTTCACAGGGCCTGGCTATCTCGCAAAATTCCCTGTCTACCGATTTTATTTTATAAAATTTGGTATATTTACGGACCGTGAAAATATAATACTAACTTGGTGGGGCGTGGTTAAGTTAATATGAAAATAAAAATATACTTGTTTAATTCTTCGCTAAATATTACTACCTACCCTTTTTAGGAGAATACATTAGATGAAATAATTGTTTTTCTTTTAGTTAAAATAAAACTTTTTCTTTATTATATTCCAAAAGATTTTTGTATGAAGGACACTAAAATACCTACAAATATTTGATCTTCCGTATTGTTTATTTTTGGAAAATTAATTTTTTACTTATTTAGCACTACGTACTTAAAGCTCATTATGATTGACAAGCCACATAAAATAAATAAAAAAAGTAGCAAGTAATCACCGGCGATTAAACTGAGATTTTATTGAAAACCGATAGGCGGGTTTACTTATAGTATAAGAATTGTTTTCATCAGACATTAGAAGATATAAAATTAATGTTTTATTTTTACTCGCAACCATTAAGCTTTTTTAAAAATAAAAGAAAATACAAAAAAAGACCTATTTAAAAAACAACAAAGTAAATCTCGTGTCCGCAAATAAAAATTCAAGTAACACTCGTGGCATATCGGACAAAGCGTTTTTGTTTCTCACTTCATTACGACCAGGCCTACAATTTCTAATGGAGGACACCTACAAACCTGTTTCATCCTTATTAGGAATCATCAGGGAGGCATAGAAATATACCTGGCAGTTGAAGCTACACAGGTACCATGCAAACCTCTCGAATTTAAAACAAAAAGTTTGTAATCCGCTGGGACGTAGTACCTGTGTGCGCTACCTGACGAATAAACTGAGAATCAAAAACATCAAAATTGAAAAGTGCAGAAGACTGTAACTTTCAGCAGGTTAAAAAGAAGAATTTAACTTGAAATTTTGTTGGATGGGATCAAATAAACAGAAACCAGGTTTCCTTTCAATGTCGACGTTTCGACTCGTTTAGTGAGTCATCCTCAGGACACTAAAAATAATGATGTACAATAGTACTGGGTTTGTTTCTACCTAAGTATCTTCTTTTTATAACAATTTTTATAATATATATATATATAGAAAGTAGGTCAGTTATTTATAAATAGATATTATTTTTTTTTTAATTATAGATAAAAGATAATAAGCAAAACGAAATAAAATATGACATAATGTGTTTTTTTCTTGTTTTTTTTTTATAATTTTAACAGTACCTATGTAATAAAGGTGATAATTTAAAAATAAATTAAAAAGAAGAAACATGTAAAAGTATAAGGTCACTGTAACATGACTCTTAAAGATAGGTAACGTTCGCACCAGCACCGCCCACAATTGGAGCTTCTTACTACGTGTCCCTAATTTTAAGGCATCAGCAAGCAATCGCTCCCTAGGAGGCTTGTTGCGCCGAACTAAAAAGCCAAAATATTTAGAAAACACCAAAGTGAATCTCGTGTCCGTAAACAAAAATTAAAGTAACACTCATGGCATATCGGACAAAGCATTTTTGTTATTCACTTCATTACGACCAGGCCTCCAATGTCTAATAGAGAGTCCAGGCACCTACAGATCTGTTTCATCATTCATGTTTATTCGACAGGTGGCGCAGACAGGTACTACGTCCCTGCGGATTACAAACTTTTTGTTTTAAATTCGCGAGGTGTGCATGGTGCCTGTGTAGCTTCAACTACCAGGTACATTTTTATGACTCCCTGGTGATTCCTAATAAGGATAAAACAGGTCTGTAGGTGTCTAGATTCTCCATTAGACATTTACCACAAAACTGTGGCGTAGTCTATGCTCAACAAGGGCGTCATCAGCCGGTGAGCTAGGGAGCCGCAGCATAGAAGAAAAGAAAGAAAGAAAGAAAGAAAAAATGAAGAAGAGGAAATAAAGTTTTAATTAAAAAAATCAGAAAACGAACAAATTATTTAAATACAAAATCAATTTAAACATAATCGTCTCGGGTTGCTTGCGAATTTATTGGTTACTTTGTTTATAAATTCTTCCAAGTTCTTAAAAATCTGTTGTCTGTGTACACTCACCATGGCGAGGACATTGAGGCGAGCTCCAGTCATCCTGCTTCTCAACCAGGTTTCGATTCTCCTGAAGCTACTGACTGGCCTTTTAACTGTACAATGTAAAGCAATAGGAATATTCAAGGCGTTGTTTCACCGATTCTACAAAGCAATATATAATTCTAATCTTCTTTAGTTTCGCACAATGATTACAGGACGCAAAAATAGGAAAATTTTAAGTCTCTTAAAATTCAAAATAACTATGTAAAAATAGCGGTCTTCTCTATTTTAACAAACTGTCATCGATGATATTAATAAATTTAAATATTTAAAGAGTGAAAAATCAATAAAAAATTAGCCCTTTTTATTTTCTGGCCAAAAAATTAACGAGAGAGTCTGTTATAAAATTTTCGTAAATAATATAAAAACATACCTTTTATGGAAGTAAATTCTGTTTCGATTATATGCTTTCTTTGGAATAATAAGAAAAGCAAAACTCAACACTTTTGAAACAAGTGGCTTAAAAATCTCTCTCATATCTGCATTTTGATGCACCCTAAAATCCAAGCATCTTTACTCACCAAAAATCTTTCTGATATCCATCATGTATTTAATTTGAATTGTTCGCTGCAAAAAAATAACTGAGGAAGCCACAAACATATTCGATAAAATAAACAGATGCATTGAATTTTCATTTTACCTAAACTTATTTACAACTATTTCTCACTGTAAACTCGCGATCTACTAACTATGACTTTACTACGAGAAATATTCACTAAGTATTTTCACTAGGTATTTGACTATCCTGCTATATTAAAAGTAGAGATGTGTGATTCGTGAACGATTCGTTCACTATGATCGAATCACTTGCGAGTATGAACGATCGAATCATGTTTGCTCGATATGATTTCATCACTCAAATGAGTCAAATGATCGACGAAGACAGAATGAATGAAACGAGTGAATAAAATGGGAATGGATCAAATGACTGACTGACCCAATGTGGAAATACACTGAATCAGTTGCTAATAGGTCGATCGTTTCGTTCATTCGTTCCTTTCATTCGAATTCCTGCGCGCGGGGTAAACTGTATGAAAATTATGGATTATTATCACTATTTTAAAATTAGAAATCGGGACTGTTGAAAAATACGAAAACCGTGACTACCGTTTCATTTTTTTGGGTCTAGGTATTAAGTTAAGATTCCTTTTATACAAAAAAATATGCACTGCTTTTTTTCACACCCCAATAGCAGAGTATTTCGTATTTAGCTGTATCCTGAATAGAACTTTTTTTTTGGTCACCATTTTCTTTAATTCAATTTCAAATGATTGATTCAATGATCGATCGAAAAGATTCAATCATTCTAGAAACAAATCACTAAACGATTCGTTCAGTACAAAATGATCGATTTACTCATCTCTAATTAGAAGTGAACCGTTTCGACCTGCTTCGCGCCAAATTTATATCTGCTGAACGTGTATTCTTGAACAAGGAGCGGCATAGATCTATGGCGAATGATCACAAAGGACGAATACGTTATATTCTTGAGCGATGATCCGATCTTACGGATCTCATGAAAATCATACGTTCCCGATCGTATGGTCCAAAATTTTTTGCTTCCCAAACTGCTTTTTATTCGTGGGAGGTGATAGATCCCATGCGTTAGATCGCATCGCACGAGAGAAAGACCGGATCGTATGACTATCAAGAATACACGTCCTAAAAACAAGTCCAGTATATTCTATACCTCTATCTCTCTCTTTGTTTTATGTTATTCCTAGCTCTAGCGCTCTCTATTATTTTCTGACGTTTTATGCATAGCTGGCGAATGCTCTTTCTTGTTTGTTCCTATTCGCGCTTTTTACATGATGTCCATTATTAAGCTTAAGAACATGAGGCGAAAATATATCTTTGCTTTATTTTTCGCAACAGGCTCCAAAGTGAGCGTTATTGTTTCAATTAGCCGGGTGAGCGTAATTCTTAATTCCAGTAAGGAGCAGCTGCCCCCCCTGCCAATTTATGGCGACGCCTTTGATGCTTAATCTATCAAAATCTAAAGGGCAAGCAAAAGATAGCCACTAGCCAAATCCAATATCTATGAAACTGCTATCTCACTCACTTTCTCAAAAAACTCCAATGAAAAAGCATAAAGTTGTAATTTTGTTGATTTAATATTTTAAATTTAACTTTAAAAGTTATTTATATTTTCTATTTAAAAAAAAATACTTGTAAATTTTTTCTAAACAGCTGACTAGATTTTTGTTCTATCGGACTTTATTTTTCATATCCAACCAACAAAAGTCGGCAATTTTTAAATGTTACCGCACAAATGACAATTCGCCTGAAGCTGTTTTGCAGCGAATTTGATCCATAGCAAGCGATTGAATTTGTATTTACGTCAAAATTGCAGATTTCAAGATTCGAAGGCTAATCCAGCCAATCTTCCTATAGTGGCAAATAGAATTAAGTTTACATGACAGGACTACCGAAAAAAGAGTAAAGGCAGTGACGATCCCAGCCATTTAAAAAAGGGGAATCGTAGCTTTTATGAGAACCATATCAATATATGCAAATAAAACTTACTAACTAAAAGCGCGGATTTGGTCTCAATCTAGGATTACTCAGATTTCAAGTCATTTATTTCAAACTTTTTTATTTTAAAAATCGTTTAAATGCGTCGAAAATTTTTAAGAAAATTACATTAAAAATGCAATCAATAGTTTCAAAGTGCAGAAGGCGAAAATTAAAAAAAAATTACACTACAAATGCCATTTTAAACACAAAATTAAACTAATACCGTAAATATCAAAAGTGTTATAGTGCCGCAATTTATGCCCTTTTTTTGATTTTCAAAATGTTTTCATAAAAAATTTAAAACTAGGGTAGGAGGGGGTTAACCACCCCCCCCTATCCTCCTGGAATCCGCCCTTTATTAACTACGTATAATTTTTTCAGTTATAAAAAACGTAGATAACAAACAAACCACAAACAAAACCTAATAGCTAAATCTTGTTTTTTGAGGTCTAAAAAGCTTTTTTATTTGAAACATTGCCTTTTATATTGCATATCTCAAACATAAGATGCCTCTCTCAAAAAAAAATAATTTCCGTTTTTTTTTTTGGGCAAACCGGTCAATGACTCGCTCAATGTCAATTTCAATATGTCTGTGAGACGAATTTCGGTCATAGTGTTTTTAAGTACTTATGTTTTCAATCTTCTGAGGTATGAGAAACTTCTTTTTGATGAAGCGTTACTTACTGGCAAACATCCAAGAATATTTTTATTAACGGAAAAATATCGCCACACTTGTTCATTGCCTCGAAAACATTATGAGGTATATTTTGGTTTAAGCTTTTGCCTACTTCTGACCAATATTGTTTCCAAATATTGAGTACTCCTAATGAAAGTTCAAGAATTTTTGTTTTGTTTTAATCAAACAGTTTATAGCATTTAGAAACGACTTTAGTTAATTTAACCTTAATTTTGGTTTCACGTTGTAAAAAATATTTTTTTATGTCTGAAATGATTTTGTACAAAATTTTTGGATGACCAAACTGTCCCATAATACTGTGGAGAGATTCTAGAATGTCTTTAAAGGAACTTTCTGCAATTTCTCGTTTTTTTTCTCCAAGGACCTCAGGGTTACCATCAGCATCTTTGTTGTCTGCTTTTTTCTGGAATGTGCCCCCTCATGCCTCCGTCTCCTGGGACCTTCACTGGAAGAAAATTCTTAAACAACTAAAATAAATAAAAGTTGTAAAATATAAAGATTACATGCGAGTTAATTTTATATAAAACCTTAAAACGAGTAAGGCATATTGCCAGAATTAGGACGATCGTAGACTGAGTTGTGGTAACCACACGGGTGCTGTAATATGCCTTACCGTACACAGAATAAAAACAATTGAAATTTTAGATCGAAACAACCTATTATTTTCCATAAAAAAAAATGCCGGAAAAATTTATAACTGAAATTAAATGTATTATAAATTTTAGTAGAATAAAAAAACAATATATTATAAACAACAACAACAAAAATAAAAAGGATTGGATAACAAAGAAAATAATATAACTCATTAAAGAACGAGTTAAACCGAGAAAATTATCTTAAATAATCCCAACACTAAAAAATCCGCTGAAAATCAAAGAAAAAAATTTTTTTAACAGTAGTTACACAGTCTTAATACAGACAAAACAAAATAACTTACTTTTTTTCTAAATATCAATAGTCAGCCAGTTATTGAGGCAGTGAGATTAATAAATCCTATTAGTGGTAGAAAAATAGCGAGTATCTGGTAAAATTTTACCAAAGTTAGGGCCTATATTACCATTTAGTACCCTCTTGAACAAAGAATGTCAGTTGAAATAAAGGAAATTATTAAATTTTTATTTTAAACAGAGATGAAAATAACTCGTAGGCAGTTTTAAAGATAAAAGTTGGTTAAATATAATATAAATATTGAACCTTAAAAATCCTTTAACCCTAAAGTTTAATTTAGTGGTCAGAAACAAATAATTTATACATATAAAATTTTCCGAAAAAAAATGTTAACCTGAAAGAAACTTTTTAGGTATATTACAAGTTACTTTTGCCCTTTTAGTTTTACTCGTTCAAAATGTGGTAATTTTTAGTTATAATTTGACTTTCTTTAACCACTTTTGGTCGGTTTTTTGGTTTGCTTGCCTACAGATGGACCAATATCTTGAATAGGATCGACATGTTGACATCTATAAAAAAAACTATGAAAATTTGGAAGAATTACTTTTAAAAATACAATATTCAAATGACAACTGAGAAGTGTGTGGATATCTTAAAATTTTAGGCCTTCTCGTAGGTTAGCAGTCTGGTTTTACTCAATTTGCATATTTCCTGTATGAATAAGATAACATGGATCGAGAACAGAACTGGATAAAACGAGACTGACAATAAATAGAGACTTTAACGACTGGAACAAAAATATAATTCGCAAAAGTCAATTGACAATAAAAAAGATTTACTTTCAATACTTTACATAAATCTTGGACTTATGAAACAATTTGTAAATGTATTAAAGACAGACGGAACGTGTTTTAAATATTTGTGTAAAACATTTCCGACAAATTAAGAGAGGAAATCCTTTAGAGCTTTAGATTAGGAGCATGATGAAAGATATAGAATTTAAAAATGTATTGGAAGATAAGGAAAAATATACATGGAATTCGTTCGAGGAAGTTGAACATAAACGTCTAGGGAATTATAAAGACCCAAACTTATGTTCTATATTCCCATTTTTACTAGTTCCCGGAAAATCTTGGGGACGCGCGTGAGTAAAAAGCAAGGTGAAAAATGTCATCAAGATATTAAAGAGATGGAAAAAAGATACCAGTGCATGTCTGTTGGACATTGACAAGATATATTTCCATGGCTGAATATGATAAAAAAGAAACTTTTCTAAGCAAAGAAAACCTTTTTTAAGAAGCGTAAAAAATAAATAGGTCCAATAGTTTCTTCCATTTGTATATTTTGTATATTTTTGGATTTTACTGGTTTGAAAAATGATCTTACATAATAGATTTATTACCGCATTAGTGTGGTAATGGGACTCATTACATAGCGCAAACAGGCCCAAATTAGAGACATAAAAATATCAAATAGACCATTGGGCTTGGATAATTTTCTATACGAGCGTGCAAAAAGTACGTACTTTTTACTTACCTCGTTCAACTTTACGTACGAAAAAAACGGTAATTTACATATTTCTTTAATTTACAATTTACAAATAGTTGGTTGTTTATTATATTTTTCAGCTTAAACATGATAATTTTTTGGCTTTGCTAATGTACCATTGTTAAGTTTTCTAATTTAAATTGGTTTTTGCCCAAAGTGTTCTTTCTGAAAATAATGCCTACTACAACTCCGCTTTACGTCATTTGTCTGGTAATAAATTGTTATTTCTGTTGTCAGGGCCATAACCAAAAAAAATTGTTTTGTTTTCAAAATTTAAAAAAAAATTCAAAACAAAAATACCAATTTTGCGGAAATTATTTAACACAAGAATTTTTCATCAGTGTTTTCATAATTTTCCACGAAAACATATGAAATTGTTAGTTAGTTCTCATCAGTTTTACTCAAAAACTCAAAATAAGTTTGAAAAACGATACCTAAAAATTAATTTGATTTGGTTATATATTTAACAAAATGTATTTTTTTTTATTTAAATAAAAAAGTTGACCAAGTTAGAAATAAATGAGGCAGTTAAAAGTATAGATTATTTTTTCTGTCAGTGATTTTCTGTCAGTGAACTTAGCTCAGGAAAGGTCGAAGTAACGTTCAAAACGGGTCATGTGATGTAATTTTTGGAGTCAAATTAACATCAAATTTGGCTAAACTTTGAATGAAAGGCACATTATGTAAAACCTAAGACACGGCTCGGACCACTTTTTTAATTTTTTTGAAAATAAGCCAAACTTTCTTTCTATGGACGTTAAATATTTCGAATTGGTGGCCTTACAAAAAAATTTTAGTTTATTCGGCAGAAAAACAAAAAACTTACGTGTGAGTTGTTGCTCCGAGTTCCCAAGTAACAATTTTTGGATGCCTTAGTTGCCATAACACACCGTTGTTATTAACTAGAGTAATCTTGATAACCCTCTAACAACGTTCATTTTTACTGGAATATTGTAGGGTTTTGAACGACCGTAACGAACGACGGATCAACGATGCCAAAACGTTGATAACTAACTAGAATTAACTAATTTACGTTCTTTCAATGTTTCTATTTACGAGACAATTATGGGAAAATATTCAATGCAGTTGGGCGCCTTAGCCAGAAAACGGATAGGTTTTCAGTAAACCGAGAAATTATTAAAATCAATAAATAGCGAGCTTTCCCTCAAAAAAGGTAATGGTAACCGTAGATCCGAATTTCGCACTTATGGTGCTAATCAGTGCGGTACTAGGAATTAGGAGATGAAATGATGAAAGAATCTGACACAGGATTCACGTAAAAGACAACCATCTGTCAGATTGCAGAATCGGCAGATGTTCCTTTAATTTGAAACAAAATTATGATTGTTTTCCACAAACCAAAACTACACTTTTTTGCACTCGACGCGCGTTTCGCTAACAAGGTTAGCATCATCAGGAGACGATAAACAATGAACTAAATTAATCTACGCTCTATCTTATATACAATCCTTTAGTGGGCGGAGATAAGACTAATAAATTGTGATTGATCACGATTTTTAATCCTACCTCCCCTCAACCAAAGAATAAAGTGTACTAAACGGGATAGGTCCTCTATCTTTATTTAAACTATTTTTGGATTTAATGATTTCCATACTTTCATATGCATTCAAAAGTCTTTTGTTTGGTACACTTTTTAGAAGTTTTAGGTTATCTAATGTGAATCTATGATTGTTTTCAAAAGCATGCTCGGCCACACTTGACTTTTCTGTTCTTCCGTATTTTAAGTGTGCTAAGTGTTCTTTAAAACGTGTTTGAATAGAGCGTCTCGTCTGGCCAACATATTTTTTATCACAATCCATGCAACTAATTTCGTAAATTTTCGTTAATTCCACTTTTTTCTAGAACTGTAGTTTTATCCTAAATAAGCTGATAAATAGACATTCTTTTCAAAAGACCTTTCGGAATTCTACCTTTTTCAACAAAAAGATACCTGCGACTCAAAATTTGTATCAATTCCGTATAATCCTAATTATACGAAAGGATTACAGAAAGTATTTAATAACACCGGTCTTAAATTAGTATATCAATCCGGTAACACAATAAGAAGCTTACTAGGAAATCCCAAGGATAAAACTACAGTTCTAGAAAAAAGTGGAATTTACGAAATTAGTTGCATGGATTGTGATAAAAAATATGTTGGCCAGACGAGACGCTCTATTCAAACACGTTTTAAAGATCACTTAGCACACTTAAAATACGGAAGAACAGAAAGGTCAAGTGTGGCCGAGCATGCTTTTGAAAACAATCATAGATTCACATTAGATAACCTAAAACTTCTAAAAAGTGTACCAAACAAAAGACTTTTGAATGCATATGAAAGTATGGAAATCATTAAATCCAAAAATAGTTTAAATAAAGATAGAGGACCTATCCCGTTTAGTACACTTTATTCTTTGGTTGAGGGGAGGTAGGATTAAAAATCGTGATCAATCACAATTTATTAGTCTTATCTCCGCCCACTAAAGGATTGTATATAAGATAGAGCGTAGATTAATTTAGTTCATTGTTTATCGTCTCCTGATGATGCTAACCTTGTTAGCGAAACGCGCGTCGAGTGCAAAAAAGTGTAGTTTTGGTTTGTGGAAAACAATCATAATTTTGTTTTAGTGCAACCAAAGGTTCCAAATTCCCAACATACTTTAATTTGAAGGAAAATTAAGCGTCTCTACGGAGACAAATATAATTATCTTTACAGATATCCTTTACATGTCTTTTACCTGAATCCTGTTCCTAATTCTTAGCACCGTACTGATGAGCACCATAAGTGCGAAATCCGGATCTACGGTTACCATTATCTTTTTTGAGGGAAAGCTCGCTATTCATTGATTTTGTTAATTGTTCACCCTTACTAAATCCCTTTTCAAGAAATTATTATTGCTGCCATATTGTTTTCTTTCCTGATTTGCGCCGCTATGCAATTTGTGTAAAAATCTTTAAAAAAATTCTTGTTTTTTTTGCGGGATTTTGATGATTTTTTTAGTTAGTTTTGGTAATTTTTAAGTATCCTTCTAGACTCGCTACAGTTTAAAATAGCCTCAGAGCATTTTTAAAATTTTCAATATTTAAATAAAAAAATATTTTGACAGTAAAACAAAAATTCAATCCGTCTTATTTTTTAAATCTAGAATATCCATTTTTGACGGAAAAGTAGTAGTAGTAGTAAGGGGGCGGCCCGCAGGCCTGGCAACTAGGCCTCTTCATGGGCCCTTTCTGCCATACCCCGTCTCGCACCCTTATCCTCCCACTCCCTCTACATTTCTTGCCTCTCTCTCTCTCCGGGCCTTCCCGCCTTCGTTAGAAAGGACAGCACGTCAGCCCACCTTAGAGAGTGTAGCTCCTCCTCTTCTATTGTGGGGGCACCCCACGTCTGCTGCCTTAATCTGGCGTACCCGTCACACTCTCCTATCAGGTGCACCGCTGATTCCTCTGCCCACCCACATGTTGGGCAGGCGGAGTCGTCCAACACTCTGATGCATGTCAAATGCTTGCGCAGCCGATTATGCCCTGTCAGCATCCCTACCAACAATCCAATGTCCTTGCGAGTTTTTCCCAGGAGCCATTTAGTTCTGGCTGCGTTTGGTCCACTCACGAACAGTTTGGACTGTCTGGACTCTCGCTCTACCCTCCAGGACGACTTCAGTTGATCGCTCACTCATTTATTGAGCTCGCTCTGCACCAGCTTTGGCAAGTTCGTTCGCCTTCTCATTCCCTGGTATTCCCTCGTGGCCCGGGACCCACATCAGTGTCACCTTCTTGTCTTCAGCTAATGTCTGTAGCGCGTTAACGCACTCTTCCACTAGGCTACTGACAATTTTTGGTGAACTAAGAGCCTTGAGGGCAGCTTGGCTGTCGGAATATATGCAAATGTCCCTCCTGCTATTTCTGACTTCTGGTAGGGTTGCCGCCATGATAATGGCGTATAACTCCGGATAGCTTTCTTGAATCTGTTGTTGCCTGCCTGGCTGACAGTTTTGATGGAAAACTAAGGTGCATTGGTAAATTTAGTGGACGGCAAACTTTGTAAAAACATTTTAATGTTATAAATTAACTGTAAGTTATCCAGCTACATATTTTAGCATTACCAATGAATGGTGTTTCGAAATTAGTCCATTTGCGGTTGCAGACGTGGAAGTCTTGATTTCAAATCAATAATATTAATAAAAATATTATCCCGAGGGCATTTCAATCATTGTCGCTTCGACGACTATGCGTAAACGTTGCACGCGACTCTAGTGACAGGCAACGTCAACACAACTCATAAAATCTCTGCCAAATTGGTGCAAAAGCGAGTTGTTAGAACGTTTCTACTCTGTTTTCACGCAACCTTAAGTCGCCTTTGGCAACGCTGAAACGTCGACAAATAGTTCCTTGGATTGTGTTGTACACTTCTCTCCACATAAAACTGGTACAGCAGAAGGTAGCTGCAAATACGATTTTTTATATTTTCCTATGTGCAACACTGACTTTTTGACGTTGTCATTTTAGGTTATATTTTTGGCATATGTAAACTTTTTATAAAGAGACGGCTTGTTTATTTTTTACTAATTCAAAATATAAGCCCACTAAAAATAAAAACCACATTTCAAGAAAGCAAAAATGTTTTATTAGGTAAACAAAAGCTACACAGTTATTGGTCTATTCGACTAGCTGATTATGAAAGAAGCAAGTCTACGATAGTAATCATAATAAATCGATTTCAGGAAGAAGGAATTGACCCTCGAAAGAAAAATAACGGTTTGACGAAAGTTATGAAAAAATTAAAACTTAAAAAAAAAAAATTAAAAATTCGCATCAGGGGTTTTTGCGGGCCAAGGCAAAACTTCGATATTATTATCCTGGAACCATCGCTGCGCAATTTTGGCCGTATGAACTGGACAGTTATCTTGTTGGAATACAAACTTCAGCTGTTAATCGTCCATTCATTCTAAATAGGGCGCCATGTCCTCTAGCCGATATCCAGCTCCAAACATTTACCAAAAATCTTCCCGCCCGGTCTTCGTTTCCAGCAATATATCGTTTGGATGGATTGCTTCTTGTCTAGTAACGTTTGTTAAACCGGTTGTTTCCTTTCAGTGGATAGTTCCCTCCTATTGAAATCGGTTTTTTATGTTTACTATCGAAGACTTGCTTCTCCCATAATGAACAACTACTTGCCGAATAGATCAAATTCGGAAAGGTGCGGCGGCATTTTTTTAAATTTGGATGACACTGACATGCAAAATATGATGTTGTCAGAAGTCTGTGACATTGACACTTATAGGAAGACAATGCCGTACTATAAACATTTTAAAAATGAAACAGGCTGCTAACTTCTGCTGTACCAGTTTTATGTGGAGAAAAGTGTAGTTATTACAAAATGTGTCTTCCATTCAAGATATTACATGATTCGTTCTTAACGTCACTTCGACATTTCCTGAGCTAAGTTCACTGACAGAAAAAAAAGCTACTCTTAAAGTTATTAGTTTTATGTATTGTTATAAGTAAGTTGATCGCGTTTATTCAAACAAAGTCAGAGTAAACTTCCGACATCCTGAAAGTGGTACACACTACTTTTTATTGTTATAACTTGGTCTATTTTTACAAACAAAGTCACTCATCATTGTATTTGTCTAAAACTGTCAAAGCATGTCATCCTGGATTTCATTTTGACAAGTAATGACTTTTTGAATTTATTTATTTGATAAAGCCCAACTTCTGGAAAAAACAGCAACTAGGTTGGTCAATTAGAGGCATGGATAGACATTCTGGACGATCCACGATTATGAAAATTAAAAAACGATGAGAAGAAGATCCCATAATAGAAAGAAAGCAAGGGACTGGTTGATTGACAGTTTTAACTGAGGAAGAAGACCAAGACCATATAGTTGTGTTTTTAAATTTTAGTTACAGTTATTTTATGCATTAGTTAGTATTATTTTCATAGAAAAATTATTTTTAAACACAATCTTTTGATCTCAATATTTAAACATTTTAGTCTAGCATAGTATTAAAACCAGTTTCAAAATATAATTTGGTAGTTAACCATACAATTTAAAAAATACCTATGTTTTTCACGTAACACTTTTATGATGCCGATAGAGCACACTGCATTTTTGACACGTTAGAAACCACATAAAATGTAGTAAAAAAGTCTTAATGAATTTTATTTTTTTTCACCAGGTTTTATTTTAAATTTAGTAAAAGCAAATATTTTAATAAACATAACAGTCTGGAGAGTAGAACCTTGTGACATTCTGTAAAACCATGTACTGTTTATTACAAATTCTCCGGACCAATTTCAATGTGGCGGCTGATAATTGTACACAGAAGGTTATTGGAACTGTCATTGTCAGTGTCAAAAAACTAGTCCGCAGCAACTTGGGATGGAGTGTAAAATCTCACTAACTTTTATGATAACTTATGCGGTACGTTTGTCAGGGATGCTTTAAATAAGAACAGCTCTTATGGTGGATGAGATAACCGAACAGTAGACTGCAAATTTTGTTTAATAAATAGGACACAAAGGTTTTAAGAATAGAGTGGTCAAGTGGTAAACCATAATACAATAATATCTATACGCCATTGTTCAAACTCATATCGATTCAGTAAATTATATATGAGACATGACAGCTTGGAATTTTACTCGAAACCGTGCCACCAATTTGAGCAGTGGGATTTTGATTTGAATTAGAAAATAGGTAATGTCTAACCCAATGTTTCAGGCAAACACACAAATACATGAAGTGCTATTAAAATTATTAAAGAAAATATTAGTTCCCCTCCTGAATAGATTGTTTGTTTTACACCAATTAAGTAAGTGATGATTACGTAGAGTAACTAGGGAAACCTGTCAAAAATAGTCTTTTTTTCTTTGTTCGTATTCAGACCGTGTTCGAATGATATTAAAATGACTTTCACTAAAAAGTTACCCTAAAAACACACATGTGTCCCACTAGGACATAGAGGACGTTTTAAAATCGTTTTTTTTGGTACAAATGGGCCGACCAGAGGATGAAAAATCGTGAAGGTTCCAAAAACATCCAGGAACCTTTTAAAAACGCCCCAGGAAAATTTTTTGACCCAGCTGCAGTTACATAAATAAATATTTTGTATTATGGTTGTAAACACTTAAAAAATAAACCAGTCTCATCTGCTTTGAGAATTTTTTTTATTTAATAGGGTGCTAATAGGGCCGCAAGGGTATCTTGAATCTAGTAAGCACACTTTTCTTCATCCACTGCAGCACTTTTACCACAAGCCGTTTTTTTGTAATATGCCATATCTGAAGCAAAAAGGAACGGATTATACCTTTATGTAAAAAAAGTCTAGGACCAAAAATTAAAAAAAAAAATCTTTTTTTTAAATTGTTCCAGTCAGCTTAGTAGTTGCTTTAAAATTTTCATCTCCCAGCTTTTTGCCTTTTTTTTGCAAAATGGGCTCTGAGTCAGGCAAATTTTCTTGTCTTTCTGATGTAAACCACTTAATTAACGCAGTGTTTACTGCTTCTGTAGCTTTGTTTCGCTTCACTTGACCTGTATTAACCACTTTGACTTTTTTGTTGTTTTCTTTTTTATTATTAAGGTTCTTTTAGGAATGGCATATTCTTGGACCTTTTTTTTTTTGCAAAACATTCTCTACTTTTTTTCAAAATTACCAGCTTTTCATCAATTGCTAAAGTTGTAAATAATTATGGCGGCAATATTTTACCCAGTTGAAAAGCTTTCTACTTTAAACTATATTCCGAATATTATACTTATTAGCGGAATCTCAATATACCTATTTTGAAAAAGTAAATATTTCAACGCATCGGTATCGGTATACCCATATAATTATGAGATACTATAACGGCCCTACCTTTGCTTTTCTCGAGAAAAATGCGTACCGATAATAACTCTCCCAATCAAGTTGGCCTGGAAATAACCGATAAACGCAGAGTGTAAACGGGTAGGCGCGTCGATTGCGTCAGCAGTGAAAGTGTCATTAAATAATCGTAAGGTCACTACGATGCCAGGCATGGATTTGTAAGTGCATGCGCAGTAGATTTTTGGTTTATGTGCTGATGACCCAAACAGTTTCAAAGCCAACTGCGATCTTGAATTTTCTCCTTTGTTTTTCAAAGTTATTTTCGTTACACATTTTCGAGCATTTGGGCCATTATAGTATTTAATAGTTATATGGGTATACCTAACACGTTCGAAACAAAGTCAAAATACACTACATTTTTGACTTGTTATACCATGTTTCGAATGATGCCTGTTTTTTTGATGGGTGCGATGACAGGACAACTGATTCTACTCGTTGCGTACGGACTGTTCTACGTAACGTTAAGGACCCATGAACTTACGCAACGATTTCAATCAGCAGTTCTGTCATCGCAGCCTTAAAAAAAGTGGGCATCGTTCGAAACATCGCATAAACAATAAAAATGTAGTGTATTTTGGCTTTATTTCGAACGCATTAGGTATACCGATACCGATGCGTTTAATTATTTACTTTAAGTGTCTGTTATTATCACATAGCTGCTGCTAACACTCGACGAAACTCAACGATTTTTAAAACGCAGCGCCATGCGAAGTTCGAGGTAAACCCGGTTCTCACCTACGACTTTTGCGTGGGTTTAACAGAGATTTTTGCACTGCCAGGATTACGAGGAACCAACAATTGTTATCCTCCTTCCACATCTGCGGGATAGGAAAGAAAGAAGGAAAAACGGGAAATATTTTTTTAGGTTATGTTCAGCTGAACTGATTCTTCTTTCAAATAACTAACAATGGAGGCAGATTCCGAACGTTTGCACATATTACGTAGTTTAACGCTGGCTGGTTAGATTTCGATAAAATTAGGGTTGCAAATCGGTGTCCTTGTCCAAATTGGTGATAAATTGGTAAAAGTACTATACCAGCCCAAATTCGGCCATTTTGGAGTTGCAAGCTTGGGCAGCCATTATAGACAACAATTTTTTTCTTCTTTTTATTGAAAAAATAAACAACAAATAGACTTAGTAATGCCTTAAAGGTGCGTTTAGAATTTTTCTTGAGTGATTTTCGTATTAATTACAACCGAAATAGTGCTTTAAAAAATATATTTTTTTAAATTTTTTTTCTTTTTGCTATTTTGTGCTAATTTGAAAGGGGGGGAGTTATTTTTCGCCCCATCGTGAACAACTTTGTCAGTAAAGTGGCGCTCTCAGAAATATTCAGCTCTAGATTACTCAGTAAAGTGCCCTTTTAACTTTTATTGTTAATGAAATAAAAGGGGGCCATTTATTTTTTGTGATTTATAATTCGTCAATATATATTTCACCTAAAATTTACTATATAAGTACCACATTAAGTAATTAATTAAATAATATAAAATTACACAAGATGGCGGACGTATTATCACATCGTCATAGGTAAAGTACTATACCATTGAAGTACAATTAGCGACGTCGTTCCGACCCGAATTTGTATTCCCCAGTATGGAATGAGACTTGTAGTCCACTTGCCAACGTTGGAGTTTTTAAGCCAACGGATATAGGACGTAGTTTGACGTCTAAATGCTACTTGGGTTGAGTTAGGGAGGTTCGATTATACTACTATTTTGAAAATAGCAATGACACTAATTTTGTTTTTATGACAGTTGCAACATCCAAAGAACACCTTCTCAATTAAAAAGTCAGTTAACTCCTTTTTTATTTAATATCCTTTAGCCTACTATAGCGATCATATTGACACTGACAGAAAATCCATATTTTATCTGTTAAATTGGTTATAAAAATGGCAGCAACAGTAAGCTTAAGAACACAGTAGGCTAAAGGGCAAAGGGAGTTAACTGACTTTTTAGTTGAGAACGGTGTTGATCCAAATTAGCAGAAAAAATTTTTATTAAATTTAAAAGTCAACGTCTTTAAAGTAAATATTAACGTACTTTACAGGATGTTTTTTAAACACACACAAAGTGACCTAGTCAATAACATACCTGACTGACCTTTTCCCTTTTATATACCGTCTTTTGAGGGTTACACCAGAATGATTTTTTATAGCCTTATTGGGATGTCCCAAGAACCTGGAACGTTCCCGATCCAGTCAATAACATACCGAACTGACCTTTTTCTTTTTATATACCGTCTTTTGAGAGTTACACTAAAACGATTTTTTATAACCTTATTGGGATGTCCCAAGAACCTGGAACGTTCCCGACTTATGCGTACTTTAAAAGGACGTCTCAGGGACGTCCAGTGTTGTGAGGGTATGAGAAAACGGATTTTTTGATAGAACTATAGGGTTTAAAAACAAAACTGATATAGGATCCTTTAAGTTAAAAATCTTCTCTCAATCTTCAAAAAAGACACCCTGTATAATACAAACAGAGGGTAAACAATGACTGATTGTGTAAATTTACTAATATTTATATTAGTTAAACAAATTTCACGGTGAGAAAACGATTTTAAAAATGTACACCTTTCTATACAGGATGTCCCGAAAATAGAATATGACAGAAGCCTACCCTTTTTTAAATTAGGCACCCTGTATATTATATCATTTTCTGAATCCTTACAACGTAAGCTTTTAGAAGTTTTTCAAAAATGCCAAACATTATACCTTTTCCAAAACATTCAAGTTTAAATTTGTGTGGAAGAGATTCGAAAATAAGTATCATAGGTAATATTAGTGAGTAGAGAGTAGAAAAGATGGACCCATAATGTTTGATATTTTGAAAAGCTTATGAAAACTTATGTTGTAAGGATTCAGAAAATTTTTATCATGTGTCATATTTTATTTTTTGGACATCCTATATAAATATTTATTCGTTTTTTAAAACCGCTTCTTTACCCTCTACAAAAATCCATTATTCCAGACTTGGGAATATCAGTATAACTAATCAGTATACAAGTTTTACGAACTAAAAATAGGAAAATTTTTGCACCAATGTAAATTTAAAAACTGTATTTTGCATAAAAAAATATATATTAAATTTGCCTAAGAAGATCCTTGTAGACCGACAATGTTTTATAACAAATTTTCAGAAGAATCTTGCAAACAATAGAACCATCCTTTTAAATGTGTTTGTTTTTTTAAAATAAAAAAAACCTTTGTTTTTCTACTAAACTTCCGCTAGAAATCTCAAAAATTTATAAACAGGCGTTTAGAAAAATGTTTGAGAGAACAGAAAAACTCCGTTCTATCTCTAAAAAAAACCAGTTTTATTAAACATGCCCTAGACGTGATTATTTACATCTTGGACCAGATGCGTTTTTGTATGATCTGCTAACACTGATAAAAAAATATTAGTAGACAGACTGTCTAGGGGCGTTAATAGACCATCAAAATTGGTGTATCCAAAAATAACCGAACCGAAATACGTTACTTACGGAAGATTAGCGGGATCCGCTCGGTTATTTTTTGCAACCAACCAGATTAATTTTTGTGTAAAAGCTGTAGCTGGTAGGTGATACTCTTTTGTGAAAGTCAATTTGCAAAACCAG
Source organism: Oxystoma pomonae (assembly GCA_963921995.1). Classification (NCBI taxonomy): domain Eukaryota; kingdom Metazoa; phylum Arthropoda; class Insecta; order Coleoptera; family Brentidae; genus Oxystoma; species Oxystoma pomonae. Next base: position 94,862,530 of record OY998165.1, read on the forward strand.
GAATTGTTGTTTTCTTTTCTATTCAGTTTACAGTGGCAGTTCGTATGGGAGTTGAGACTACTCGGCGCCGTCACTTTGGCGCTAGGCCCATTCGGCGCCAAGCCCATTCGGCGCCGGGTTGTTTTGGCGCATGGATAAAATTTCGTAATTTTTAAGGCATTATAGCGTGTGATTTTCATTAATTTCGAATGTGGTGGTAGGATTTTTTTTTAGAACAACGGTATTTTTATTAATTGAAACAAAATAATAGTTTAAAGATTGAATTCTATATAAAAAAGAAATATAATTTGTACAAAAATAATCTATATTATTTCTATTATTAAAATCGTTCACCAGACGACTGATTCGGCATATATTTAAGAATTTTTTTTGGGTTTCTGTCTAACCGTTTAAGAGTAAATGAAAAGAAAACGGATAGGCTGACATTTACATTAAAAAATATTAGTAAATCGATTGACACTTATTCGGGTAATTTAGTTAGGTTCTTGGGAGTTTACTTGGACCCTAAATTAAATTGGGAAGGTCATAGAAATCATTTGGTTTGTCGACTCTCAAGAAACACCTATTTATTAAGATCACTATCAAAAATTGTTAGGCCAAAAATTCTTAATACATGTTACTATGGAGTTATTCACTCGCTCGTGTCATACGCACTGTTGGCGTGGGGCAACACCGTACACAACTAATAAGCCAGTTAACTCATTTTCGTTTTAGTATCCTTTGGCCTATCATCGGTGTCATATTGACACCAAACTGACAGAAAATCCATGTTTTACTTAAAACAAAGTTATGATTATTTTCCACAAACCAAAACTACACTTTTTTACACTCGACGCGCGTTTCGCTAACAACGTTAGCATCATCAGGAGACGATAAAAAATGTTTCTTGTTCATTGTTTATCGTCTCCTGATGATGCTACCGTTGTTAGTGAAACGCGCGTCGAGTGCAAAAAAATGTACTTTTGGTTTGTGGAAAACAATCATAACTTTGTTTAAGTGCAACCAAAGGTTCCAAATTCCCAACATACATACAAAGGGCACTGAGGCGCTAGGAGTCAATAGGCTTTTTAGTTTAGAATGGCGTTGCGTGGGGTCACTCTTGATATGCTGAACTGGTTTTCAGGCTTTAAAGAAGGGCGGTTAGAATTTTAGCTGGACTTTCATATACAGCTGATTAGATGCTTTTAAGAAACCAGGTATTGTAACACTTTATTCCCAATATATCCTGGTGTGTCTGCTATACATTAAAGAAAACCTTTCTTCCTTTACTACATACAGAGATATTCACACAATCAATATTAGAGGCAGAAACAATATTGTCTTACCCCAGCAACGCCTGACAAAGACCACAAACGGTATTACATTTTATCGTATTAAATTTTATAATGTCCTACCCAATAGAGTAAAAAAATTAGATTATAAAAATTTTAAGCAGGTATCAAACAATTTTTAGTTAAATTTTTGTTTTCAATGTTAGTTTTAGTTTTTTTTTTAGTTTCTTTTAATGTGTCGTTTTGTTAAAAAATATTTGGGTTAGTTGTTTCTTCTTTACTTTTTTTTGTTTAAGTTACAAATTTACAGTATTTTTGATTTTTATTTTATATCTCTATTGCTTAAGAGATTGTTTTAATGTTCAATTTTTCAGATAATGTGTTTTTTTTATATGTTGTTGTTATCGATTAAGTTGTAACTTGTAACTAGCTAATTTTACCTTTTGTATTCTTTTCTTTTTCTTTTTGACTTGTGTAAGTGCTTTAGCAACAATAACAACAATAAAGAATTTAAATCTGAATCTGAACTTGGGGGCTCATGTCCCCCAATAATTTGGTCCAATAACAAATCTCTCGCTTTTTGTATATTATTTCAGGCATCTATAAACTTCCAGACAGTCGGGTGGGTTGGCTTGGGCCTGGTTGCGTTGGGTTGGGTTGTGTCGTTTACAATATTATATTAAATTTAAGTATTTTAATCTATAATGAAAGCACTTATGGCTTTTGGTGAATAAAGCGACTATATTAAAATTATCATATATCATTCACATTTTTAATAAAAGCATTATTTCCAAACGTTTCCGGCGGATTTCGGCACCAAAACGTTCGGACGCCGAGACGTCGGCGTCAAAAAGGCTTAGCGCCGAAAGGATTCGGCGCCAACACGGCTTGGCGCCGAAAAAGCGGCGCCGAGATGGCGGCGCTGAAATGTCCTAGACCCTTTGTCTGTGGGCAAAAGAATACAGTTACGATAATTTGTGTTTGTGGTTCAATTACGGTAATACGGTAAGCAAATAAGATGACGGTAAATTAGTGGTCTATTAACGCTCTATTATAAAATTACTTGCTTCGTGTATTTTTTAAAAAGTTTGTCCATATTCACATTTATTTGTGTAGATTTACATGTTAAGTGTATTGCTACATTGTCATAAAATGTAATTTTAAGATAAAGGCGATTCCATTTTTTTAGACAAAACCCAACCTCAATAACACATTGAATGAAACTATGTATAAAAGTTGACAGAAATTCAAACGCCCTTGATTGTTGTTGTCATATACTAATAAACTTAATATTCAGGCCCTGGAAGTGGAAATTTTGTTAGCAACATATCATCATATCATAGCATATGTGGCAGTTGCGTTGAGTGGTCGGTCGAACCTAAGGCATTAGCCCGAGGATCCTACACTGGATATACACGGCCATTATAAGATCCAATACGGATCAGTGGTCTGATGGCCCCCTGTAGAGAAGCTGACGATATCCAAAAAGCTCACGAGCCTACAAGGGCTCTTCTGCAGAGAGATAACCGGCGTAATGAGGACGACCCCCATCCACGCCCTGGAAACAATCTTGGGTCTCCCTGCGACTAAGGCACCAGGGACTATGAAAAAGCAGGGAGAAAATAGAGGGCCATCTGACGGTTCAAGAACGGGCGACGAAAGAATTGCTCCTTTTAATACTGCCAGTTAAAGCACCGCTTAAAGTATGAAGGTTCAATAAAAAGTACAAGGTCACAATACCAGAACGGAATGAGGGGCAAAGGGAAGAATTCCGAACGGAATTAAGCAGAGAGGCGACAGTCTGCTACACGGATTGCTCTAAATTGTCAGCCAAGCAAACAACAGGCGCATGAGTGTACGCGAAAAGCCTAGAAGTTCAGAAAAGTTATTCACTTGGAGAACACGCTACGGTGTTGGAAATAACGAAAACTCAAACCTAGATGAATATCCCACAAGGACCAGAGCGGAATTTCCACCCAAGATCTTTTTATCTTTTGTTTTTAGATTCTTTTCGATTGATGTAACTGATTTGGAGGTTTTTTAACTCCCTTTTTGTTTTTAATTTCCTTAGGAGCATAATCCTATTGGAAATATTAGTACACCAGGACGAATCCGTATCGTGTAACTTGGATAAGTACCAGTGCGGAACGATGCCTATTTGTGATTGATTCAAAGTTGAAAATCAAAAAATAGAATGGTGTTTAATGATGTATGGGGAGGGTGACCAGTGGAACTACTGACGAACCTATGCTATGGTTGCGCAAGGCGAAACATCGTTTAATCATTTCTCTTTTTGCTTTGGTCCTTTGTGTGTTCCTTGTGGAATACTCATTCAGATTCGAGTTCTCGTTATTTCCATCCAAGATGTTTGGTCTTTTTTTTTAAGTATATGGTTGTTATTGTTGTCATATTTTTAGGTTAGATTTTTTCTGACATACATTTTGACGAAAAGAGTATTTGTTTACGTTTTGGCCATGTAAGAAAATAAGATTATTTAAAAATACCACCAATAAACCTAGTTTTACACGCATTTTTCATTGTTTACACTTTTGATACAGACGTGTTAATTTATAAAAAAAATGTATCATTATTCTTGGCTCTAGACAAGACTGGAAGTTTATGAATGTCAAACTTTTATTCCTAAAATTATATATAAAAAAATGGGCAAAAAAAGTTTTACGAAATCTTTATAACAATATTATCAGAACAAATGATAAAAGTAAAATTAAGAGTAGAAATTATTTTCTTTCTGTCAAAAGGGTTATGTGATATCCATTTTGTAAAAACTAAGACACAGCTCGGAGCACTGTTTTAAATATTTGCTGAATAAACTAAAATTTCTTTCTAAAGCCACCAATTCGAAATATTCAAATCTTCGCACAAGAAGACGATATATAAATTACCATAAAGCAAAAATTGTCACTTAATTTTACAAAACCCTTATGAATTCAAAAAACTTTAAAACTTGTTATTTTCATTAACTCTGACTTTGTCTATATAAAGTTACTAATGAATTCGTACACACATTATAATTAAAATTAATAATCAAAGCACTACTTTATATGGATTCTGTTGACAATTTTGTTACATAATATATTATATAATATATATATATATTTATAATAAACTCAAATTTAGTCCATGAGAATTACTACTGTTAGCGACATAACCCTGTTTTTATTAACTCTTTTGATACATCTACTATGAACATGCCTAGGTAGCAACATGTCCACAGTTATTTTTAGTCCACCATACCAATATGTTGAAGGGGGGAAAACGGGAAACAAAAGCAAATAGCGATATACGGTTTTCCATAAAGTCGAAATTCGTGGGAGCTTTGGTTTCCGAGTTATTTGAATTAAAGCAGCTATTGATATGCGGTCTTCAGATTTTGGTTTTCGTAAATATTACCCAAAAATTCTGTGATAAAGTTCAAATCTTTCAAAGCTACAGTTTTCGAGATATTTTCATTTCCTTTCCACCTAAAATATTTGATTGTATGGTGGACAGTCCGTGCTTTTTAGCAGTATTTTTTTTATTTTATTGAGACTGAGGGTACTTAAGAAGGAAAGCTACAATTTTAAACACGCTATAGAATTCGCGGGCAATAGTATAATTTATTAAGGTTATGATATTTTTGTTGACATCGAAAAGTTCAAAATAATTTAAATTACCGAATCTACGCTAATTGTAAGCAGTGTTTGCCAAACGAATTATAATTTGCACCGAATGGGCTCGCAAGCTTTTCTGGCAATTCTTTTTTATATAAAATTATATTTTGAAATATTTTTTTTTAAATATAATTTTACTTTTCTTGTGAAAATTACTTACTTACTTACAAAATTTGGGTAAAGTAATGCTTAGGGTGATTCTAGGCAACTGAATACATCTATCTACCTATCTGATTTGTTAACTCTTTTTGTAACCCTTTATGACTACCTCTGGTATTTATAAACCCCAAAACTTTTAGATAACAATAAATCTTTTTTAGTCGCTTTAGGTCATTTCATGATCCGATTTTTTAGCTATACTATAATTTGTAACCTCGTCTTTTGTAACCCTTTTCAAAATCAATCTCTAGTCATCAAATTTGTATATTATGGTCACAAAAGAAAATATTGGAAAGACATTCAAAAAACTTTTGGAACTAAATTGTGGAAATCCTGGCCAATATCAAATAATGCAAAAGACTGAAACTATCTATAGATATAATACTTCATAAATCACAATGGATACTACAGCCACGTGATCTCCAAATCATTGGCAGTCCCTACGTTTAGAATGTGACCAAATCTAAATAATCATAAATCGCACCTTACTCACTTCATGACATTTCTTGATCTGATTTTTTGCCATACTTTAACATGAAACCCTTTCTTTTGTAACCCTTTTACTACATCTGTTACTTATGGACCCCCAAACCGCCGGCCGGTGCCACAGAATCGTTATTCCTATCAGGCCCCCTCGAAATTCAATCCCCACTCATCAAATATGTATATTATGGCCACAAAAGCATTGGGAATTATTTCGAGGCTCACCCCCGTACTACAACAAACCCCTGCTTGCGCATCCCGACAACAATTTGCATAGAAATTAGGCCCGTTGTTCCACCAAATCAAGCTCTGGGGCGGTTGTGTAATGACGAAATTCACTACCTTACAGTGTAAAAATAATACAATACACGAGTGACATAACCAAATGGACGTCCGCCTCTTCCCAGTATAGAACTCATCATTGTTTGCTTGTTGCACCCAACTTATAGCTGTAAACCAACCAAAGACGAAATTGTTATCATTTTTACTAAGTCTTGCCCTTTGATTGGATCTGCGGGATTCTTGCCGCTTGAGCCCAATTCCAAATAGTTGCCGAGCGCTGGTTATTGAAATTGGTAAAACTTGGTTAGTTTTAAATTGACTATAATTCGGTTTATTCTGCGTATTCAAAAAATTAATAGATCCCTGTTTTTTCTCTGTGCGATTTTTTTGAAAAGTAGGTGCTTCATAAAAATCTTTATTGCACGCATCCAAAATTTAACGATCAATAAAATGTAAGCAATTTTACAAAAAAAATTTATAGTACATTATTACACAATCATGAAGTAAGCAGGAAACTTTCGAATCAAATATTAAAAAATGTAAAAAAATTAATTAATTAATTATTAATTAAGGAATTAAAAAACTTGCCATTTTCCTCTGCCATGTTGATTTAATTAAAAACGAACTGGTTTACCGTAATCCGCCCGCCAAATTTCATCAACATTGGATGATTAACTTAAATACTATACATTTTAATTGCAAATTAAATGAGGTGATACCAACAAATAAAATTTTAGTTTGATAATACACACCGACAGGAGATGGCATAAAACTGTACAATTGTAGGGAAAAAATAATTAGAAGTGCGAACCGAAGTATCATGGTTAAAATAGGATTATGTTCTATAAGCTTTCGTGAAAACTTTTTTACTTTAACAATTTTTATCTGTAGGAGGTCTTCTCGAACCTCCTAGGTACTTGCCGTAACTGACAAGTGGCAAACAAATAAATCTTAAAACAAGATCCCAATGACAACAAAAAAAAATACATTTGTCAAAAGATATCCCAACTGGGAGAAGGTCATATCGGTACGTCATTTTCTAAAATCACTAATACTTTTTTAAGTAAAACGACACGTGAAAAAAAAGGCATGCTTCGATAAATTTTACTTGACTTGACTTTAAAATCAGCAATTAAAACCAAAACAAAATTATGATTGTTTTCCACAAACCAAAACTACACTTTTTTGCACTCGACGCGCGTTCCGCTAACAACTTTAGCATCATCAGGAGACGATAAACAATGAACTAAATTAATCTACGCTCTATCTTATATACAATCCTTTAGTGGGCGGAGATAAGACTAATAAATTGTGATTGATCACGATTTTTAATCCTATCTCCCCTCAACCAAAGAATAAAGTGTACTAAACGGGATGGGTCCTCTATCTTTATTTAAACTATTTCTGGATTTAATGATTTTCATACTTTCATATGCATTCAAAAGTCTTTTGTTTGGTACACTTTTTGGAAGTTTTAGGTTATCTAATGTGAATCTATGATTGTTTTCAAAAGCATGCTCGGCCACACTTGACTTTTCTGTTCTTCCGTATTTTAAGTGTGCTTAGTGTTCTTTAAAACGTGTTTGAATAGAGCGTCTCGTTTGGCCAACATATTTTTTGTAACAATCCATGCAACTAATTTCGTAAATTCCACTTTTTTCTAGAACTGTAGTTTTATCCTTGGGATTTCCTAGTAAGCTTCTTATTGTGCTACCGGATTGATATACTAATTTAAGACCGGTGTTAGTGTAGTTTTGGTTTGTAAAAAACCATCATAATTTTGTTTTAGTGCAACCAAAGGTTCCAAATTCCCAACATAATTAAAACCAGGTTGTTAAGCAGGAAAAATAATATAACTTTGGCAAACAAGTGGCCTGACCTTCATTTTAACCATAAACAATGTGCTAAAAAAATTAAAATGCAATTCGCCATCACGAGTCCTGGATACTACAAACTGAGTGCGCACAAGTGCGGTCATCGTAGTCCTGTATAATCGGTTAATCAAATGATTTGCACTTGCCCAAATCCTTTGTCGTGACAGGAACTGATAACGGGCAGCAAATCAGTTTGCAGAACAAAATATGTCCGTGATAACATGACGTGGGGTATTCACAGATCACAACTTGCTTTGCTATATACCTACCTTCGTGCACTTTTTCAGTAACGTAACTGTGTTTTATTCAAGAAAAAATTATGAATTTGATAAGAAAGAAGTGTGTGTTCAACCTTATTTAAAAAATTTAAATTTTATAATTTGTGCTACACTTAGGATATTTTATTTGCTTTTCCTCCAAGTTTTATATAATAGAAGAATACCTATATATCAGTTGTACAGCAAAGTTGCATGTCAAAGAAATAGTATTAGTATAGAAATGGTGGTCTGGCAAGTAGGCCTTTTTAGGCCCCTTTTACCCTACCCCTCTATGTCAAAGGAGGATGCCACGTTTACTACGCACCTAGAAACGCTTTTATGTAAGGACGGTTTTAAATAAAATCGTTTTCTCCGAGTGTTTATACGTCCTTCATTAATTGTCATTAAATATGTCAGTGTAAACAAAAAATAAATAAAACAACTTAGTTCAAAATTTCTTTAGGTTGGAAGAAATGCCCAAAAGTGTTTTTAAAGTGTTTATAACGATCCTAAAATAGTTTTTAAAGCGATAAACCACTTTCTTAAATCCCTTTATAAAGTAAAGTCGATTTAGTGCGGTTTCAGTTTAAATAACCCTAAAATGGATTTTAAAGCGATTAACCGCTTTCTTAAGTCGCTTTAAAGTAAAGTCGATTTAGTGCTTAACGTGGTGTTTATACGACAATATTTTCAAATCGTTCTTATATAAAAGCGTTTTATGAGAACTATATAAATTATATAACAAAAATAACATTCTAAACAGCAGGGATAATTTCTGTACCTGCCTATAAAAAGTTTTAATTAAATTTTGCATTGTACAGACGTATGAGTTTGGTACCTTAACTTACATTGGTTTATTATTGTATCAGTCACGATTAGAAATTTGAATTTAAAAGATGCTTTTTAAGTTTTTTTTAAATGTTAAAATATTAGGATGTTTTATAATTTTGTTATTTTGATATTTCTATCCCGAAAATTATTTTTTTTTATGAGACCATTTATGTTTAACTACTATATACCTGGGCAATTAAGATATATTATATGAACATAACGGGTGAACCGGAAAAAAACCGGACACTATATTTTTACTATAACTTTTAATTTTAATAAAAAAAACTGTATATTTCATATTTGGTGGAGAAAATCAAATTCCTACCTTTTTTAAACCTTCTCTTGTTATATGTTGCCATTTTTTTTTTTGTAATTCTTCTAAATAAAAAAACAAGGTGCGTATTTAAATGTGGTGGCAAAGCTAATTTTTTTTTTAAGGCATATTTTTCTTATTCCTTCTTATTGAAATTTGTAAAGTTATAGCAAAAAAACAATTTGTCCGGTTATTTTCAATTCACCCGGTACGTTCATATATATATATCTTGGTTGTCCAGGTCTACTAAAAAGTAGTTAAATATCTCAAACAAAATAAGTTAAAATGGGACAGGGCCGTACGAAAAATAATTATGCATTTTTTCGGGATCGAAACTTCAAACTAAAAAAAATTATATTTTATTAATAAACAAATTTACAAAGAATCTAAAATATGAAGTAAAACATTTTGGTCCATAATTAACTTTTTGATTTTGATGATGGTATCTACGAAACGAAACGTCGGATTACATGTTTTACAGGACTTAATTATCTCTTAAATTAAGGAAGATATCATCGATTGGTAACTTCGACCATTTTTCAACTTTCCCCTGTAGCTCAAAAACTACAAGGAATAGAATAAATCTGTTAATATCGTTTTTTAAAGCTCAAAATAACAGCGGAGTTTCCTATTGTATCCTAACAAAAATGGGACACGTTATGGTACATATATATTCTTCTTTTTTTTCGGTGAAGATAAATATCTGATATTTTGACCAAAAAACTAACTAATTTAACTTTTCGATATATATTGCAAATAAAACCAACGCAATATGACAACTTCGCACTTGTAGGGTCACCTATATAACCATTTACTTCAATGCCTTATTCATTAGTTGTCATGGGAGTTGCCATTTTAGTGAAATCTAGCTGGTAGACTTAGGCTGGATGGAACATATGTGAGGTGGAGCATGCTTGGTATTGCCTGATGTAGTGTTGCCAGTGGAGAGGACAATGTTTTTTAAAGCGATTTATAAATAACTTGATCGCTCTATTTTAGTTGAATGTCTTTGGGTTGTACAATTATCAAGTAATAAAAACTGGATTGGTTCCTATAGATATTTGTTTGTTAAAACATATGCCGAAACCAAAGTTAATAGTTTCTGTTATATGTTGAAACTTGAATACCACGACATTTGTAACAATTTTGCAAGTCTGTTTTTCAGGGTGCAACCACCACCATAATAACATCCTGATGAATTAGTTATCTGATGTCACATAAAAGGGGCCAACCCCAAGTATAACAACGAGAAAAAGAGAACACACGGAATATATTTTAAGACAAATTTTAGAAATATAGCATATATAAAAAGAAGTCAAAAACTGCAGATTGTTCAAACCTTTTTTCATATAATCATTTAAAACATATAAATTTAAAAATTTTACTTCTCCCTCCGGCGCCAGGGGGATGGCAATGAGCGGCCGTTTTTGGAATTCGGAATTTTTTTATTTCACTAAGAATTATTTTAGTTATTCCAGTCTCCTTAGCTACTGAATCTACTAAGGATCTTGTCCAAATTCAAAATTATTATTGTCACAAGACCGACGAAAGCCTTATTTAAATAGAGAATGCGATTGCCAAGAAATTAGACCTCAGTGAAATAATTTCACGGTTCCTGAAAAAAATCAATTTTAAAATATTTGTTTTTCCCTATAAAAGAGTTTTTTGTTTCCATTTTGTTTTTTTTTCAATATATATTTGTTTATTTTTTTATTCAGTGAGTTTTTTTGTTTCGTTTTAAACGTTTAATATGAATATGCATTTATTTGCATTTCACAAATGTAATCTTTTATTTATTTTGAAGTTATAAGAAAGTATTTTGTTGTTATTAAATGCATTTATTTTTTTAACATGTCTCGAAATGGAGCTGCTATTTTCGATTTTGCCCAGGACGGCCAAAAGTCTGAGGCTGGCGCTGTAATAAATCACAAATATTGTGGTATTTCATTGATCTCAGTTGGTAATAATAATTACATTACAATACTTTTGGCCATCTTACATAAAACATTCATTTCTTAAAATGACATTAGTAAATCAATTTTCTATTTATAAAGTTTGGGGAGTGAACCGACTCTTTCACATCACAACCTTCTTATAACCACACGTTAAAATAGAGTTCAAATTATAAATTACGGGCCACCAGCCCATAAATCCTTAAAAACAACGTTTTAATGACTTGGAAATTAATCACGAAATTAATAAAGACTTGTCGGCGGAGAAACGAAATTTATTTTAAGTAAATTACACCCCCATATAATTACTTGACTACCTATTATCGTCCCTTGGGTGCCATAATGTCGTAAGCATCGGTTTTGGCAATAAAATATTTTTTGCTTTTTAAAAGAAGTAGGGTCAGAATCCAATCTCCAGTATATTGTGCAGACTTTTATTATTTATTGTTAGTTTTTCTGTTAACTTTAAACGGGGAGGGTTGTTTTTTCTTTTCCAAGATTTTTTAGTCCATCGGGGGACTATTAAAATCGTAAAATTTTGACTTTTCTTAATTTTATCAAAAATAAGTTACTAAGATTCCAAAACACCTTAATCGACGAAAAAAAAAAGTTGTTTGTCGGTCTGTTGTCTGTCTGTATACACGATACCTCAAGAACGCCTTACTCGATTTTAACGAAATTTGGTACAAAAATCCTCTATTGGCTCGCCATGAACTGATTAACTTTTGGGTAGGGTGGTGGGGGGTTAAAGGTGGGAAAAAGGAGAGAAAATCATAAAAAAAATTGTAACTTTGGAACAAAAGCAAGTAGCGATATACGGTTTTTAGATTTAAATTTTCATGGATTTGGACTACAAATTTTGTTATAAAGTCCAAATTTGTGGGAGCTTTAGTTTCCAAGTTATTTTAAAAAACGTTAAAATATATAAAAAAAATCATAACTTTAGAAGTAAAGCAGCTAAAAATTTTGTTATAAGGTTCAAATCTTTCAAAGCTACAGTTTTCTATATATTTTCATTTCCTTTCAACATAAAATAATTGATTGTATTTTTTGACTTACTATAAGACCCTCCGCGCCGTTTGAATGGTCAGGGGTCCTATTTTGGAAACCAAACGAAAATATCCGAATACGAGTACTTTTGTGTGCCAAATAAGAGTTTGACGTCAGCCTCTTTCTATTCCGTGTGGAATAAGATACGAAAGAGAAGCCGATATGTGTCTGCCTTCGATTTTGAATAGTTTTCAACTGTAAAACGGGTCGGTCAACTTTGCCCCTCACCCAGATACGGTTTCTGAAAAAATTTTAGGACATTATTTTGCACAATTTTGCATACCATAAATTAAATTTGGCACACTTTCCTACGAGTAGCTGTGGTCATTTTTCTATGGAGAGGCTAACTTGATCATATCCTTCCCCATGTAATGTTTTTCGAAAATTTTGGTATCAATCGAAAGGTTCAATTAGGCACATCTATTTTAAAATTTTGCATACCCCATGCGAACTAGCAATAGGGTTCTCGAGTAACGAGGCTTCCCCCCCATATGATATTTTTTTAAAAATTTAAGAGGTCTAATTTTGCACACCTATTTTGAAATTTTGCACATCACATAGGAACACTATTGCGAGTGGGGTGTAAAAAATTTCCAATTAGGTGTGCAAAATTATATCTTTAGAATTATACCAAAACATATCGTCTGGAATAGGGGGCTATTTTCTCGAGAACCCTATTGCGGGTTTCCATTGAGTGTGCAAAATTTCCAATTAGGTGTGCAAAATTAGATCTTTCAAATAATACCAAATCTTTCAAAACATATCAATTGGGGTGGGGGGCCACCCTCGTTCCTCGAGAATTCTATTGCGGGTTTCCATTGAGTGTGCAAAATTTCAAAATAGGTGTTAATTTTTTTTTTTTTTAATAATAATATCTAAGAGGGTCAGCTTCGTTACTTGAGAACCCTATTGCGATTTCCCATGGAAAAATTTCAAAATAGGTGTGCAAAATTTGACTTTTCCAATGATACCAAAATTTTCGAAAAACCTTATATGGGAGGCTAAAGGGGAGCCCCTTCCCCCATAGAAAAGTGACCACAGCTACTTGTTGCAAAACTATTGCCTACAAATTTTTCAGAAACCGTATCTGGGGGAGGTGGCAAAGTTGACCGACCCCCGTAAAACCGGTTATTCTTTTACACACTAGCCATCCATCAGCATATCGACCGTTGGTTTGTTAAACTCGGATATCGGTATGTCTTTTGCCTCCCTTGCCATACACGGTATAGGAAGAAATGGAAGTATATACTTCCATGCGAATATTTTCGTGTGCATCCTAATAAAATGTTGATAAGGTCTTAGTGACTTGCCATATAAAAAAAGAGATAGCAACATGAGCAGCATGATATTTATTGTGACGGAGGTTTGAGGTTTATAGAAAAATCTCCACGTAAGGCACTGAATATTCGCAATCTTTATAGTTTAATAACTGGTCGGAAACCAGTGTTATAAAGCTCCAGAAATTAGGTAGGCCCAGGCGAACAGACGAAAGTAACAAACTGTGGCACATGTTTTCGCGCGCGCAATCAAAGATTGATCAAAAACAGACGTCTACGGTATGTCTCAGATATACGGCGTTTATAACCGGATCAAAATAATGTTTGCTCTTATTATTTGTCGTAAATTTTGTGTATAAAATAGTTAAAGAAAAGTCATTGGTGCAGATTACAAAAATGTAAGAGATTTTTTTTTTTTTAATTTAAATTACGTTATTTATATGCAAAGGCCCCAACCCCCTTAAATGAAGTGGGTTGTGTCCTTGCCCAAAAAAAGCGTGACTGCCCTTGCTCAAACGTGGCTCTGGCCATGGAACTAGTTATGCACGTTTTTATTGATTGTGTGTCGTGATCATTTAGGTCTTTTGTGGCTTATGATGTATTGTTTGCCCTTCTTATAGCAAATTTTTGTGAGGTACGCTGGATTTCTCTCAGATCCATGCAATTAAAGAAAGACAACAATAGTAACTATATTAAGCTCAAAAAAATTTGCTATCATTCCAAAACTTTCAAGTTGTAAAGAAATGTTGTTTCCTTGCCGCAGCCGCATTGTCTGCCACTTTTATAATTTTGGGTCTTCCTGTTAGAAAGCCTCATTGTTTGAACCAAGAAAGTCTCAAAACTTGAACGTCCCATGAAACACGAGCTTTGTACTATGAATGCTAACTAAATTACTAAATTTTAAACGTTTAAACAGAGGGTGGACATAAATAGTATGCTCTCTTTTTAAACTTGGAAATGACTAAGTAAAAAAATCTTATCTTCGCAAAAGAAGCTTCTCACTTAGTACGTTTTACGCACCGAAAACCGGTTTATTAGAAGGAGAGTTTCAAATAAAATCGCTTTTTCTGAGAGTTTAAAAATTCTTCATTAACAAATAAGACAACAAAAGTGAACAACAGATTTTTTGGCAAAACCAGGTTTCAGTATGCCTTTAGGTTGAAAGTAATGCGCTCTAGGGTTTTTAAGTTATTTATAACGACTCTAAAATCGATATTAAAGTGATAAACGGCTCTCTTAAATCGCTCTAAAATAAAATCGATTTAGTGGTGTTTATACGAAAAAATTTTCAAACCGTCCCGTCCGTCATAGTAACTTACCTACTTTGTACCTTATTTTTTCGTGTCCGGAATATTCTACAATTTCTCGGCCCAATATTGGGCCACGTCCAATGCTTCAGAGGTGTTCCATATCCTGTATCATCCCACATTCGCTGGTTGGTTGCGCAAGGCCCCATTTGATTAGGTTGGTTTTTACCGGGGCAACTCCTGTTCTGATGCGGTTTAGCGTTCCCCAGGTCTTGAAGTTGTACGAGACACCACTCGGTGGGCTTTCTGACAGAAAGTAGATTGCTGGTGGTTCATCCAGGCAGTTGCTGAGGAATCGACGCCTAGATTTTAGTCTTTGGGATTCTTAATGCTGCTCGAAAAGCGGATGGCGATTGTCGAATGTTTTCTTAAACTTCTCGTTAAATTCATGTGCCTCGTTGCGTGAATTTGGACTGTAAAAAACCCGCTGCTTGGTAGAGTTTGGTTAGCTGTACAGCTTTCATGCACCCTGTTACAAATAATGTGGTCTTGATATAGTCTCTAATTTGTTGTACTTGTGCGTAATTGCATTGGTTATCAATAGTATTTATTATCTATATATTAGCCTTTAAAAACTAATGCAAATAAATGAATCTTTTTGTTATAAATTATTAAATTGTTGACATCAAAACCTCTATAATTTATTTTAGGGTTTTAAAATAAATCATGCACGGAAAACAATCTTAACTTTTTTACACAAGTGTGAAATTGTATAACAAAATTACTTTTTATTTTATAAACTCGTGTGTATATTTTATACACAATTGTGTAATAAGTCTACACAATTTTTAGTTACAAAACTCAACTAAAAAAAAACCGCATGTATTTTTTCCGTATATTTTTTTAGTATATACGGTATCGTTTTAAACAGGGGATGTTATTAGAGTTGAAAATTATTTATAAGCTGCTGTAAACAAAATTTACACGCAAACCGATGAAAAAGTCACTAACAAGCATATTTTACGTCAACATGCATTGTTTTTCCAGTTAAAAATTGTCTGAATGCTTATAATTTATGTGTGGATAAGGTATTTATTACAAGTTTTCAACCGTAGTTTTCGTCCATTTTATCGTGAAAATATTTCCAGAAAAAGTTTGTTGAGTATGTCGATGTCGTAGCGTGTAACATGTTAGGTTTACTTCTTACACCAAATATGAATAATTGTACTTTAATCGAGAAAAGCAACATTAGTATTAAAAATTTTTTTAGCCAGCACTTTTGTGGTAGATACGATAATATAACAGCTAACTTATAGGGAAGGACATAAAAATGTTTGTTGACGTATGTTAAAATGTTAAGTTAACTTTGTTGTTTTTTTAAAAAAACTTCAAATAATTTTGCAATGGAAAATGTAATTGATGCTGTTTTAAGACGCAAAAGGCATCTTGGGGTGGATCAGAATCTAATAAGAAACATTATTTTGCAAGATATTTTTAATGATGTGGAATGAACCAATCAAAAATCGTACATCAACAAAACAAAATCTAAAAAAAATAGTCTAATTAATTGTATTTAAAATTTGACACCTTTAGTACAACTAAATAAGAGCAAGAGCAATTTTTTCATTTATAACCCAAAAAATTTTCAAATTTTTGAAACTTAGCGTGTAACTACCGGCAACATCGCCTACGCTTTAAACGTTAATAGACACTTAAAGTTACATATAAAAAAAGTGCTTATTCCTTGTCGTATCTCAGTGCGCATGCTCAGAACGGATACGCCGTACAATAGCTACTACGTCTCACTTATCTCTACGAACCTACTTGTAGTATTTCCAAGCAGTTAGCGTATTGTATCTGTCCTGAGCATGCACACTGATAGATATATAGATAGATTTCTCTTTATTTTGCTTTTTTGAAAATTTCACAATTGTATGGAACACGTCATAATAAAAATAACTACAAATTACAGGAATACATAGCCACTTTGCTATTTAGTCAAATCTGTTAATAGCTTATAGTTAATTCAATCCTTAAATATTTAGCACTAAAAATGAACAAACCAACAATAAACTAATTTTAAATAGTTAAAATATTCTTCTAGAGAATAAAAGACCTTGCATTGTAGGAAATGTTTAATTTTGGATTTAAATATACCAATTTATGGTGCCAATTTTATTTCTGTTGGGAGTTTCATAAATACCTTTTTTTTTCAAGGGTATCAAGGGGAAATCTTGCATAAGACGTCCGAACTACTTTGCTGCCAGAGTCATTTCTCCTCTACCAGGAGAGCCCGGGTAGTGTCGGATTCCTACCGACTAAAACCCCTCGATTGTGATTCTAACCTGCCAGGTGTCAAGCCACAGTCACAGCACTACAGCCATTACTGGCTTATTGTGCACCCTCTTAGTTCCTAGGCTAACCACTCCATTAGTTTTATCCCCTGCGAAAGCTTGTACAGGTCCTTAATGGAGTAGTCCCCAGTCAGTATTGGGTCTAGTTTAACTACCCCAAATATTAGATACCTTTTGCGATCCAGTGCCTCGCATTGGCATATTATATGTTCTACTGTTTCTGGTTCCTGATTGCATAGCCTGCAGCTCAGGTATCCGTGATACAGGCCCATGTTGTTTAGGTGAACTTTAACTGCCATATGGCCGGTCATAATTCCTATTATAGTTCTCACTTGCATCCTACTATACTTTAGCAGGTCTTTGGTGAGCTTAGCATTTAGGCCTCTGATAAAGGCTCTGCTGTGTCTTAGCCCCTGTTTTCCTAGCCAGTGGTTTTTGAGAGTTTGACCTGGGATCTTATTGTACATTTTGGTACCCCCAGGGCTGGCTCTGGTCTGATGTATTTTTTTGACGATCCTTGTCTTGCAAGTTCGTCAGCTTTTTCCTTGCCTTGGATACCTCTATGTCCCGGCACCCATACTAAAATTATTTTATTATGTTCCGCCAGTCTCATTATTTCATCAAGGCATTCCCACACTAGCTTTGAGGTTACCTTCGGGCACATAAGTGCTCTGGCTGCCTGGCTACCCGAGTATATAGATATGGTCTGACCGAAGTAACCCATTCTACTATTCTCTCTTGCACATTCTAGGATGGCAAAGAATTCTGTTTAGAATACTGTCGGATACGATCCCAGTGAGAAATACAGGTCTCTCCTAGATCTTTCCCCGAATATTCCTGCCCCACTGCCTTCGTTAGTTTTGATTTTTCTGTGTACCAGATCAGTCCTTTCTGTGGCAGCGGGTTGTTTTGTCCTGACCACACTACTGTATCCTGTATAATTACTTCTAGAGTTGGTCCATACAGGTACTTGGATGACATCTGGTCTGATCTCATGTGTAGGATTGGTATGTCTAGAAACCTCTCCTCTCTATTATGCATTCTGGTGTGTGGATTCATAGTATTTTGGAGCCGATAGAGTCCGATCTTTGCCTCTCCCTGTATCACCAAGTAAAGTATGGGAAGGTCTAAGAGCACCTCCATCGAAATTGTTGGTGTAGATCTCATTGCACCTGTATATAGATATGGTCGGACCGAAGTAACCCATTCTATTATTCTCTCTTGCACATTCTAGAATGGCAAAGAATTCTGTTTGGATTACTGTCGGATACGATCCCAGTGAGAAATACAGGTCTCTCCTAGGTCTTTCCCCGAATATTCCTGCCCCACTGCCTTCGTCAGTTTTGATCTGTCCGTGTACCAGATCAGTCCTTCCTGTGGCAGCGGGTTGTTTTGTCCTGACCACACTACTCTATCCTGTATAATTACTTCTAGAGTTGGTTCATACATGTACTTGGATGATATCTGGTCTGATCTCATGTGTAGGATTGGTATGTCTAGAAACCTCTCCTCTCTATTATACATTCTGGTCTGTGGGTTCATAGTTTTTTGGAGCCAATAGAGTCCGATCTTTGCCTCTCCCTGTATCACCAAGTGAAGTGGGGGAAGGTCTAAGAGCACCTTCATCGAAGTTGTTGGTGTAGATCTCATTGCACCTGTTGAGACAAGCAAGTCTTTGCACCTTGCTTAGTCTAAGCATCACAGTCTGCTGAGTTACTTTTGGCCACCAAACCAGAGATGCAAACGTGAGATGGCATTACCACTGTCTTGTACAACCAGTGTACCATGTGTGGTTTGAGTCCCCATTGGGTTCCATGAAAGCGTCTAATCTCCGCCAGGGTGATTTCCGCTTTCTTTATTATGTTCTCGATATGTCGAGTCCATGTTAGCTTAGAGTCCAGTATTACCCCTAAGTATTTAAGAGTTAGGGGTCCGAGTCCCTCTAACTTCCTCCTTGTTGAAGGGGATTATGACTGTCTTCTGGGAGCTGATGACCAATTTTTCTCTATCAGCCCATTCTTCAAGAGTCCTTAGGGCCCGTTGCATTCTGTCCCTAATTGTTGTGTTGAATTTTCGAGGAACCAAAATGACAAGGTCATCTGAGTATCCTATCACTTTGAAACCCAACTGTCCTTAGAAGCTTGTCCATGACAAGGTTCCAGAGCAAGGGGGAGAGAACTCCTCCCTGCGGACAACCCCCTGCCACGCGGACTGCTACAGTCTCATCTAGCAGTTCAGTGAATACAATCCTGGACTCAAGCATGCAGCCTATCCATCTGCTACAGGTTTCCTCGAGGCCTATATTCCTTAGCGATCTCATTATTGATTCGAAGGAGGTGTTGTCAAAAGCCCCCTGTATGTCCAGGAGAGCCCCCAAATGCACCTCCTTGTCTTCAATCGTTTTCTCTGCCAGCTTTACTAGTTGGTAGAGTGCTGTTTCCGTTGATCTTCCTGTTATATAGGCATGCTGATCTTCGTGAAAAGGTCTTGATTTTATAATTTTATCTCTTATATGCCTATCTAACAGTTTCTCAAGGGTTTTAAGCACAAAAGATGTAAGACTTATAGGCCTGTATGCTTTCGCCGTATTGTGGTCCTTGCGCCCAGGTTTTGGTATAAACACGGCCCTGGTCAGCCGCCACATTTTAGGCACATAACTTAGGGCCAGGCTTGCTCTTAATAGTGTGCATAATCTGCTTATCAGTTGGTCTGATCCCTTCTGAAGCATTGCTGGACAAATCCCGTCCGGTCCCGGTGATTTGTACGGTTTAAATGAGTTGATTGCCCATTTAATTTTGGCCTGGTTGATCACCTTGTTCGAGGTCTGCCAGTCTACCCTTGAAACCCTCCTTTCAGAATTTTCAAGTTCTCTTCTCCAGGTCTCGAGAGGCTGTTCCAGTATGGTTGATCTTGGAAAATGCACCCGAAATAATTCGGTCAGTGTTTCTTTTCCAGTTACTGTAAATTCTCGTGTGTTGGTCACAAGAGTGTTTAGCGAGAACTGCTTATTCTTGAAAAGGACTATTCGAAGTCTGGCACTTTCTGCGGTGCTCTCAATCGCTTCGCAGTACCTATTCCACGAATCTCTCTTTGCCTTCCGCAGTTCCCTGTTGTATTCTGTTAGAGAGGCCCTGTAGTCCTCCCAGTTTCCAGTTATTTTTGCATTATTAAACTTTTTCCTAACCTGCCTTCTTCTAGTTTCAAGATGAGAGTTCCACCAGGGTGTATTTCTGGTGCTCCTTGTAACAGTCATCGGGCAGCTGTTGTTAAATGCTGAGATGGTTGAGTCTGTAAATTCCTCCGCTGCCATATCTAGATCGATTCGACTTTTTACTGTCCTAGAAATGTCCCCAAGTCTTGCATTCAGGTCTAGCTGATAGGCTCCCCAGTCTGCTTTCCTTGGGTTCCGGTAAGTCGTCATTTTCGGGTTTGTTCCCGATATTTCAAAGAATATGTATCTGTGGTCTGAACAGCTCTCCTCATCAGACACATGCCAGTTTTTAACAAAATTGCCCACATGGTAGCAATTGTTATGTCTAGCACCTCCCTCCTTAGTCTAGTTACAAAGGTGTGCTGGTTTCCTTTGTTCATTATGTCTAAGTTATTTGCCATAATGAATTGTAGTACCGACTTCCCTCTTGTTCTGTTCGCAGAACCTGGTCAATGTCAGTACTTTAGTTTTTTAATAAGAATGCAGGTCCTCGGTCTGTCGGTGATTCTACTATAAATTAGTTCCCCACCTACTCCCTGAAGCCTTTTTATTTGCCCCTTGTTTACCCAAGGATTTGGATGAGGGCCATATCATACCTCTCCATCTCCCGAGACAGAGCCGCTAATGCTGCTCTGCTGTGATGGAGATTTACCTGTATGACCCTCATGTGGGTTCCGAGGCTCCCTGTCGTATTACCCAGAAGGTAACCCTTCCGAGCTTGTAGTACGCCTTGAACTGGGATTGTTCAAGAGGCAAGTATCTGATCCTTCCCCTCTTTTTTTTTGGCTTAGAGGTAGCCAGTCTGCTATGTTTAGGCTGGAGTTTTGATGCTTCAGCCAGCCCCTGACTTCCTCTTCAGGCGTGTGGTCTGGTATCCAGACCGTGACTTTGGGCCTCTTTGGAAGGTCTTTTGACTCGACCAGTTTTAGGTCAACCCCCTCCCAAATGTCTCTCATTTTGTCTACAGTCTGTCGTAACCAGTCCTTTGTTTTTTCATTGGCACATGAAAGCCAAACCGCTCCTCCCATGTACCTTGTTGTCTCAAACTGTAGGAGATTCTGACTTCCCGAAGGCGTCTCCTCCATCGCAGTGATGAGACGTCCCTGAATTAGGTCTGCTTGTTCCTGAGTCAGGGTATTTTGTGGATGTTGTCTGTGAATCACCACCATCCTTAGCCCTTTCAGAGCCTCAGAGAAGGTTTTGCCACCTCCCGATCTCCCACCTTTTTCTTTAGTGGTTCTTTCGGGAGCCTTGTTTTCTCCTGACATGCCGCCAGTTTTTTTGGTCTGCACCTTAGTGCTTCCAGGTTTAACTGCCGCCACGTGGGTTGCTTTGGCCTTCTTCTGTGGTCTCCTTGTGAGGGTTGGAGTGGATGAGTGTGGTATTTTTGTACTCGCACTCTCCTCTTCTCTTTCGTCCAAGTTCCCTCCGCAATCTTTTTGGCTTTTAAACGCTGCCTCCGCTGAGCAACACAAAGCTTTGCCTGTTTGAGACCTATTTCCATCAGGTCTGGGGTGACTCCCTTGCCATATGGTTGCCTACCCAACTGGCCCGCTGATGCCCCCTGTTGGTTCTTACTTCCACTGGTATTGGGATTTGTTTTGGCTGCTTGCTCCCCATCTTGATCTCGCATGACTGCGTTCAAGTGGTCCCCGCTGGGTAAATTTCTAATCATATAGCTCGTCATATGTAAATTTGAAACAACCTTTAAGCACTGATTTTTCCAGATGATTATTCCTAAAAAATTATCAGAATCAGCAGCAAACAGAATTACCTTGATATCCAATAACAAGTTATTATTATTATGGGGATTGTGAAATCTGATATAGTTAGTTTTTTCAACATTAAGAAACAATTAATTATTTGAAAACAAATGTGACAAGTTTGACATAATATTATTGCATTTATTTTCCAGCCATATCGTGTTACTGTCACTTGTTACAAACCCTGAGCCGTCTGCAAATTCGCCTAAGATACACTTATTTGCACATTTATCAATATTGTTATTAATTGAGTCACGAAAAACAATAAAAAATATTGGCGCTAACACAGTCCCTTGAGGAACACCTAAATCTACTGTTACATACTCTGAGTTAGTACCATCTATACATACATACTCTTTTCTCTCTTTAAGAAATGATTCTGACCACTTTAAAAGAATTCCCCTAACCACCAATTTTTTGAAATTTTTGCAGAAGCAGATCGTGATCCGCACAATCAAATGCCCGACTAAGATCACAAAAAACCCTAAGCGGATATTCACTTTTTTCCATGTGGGACACAATTGAACTTATAATTAGATCAACAGCATCCACTGTTGAGATATTAGATCCAAACCCAAATTGTCTGTCACTAATAATTTTATATTTTTCCAGAAGCAATTCAAACTGAAATAAAAAGCAATACTCAAAAATTTTATAAAAAGGTGAAGTCAAAGAAACTGGCCTTTAATTACTTGCATCCCATTTCTCTCCCTTCTTATAAAATACAAAAATTTTATTAATCTTAAGTCTTTCAGGAAAAGCTCGACATTTAACAGATTTATTAATTAAGTAAGTTAAAGGTGTCAAAATTAGATTACAAAATTTTTTAACCAGAAAACTGGGAATATCATCAAAGCTTGTTGAATACTTTGGTTTAAGTTTTTTATGTGTTATATTACTCACTTCTTCTTCAGTAAATGGATTAAGAAAAAAACAAATGTTGATTAAAATAGGTATCCTCCATTACTCGATTTGTTGTAGGAATATTTTAACCTCCTTAGGTGCCTCTACAAAAAATATTGAAATGTTGACTTATAATCTTGTTGTCCTTAATTCTGTTTTGTTATTTAGTTCCTTTACAATACTCCAAACACATCGAGTTATTCTAGTTTATTTTGATAATGTTGTTTTCTTGTTTTTCTAACTAAATATAAATGATTGGCTTTTTCTGTTATGTATCTCTCTGCAAAAACGGGATTTTGTTTTTGTATTTGGTAAAGTAATTTTAAATTTTGACTGGAAATTTTGATATCGTTTGTAACCCAATTTTTTCCTTTTCTCCCATAAAATCTTTTTACAGGAAATCATTTGTAAAAATAAAAAGAAAATGTGTCATGAAAAGTATTAAACGCCATTTGAAAGACAACTTTATTTAAAATAGTATTCCATGATTCTTGTTCAATTTCGTCACAAAAATGTTGTATATTACTGCTACTAAAATCTCTCTGAGATACGACAAGGACTAAGAACCTTTTTATGTGCAACTTAAATACTCATATCCATCAAAGCAAAAATTCTATGATTAGGCATTAATCAGGGGGAGATCATCAATTTAAATACAGATAATGAAGTTATTATTTTTCAAATTTATTGCGTATTTACCATCCTAAAAGTAAAACTAGTTTTTCAGCGTTTTATAATAACAATACAAAATAATTAATAAATTTGTTTCTTTTCTGTCAGCGCGAAAGTTTTTTGAAACTTGATATTAAAATTTAGTACTCTGGGGGGTACTATTTTCGATCTTAGCAAATCCCGCTATAAATATTTACATATAAAGTTGGAGTCAAATATTGGGATTCAGATTTGCCTTTACCACTGCACACACAAAGAACAAACTTCTCTATTTCCCAGAATGGTAGTTTCCACGGGGCGTGAATTTGAAACAATCACATTTGCATATATTCGAAGTTAATCCGAAATAACTATCCTAAGGGTACCAAACGAAAAGTATAGTTTTATCAGCAATATACCATAAAAATTAAACCGCTTGTAATTACGTTTTTTCTCTTTTGGAACCTAAGCATTTATTGTGCATATAAGTATGTAATATATAAAAAATTGTTTGAATAAAATTAATTAAAATATTTATTTTCTGTCTTCTCGAATCTTTTGTGTAAACATTGGCCAGCAATACATAGTATAAATGCTAATGGGATCGCCAAAAAAAAGTTACCCCAATAGCAATTTTCCGACTTCCGACTAGTTTTATACGGCATCTAACGTCAGAGGGAGTAAGTCGTCGTCGTTTGAAGCCGTTGTGTGTAGTCTAGTGCAGATTCCCGACAACGCTTTGACGTCATTAAAGAGAACGTTAGCATGACGTCTGAATTTGTAGTACTTGTGTTAGTAAAGTTTTCTGACGACGGTCTAACGTCTGTAATGCCAACGTTGCAATCAGTAAAAACTACGACGCCGTCCCACGTCCGGGATGCGACAAATGTACCCAATGTAGGTGGTGATAATATTTGACCTACACCTGACAGTTTTTCAACGTTAGGGTTTAGAATCCAACCCAAAGTAGTGAAAATTACACTTCCTTTTTGTATTTTTGTGCTTGCGGTACATCTTTGTGTTATGACTAATAAATCGATGGTTAGATTAGAGTAGCTCTGCTAAATCTCGCCGTCTTGTAAATTAATGTTTTTTTTTAGAATAAAGGGATATTGTATTGTATTGTATTGTATTGTAAAAACCAGTTAAAATATTCTACCACGTTCTACAGGAAAAGAGACCAATTGCATGTAATTCTCGTTTTATTTCTCCATGTCAAGCGGACTTGCTGGGCAATAAATGGTCATTTTCAGCTGAGTCGGCTAAAAAAATTATTATGAATAGCTAGTACAGGAGCTAACAGAAGGTATAGATCAAACTTTATGATTCATTTGGAAAGAAGCTCAACTTTAAACTTACCTTAACTAGGCCTTAAAGCAGTTTACCACAGACCGTTGTATGTTGTGTATCACTTATGTTAATCACTTAGCGTCGTATATATAAACGTGGTTGCAAAATATAAAATAGAAGAAAAAATGAAAGGCAGTTGGAAAAGGCGTAAAAATTGTCACAAAATTTTGCAGGTTAGAATTTTTAGCATTCCGTTAAAACACACTGCTGCCACCTTTATCATCTTGTTGCGATGTCGGACATACATAGTGGAGGAATTCTTTTTGGAAGCAAACAGATTAAGTTACCCAAACACCACCAAAGGTCAGACTAACTAGATCGAGTCAAACTTACACGGCTGGCAACCTCTAGGATCTTGCCGTGGCATCACTGTAGATGAAACCAACGTTTCGTCAGAACGGGCGACCGATTGAGTAAACGAAAATTCTCTAGGGGTCAGGACCAATCAGATTTGAAAAATAAAACTGGAGTTTTAGTAGAAATCGAGCAAGTTTACTGAAATTCTCTGACGTTGCCATCTTTTTTCTTGCGGTGGTTGTGGATAAATAATAAAGTCAATCGGAAATTTTGTATTTTTGTGTGAAATATCATGAAATCTCGTGAAATTTGCAATAAAATATTGTTGAAATGTCTAAATACATCATTTAGGCACATTTTGAAAATAATACTAAAGTTTACTGAAATTCTCTGACGTTGCCATCTTTTTTCTTGCGGTGGTTGTGGATAAATAATAAAGTCAATCGGAAGTTTTGTATTTTTGTGTGAAATCTCGTGAAATTTGCAATAAAATATTGTTGAAATGTCTAAATACATCATTTAGGCATATTTTGAAAATAATACTAAAGTTTTTCTTTCAATAAAATCTTATTTTTTATTAAAAAAGTGAAAACATTCGTGGTGATATTTTCGGTCCTGCATTGGTCGTAATTTTTGGTGTTTAGCCTGATTTTTAAGGTCGCACAAGTTACAAGTTATCATCACGTTGCAAGTATAAAAATCTAAGAATATTTTTTTAACCATTGGTTGTTATTTTGAATCAAAGCGTAGGGGTTTCCTAAATTTGGACAAAAATATTAACCAAGTTTGTTATCCAGGCGTTGAGCTATTTGCACTAAGCACGACTTATTTTTTAGAACAAATTTTTGTATTCTCTCTATGGAACCCACGTATGGCGACGTCGATATAACCCGGATTTGTATTCCCCATTTTGGTATAAATTTGAGTCAGTGCGCGGTCGTTCTGATGTAGCTTCCTGACGTCAGGTTGTCTACGCCAACGTCGAAACGGCATCCAAATGCTAATTGGTTATTCAACTTGGGTGAAAAAAGACCTAATTTCTAAGTTTTCGGATGGTGCCGGGATGTCTCCGGCATGGCAGATAGAGTCATTTCCGATCCCGATGCGACTAAGATGCTTACTGAATCGGTTGTGGCCGGTCAGTATCCCTGTCAGTCGTCCGGTCCGTCGATGAATTCTTTGGACTGTCTGCATCCTATTTCGTTCTCCCAGGAGTCTGCCAGTACATCGATAGATCATTTAATGAGTCGACTTTGCAGCTGTCTCCTTGTTATATCTAATAGTGGTTCCGGCCCCACGTATTGAGTGCTGGCCCCGATCCGAGCAAGTTCATCCGCCTTTTTGTTTCCCGACACTCCCGTATGTCCCGGTACCCACATCACTGTAACTCTTTGTCTTGACTCAAGGCTTCCAGTGCTTCTACGCACTCTTCCACCAGAGTATTGGCAATTTTTGGCGCACTGAGTGGCTTTAGGGCCGCCTGGCTGTCGGAGCATATGTACACATGCTCCTCCGGACCATTGCGAACCTCTTCTAGTGTTGCCGCTGTTATAATGGCGTATACCTCGGCTTGGAAGACCGCAGCTTACTCTTCGAGCGGGTAGCTCATCCAAACTTCGTCTCGGTCTTGCAAGTAGACCCCCGCCCCTGTTGTCTGCCTCTTCGATAGCTTGGAGCCATCGGTGTAGCATATCACAGCGTTCCTCTCGAACTGTTGGTGGAGGTTCTCCCTCTGCCAGAATTCCCTTTTGGGAATTTCGACTTTGTACCTCTTATTGAATCTCCAGGGAATTCAGGTTGCCTTGATCTCAAAGGATGCAAAAAGGTACTAAATTTTAAAACCAATTTTCGAAAAACACTTACCCATACAGAAAATTCAGAAAGTTATTCATTATTCATTATTTTGAAAAACTGCTTTATTTTCAAAATATACCATATTTTGACAGAATTCAAAATGGCAAATGGTGAATATGCCAAAAATTTGGCACATAATAGCTTCATTATCTGCGTTTGAGGTTATAAAGTTGGTGATTTTTTAGACCACCTCTGGGGGGTGGTTTAAATTTATTGCCCCCAAAAAGATTGTTTTGTGGAAATTGGTAAAAGGCTTGTTTATAATTTTCCTAAGTAACCGTTTTTACAAAGATTTAATTTACCTTATTTAATATCCCAAGTTGTTTATTTACCAACAAAACATCTCTAATTTTATCCAGAAGAAGGCCATATTTTGAACCATTTTTTAGCACAAAATATATATTTATGAGGGCGCTACGAGGCAAAAAAAAAGATAAGTGAAGGTCACTGATTACGCGCGAAAAATAAACGAAACAAAAAAAAAAAAACAACCATATCAATTTATTTACAAACTGAAATTAAAACATTGAGGTCCTCTAAAAGCTCAGTCAAGAAAATTTCCATACCCAAAATCAACTCATTTCAAAGCTGTAGCTTTCTTCAGTAGAGGTTGGTGCAAGCCAAGGTATAAGCAAAGCTAAGAGACCCGAATTCTCCGTTTGTGATTTGAACGAGCTAAAATTTTGAAACTCACATTTCGACAGTGACAGAAATGTAAGCAAAACTTGCATTTAAGTTTTTTAATACATTTCATATATAGAAATAACTTTTAAATAAATGCTACTCCTTATTTTATTATTACCCATCTAAATCTTTGTGTGACATTAACTATTAATTGGAAAAATTAATTAATAAGGGTAAGTTTTAATTAGAGTGATATATAACCTCAATTTTAATCTGTTCTACAGAGTGTTTACTATTTAAACCCCTCGTGTGTTTAATTTTTTTAATTTTCTTTACTTCTAAATTGAAACTTTCTTCTTAAATCCAACAAAAAATTGTGTTAAGATGATTATTCAATAAAAAAAATTATTAAAATTCTTCTCATAAATCAGACTTTGTCCAAAACTCAAGGAGAATTGGTTTAAAATGTTTAAAACCAAAAAGTTCACTTAAGCTTAGGACCGTTCTAAAATAGACTAAACCCTTTTAGTAAATCCCACCGTTAACATACTTCTCACTTACGAACCGTAGCAGATAAAAACATGCATTTTCAACAAAAAAAAATATATTTTTGTATTATTTTTTAAAAGATTTTATGGATGGCTTTACGCGCTTGCTGGCACCATTTATTCGTAGCAGCTTTGTTTTAAACTTATTAATGATTAAACCAGTCAACGCTCTTCATCCTGTCATCCGCCACCACCAACGTAGTTTTTTGCTTTTGTCCATAAATATTTACTGGAACTAAAATCTGAAAATTTCATATTCGTAGCAGCTTCGGTTCAAAATGCAGATATAAATAAAAGTAGTCCTTGACTGCACAAAAATCTCATTTATTATTAAACGCGACGCCTCTGTGTCACAGGACCATTGTCAAGGGTATAAATGTTCTTCAATTTTGTAAGAGACAAAGTACTTAAAAACAATGCCATTCTGCAATTTAAAATTACTAACATAAATAAAAATATAAACAATTCAAAAATTTACCAATCTCTTTGGCCGTTTAATGAAAAGTTAAAATAAAATCGATATTTAAGTTTAAAAAAAGGTTGTAGTCTATAGAAGTCAATTTTCCTTAAACATTATTTTTATTTTTTACAGTAAAGTTAGTGGCAGATGTGGCGAAAAAGGTAGAACATATATTCTATGTTTAATTGTAGGTAAACACCTTTTTAATTTTGTAACCTCCTTTTTAAGAAAAGCCTTTTAGGAAAATTATTTATCAATTTACTGAATTAAGGTAGGTATTTACAAAAATGTTTTTATTATCTTAGGTTAACGCGAAACGACGCCGGAAAAACAATAAAATTTTGGCACAATATAGTAGTTTTTCTACTCGCGTGCGGAAAGTACTCACTTTCTGCATTTATTTTCGTGCGGAGAGTTGCACTTTTCCGCACTGAGTACGAAAATGAGTTTACCTTCATACTTTTCCGCACTAGGATATTTAATTATTGGTTTCTGGGAATTTTGGAAGCTTATGGGTAAAATCTTGTACCTAACAGATACGTAAAGTGTTTTTGAAACGACCAGAAAATAGCCACTTTCCGTACGATTTTTCATACGGAAAGTTCTACATTACAAGTCATGTTCTTTCGAAATATTTCCACATTCCAGAAAGAAACTTTTTGTTCCATTTTCCGGTCCCTTGATCCTTTCCTGTCCCATTTTTGGCCAAGTGGGCTATGACTTCTTGTTGACAGCTTTTAGCTTGTTTTTTTGGGCAGTTTTGACACTTTTAAAAAAGTTGTTTTAAATTTTGTTCAAAAGTTTTGTTTACAAAAATGAACTCAGATCTAGAAAATGAGTTGAATCCGGAGGAAATAATAAAAGCTGCTTCAAGAGTCACATACACCGAAAAATCGACCACACATTTTTAATTCTCAAAGTAAGAGTATACTATAAATATAGGTAAATAAAGAACAAACCTACAAATCTATCTTTAATGAGCTCTTTTATCATTATTTTGCTAGATAAGTTGGCCATGGTTGGCCATAACTGATCGTCATGATTTAGCTGTGTGAAGCTAGTAGGCACTACACTCTACACTATAATTTTTCTAATGTTTTATACAATTTTGCACAAATTAAAAATACAAAAATCATTTCTAACCACAAAACTTTACTTGTTTTTCTTAGTTTTCATCTTAAAAACTACCGGCCTTAGCGGCAATGGGCGAGTTTGTAAATTCAACATTTTTTTGACAGCGGTGGAACATCGGTGCCAACATTGGTTTGGCAGATGGGTTTGACATCCATCTCAGATCTAGCAGTGATGAAATGTCGTTGTTCTATCGAATACAAAAAGAACGCATTGCGGTGTAAACAGCTGAGTGCCAATAACCACATTTAAAAAAATAAAATCATACCTCAACTTCGGCTCGAGAAAATCGGAAATGTGACTTATAAGGGCCGTATTCATAGTTGCTCCCAACTCTCCCTTCTTCCTTGGGAAATGTAAATTTTTTATGGGCGTAGGAAGGAAGGAAGGAGCCCTATGAATACCATCCTTAAAGGCACTTATGCTGTACTTCTGGACAGTTTTTTCAAAATAGTCTCAATGCAAGTTTTTTGCTCAAATTTAGTATGATGTCATCAGAGTCTTCACTTGAACTGTCTTTCATTAATATTATGGCTCACCACTCCATTAAGCATCCTGTACTGTACCTTGTATTAACCAAAATGCATAAAAAATATCTTGGTTTGAATAAGTCATAAAAAAACTGGAAAAAATAAATAACCATAAAGTAAGGTTATGTTTAATCCAACGAAGATTTTCCACCGACTCTCGAAGGCGGTGGAGATCGGTGCCAACATTTGTTGGATTGGTGAAATCCATCGAAAAATTTAAGAACTCTATTGTTGGACTGGTGAAATCCATCTAAAATTTATGAACTCTTTTGTTGGCACCGGTGGATCACCGGTGGACTTACAAACTCGCCCAAAGGCTATCTAGCCAACAAGAAGCAGAAAATATCAGGGGACTGTTCATAAATTACGCAACACGGCTAGGCGTCGACGAAAAATGTTTTTTCTGATCGTTTGAAAAAAAAGTACGTACGATACACGACCGGAAAGTGTCTTTACAGGTAAAGACCAATTTTCCGGTCTAGTGACGTAAATACCTATTACATACAGTCCTTGCCGGCTTGACCAAACCCGCGACTTTGTTTGACTTTGACTAACAGGTGCGAAAAGCACTTCTTTCTGCACTGAGTTGCAGATGGCCGAACGACCGGTTAGCGGAGGGCGGAGAAGTCACTTAACGTGCGTGTTGGTTACACTATTTTTTCTACAGAAGTGTAGGAAAATGAAACGCTTATAAAGCGGTGTCAGCAAAGTTGGTTTTTACTGGCTTATTTTTACTTTTTTTGTGTACCTAATTCAAATTGCCAAATTAAAAATATCAGGTTTTTCAAACCTCGATTGACATTAACATCGATCCGATACAGTGAGGCTTGTGGGCTGTTAAAAAACTAGTTTAACATATTTTGTATATTAGTCCAACCAAATTCAAATAAAAGACAAAAACTTTTAACAGCAGTTTGATTGTTGGAAACGGTTAAGGGGCTTCTGATAAACGTTTAAAAAAAATGCGTGACTGGGGGTTCTTTCAAGGTGGATTTGAGGGGGAAAAGTATTTTAAAGTTTAAAGTCTCCACCAAATCCACCTTGCAAAAGCCTTACTCACGCATTTGTTTTTAAAAAGGATATCAGAAGCCCCACTACCATTTGCACTACCATTTTCATGCTGCATGCTGTTTTCTGTCTAAATGAGTTAATCTGATCGGTCTGTATTTTCTTTTTATTTTATTAAAAATTATATATCTTTTTATTTTATTAAAAATTATTGTACAATATAAGTTATTTTATAAACAACAACTATATAAATAAATTTTTTACATATTTAAGTGTCAGTATATTCCCAAGCATTAGTGCGCAAAAGTGACAGTTTCAAAACTAATATGCATGCAAAAAAGTGAATTTTTTCACTCGCCAGTATTGTGAGCTTTTAAATAGACCCTTGGTACGTTGAAAGAAATACCAAATACTACTAATATTAAAATAAAATGATGATTTTGCTTTTTCTACTGACAGCATTAATAAGGCTAGAACAAAAACAACTGTATACCTATTTTTACGATTTGTGCCCTTAAACACACAACTGTATAGTGTGAATGTCACGGCTTTGCATTCTATATTTATTGTTTTTCGTCAGAGGCTGGCTTCTGTCCTGTTTGGACCTGAATATTTCGGAAATATTCTCTTTACGAGCGTGCGTAAAAGTGGGTTTAATTCGCGCATTTGTGTGTCGCATCATAACATTAAATAATAGAATACATCTTGGAAAAGAACTAATAAACTTTTCAACTACTAGAAGTCAAAGTAACAGCAACAGAACATTCATAGAGTGCCTGCAAATCAATTAAAAAATACAATGTTTATTAAATTTTTTCTACACAAGAACGAAAAATACAACATGTTATACCTAACATGAGCGTATAGTGCCTTTTTCGCCGTTGGGGGTACGCCCAATGTCCGGAACCGTCGTTCGTGCAACTGCTATCGCTTAAGTATCACTTCAGACCTTATTAGGCAAATAACTATTTTGCTCGGCTCTATTTAGACTCTTTAACTTTTTTCTGTTTACGAAGTCATTTTATTGGGATCATTTGTATCATTAAAATAAAATTATATAAATATAGGTAGAATTTGCTTTTATATTGTTTTTAATTGTAATAGTTCTAGAAGTAAAATATTTGTTGACACTAACACGCGACCATAGCTTCTGTGCTTAACTGTTTATGGTATAATTTATAATCAAGGATTTAAAATATAATTGTATACAAAACTTGTATGATTATTATTATTATTATTATTATTATTATTATTATTATTATTATTATTATTATTATTATTATTATTATTATTATTATTATTATTATTATTATTATTATTATTATTATTATTATTATTATTATTATTATTATTATTATTATTATTATTATTATTATTATTATTATTATTATTATTATTATTATTATTATTATTATTATTATTATTATTATTATTATTATTATTATTATTATTATTATTATTATTATTATTATTATTATTATTATTATTATTATTATTATTATTATTATTATTATTAATATTATATATAAAAAAGATTACCAGATACTTTCCTTCACAACTTTTTGAATTTTGATATAATTTAGGGCCGTATTCATAGTCCTTCCTTAAAGAAACAAGGTGTCCTTAAGGACTCCTTGAGTTAAACCGGTATTAATAACCGCGAAAGGTCGCCTTGAGGGAGCTTCCTTCTGGCAAGGAATATCAAGGCTCCCTTTACGAGAGGGCTATAAATACGGCCCTATTTAAGATGGTTGCATGTCACCTATAAATTCAATTAATATTCTTATAGCGTTGTATCTCCAACTAAAATCTATTAAAAATGAGAAAGATATGGCTGTTTTTTGTTTTAAGTTATGTCATGTCATAGGCATGACGTGAAGCTTGTCAGATTTTATAGGTTATTCTAAACAAAGTTGTTGTAGGTAAAGGCATAAATAAGTTTTATTAATACTTTTATGCACCTAAGTATTCGTGGTACTTTGTAGAACTTCAATTTTACTTTATTTTCCCGGTATTAAATTTTACTAATAGAAATTACTAATTCATTATAGATTAAATTTTGACCTTTTTCTCGGTGATTAAATTTTTACTTTAATTAATGTTCTTTTAGTTTAAAACTTATAACCTAAATGTTAATCTAATATATTCAATCACATATGTTAGATTGCAACTACGCAGTTTAACTTTTTTAAAAACAATTTATTTTCAAAATACAAAATTAGACCGACATAGGTTCGAGTTGAGCTTAATACTAACTTAAGATTACAAGAACATTTGTTTTTATAATAAAATAATATGCTGAATAAGCTGGGAAATAAATAATAATCTTCTTCTTAAATTCTTTTCTGAAATGATAAACCATGGGAATGCAAAGTTTGCATATTCCTGGAAATCGTCTTGAGTCTTAAGATAAGAAACACGTGTGTCATCTAAGTACTATGTGACTTAATAACTGGGTTATTTTTTCCATATAACAGCTCCTCTCTTAAGAGAAAAGTTGGTGTTAGCTAAACAGCAACTTTTAAGCAGAACTTTTGTTAGCGTTCAATTCAAGTTCCTCTTCAAGGTCTTCTCCCAAGTGGATACTAGGGCGTCTTCTTGGAATGATACTGGAGAATTGTTTACGGAATGATTCCATTCTCGGTTTCGGTTAAAATGGTGGGAAATCGTTATTATCGGTAGTATCTAGTAATATCTTCGGCATTTGCATGTCACGTAAAAAACTATATGATTGTTAGGATGGTAAACCAATTGATGTGCTTCTCAATAAATGGCTGATTGATCAGTTTATCTAATTGTTCTGCATATTGATTCAGACTGTGTTGTGCGATATTTAAATATTCAACATCAAGCTCTTTGATACGTAGGAGCTTGAGTTTTGGCATTTTTGTTTTTTCAGGTAATTGATCGCAGCATGCGTATGGGATCAATATTGGAGATGGATTTGATCTAAAAGAACTTTCTTTTGCCAATCGCACTAGTGATGTGTCGGCTTGGATTCTTTAATAATAATTTTTATATTGATTTCTGGGTCTTCGCGTTTGATCGTGATAGGAATTGGATCAGATGTCGTAACTAACCATACATTTGGATGAATTGACTGGACGTGGTAACCTTCGGCATAGAATATTGATGTTCTACACGTTTTAGGCAGTTTTGATTGTTGCCTTAGCAGTTGAGCTTCACAGATGGCGTCGCTATCGCTCGATCGAGGGTACGGAAGTACATTGGAACAAATCTTCGTCTTCTTGTCGATATCTTTACAGTGGTCTACGTCTTGGAACGTAATATAAAACAATGAGTCATTATCACGCGCAATGTATTTATTTAAAGTTGATATTGTGTGATATAAACTTGTTCGATTATCTAAAATTGGGATTGGGTATAAACGGTATAAGGTATAAATCGAAGGGTCAATAAGGGGTATTTGTAAAAGAAATACTATTTTTGTATCAGATTGATAAGCTTCTAATTCACTTAAATCAGTATATTGAGCAATACTTGAAGTTGAAATTGGCAAAGGTAAATTATTCTTCTGAAGAGACTGAGAAATTTGTCTTAAGGAAACAACCAAATCGCATGGTTTTATAATCGATCCATGCAATATTTTAAGGCATGCAAAGGTAACTGCATTTAACGCATCATTAAGTGTGTCTTTTATAAACGTATAGCTTTCCATTAATGATTCACATAAATCTAAAGCTTTGATTTGTGCGCAATAAAACCCTAATTGATCTGAAAGTGTAGCGATTGAGTTTTCGATTTCGTCGATATTTTTGTTGAATGTCTCTTCATCGATTCTTAATTTTTGAATTGTGGAATTAAAACTTTTAATAACTGACGTCGTAACCGCAATTTGTTTTTGCATAAGTCTTTTTATATCTCCTTCGTTGCGGCTGATTTTATCGATACAATCGTTAAATATTGCCCGTGTGGCGCATCTAGATTTTCGGTTATTGTTTTCCAAACAGTTCCGATTCCATTAAATATTCCTCGTTTGTATCTTAAATTAATATCTTTAGTATCTAGCATTAGTTCTTCGTATTTTGAATTTACGTATTTTAAAATTTGTTTGAGAAGAATCGCGTGAGTTTAAATTTCTGTTTTAAAAGCCCTTTTTCGATTGGATTTTTCCGTTAGCAAAGTGTCCAATAAACTGTCTAAAATTTTGTCATTATGTTCGATTGCTTTTTTGAAAAGTAATAAATCTCGATAAACTAATAGTGTTCATTTGTAATTTGATATTTTAACGTTAAGTTCTTCGTGGAATATTAATGTGGAATGTATTATTAATTGGTGTGATTTGGTATTGGCTGCTGGCGATTGCGATCAATCCCGGTAATCTGTAAAGAAATAAAACCTTATTCAAAATACGGTTTCATTCTATCAAAATTGACTTTAGCTTTTTGATTTGTTTCAGGGTTAATAAGGACGGCTGAGTTTAAAAGAATTTCGGTTATAGTAAAAGGAACATTAAATTTATTTTCTGATTTTGATTTTATTTGTGATTCTCGTCTACATTAAATTCGGGAAGTTTTTCCGATACATGTTGATCAAATCTATCTTTTGATTTTTGTTTAGACTGTTCGGTTCTTTGACGAGCAATTTTGTAAAAATAGGTCATCCTATTGTTTAAATCACGTATGTATTTGGAAATAAGTGCCTCTTGATTGAAAAGCTTTTCAGGAGGTCTGTTTGACGTGTGTCCAAAGACAAGTTCGTACGGGGTAAAACCGTGCGTTTTATTTTTTTGTATTGTTGTAACAAATAACTGCGTATGGTAAATCAGAAAAGGGGTGATCTTCGGGGTGTTTGGCTTGATTAACGCTAATTACTTCACCTAAGGTTGCGTGAAATCGTTCTAGTGATCCGTTCGATTCGGGGTGACCAACACCCGAAAATGTTAATTTCATATCAAAAAGTTGGCAAAGACCTTTTAAGAGAGTGTTATCGAATTCTTTAGCAGAATCGCAGTGAATTCTTAAAGGCGTACCGTAATGTTGAAAATATACCATAAAATAGGTTAGATAGGCCTGAATAAATTTAGTTAGATCGTCATTTATTGTTAATGCGTAAATTCGCGTAGAGTATTCAAAAATATCAATGTTAATTCTTTTGAATGGCATTCGGGGTGTTTCGGTTATCACGAAGGGTCTACTTAGATTTTTTTTTAACAATTTTTACTTTTTGGCAAATTTCACATTTTTTTATGTTTTCTTCGACGGTTTTGTTTATGCCTCGCCAATTGTATTTTTGTGTGATTCCCCGACAAGTTTAATTTATTCTGCGATGTAAATTATTTTTACCAAGGTGGTATTGTTCGAGAATAATCGGTATTTGATATTCATCAGAGGTTGCAACAATATTCTGATAGATTTTTGTTTGATTTCCTTATCAGCAAAAATAAAGGACATCATTTCTAAAGAAGGTTGATCTAAATTATTTTCGATGCTGTAAGTTTCTTTTAATTCAAATATCTGTTGATATTTAAACAAACAGTAGAACAAGTGTGGATAGCAATCGTCATTATCAAAAGGTAACGGAATGATTAAATATTTCCTATTTTTAACAGATTTGCTATTTGCAATATTGATTTTTAATTCTTCTTCAAAGATGACGTCAATGATTTTAAAATGTAGTTCTTCCATTTTGTTTTGTTTAAAAAAGGTGATAATATTTTTGTTTGATTTGTCTAATAGTTGTTCATTAGTTAATTCGATTTTAGAGTAATCAATTAAAAATCTGGTTTTATAGTTTTCAACAAATTGATTAAATTCATACGTTATTTTTCGATCGTCATCCTCGATAAGCGGAGACTTGGGGTTAGACTCAGGAGTAGGATTATCTTCTTCTAATGCAAAAATTTTGACTTTGTTATGAAAATCCACGCATTGCTTAAAATGATTGATTTTAATTCGGGAAAGTGCATCTGCATTTTTATTGTATTTGCCGGGTTTGAATTCGATTTTAAACGTATACTCCTCGAGTTTGAGACGCCAACACGTTAACCTGCTTCCGGGGTCCTGAATTAACCATAACCACGTGATAGGACGGTGGTCAGTAACGAGTGTAAATTGTCTGCCAAATAAGTAGGGACGAAAATGTTTGACTACCTACACGATGGCTAATAATTCGCGCTCTATTGTCGAATATTTTGTTTTTGCGTTACACAAGATTCTGGACGCGTAAGCAATTGGTAAGTCTTTAACGATTGGTCCTTGTGAAAGTGCTGCTCTAGAGTGCGACTACGTAGTTTAACTTTTTAAAAAACAATTTATTTTCAAAATACAAAATTAGACCGACAGAGGTTCGAGTTGATCTTAATACTAACTTAAGATTACAAGAACATTCGTTTGTATAATAAAATAATATACTGAATAAGCTGGGAAAGAAATAATAATCTTCTTTTCAAAGTCTTCTCTGAAATGATAAACCATGGGAATGCAAGGTTTGCATATTCCTGGAAATCGTCTTGAGATAAGAAATACGTGTGTCATCTCAGTACTGTGTGATTTGATAACTGGGAGCCGATTTCATGCACAATTGCTTCTGAACATTCTTAGAGAATGTCGATATGCAATCTATAAGGTCAAGCTGGCTTGCATTGAAAATAATGACTATTTACCATTTAATGTTTATGTTTTCACCTACCTTTATTGCTTAGGTATCCAAATATGCCCACAAAACTCCCTTTTTGCAACAATACTTGAAGATTTTAGTCTTCTTTTCAATAAAAAATTTGTCATCACTATTGACAGAACACATACAATCTCTTCAATTGTCGAGGACAGGGCCGGTGTCAGCTTTTTTACTTTTTGTCAATTATTTATTCTTCACTCTCTTTAATTTTGTAGGCTTTTTTAAAAGAACTATAAAAGAACTTTGATTTTGTTTTAATTATTTAAAGCTTTTGGAGGTTACAAAACAAACCAACAGTTTTCATAAACTAACCTGCAGGCCGGAAAGAAAGTAGCTTGCTGAGAGCCGCGTTCGAACCAAGCATAAGGGAACTCATATTTGTGCAAGTGCAGGTGCACTCTCTTTATGGGCGAGGGTACTACCTTTTTAAATGAAATAAGCCTTTTTACATATACTTTAAATATTTTGATTGCGGTGAAATACACCGTCTGCCTGACCCCTAAGAGCTGGTTTCTCAGTAGCGAGTTAGCGTTGACTCAAGCAACATAACCTTATAAAAATCCTGAAAGAGCGGGTTAAAGTTAATTCCAGAGTAACCCTGGCTTCAAGGCGAGGGTAAATTACTTTTCCCCAGGGTCAACCTAAAAAAATGTTGGCTTAAAACAGAAAAAAAACTGGGATTTACAACCCGAGAAAATTTAACTCTCTGATAACCCGCTATTGAGAAACCGGCCCTAAATGCACCGTAGCCACTAATCGCGATTACATCGAGCTAGCTTCAAAGTAACTTTTTTTCGATTTTCAATGATTCCAGCAAAAATATGTTAATAGCTTGTTGCTAGAAAAACTGCAGCTTAACGAAAAACTATAATTGGCCGTGTTTTTACGAACTTTTTATGCCTAGTACATAACATGTCTTTTGTTTAGACGGGCCAATACAATCGTTCTAGTGTAAGGCTGTTAATAAATTATTTTGTCTGTAGTATTTTTCCAACATTTCTCTTTTGGTAACAAAAAAAATATAATAAATGGCCGATAGCTACCGCCGTAAAAAAAATCCGCACGGAGAAGACTGCAAGATTCGCGATATTGAACCTGCAAAAGTGCCACAAAAATTTGGTGGTGACAGTTCAGGGAACAGCCGAAACAGGGGAGAGTTAATGCTTAGTACCCTGCTGTCATGTCAATCACATGAAATCTCTAGCCACGACCATTTTTTTATTATAATTTTCTTTAGTTTTTTTTTCCAAAAAAAGGTAAAGACATTAAAGTGTAAATTTAACGCCCGGTCTTGCATAAAAAAGATAAATAATTCTTTTTTTTTCTTTTTAGGCCATATTAATAGTCATTCTGAAGGCTTCTTTCCTAATTAAGTAACGTTAATTCTTGTATCAAATAAAGGTGGGAGCCTTAGGGACCTTTTGCACCTACTAACTAATAAAGTTTGACGTTACCTGCGGATGAATATCGTATCCCTTATAATTGACATGGTTGCCGATAGTAAAACGTTAAGTAGAAAAACAAAATATTTAAATTGATTTTTAATGCAAATATGTTCTGTATTCTTTTTAATTGTAAAGATAAGTAACGATTTTTGTTTAATAATAATTTTCTTTGGCTACAATTTCGTAAGAAATGTAGAGCACTAACTTGCACTGGCAACTGTGACAAGTGATTTTGATCTGTTTATCATAACCTCCTTTTTCTCTGATGGGTTTCCTTGTTTTTAAAGATTACTAATAAAAAATTCAACGTAAAAAACGCAAGAATAAGAAATTTTAAATGAAAAATATTATTGGACAAATTCTTTTTGTAAATCTTGATAATAAAAAATACCGTATAAAGTCGTATATAAACAAATCAAAAATTAAAAATGCTGCCTTAAAAATAATGTGACGTTAGCTACGTTACAACGCATTATTATCTAGTATCTTTATTGATCTGTCGCACCAGTTATGATCTATTATTTATCCTGCGCTCAATTCAATTGCGAAGAGTTCCGTCTGAAAGATTGTAGCCATCTGTCCAAGACTATGTATAATTCTGACATTTTCCTGGCTACAATAGGCTTCGGATCAAACGCCTGAAGGCTTGTTGGATTCGTCAGTGTACTAGCAGCTATCTTCAATTGAGAACCCCTTTCTGTTGGACGACCAGTCCTCCCTATCTGGGAGAACAGTGTTGTATAGTTTTTTGCAGTTTACTGTTTCTGCTAGGTCCGGTAGCAGTCCTAGAGTGCAGTGGCGCTCAATTACCCGCATTAAAGGGTTTGGTACTACTCGGCTTACCCTGCCACTGCATTGGTTGGCTATGATTCTGCATGTTGCCTTTATAGTCTTTTTCTCTCTATCCGTCGATCCTTCATACCCTCCGTCTTATTTGTTAAAGTACAGTTGTCTCTTCAGTCATCAGTCTTTAGTTTTTGAAAACAAACATGGACCGTCAAAAATTATCTGTATGTGCAGCAGCAGTATTGATCATCTGTTCTGTTTCTAATCCCGATTTTAAGGAATTATTTTACTTTTCTAACTTATTCCGGAAGCAGGTCCTCAAGGAATTGATTTTTTTTACCACCATATCCTTGTTGGCCGCCGGATCAACTTCCTCTAATTTTTCAATTACAAAGATATTGTAAGCAGCATTTTTTTAATTTTTGTCGGAATATTCCTTGCTCTTAATTTTCCACAAACATTCATGATTCCTATACAATTCAATGAAATTTGAGAGATAGTCCGTGACATCAGTCTCAGATACGTTACAACGCGTTATTAGGGATATTTTGGAACGCTTATTTGACACTTCGTAGTGGTTGTGGTAATTACTGCGTCTGCGCAATAGCTAAACATCATTCCGTTGTGGTAATTAACCACTACCACTGCCGTAAGATACGAAATCCATTTTGTTGTGGTTGAGGTTATTTTTCTGGTTATTTTTAGAGAATTTTGGCTTAATTAATTTTAAAAATAATAAAATATTACAAGATTCCAACACATAATACACTTATTTAAACTTTTTTACAAGTTACAGTTTTTAATGTGTTCCAAAAACTCTGGTAAAATCGATGAATGGTAGTGGTAGTGGTTGTTAAACACTACCACAGCGGCTGTCAAAGTTGTCAAAATTTTAAGCGTTCCAAAATATCCCTATTAAGCGATAAAGTAACCTAAAGGGGATTTTTTATAAGAGGTGCAAATGGTCCCTTATACTATGCATACAGCCCTTAATTATGTAAACTAAGATGTGTAAGGATTTTTTTTTATTTAGGAAGATGTTGTTTTTCCGGCCTGCAG
Source organism: Oxystoma pomonae (assembly GCA_963921995.1). NCBI lineage: Eukaryota > Metazoa > Arthropoda > Insecta > Coleoptera > Brentidae > Oxystoma > Oxystoma pomonae. Next base: position 94,903,810 of record OY998165.1, read on the forward strand.
TCTGCTCTCTTTGTTTGGGAAAAGTTATGTGGGTCTGTTTTTTAACCTCAAAAGTTTTAAATTAATAAAGAAAACTCAACGTTTCTTTAATAATGCTTTAAAAATTGAAGAAAATGTTAAAATATAAGTATCAAATAACTAAAACAAAAACTGAAGCCGGCCCTGCCGCAGAGATTGAACGCGTTGTGTCAATGTGATTGCTATCAATTGTGTTTTCTTGTTCGAAAATAGCAAAAATCTTCAATTATTGTTGCAAAATGGGACATATAAGGACAAATTTGGATACCTAAGCGATAAACGTAGGTGAAAAATGGGTGAAAATATTATAAAAAGTAGTAAAAAGGGCATTATTTTGATTACAGGCCAACTGACCTTGTAGATTGCACATAGGTATTCTCTCAGAATGCAAAAAGTAATTGTGCATGAAATCGGCTCCCTGGGTTATTTTTCCGTATAACACATATATTCTCGTCATGTTTGTACTGAGCTTATTATTAAATTTATTTATAATCTGCTTTCACCTAATTTTATTTAATTTTTAGTTCATCATTTAATGTGTTTATATGAGCCTTTTCAAGCGCTATTTAAATAGGGACAGTTTCAAAATTTTGTTGTATAAACACCACTAAAATCGCTTTGTACACTAAATAGATTTTATTTTAAAGCGATTTAAGAAAGCGGTTTGTCGCTTTAAAACCGACTTAAGTGTCGCTATAAACACTTTCAGAAGGCATTAGGCTTTTAACCTAAGTAAATACTTTACCATGGTTTTACTAAAAATCTCTTGTTAACTTAGTTCTTTTGTTTGTTTTCTTTTTAAGTTAAGATTTAATTACATTTAATGAAAGATGCATAAACCCCAGGAGAAAGCGATTTTATTTAAAACCTCCTCTATACAAAAACCTTTTTCAGGGGCGTATAAACGTATTCATTGAGTTTTTCACCACAAGGAATTCCATGCCAAACTTTTCGCTTTATGCTGAATATATAAACAAAAATTTTATTATAAATCGTTTTGTATAAAACTTTTCTGGGTTATAACTGTTAAATTTTTGGTTTATGAAAACACACAAATATGTTCATTTCACTTGGTGTTGTTAAAAATTTTACTTGTTTGTAATGTGTGTGTAAACTTTAAGATTCTAGCAACAGTAGTCGGGTTATTTCGTCAACATATGAAAATGAAATTTTAGGCAAAACTCTTTTAAACTCAACGGTTTTTCGAGCTTGGCATCGATTGACGGACAGATGAATGGTGACGTTATTCAGTCATCAAATTTCAAATAAGGAACACCGTGACATGGCAGCTTGTGTACGTTTGGGAAGTAATTAGTTTTGTTGTAAACATGTAAAATAAAAAAAGAGTTTTTAGGGTCATGTTAATTTATCACATCAGGGCCATCAACTCTAAAGTCGGTATAGCCTGATTGCAGCTGAACGATGGATTGATGGATCTTTCGGTTGTTTTAGAGAAGCAGTCGATGAACATGAAATATTTTAAAAACGCGTTTGGTGCCATCGAGTAACCATCAATAAATATAAAACATGCACGATCATGATCTCGTGTAATAGACCCCGAAATGGCTGCTCCCCTAAACACAATTTTTTCGTCCAGCATGCAAATCTACAAAAAGTCTACTACAATATCCAGATAAATACAATTTAATGCAAAGAAATTGTTTTTATTGTGATCATTGATATAGCAGAAGCCATTGATGATACAATAAGGGGAAGTAGAAATCCTAATAATATTATGGACAACTTCAGTATCAATTTATCGCTTCTTAACGACTCAAAATATAATAGAGCGACATGAATCATAATCAGAATAAAAGGATGTCACATTACCCCTAATACGAACTCTAGTAATATAATATAGAGCAAATATAGAGGATCCATTAATATTTATAAAAAAAATTGCAACAACTTTTGGAAATAAACTTTCTCGCACTAAAGGTGATTTAACGCCTTGTGCGTAGTTAAGGGTAAATATAAAGATAAAATCTTAAGCCAAAAACCAAGTGCCTTACATAAACATTAATTAAAAGCCACATTACGAAAATACTGAAGATAACTTCGAAGAATGCCAGTTGCTATTTCTTTTACTAGGTGATGATGATGATGATGATAATTAATTTGTGAGTTTGCCAATCTGGCACTGTCCACTGCGACCACTAGCGAATCTCACTTTTGAGATTGTTTGCCTTCAGTGTCTGGCATACAGAGCAACCATTTTCTGTCTCCTACCTGGTGAGCTCAATAAGTTTTAGTGTATTCAGTGTGTCCTGGCAGCTCCTAGCGGTTGTCGATGAGCACCTATAGGATTCAAGAGCCTTCAGTGCCGCTTGAATGTCGGAGAGTATCTTTATTGATCTGTCGCACCAGTTATGATCTATCATCTATCCTGCGCTTATTTCAATTGCGAAGAGTTCCGTCTGAAAGATTGTAGCCATCTGTCCAAGACTAGTATAATTCTGACATTTTCCTGGCTACAATAGGCTTCGAATCAAACGCCTGAAGGCTTGTTGGATTCGTCAGTGTACTAGCAGCTATCTTCACTTGAGAATCCCTTTCTGTTGGACGACCAGTCCTCCCTATCTGGGAGAACAGTGTTGTATAGTTTTTTGCAGTTTACTGTTGCTGCTAGGTCCGGTAGCAGTCCTAGAGTGCAGTGGCTCTCAATTACCCGCATTAAAGGGTTTGGTACTATTCGGCTTACCCTGCCACTGCATTGGTTGGCTATGATTCTGCATGTTGCCTTCATAGTCTCTTTTTCTCTTTCTGTCGATCCTTCATACCCTCCGTCTTATTTGTTAAAGTAGTCTCTTCAGTCATCAGTCTTTAGTTTTTGAAAACATACATGGAACGTCAAAAATTATCTGTATGTGCAGCAGCAGTCTTGATCATCTGTTCTGTTTCTAATCCCGATTTTAAGGAATTATTGTACTTTTCTAACTTATTCTGGAAGCAGTTCCTCAGAAATTGATTTTTTTACCACCGTATCCATGTTGGCCGTCGGATCAACTCCCTCTAATTTTTCAATTAAGATATTGTAAGCAGCATTTTTTAAATTTTTGTCGGAATATTCCTTGCTCTTAATTTTCCACAAACATTCATAATTCCTATACAATTCAATGAAATCTGAGAGAAACTTTCGTGACATCAGTCTCAGATCAGCCATTTTAAATTAAGTAAAAAGATGTAATGCAACACTGAAGACCAATCAGACTTAATGTCTTCTTCGCAAGCAAGTTGGAACGCGAACGAAAAATCAACCGACGACTGATTGCGTTCAATGTAGTCAATTGACGGTACACAATAAACAAAACAAACGAGTTAATGCCTCACACACACACCGTCTTGAATGGCAACTTAAGACTGTGCAAACAAAACGATCGAAAAGCATGCGTGTCTGAGGCGGTTTTAAGACAAGATGTATAAGAGAAAGGTTCGCTTATAGCACTACATATTATCATACTTGCTTGACGTTGGTTAGTTTGCCACGAGCTAGCGTTGGGGTCTAACAACCTTGATATACAGCCAGTAAATTTGTTTGGGGCCAACGCCCCAAAACTTTCCGCAGATACGTTTGCATGTCCATAGAGATAGTTCTGTTTTTTGCTTTACTTGCTCCAAATGCACATTCCATGTAAGTGTTTTATTGAGGGTCACCCCCAGATAATTTTCTTCAGTTGCAAATGGGATTGTATTAGCGTTTAGTACCGGAGGAACCAGGAAGTCAATCTTTCTCTTTTTGGTGAACGGTATAATGATGATTTTAGAGTTTACAGACATCTTTTCTATGTTGCGCCATTCATTTACTGTATCTAGAACTTGTTCTGTTTTTCCAGAGATGAACCCTTCTAGCCTGTTTCTTGTGAATCCATTAATGGGGGATCCAATCCCTCTATCGGACGGGGCCCTAAAAGAGGGATTGTGGTAGTGCGTTGTTAAGCGCTCCTTCTATTTCAAGGAAGATGCAGCAATGCTTTTGTCATCAAGGGTTTCTTTTATGTTACCTACTAGGCTGCTTTGTGCTAGTTCTGTTGAATTACCCGCCTGGCACGCATATTGGTGAATATTTAGTGGTGGGTTTAAGGATGCCACCGCTAATGTGCGTATCTATTATTTTTTTTAGGCACTTTAGCAGAAACGATGTAAGGCTAATTGGACGCAGTGACTTGGGACTATTGTCCGTGCGTCCTACCTTTAGGTATGTAACATACTTTGCTCTTTTTCCAACTGGTTGGTATATAGTTCCAAGCTAAGCTGGCCTGAAAGAGATTCATTAAATACTGCTTAGGATTTCTAGGCCATTTTTAAATCAGCGCTGCATTCGTATTTACTATTCTATTTGTATTAGGATTGGGCATTCTTTGAGTTTTAAAAAACATACCAAAGGCAAGTGGTGTTGTGCTAGCAACTTCAGAGTTTCGCCCTCCTACTCGGTAAATGTGCCATCAGAACGTTTGATAGTCCGGAGGTCTCGAGTCAGCTCTTTTGCCAGAATCCTTATTTGCTTGCTTTTATTGGGTGAATTGTTTCAAATTTTTCGATGTGAAATAGTATCATTGTCAATTCTAATACCGTTATATATACGCATACTGGACAGTGGTCGTAGGGATGCGCGGTTTGATACGGACAAGTGAAATTGAAACATGTTAAGTGTATCTAACAAGAAAAATACCAACTAGCATTTTTCGAGGAAGTCTACGATTTTTGAACGAAAAATAAGATTCACACATAAGCAAAAAAAATCATAAGTGGAAAAGACTTCTTATTCAATCTTTCGAAACAGTCAAATTGGAGCATTCATGACGGGAAATATTTTAACCCTACAGCTTTCCAAGCTACATAGGAATCGATTAAACAGCGAAGGATAATAGTGGGTAATTTAACATATTTTTTAATTTAAGTTTAAGTTTATAAGAGAAAAAAACTTTAGCTTGTGTCTATATGTATTATAAAAGTGCACACTTTTAATGAAATTCAATGCTGAAGATAAATCTCCATAAAAAGATTCTATGCTATACACAAAGTAACGTTAATTAAAATTTTTTGTACATTTAATACAGTTTTATCTCTAACCGAAGTTTTGAAAAGAGACCAATAATTGAAAAATTCTGCACTCGCTTGCAAAATTAAGCCTATTAAACATTTGCCGTACACAACGTACTACGTTTTTATGAGCAACTGAATCGGTTTTCAATACGATTCCCTTATCAGAATTATTAAATTAACGCAAGCTGAGAGGGCAGCGAGTATCAAAACATATCTCAATTTTTGAGGATCGAATCATATTAGTGCTTTCTGTAATAGAAAATTTAAGCGAATTACCCGTATACTCAATACATTAAAAAAATTCCATAACTTACTAAATTTATGAACTATTCATTGCTAACTACTTGCCCTAAATTTAATATTTTTGACAGGTTTTAAAATATTTGAGGTTATTACTCCCAGAGAGCATTTCGGTTACAAAAACGCATCTGGTTGGTCGAAATCTTGGTTTTCTCTCACTATTCTGTCTGGTTTTGCACTAATGACATTATTTGTGAGCGGTTTTACCATCAATTTGCTATGAGGTAGGAGAGCAAAATCGCCCACAAATAATGCTATTAATACCGAAACAGAAACAGAAACATGATAAAAAAAAACAAGATATTGAGATCAGTCAGGTGCGATTTTGTAGGAGAAATGCCGGGAGAACTCCTTTCTCCCGCTTTTAAGCACCCAGGGGTCGTTTAAATTTATAGCCCCCCAGTTCTGTGGCGATTGTTAGTTAGTATATTATAATTTTTGAAAGGAACCATTTGTGGAAGGATTACCTGATTTAATATCGCAAGTTGTTAATTATCTAATATAATACCTCCAATTTTTTCCAAAAAAAGGGCATATATTTATTGAACCAGTTTTCAGAACAAAATATATATTTATAAGAGCACAAGTGACAAGACTAACAGAAATAAAGGTCACTGATTTTATACGAAAACTATACCAAATGCAAAAAAAACAAAACAACTGCAATAATTTATTTATAAACTAAAACTAAAATAATGAGGTTATCCAAAAACACAATCAAGAAAACTTTCCTCTTTAGAAGTCGCGTTCCAACTCGTGCAGTATTGCACTTCTTAAACAAGAGAGGCTATGATAACAGATAATTGTTACTAAAAAAAAAACCTGCGAAACTGTACCGATTACTGAAAGAAGACCGTTCAAAATACATCGGAGTTGCTGCGAACGTTGTATTTTGAACATTGATATTTGCCTCCTTAACGTTTTGCTTTTCACTTTATTCCGATAGGCGGCGCGCTGCATATAGCCATCCAACATCCCGCGTTGTTTGACGACGAAAATTGTTTAAATTCGCTGGGTGTGGTTGTTTATGTTATGCTTCATACGCCATGTACAGTCCTATGTTACCCCGATGATTCCTAATAAGGATGAAACAGGCATGTAGGTTTCTGGATTATCCATTAGTTCTTAGAGGCCTGGTCGTAATGAATTGAAAAGCGTAATGTGTGTCCGATGTGCCACGAACCTTTCTTTTTATTTATTTTTCACGGATAACAAATTCCTTTGTTTATGTAATTGTTTGTAACGGATCAAAAATTCCCAAACCTCTATTTTCCTATTTCCTATTTTCCCTGATAAAATGCTATATTCTACATAAAGTTTCGCAAAATTAGTTTTAAGTCATAAATAATTACATATCAAATTTAGAAGTGCGCGTAAAAGATATTGATTGATATATGTAGCCCAATTACCTTGTGTTCTATAGCTTGCACCCCGGTGCTGCCTATTTTTTTGCCAGTCTTAGATGTTTGAGACTCGGTAACTAACCTTACATTTAGCTGTGTAGTTTTAAGTCCTTGTTTTGGCTTTTACCTATCAGGCAGTCCTCTTAGTATAAGTATGTTTTGTCCCTGGCTAGCAACCCTTAGTTTGGTCCCAATCTGGTTTCTGTTTGTTGGAAAATACGTGGAAAATCGGAATATTCTGTTTCTGCAAGAAATGTAAACATAGCCTAAGTTTGGCTCACTTTTCACAGCCAGCACTAACCTACCGGTTTGACATAATTCCAAGAAATCACTTGACTGAGATTTTCTCCAGAAAAACTAGCATGTTTACTGAAATTTCACTGCTTTTCTGTGTGTCACATTTTGTAAACAAACAAATTTCCACATTCCATCACTCGAGTAATGGTATTCGGAATCCGCTTAACTCAGTATGACGATTTGCCTATGTTGCCGGATTGTAGGCACTTTCTATAAAAGTGAAATGATTTCAGCGATTCTCTCTCGGCAAGTTCTGCCTGTAAATCTGACTTTCAGTTTCCAGATCCCATTCCCGTTGTTGTAGTTTTGTATAAATGAACGTATTTTTGAGGAATCAGTGTCTTATCAGGCTCAATTTCAAAACATATTAAGCCATGGTCCAACCACCGATGACCATAAAAAAACCGACCGCTGCAGGAGCTCGCATGACCGTGCCCTGTTTCGCATAAGACCACTCAACAACGCTAGGCCTTCTCCATCGTTCTCCGTCGTTCTCCGTCGGTCTTATACCAGACACCAGGAGCAGTGTGGCTTACTTGCGCCAACGAATTAGGATAGACAGATAAGTACCTGTAATGAATTAACGTATCCGTCAACCTCCTTAAACCAAAGCAAAACCTAAAGATATGTAAAATAAACCCTAATTTTGTTATTTATTAAGGCAAAACTTTACTTGGCCAAGTAAACCCCAGTATAAAGAGGTATAACTCAGTGATTCTATGTACTTAAACATGTAGTTTATAAGCCAGGTGCCCTAGCCTTAATCCCAGTCATTTAAGTCATAATTTCGATTAATAACAAACTGCAACAACCTGTGATAAAAAGTAGTCCGTGCTAGTTAATTTGATTTAGTCTTAAGAATATTAAGTTATAGAAGACTTTGTTGTTAAAGCTCACCATTTGCTGTTGTTGATTATATGCATCAAGTTAAGCCGGTGTGTATTTTAATTTTAATTATAGCGGTATCCTTAATACACCAAGAAGCCCCCTTACATGTTACTGTTTTTATACATTATTTTATTATAATTACAGGAACATACTTTATTTTTTGAAAAAAAATTATATAGTCATTCCAACTACTTACGGCTTTTTCTGCCACTGATTATATTTCTGTCTTTGCCAAAAAGAGTAAGAAAGCAATAGAGGGCTTACTTGAATTTAATAAAGCGGTGCATTTGACCAAAAAGCTCACTACTGCACCAACTGGAACGCGGCTAAGTACAGGTTGGTGCAAGCCAAAATGCAAGCAGAGGTAATACATCGGAGCTGGTTGTTTTCGGCAAGTTTGTAATCTGAACGCACCTACTATTTTGAAACTGACATTTCGACAGTGACTGAAATGAATACAAAATTCGTATTTATGTTTTTTAACATCTTTCAAAGTTAATCTAATCTTTGTTTTACTATTTCACATCTAAATCATGACACATCGAGTATTAAGCGGGAAAATTAATTAAAAAGGATACAAAGGGCTTACCATTAAGATCCCGCGTAGTTTTAAGTTTTTTATTTTCTTTCTTGTAAACTCTTCATAAAAATCAAACTTGAAAATCCAAGGAAAATTGGATTGAAATACTTAGCAAACAAACGGAAGATGGTCGTGTGCACTGCAAATCTACCGGAAAACAGGAGTTTTTTATACTTTAATGCAAAACAAGAACGTCCTGAAATTAGATTGTTTACACAGAAGATAAAACCTAAGACGATGCCGTTTTGTCCTTAATAAGGACTCATCAGCTGAGTGTACCACGAAGACAGACAATATCGGTCGCGCTTATTTTTCAAAAATTACGACTCAACCGGAAGAATTCTAGCCGATGGCGCATCCTGTGTAAACAATCTAGTTGACAACGTCAAAGCACTTACCTACTGTAGTTAGCAATAGGTGAAAGTAGCGTCGATCCTGCGAGAGACTTACAATTATGTCATCTGCATGCAGATTTCGTCAAATTACAATACAACCGATAAGTGTGGTACTGCACTATATAAAAAACAAACGAAAGATGAGTGTCTGCAACTGCAAAATGAAAAAGCAAAAGCAGTTTTTTGTACTTCCGTGCAAAATGTATTTCCTGAAACTCGATTGCTCACACGCAGGGCGACGCCGGCGCCGCGCCGTTTCGTCTTTATTAGGATTAGATTTGCAGTGAACACAGCCATCTTTAGTTTGTATTGTATGTCTCTCGCAAAATCGACGCTACCTCCAAGTAGTGCCAACTACAGTAGGTATTTTGTTGGTTTCGATCGATCACACAGAGGATGTCATGGACAGGATTTCCTCCGCTTGAGTCGTAATTTTTGGCACATAAACTCGACGCGATGAATCCCTAATAACGACGAGACGGCGTCGTCCTAGGTTCCACCTTCTGTGTGAAAAACCGAATTTTAGGAAGTTCATTTTGCACACACTTCTGTGAATGTAAATAGGCTTAACTTTTTTAGTAAGTCTCACTGTTAAAGTAAATATTTCAACCTATAGGTTGAATATACCTAACACGTTTAAAACAAAAAAAAAGCCAAGAGACACTAAATTTTTGACTTGTCTATAATGTCTATGCCATAATTTTAACAAGATAGGTAGGTAGGTATGGACGTACCTAACGATTAAGGTTAGTCATTTTATTCAAACGTAACAGATAATTTAAAAGTTTTGTTAAATTTTTCGAAACATACTACAGAACTATTAAAAGTATATCTATGTCTTAATTAAAACTGTTTATTAAGGCATTCATGGATAATAAACATAAATAACTACAGCTAGAGGTTCATTCTTCTTAATATGGCGCAGTTTTGTCCTGACTAGCCTCACTAGGGTTTGGCGTCCTTCAACTTGGAAGCACCCAGGTGTGGTTCAAATTTGTAGCTCCCCAGAAAGTACCGTTTTGTGGCGATTAGTAGTCAGTATGTTTATAAATTCTGAAAGAAACCATTTTTAGAAGGACTACCTTATTTAATATCGCAAGTTATTCATTAGCTAATATAACACCTCCATTTTTTTCCAAAAACACGGCATATATTGAACCAGTTTTCATAACAAAATATATATTTTTAAGAACTAAGTGACAAAACTAACTGAAATGAAAGTAACTGATTATGCATGTAAACTATACCAAATAGAAAAAACTTAAAACAAATGCAGTAATTTAGCTATAAACTGAAATTCAAACTAGGAGGTTATCTAAAAACTCAATCAAGAAAATGTTCCTTCCTCAAAGCCCACTAACTTCAAGGCTGCAACTTTCATCAGAGTCGCGTTCCAACTGGTGCAGTACTGCGCTTTTTGGGCAAGAGAGGCTATGATAAAAGAGAAGAAGAAGACTACGCTCGTAACTGCTGCTATATTGTTCTTCTCAGCCATTTAACTAAATTTTACTAGACGGTTTAGCCCAAAATGTTTTGATTGGTTAGGCTTGAAGAATATTTGGGGGGTTGCCCTTTCTACTGTCTAGAAACACATGGTACATATCAGAAGCTGGCGTGTCTACGCCCTACGTGAGACTTGTTACCAGAAACTTATACGCAGAATTTTCTTCCAAAATTGGTAGAGTTTATTAAGCATCATGCCAACGACAACATAACGTTTTGGCCAGACTTGGCCCCTGCTCATTACCAGAATGGCTGGAGAGCACAAAATGAGTAGAAGTTACGGCCTAGGCTCTTCCACAAACCAAGAGAGTGTGTTGTCGAAGAGAGCCAAACCCCAATGGTACGCGTCAAGATAAAACTGCATCATATTGAGAAAAATGGACCTCTGGCGATGATTTAGATAGTTAAAGTTATTGTCCTATACATAGTTTTAATCAAGATATGTATGTATTTTTAATAGTCCTGTAATATGTCCATATTCTTTTTCCCAAAACTTTTGAATTATACGTTAGTGTTTTTCGACTTTGTTTTAAACGCTCTGGGTATATCGATACCAATACTTCCAAATATTGGCTCTTATGTGTCTTTTAGATTTAAGTATTTAATATTAGTGCATAAGGTACCTTTGTTTGTTTACCATATTTTGAAGCTAAATGTACATTGACTACAAACCAAAAACAGGTAATTTAATATTAACCTAAAAGAGAATTGTTCTTAATCTGCATTTAGTTGGCCCTGAAAACATAGTAATACTTCCAAGGACTTAAAAGGTAATCTTATTACAGGGAAATATCTTTATTGTTTTTGAACGCACTTGAGGGTTTTATTAAAATCTTATGCATACAAAAAAAACACAACAAAAAAACTGCCAAAATAAAGGGCAACATGCATTTCACAATGTATAAATAATTTTTTTGTTGGTCATTTATTTTTGTGTTGGAAAATGAACGGAAAAAGATGGGGAGTCATTTTCGCATGCAATACATCTAAAAGTTTGGACGCTTTTTAGCTAGAAAACATTAACCGAAAAATATTTACAGTGATAACGGGACGCATTTGAAAGCTTATAATTATTTTAATCAACCTGGTGCAGCTTCCATGGGCGGTGTTTGTTTTAATCTAGTCATCGTTAACACTGTTTTGGATGGAGCAAAAAAATCGTAAATGCTATTCTTACAAAAGTTTCAACTGACTGACTGCATTGCAAACCATCACACCAAATTATGATCGACATCGATTTCTTAGTTATCGACTATTTAGAAGGCGAAAGTATAAGAAGTAAATTACAAAAATCGCAAGTAAATAAAGATGATAAATAAAGCTGACAAAGAATGTATGAGCAAGAATGAACAAGAAACAGAAAAAGAGAAGTAAAAGAATCTTTTCAGAATATATAGAAAAAAAAATTTCTGTCAGTGACCTTAGCTCAGAAAATGTCGAAGTGGTGTTCAAAACGGATCAAATCGAGTAGGTTGTTCAGTAATTAACGCTGGTCTGTCATACCATGAAGCGGTTTTTTGTACATTTCCTATAAATACCAAAATCAGAAAATTTACAAGACGCGGTCGGCTTTTTCATGGAAAAAATCATAAAAAATTTACAGCTCTTTGTGGCCAGACTGACTGGCAAAGAGTAATGATAAATTATAATAGTGACTCTGGAAAATTTTCATTTGCTAATCCGTCAAAAGTTTAAAGTTTGATTTCCAAATGCTTAAAAAAAATCATCAGAAACTAAGAGATCTCTGTTAGTTTTAAGAAAATTTGCTAATGGTAATGAACAATTTTCAACCTTCTTTAAATTCAGTTTATAAATGATCTTAAAGCTAGTGATTTAAATTCCTTTTATTGCAGCATTGCTCAAAATTTATCAAATAAAATAACTTCATATATTAATCCTTTACAATATTTAAACAATGTTAATGTTCAAGACTCGTTATTTTTAAGTCCAACGTCAGGTATAGAACTACAATCTATTTTTAAAAAACTTAGAAACAAAAAATCGCCAGGATGGGATAAGATTTCACTTTAAATTTTTGAGGCTCTTCCATCAAATGCGCTTAAAATATTGGCAGTAGTAATAAATAGATCTTTTTCAACAGAGTGTTTAAAAAAAGCAATAGTTGTTCCTCTCCTTAAGGGGACGATCACAACAACGCATCTAATTTTCGTCCAATAGCTCTAGTACCAAATTTAGCCAAAATTATTGAGAAATTAGTAGAGATTCTTTTAACGTATTTTCTTAACAAAAATATTTTGAATAAAAATCAGTTTGGATTTCAATTTTCAAAAAATGTTGATGATGCAGTGTTTGATTTTTTAGAGAGTCTTTATATGTGCCTTAATTCTGGGGAAAAGGCTTCGGCAGTGTTCTGTGATCTATCTAAGGCATTCGACTGTGTGGATCATGGAATACTGCTGAGCAAGCTGGAAATTTACGGAGGTAGGAGGATCGCACTGAAGTGGTTTAGGTCATATTTGACTGGAAGATCTCAATCTGTTTTATTTAAAAAAAAAAAACATCGGATAAACACAAAGTTTTTACAAGACTTCCTCAAGGGTCTATTTTGGGGTCTTTATTATTTTTAATTTTTGTTCTTTTATTTAATTTTTATTTTTTTAATCTTCCGATATCAGGTAGTATAACGCCTTTCTGCGATGACAACACTGTATTATGGCATAATCTAGATGCCGATAAACTGGCTGAGGATGTTCAAAGATACATTTGTTTAATAAAAGAATGGTGTTATGCAAATCGTCTTTCATTTAATGTTTTAAAGACTCACATCTTAAATTTTAAATGCAACATTCAAAACATTGAGCTGGAAAATGAAATTTTATCCAATCCTAGTGTTGATAGGTTTTTGGGAATTACAAATGACAACTGCTCAAAATTTGATAATCACGTTGAGTTACTTAAAAAGAAAGTTGCAACATGTTGCTATGCAATCAGAGTAATCAGAGAAAACCTTGGATTTGGTATTGGCCAAAATAGTTATTACTCACTTGTCGAATCGCCTTCGCTATGGTATTTGCTTTTGAGGGTCTTGTTACGAGGAACTATTTGATTCTGTATTTAGATTTCAGAAAAGGGCCTTAAGATACATGTGCAATGTAAAACGGCGTATATCGTGTAAATCCTTATTTATTGAGCATGGGATATTAACATTGTGTTGCATATTTATTCTGGAAACCGTCTGCTTAGTTTTAAAAAAGTATAAAAATTAACTTACCAGTATAAGGAATTACACATTGAGAGATCCCTCCCTTCCAATTCCTTATTCCGTCTTAGTTAAGAATTCTTTTGTTTATAGTGGAAAGATGCTATTTAATCAACTGCCATTGGAAATTAGACAGATTCACAACATACAAAAATTTAGATGTAAAACAAGGGAATTTTTGGCTGGTAAGGCGTATTATAGGTTGGATGAGTACATGCAATAATCAGTTGTTTTTTTTACTTTTTTACGTTTTTTACTTTTTCTACCTTTTTACTCTTTTAATTTTTAATTCTTTAATTTTTTGCTTATATTTTACTTGTGTTTCTTAGTTTTTTATTATTGTTATATTTATGTCGTTTGTGTATAATATATTTTTATCTCTGTGATGTGTGATGATGTTAAAAATTATCTTTACAAATTGTTTCGTTTTAATTTATTTATAATTTGATTGTTGTGACATTGTATTTCAAATCCTAGGTAGTAGTAGTAGTAGGTACCAAATAATATTTATAAAATTTTTGTAGTCTAAGATATTTGACAATTACTTTAGATAAGCAGGGCTTTGTCAATGTTCACTCGTTGTATCTATGACAATAAAGCTACTTTTGAATCTGAGTCTGTGACATCCATACTTTTTTGAGTCAAATAAAGATCAGCATTGGCTACTCTTTTGAATGAAAGGCACATTTTTCAAAAATAAGTTACGGCTCGGAACACTTTTTTGATTTTTCGCTGAATATGCAAAATTTTCATCGATTCCAATATTTGAATATTTCGAATTGGTGGTATTAAATAGAAATTTCAGCTTATTCGGCAGAAAATCAAAAAAGTGCTCCGTGCCGTATTTTAGTTTTTACAAAATGTGCCTTCCATTAAAAATTCAGGCAATTTTGATGTTTATTTGACTCCAAAGTGTATGGATATCACATGACGCGTTTTGAACGTCTCTCCGACATTTCCTGAGCTATGGTCACTCACAAAAAAAAAGAGTCTATAGTATTAAGAGTCTGAAGAGTGTCATATCACTTGTTATAAATAGTTGATTGATCGATAGGACAGTTGTTGTTTGTGTTGATACTATCAGACTAAAATTACTGTTGTCAAAAATTTAATTAATTTAAGGCTTAAAATATTTTAGCATAATTTAAGAGGCAACGTTTTTGATTAAGCAATTTTTACTATATTTTTCACATTTTTATGTCATGATTTGGCTTACATTTTAAAGGTTTCTTTCAAAACCTTCCATTATTAGAATAAAACACTCAAATTTTTCTGTTTTTTTTTTAGCGTTCAAAAAAAGTACTGCCAAAAAAAATGTCTTCTCTGTTAAAATGAAAAATATTTAGAGAGAGAGATATTTTAGTGAAGTGCAAAAATATTTAAGGTTGTTGAAGAGAGACAACAGGGTATAAAAAAAAATTTAGAGAAAGATAAAAATAATTTAAGGCAATTGTTTAATAATCACTTTTTTTATGTCATCTGTGTGTCATCTTGAGTGGTGTCGTGCACATGATTATTATTGTGCCATTTTTATAAAAAAAAACAGCAAAAATTTTAATTTTTTAAATCATTCAGCGTGTGAGATATAAGGTGGTATTAATTGCTTTCAATCAAAGTTCTTTACAGTTTTTATATTTACCCAAAAACGTGTCCTACCATAAGTGTATTTAAGCACATCTAAAAATCATTAACAGGTATTTAACTATATTATTTTAAGGGCCATCATGGCTTTACCATAAGGCCGGTATTACCCTATAATATTTATTTTTCAGAGATTTTTCGTTAAGGATTTTTGATGAAACATTTTCCGGTGGAAAATGTTTCATTAAATATCTTTTATAAACGATCTTTGACAAATAAATTATACAGTGTAATACCGACCTTACTAAAGAAATAATATTTATTTTAGTTATTAAAAGCGCTAAGCATTTCTCAAAACGCATGGTTAAACACCAAGCAATTTCTAGCCGATTTGTCGCTAGTTTTGTTTTACTTTACCCGTGCTCAATCATATTCTTTATAGTAGAGCAAGAGTTCAAGGTATAAAATATGAATACGAAATGGTAAATGTACCTCAAAATTGTGGATAAGGGCTCGGCACACCAATCCAAAGGTGAGCAATTACGATTTTCACATATATGATGTAGTAGTACCCCCAGACCAAAAATCAACTCGTGTGCCGGACTTTATTCATGGATAAGGGTTGCATAAGTGGGCATTTTTAGAGTGGTGTGCCGAACCCTTATCCATAAATGAGGTCCGGCACACGAGTTGATTTTTAGTCTGGGGGTACTGCTATATCATATATTTAAAAATGGTTGGGGTTACCCTATCCATCACGTAACCTCTAAATGTGCCCACCTTTGGATTGGTGTGCCGAATCCTTATTCACAATTTTTAGGTACAAGATTGTCCATTTCGTATTTAAGAAGAGAAAATGCACATTGTTTCAAAAAATGGCGAGGGTTACCTTTTTATCATAATTTTGACGGCGAACGCTTGTACAGGGTGTTCCAAATTCGAGGGGCCTCTGTAGCTTTGGGCTTTTGCAGCATAGTTAGCCCTAATATACGTGTTACGGGCTCGATTTTCAAGAGAAGTCGAAAACTAAAAACCGCATTGCGATATGTCGAAGCATTACTGAGCTGCAGGATGATTCTCAAAAATGTGCGATTTTCTCTTAAAGCCTTTAGTGCCCGAGATATCACACAAAGTTATATTTTTTTAAATGGGATACCTCCAATTCTAAAACAAATGCTCAAAGTGACGGCCGTTTTCTTGTAAATATATCCTACATCTTCTCTTGACCCTATTTTCTGCATTAAGAAGTTATACGCACGAAGCTGCCTGAGCGCAGTACGAAGTTCCTCTTCCAATTCCCTTCTAGTAGTTGGGCGATTTTGAGATACAAGGTCTTTGACTCTCCCCCACAAAAAGAAGTCGCAAGGGATCAGGTCTGGAGACCTGGGGGGGCCAATATATACAACCTTCATTTCCGATCCAGTTTTCGGCAAACACAATATTTAGCAAATTAGTAATGTTTCGTGTATTGTGAGGAGGTGCACCGTCATGTTGAAAGTGTAACTCATTATTTTGCTGAAGTGGCAAATTGTCGATAAACGGAATCACCTGCTCTTCTAAAATTTATTGGTATCTTTCGGCATTTAAATTGCCATAAAAAATATATGGCCCAATAATTTGTCCTTTGTAGATGCCTACCCATACCTTAAAACTGAACCTTCCCTGATTCGCTTGTTTCACCGTAATATGGGAATATTCGGTCACTAGAAATCGTTGCCTCATCCGTCCAAATAACTTTTCTGGCAAAATCGGGGTCTTCTTGGCTTTTATTTAGGTACCACCTGCAAAATGCACGTCTTGGAGCAAAATCTCGTTGCCGTAATTGGTGCACCCGTCGGGGTCGATAGGGCCTAAACTGGTGTTTTTTAAGCACCGGAACGGCATTGCTGCGTTCAATTCCAGTGTTTCTCTCCATAGCCCTGGTGGAAGTATTCGGGTTAATTCTATTTCTCCTAGAACCGTTAGTTCTTCCAACTCTCGATCTCTGGCTAGGCTTCTATACGTCCTAGGCCGCGGTTTTGTAAAGGATCCGTATTCTTGTAGATGACGTTTTAACTTCAAAAATATTTTTGAGCTAGGTTGCCTTCTTTCCGGATATCTCTGGAAATATAGATTTAACGCCGTCTGTCGATTTTCGTTACTTTCAATATAACATTTTATCACGTCGTACTTTTTAAAGTTTTCAAACATCTTGACGAAGATGCCACTTTTGACACTTGGGCTGGTTTATCATGGCAATTGTTTTTATTTGATCATAGCTACCTAGATAGATACCCTAAAACTGCATAGGTCAGAGTTAAACACAGCCTACTATGGTAATTATTAAAAATTGCAGATATCTGTTTAACTACTTAATAAAAATAGGTGTGTGACACATCGTTTAACAGGAAATTTTATTACAAAACTAATTTTTTTTTTAAATTGGGGTATTCCATTTAAAAAAAAATGTAACTTTGTGTTATATCTCGTAAACTAAAGGGTGTAAGACAAAATCGGTGAGACAGGTAGATTTGTCCTTAAAAAATCTTTATTTTTACAAATAAAAAAGTTGTAGAAGGTTTTTAGAAACGCACATTTTTGAGAATCGCCCTGTAGCTCAGAAACGCTTTGACATATCGCAATGCGGTTTTTAGTTTTTGACTTCTCTTGAAAATCGGGCCCGTAACATGTATATTCGTTTTGGGCTAACTATGCTGCAAAAGCCCAAAGCTATAGAGGCCTCTCGAATTTGGACCACCCTGTACTATAGAGTATAAAACCAATGACTATATTCGGCTGAGCAATAAAACCATCAAAAGTTTTTACTGCCGCTTTTCTGGCTCCCATGGTATTAAAAATAATCTGATATTTTAAAATTAAACGAGAAAGGACGGACAGACAGTCACATGCATGGCGGCGGAGAATAATGAGACGATTTAAATTCAGCGCCAGATCGACGAAACTCGTCACATTCGGCGACGTAAAGATAGGTTAGGTGGTTTTTCTCTGACATGAAAAGAATTTTCAGAAATTTAGTCTGTATGCATAGATTTGGGTTAGGTGTATAATTTTATTCCCTACTAACACAATCGTCGGCATAATATCGGGCCAATGTTGACGACGTTGGCCTGATTTTATGCCAACGGTTTTTGTTTGTAGGGTTAGACTTAAAGCGTTGAAGTTATTTAGAAATGTTTATCATATATTTTTACACCAATTCAACTGTAACTAAACCTATACATGGAACTAACTAAAACAACTACTCCGAGGGCAAATACCCCTACCGGTATTGAATTACAAAGTTAGTTCAAAGCTTTCGTTGGCAAAGAAATTAAAACAATTCTGTTTTTCACGTGTTTGCCAACGTATTTTGTAAAGACACGAGTCTGCAGGCTCCGTCATCAATCGCTAATCCACGACCGGTTTCGATTTTATTGAATCTCATCAGGTGAATCCAGGCAAGAACTCCGTGTAGAGTTAACGCTATACAGAAACTGACTAAAACAACTACTCCGAGGGCAAATAGCCTGCGTCGCGTCAGGACGTGTTCCGCACAAAGGCCACTCGTGTCTTTGCAAAATACGTTGTCTAATAATAAATAATAATAAACCTATTTACTGCCCAAGTTCCAAGAAATGCATTTCTTTACATTCGGGAACGTAAAGATAGGTTAGGTGGTTTTTCTTTATCATGAAGAGAAGCATCAGAAATCAAGCGCAAATCTAGAGGGGGGTCATGGGGGTCATGATCCCCCCCTGGGCGGTTCACATCTTTTTTTTTAATATCTAAATAACAAAAATACCTTAACTTGAACATCATATCTAGTCACTTCCCGAAATTTTATGTGAAATTCTTTCAACATACGTAAAAAGTATTGTGGAGTCAAAAAGACGTAACATTGATAATCCAGTGCACATTTTTTCTGAAAACTGAAAATACTGTTACTTTAAGGCGTCGTGCAAAACCAAAACGAACGCTGTCGGTAATATTATTTTCGCAGGAGTGTCTACATTCCTCTTCTAGACTCCATAACAAGCGACCTTCAAGAGCGGTTATCTCCAGAGGTACTAACAGGATTGACGCTTCTCCATGCTCATAAAAACGTTTCTATGGAACTGGAGGAAGTAATTAATCGTAACGCGAGAAGACAGAAGAGCAAAATGGATTTTGTAATTTGGTTCCATTTTTTAAGTAAAATTTTTGGATATTTTTGCGTCTTTTTTTTCTCGCCTTGGGAGGGGGAAAATATGTCCGCTTACCTTTACGCCACTGATGTGACTCCCCCCTCTTAAGTAAAAACCTGGATCTGTCCTTGTAAGAAATTCAGTCGATCTGCACAGATTTGGAACAAGTTTAAGCTGAATACGCCCATGTTTGCCTGTGGTTTTTTCTTGAAACTTTTGGCAAAACTTTTTATATGGTCATAACTTTTGCTTTTTTTTAACCGATGTTTATGTAACAAAACCTGTCTATACTGCCGAATAATTTCAGAAAATAGTAGTAAAACCTATATGCAAAAAAATCAACAGACAGAGTCTTATTCCATGTTATAGTCTAGCTTTTTTTCGAATTTTTTGAACTATTTTCTTGTCCTCGATTTTGATTTAGTAAAACGTGTGCACTGTCCAAGGCCCCTATTCTTCAAATGATGAAAAATTGGTCTTAACTAAGAGAATTACTTTCGATCAATATCGGCAAAAGTGAGAGAAACCGATTTAAACCAAAGATTTAGACCAATAAGATGCATATTAGCGAGAGAATTTGATTCCCTGGCAGCAGAATTTCTATCAGTGAGTGTATTCTTGAATCGAGAGAAAATTTGCTTACAGGGAGTCGAATTATCTCGGTACTATGCATCTTAGTGGTCCAAATCTTCGGCTAAAACCGGTTTCTCTCAATTTTGCCCGATATTGATGGAAAGCAATTCTCTTAGTCAAGACCAATAGAATTACTTTCAACGAATATCGGGCAAAAATGAGTGAAACCGATTTAAACGGAAGATTTGGACCAATGAGATGCAGAGCAGCGAGAGAATTTAACTTCCTGGGAGAAAATTTTCTCTCGATTCAAGAATAGGCCCCTGTTCGAGAATAAGGGCACAGGAATCCAAGAAATAGAGCACTTAGTGAAACTAATAAAAATATGTTTATTAGAATCAGTTTAGCACGTTCTCCGTAATAATGAACAATTCCAAAAATTGGATGTTTCGTATTCATATCGGTAATATTTAGATATTGTTACAAAGTAACTAAGTTTTAGGAATTATATAGCTAATAGTTTTGGAGTTGAATTAAGGTAAGAGTAAGAGTTGAATTTCGATAATAGTTTTCGAGTTTTGGTTGAAATCGAAAAAAGTTAGGCGTTTCCACCCTCCACTCCCCTCGTAGGGGAAAGAGGTGCCTCATAATACCATATTATTGTATTTTCACTGGAACTGTATTCGCATACCAACTTTGAATTCAATCGGAGATGTAGAAGTTAGTCAAAATTGAGTGACAAGATTTGACCCGAACATACATACATACATAGAGGTGAAGTTAAATAAAAGCTTGTAAAAACCATAGGTACTGTGTAGCAATTTTTCATGATAACATGCATGAAAATTACCATGATGTTCTTGGCATCGCGTTGTCAAATCTAAATTTACATAAAATTTTATATTATCGTTGTGTCTGTGTGTACCCAACAATATCATCATACACTAAGCTTCCAATTTGCTAAGGACCCTGTTTCACAGTTCGATCAGGGCTTATATCTATGAATATTCATAAAGGCAGTGGGTACAATAGAGTTTCGATAAAATCGTCATTTCCATATTCATCCAACAAAGGGTTTTTTTCGAAAAACAAACACGTTAGGAATTATCAAATCACTATTATTTTACAAATATAAAACTCTTACAATATCTCGTTTGTAATTTAATAAAAAAGAAAAAAAAACAAGAAACTAAAAAGAAAGTTATGTGAAAACAAATAAAATACTAATTTCTAACATGACTGTGGCTACTGCATAAGAGCTCCTTATTTTTAAAGAATAAAACATAACTCTTAATGGTGTGTTCAAAGTTATGTCTAATGCGCAAAACATAATTCGTTTATTTTTAGATAAGGTAGACTTTAATTAAATTCTTACTGAGTTTTCGGAGGGTGTCCATATGGATTTTTTAAATGAAAAATAGATAGTTTTTTTGTCATGCCAATTGACAGGCCGAAAATTTTTCTCATATGTAAAACTGTCCATAAGAGGTGTGGACTTATCGCTAAATTAATACGTGATAATTCTCCAGTAGGTGATAATTCCCCAGTGGGTGATAATTCCACTGCTCTGACGTGATCTCAATAATATCCCGTAAAGCATTATATGTATATGACGATATGGAATAAACAACGACCTACGGCCTTAGCAACGCATAACTGGATAAAACAAATTCGCCGACGCGCTGAGTTTCCGAGTTTCGATACAAAATGAACCGTTTCGGGTTTTTATTCGAGGCCAAAATCGACTCGCACATAAAAAAAAAACATACCAAAGAGCACCAGAAAAAATAAGAAGTTTGTCTGGAACCAATTTATGGAGTTCTGCAAAGCCAAAAAATCTGAATTGAAGCAGGAAACGCCGGTGAGCGAGATTGCAAAAATTTTTAAGGAGGAGTATAAAGAAACTACCGTAAAAACAATTTGAAACGTCATAGCAAAATTAATCATGGATGAATATTATAAAAAATATGGCATAAAGTTTGACCCATTTCAAGATATAATTTTCAAATCTGCAAGAGAAGCAAAAAACGTAAAACGACGGGATTTGCAGTCTAAAGAGGACAAGGAAACTAAAATCAACTGCCTTGAAATTTGATGAAATCCGGAAACTAGTGAGTAGCTGTAATGAAGAGACACTAGACGGGATGCAACAAAAGCTGTTCTTTGTGTTATCCTATAAACTAGCTTGGAGAGGAGGAGAAGGCTGCAGGGCCAAGTTGCTGTTGAGAGTTGAGTAGAAGAGATATCGTGGAAAATGATCGCCTGTTTTTAACGATCAATCCGTTCTGGAAATTGGGACGTTAATGGTTTAAGAACATACCCGTGGGCAAGAACGAGATGGCGAAGTGGACAAGACGCAGGCTGCACAGGGAGTAGACGTGAAGAAAAAAAAGATTACAAATCACTCACTGAGGGCAACTGCTGTGTCTCATCTCGCAAAAAGCGGAGTTGCTGAACAGGAACTTATAGAGATGACAGGTCATCTAGCTCCAAGTCCATCCCGAGCTCTCTGCAGATAGACAAAGAGCATCATCATCGAGAAAATGCGAGTAAGTCAGAGCCGCACTAGTGTAGAGGAAATTTTGAAAAGTGAAGATTGGAACGAATGCATGGCAGAGCCAAGCAATGTAACTTCAGTTATGGAGAAAAAAAATACTTTTATCTATATTACCTATAATAATTGTACAATTAAAAACAATAAATAATCTAATTTCTATATTCATGAAATTTTCTAACGAATACCATTCGCGCTTTGAGAATTAATTCTGAAAGAACGTGTGGGCCAGAAACCTCTTAAAATAGTAAATTATTCAAAAATATGAAGCTGCAAATATCTTCCCAATTTTTTTATATCATGGTTAAGTAGGCTATAAAGCATCCCAAAACAATGGAATCATATTTATGTGTTGCCATGGAGACGTGTAAACGCGTACAAAAGTTTAGTGGATTTGTTATTGTAAGCAGTTATTAATTAATGTTATCAAAAAGTTTCAGGTTATAAGCAGTCAAAACTTGTTGTTTGCGAATTAAAAAATATTTTATGATGAATAGCGCTCAAGCAGGTAATTTTTTTAAGCCAATAGTTTTTTGTCATTCATTTGGGGATGCGAGAATATTTGGAATTATTACATATTGTTGCAAATGTTGGCAACGAAGTACATATTAAGTTAATTTGACCAAAAATATCAAAATGTTTTACATATACAGGGTTCCTAAGATTTTCCTTAGGGATAGGAATTCAATAAATCAAACAGAAATGGCATAGAAAGTTCTGCGCGCACAAAAGAAACAGGTATATTGGCAATGGTGCCAGTTTGTTATTATCTCCGGACTGCTTTCATGAGAAAAAATTGTCGCATAAATTATAGTTGCAATAATAACCGTTGACAAGATGTCTGCAAATTCCGCTAGATGGCGGCCACACCATGAGATTATCGAGGAAAAAATTAGATGTTTTCAGGTCCAAACCAGAGCTTTTTCTTGCTTAAAGGAGGCGGCAGGGTCCATTATTTACGATACTGAGCGATAAACTCGTGAGGTTGTTAACATTAGAAAGAAATATCTTCGCTTTCAATTAAATTTATTTCCATTCTGTTCTATTAGTGACATCTATCCGGAAACGGCCAAACCATGCAGCTAGCACTAGCAGCCAAAGAAATCAATAAACGGCGCTGTTTTTTCTGCAGAGCTTTTTGCTTGCGATATTATTGATTTTAAATAAAGCTGGCCCTACACTACATTTAATATTTTCGAGGTGTTTTATGACATGATCTCGAAACATGTAGCGAACCAATTCTTCAAAACTAGCGGGAGGGTAAAAGCGAAAAATAAGGAGCTGCCAATATTTGTAACACCCAAAAAGGGGTGAAAAGATTTATTTTGCTCTGTTTCTTTACAAAAAACGTTTTTTTTACGAAAAACTTGAGCTCTGCCACTTTTTTTATTTTTTTCTTCAACTTTCTCAAAATTTTCGTCATACCGTAGAAAAAAATTATTTCCCCCATGGCCATACTCTACTTTTATTCGAAAAAATTTAAAAAGCAGAGACGGGATCAGTTTTCCTAAAACGGGGGATCTTGGTTTCGAGTGAGAAGATAAAGGGCGCCGCAGGCAAAAATTTTTCAATTAAATTACCCGAACGCAAAAATGTTAGAAAAATAAAGCACGAAATAAAAATGGCGCCGCTTACAATTTTTTTTCAAAAATTACGTAATTTCGGGAACGCAAAGAAATAGATCTAAAGAGTATAATTTTTAAGAAAAAAATATCAATTTTCTCGCCCTCCTCCACTGGGACTACAGGGGCCGTGCACAAATTACGTAATGGTCATATGGGGGAGGGGGGTTACAGAACGTTACGTAGGGGGGAGGGGGTTTTCGACAGCGTTTGCATTTGTGTGAAACTAAGAAAATTGGAAATGAAAATAAGTGAAAAGTTTTTTTTTTAGGGGGAAATCGTTACGTAGTATTAGGGGAGTGGCGTGCCAAACCGTTACAAAACATTACATAGGGAGGGGGTCAAAAATTGGTAAAATCACTGTTACGTAATTTGTGCACGGCCCCACATCTGCCTATTCCTCCTTTTTGATTTCGAATCAAAGTGCAAAACCCGGGTTGGACGTTCGAAGGCGTCAACCCGTCCTATTTGCTTAATAAAGTTTCTACGGAAATATGTCTATCGATTTTTTGTGTTTTCTTAATCAGTTTTGTATTTTGTTTGATACTTTTGTAAATTGTTTTCATTATTTAGTCGCATAGAATTCTTTAAACTTCCCTTACATTTTCACATAAAATTGACACCTTTTTTATATACATTTTTGCATACCTATTTTTTATGACCCTGTACATTAAATCTGTAATATTTTCGCACACGCTGTATAACATCGTTATTTATACAAACTTTAGAATAGCTTCAAATATATTCTAAAAATTACTAATCTAAGTTGTTTTAAGTGTTTTATAACAAAAAAAATACATGAAACCTAACTTAACGCTTTTTCCATATTTTAACAGATTTGTGGCCCACAGTGAGACGCGACGGTCCGGTTATTTAACGTTTCGGATAATTTATTAGTTTTTGTTTTTAATTTTCAAAATAATAGTTATTTATGTACCTAGGTCTTAAAGACAGCGTTTAACGCCCGCAGAGTGAAAATAAAGAAAAATAAAGACTCGAGCCGGTAGACGAGGGTTTTTACACGTTGAGGTCGGTAAATGCTATTTAGGGACGAAATAGATGCAATGTTTAAGTCACAAACGTGTTTTTTAGGAAAAAAAGACTTCATGAATTATTCCACAAAAAAAAACTGTTGGTCTAAAGCTCTCTAATATTTTGGCAACACACGAATCACGGTCAGTAAGCTGGCGGCCAGTTTATTCTGTCAAGCAATCTGACAAAAACATTGAATAATGCTCCTAGCAACACATAAGAACCCAATAAACAAACTGAGCGTCACTTGAGAAGTTTCTTCTAAATTTTCATACAAACTGCATTGTTTTCACGATTTCAATTGATATCGATGAACAGAGTTCACCAAGTCTTCCCAAGGAAATCCTGAATGCCCCCTAAGAGGCAAAGAAGGACCTTTTGCCGGCGAAATCCAGAAAACTTTATGAAAAGACAGGGACTATGTTTTGTGGTATTCAGAGAAAAATATTGATGAAAGTGGATGCCTTAACCTAAAAGAAGACACTTTGCTGGCGTACTTCAAACTGCAGCAACTGCATCTTTAATTTTAAGTGGGATTGATTTGTACCTATAATTATGTAATTTGTTTATCGCTGTTCTTAAAATAAAAATTGAAAAAATAAAACAAAAGCTTGCTTTTCATTGCTGCTACATCTATGAAAACACCGAAAAAAAAATATATCTAGGTAAAAAGCCTCTTTGTTTTGAACGGACAAAATGCAAAAAAGCAAAATTAATTTCAATTTCAGCAAAAATCACTTTAATGCCCGCGTGCGTTAAGTGAGCTCTAGGGCGTTAAAGTGCTACTCTACGCTCTAAAACTCGGGCGGTAAAAGGCATTTTTACGCCCGATTGTGCATAAAATTAGTTGGTGGTTTTCCGTCTGAAGCAAAAATTTTTACCTTTTTAATTCAGTTCCGAGAAAGTAGAGCATAAAAACTACCCAAATTTATTGCTTTTATTCAAATGCGTTTTAAAGCAGATACCTATTCAATTATTCATGAAAGTACGCTTAAACAGAAAAAAAACCCTTGGGTGTATCTTGGGTATACCGAGCGCAGTGTCACCCTGTCGGAAATGGGCGTGGAATTTAATAAAAGCTCGACAAAACACACATCCGTACTTCGTACGTCGAAATTCTTATCTTAACCGTCCGTACGTTTGCGGCGTTTCACCGTAGCCCTTAACCATATATGGCGTTCAAATGTGAATAGTGTCAAATAGCGTTAGTCGTCGGGCGTTTTAAGCCCGACCAAAAACTATCTAATGAATAATTTAATTGGTATTTTTTAATTCAACCCACACTTACCTGTCAAAATATTTTTTTCTTTGAAATATATTTTTTTTAATATATTTTTCCATTTTCGTACTGGTTGTATTTGGTACTGAATATGCCTTTCAGGCAAAACTGGTCTACATTTTTAATAAATACTCTGGTACAAAGACCTCAGATAAATTTTGTTGCCTTCATTCTTCAAAGTTTAAATATTATTTTATCCCACTGCGGTAAAACGGTTACCAAGTTTTTTGCAAGTTTTTACGGTACCACGTTTATCACTTTTGTCTTTACATGTTTTGCATTTTATATACTTGTTTTTTGACCTGCAGACCAAATAAATTGTTTCATTTTAATAACTCGTATATAAGCAAAATTGGATGTCACATTGGATATCAGTGGCTATCCTGAATTCTATGCTGAAATGTCCGATAGAAAAACAAAAGAGGGTTCTGGCAATTGTCAGTAAAAATACATGGCCCATGTTAATTTAGAATGAACGTGGGCACAAATTAAAATTCAATTCAATTACCAAGATCAACAAGGAAAAATTTATTTTGTTTTCGGTCCATCGTTATTTTTTTGGATGTTGGAAAAATTGGGCAAACATTCTGTGGTTTGCCCAAATCGTAAAAATAATAAACTTTCCAAAGGAACTATTATGTAACGTAAAAGCGGCTATATTACCTTTCATACTTCGCCCATAGATTGTCACAGGCAATATCTCAAAAGCAAAAACGGCAGAAAAGTACAATTTCACACATTTAACAAAAAGGATGCTAATCATCCCCCCAGTCATTAAGGGGGCAGAGCTACGGCGGCGATGATACTTTTTTTAAAATTAAATGTATATTTTGGAAAATTTAAATAAGAGATTTTCCGTCTGTTAAAAAAAAATATATGTGTGTTAAAAAAAAACATGTGTGGAAAATCACCTCCATGAGACAAATGAGTTAAACAAGAAAAAGGAAACTCGGTCATTCTTTGTCTAACTCCTTGCTTTTATTTAAGAGTTTTTGTAATTTTATTTCAAAACCGTTAGAGAAAAAGGTAACATAAAACAGAAGGAGAAGCTCTATGTATCGCATTTAAAAAAAAATATTGTCTCCGCTCTAGCTCGGCCCCCTGAATGGCTGACGGCACGTTTAGCATCCAAAAAGATGCTCTTTTGTAAACCATCTAATTATGTAAAATTTTATTCCTTTGTTCTTAAAAGCTGCTGAATATTTATAATTTTCATTAACTGGGATTAGTTTTTAACTGCTACTAGTGAGAAATCAGCTAAAAATTCCCGAATAGGATATGAAACTCCTTTCCTCAGTTTTAAGAACACGGGCCTAGGCATCTAACAATATAGGGAGCTGAAATGAAAGAGACAGATAATTAGTATTAGGCATCTGATTACTTAACAAGCCTTGTCGACGCGAGTCTTTAGTTTTTCTAGGTCAGTTCATTTCATGTCACACAGCAGAGGGGCTACTAGCTGACTAATAAATTGAAATTAAGTTTTTTTGGATATTGGTATCAAATGATTGTAAAATATAATGACATTTTATCAGCAACACTTTCCTTAGTACGAATTCCTAGGTGCGCAGAGGATGGTTTATTTATAGGGGTAACCGGACCATAACGGGCATGTTAAGGGAGATACATTTACATACTAAAACTTATCGTAAAAGTAAAGACACTTTTCACAATTTGATTCTTAGGTTGTTATCTATTACGTAAAAGTAAAATTTAAACCAAAACTGTAATATTGCAATTTGCTCATTTTTACCCAATGGTGGGGGCATGCATGAGTGAATGTAGTAATGCGGGCAGGACAATTCCCATGTACCTAGGCCATCTTGCTGGGCCCGTTGCACGCCTGCTATTCATGGTTTAGCCCTGGAAGCCTGCCTCTTTCGCAAAAGAACATATTTTCTAAAAACAAAAGATCAAAAGATCTTCGGTAGAAATAACGAAAACACACAAAGAACCAAAACAAAAAGAGAAATGATTAAACGATGTTTCGCTCTGGGTAACCAGCGTGATCTCGTCAGTGCTTTCACTGGTTACCTTCCCCATACATCATTAAACACCATCATACACTTTGACTTCCAAATTTGAATCACTCACAAATAGGCATCGTTCCGCACTGGTACTTATCCATGGATAAACGAGCTCACGCTGATTACCCAGAGCGCCACATCGTTTATTCATTTCTCTTTTCGTTTTGATTCTTTGTGTGTTCCTTGTGGGATACTCATCCAGATTTGAATTTTCGTTATTTCCACCCAAGATCTTTTGTTTTTAGATTCTTTTCAGTTTTTTAACTTCTCTTTTGATTTTGAATTGCCCTAGGAGCATAATCTTATTGGAAATATTAAAACGGCGCGCCAGGACGAATCCGTATCAGGTAACTTGAATAAGTACCAGTGCGGAACGATGCCTATTTGTGAGTGATTCAAAGTTGGAAATCAAAGTGTATGATGGTGTTTAATGATGTATGGGGAGGGTGACCAGTGAAACCACTGACGAGCCTACGCTGGTTGCCCAAGGCAAAACATCGTTTAATTATTTCTCTTTTCGCTTTGGTTCTTTATGTGTTCCTTGTGGGATGCTCATCCAGGTTTGAATTTTCGTTATTTCCACCCAAGATCTTTTGATTTTTCGGTTGATGTAACTAATTTGAAAGCTTTTTAACTTCTTTTTTGAACATATTTTCTGTGCTGTAACAATGGTGGGGCATAATGAGTATGTGGGTGGGAGAGTGGGGCATAGTGAGCAAATAAGTGGAGAAAATGGAAAAAGCAGAAAACAACAAGTTTAAGAACTCACTTAACGCACGTCTCCGCGGTCCTCATCTTGTCCTGCGCAAAACCAATCGGCCACAAGGAAAAGAAGTTACCCATCATTGACTAAATTCGAAATAAAGATAGTGGCAATATAAGTATTATTCGGTTACACATTTTTCTCAATTCCTTCTCCAATGTAATTTTTTTTCTTTTTTACTGGGTTTTTAATGTTTTTGTTTGTTAGTTGTTGGGCATAAATAGCATAAACTCATTGTGTTACATTAAGATATTATTATTTACATAAATCTAAAGTCAAAAAATTTACATAAAAAAATGTTTCATAAAATAACTTTTGTTTCTTTAACTACATTATATTTACGTAATAAGGGAACTTTGTGCATAGCATTATGCAGAACGGAAGTTACTTTTTATCTTTTTGTGACATTAGAAGTATATTAATATTGTATACACAATATGCCTTTAATTTTTACAAAAATGTTACAATTCAATACGTAACATTTATAGAACATTTATGTTATAGTAGTAGTAGTAGATGGGCGGCCGTAGCCTGGCAATTAGGCCGCATAATGGACCCTTTTTGCCATACCCCCCCGTGCACTCCCGACTGATGCACGTGCCTCTTAGGATGCAAGTTTTCCTTCTCTAAGAGGACTTAATTTTTGTCTGATACCTCTTTGTCGAGGGTAGGGATCTTTAGACTGCGCAGCAAGTATAAACAGTAGACCGCCGGCTTTACACCCCCTCCGAAGGGTGGTCCTGCTACATGTTAGATTTGCATCTATCTAACATCGCTAACGTCCCTGCAGAACTTGTTTGACTGTAGACTTTTCTCCCCAGCAGCCCGCCGTCATATAGGTTGACCCGAAAATCGAGGTCACAGTCGGAGGTTTGAGACGCATTCCTTGGAGTGGTCCTGCTACCCGAAAGTGCTACCGCCTCTTTCCAAGTCACTCTCTGTCGACTCCTGCTACCAAATCTGTCAGAGTCCATTTGCGTCCCATGGAGTCCCGATCTCGGAGAATTCCAGGTCGTCCTTTTTGGGTCACCGGCTAGTTATAAATTTATATAGTAGTTACATAAAGAGTACGTTATTTACGTGACGTCAAGTTTACCTTGATGTTATTTGTAACAGATATAAATATTATGTAAAAAAATGTACCACCGATTTTACCTTTTGATTTACTTTCTAGTTACTAGTTAATCAATATTTGCCATTTCCCAATTTCTTGTTGCCATATATTATTTAGGTTATTTTAATTACATATTATTTACGTAAAATGTAGGGAACTTTGTGCATGGTATAATGCAGATCATGGAAGTATTTTTTACCTTGTTATGACTTCCAGTTTACCTAGACTTTATGTAACAATGAAATATTTACGTAATGGTGTTGGCTGAGTATGAACAACGTTATACAAATATTTACAATCTACATATATACATAAGAGTTAATTAAGGGTGTTTATTTAGTTATGTTATAATCTTATTTCCAATATATGTAAAATAAAAAACCGACTTAAATTGTCCTAAAAATAAGATCACATTTAAAAACAAATATTCTGTACTAACTGAACTACACGGCCTCTTAAGTGAACAAGGAGGTGTGACGCGAAAAGGGTGCCCATGATGTCCCGGATTCCCTGATATTATATTTTATTTTAATGTTTTTAAAAACAGTGGAACGAGCCATAACCAAATTAAGATTGCTTAATTTCTGAAAATCTATCAAAAAATATATTTTTTGATTAAATTTAGAATCATCACTCAGATTATGCATTACTTAAGATCTGTCGTGTGGATCAAAGCTCTTCAAACCGGCAAAAGCTCGTGAATATTTATAGAGCCTTTTGGTTGATCACAAGTTGAAAATGCAAAACAGTCAATTTGCATTCATTTGTTTTTGATGAGAGCTTTTTATTTAACATCCTGATTGTTGTTGCAAAAAAGTGCAACCAAGTTTGTGTTTATTTAGTTGGAAACTTTCTATGGTCTTAATTTCATGCTCTTTTTAGTTGGAGATGTATAATAGTTGTTATTGGTTTTAAAAAAATGCTATAACTAAGCTCACACTTCACTTTTTGTTCATTTGTAAAAAAATATATATATTTCTTGAACTATGTGTTTTTGCGTTTGTGCCATCCAGCATTATTTGATCTTCCATATACATCTTAGAGAGCAACACCAGAAATTAAAATCATCGTAAAAAACAACAATCGAGCATTAAAGAAAAGTTGATGTTACTTTCGTGCGCCATCTTGGATTTCAAGATGGCCACCACAAAAGCAAAAATTATGTGTCAAAAGCTTTTTAAATTAATTTTTTCTTAGTTTTTATGGTTCAGCCTATAAACCTTATGGACCAATCCTGTCAACTTGACAAAGTGCTAGCTGGTACACAAAGAACACAGCAATTTTTTGCATTTGGTCTTTTATATTTTTAGCGCCAAATTCCTGGTAAAACCTTGGTGCAAAAAAGGCCAATAAAATTGACCATTTTTGCAGAATTTCAAACTAGATTTTCATTTGTGAGAAAAAAGATTCTATACAAATGGCAAAAATTCGTTTTTGAAAAATTTAATTTTTTAAAGAATGGCATAAAATTCAAAACGCCAATTTTTGCAAATTTTAAAATATTTAAAAAAATTTCCCGAAGAAACTAAACTTGAAACAAAAAAGTATATTCGAAATTTTTTACTTAATATTGAATGCGTTAATCTATTTTTTTTACTGTTTTTAAATATAAGTTTTTTATTTTTGAGAAATTTTCGATTTTTTTAAGGGTGTTACTATGGAAGATTTTGATTTTTATAATAAATAATTAGTGAAGGGGCATGTGTAAGTCCGTGGGATTTTTAATGAAGGAGTTTTGTGACTATGTGGGAATGATAGTTCTTTAGTCACACAATCAAGTGTTACTGGGTGTTTTGTTTGCATCCGTGTAGAAGGAGCTGATATGACGTCATCTTTCAAGATGGCGGCCAAAAATCATAAAAAATACAACTTTCGCAACCAGGCCATGATTATACTCGATTCCATATAATTCGAGGACGCGGATAACCAAATATTTACTTTTAAGGTCATCCGACATTAAATGACTTTGAAAATCGCAAAAAACAAGATTTTTGCCATTTTTTCCTCATAAAATATTTAATAATTCGACGTTTTGTCAGACCAACTTCAAAACTTCATGACCTTAAAAAATACCCCAGTAAAATTAACAAATTGCAAAAATAACATACTAAAGGGCGTTATTCATCAACTATTCAAACGAAGAGAACCAAGTTTGGCAACAAAGATAAGAAGAGCAAGTCCAACAGTTTTGTTAAAAAAAATTTACTTACTATGAAAAAAAAAGTTAGTTGATGCATAACCCCAATTGACCTTGAAAATACCATGTAAAATTGGAAAACACGCTTTTTGTAGTGTTTTCCAATTTACCACTACGCAAAAACTTTATGTGCCGGAGAAAAAATTATCATCTTAGCCATAAAAAAAACACTTCATTTTAAACCTCCCCACCATTTTTTTTGATCTGGCGTTCCAGATGTTGGTGTAACAAAGGTAAAATTATGGAGATTTTTTTAAAGAGAAAATGGCAATAATCGTGCTTTTTGCGATTTTCAAGGTGATTTGAGGTCGTATGACCTCGAAAGTGATTTTTTTGGAATCGAGTATAATCACGCACCGGTTGAAAAAATTGTATTTTTTATGACTTTTCGACTGCCATTTTGGAAAATGTCATCTAAAACATCTGGTCCAGAATATGGTAATGTATATCTAACTTCTAGAACATAAAATTCACATTTTTTTTCATATTCGTATCACTCCTGCATTATTTGTTAATTTCGTGGGTTATGGGATTTGGCCGGAGAAAAAAAAAACAATTTTTTTCATTGGGACGTTTCGCCTCTATATCGGACCTTTTTCAACCCTAAAGACAGAACACAAGTAATTAGTTGGCCTAACAACAATAAGCAAAAACTGTTTTGTTCTTTGTTTCATTAACAAGGTTGTAACGAAGAAGTATGAAATAAAGTACAAGAGAAAACTTTTTAAAAAAACTTACTACAGAAAAGCTCGTCAAAAAGCCTGTTGGTACTGCGTATGGGATCCATCACTTTGCCTTTGGTCAAACACCTTATAGAATCTCAAAAAGTTGTAATTACCATTATACTCGACAGTGATTAATTATTTGATAAAATGTAGTCCTAGTAGCCACTTAGACATTTTAACTAACCAAATTGTTTTCTTTGATATTTGACAGCATCGTCCATCATTGTCAGTGCGCGCGGATAATTTCGCAAGAAAATTTTTTTTTTTTTAAATAAAATCTATAAAATGTATGACTTTAAAATCATGCACACGCGCGAACAACATATGCATATACAACATATAACAAAAATATTCAGGACACTTGGCTTTTTGCGAGTCTGCTGCATGGCTAATTTACCTAGTCATGTGATTTTGGCTTTCTCTTTAAAGCGAAGATTTTATATCAAAATTATTGAAAAGTTTTTGGTTACTTTCTAACAACTTAAAAAACTCTTACACATGAACAGCTTAGGGTGCAGAAAGTTTTCGTTGCTATTTTATAAAAGCTTGTGCAGCTATGGACTCCAACAGTTTTGTAGTGATTATTTTTAAAAAGTGTTTATTTCTATCTTATAAAACTTAAAAGAATTTAATCCAAAAGTTTTATAAGAAGAGTTTTGAAAATGTTTTTCTAATTATTTTATAAAACTTGAACCACTTTAAGCTAAAAGTTTTATTAGAATAGTTTTTAAAAGGTTTTGACTACGATCTTATAAACTTATGCCCCCCACTTGTATCTAACCCAACCGAAGGTAACCTCAATAAAATAAACAAATTTCTTAATTTCAAATTTGGGTGGAATGCCTGCGGCGCGGCGGCGTGGCGTGGCGCCCGGCGCTTCTACTGTCATATTGGCGTTGGTCATGGTTTATTTGTTGCTTTCTCACTTTTTCATTGCGGCACAATTTTAATATCTTATATATAATATGCGCCTGCAGGGCCTACGGCACTATAGTTTACATTATAAACACTAAATTTCTATGACAAATAGAAAAAATGGCCAGATTTCATCTCACTTTTTGGTTAGTTTTTAAAGCGGAAGGGACTTTTTATACCAAAAAGACTTTGCTTGGCGGGGATCTACTTACCTTCTAAATGTAAACTATTTTTTACCAACTGAAATTATAATTAGGTAATTATAAATACAAACAGTACGTTTACTGCATAGTCATCTTTTAAAAAAACCTTAGTAAGGGGGGGACCCAAATATGATACGGTGAGATAGTGTTAATAAATATTATGATCCGACTTAAATGTATTTGAGTCCCCATCCCTTACTAACATTTTTTGAAAAGGTGACCAAGCAGTCAAAGTAAAGTTTGTGTTTGTAACTGCCTACTTATTACCCTACTGCGTGAAAGAAAAGTTAATATTTTCGTATGAGCCGGTAGAACCGTCCCCCAAGAAAAGTCTTTTTGGTACGCCACTGCCTACATAGAACTTAAATTGACAACCATTTATTGTTTTGTTGCTTTAGAGACCATCAAAAATATTTCGAAAAAATAACGGTTGTGTGGTAGCCAAGCTTTCTCCATTTGGTATTACCCAAGTATATGTATTGGGGCTAAAAAAATCGAGCAACACACCGGATGGAGTTTTCCACCCTTGACGCATACCCTTGGATAATACCTTTCCTGTATCCATCCCACATAGCAATTTGTCCTTAGCACGTTTACAGAATATCCTCAAGAAGAAATAGAATATGTTAAGCATGTTCTAAATTAACATTGGAACATCTTTAACATGTGCTAAGAATAGGTTACGTTCTTATCAGATGATTGCCATGTGCTTAGCACATATAGCAACGGGTTAACCTTAGCACCGTTAACTCTTAAAATATGGCCTAAAATAAAATAAAAAATAGATTTTTGAGCTCTAAAGACCATGTCCTATCACAATACACTCTAAGAAAAAAAAATAAAAACAAATAATAAAAAAAAAGTAAGACGCGCCGACGGGGTTCAAACAAACAACCTACGGGTTGAGAGACCAAAGCTATATCCACTGTACGTACCATGCGCTTATGAAGAAATAAGTTGAAACCGCGGAATATAAGCGTTTTGGCGGATTCTTATGGTCGACATAATCAGAGAATTTTTACGTGTGGTCGAAGTAGACACTTCAGTTGGGATGTCTTTCTGAGTGCACGGAAATAAACGCTCATAATTTTATTGTATTATGCATATGATGTAGTTAATATTGTACCATATACTTTGCAATGATATTATTATTATATTATATTATAGAGTAACATTATTTTGATGTTCTGCTTTTACGGTAGCAGAATAGCTTGTGCACTAAAAAGTCCAAATAATGTTTCAATAAGTGATATATACTTTGCATATGCTAAAGATATTCTAAAAATTAACTTCTTTAATGAAGCGCATTCTTTTGATGTTCTTTTGCAGTACCAGAATAGCATATGCGCTAAAAAAACCAAATAATAATGTTTCAATAAGTGAAACATAACTCTGTGTTTCGGACTTCCATTGTCTATATTTTATTTATACACGACGTTTCGATCAGTACAATCTCTGATCGTCTTCAGGTGCAAACTGACGATCAGAGATTGTACTGATCGAAACGTCGTGTATAAATAAAATATAGACAATGGAAGTCCGAAACACAGAGTTAATTTCAAACACATCATTGTCTCAAACTTTCAAACAAGTGAAACATACTTTGCATATGATAAAGATGTTCTAATAGTAACCTTCTTTAGTGTTATATCTTTAGCATATGCCAGGAAAATACTTAGAAGCTCATTCTTTTGTTGTTCTTTTATATTTTATGGTAACAGAATAGCATGTGCGCTAAAATTAACGCTCAATTAGTACATTCATAGCATTTGCTGGATGGATATCTTTAATAGCATATACGTAAATAGTATGTACCAAGAATATGCTAAAGATGTACTCAAAAGGACATCCTCAAAACTAGGTTTAACACAAATGCTATGCATGTAAATGTTCTTTCATTGCTATGTGAGACTAGAATGGAGATGTTTGTATAAATTATTAGTTATTTGGATTAGCTATCTTACGAAATGGCTTTGGAAAAATACTATACAAAAATTGAATTTTAAATTAATTATCTACTCAAAATATACCATAATTCTAAAGATTTCTTGAAAGTCTTTCTTCTTCACAATGAAAGAAAGTGAGACTGCCGAGAAATTCCTATAAGAACTCATGTTAAGATATTTAAATATAAAATGCATTAAAAATCTGACTGATGATTAAGTTTTTTTCAAGACATTGAATTTACACTGAAAGGTGTAAATATTGATTTCTGAAACTCTGGAATCATTTTTAATTGTTTTTTACACCGGAACTTTTCGTCCATCTTAAGATCAATCATTCGGTGTTGCAAAGCTATTATTATTATTATGTAACATTTATTGTTAAAATGGTTTTACAATAGCTTCTTATATCTAGTAATTTTTACCTTCTAGTTACAATAAACATGCGTAAGAAAGAGAAAATACAAACTCTAAGTTATCTATTACCCAAAAGAAAATAACCTAACTAATTCAACAACAAACACAGAATTCATACATGCACAACAGAAACCTTGTACGTGGAAAAATGTAGGTTTCTATGGAAATGTTCATTTTAGGAAAGAAAATAATAATTTATATTAAAACTATAAACAAATTAACTTACAAAACATAGTAGTTATGGAATGAAAAAAACTAAAACGTTTTTGTTTTGTTTAATTACAAATTTTTTCAAATGAGGAAAAGAATGCAGATTTTTTCCAAAAAATACATAAAATACAAAGTGGAAGATAGGTACCTATATTGTTTAATAATTTATTTTTTTTGCAAACCACAAATGTTGGCGTGTAAAATTTGAAAAGTTTTCTCCCTTTCTGATTTTCTTAAAATATACCAGCATAACAGTCGGAAGCTCTTTCACTGCGCCTTGGAAGCTTTAAATCTTATATATTTATTTAAACTACGGAAACAATTAACGAGCACACAAACACACTCGGAACAAAAATCTGAACAAAATCACCGTGCAAAAGACTTTGAATGTGTCAGAGTTTTAATGCTATGGCTTGAAAATTTAAAGTAAACTTCCTCAAAAAACATAAAATTATAAATACTTCTCAATTTGGTTTTCAAGACTCTCTTAGCACTAATGATGCCATTTTTTCATTTTTGGAAAGCTTACATCTAAGTCTAAATGACAAAGAATATGCAGCGGCCGTCTTTTGCGATTTTTCCAAGGCCTTTGATTGTGTCAATCTCCAACTTTTAGCAAAAAAATTATACATTTATGGTTTTAGAGGGATATCTCTGTCATACTTAGCATCATTTACATCTGACAGACATCAATATGTGAAAAATGGAAATCAAAAGTCTGAGTTAAAGCCAATAAGGTATGGTGTTCCTCAGAGTTCGGTTCTTGGGCCCATTCTTTTCATCCTTTACATTAATGACCTCGCTAAAGTACAAATCCGAGGAAAACTTACTAACTTTGCTGATGATGCAACACTAAAGTGGAGTGATAAGTGTCCGGAAAGTTTAGAAAGAATGGTTAATTTTTAATAAATCCTCATATTATAAATTAAAGAATGGTGTGATTCGAATTATTTATGTTTTAATATTCAAAAAACAAAAGTTTTGAGTTTTAGATTAAATATTTCTGATGTACACTTAGAGGGTGGTACTATTAAAACTGATCAAAATATAAAATTTTTAGGCATATATATTGACAATCAATTAAAATTTAATCAACATATAATTAACCTAAATAAAAAACTGTGATCAGGATGTTTTGCAGTCAGGAAAACTTTTAATGAACTCGGTTCAAAGATGGCAAAAGACACCTATTATGCATTAATAGAGTCAAATTTAAGGTACGGAATTGCTTTTGTGGGGTTACTGCAATAAACATTTATTTAGATCCGTCTTTTTATTGCAGAAGCGAGCTGTTAGGTCTGTCTGTGGATCAGGTATAAGGGAACACTGCAAGCCTCTATTTCTTAGGGAAAAAATTATTGCTTTAGCTTGCCTTTTTATACTTGAAACAGTTTGTTGAATATACAAAAAACATAGAGATTTAACTGCTTCTCATACCTATAACACACGATCTCGTGACAATATTCCTCTTCCAATTCCCAGATATGCATATACTCAACATTCTGTGATATATGACGGCCTCAAAATGTATAACACACTCCCAGAAAATTGCAAAACATTTAATTCCTATAAATTATTCCGTAGATCAGTTAAAGACTTTTTAATAACTAAAGCCTATTATTATATCCAGCAGCAGCCAGTAGTAGGGATTTTATATTGTATTTTTTGTTAGATCATGTTTGTGTAATTCAAAATGTTTGTTATTTATTTTCCTTCTGTATTTTATTATTATTATATTATTTTTTATTATTTTAATCCAGACAACTCTGATTAAGTCAATTTTAGACTTTACAGTAATTATTGATAGCTAATACGTAGATATTACATACTATTTTTTTTTCTTTTGTTGTTGTTTGGTTTGCTTTTATTAGTTTAAGATAGCTTTGTCTATAAAAATCTTTGTATTTTTCGCCAGTAAAGCACATTGAATTGAATTTTAATATAAACAGGGTATCGATGGATCTGTAAGACTCGGGTCGGATTAGTATAAATGAAAAGGTGTAACATGTATTTTTGGTTGCAGTGCCTCCCAGCATACAAATTATCCCTCCCAGCGGTAAAGTGGTGACCAGAAAAGGCGGCCCAGTGTATTTTGAATGCAAAGCTAATGGTAACCCGACACCTACCGTTCAGTGGTCAAAAAAGGTAAATATCTTTATCGCTCCTAAGTCTGTCAATTTTGAAAAAATATTTAGTTTTATAAATTATATTTCATTTTGAATTGTGGCACTGGCGATTATTGTAAGAATTTTATTTACCAAATTTACAAAAATACTCCACACTTGATATAGTTGTTTCATTTATTATTTTTACTTAGTTTACTTAAATTGAGTTTTTTTAATAGTTTTTAATTGTTTGTATGTTCTCTTATTTCTTAGCACTAAAACAAAAAGTTTAAAAGGAGACTAAAATACACCTAATGATGAGGTTTAAATTCTAAATATTATACATTTACCAATATGTAAAGATTTCCCTTTCTAGACGCTATTTTCTAGAAAAATATATTACAGGTTTGTGTATGTGTTTATTCTACGGCTCTATACCACTCTGTTAGCATAAACTTTTGTCCGCTCTGGTTTGACAAACTTTTAAAGTATTGATTTTAATGTTTTTTAAATAAGGCTCTTGTTTAGTTAAGAGAACAAAACAATATTTCTCAGACGCTGTTTGCGAAAAATTCAATTTATCTTAAAATATGCAGAAACCATTATTGGTATGTATAAAAAGAATAATAGAGCGCGTGTTTTTTTAGTAATATTTTTTATTAACCTGTTTGGTATGGAATTTTACTCTGACAATATAACTTCTTAATTTACTTAGGTAGGCTTAAAATTAATTGCTGCGCTGATTCAGAAGCAACTTTAAAATGTAAATTGAACCGTTTCGAATTCTGATGGTAATGAACAAATCTTTTAATAGAATCGGAAAGTTGGAGAGACGAGAGCTTTCAGCCTTTTAATAACGTTTGGTTTTCATTGCTTGTGATATCTTAAATTAAAATCAAAAAGTTTTTAAATTAGAAACTAAAAAAATATTGCTTTAACATTTTCAAAAACTTAATAGTTGTTTCGGATTTAACTTTCAGGTCTTAGTTTTATAATATAACCTCTTTTACTCTCCAAATATTATCACTAATTAATAAACTACTGAAGTTATATTCTTTGCACAAGGTTAAAAAAACTTAAAGCAAGGGAAGTAGGTACGATAGAATTTATATCAACTGATTTAAGTGAATTATTATTAGGATAGCCTGCTACCTTCTGAACTTCAAGTAAAAACTGGCTATTTTCAGTATTATATGCAACAAGTTAAAAAAAATTAGAGCAAGGGGAGTACCCAAAAACCTATTGATTTTATTTAATTCTCAGGACGGTCTGCTACCTTCTGGCCTCCAAGTTGAAACTGGTTACGTCCTCAATATAAACGAAGTCCAAAGACATGATGCAGGGACGTATCAATGCACTGCATCAAACGGAATCGGACAGCCCGTCACTGGAGAAGTTACGTTACACGTTCTATGTAAGTCTGGTTAGATAGTTTTTGGTTGGGTCAGTTCACATCCCCATAACTTCTCCGACAACGATAACTTCAGCGCTATTTGACAGTTCAGAATAGATATTTTTTGGTCGAGCCAATTTACAGCCCGATAACTCCCTAATAATACGAGTCCGTTCCGGGAACGTACCTGCGACGTCCCACCATGACTTACAATACGTTCCAGGAACGACCTGTTTGGTGGCCGTACGTTCCGGGAACGTTCGGGAATTAGCGATGATTCCAAAAAATTTGTTGCGGGAACGTCCCTTGGAATCCGTACGTTACACATACGTTATTCGAGCGTCCCTGGGACCTATTTTTTTACGTCCTCCCACTCCCGGTCTGGTGAGGACTGCTACCGGACTTTTTAGAATCGTCCTAATGGACGTTTACTAAACGTCCCGGAGACCTCTTTTTGCTCAAGAAGATAACCCACTTTGGGTTATTTAAACGATCACAGAGTCAGCGGCGTACTCAGAAAAAATGGGGCCTGAGGAGGTATCCTCAGAAAAGCTAGAAGAAAATCAAAACTTAAAATTTTGTTTGAAAACTGTTTTTTTCTTAATTTTTGTTACCAAAAAAAACCTTTCTTTGAGTAATGAAATAAGCAAGTGTTAGATTTTTTTTTATCTTTGACAATGTTGTCAGGTTTTTTACGATACATCTTGTTTCAAATTATTATACAAAAATTAACCTATAACTTTGATCTATTTTTGAAGTAGAAAGTCTATGGTTGAAGCAGTTATTTCCTAGACGAATGTCTTTTTCTAGGTACCTATTTATTTATGCATGAATGATGATGATGATGACTTCTGACTTTTACCGGTTTTCCCGAAAGCGGCCACCCCTGTGTGCGTATACTTGGTGCATGCTTCTGTCTTATAACTTAGAGTATGTATTTGGATAATTGTGTACATGTGGGATCCAAAGAGGGCCCCCCATAACCCAGGGCCCAGGGCGAAGCGCCCCTATCGCCCCCCCCTCAGTACGCTGCACAGAGTAAATGTCACAAAAAAATCGATTCAACTCGGGAATAACATAACTATTCTACAACAGATGAATAGGAGAAGACGAGGTACCAAATGATGTCATGTGTTAGATAAAGAGCAATAACAAACTAGCCGAACGAAACGAATAACCAATGAACTTGAAGGGTGAATTGATTATTTAGAGGGATTATGCTATGACGTCATCTTGCTCTATAACAAAAGGATTCAAAATATTAAGGCTGATAAGGACTGTCCATAAATTAGGTGCGCAAAAAATAAGTAGACTTTTTCCATCAGATTGTTAAAAAATTAACTTTAACTTTTGTAGAAAAACGGCGCGCAAGATTTATTTTCAGTTCAAAACAGACGTTCCATCAACGTTCTATTTGAAACGTTTCTTGAACCGTTGCATAGTGGGAGAAATTTAATTTCTGGGTGGACAAAAATATTCTGAAGTTTTTGTTCAGACTTTATGGCGTATTTATGTTATTTTCAATTCAAGTAAACAAGTTCTTATATAAATGAAAGATAAAATCAATCCCACTATCCTACTTATGTTATAAATGCGGAAGTTTTTGTGTTGATATGTGTTTGTGGTTGTCCCTTAATCACGCAAAAATGGCTAAACCGATTTGGATAAAATTTATTAAGAAGACAGAGTGTGACATTTCGCTTACTGAGAGCTGTCAAGTGAAATTGTTTTTCGATATTTAAATAAAACATCTGTATATTATGACGATATCTTAACTAGGTGGAAGGTAAGGAAAGGAAGCGGGGTAGGTGGAAGGGTAAAGAACGAGGGTGGGAGAAGGGTGGGTGCTAGGGGTTGGATTAAATTGGTAGGAGGAAAAAAAAATTAGTTAAATGGTTGTGCACTGTTTCTAGTAATGGTATAATACTTGCTTTACCCATCAATTAACTATACGTCAAAAATATTTTTGAAAATGATCTTATTAACATTTAATAATAAT
Source organism: Oxystoma pomonae (assembly GCA_963921995.1). Classification (NCBI taxonomy): domain Eukaryota; kingdom Metazoa; phylum Arthropoda; class Insecta; order Coleoptera; family Brentidae; genus Oxystoma; species Oxystoma pomonae. The sequence goes on from OY998165.1 coordinate 94,946,272, forward strand.
TAACTAAATTTTTATAAATCTTTCTGATCACAAACTTTTTTATTTTTGGGTTTAGGAAGTTGAAATAAAAAGCATTCGATATAAAAGGACTTTTTCCATGTCCCTTAAAATGAACTGATTAGTTTATAAGGAAAGCCGATTTACATAATTTCCTATAGATTTCCAAATTTTTCATATTCTTAAAAAATATGTTTTTAACAATATTATTTGCCATGGACGTAATATCCAATTCTTTTTATCTCAGCTTTCTAGAACCAATAATAAAAAGTTTGCCACGTGGAAGGTTTATAAAAAGTCATTCTATACATAAAATTTTAGGAAGACGAAACTAGGCGCTAATATTTAGAGACATTTTATAAACTTTTATAAGTAGCCACCAATTTATTATGAAATTATGAACAAATCTTTTATAAATGAAGTAGCAAAATTTAACTGAAATTTGATTGACAATGCAAGAAAAAACCTATTTTTATAGTACTTAAATTTTCTACTCCAATATATAATTATTCAACATGGTGCCAAAAATACTTATATAACTTCGAAAGTCGCAAATAGACGCAAACTATATTTTGCTGAATTAAAGAAAATAATGTCGGCTTTGATCGTACAAACAAAATTTTTGTACCTTTTTTTTAAATGCCTTCTAAAGTTTGACAATATAAAAAATGCCTTCTTATTTTGTAGCATTTTTTACAAGTCCCAAAAAATGAGTTAGTTAAAATAAATTAATATTTTAAGATTATGTTAAATTAACCAGCACACACCTTTATAGAATTTTACCGAAAAAACGACTCATGATGACTGATGCAATTTAAGTTGACTCCTTGTCATGACCTACTCTGAGAATAATAATATAATGGTTAAACAACAGGGACATATGTATGTAATAACTTAAAGTTTCATCACACGGTTTTTGTCCTCCCAGTTTCGTCATTTCGCCCTCTGTGCACTGGCGGGAACATTCACAGGACGTACATTTTAAATCTTAGATTTTTCCGCCAAATTGTGTACCAATATGAGACGTTCCGTTCGGAACATTCCCTAGACTGCTGCTAGAAACGCTCCTAGCACGTACTGTTTGGATCGGTAACGTTACCGACCTACCGGACCTACAGGGGACGTTCCGAGAACAAAAGGTATTATTAGGACTTTACCAACAACAATAATTTAAACACTATTTGACAGTTCAAAATAGCCTTTTTGGTACAGGTTTCACGTTGACGAGTTATTTGATGTTTTTCCATTCTAAGACTTTTTGTACTCTCTCAATTAAGTTCCGAGAAAAAGTAGAGGATTCTTAAGTTATACCCATAGTTATTTCTTTTATTAAAATGCGTTTCAAATCAGGTACCTTTTTAATTATTCATAGAAGAAAAACGCTTGGGTGTGCTTTAGGTACTCTCGCCACTCTCCAAAATGGCTCGAAATTTGATACAAGCTTGACAAAACACAAATACGCATGTTCTTCATACGTCTAAGTCCTTATGTTAACCGTCCCTATATATGACGTTCAAATGTCTATTCAAAGTATATTTAACACATGGAATCAAGTTAAGCCAACTTGTTAATTTAAAATAAAAGGTAAATTAATAATTTAGTTTCAAAAAAAATATTGAAAAAAAAAACAAACTAAATTAGCCGACCCAACCTAGCCATTTGCACTAATGTTATTTAAAAGACATATATTTACACTACCAAAAAAATTGGATCATGACTGAAACCAGAGCATCAGTATATCCTCGATAAAAAACCTACGTACAAAATTTCTCTATTACCTCAGAATTGTTAAGTAAACCATCTTAAGTATGTGAAATTTTAGTTATCTGCCCTTTCTCTTGAGACAGCCTAAATATATCGTATTATTCGTTTACTTTAAATACTTCAAGTTTTTGTGGTCTTTTATTTTTTCATTTTTTGAACGAGAAAAACTTGACGTGAAGGATTTCATGTATATATTAGTATCAGTGATGCTCAATTAAACAAAATCCTTCTCAATTAAATAAATAAGCCCATAACCAAAACTATATACTACCAAAAAAATATAGTACAAAAAATTATATCTACAATTTTAAGTTGTTTACTATATTTTCCGGTTTTAACTACTACTAGTACTAAGTTCTTTTAAAAAAGAACGTTTAACAATTTGGTGTTAGACGGGGGGTTAGATCCCATGTATATTTTAAAAAAATTTAAAGTAAGTTTTATTACGAAACAGTAAGTTTTTAAACAATAATAACATGCTATTTATTTGCTTTAAAAGACTGCTTTTAAACTAATTTTCTGCGTTCTACTATTCGTCTAATTAACATAATTCTTCATCTATTTTTTATTGTACATTTGGCAATTTTTAGATCCACCTGAAGTAAGTGTTTTGAAGTCATGGGTAAACTCGGGTGAAGGACTAGAAGGAAAATTGGATTGTGTCGTGCATGCAGACCCTCCAGCAGAAGTAAGTAAATTAAACATAGTAGCGAATAGAATCCAAATAACTCCTATGAGTCTTGAATCGAGAGAAAATTTGCTCCTAGGGATTCAAATTCTCTCGCTACTATGCATCTCATTGGTCCAAATCTTCGGTTTACATCGGTTTCTCTCACTTTAGATACGATAGAAGACTAATAGAATTACTTTCGATCAATATCTGGCAAAAGTAAGAGCAAACGATTTAAATCGAAGATTTGACTCCATGGGAGCAAATTTTCTATCGATTCAATAATAGACCCCCTGGGTAGAACTTGCAAAGATAGTGAACTGCTGACACGAATCCTGATTGGGCGTAATCGGCTAGGCAAGCACGTGGCATAACTATGAGAAAAAATCCGTAGCCATTATAACTCTCTTAATCAAGTTAAATATTGAGAGCCAAAAAACTCTTCTGGGCGCCTGCAGACTGCCCAGGGCCAACCCTGATGTTTACATTATTTCCTTTATTTTTCAAAGGTATTATTGTTACACATTTTGAGATTTTTGGGAATCGAATTAAAAAAAACCCATCTGTCCACGGAGAGTGGGCTGGCCTGACATTTTGCCGTGTTCTTCTTTTTAATACCTAACAAATCCATCGGTCAAAAGAAAATTCACAATTTTCAGCGCAAGTATTTTTAAAAGTAAGGGAAGAGAATGCTCATATCTCTCCATGCACATCAGAAGCAACTAGGATCTTTAGATCTTTGAAACGTATGAGAACGCATGATCATGCTTATTTTTGCTTAAATTTCGGGGAGTTAACTCTGCGTGAGGTTCCAGAAATACTGGCCCAGGAGAAACTGTATACTCTATTATACATAAAGACAGAGGTTCTGAAAAAATTTTCTTAATAAACAATAATTGGGTGAGGTTGGGCAATGTCAAGCCTATCGAGATTTACTAATCTAGATTTGGCTGAAATTATTAGTTGAAAATTTGCCATCTGATACCTCCTATAAAACTCTATATATCGTGCATCGTTGGTTAGTAGATAAATATACATTTTGTACGACTGATAATCGTGAACGAGTACCTCCTTGTCTTTATAACATCTCTAAGTTTTTAAATCCGCAGTAGGCTTCCAATATCACCTCACTACTAACAAATCAATCGGACGAAAGAATTTCCGAATAGCCAGTCAAAACCCCAAACCCTCGATAGCTCAGTTGGTAGAGCATTAGACTGGCATTTTGGAGGTCCCGTGTTCAAATCCTAGCCGAGAAAAAAACTTTTTCCGATTTATTCCTCACCCTTTGCTCTCTACACCACAAATATTATCTGTAAAAATAAAGTTATTCAAACGTTAAGTAGCTGATTTTGGACAATTATTGATATTTTAACAAAGTGTTTCAAGCCATCTTAACATCCGATACCTACCTATACAAATCCTGTTGAATGCGGTCTAAAATTGAAAGCAGCGCGCTAATAATAGTAATAATGATTAAGACGTTTAACCCAAATATAATACACTACTAATACAACTCGTCGTGCTACAGACTTAGATACAATATGTAAATTTAAAAATTCGTTCACATTTTTTGTGTTAAGTACCTCATTATTAGACTAACTTGGTTAAAATAATTGCTAAACTTGGTAAATGACATATAGTCCTTAGGGTTATGAGACTAGGAGATTACTCTCGTAAAATGGTTCCGAAATTCCCTCAATTCAATCTCGTAGCTTTATCACTTACATACTTGAAGGCTTTTTCAAGCAGGGTTGATACCATTCTGGATTATAAAAGATTGGTCGGAATGTTTTGCATTTGCGACGCAGCAAGATATGGGAACTTTTAAAAATTTTTAGGTGGGATTTACTAAAATGGTTTAGTCTATTTTAGAACGATCCTAAGTTTAAATGTAATTTTTGGTTTTAAGCATTTTAAACCAACCCTCCTTGAGTTTTGGACATAGTTTGATTTATAAGAAGAATTTTAATATTTTTTTTATTGAAAAATCATCTTAACACAATCTTTTGTGTGATTTAAGAAGAAAGTTTTAATTTAGAAGAAAAGAAAATTAAAAAATTTAAACCCACGCGTTATTTAAATAGTAAACACCCTGTAAAACAGATTACAATTGGGGTTATATATTACTCTAATTAAAACTTACCCTTGTTAAATAATTTTTTCAATTAATACTTAATAATACGTTGTGTGTGAGCTTTTAGATAACCTCAATGTTTTAATTTCAGTTTGTAAATAAATTAATATAATTGTTTTGGGTTTCTTTGTTTGCTATATTTTTTGTGCGTAAATAATCAGTGACCTTCATTTATGTTTATTTTGCAACCTAGTGCCCTCATAAATATATTTTTTGTACTAAAAACGTGTTCAAAATATGGCGTTTCTCTGGACAAAATTGGAGGTGTTTTATTGGCTAATGACCAATCCTTGTAAAAACGGTTACTTAAGGAAATTATAAACGAACTTATTACCAGTTGTCACAAAACAATCCTTTCTGGTGGCTATAAATTTAAACCAGCCCCCCAGAAGTGGTCCAAAAAATCACCAACTTTATAACCTCAAACACAGATTTTTGGCGTATTCACCATTTGTCATTTTGAATCCTGTCAAAAAAAAATAGTTTTAGGGCATTTTCTCCTAAATGATAGTATATTTTGAGAAAAAAAGCAGTTTTTCAGTGGTATTTGGCAACAAAAATACAAAATGATCGATAACTTGGTGTCTTTTCTGTATGAAGTGTTTTTTGAAAATTGGTTTTAAAATTTAGTGCCCTCTACAGGTGTAAATATTTAGACCTGTGGGGGGTACTATTTTAGATCTTAGTAAATCCCACTGTTGGGGTTTGGGGTATTGGTTAATTTTATTTTATTTATATTTTTAATTATTGTATTGTGTTTAAAAAAAAGTTGCTGAAGTATTTTCATTACATCTCAAACTATTTTACGAGCTCTCAGGTAGGCCCGGGTGCTTATTTTTTTGTATTCTGGTTTTAATCAAAAGTCACCCTATACTTGTCTCTAAGTATTCCTGTGCTTATTGAAAACAAATTTATGTTGAAAAATGTACATATAGCTGTTTGTCCTAATTTATCCTCTAGTTTCAAGTTAAGTTTCCTACTTGTATTTTTTTTTCAAGATGATCTCTATCTACACTTTTTTGGATCATTAGAGGCTGCCTAAACGTTTGCGAAAATCAGTATCGTCGTATTGGCTAGCCGGCATTGGGTTTGCACGATGCCGGCTAGCATGCAGATGCAGCACTGCACAGGCCAGGCAGACATCTTCAATAATCTAGCCAGCACGGCTTTTGGCCCAACATAAGCTAAATTGGCAGCCGGAATGAATCGCGCCAGTGCCGGGCCATTTTAACATTTGCTGGATCGGGCCGGCACAGACCAGGCGGTCATTCCCAGTAACCAAACCCAAGCCCACGAATTTTTAATAGCCCCATTTCTAGGGGCTTAAAAAGAGGCAACATTTTTCTAATAACGTAGTTATATGTTTCATTCTAAAAAGCAATTGATTTTTTAGGGTTTTTTTTCGAAGTTTTCAAATAGTTACGGAAAGTCAAAGTTGTGCATTAAAAAAAATTGTTTCTTGCGAAGTAAATTAATCATGGTTTGTTTGTGATTGCAAAAAGTTTAGGGTTACCTATACTAAAAAAATCGATATCTCTTTTTATGTTTCTACCCCCTAGAGCGTATTTACATTACAACTATTATTTAATGAAAAATATTTTAGGAGTTCGCCATATCTTTATTACTATTACTTTTGGAAATTAATTCGTAGACAGCTGATTAAGCTCTTTAAGGAAATGGAATGTTAATACAATTATGTAAAACGGAGATTAAGTCTCGGCTCAAATAAGATTCGAATGTCTTTAAGCTGCATAGCTAGATATAGTCTAAGAGTTGATTTCTTGACTTTCTTAATGATAGTTTGCTTTATAGTTTTGGAGGAGCTTTCGGTGATCAAAGGAATGTAACCTTCTCGCCATAATTTGCCACTTAGCTCAAAAACAAGAATGAACAGAGGTGAGACGAGTCCGTCGACAACCTGATATTTTTGCAACGTTATTTGTTAAAGATTGTTCATACCTATAAAAAAGTTATGCTTTGTTTTAAGAATTTTTTTGCAAAATATTTAGAACCATATTTTTACTTTTATTGCAATATGTTGTGATTTAAGTGACACAAATTTGTCACCTAAATCTTCGGTTAACAATGTATATAAATTAAAAATAAAAACTTCCAACCTACTTGTCATACTTTTGCAAAAATGTCGAAACAAGTTAAAAAAATTCTTATTGCTGATTTGGAATCAGCGGAGTCAGTTTAGTATAAAAAGACCCCTTGCCGTGCTCCCTGCTCAAATATTTTTAAGAAGCCGTAGAGATTAGTCAAATTTTTTTCTTTATTTGCCAATAATATAAAAATAGATTTCTTTACGTTCACTGATCATGTTGGTATAAAAGGATAGCCGTCATTTATGGGTTATTTCCAATAACTTTTTAATTTGGACGGTATTAACGATCACAGCTACATCTATCAAGATTTTAAACAAAATATTTGCATGGATATATAGTTTGGTATCTGATCGATTATAGCCCAGTTGTTTAACGACCGTTCAATGCCAGTTCAATGTTTGATCCTGGTTTAAAGAAAATGGTGAGTTCTTCAATGTTGGTTCAGAACTTAAACGGAATGTTTCCATGCTCTTGAACCTGGTTCCCTTGAACGCCCATTTTTGAGGGTTCAAGCGAAAGTTCAAAAGAAAAAAAGCAGCTTTTTTTAAGAAAAGAAGAAATACGAATAAAATAGTAGTTTTCACAACTAGTGGCTGAAATAGTGCTTTTTTACAAGCGTTGGTTTAAGTAACGAGCGCAGCGAGGTATTTAAAACTCGAGTAAAAAAAGCACAGTTTAGCTTCGAGTTGTGAACACTATTTTTTTTAATACCTTTGTCGAAAAATCTAGGAAAAACAGGAATATACTTTTTTTAATACCTTCATCAGAAACATGATTTAAATAACTGTCTGCAGATAACTAAAGCATGGCTTTTTTGGTTACCGATGCAAGAAAACTTTTTTTTTATCACAATTAAAGATTTCTGTCTGTTTTTTACAAAAAATTAAAGAGAAATAATGAAAAATAGTATATTGAAAAAATTTAATTATTCTTGCCTAAAAATTAAGCCATTTCCGCCAGTTTTCACCAAGTATTTACGAAAAAATGATTTAAAAATATCGTAAAAATATCAAACTGTTCAATATTAAAATGTCGCAGCAATGAACGTCACCGAATATTTGTTGTTATTTCATTTAACAGCCGCCTTGATTTATAGAGTAAAGATGGTGTGTTTTGCGAGAAGTGCTCTTCGTTCGAGATTTTTAAAAGTATTTTCCTATTATTCTTGGATTTTTTGATAAAGGCATTAAAAAAAATAGTGTTCACAACTCGTGGCTAAACTGTGCTTTTTTTTACTCGCGTTTTTAAATACTATATATATAAAAAGCACTAGTTTAGCCACTAGTTGTGAAAACTACTATGATCTTGAACAAAGAGCACTTCTCCCAAAAAACTATCTTTACACTATAAATCAAGGCGGCTGGTAAATAAAATAAAAATGGTTTCCATAGCGATGTGCCTTTTTAATCGGTGACGTTCATTGTTGCGACATTTTAATCTTTGACAGTTTGATATTTTCACGATGTTTTTAGACGATTTTTTCATAAATACTTGGTAAAAACTGGCGGAAATGACTTAATTTTTACGCAAGAATAATTAGATTTTTTCAATATTACTATTTTCCGCTATTTCTCTATAATTTTGGGTAAAAGACGGAAAGGGAAATCTTTTTTTGCAACTGTGATAAAAAAAAAACTATTTTTGCTTCGGTAATCAAAAAAGCCATGCTTTAGTTATCTGCAGACAGCTACTAAAACGACGTTTTTGATGAAGATATAAAAAAAAATTATTTTATAGTTTTAAAGAGCCTTTGGCAAAAAAAAGTATAATTTCATTCCAGTAAGCCCTCAAGTAAGTCTCTGTCAATGTTTATTTTTTTCTATAATTACCGTTGAGGGTTTTTTAGACCAGTGGAAATTTGCAGGGTGTTGATCAAATACTTTTAATTGTAAAACTCTTTTGCAAAAAGGCCGAGCTTTCATATTTTTTAGTGTTGCTTCTTCATTTTGTTTTGGAAACTTGTGGCTGTCATTTATGCACTTAGGCCGCCCAAAAGTCTGGGCCCGTTTCGTCTACAAAAAACTTATTGGGCACTTAGGTACACAGTGAATCACCATATTTTCGATCCTCCCCTTTACCTCCCTTGTATTGAAGCTGGGAAAAAGTTTTATGTACATAAGTTACATAATTTTCTGTAAACTTTCCAATGTCGTCAACTGTCATATTTTAACATTAACTTCTTTATTTTAAATAAAACACCCTGTATATTTTTAAAATTTAGAATGACCTTTTTTTCCTTAATCTAAAAATATGAAATAAGTTGGGTTTATCTTGAAAGATTCTCTAATAAAAAGTAACCGTAGTTTAGGTGGTTCTTCGTTTAACACATTACTCTTATGGGTAAGTATGTTTCCTTTTACTCGAGAACCATCCAAGATAAATCCAAATTATTATATATTTTTGGAATATAAAAAAATTGCCAGTCTAAATTTAAAAATATTATATAGGGTATTCTATTTAAACTAAAGGAGTTATTGTCAAAATTTTACAGTTGCGATGACAGCTGCTAATTTTTTAGGACGTCTTTTGAAACTTTACACAAAATTATGCAACTTCTGTATATAAAGCTTTTTTCCAGCTTTAATATTAAGGAAGATAAGGGGCGTAAAAATTTGGTGAATCACCCTGTACACGGTACACTATCTGCATGGTTTATTTCTCTCTCACATTTTTGACTTAGTCTTGTTTTTTAAGGTTTAATCATGATTAACAATAATTGGAGTTTGTAATGAGTTTTGGTAAAACAAGTTTTAATGTAAAACAACAAATTCTAAACATCGATTAGTAAGTAATCATGATTAAAGCATAATCGCGGAATTTTTGCGTTGGTGGATACGAGCATTTCATTAAACATTGCCCCTGTTTTTTTGCTTTGCTAGGCCAACTAATACAGTCCCTTCGATTACCAAAAAGTTGGCAGACCTCTCTTTTTTAATTTCCTTATAGCCTTTCTTTACTTAAGAAAATCACCCGCTCTTGTAAAGAATACAAAATATTTAGAGTTATGTTTATTAATAATGTAGGTCGACAGTTGAAGTTCAGTAAACTGAACTGAGATATTTTGATTGAACAACCGAAGGTGAAAGCTGAACCAGGTTCATTCTTGAACCAAGTTTACTTGAACCCGCAGTTGAACCTTGATTGAACAACCGGGCCTATGTCTTGTACATTTTTTTTGATTTTCAAACACGTAATTTCGTCCTCCGTCTCGCGATGGGATTACAATTTTTTATGTTTCTACCTCTGACATTAAATATACGTTTAATATATAATGATCATGGTTTTTTATAATCTGCCATCTTTTTAAATTTTAATATAAGGAGAAAATGCAACAAAAAATCAAGTATGATACTAAATCCCGAATATGGTTGTCATGCTGTTTCTACCGGATCTCCGTCACACCACCTTTAGTTGTATAAGTGACCGTCAGGTGGCGGTATATGCAATTAAAATAAATCTGATTTTGTTGTTGTGCGTCAGTGTATTCGTGGGAAGCAAGGAGTTTAGTCAAAAACATGTTAGATTTTGACAGGCTTTTTCTAAGTACTTTTGAATGTATACCCCGGCCGATGTTTATATACCTAACTTCATTTTTGTATATAACATGTGTATGAATTTAGAAGGTATATTTTCAGCGAATGATATTACCGTCACGTCGGATCTCCGTCACGCAGCTCTTGAAGAATTCAAGCAACTTAGTTATTTATTTATTTTTTTTTTTGCAATATTCTTACTTTCTTGATTTGCGAAGTTTTTTTAAATAAATTAAGTTATTTTAAATTTAGGGTGTTTGCTTTTCTTTTTATATTTCCATCACATTTTCATATCTCCGTCACTCGCTTCATTACCGTCACCTCGTGTTTTAGTCATATTAACCACATTTATTTCGTGCGTTCTATTCTCTATCCGGATACCTTAATCCTAAGCGTTTATTTCACAGTTGAATTGAAATTGACTTGGCCCTAACTTCATGCTCAGTTGACAGTGGGATATTCAGAGGTTATGTTTTGTTGAAATCATTTTATTTTTTCCGAGGTTTTTCTCTTTAAAACAAATGGAATTTATTACAAATCCAAAATGATATGTGCATGAAAAAATAAATCAAAATTTCTAAACCTGCCTTGAAAATAAGATTTATCAATAATAAGATTTATCAACTTCTTAGTTCTTACCTGTTTTTTGCATGATTACTTCTTCTTGTCCATGCGACGTATATGAACAACGTTCAAAAAACTGGCAACATAAGTGGCGCAAAGCAAGATTTTTTTTTTACTTTAATGAAAAAAGCCAAATAAAAGCTCTACCGGTGCCTACGCGAAAAAGACCGCTCAGTTAAGTAAATACAACCTTACTTTTCCTCTTCTTTTCTACGACCACATATGAAAATGATGGATTTCACACGATTTGCATCATTAGAAAACGTTAAGTTTTACCCGTTTGTAGAAATTTTTCTGCACATTTGTGGAAAAATAAACGAAGACGTCAACTGTCATCATACTTTTCCGCACATGTGTTCCAAAGCAGTTTCATTCGATTTGTGCAAAATTAAATACCAATTTTTACAAAAATTAGCGCGATTCATCAGTGTTCGTAGGAAAAGTCAGTGGCGTAAGTGGCGTAGCCAGAAATCGACTCTGGGGAGGGGTTTCATCACTTAATAAAAATCAACTACCTATCTATGGCAAATTTTTAAAAATTAGGTAGGTGCCTATGGATTGAGCTCTTGAAGTGAAGAGGGGCGGTTTAATAGGTGTTGAGATAGTGTATACGAAACAAAAATAATTATTTTTAAAAGCAAGAGTCATCTAGTCTCATTTGCAGATTTTTCCAGAATTAACCCTGCGCCGCAGGCAAAATTTTTGTAAAAAATTGCACTGAAATATTATTTTTCACGTCTCAAATGTTTTTGACAAAATAACTGCCTGAAATTAAACAAAATTGTAACAACATTTCGAGCAACATTCAATATTGGTAGCGCCGCAGGCGAACATTGACAAAAAAAAAATCTTTAGGAATTTTTATCTCTTAGGTTTTTTGTAAAATATTTTTGAAAAAGTAGATTGGGTTAGATGCCAAGAAGGGGTGGGTTGCGGTGGTATACATAAATTTGTTGCCAAATCATAAATGCGCTGCAGATGAAAATTTTAAGAAAAATTATACTAAAAACAACATTATTAGGGGAGATCGGTTAAGATTGTAACAAAAATTACATTTTATTTTTTTAGACGTTACTGTAACCCCAATTAAAAAAAAAGAAAATCCATCAAACGCTCTATGTTTTTGGAAATTACCTGGTACTTTTATTTTTTTTTGAGTTAAGTGAGGTATGTTTAAAAAAAATTAAATATAACTCGATGTCAAGTGTTACAATCATCACCTAAAAGTGTCGGTAGTAACGGGAGCGAGCGTCGATTGTAACAGGCATACTTCAAGTTAATAGACTCAAGGAAATAAAATAAAAATATTAGATATCTAGAAAAAGTTATTTATTATATTTAGGGTTACATATAACTAAACAATCTTACAAAACTAAACACATACATATAAACGCGGAAATTAAACAAACGTGATTTAAAAATTATTCAGAAATATCGGAATTTTCAGATTCACAATTCTGGCACACAAATAAGGGGTTGTTTTTGGCACATTTGGAGTGAGCCCATTCTTTACATTGCCTGCATTGTAGCCAGTCCTCGCGGCTCCTTTTGTACATGCCAAAACACACTAGACAGGCCACATCTTCTTCAGATTCTGAAGATTCACTTTCTTCAAGTTTCTGCTTCTGTATTTTGGCAAGTTTTTTTTGGAGTGGTTTTTTGCTCATGAGATTTTTCTTAAAAGATTTATTATTTTTGTTTGCAAGACGTTCTTCCAGCAACATCTTTTCAGAGGTGTCTGTAAGTATAGCGGTCTTTCTCTTTTGTCGTCCAACATTTTTAGGCTTCGTAAAATCTGCCTTGGGTAGAAAACATTAGGTTTTCGAGAGTAAATTTTCTATTAGGAGATTCTTGATTAGTTTTTGAAGAAGCAGGTTGGGCTGACAGGTCTTTAGATTTTTTGTTTGGAGGTTCTTAATCAAGTTTTGAAGAAAAAGATGGAGTTGAGAGGTTTCTAAGAAAGGAAACTTGCCTTGAAGTTGATGTTGGGGACAATATTTTCTGTACAGAGACTGAATCTGTTGAAGGAGCGGGATCGTTGTTATCATTATTTTCCGGAGGTCTATCTGTTACGGTACTTGGAGCAAACTCGTCTTCAGTAAAAACCTCTCTGTTATACGAATAAATTCCGGTGCAACTAAAGCCAGACAATATATTTCTAGGAGTTATAGCTGGAGGTAAAACATTTCGGGTGATTTCAGGAATGTTGTAAATTGTCATCCTTTTTTCGGGATTGTTTCTCATCCAGGTGTCACACTCAGAATTATACGCTCTTTTAAATAGCCCATACTCGGTATGGTCTAGCGGCTGAAGCTTGTGTGACGTGTGTGGAGGAAATGACAAAAGGGTTATGAAATTTTCTCTTCAAAAATTTATAACTGCAAGTGATAGGTGGGAAGAATGTTTGTCCAAAATAAGCAACACTTGATTATTTTCTGCAGGTTTGGCATATTTTGCAAAATGCTTAATAAATATCAAGAAATCATCTTCCTTCATCCTACCGCTCTTGTTCACTGTTCCCAAGCATCCTGGTGGTCCATCCCTAACAAAACAGTCATGATATCTGAATAAAGGAAATATGAACATCGGTGGAATGCTGTTTACTATTGCGTTGACAGCTAAGCACATTGTTACTAAAGTGCCTCTTTCTTGGGAAGTTATGGCTACCACTTGCTTAACCCCTTTTATAGCGATCACTTTGCAGGGCTTTTGTACCGTTGTGCAGCCTGTCTCATATAATACACATCAGCTAAATTTTCAAAAAAATGACTTACATTCTCTTTGCTAAAATTTATTGCTCGAGCTAAGCTTGTGGACTCGGCTGTTCTAATAGACAAAGTAGAATTTCTTTTGAGAAACGCTGTTAGTTTAGTATTTTGAAGCCATTTTATTAGTATCCCAGTTTTTTGGGTATTTCAAGTTATTGGTTGACGCAAACTCATAGGTCAGTTTTTTCATTTTCTTTGTGGAAAGACCAAAATACAACTTGGATGCGTTCTGCACATACCTGCCTAATTCCAATTCTTGTTCCTCAGAGAATACTTTATTATGAGACCAGTAACCAATACGTGGCTGTATGTTATTTCGCAAAGATTTGACGTAATGGTGCAAAGATACGTGACATATACCATATTGCCTTGCAGCAGCTCTTGAAGAGATCGCTTCATTGAGTACTCTGTTGGCAGCTAGTTTGTAAACCTTTTGAGGAATATTGTATCTGTTGTCTTGGCTTTATATTGCCTAAAAGAAAAAAGAAACTTTAAAAACTATTATAATATTTTCAGCCGTGGCGGTTGTAACATGTTACAAACGACACCAGCGGGAATGTTACAACTGACACCAAGGCACACCTTTATATTTCCATCACATAAAAACAACCCCAACCTCAAAACCTTAAAACTCCAAATAGCTAATTAAATACTCAAATATATGCTAATTCCAATGGTATAAGTATGTTATAGCTTCAAATCAAACTTAGAAAGATATTCACAAAATAAAATAATATTAAAAACTTACTTTTAGCACAGACAGAGATCATCGAATTTCGCAAATTAAAAAACTACAACATATGTGGCCTACCCACGCGCTTCAGACGCATAGGGTAGTTGGTGTCTCATAGCATAGATGGTGATACTAGGTTAAATGTTACAATCGACATTCGTTACAACCTTTACCGATCTCCCCTACCGTTTTGAATGCTGATAAAAATTCCTTAGAATTAAACTAAAGCTATAACAATTAATGACCTCATAGCACCGCAGGCAAAATATTTAAAATATAGGGCATCACACCAAAAACACATCACAAATTGAAGTAAAAGGTCAAAAAAGTGGGGGAGCTACGGCTCTCCCTGTGGCCCTTGATGTGACGCCCTTGATCATCATTAATTTATTGTAGATTGGGTTGGACCTGCTGGACCCCCCCCCCCCCTTCCCATTGCTACGCCACTGAAAAAGTAGCGCACAGAATTCGATAGAAAGTAACTTTCTTGCACTCGCCTGTTGTTTCACACAACATTCACGCTAGTGTAAAATTTGACATTTTCTTCCCTTGTTATGTAACATACTATTTCATACTTGACCAAATAACAATGATAAAAACGTATTTCGAATGCCTTCATGTCTTCAAGAAAAATGAGACACCCATTGTGTTTCATTTGAAAATCAAAAGTTAACCTGGTTTTCATGGAAACGGTTTGACATGTTTCACTAGAACGTAAAATCCCAAATTTTTAACCTTATAATATTTGACTAAAAACTGTGTTTTTTATTTATAGGTTACCTGGTATCAAGACTCATTTCAACTTCAGCCTACTGACCGACGGGTAATGACAAAAAACGCCCAAACCTACAGTCTGATAATAAAAAACGTTCAGTCGTCGGATTTCGGAAATTACAGCTGTCTCGTGTCCAATTCTATCGGGAGAGACAAAAGGTGAGGATGCTAAACATAGATAAATAAGTGCCTCTGAAACTACTAAATTTTAAAAAAAATTATCTCGACGAGTATTTGAAATTAGAACCTTTAGAATTCCTTCTAGTGCTCTTCGAAATGTGCTACTGGAGCATTGGGTTTTTCCCTTGTAGGTATTAAGAAATCCTTTGAGTGTATTTACTTGTCAGTGGTAAGGCGGCATTAAATAGGAAACTGAGATTTAACTCCTTGAAAGTTATTTATTCCAATCCTGAACAAAGAATACCATTTATTACCTACTTCTTGCCGTCCAGAAGAAGACGTAGAAAAGTTAAGTTATACAACTTGAATGGTTTACAGAAAACGTACTTTTGGGATGCTGGTCATGAGGGGAAGAACTAGAGCGGCATGTTACTTTCTTTAGATTGGACAACCTGTATATTTTGGAAAATTTAAATATACTTTTTATTTTAATAAAATGATGATGAATGACGGATTTCAAACGATATGCATCCTTAGAAAACGTTAAATTTCAGCCGTGTGTAGAAATTTTTCTGCGCTTGTATGGAAAAGTAATTTTCCGCACAAGTGTGGAAAAGTGGATGGTAACGTTACCTGTCACCATACTTTTCTGCACATATGCTGCAAAGTACTTTTCCGCACATGTGCTGCAACGTACTTTTGCACACATGTGCGGAAAAGCAGTTTCATTTGATTTGTACAAAATTAAAGATCAATTTTTACAAAAATTATTGCAATTCATTAGTGTTCGTAGGAAAAATAGCGTGCATAACTTGATAGAAAGTAACTTTCTTACACTCACGTGTTGTTTCACTCGGCTAGTGCCTCGTTCACAAAATTCACGCTCGTGTGAAACTACCACGCAGTATTTAAATGGAAAAATGTTTCCCGTGATATTCAGATGCGGCTTAAGGCCACAAAAACGGTGGTATCACTAATACCATTTCGAGTGAGATCGTGCAGTGTTCAGAATACGGCGCGAACACTATAGGTGAGGAAACGAATAATTTATTAGGAACGTAGTAACTTAAGTATCCGTGAGCCTACTAAATTACGTGACCTTGGCGTTTCAGAATTCCGGTAGAATACTGCTTACAAAGAAAAAACCATAACTTTTTTGTTATCAGATAATAGGATTTATAAAAAATCTACAACCGTATCCAAAGGATTTTTCAAAATTTGGTGTATTTTTTTGAAAAAATAAAAAAGTTCAAAAATTGCTGTTCCTAATTTCTGTATTATCGACGAGGCTAAAGCAAAAGCCAGGTAAGATTTTTGACTATTGTTAGCCGTGTTTATTTTATTTCGAAAATGAGAGAGTCCAGTGAGGAATTCAAAAATAAACATTCCTGCTAAATTTCAACACATTCCGTTTTCTCGTTTCCGATATTTTGCCCGGTAAAGATTGGCCCAAAATCAGCAAAGCAGTGTTGTCAAATCTATGCTCTTTTTGTGGCCTTAAATATGTTATTATGCATGCATTATAGGACACACTAAGAAACATTTTTTACTATGGACACAACCTTGGATCTACGAGAGGGGAGCCGAAAATAGCTGTCAAAGTTTGACATGTAAAATAAAAGTTGTCAATTCCTACTAAGTTAAGCAAGCTGTGAAGACTGCTGTGAATTCCTATTAAAATGACGGTACCTATTTGTTTCAGGTTTTAATATTTTGTGACATATCATATAACATTTTACGCTTTTGTCAGAACGCTGAATCCAAAAATTGAATTAAAAGTGGCAGCTGTGGGGGCTTGTCATTTGTTCTAACTAAAAAAAAAGTGTTGAATTTAGCTCTTATTTATAGCGTATTCTGTTGAGACAGTTAGGGCAACACTGAGATATCTCTGTCTCTTGTTTTTACCTAAAACCGCAAAGGACAGAAATATCCGAGTGCTGCACTGAAAGTCTCCATAGAATACGCTATTAATTTAAAAACAGTTTATTGATAACTAATACAAGTAACAATCTATATATAAGTGGCATTTTTTTTAAACTGTCAAATTCTGAAAATAGGATAAAGGCGGTTTTTTAATTTTAACAATTTTTAAGTATGTCATAGAGACTTTTACACTTCACTGGCATAGAATCCAATTTTAAAGTTGTCAAATAGAATGACAGTTGACCGAACCTGTCAAAAAATTGAGCAGGAAAAACCTTTTGTTATTTTTCTGTATAAGTGTTGTTTCTGACAAATTTGGGTTATTTATACCATATTTTTAAATGGTTTTGATTTTGACTCATGCCAATTTTTGGATTCATGGATACCACGAAAGTAAAATATCAAAAAAGAAAAAAAAAATGCCATCATCAGGTATTGTTAATAGATTGTCACATGTGTTTATAGCTGATAAACTGTTTTCAAATAAAGAAATCTAAATTGGTCAACTTATTTGGTTAAAACAAATGACAGGTTCCCACAACTGTCACTTTGTTTAAAAAAATTTATTCAGGGATATTACGAAAGTAAAACGGGTCTTATCACATTTCGCAAAATATCAAAAACTAAAAAAAAGTGGGCTGTCATTTTGACAGGCATTGACAGATGTCAAAAACTGCCTGGTTATCGGTAACAAACAAACTGTTTTAAAATTAAATAAAAGCTAAATTGAACACACATTGATTGTCACTTTTTTTTCTCAATTTTTAGACTCAGGGTTACAACTAAAGTATAAAAGTGCTTATGACATGTCACAAAATATCAAAATCTAAAATAATGGGTGCTGTCATTTTAACAGGCATTAACAGATGTCAAAATCTCTCACTTGTAAATAGTTTTTCACTTGTATTTACTACTAATACACTATTTGAATATTAAAGAAAAGCCAAATTGGACACTTTTTGTTTAGTTAAAACAAATGACAGGTCCCCACAGCCTTTCACATTTAACAGCTTCTGGCGACAAATAAGTACTTAGACGAGAAAAATTTTCTATTAGATATGTAGAGCTTGTGCAAGCCCAAGGTGTGTTATTATTTTATAATATGTTAGGTCGCCGTAGTTTATGGTTTAGGTTAGGTTATAGTTTAGTTTGCCTGTATTAATCCATATTATACTACTACTACCACTTTTTATTTTAGAATGTTTCAGGTAGATCTTATAGAATCTCTTAAAGATTTATGAGGAATTGTCATATTAAAAATCATAAAATATTGTTTTGTAACTTTTATAAACCAACTGGCTGGTGAAATTTGATAAAATTTGAT
This sequence comes from Oxystoma pomonae, assembly GCA_963921995.1. NCBI lineage: Eukaryota > Metazoa > Arthropoda > Insecta > Coleoptera > Brentidae > Oxystoma > Oxystoma pomonae. The sequence continues at coordinate 94,964,747 of OY998165.1, forward strand.
GAAATCTTTTGCGGGATTTGTTTTTCACTTCAATAGTCAAAAATTATGAAATATCATAAATTTATGTGAGCATAGACCATGAAATTTTATAATGTTTTATGTGTTATTTTTTTACAGTTTTATGGGGATTTTTTGGCAGGGTTTCAAATGGCCATTTTATGAAACTACAAACATTTGTTAGTGTTTCATCACTGTTAATTCTGTTAAGAGTTACGGGTAAATTTTACTACATAGGAAATGGTTGTTTTAGATTTTATAGTTGATATGTACAAAAATTAATTATTAATTATGTGATTTTAAATATCAGTCGAATTGAAACCCAAATAAAATATATAAATATAATATATAAATATAAAATATATAAAAGTTATTACATGGGGGCGAAATACCTAATATTTTTTTTTTATAAGAGAAAATGCTATTAGTATCCTGGCACGAGGGAATCCCCAATGAGCATTTTCAGAAACTTCTGGTGACAGATATTTATATAAAAATTATAAAGAGGGTTCTATTGATACCCTAGGGTATTTAGAAGTTTCCTACAAGAATTGATTTTGTATATTTGTTTTATTAAAGGATCTAAATTGATGGTACCCTAAAGTAACATAAAACTGGCGTTAACAATATTTCCACGGACATCTTTATAAAAATTAAAGTCATCGGTAACAAATGTTATATAAATTGGTGTTAAAAATATTTCCACCAACATATTTTTAAAAATATAAGTCATCAGTGACAAAAGTTATATAATTTGGTCTTTGAAATCTTTCTGTCAATCCACCTATAAAACCGTAAGTAACTATCAATTAAAGATATATAATAGATTGGTTTTTAAAATGTTGCTATCAACCCACTTATAAAACTTAATTAACCAACAACAAATTTACATAAGATAAGATTGAAAATATTTCGAGAGACACTTATAAAAACTTGAGAACTCAGTTATATAAATTGGTGTCTGTAATATTCTTATGAACTCGTTCATAAACCTACTTTGCCCATAAGGATTTTTCTATAATGTTGTTATTAATTTCTTTATATAGTGATTATAATGCAACTGTTTTTAGAACAAAAAAAAAAATTTAATTTATTTTGGCAATTATAATAACAAAACAAACAAGATTTTTTAAGGTTAATTTTGTGACATCAAAAGGCGCGTTTTTGCGAGATACCACACCATTATTATCTTGTTTTAATTACATCAACCTTCTCGAGATAGTTGCATTTTACACCTGATTCCCACCAGCGTTTCCCATGCGCAGTCACCCTGACTCAGAAAACTCATCACGTGGTCCGACATGAACTTGTATAGGCAAATCTCGCTTAGACCACGTGATACGTGTTTTGATTCGGGGGACCCACGAATGAGAAACGCATAGATGGGAACCGTGTTTAAGAAAAAGAGAACAATATAGCAACCGTGTTAAGGTCGCAAAAACGCACCGTGAAACGTCGAGCGCATACGCTGATACTGCTGGTCGGCGCACATGTGAACACCCCGAAAATACTCGCCTGTACACCCTTCGACCCCGCAATCTAACTTGAGATAGTTACCTCTGACAGTTATGCGGGCTTGAAGTGTGTGGAGGCGGTATTTTTCCTGGTATGTGTAGTATGCTGGATCTCTCGAGGAATGCATTTAGGAAAAGAGAACAATGGTAACTATGTTAAGCTCGCAGAAACGGACCATCAGTGTTCAATACTGCGCCATTTGCAGCCCTTTGTTCCAAGTAGCATCATTTTTTAAAAGGGTCATAAAATAGTGTTGGCGAGGTAAACAGTGGTATAGTTGTATTGTTTTTTTTTATAGAATTGTCTGTCGCCATTTTGGATTACAAAAATAGGTTTTTGGCCTAAATAAAAACGCTATTTATGGGATTTCAACATGTGTTTCAATCGAAATATTGCTTGTTAGGGTTAAGAACAAAATACAAAATTCAATATTTGTCCCCATGAAATTTACGTGAGTGTATTCGAAAACTATACAGTACGCACGGGACCGCAGCTGATTTTCAGAGTAGGATACTTGAAAAACAGCTTTTATTAGACTATAGTATATAAATATTCATATTCCTGCTTCAGCTTATCTCACTTTCATTTTTATTTATTTTAGAAGATTACTAAACACCATTTTATAAAAATTTTTATTGTAAAAAGAAAAAGAATAATACATAACAAGCAAAGGGAAGAAAGATGGAAAATTTATATTTCTTAATCCATAAAAATCTTTAATTTGTTATGTAGTTTTGTTAGAACAGTTGTAAAACCTTTTTATAATAATCTCTATGCTTGAGGGCTTATAAGGAAGTTGTATAAAATCTATATGTTGTTTTTCTATCCATTACTATGTACCATAAATTTTTATAAGCTGGTGTTGAACAGTTGTTTTTCAAGTCTTTTTTAGTCACTTAAGAGATATATTAGAGTTATAAAATTATCACCAACACTAAATAATATAACTGCTGGTTATTTTATGAAGGTTTTATATTATTTGCTGTAACTTTTATATAGACAAAAATGCCCATTGGGCATATTTATTGTATTTTTATACATATTTTTAAGGTTTTTACACTTTAGCTCTTGAGCTATTAAATTTTCATGTTATTTTTATTAAATTGCAGCATGGACTAAAATAAAATTTTTACAGTGAAAACTTTAAACTTCTTTATATGAACTTTTGTTAAAACTATACCCATGTAGCATTTATCATCAAACATTCATAATTTTTAGGTACATTGAACTTTCCGGCAAACCAGGTCCAGCCAAGATAGTCAGCTCTCAATATTCAAACCCTCATGAATACGATCTAAAATGGATTGTTCAATCCGTGTTTCCAATTGTCGAAGTTAGGATATTGTACAGAAAAGTTATGGTAAGTTAGTCACGAACTTGTGAGGTCTCGTTAAAACTACGCGATTCGGTTATACATTTGGGGATTATTGGGTTGGTGCGGAATTCAAAATTTGACCGCTCAATAAAGCCTCTATAAAGGCGCATTTACACAGACAAACTTTCCTTTGATGTGGAAATGCCGACAAACAGTTACACGAGCCTCTTGAGCAAAATGCTCAAAGAAATGTTCGAGCAAAATCTCGTACAAAAAAACACGTAAATTTTGGAGAGAATGTTAAGCAAAATTTGTTTGGAGAAATGTTGGTACATAAATTTCTTACAAATTTAAATTTTATAGTTTTATGGGAATTCATTGAACTTAACTAAAAATAGAAAGACTAAGTTTTAAAACAAGGTATTTTTAATTAAGTGCTTTCCGACGGAAAAACAATTTGATGTAGACATTCACATTTTACCTTATAAGCAACTTCGAGTGACCTGATTTTTATAGGGGATATGCCAGTATACATGTAACTTTTTTGAGGTTGTAGAAAAACGAGAATAAAATAATAATAATGGCACTTATTTATTGCTGTTGCCTGTAAAATGTGATGATAAAAATTTACGTTTAAAAGAATATCTCTTTATTTTACTTCCTAGTATAAAACTCAATACAATAACAATTAAGTCAAATTAAAAAACCTATATACATTTTATTAAATCTCAAATATATGAACAAAAGCACGTTCGGTCTAAATAATACCCGTTTATTACCCACTTTTACAATCCTACTATCCCGACCATTGCCTAAAAAATATAATTTAGCAGTAATAGACTGGACTTATGAATCGGAATGTTGCTCCTTTGCATATTGTTTGTTCAGTGTCAGTAATCGTAAGTTATTACATTAAATTGACAGTAAATATCTATCTTCAGCATTTTCATGAACCTTTTGCTTTTTTAAGCAACCCTTGGGACCTTAAACTAACTAGGTAAATCTGGTGTGAGGAATTAAAAAACAACAATAAAAGCTAAAGGTAAAGTAAAGTTACAAAAATATTTTTTAAAAAAATCTCCCTCCCCACCACTCCCATAGTCGTGAGGCGCGGATTACCGCTTAAAAGTGCAATTTTTGAGTTTTTTGCTGATATTTGAAAAACTCAAAATTTTTTTGGAAAAGAAAAATTTTCCTGGGTTTTTTTTTAGGAAAAAAACCCTTGGAAATAAAAAAAACTCGCAAGAAAATCCCAAAAAAAACCCCGGGCAAAAAAATCCGGGAAAAACCCTAAGAAAAAAATATTATAAGTAAACCTATTCCATGTGACAAAACTTTTTTTCACAAAAATTTTAAATAAAAGTTGGTGTTCCATTTTTTTAAAGAATTGAGATCACTGATCACTAATGTGAAATTTTATTTATTCTTATCTTTAAAAATATGTTTCCAAAATAGATAGCAATAATTTGCTCAAAAATTTAACCGAACAAAATGTTCAAAGAAAAGCTCACAAAAATGTTCACGCAAAAATTTTTAGATATTTTGCACGAGCTTAATACGTAAAGTGGGGGTCTTTACAAAATTTTTTAAAAAGTTACAACGTTATTTAGCTGGTCTCAAGTCTCTTGCACGTTAAAAATTGTGCATTTACATAGTCCTAAAACTGTTTTTTTGGGGTTTCCGCCACTAGGTTATTAAATGAAAAAAAAATATATGTTGAAAAGCACTTCGTAAATTCTTAAAGAAAAAGTTTTGTTCGGTTGTCAGTGGTTTTTAAATAAAAAAAAACCCTACGCCGTTATCAATGAAATTATTCTTTTAAATACTTTTTTAGATATTTTAAAAATTATTTAACAACCATTGATACACGAAAAAAATTTGTAACAAAATCAATGAATAGCAAACTTTCCCTCAAAAAAGCCAATGGTAACCGTAGATCCGGATTTCGCACTTGTAGTGGTCCGTAAAATTAAAGGAAAATTAAGCGCCTCTACGGAGACAGATATAAGTATCTCTACAGATATCCTAAGCTCTGGAATTGATAAATCTAAATAGCGAGCTTTCCCTCAAAAAAGGGAATGGTAACCGTAGATCCGGATTTCGCACTTCTTTAGAAATTTAAAAAGTGGTTATTAATATATTTTTTAAAAATATTTTCTTAGTTTAGTGGCAAAAAATCCAAAAACATAGATTCAGCATTGCGAATCCCCCACAAAAATATATAGACTGCATTTTGGATTTTGAAAAGATGTGGACTTAAATAGTCCTGGAGGCAACAATTTGGGTGCGGGGTGAGTTCAAACTCTATGTGAATAGGCCAGATCCAAATGACTCCTGCGCAGTACTTTCAAACACACTGGGATTTTAAAAAGTTACAACGTTATTTAGCTGGTCTCAAGTCTCTTGCACGTTAAAAATTGTGCATTTACATAGTCCTGAAACTGTTTTTTTGGGGTTTTCGCCACTAGGTTAATAAATGAAAAAAAGTATGTTGAAAAGCACCTCGTAAATTCTTAAAGCCAGTTGTCAGTGGTTTTTAAATAATAAAACCCTACGCCGTTATCAATGAAATTATCCTTTTAAATACTTTTTTAGATTTTTTAAAAATTACTTAACAACCATTGATACACGAAAAAAATTTGTTACAAAATCAATGAATAGCTTTGCCTCAAAAAAGCCAATGGTAACCGTAGATCCGGATTTCGCACTTGTAGTAGTCATCAGTACGGTGCTAGGAATTAGGAGATGAAATGACGATGAAAAAATGTGACACGAGATTCATGTAAAAGACAACCATCTGTCAAATTGCAGTATCGGCAGATGTACCGTAAAATTAAAGGAAAATTAAGCGCCTCTACGGAGACAGATATAATTATCTCTACAGATATCCTAAGCTCTGGAATTGATAAATCTAAATAGCGAGCTTTCCCTCAAAAAAGGGAATGGTAACCGTAGATCCGGATTTCGCACTTCTTTAGAAATTTAAGAAGTGGTTATTAATATATTTTTAAAAAATATTTCCTTAGTTTAGTGGCAAAAAATCCAAAAACATAGATTCAGCATTGCGAATCCCCCACAAACATATATAGACTGCATTTTGGATTTTGAAAAGATGTGGACTTAAATAGTCTTGGAGGCAACAATTTGGGTGCGGGGTGAGTTCAAACTCTATGTGAATAGGCCAGATCCAAATGACTCCTGCGCAGTACTTTCAAACACACTGGGATGCAGACAGGAATACTGACACGCGTTAGTGGCGAGGAATTCCATCTGGCAGTCCTGTGGGTGAGCATAGGAAACATAATAGCTCCTCATTTGAATGCAAAGCATATGCTAGCAATGGAAAAGCTAACAGGACAGCGGAAGGAAAAGGATTAGGTTGAAACACAGAGCATGGCATGAATGATCCAATATTCGACTTATTTTCCTGACCTACGTATAATTTCGTATTATAGGGCAAAGCCTTATTGGTTAGTTTTTTAATAGTTTTATGCACAAGCGGACGTTAAAGTGCACTTTAACGCCAGCATTTTAGGGCGTAATAAAGCACTTTAACGCCCGTGGGCGTTAAAACAGTACTTTACCGCCCGCGGTCGTTAAAACTTATTTTAAGGCCCGCATGTGTGAAATTTAGGGGCTTTTTTAATTATTTGTGAAAAGCAGTCTTTCTACAGTTTTTTTTAATACTCCTTTCTTGAATTTGTAAACCAAAAATGCAAATTTTTGTTTCAATATTTTTTATTAAACGAACGCAACAATAAAATTGCCTATAGTAAAAAAATAATAACTATAATAATAATAATAATAATAACTAACTATAATAACTCCATAGGGAAGAAAGCTTGTGTTGTTTTACTTTTTCGTTGAAATATGCGGCGTCTTCTTTTACGATTAGGTTGCTTTCCGAAATATTTTTATCAGTACACTACAAAACATAATATTTATAGGTTTTTTCGTATAGTTTTCGTGATTTGACTTTTTCTTAAAATTCCGTAATATTTTATAAGAAAAACGGTAAAAATAGCGACTAATGGTCAAGCCATGATGGTAATTTAAGGCTTAAAATATTTTAGCATAATTTAAGGGGTAACGTTTTTGATGAAGCATTTTTTTATTATGTTTTTCACATTTGTATGCCATGATATTGCTCTCATTTTAAAGCTTTCTTTCAAAACTTTCGATTTGTAGAATAAAACACTCAAATTTTTCAAGTTTTGACAATTTTTTAGGCATTCAAAAAAAAGTACCGCCAAAAAACATTTTTTATCGGGTAAAATGAAAAATATTTAGAAAGAGAGGACAGTATTTTAGCGGTATATTATGGAGAGATATTATAGTGACGTGCAAAAAATTTTAGGTTGTTGAAGTGAGACAGCAGGCTATAAATAAGTATTTTAGAGAAAGATAAAAATAATTTAAGGCAAATGTTTACTAAAAATTTCTCTTATGTCATCTGTGTGTTATCTTAAGTGGTGACGTGCATATGATTTTTATTTTGCAATTTTTATCCAGAAAACAGCAAAAATTGTAATTTTTCGAAGTGTAAAGTGTGTAAAACATAAAGTGGTATTAATTTCTTTCAATCAAAGTTCTTTACAGTCTTCAAATTTACCAAAAAACGTGTTCTACTAAAATGTATTTTAGCACATATAAAAATAATTTAACAGGTATTTAAGAAAATTATTTTAAGGGTCACCATGGCTTTACCTTAAAACCCAACAATATTTGTAATTATGACTTTGTTGATGTGGTTGCTAATATGACAAGCAACTGTTGTTGTGTCTCAGATTGCTTGATTGAGAATGGCAGAAATAACCATACAACAGGTCACTTTCGAATACTTAACTATTTGTCAACTGTTGATTTATTTATTGTCAAAAATCATTTGTGCATAAAATATTGTATGTATCTCAGTCATAAACTGCGTTTAACACCATCAGCGTGTAAAAACCCTCGCCTGGCGGCTCGTGTTTTTATGTCCACGCCGCGGGCGTTAAACGCCTTTTTTATGACCTAGATAAATAAATAGCTATAAAAGCATGACTTAAATTAAAAAAAGCCCAAAGAAATAAAATATTTAAGTTACTTAGGCTTCACATAAAAAAAAATAATCCAAAACTACTTTATTTGATGGACTAGTTTTTAGCCCACCATACCAATATGGTATGGGGGATTATTAAAATCGTGAAATTTTTACTTTTCCTAATTTTACCAAAAATGAGTTAATAAGGTTTAAAAACACCTTAATCGCCGAAAAAAAAAGTTGTCTTTCGGTCTGTCGATCTGTTGCCTGTCTCTATACACAATAACTCAAGAACGTCTTAATCGATTTTAACGAAATTTGGTACAAAAATCCTCTATCGGCTGACCATGAACTGATTAACTTTTGATAGGGAGGTGGGGGGTTGAAGGGGGAAAAGGAGGCTAAAATATTTAAAGAAATTGGAACTTTGGAACAAAAGTAAGTAGCGTATGACAAGTAGTAATTTTTATATTTAAGTTTCCATGAATATGGGCTACAAATTTTGTTATAAAGTTGAAATTTGTGGGAGCTTTAGTTTGCGAGTTATTTGAAAAAACGATAAAATATATAAAAAATATCATTACTTTAAAAGTAAAGCAGCTATCGATATGCAGTTTTCAGATTTGGTTTTCGTAAATATTACCTAATAACGTTCAAATCTTTCAAATCTACAGTTTTCGAGATATCTTCATTTCCTTTTAACATAAAATAATTAATTATATGGTGGACTATCGGTGCTTTCTAGCACCAATTTTTTATCTGTTAAATCGTTTGATTTTTATGGCGACCAGTATATTTTTCTCTTTTGTTTAATGTTTAAACTAAATTTGTGCGCTATTTGCTATCTTTTTACTGTTAATTGCAATTAATTATGTACTACTTTTTGCAAACTAGCTTTTTTCCTAATCAAATTGATTTGTAATATCAATAAACGGGGGAATGCAAATCTGGAGCGTATATTAATTATTGTAATCTGTACGATCGGGCGAAACCTGTTTTGGGTTTTGGAACAAAGGAATTGATGATACCATTTTCCACTCAAAGAGAAATTTATAATTAAATAATAATTGTTTTTGTATAATTTTTAGTATTTTGAGATCATAATAATAAAAGCGATGGGCGCTAATTAAAAGTAACAATGTTCATCCATATATTGAAATGTTAGGGTAGCTTAGGTCGAGTTGGGTTGGATTAATTTGCCCGTGCATTTCTCTGCTTCATAGTGAATTTAGATTCTTCAGAACAGTCATAATATAATCAATAATATAAATTTATCGAGTCAACATGGCCAAACTTCCTATAATGCGCCCATCGCTTTTATTATTATGATATCAGAATGCTAAAAATTGCTTAGTTAAAATAGTTGCGCCCGCGTCCACAACAACCCGGCCAGAAAACGTCACCTTTACAACTAAGAATCCGCTGAAATAATGGTTAGAAAAATAGATGGTCATAAATAGTCATGACAGTGACTACAGTTGCGATCAACGTAACCTTGTCGACGTTGACTTCAGTTTACAAGTCACCCACTATTTACTTTTATATTAACGTTTAAAGTTGGTGCAATTCTAATTTTAACAACTTGCAGGACTAAAAATTGCGACTTTGGCATAGCAACTGAATAACCAAGTCAATTAAAACTTTTTGTTTTGCGGGTGGGTAAAAAATTATTTGGTTAATTTTAAAGCTCAAGTCGTATTTAGAGAAGCTATTTTCAGAACGAAAACAAAAAAAGACATAAAATTAATAATCAATTTACTATAATCCGATTATTTGATGAGCGGACTGACGTCGTTTTTTTTTGCAACAGCGACAATAATTATGTAAAAAAGAGTCATGTTGTTTCAACTGTTATTTCAAATTGACATCAACAAATTATTTGACATGCGAACTGTTGATAACAAAGAAATACGTTTTCAGAGACAAAAATGACGTCAGTCTGCTCATCAAAAAATTGGACTGTAACCGCGTTCCTTTTAACAAAATTTCGTTGTTTTTTTTCCTCTGTAACAGCTTCAAAATAATCTAAAGCGGGATAAGGTATTTATGGTACGAAAAATATTAATTTTTAAACAATTTCTTACAACTTTACGAATGTCGAATATAATAGAAGTCATATTAATTTGAAAACCATGTATCACTTTTTTTAGTAAATACTTTAAGAGAAAGTAACTGTAAGTAAAAAAACAAAAATAAACAAGATACCTAAATGTTACCTTTAAAAAAATTAATGTTACATACCTAAAAACTTAATTGTGAAAAACTAGTACTTACATGCTTACAAAATATATACTGATCAAAATTGATTAACTTATATTCCACTTCTTTTTGAGTTAAAAGCTTCCAAAACAAAAAAAAGAAGGCACCTTTTGGTTTTAAATTTGCTATCAGATGTTTTACATATAGGTCACACAACAAGTGTTTCCTCCTGAATTATAAAATAATCATTCTCCAAAAAATCCCTGGCAAAAACCAAAAACAAAAGTATAACTTCCAAAATAGAGAAAATAACAATTACGTAACCTAGTTTCTGAACTACGAGTACGAACTAAATCCAACCTATCCAATGAGTTTATTGCCGAAATCGATTAACCACTTAATTTCTATTCGATATTTTAAAAGAAAGGTTTTATACACTCGCCAGCAAAATTAACGCATAATTGTATTTTTAGCAATAAATTTTACTGTTAACGTTTTAGGTTACTGTAAATCACCTTTAAATATTTTTGGTCAATATTTCTTTAAGAAACAAAGCTTTTTTTGCATCCCTGATAAGGATTTATCAAACATTTTTAGAAACTCTCAAAAAAGGTAATTTTGGATATTGCAGTCCGAAATGAAATCCGAAATGAAATTTTAAGCATGCCAAGGAGAGAGGAGGAAATACCCGCTATTGAGTATCGCTTTTTGTCTCTGTTTTCAAAAATTTTCAAATTATACTTTTTCGTAATTTTCTTTAAACCCCTGTTACTTCTTGGGTAGGGACTGAATATTAAAGAAACTTTCTTTGAAAACTTGCTTTCTTCTTAGCCCACGAACTCACATTTTTTGTGTCTTTAAATGTTTGTTTCTTTTTTGACACAACCATATTTTAAAAATATGCGTTAATTTTGATGGCGAGTGTATAAAAAAAACCTTTTCAAATACAAATTTTTATAAAATATAAAGTGCACTAAAAAGTAGAACATATTTTTAGCCTTCTGATATAATAATAAAAGCTATGGATGCATTATAGGAAGTTTGGCCATGATGACTTGATAAATTTATGTTATTGATTATATTATGATTGTTTGCAAGAATCTGAAGTCACTATAAAGCAGAAAAATCCAAGGGTAAGTAAATCCACCCCATCTCAACCCAAGCTACCATAACATTTCTCTGATGTATGGGTTAATGTTTTTTTATTTTTTTATACTGGGACTTTCCATCCCTTATAGGTTTAATGCCCAGTTTTAGCCAAGTTTTTTGCAAAGTTAAAGGCAAACACAAAATATCTATGCTCCTAGCCGGGATTCGAACCCGAGACCTTCCGTGCGGCAGGCCGATATGCTACCTACTGCACTACGGAGACCCGTTATATATGGGTTAATGCCGAAGTAACTGAGTTTTTTATTTTTTTTTTCTTCTTGCTCTTCTGGGTTACTTTCAATTTGCGCCCATCGCTTTTATTATTATGATATCAGAATGCTAAAAATTATTTTCAACTTTTTAATGCCCTTTATATTTTACAAAAGCTTGTGTACGAAAAGCTTTTTTTTAATAAAATTATTTTTTTATTTTAAGATTTGCACCATAAATTGTCCATTTTAAAAATTCATAATCCCCTTCCCTAAAAACGCCTGTATGCCAATTTTGATTAAAATCGAACAAAGTAAATTTTTTCTCCACCACTTCCCTTGTTCGGGAGAGGTGGCACCTGATAATACCATATTTTATTTTATTTTTATTTATTTATTTAATATCAACAATAAATATAACAATATGTACATTTCAACTATAAAGTTAGAAATTATAATTTAAAGGTAAACTCTGGCTGGCTTAAGCACTGCTTGTGCTTGTTTGTCATACCAAAGAGCACCAAAAAACATTTTTTTTATTGTTTCTCTAGTGAGCATAAAAATAAAATACAATATTGTTATACAAGAAAAATAAAAAAAAAATAGATATAATAATCCTGTTAAAAAAGGAAATACAAAAAGAAAATTATAAATAGAATAATAGTATTTGTTATCGCTTTAGATTAAAGGTCGATATTATTTTTTTATAGATTAACCAAAGGAATTTTAAGAGTGGGTGTAATCTTAAAATTAAATATTAAAAGGGAAAAAAGTAAGGTCAAGATATCGGCAGTTGTAGGCTCTATCATTTGAATGGATTTGCTATCAGTGATTTTTTGTATTTTGTTTATATTACCAGGTCTTTCTGAATGAAATTGAGTGTCAAGAAAAAGGAGAATTGATAGATAGTCAGTCTAGTTATGTTTGAAGACTAATTTTATATCATTTTACTATATGTGTAGGTATTATTGTTTAAATAAAAGTACTAATTTTTAAATAAATTTTAACTGATTTGTAAGTAAGAAGTTTGTCAGGAATTTTCTAAAAAGTTTTCTGTTGAATTTTGATTTAAGATCAGGTGGAAGAATATTGTATGTGAGTTGCCCAAAGTAAATATATATCTGCTGTCCAATGACTTTGTTGTATTTAATTTTAATGATGTTTTGTGAGTGTGTGGATCGGGTTGCATAAGAGTGATTCGGTAAGAATGGTTGAACTAGGTTATTTTTTAAGACTTGGAGAAGAGATAATTTTAAAAAGAGTTGGCGGACGCTAAGAAGTTGCGTGTGTTTATAGAGTTCTGTTGTGGAAAATCGCAGATTTAGATTAAATATTTTTTTAATAAATTTTTTTTATGCAATTTCTACCGAAGATATATGTTCCGGGTATGTTCCTCCCCACCCCACTAGACCGTATTCAATAATTGATTGTGCTAATGAAAAATATAGGGATTTTAGTTGGTTAATATTTAATATTTTTTTAGCTTTAACGAAAATAAATATAAGAGATCTTAGTTTTTGGTTAAGAGGTCTGTGTGGTGTTTCCATTATAAAAGGGGATCTATTGTGATACCTAGATATTTAGCATTTTTCGCTATAGGTATTTGCCACTGTGGGTCTTTTATGAAGGTCTTTTATGAAGGATTGGTTTTTTGGGAGGTTATTTCCCGTTACGGAAAAAGGTAAACATTGTGTTTTTTTAAGATTAAACGTTAGTAAATTATCATCAAGCCATGAAGCAATTTTGAGGAGATCTTTGCGCACTCGTGACTTAACTTCTTCCCATGTTGAGGCTTCTATAAACAAAACTCCGTCGTCTGCAAATGAAATAAAGATTCCATGATACTGTAAATTTAACATGTCGTTTATGTAAACAATGAACAGAATTGGACCGAGCACTGTTCCTTGGGAAATTCCAAAAGTGACATTTTTTAGAGAACTAGTGCTTGACCCAATTTTAACTTTCTGCTGTCTGTCAAGATATTATTGTATTGTCATCGGAACTATAAACGCATACCAAATTTGAAGACAATCGGATTTGTATAAGTCAGTTAAAGTTGGTTAAAATCATAACAAAAATCGTCCGTCTTAAATCCGGCATATCGAATTTTAAAAATATGATCAAAAATTCGTATTGCTTATCATCAAATAGCCCGTATACCCATTTTGGTTGAAATCGGATAGAGTTAGGTGTTCTCCCCCTTCCACATCGAGATTATAAACGCATACCAAATTTAAAGACAATCGGATATGTATAAGTTAGTTAAAATTGGTTAGCAAAACATGAGATCAAAAATCGTCCATCTTGAATTCGCCATATTGAATTTTCAAAATCTGATTAAATATTCGTATGCCTTATCACCAATAACAACAAATTTGGTTTAAATCGGACAAACTTTTGTGTTCTCCCCCTCCACTCCTTTAGTAGGGGGAGGGGGTGCCTAATAATACCATATTGTTTTATTGTCACCGGAACCATAATCACGTACCAAATGTGAATTCAATCGGACATCTAGAAGTTAGTCAAGATTGAGTTGCAAGATTTGACCCAAACATACAAAGATAGAGGTGAAGTTAAATAAAAAAAAACTTGTCAAATACGAAAATTTAATTAAATTTGTTAAGCCTTCAGACTTCAAGGGACTGTGCTTCTTTGTCGTTATATCGAACGTACGGTCACTAATGTCGTAGGTAGCGGGTAACTTCAATTTAATTTTGAATTAACTATACCTTAATTTCTGCACAGGTGAACAACTCCTACCACCTCCCGGGTCAATGGCACGACTTGCTGGTCAAACCCAATCAACATTTTAACCCAGCAACCAGCGAAAGAACTCAGTGGTTTCGCCTATACAATCTTCAAGCGGACTCCGTTTACGAGTGTCTGGTTCAAACGAAAAACCAGAATGGATACGGGGAATTAAGCGATCTGCACCAATGGTTTACTTCTCCCAAAGGGAAGAGGATTGTACAAAGTGGTGGTAGTGTCGTGAAAAATGACGCCATTTGTAGAACTTTAATTGGATTGGGCTTTTATATTGTGTTAAAATTGACTGTTTAAATTTTTATGGTGATATCTTTAGTTTGATGTATTATTTATTAAACCTTTCACTTTTTGTAAGTAACTTTCTGTAAAAAGTTAATTTTAAAAATATGATCTCAGTAGGCACACTTAATTTCAAAAAACATGAATTTTGTTTACTTGAAAATTTCCATTTCCAATAATCCAGGAATTTGCTCTTATCGTTCAAACTAATTTTTACAAACCCATTCTCGATCTTGATGACATATATCGTAAGCAGGTACGTGATGTGTGAGCTGATGACTCAGGTATTGAAAGCAAAATTTTAAAAATACATGTGTGAGTTTTTTTTTGTAACCAAGTGCCTGCTGCTTCTGAAGTAAACATTTGTATTCTACTTTTTTATAGTACTTTACATAACAAGCATGTTATGAAGGTCACTAAACGCGAAGATAAAGTTAATTTATCTGAACGTGTAATGATCATAACATGTGAGTTAGTGTACTATACTTCACCTACGACCAATGAAAATGTCATCATAAATATCAGAAATTATTAAAAATATCAAACGCGAACTTTTTTAAGTCAACAACCTCCATAACTTGAAGTTTCAATGACGTTCTATCGAAAACGTCAAAACAAATAAGGTTACTAAGAGAATTTTCAAATGTCTTTTATAAAAAAAGATTTTTTTTCTTAAAAATGCATAGTATGTCAACTTAACGGGACTTATAGTCATTATATTGGATTTTTTTAAGTTTAATAATTATTTATTGTCTTAAAAATATGGAAAAATAATTCACATTTTTTCGTGTTAGTGTTCTTATAAAATAAAGTTTTATCGCTTATAACGCCATCTTGTGGTTTACGCCTAAGCTTTATTACTATCCTGGGACCGTAAAAGATCCATTAAATCGTGTTGAGATGTTCGTAAAATTGTTATTATTCTTTGGTCGTAGGTAAAAATTTATTATGTTACCAAAAAATTTTGCGCACTTGATTTGTATCTTAAAGGAGAATTTTTAAACCATGTTTGTTTTGATGTGCTATTTTCTACTTACTGCCTTCTAGTACTATTTTTTGCATATTTGAACTCACCCAAAGGATGTTGTTTTTACATTATGTAAAAAAACATTACACAAATAACTGACAAGAACCCACTCCCCAAATTTTTTTAGATTTCTTTAAGATTTGATCTTTTAAAAGAACATTTAAGTTCATCTGCACCTTAAGGGAACTAAAATCACTCTTTTGTAGTAAAAACTAGAGGAAACATTTTTATGCCAAAACGGGAATCTACGCTTAAAAAATTGTCACAATCTTAGTCCCTGGGTATATATTTACTACTTATTTGGCAAAAAAATACAGTGAAGAACAAGTATGCTATTTGCACTCTACCTTTTTTTACTTGTAGTTCTCTGGCTACTGCGCAGACTCGTTTTCAAACTTTATTCTTATTTAAACTATTACAAAATAAGTGTATAAATACAACGAATATACTTTTGCTGTACAGGTTGCACGGTTATAATTTACTGTTAAAGCTTTAAACACCTTATTTTCGTTAGCTTATCTTATAGTGGTTTTAACAACTAGTGGCTAAAATAGTACTTTTTTACGAGCGCAGCGAGGTATTTAAAAACGCGAGTAAAAAAAAAGCACAGTTTAGCCGCGAGTTATAAACACTATTTTTTTTAATACCTTTATCATAAAATCCAAGGAAAACAACACACCATCTTTACACTATAAATCAAGGCGGCTGGTAAATGAAATAACATAGCGATGTGTCTTTTTACTCGGTGACGTTTATTGTTGCGACATTTTATTATTTGACAATTTAATATTTTCACGGTATTTTTAAATAATTTTTTCGCTTACTATACTTAGTGAAAAATGGCGGAAATGGCTTAATTCTTTTTTGAATAACTATTACTATTTTCTGCTATTTCTCTTTAACTTTGGGTAAAAAACGAAGAGAAATCTTTTTACACCCGTGATCAAAAAAAAAGTTTTTTTGCGTCGATAACCAAAAAAGCCATGCTTTAGTTATCTGCAGACAGTTCCTAAAATCATGTTTTTGATGAAGGTATAAAAAAAATATTTTCCTTATCTAACCGAATAAAAATTTTTGAAATTTTACCTAGCGTTTTATATCAAAAAAAGAAAATGTTTGTAAATTCAGACAAAAATGATTTCTACAAATCTGACTAATACATGTTTTTTGTTTTTTAATAAATTAATTAATTCAATTAATTATTCCCTTCTCTAAATAAAGCTTTGTTTATATTAAAATAAAAAATATTAATTTAACGTAGCAAAAATATTTGTTGTTTTTCACGGTATTAAAGTTAGTGCTTAGGCAAATTTGTACAGAAATTGGAAAAAAATGGAGATATTTGGAAAATTTTGAATATATTTTCGTAAAAATATATTTTTTTTAGATTGATGTTTGTGTATGTCTGGCTTTTAAAGCTTATTTAAAAATAACGTTGCGTTGGGCTTTATGTGAAAGTTGATCTGCCTTATTTAATTTAAATTTTGTATTCTACTAAATAAATTTGTATGCAAAAACTGCTCTGTGTAAATAGAGATTTCCAATATTCCATAAGATGGTGTTTAGGAAGAGTATCAATAGCAAATGCTTTTGATTTTTTCCTTCTTGATGCGTACTTTTGTTGAAAAACCAGTGATTTTACCAAAGACTTGTATCATGTGTATTTATGTATATAGAAAATAAAAAATATTGTTTATATTTCAGTGTAGTTATTATTTTTTTAATTAGACGGGTTAATGTAAAAATTAATTAAATTACACTTTACAATACTCGTAAGGAAAAATATAATAACCCTTGAAAAGAAAAATCTAAATAGAACGTCATCTAATTTTGAAATAAAATCAGCAGGATTTTTGTCGGGCAGGAAATGGCAGCATTTGGAAATTTCATTAAACGTAATAAAACATTGCAGGTATATTCGGAGCATGGTATTTATTTTTGATGCATTTGTGCTAACACTACTATGTACGTTGCCCCAGCTGCAATAGCCTAAAAAAACATATGGAGTTGTTACGTAAAAACAGGATTTTAAAATAAGTTTAGTCATTAATACTGTCTAATTAAGTAACTGGGATTGTAAAAAAGTTAGTGAAACAGACTTTTACATAAAAATATTAGATCGCGCTCAAATTTTTTTTGCAGATAGTTAAGTCCCGCTATTTGTGATTAGACTGGGGTATTACTTTAAAAACCCCACCATTTTACGAGCACCCGATTATTTATTAAATCAAAAAGGCTCTTACTATTTTATTATTCTTGATGGGATTCACCGGGACTCACAGGAAAATTTTAATATTATTGTATTTATACTGTAGCTTTAACGTTACTTTGATAGTTTTAGGTAGTTCTTGACCTACATTAAAAGTTAAAAAATTAAACATGATTATGTTCATTATATTTTGAAAAAAGTAGAACTTTATTACACATAAAAAAATTAATATTCGTTGAAAAAAACGTTTCATCTTTAAAGAAATAAATACAATAATATCTATCTATATCTATAATACTATTAATCCAACAAATTTATGAAAAATGAAAACAGTCCAGTTTTCTTATCCACCCTTTAGTGTAAAGTTGATATTACAGTTACAAAGAACTACGGGAAAAATGTATACTCTAACAAGACATTACATTATAATCGTTTATTATACTTCGATTGGGCACATCCTTTTAGATATACCAGGTAGTGATACTTCGTAGCACGTCATACGCAAGTTTTAGAGACAAGAAAAACATACCGTCCCTGCAGCCTGCCTGATCTCTGCTAGGTACTTCAGTATAATTCTTGCGCTGTCATGCGACAAGTGAAGACGGTATCGCGCGCGTGAATTGTGAAAATACGCTTTTAAAGAAAAAAATCTAACAAAAGAAAACGTGAAAAGCAAATGGATTACCTAAAGAAGAAAATGAGGAACCTGAAAAAGGAAATGAAAAGGGAGCATCGTGTTCAAGATATAGGCAAACTGTCAGTTTTTAAACAATGGAGTGAGACAAATATTATGCTTTTGGCTAATATTTTTTGACATGGGTTTGTTTATTCTGGAAACACACATTTGTTTTTATTACGCATAAAAACTTAAACCCTGCATAGTTTCTGACTTATGCCGCTAAATTAGTCTCAATAGAAAACTCCATACGTTTACTTACTAGCACGTCATTTTTCATATATTATATGTGACGACGAATCTGAGAGAACGAATAAAATGCCAAAAAAATCTAACAAAAGAAAACGTGAAAAGAAAATGGATTACCCAAAGAAGAAAATGAGGAAACTGGGAAAGGATAGGAAAAGGAAGCGTCGTGATTCAAGTAAGTAAGGCGCATTGTCAGTTTTAAACAGTGGAGTGAGACAAATATTAGGCTATTGGCTAATATTTTTTGGCATGGGTTTGTTTATTCTGTAATAGTTTTTGACTTGTGCGCGCAATATAAGTCTCAATAAAAAACTCCATAATGTTAATAAAATCCCTTTCCAAAATATCACATTTTAATTTCCAGAATAAATATTATAACAAAAACACATCAACCGTCATAATTTAAGAAAAATTCTCAACCGAATTTTTCATGTAGACGGAGCATGACTCTGACTTTTTTTGCTGGCACGCTATATTATCTATATGCTGCACGTAAAAACAAATACTATCATATCTCACCCATGCTCCCGATGCATGGTTTACTTACCAATTTTCGAAATAGATTATATATGTTACTTAAAAAAGTATTATTAGCACATCGTTTTTCATATTATTATATGTGACGACGAATCTGACAGTTCCTCAACTCGTCAGACGCTAGTAGTTCCTCGAACTCTAGCATAGAGAGGCACCCCTTAGAAAGTATATTAGGGGGGACAGATGATAGTACATTGAGTCCAAATATATGAGCAGAGCTAGCTTGCAGGAACGAAGCATCTTTCTATGGGAATATATAGATAAGGAAACTAAAAATAATCTTCTCAAAAAATACAAAATTCCCGGAAGAATTGCCAAATTCTTCAAGGACCCAAATTAAATCCAGGATGCTAGCATCCACAGAGCAAAAAAGAGATACGTAACTCTTGAAATTGTTAAACATTTTGGAAAAAGGTTTGACAGCCTTAGAGCGGATTTTCTCTAATTTGGCCTAAACAAAAAAGGGAGAGACGAAGCACTTGATTAAGATCTTTTGGGTCTTGCCGAATCGGCGC
This sequence comes from Oxystoma pomonae, assembly GCA_963921995.1. Taxonomy (NCBI): domain Eukaryota; kingdom Metazoa; phylum Arthropoda; class Insecta; order Coleoptera; family Brentidae; genus Oxystoma; species Oxystoma pomonae. The sequence continues at coordinate 94,984,412 of OY998165.1, forward strand.
AGTTGTTTTGCATTGGTCACAATATTGTTTCATGTAAAAATATAAAAAATTGCTACTGCGTAAAATCCAGACCTTTTCTTTTTTAGAGAAGGTTTTGCCGAAAATTGCAAAAATATAAAAAAGGCGCCGAGAGGAAATATTAGAGCTAAACAGTGAAAGAACGTATTCCTGTCGAATAATTTTTTTTTTCAGAAGAGTGGAATCAAATAACTCAAAATAAATTGGCTTTTAGTTAAACAAAAGGTTATAAAATTCCCTTTGTGGTCAAACCTTTTCAAGTTTTCACCCCCAAAACCTCAAAATTTACCAAAAGTGAGTTAAAAATTTATTCGAATAGCATACAACATTTATAAGTAGGTGCAGTTACAACTGTTAATAACTGTCAAGATCAGTTTTTGTTAAGCTATTTTTTAAGACAGAACGATAACAGGAGATTTTGGTTTTATCTTTAATCCTAGAAACCTACATAAATTTCTTTCGCCCACCTCATTTTCAACTGGAAGATATTAGAGAACTTAATTACTAAAAACTGCTTCCTTGCGACATTAGATCTTAAAGATGCATATTTTTTAGTTCCAATGTTTGACGAATATTAAAAATATTTAAGATTTTCTTTTCAAAACAAAAGTTGAATTCCAATGTTTACCATTCGGTCTAGGCACTGCACTTTTTTGTTCCACCCTTTCAGGCCTGTTTCTCTTATCTAAAAGATTAGGCTTTTTATTCACAATTAAAAAACCATACACAACCGACTCAAGAGATACAATTTTTAGCATTTATCCTTAATGCAAAAAAGATATGGATATATATCGCACAAAAAAGAATAACAAAAATAAAAACAGCCATTAAGATTATTCAAAGAAAAATCAATAAAGAAAAAAAAAAAATAACAATTAAAGAGGTTTCGCAAATTATAGGAAGGCTAGCCTCGGTTTGTACAGAGTACGGCTTGTTGTTACGTAAAAACCCTTGAGCGAGAAAAATATCCTGCCTTAAAGGCTAACAGGAACAACTATAACAAAAAGATGCTTAAAAAAGAAAAGATCAAAAGATCTTGGGAGGAAAGAACGAAATTTCCAAATTGGACGAGTGTCCCACAAGGAACACACAAAAGTCCAAAGCGAAAAGGGAAACAATTAAATGATATTTCGCCCGGGGTGACTAGCGTGGGCTCGTCAGTGGATTCACTAGTCACCCTCAATCCAGACATCATTTAACACCATCGCACACTCTGACTTCCAAGAGATTGGTCACATCCTATTAGACACCCTTCCATTTATATATTCATGTATTTTTCATGCAATCTATTTAATTCGAAGTATACTGAAGTACCTAGCAAAGATCAGGCAGGCTGCAGGGGCGGTAGGTTTTTCTTATCTCTAAAACTTGCGTATGACGTGCTACGAAGTATCACTACCTGGTATATCTAATAGGATGTGACCAATCTCATATAATTTGGATTGAACTTCCTTACAGGTAAGTCGTTTAATCCTTAATTATTCTTGTTTAGGCAATCACTCGATACTGAGTATGATTACATTAGGAAACTTATTCCATTTTTTTTTGTTTCCTGAACAAAAACTATTTTTTTTTGGGTTTAACTACACTCAAGTAATAAAGAAATACCCATTAAAGATTAAGTTGGCTAAACTATATTATTCGTTACAACATTTATATACAAAATACATATGCACACTTTTATTATAGAATCTGGAGTCTAGACACTCATTTTGTGCTTATTAGCCATGTTTAAAATATCTTGGTGCTCGCCACTTACACCACCACAATTTTCCGTAATGTAATTTAGATGAGAATCCAAGAAATTAATTTTGAACGACTTGTTATATCCTAGGTTTTGGTAACACAAAAGAAGTTCGGTAACCAGGTCTTTATAGTTTTCTGCTACTGCTATTGCTATTTCAACCATTTTAAATACATTCCAAGCGCCTTTTCCCTTGATTTGAAATATGGAATCGAATTGCGCATCTCCGAAAAGTTTCTTAATCTGAGAATCCACAAATATTTCTTCTTTAATTTTAGTGTCACTGATTCTGGGGAACTTTTATCTTAAATAACTAAAAGCATGCCTTCTTTACCCATGGCTCTCAAAAATATTTTTCATAAGTCCTAATTTTATATGAAGTGGCGGTAGTAAAATATTTTCAAAAGACCCTCTTGGTGACCAAATTTTTTTTTATAGTAATCCGATCTTGCTCGACTGCCCCACTTGCAGAAAAAGCAACAGTATTTGAAGCTACGTGCATTCCAAGCAATTGGTATAATAAATACAGGTATTTAACATTTAATGGTCAAACTTTTCATATATTATGGGCAGATAGGTAATTATCATAATTAGCATGGATATATAAAACTAGAGCTAACTGAGGCTTTTGTAAGGCAGATTGTTAATTAGTGTAATATGCGTTTTCTGGTGGCTATATAAACCAATTCTGAAGCCGCACACTCTTCCAGAGTCCTGACACACCCAGTCCCTGGCAGCAGTCAGATACAGTTGATTGTCTCCTGCTCTTTTCTCTCGCTCGTTAGTATGGCCACTGTCTTGTGTCTGCTTCATTGTTCTTCAACAATTTATGCTCTCTCGTGAACTAAGCGATGCCATGAAAGTCTATCATTTACCCAGATGCTGGTATCGATGTAGCCCCTTATCATATTGCTCTTAAGAACATCTTTACAGCGTTTTTGTTGAACTCCTCCGTTTTGTTTTCCTTCTTTTGACGTATTGTATGATAATTGCTTGAAGACGCTTGAAGACGTTATCATCCGCATACTGAAATTTATTTACCAATGTCGTGGATCTTGCACATAACGCGTTTAGTTTAAATGAGCAACCATCAAGTCTGCACAGGATTTCCACCCCTGACGGCAAATGACTCTCGACAAGGTGAAGTAATAAAGAAAATAAAGTGGGTGCAATAGGCCCAGTCTTTTTGTCCAATATTACTTAAGACGGTAACCTTTTCCAATATTTTCCAAAGAACTTCTAAAATGACCGAATCAAGTGCTTTTACTCAATCAATGAAGGCCATGTATATAGGTCCATTTTGTTCACTGGATTTTTCTTGCATTTGTCTTGCACTGTAAATTATGCCTAAAGCCGCACTGTGTCTTTTAGGAGATTCTGTTCGGCAGTTGGGATTAGACGATTTGATAAAATCCTGGCAATTATCTTTCCTGCAAACAAAAACTAAGGATATTGGTCTGAAGTTTCCAAACTAAGCTTTGACTCCATTTTTAAAAATGGTAACTATGCAGGCTCCAAGTTCGGCAAATATGGTCTCAGTAATTTATGTTTGTTGTTAGGATGTGGCTTTAGACACTTAGTCTGGAACCTCGTTGTTTAAAGAATTTAACAAGGATTACGTTAGTATCAGCTGACTTCTTATTCTTTAGTTGTCTGATTCCCTTTTCAACCTCCTCTTATCTGGGAACCATACTTAGTTCTTGTTTTATTAGTTTCTGTGGAATTTCGTTGAACATGTCATTATTATTCTCGGATTCTTTGTAAAGTAGCTCCTGAAAATTTTCTTTGCAAAAAAAATCAATGGAAGTGCAGTCTTTAAACAGTGCTATACCATCCTTGGATCGTAAGAGATTAAGCCATAAGTGGTGCATTTAGCTAGTTTCTGCATTTCGTGTGATTTTTCTATCTACCTATGAAGTGTTTAATGCTCTAAATGCACCCAATTTAAGTACAGTGACAATTTTGCGGAAAATTTACCATTTAAAGTTTTTATCATTTCTGGATTACAAGAAAAAAGACATTCGAAAACATCAGTTCAAAGGGTTTCTGATAAATAGGTTGGTAGAGTTAATACATTTGTTTACACAGAGAGTGGTCAAATAATTTTATATTATGACACAGCAACCATAAACTATAAAAGTGTATCTAATTGCACTGCAGTGATAAACCTGGCTTAAAATTAATTGAGGTTTTTAAATTTAAATTTAAATTTAAATTTAAACTAAAAACTTCGGTGCAATTGACAATAAAACCATAAAACTTACCGAGGTAACTAACGGAAACCCAAGTTTAAAAAATCCACAAGCTGTAAACTCGAGCTTCTTGGATAGTAGAAACATGTAAAATATCAAAATCTAAAAAGTAATAACAAATATTACGTAATAATTTAAAAGTAAAAAAAGTAAGCACTAAGAATACAAGAAATTTATTGATCATATGCATGCACACATGACTAATTGCCATGAAAACTTAATTGTTAAGCAAAATATTTTACCTCTTTTTGTAGTTGGATATCTTTACATCCATGCAGCAACTCAAAAACAATATTCTTGGTTTTAATTGCCTAAAATATTATAAAATTTAAAATAAAAAGTTATTATTTATTTTTCACTATTTAGGTACAGAGTGCTTAACAGGATGACTCTCTGCAATTTTAAAATTTGATGCAAAATATAGATATGCACTTGTTTTTGTTCATGGATATCTATCTATCTATCTTTAAATAACCAAGATCTGCATTTTAAAAATTTAAGCGGATCACAATAATTTCGTCATCATAAGCTTTCGTACTTTTTAAATCGACTATACACTTTGTAGAAGGTTAAGAAAAGTCATATATAGATATGACATATTGTTTCGCTTTTTTCGTTATGTTAGGACCGCAGCATATGTTATTTTGACAAGGTTTGTATTATCTAAAAGGTTTGATGAAGCTCCAATATTGAGGACGAAATAGTAACCCGGTTTAATTTATGAAATTAAAAATCTCGATTGTGTAAAATTGTCATAAATAGGGGGGTTGCCTCGAACAAAATCCTGGGAGACTAAAATTTGTATATATTGTTGAGGTGGTCTAAAAGTAAGATTCCCAAGTTTGTATTTTCCCCGCTTCTCGGGAACTATCCGCCATTTTGAAAAAACTTTGTAATCGACTTTTCTCCATTTCTATTGGTCGGAGGCGAAAAAGTCTGGGAACAAAAATATTTTGCATACAATTTTCAACATTTTGTGCTCAACTTTCTATAGTTAGTTTCCAAAAAGCTAGATGGCACTGAAGTTACAAAAAATCGTATTTTGACCAACAAAAAAAACTTTTTTGAAAAACTTTAAAAATCCTATAAAAATATGTACATATTGTTTATAGTTAATTAAACAGTCTCTGAGCTACAGCGACTGAAAGTCGGTAATAGTACTTTACCTAACTAGTGCGAAAAGTGCCACTTTTCCGCTCGCGATTGCAGATGGCTAGCAATTAAGTGCGGAGAAGTCATTTTACGCGCGAGTAAGGTACAATATTTTTTCTACTCACTTGACTTAAGTATTCATTTAAGCCAATAATTTTTTTTTTAAATGTTACTCTTTATTTATCATGACTAAAATGTTTACCTAAAACAAAAAGTTTTTTTTTTAAATATAGCAATATATTTATTTTTAATTTTCTGTTGAGTGCGGAAAAGTCTTGTGACGTGCGATACTCAAATGACCCGGTCTGTCAGCATGAAAATTGCCGAAAGTATCTGACAGACTGACATTTAGTCGTTAAACCGATTTTTCGTAACTTCAACGCCCTCTATCTTTTTAAAAACTAACTACAGAGAGTTAAACCTGAAACAAAAAATCTTGCAAATTTTATGCCAAAGATTTTTGTTTCTACTTCCGGCTAACAGAAATAGAGTAAATGGGTTCCAAAGTTTTTTCAAAATGGCGGATAGTTATCGAGAAGTGGGGGAAACACAAACTTGTGAATTTTACTTTCAGACCCCCCAAAGAACACACAAAAAACTCAGCCTGTATGTAACCATTTTTCCAAATATTAACCCCTTCCCCACTGCAACACTTTATAACATTTTTGCAACCTCTTTCCTCTCCTTTTTGGCACTCACCATAATATTTCTACCTGCCCTCCAACCTCTCTTTTCGCGTTTATATAATATATAAGTGATGGATGGCCCGTAACTCAAAAGGATTCGACTATCGGTACCCGACCATATGTCAGTCTGCCAGATACTTTCAGTAATTTTCATGCCGACGGACTGGGTCATTTGTGTAGAGTACATCACAAGCTTTAATTTTATACCTCATTTTTACTACTTTTACTATAAATAATAATATATAATCTGCAACATGCGACTTCATGAATGCCCAGGAAGCGGTTCTCAAAGAATTTTACCGACTTTTAGTCGCTGTAGTACAGGGATTGTATAACTAATTATAAATAATATAAATATTTTTATAGGATTTTTCCTTGATCTACCACTTTCTAATTTAAAGTTTTGTTTTAATCACTTTTTGTTGGTCAAAATACGTTAAAACTCATTTTTTGTAACTGTGCCGCCCTGTATCTTTTTGGAAACTAACTACAGAAAGTTTAGCACTTGGACAAAAGTGTTGCAAATTATTTTCCGAATATTTTTGTTTTCAGACTTTTTCGCTTACAAAGATTTTGCAACATTGTGGATGTATTTTATTATATTGTATATTATTTTTGTATTTTTGCTAGAGACGCTCTTTAAAAATATGTTGTCTTTTAGACATTTCAGGACATTCCAACTTACTAAGAATTTTTGAATATAAAGTAATCTAGTTATACTTTTAAAACTTTATTTTATGTTACTATATTTCTAATTATTTTGTGCTCACTCACAGAGATAAATTAATGTGTCTACCCCTAACAAAGCATTATGGGAATTAAAAACTTCTTGAAAGTGTAAGAACAAGGGAATGCTTCCGCGGGAGTATCCTTTTCTTCTTCACAATTTCATAGGTTGACATACCTCCATCTAACATTTTTGTAACCTTCACTAGCAAGTTCTCTTCTCAGCAGTTCACGAACAAAGGCTCTGAAAGAAACTGGCACAAACAAAGTTAAGCCTGGACTACAGTAATTTTTAACCCAAGCTTGGATATGAATCTTCTAGGCATTGGTTCATTACGGTTAAATTCTGTTGGCCTTTAGTGTCTGTTAAGAATCACCCTGTTTATAAAAACGTTTAAGAGCAATATGAGTAAAATTACCTCTCTCTGCAAGTATTCGCTGGCAGAACATAGAGCTACAAATCTTACACCGTAGTAGCTGGTCCACAAATAGGCTCTTAAAGTGTTAAAAGTCATAGTTCCATCTGAAATTTCTAAGTGATCATTGTACTTGTAACCTTAAATGTAAGTAAAAATTTTGCTAAAATATATTTTCTAATTTTCTCTCGAATTTTGCTAAGGTTGACTTATATTACTTAGCAGCAAGAACACGAAATTTTTTACTTATCTATTATAAATTATTTGTGCATTCTCGTATCAGATATAATGTTTACTAACCTCCAAATATTGCAAAATAAAAGGCCAACAAACACAGCAGTCCGTTGCTGGTTAAAGCTACCAGAAGCTGAGCACCGTAAAGGATGTTAACATCTTCACAACATTCACATAGGGAGTAATAATAAATTCTTAAATCTCGAATGCTTTGAATATCATCAGAGTTTTGAAAAGGTGAGTGACCTAATAAAGACAAACATTTAAAAAATCGAGATACATAACCTCGAAGATTTATTGTCTCTTTTTTGAAATAATATTTTTAATCTAAAAATAATTAATTACATATAGTAACTTTCTTTCGTTTTATTTAGTACCATAATAGTAATATTTATATTTTGTTAGTTATTTGTAAGTTCTTAAGTGTATAATTTTTTTATGTGCAAGGTTTGTCATTGCTTCACTTCGTATGTAATTTCCCTTGTGTTAAAATTACTAGATTACACTCGTTGAATCGAAAGTCGTCAATGTTAACAGAATAAAGGTGCAGTTGGACTGTGGTATTGCAGTCGTCGTTGCATTGTAGCTGTAGTGAATTGTTTTCTATAGATAAATAGTTAACAATATTTTTTGGTACACACTTCTTAATATAATTTACCTTGTTTAATGTTTTAAGCAAATATTGGTGAATTTTTGAATTTTTCTTAATATAAGTTCAAAGATGCTTTAGTTTTAAAATTAGGGTTGATTGGGCACCAAAGATCTACAAAATAAAACATGGGCAAGAAAAAAATGTGGTAATTTTGTATTTGCATACATACATACAGTTAATAGTGTGTTCAGTGATATTAGCGATAAATTAACAAGGTAATATAGTAGTTATATCTGACCCGCTGATTAATCATTTTGGCTTCTTAGAATTGCAAAGAAGAATTGGGGCCTTTTTTGTAAGTGACAAAGAGCGCTTACTTTTAGCATTACTTCGCTTGCATGGATAAATTATATCAAATAATTTACCTTTTTAATCTTATATATTGCTCTAGTAATAACCTTTAGAAAAGTTATCGTACCGTATTATCAGCGGTGCACGATGTTTGTAGTCAAAAAGACTCACATAGAGATAGGTAGATATTTTTGGGCGCGCATGAAAGAGATGGCATGAACACACCAACTTTAAGAATGAGAATTATTTCGTGGAACTGCAGACAGTCGATATTTTCAATAAAAGAACAAAGTCTTATATTTACTTAAGTCCCTATCCCCTGACCAACCGAAGTTAATAATTAATAATGGTACCTACCTACAATACAAAATGTCGCTATAGTACCCCTTTCCTCTTTTTTACGTCAAAATAATAATTTTATAAAATTGTTTATAAAACTCTTTAAAAGTAACTTTTTTAACATTTTCCCTCTGAAATATTACTTTTATTACCCACTAAACACATTAATTTTCTTACACACTAGGTACCGCCGCGCTTTGCCTGTGGTTTTATCCATTTTTCCCGTTTTTATTCCTTTAAATGCCATAACATATGTTTCTGTAAACCGATTTTTAAGAAATAAATGCCTATGTGTTGCCTAGGAACACAAGGAATGCAGTAATGAAAGTGCCGTCAAAATCGGCTGGGCGGTCTTTACGTGATGCTGGAACAAACAGACATACAGACAGACAAAAATTGTAAAAATTGCATTTTCGGTATCTCGTTTGATCAAACAACTAAAAAAATATTCAATGTACAGAAATGGTCCTTTTAGAGTTTTATTATAGGTATAGATAAACAACTAATTATAGTCAGGGGGTAAGTGGCGATTTTTAATCGAGCCCGGATTTTCTTACCATAGTAGATCTAATGGTGTCATATGAAAGCTGAGACTCCTGAGATTATGAATCCGCCGGATCACATCTCGAAAATGTTGAGCGTGTTGAGATATTCAGCGCAAAATCCAAAATAGCGGCTAATGACTAAATTTGATTTTTTTATTTTTTGTGGAGAGTCAAATTGATGGTGTTTGATATCAATGTATAGGTTTTTGAATACGAGGAGTTTAAAGCTTTTATCAAAAACTATCTAAAATGACATTTGAAACATTTTTTACAGCCATTGGATGGATACAGAGAAATGGATATATATTATTGAAAAAATATTTATTTTTATTTCGTTTACAAAAAAAAACTTGTACTAATGGTTGACCTAGCATTATTATTATTAACGTCGGTTGGTAAGGGGATAGGAACATATGTAAATACAATACCTTGTTCATTTTATTTTATTGCAAAGATCGAATGTATGCTTTTCCAAGAAATAACTCCCATGCTCAACGTTGGTGCGTTCATGCCATCACTTTCATACGTGCCTGAAAATATCTACCTATCTCTGTGTGAGTCCTTTTGACCACAACATTGGCTGATACGGTACTATAACTTTTCTAAAGATTATTACTAGCAAAATATGGGATTAAAAATGTCAATTATTTGATATAATTTGTCCATGCAAGCGTCGAAATAATGCTAAAAGGAAGCGCTCTTTGTCACTTAGAAAAAGGGTCCTAATTTCTTCGCAATTATAATAAACCACTATGATTGATTAGCGGGTATATAGGAATACACCTAAATACCACTGATAACATATTGTTAATTTATTGCTTATGTCACTGAACACACTATCGACTTTCTATATGTATGCAGACACAATATTGCCACCTTTTTTTCTGCTTTTTTCCCCAAGTTTAATTTTGTATTTGTTTGCTACCCTATTAACCTAAATTTTAATATTAAAGCATTTTTGAATTATTTATATATTAAGAAAAAACCGAACTTACTCGGTCAATACCAAAGAGATATGTAAGGGGAAAACAGAAGGGTCTATTACCACTAATATTTGTTTAAAGCATTTAGAAAGTAAATTCTATTAAAAAATGTGTACAAAAAATATTGTGGTAACTATTTATATATTAAAATAATCCGTTCTGCATTATCTATGGAAAACAATTCACTACAGCTACAACGCAATTACGATGACACTACCACAGTCTAAATGCACCTTAACATATTTTAGTTAAGCAGTTTAAATGCAACTAGATATTGTGCGGGGTTGATTTGAGTCTTGAGAATTCTCATCTCTCATGTTTGTCAATTGTAAACATTTTGAAAATTTTAAGGGACGTTGTTAATCGTTTTCATTCATACCAATAAATGCCAATTTCAAAATGAATAAAATTACTAGTTAACAAAAACCGCAATACTACATCTTGATCTCAAAATTATGACAAAAATTCAAAACCAATCAGCCAAGTTATATTTACATAATATTAAGAAGATAACAAAAAGAAGATGAATTCAGCACCGTTTCTATGAAAGATGCTGAGTAGCAGTTTGGTTTTAAGCTTTTTTACACAGAATTACCATTTTATTTCTTTTGTTAAGATTTATTCTCATTAAGGCTTTTAGCACAACAACTTGTATTTTCTAAAATAAAACTTTTTCAAAATAAACGTCCGAAATATATCAACGTAACTGGCCCAGTAAGTAGAATTAGTGCCACCACGAAAATTAATAGTTTCTGCGAGAAAATCAGGACTTTCTCCAAAAATCGCCGAAAAACTGTTTTGTGGTATGAGTTATCAAACTCTTAACCTACACAATGAATGGTAATGAATTGAAAGAAGAATATTGGGACCCACTACGCAGAAGATTAACTTTAAGTGCCAAAATTCCTCTTTGCCTTTTCCTAACCTTTCTATTTAAGGTTTTAGGAGAGATATTTAGGGCAGTTCATAGCGAAAAAATTAGCTTTAGGCCAGTCTATTGAAGACAAACCTAGGAATAGGTAGAAAGAAAATATATTAAAGTAAAGTAAGTAAAAAATTTGAAAACAAAGTAAATGAGAAATTAATTTATGTCTAGATCTGATAATGATAATGACGAATTTTTGAGCAATCTACTTTTTAATCAGTTCAAGGAAGGTAAAAGTGAATCCGAAAATACAGAAAGGAAAATTTTTAACTTTGAAAATTTTGAACTAAGGCCGTCTAAAATGACAACTCAACCACCACCACAACAACAACCTGCCTTAAATTGGGATTTTTTAAAAACAAGAATTAATACAATAAAACCGTATGATAGTGATTCTGCTACTTTAAACAAGTTTTTAATCGAATGCGATTCTTTGGGAAATAATTATGCGCAGGATCATGATCCTCTAATAAATCAATTGATTATTGATAGTATTCAGAGAAAATTAACCGGTAGAGCCGAATTTTTGGTAGGAAATAGGACCGATTTGACCGATTGGCAAGCTTTACCCGCTGCTTTACTACAATGCTTTTTAATCGTAGGGTTTTAGACTGTTTACTGCCCTCCTTGTGAAGAACACAGTAACTTCCAAATTTTCGATTTTGAGATTTTTACATATTATTGTGTAATCCTCCATCTTTAAAAAAAAAATTAAAAATAAATAAAAATAAAAATATTTTATAGAAAAAAAACGTCTAAAAAATATGCAGTATCTGCAAAACGTCACGCTTTTCTAGAGAAAAATGCAGCATCTACTTATACTAGTCAAGAATGCAGCATTTTTCTGGTCGCGCCATCAAATACTGCACTCCTTCTTACACGAAAGCATGCCGCGCTCGTGGTTTTCTAGTGAAAAATGCAGTGTCGGAACTTGCTACACTTTCAACTAGTATGTGATAGCGTTTCGTCATCAAATACTAGACAAGAATGCAGGATTTTCAATCTAACGGACTTTTCAGCATTGGGATATTTTTGTTGTGAGTTTTTTTTTCAAAAATCTTTTTGGAGAAGTTAATAAAAAATCAATAATAAAATAAATAACCGGAGACCCGACAAGTTGTATGTAAATTTAAATTAAAATATTGTTTACCTAGTGCACGTGAGTATTTTGAATTTTTGTTATTTTAATTTGTGTGTTTTTTTAAAGTGTTCACACTAACGCAAAATATTAAAATTTTGTAGATTGTGGTGTTACCGCAGGTTTTGATTAGTTCATTAAATGACGGTTTTTTGATTTTTTAGCTCACACGTTACTATAATTATCTGCAAAAACTTCAGGAAAAAATTCGATATTAATCAAGAAACTCTGTCCCCTGATGAGTACAGACAGACAAATATTTTGGGAGGAAATGCCAGAAAATAACACATTAAGATATTTTAATACCTCTATCGAATAAATTTTATTTAATATTATTTATTTTGTAATAGTTTTTCATCGTGTAGTTTCCATTTTTTTTAAAGCCATTTATTTAATTAGTATTTTTGTATATTTTTATCATTATTTTCATTTACTGTGTCAATATTGTCTTACCATTATTAAATATTTATTTGCATTCCAATGTTTTTTTTGTCTATTTTTTTGTACCGTAGTGAAAAAAAACAACAGTTTATTTGTTAAACGAACTTTCATTGTAATAATATGACTTCATTACTGCATTTATAGCTAGTAAATACGGCATACTGCGTTTTTGTTACGCAACGATGATACGTAGCTCTAAGTAATACTAGAAAAAAACGCATTATGCGTAATAAAATCTATATTTATGTTCCAAATGCATTCAAACCTATACCAACAAAAATTTTTTTAAAATTTTAATGAATCTGCCAAAAAAAAGTTAGAAATATTTAATAAGAAAAAAATACAATCCGAAATCGTTTTTCGCGTTTTTCTCAAAACTATGGTTATGGAAGTTACTGTGTTCTTCACAAAAAGGGCATTTTAGTTCAGGAGTTGACAAGAGGTAGACCTGTCAAAAACGAAAGTTTAATAACTTTTGGATCAAGAATCCAATATCTTATAAACACAATGAATCAAAGGGTTCAAAGCCAACACTTACCCCCCGAAAGTATTGCTTTTATGAAAATACAATATGATAAAACAACACTAAATAATTTTATCGCTGGCTGCACTCGTGACTTTCGAAGACGCCATTGCGCATATATACAATTTCGAAAATTTTTAAAAATTATGTGGGACAAAAAATTTTAATTTTATTAGCCCATCAAACAATAAAAAATCACCAAAACGCAACAATTTCATCAAAATACGGCTTACAACGCTTAACAAAATCAAAACATTTTTCAAAACCAACCGCTTTAAAATCAGTACTAAAATACACAAAATCTAAATTTCCAAAATTCAAACCTTGCATTCGGTAACCAAAATATGTCGCCTAGACCGAATTTCCGTACTGGACCTATTACCCCATCCAAAAATCCAACCAAGGCCAGTACCGCAAAGATGATTCTTTACGAACGATCAAGTTTTTGGACCCACACAAAAAATTTATCGTCCGAACCAAATTCCACGCGAAAATCTACCAAAACCGACACCAATGTCGACGACCTCTAGAAACAGTAACGCTATACAACACACCCAAAACCAATTTACTCAACAAAATCAAAATTGGCAAAGGTACCAAAAACCACATTTTTTTTTCGAGGAATTGCACAAAAACGAATTCGATGAAAATCAATCGATCGAACCTAATCATTATTTTGACGATAATAATAGCTATTTCGACGATCAATATTAAAAATCGCAGTACAATAACTACACACACCGTACGATCCATCTCAAAACGAGAATATCTCGGAAGCTGAAGATCCAAAATTGACAAATTTTCAGGAACCGGCCAAACCCGCTAACAACAACGCGCTTCCATACATCGAAATCAAAAATCCACCGTTAAAGTTATTAATTCACACGGGCAGCTCACGCACGATCCATAATAAAACCATTAATTATCGAAACATTTTATACGGAGTGCATTTACCATATAGAAAATGTAATAAATAAAAACAGCTGTTGGCAATCAAATAACGTGATCCGAGGGCTTAATACCCGCCTTCCCAGAATTTTCCAACAACGACAAAATTAAAGTAATTTTATTCCACTTTAATGACTATTTTGAAGGCGTCTTAGGAATGCCGGATTTACAGAATAAAAAATCCAATTTTTACCTGATGAGTAAAAAATTGGTAGGCCCTTCCATCGAAATTTCACTGAAAATTTGTAAACCTACAAATTTATATGAAAAACTGGTCTCAAAATTAATTTGAACGGGTCATATGAGCGCGGAGGAAAAAAAGGCTATTGTTGTAGTTTGCAAAGAATATTTCGATATATTTTTCAAACCAGAAGATCCTCTTACTTTCACATCAAAAGTCAAATAAGAAATAAAAACACGCGATGAACTCCCGGTCTATACAAAATCGTATCGGTACCCATACATTCATCGCGATTAAGTAAAACGGCAAATCGAAGGAATGCTCGATAAAGTCATCGTAAGGCACTCGGCTAGTCCATGGTCACCACCGATTTGGATAGTACCAAAAAAGATTGACGCCTCGAGCAAACAAAAATGGTGCTTAGTGGTTGACTATAGAACGGTCAATGACCTTACAATAGACGATCGGTATCCAATACCCAATATTTCAAATTCCTCCAATATAAATTGGGATGCGCCCAATACTTTTCAACGCTCGATTTAGAAAAAAACAGCATTTACCGTAGATAATAGCCACTTCAAGTACCTCAGGATGTCATTTGGCCTTAAAAACACCTCTGTAACATTTCGGAGAGTTATGGACGAAGTTCTTAAAAACGTACAAAATAAAATATGTATAGTATACATGGATGACGTTATAATTTTCAGTACAAGCTTTCAAGATTTGAAATTTGTATTTTGAAAACTACGAGAAGCACGGCTAAAAATCCAAATAGATATATGCGAATTTTTACGCGAATTTTTAAGTTGAATTTTTAGGCCACGTTGTGACGCGAGAAGGTATTAAGCCCAATCCGAAAAAAATCGAAAGTATCTCAGAATTTAATATCCCAAAAACAAAAACTCACTTACCACCTGTTTAAAAAAGAATGCTAAAATAGAACACACACGAACATTATTAGACGCATTTAATACATGTAAAACCAGCCTTATAAGCGACCGATGCTTCAAAATTTGCGATAAGTACGATCTTAAGTCAAAATAACCACCCAGTGTGCTACGCGTCACGCACTTTAAACCGGGAAGAAATTAATTACTCAACGAAAGAACAGGAATTATTGGCTGTCGTATGGGGATGCAAATATTTCCGTCCCTATTTGTTTGATCAAAATTTTACAATCAATAATGATCACCAATGAACCTAAAAGAACCCAGTTCTAGAGTCACTCGTTGTAAACTAGAATTAGACGAATATTCGTGCACTGTAAAATACATTAAAGGCAAATTGAACATGGGCGCAGACGCGTTATCGCGAAATCCGATTGATCTTAATGTATTGGACACCGCCTCGGTTTAAAATAATCCAGGTGATATAAATGGTGTCATATAGGAGTTTTTACAAAGACCAGAATCTTTTGTAGCGCCTCAAATTGAAGAGAAAACCCAAAATCAAACGCAAAATGTAAATCAAAGTAACCCGCCGATCGATAATCAATTGATCAAACCGAAAGTAATGAATCAGATGACGGTAAAACTGTACACACATCCGCGGAGAATCCGATTTTAGCCATCCCAATCTCGGAAAGACCACCTCAATCAATACAAAAATCAGATTGTCATATCAATGAGCAATATTGATCGATTGCAATATGGATTTGACAAAATTTTTTAAAACACTAGATTTTATGTAACTCTATCTTCTAAAAATTTGCAGCCAAACATAATTCAATTTGCAAAAAAATTCGTAGACCCAAAACAACTTTATTCCATTTTTTGAGTACCAATTTAGTACCTCTTTTTACAACAACGTTACAAAATATTTTTAAAAATTCTTCTTACAATTTAATTCACTGTCTAATAATGTTGAAAGACATAGAAATCGCGAAGATAAAAAGGAAAAACTCATTTATACCATACGGCAAAAACATGCCATAGGGGCATAAACGAAATGAGTACGTCACTTTATTCCAAATTTTATTGGCCCAAAATGCAAGAAAATATTACCGAATTCATAAATAATTGTGGAACGTCCCAGAAAAATAAATATGATGAAGACTCGCTGGTGATTAAATTTAATCTTATGCCCACGAGTTACAAACCTTTTGACCACGTGCATTACGATTCCTATAAAATCTCCAATGAAATATTTCTAACACTTTATGACACCTTTTCGTGATACAAACAAGCTTATCTCACAAAACCAGTACCGCGGCCACGGACGCACTACTGACCTTTGTCACTCACCAAGGTTTGCCCTTGAAAATATCAAGATTTTCAAAGTAGAGATATCCAAGATTTTTGTAAATTGCATAAAATCGAACTGCATTTTACAACAGCCAAAAAGTCAAATTCGAACTCCCGCGTTGAGTGTTTTTAGTCATCTTTAATCCAGTCATATAGGTGTTTAAAGGCAGAAAACCTAAATTTGAACCCCACACAACTCATAAAACGCGCATGTTTTGGTTATAATAACTCGATTCTTTGTGTCCACAAATTTACACCATTTAAGGTCAGGAGAGGTCATATAAATAGCACCGACCCCTTTAATATGTCCGACGCTACCAATGTTTCAGATTATGTTCAACAACATAAAGAAAAAACTAAAAAAAAAGAAAAACAGATATATAATGTGAACGAAAACCGGCAAGGCCCTCCACAATTTCAGACGAAATTATGAGCGAAAGATCTTTCTAAATTTACAAAAACAAAAATTAAAAAACAAAACCCTAAAAAAGTCGTCACTTCCAAATCTCTTTTGCAGGTTCCCAATGAGGAAAATAAACGCCCTGGCGAGCAACCTTTTACTAGCACTCCCCTCAAAAATCCAATTTTTTACATTCAAGTAGGTAATTCAAAACAAATTCACACAAAACACACACTTTCGCATTATATAAAAAAATCATAAATTTACAACCAATCACGAGAAATAAAAGAGGCCTAATTAATGTTGTCTTGATTCTGATGACGGCGAACGCTACAGGAAAGTTAAAAAAGCATTGTAAAAGTGGTAAATTTGCAAATTTCACTATTCAAAAATTTAATTCAAAGCTATAATAAAACTATATTAATTCTTGATGGAAATCAAAACAAACTAGAAAATGGTCTTAAAATGCTTCAGCATAGTATGGCTACAATAATAAACGATTTAACAGTTTATTTAACATTTCAGAGTGTGTTATGACAAATTAATCTAAACTGCCAGAATTTGATAACATTTCTTATAAACTTACTGCATAACTCAATTATTTCAAGCACTGAACTGATTCAAAAGATGGATTACTTAAAAACCATTTATAAAGAAAACCAAATTCCAAATTTTGTTTGTTTTGACTTACCATCAGTTCCTAGGAATCCACAAACAAAATTAATTTTTGCAATTCATGTCCTAATTATCAAACCTGAAATCTTTACCTTTTACCAAATTATTCCAACTATCCAAAATAGCCAAATATTTGTCTTTCGCTATCCCTACTTGGCCAGAAGCTACAAAACAAATCAGTTCTACGAAGAAACCTGTCCGTTCCTGGAAAATACCTACTACTGCCAAGAGCAATTCACCACAGGCGAAAATTGCACTTTAAAACTCACAGAGGGCTTTTAACCTCAAAACTACCTTACCATCCAAGTCAGTCTTCCAAAATCAGTAATCAAACAAATCACGCAAGAAGAAGTATTGATTATGCCCGCAAAAAGCTCGACGCTATGCACGAATTGTCGTAGAGACCAATATTTGGGAAACACTCAACCTGTATTGGTTCGTATTTCGAAGTCATACGAAATCAAAATCCAATACCAAAAATACGAAAACGAAGATAAGCTGTCGCAAGGCCGGATACTGATTCTACCTGATATCCAGCTAGAAGAAATTGAAAACTCAAAATGATTTCAAAAACCAAACCGAACAGAAATGGATATTGCTATTATCTATAAGTTAAACGATATTGCCAATCAATTAATGCCAATAAAAATGATCAATGACCAGCCAATGTCACCGAACATTATGTCATACTTTAGCCACCACGGTAGCTGTCATTTTTATTTTTGCATACTGCTATGGAAGAAGAAAAAGAGATTTAATGAAGTTGTGTAACAAGAAAACTTCAACTCCAAAAGCTCAAAATGTATCAAATAAATTTAGCCCAAGTTCAGTGATCTTCAGAGCTAGGGAGGGAGGAGTTATATTTACATAATGTTAAAAAGGTAACAAGAAGAAGATGAGTTTAGCACCGTTCCCATGAAAAATGCTGAGTCGCAGTTTAGTTTTAAGCTCTTTTACACAGAATTTCCGTTATATTTCTTTTGTTAAGATTTATTCTCACCAAGGCTTTTACCACAACAACATGTATTTTCGAAAATAAAACTTTTTAAAAATAAACGTCTGAAATCTTTTAACGTAACTTACAAAATAATTATCCAAAGTCCGACATAGATACAAATTAAATTAAAAGAATTTTTTTAAACAATTGACCATTTTCTCACCTGTTAAAGTAGACTTTATCTTTCCATGAATAATTTGAAATCTGATCTTTAAAATACAACATAAATAAATGTATTGAACTTCTGTACAAACAGATGCAAATGTTCCAAAAATTCCAAAACCAAAAATGATCTTGTAATTTAGGCTATCGCCACTGGTTTCTAAATTACCAATGACAAAGGAGTATGTTTGCAAAGGAAATGACATTATTCCTAAAAATATAAATTACGTGGTCAAAATTACCATGAAACTTTTGAGTTCAAATTAGACTAAAGACTAAAAATGTTAACACTAATTTTGCTCATTTCCGGAGTTTTTTTTACACGTTAAATATTTATTTAAACATAGGTATCAAAATGTCATACAACTAAATAAGTCTAAAAAACAGCTAAAGAATACACCAAAAAAAACCAAAAAACCCTAAAAATAAAAAATCTCATTCAGTCTCTGTTGTTCTCCGTTGATGTCCATTATTGACGCTGCATTGCCTTCCTACCCGCTTAAGCTGATCCAATGAGTGATAAAGCTAAGAGACTGTTCATTGGGAGTCTTAGACGCGATGTCCTTAATCAATCTCTTAGCCTCTTCACCCCAAGGACGTAGCGTTTCTATAGCGATAGGAACGAAAATAAAACGATCCTCCAGCTCTCTATATTTAAGGTATTTTGTGTCTCAGTAAGGGCAGCAGCAAATCCGGATAGCTTAGCTGTTTTATCAAGGTACAACTTTGCTAAACTGTGACTGCAAGTCGCGTCCTAGATCATCTGCTTTCTTTGCTCCAACGGAATCAAAATCATCCCGTCTGCCCTTTTTCCGTCATCTCTGCAGATACCAAGAGGCTCCAGTACTGCGGGATGTTCTGCACATACCAGAGCTCTCTTGATTACATTGTTGATCTGACTGTGTCTGGAAACATGTCCTGCACTTTTTTTTGCAACCTTTCCCGTGTGGGTCATATTTATCGGCTGTTTCGTTGCAAATGCAGAGATGCAGACCAAGTCTAAAGGCTACAGAAATGTGAAAATTGGAGTTATCAAGAAGGTTTCCTAGAGTGGCGGACGGAAGAGCACTGAGCCATGCATTTGATTTGTAAGCTTGAGGAGCTAGTAGCCGCGCTCTGTCCTCATCCGTCTGGCACTCAGTCAAAGGATTTGAAAGGAAAAGCCATTTTGTCATACATAATTCACAGTCTAAGTCACAAAAATTTAAAATATGATTAGGTAAAATTTTATTTAGTAAGTAGAAAAAGCAGAAATAGACAATTGTCATGTATCTCTTATTCCAAGGCCGCTCAATTCTATTGAAATTGAACTTTAAAGCCAAGAGTTTAATTTTATTCGAAACTTTTTTATTTCTGGTAAGCAAGTTGTTTGAAGAAAAATATATATTTTAAAGGGGTTCTCCATAAAAAATACAAGTGGAGCTTCTTTTCTAGTAGAATCAATGCCAAGACTTGAAAAAATATGACATGCTGCGATAATGACATAAGTTAACAAATAAAATATGTCATTGTCATGTCTACATATGACACTTAATCTTTAAAGACAAGGTGTGTGATAGATTCAAAAAGGAGGAATAGTGGTTATGTCTAAAGTGGCAGGATTTAACTTTCAAAATTGAGTATCTCGATTACTAGAAGCTTTATCAAAAAACCAAGTTCACTTCTAGACTTGGCATCGATTCTACTACAAAATAAACCCTCCTTGTATTTTTAATGAAGAACCCCTTTAAGGACTAAAGACTTTGAATATCCCCGAAAACCATTGCCATAATTGATTTAATTTTTTCCTTTCAAAATCCTACATGCGCGAAAACGCAGGGCTTTAGTAAATGCAGAATGCAATATTCGGTTATCATAAATTTTTTACCTTATGTTTTTCAGCTTTTTAAATCAACAGTTCTCTCAACTTATTGTATTTAATCCTTCCTCTTCTTGTTTTTACTTCTCAAAACGATGCATATTTGAAAGCAGTGGGTGGATATCGACTTTAAACCGAAATAATAGATATATCTAATTTAAAAAGATTTTGACAGTAAATTATGCCACTGGAATACAAGTTATTTTAAAATCAGAACACCGCGATAGTCTTTAAGCTTCCCGCTTCTTAACTCATTAACCTTTTGGACTACTCATAGTTTCTAATTTCTCTACCACTACGGGTTGATGAACCTGTTTGTGAACCTTTATCGACTCTGCTGCAGAAGAAACCCAGCCTGCCTGTCTCGCCATAGCCAGATCAATCAAATAATTAGGCGAGCTCTGAGTTTGTCTCGAAGTTCCAAACTACTTTAGCTGCCTGCGGCTAATGTATGTGAGACAAATGGAATGTCTTTGATTCCATGATAAGCTATTAGGGCTTTTTTATGGGACGCAACTTGCATAGACAGTTAAGCCGACACTTACAATTCAAAAATATAATAAAAACCCGGTTTACCAGAACGAAAAAAAAATACCAGGAACTACAAGAACGATTTATTTTTACACCCTTTTGTGTTGAAAACTTTGGTCTTTGGGGTAATAAAGCGAAAAAGCTAATTTCGGAAATATACTTATCAAAAAACTCAAATAGAGGTCTTATTGCAAAAGTGCATCAAAATTACCGACAATTTTTGCATGAAATGTGTTTTTATTATTACAAGAGTTTGTTTTCAGGAAAAATAATTTTGTAAGATATGGAAATAAACGAATGCAATTTGTAATAAAAACACCTTGAATAAAAAAATGGTCGGGATAATTTTGATGCACAAATGTAATTTATTTCCCGAATCACAGAAACGGTAGCCATAATGTAAATTAATAAAAATATTGGTTGTATATCCTGAAAGTCTTAAAAATATGTGATAACAACAAATTAAAATTAATATAATGGAATTTTGATATATATTGCCAGACGCTGTCATGTTTTGACGGTGCAATTTTCGTTTTCTACAATGCAATTACCACCGTTTGCGTCATCCAACGAGGTTTTATGAAAAATTCCCCCGAATTGGAGAAGAATTTTGACGTTTCGTAAGTGGGTCTGTGAAGTTAGCAGCCAATGTGTCGAATTTTATTGCTAAATATTTGCCAATCGATAGTGCTTTGTTAGTGCTCTTTGGTGCCTTAATAAATTGCGTTGGTGCTCCTTTAATTTTTGAGATATTTAAATTTCTTTTTTTTTTGAAGGTCAACAGCCAATCATTGAGATAAAAGGCTTAAACACAAGT
The DNA here is from genome assembly GCA_963921995.1 of Oxystoma pomonae. Lineage (NCBI taxonomy): Eukaryota > Metazoa > Arthropoda > Insecta > Coleoptera > Brentidae > Oxystoma > Oxystoma pomonae. Next base: position 95,006,289 of record OY998165.1, read on the forward strand.
CAGTGGTTAGTATTTTGTTAGTGCTTTCATCTGCTCTAGTTAGTGCTCTTTAGTACTTCAAAATGCGTCGACTTTACTTTTTTTTTAAGTTATCGCGTTTTTAAAAATCAAGGTTAACAGCCGCACTTTTATTCAGGATCACAAAATGATATTTATTTCAATGTATTTCCTTTGCTCTTTGGTGCTTTAAAAAGCGTCCAATTTACTTTTTTTTTCAAAAGTTTTTAAAAGTCAAGGTCGACGCCGCACTGGCGCGTGAATTTGGCAGCCAGTATGTCGAAGGGTAGTGGTTCGTTAGTGCTTTTTAGTTGTCTAAACAGTTTCGTTAGTGCTTTTTAAGTTTTCCAGATATTCGACATTTTATACCCGTCCGTGAAGTTAGCAGCCGATATGTGAAGTTTCATCACCAAACTGTTACCATCGCTGGTGTTTTGTTAGTGCTTTTTAGCTGTCCAACCAGTTTCGTTAGTGGTTCTCCTTTTTTGCACATATTCGACATTTTTATTTAAAGGTAGCAGCCGATATGTCGAACATTACCTAATTTTTACAATCGATAGTGCTTCGTTAGTGCTTTTTAAGGATTAAATGTATGTATGTGCATTCAGATAAATTAAATTACGTTTCTTGAGGAAAAAAGTTTCTGGTTTGTCTTAAACTCTCTTATACGCACGTGACTACTGCAAAGGCGCCACGTCGGTGTGGACTTCCGTAAAAGTTGACCATATTCAGATATTTTGAAGCTATCGGCCCTTGGATTAAAATAGTAAAATTGTTAGAAGATCGTATATCTGTGATAGAAGATATGGGCCGTCAAAAACGTATGCCTGAAAATGCACCTAAGTTCACTTTTCCTTATAACTAGAAAAGATTTTAACCAATTTTATTATTTTGGTCTCGATCGAAAGAATATTGAATGCTCTAAAAACAACAACAAGTCATTTTTTTGAAGTTTGACCGGAGGTATACCCAGGAGAGGTGCTTTCAAATTGTAAACAATTATATAAATCAAGGTCATGGATTTTGAGATATATTCGACCGACCTTTATTAGAAGATAGTTTATCTGCTATAGAAGGTATGGGGCGTCCAAGAAATATGTCATTTAGTCGGCTTAATAATTTAGAACATACCTGTGCCACTGCCCATATCTCTGACTTATTGAAATATACTTTTATGCAGATACTTCTAGTGCGTACCTAATAGCTAAATGAGAAAAATATGAGGAGAATGGAGAGAATACATTAAAAAGCAATATTTTAGTTTATAAAATGATAATAACTACTACGACGCATTTTGAAGCGCTAAAGAGCACTAACGAAATACTTTGAAATGAGTATCATTTTGTGTTTCTGACTAAAAGTGCCAGTGATGACCTTGAAATTAAATTTTGAAATATCTTGAAAACCAAAAGGGCACCAACGAAACTAGTTAGAGCAGATGAAAGCACTAAAAAAATACTAACCACTGACTTGTATTTAAGCTTTTTAACACAATGATCGGCTGTTGACCTTGAAAAAAAAGAAAGTCAAATATGATCTTAAAATTAGCGGGTAATAGAACAAGAGAAAATAAAACTTTTATTCTTTTTTTAACGGCCAACGTTCCTACCATATATTGGGATCTTTATCAATGCTGCAACAATGAAGAAAATTACATTAGTTATTTATTAATACAAACACCCTTACGCTCAAGTATATGTAAGTAATATTTTCTTACTTACTATATCAACAGATCCAAAAAAAAAATTCTTTTTCATGTTTAACAAAATGACAAGTATTTAAAAAAGATAAAAAGTATTTTAAAAATTATCAACTATTATATAGTAGTTTTATAAATCTAGAGGTAATATAAAATATAAAAATATTGAAATCATTTTGTTTATGGTTATAAACATTTAAACTAATTTTTTATTTTTGATTTTTACTTCTATTCACCAGTACCGTTAAAATCGACAATAGTACTAGACAATTTTTATTATTTTAAGCTATACGTTGGAAAATAGATAAAATGGACAGAATATAAAATGAATGGGGAAACCATACGCATTCAGGCCAGGTACCCACAAAAAAACAACGCGTGTTGAAAGCGGGAAAATAGGTACTTACCAATTAAGTGGCTTTCCACAGTCTACAGATTCTGTTAGATGCACCAGTAGTACGTGAAACTATATGTAGTTTCTATAGAACATAACTTTCTTTTTTTTTTCATTTTATCTTTTCTTTTCAATAACACTCCATAACGATCTTTCTTTTTTTTTTATTATTTTAATGTTACAATTTTTACTACAGGGGGCAAGGGAGATCAAGAAGAAAACAAAAAAACAATAAAACAAAAAAGCGAACAATGCACCTGCATTGATAAGCAACCTAATTTTAGTATCCGTTTTATTTCGGCTTGATACTGACATTTATTTTTGTAAAAAAACTAGTATAAAATAAAAATTTTAACATTGAAAAAGAAAAAATTAAAATTAAAAAAGGTCTTTACGGAGTGTTATTGAAGAGAGGGGAAAAAAGAGAAAGCTATGTATATACTATAAAAACTACATATGGTTTTACGTACTACTTACTGGTGCATCCAACAGAATGTGTGGACAAAACCATAGTTTTAAGATGACAAGACTCTTATAGCCACTTAATTGGTAAATAAGTACCTATTTTCCTGTTTTCAACATGCGTTGTTTTTTTTGTGGGTACATGACCTGAATGCGTATGCTTCTCCCATTCATTTTATATTCTGTCCATTTCATCTATTTTACAACATGTCTCCAGCTTAAAATAATACAAATTGTTTACTAGTGAGTAGAATAGAAGTAAAAATCAAAAATAAAAAATTAGTTTGAACGTTTACACCCATAAACAAAATTATTTAAACATTTTTATAATTCCATTTTCCATTTCAATACTTCCTTGCCTATGTTTTTGTGTCATTTTGCTTTTTATTTATACAAAATACAAACAACTATTGATACAGCAAGTAAGGAACTATCACTTACCTATATTTGAGCGAAAGGGTGTTTATATTAATAAATACCTATTGTAATTTTCTCCAATGTTGCAGGCTTCATAGAGATCCCAATAAAGGGTCGAAAGGTTGGCCGTTAAAAAAAGAACAAGAGTTTCTTTTTTCTTGTCTGACTAACCGCTAATTCCAAGATCATTGGTAAATTCCAAGGACGCTAATCACACAAAAAAAAAGTCAAATATCTCAAAAAGTAAAGGGGCACTAACGTAATTTATTAAAGCACTAAAGAGCACTAATGAAGCACTAATGAAGCACTAACGATTGACAAATATTTGAAGATAAAGTGCGCATGAGTTAATATCGTATCGCGATACGAATATACCTATTCGTCGATCCCAATATATTATTTATACTCTCATTTTAAATATTTGGTCGCTTGAATGAAATAGATACGTTACGTATGCATATAGGCTGTGCTTTTTTTGGTAGGTGAAATTTTTGACGTTGCTTTATGTCTTTGTTAATAGACACTTAAAGTAAATATTTCAACGCATCCGTATCGGTATACGTAACGCGTTCGAAACAAATTCAAAATACGCTACATTTTTGACTTGCTCATGCCATGTTTCGAACGATGCCTGCTTCTTTGACGGGTGTGATGACAGAATCTGGTTGCGTACGGAAGGATGTACGTATCCTTAGGGACCTACGAACGTACGCAACGATTTCAATCAGCAGTCCTGTCATCGCACCCATAAACAAGTCAAAAATGTAGCGTATTTTGACTTTGTTTCGAACGCGTTACGTATACCGATACGGATGCGTTGAAATATTTACTTTAAGTGTCTAATTTCACTCTTTGTATTTTCAGTAATATTACAGGATTAGTTCAGAGATCTATTATTTGGATAGTCCGATCTTAAAAACTTTGACAACTTACCAATAAATACTATGGCAATGAGCATTTTGGATTCGTCCATTTTGTGTAAATTGAAATCTGTACCCATTACTTTGTGCAGACCGACCAATTTTCTAAAAATTTTTGGCAGGTACTTGTGCAGTAATAATAAATTGAGTATTCGCAGTGTTAAAGTAGTTCCTGAGAGTAATAAAATATTGGCTATTTTGACGGCAAAATCCGCCTTTTTAAATTTAATGTGAACGTTGGGCAGCTGAGCGTTAATGTCGTTTTCAAGTTCCTTAAAACAAAATACCGTGTTTTTTTTAAGAATGTAATGCAATCATTGTGTCATAATGGGATAAAATAAGGCGAGAAATATGTGGATTGGTCTTCGAGAGTATCTTCTGTTATAAACAGTAATGATTTCTACCACAGTATGGGAGGCCCCATGTTCACACCAAAAAACTGAGACAAAGCAAAATATTAATCAAATTGACTGTAACTTTAAACCTAAGATATCCATAATAATGGTCGGTAAAGCGCCACGGCGGAAGCAGTGTGCCGTAGCGAGCAGTAAAATTTTCGCCCCACCACCTATTTTTTTTCTTTTACAAAAGAATTTTTCTGGACTTCATTTCAGCAAATTGGTCAATTATATCGTCGAATTCAATTTCTTTAGCAACGTCATGCTCCATCGAAAGTTGGTCTTAAATAGTTTTTAATAAGTTTCAGTGTTCACACGTGGCTATTTTTGAAATATGATTCCTTAAGACCGCTATCATTGATTATCTGAAGCAGGTCTAGAATCGTAGCAGATTCGATATTATCTGGGAAAATTGACAGCGCGCATGCCTAAAGGTACAACTCTCTTCAAAGAATTCTACGGCACGGCATCAATATATCTTTAATATTTCATAGCCAAATCAGTTGCTGCTTTTTTTAATTCAATCGTTCTCATGGAATTTAGTGACTTACCCGACAAAAATCCTAAATCATCAGCAATTTCTTTCAGTTTCTTATATCTCCAATTCATTTATGTAATTAAGATATCAATTGCTTGAACGATATTGATGTGCATACTTTGCATATCTCATATATGTTGCTTATCATCTTCGCCCTTGTAAAATTACAATATTTTGTTCTTCCTTGATGAGATATTTTGGACATGCAAAGTGGATACCAATACAGAGGCACGTATGAAATTTTCTTGTAATTCTTCTCTTGATGACGAAGTTTCTGTAATGAATTCTTTGATCCCTGAATTAAATTATCAGCTTTATTCAAAGACAAATCTTCCATTTGCAAAATATTTTATCGCAGATACATTTTTTCTAGCAAATTTTCGGCGGATAATTTTGCATTGTTATTACTTGGGTTTTCTCTTTTTTTCATTTCTTCATTGGATAAAGCAGAATGTACATTGCCAGATTTAAGCAGTGACTTGCACATGGTACGTAAATTACAAGATCATTTTGCGTTTGAATATATAGTAACATATTATACTTTTGTGTAATACTTACCAATAATGAATTTATCAAAAGTTACTTAAAAGATAGGGTTCAATATACAAAAATTCTCAGTGATCCAGGTAATGTGCGATACGGTGTCCCGCAAGAAACTAAGTTTCGCGGATGATACCGTGATTTTATTTGAAGGTGAGAGTTGGGGAAGTGTCAAGTTGCAAGCAGAGGAGGAGTTTTTAAAAATTAAAAATTGGTTCGATAAAAATCTGCTAATAGTCAGTTTTTCAAAAACTAAGTGTATGTTGTTCTCTATCCAAGGTCAGTCTATAGAAAATATTCATGGTCTTAACATCGACAATCTAGTGATTCCTACAGCAAAAACCATAAAATATTTAGAAGTAGTATTAGATAATGACTTTTGTTGGGATGCTCACGTCAATTATGTTGTCAAAAAAATAAGGGGAATATTACCAAAACTTAAGTATTGAAAAGACTTTCTTACAATAAATCAATTAAAGATGTTTTATTTTTCACTTGTACAAACTCATATTACATATTGCATTATAGGTTGAGGCGGTGTTCTAGATACACATTACAAGTTTACAGTTTGTATAAATTGGACTTTAAAAATAATATATGGTAAACACAAATTGTTCCCAGCAGACTCTTTGTACTCCATTAGTCAATTTATGGATATTAGACAGCTTTTTTGTTTCCGCATGATGTTAAGACTTTTTAAAAATTCTGGTGAAAGTTTAGCAAACACAGAAAATAACTATAATACGAGATCGACTAATAATGTTGCTGTACCTAGAGCTAAAAAAGCATGTGGTCAAAGAAACTGTCGCTATCTGACACCACCAGTTTTAAAAAAACAGCTAAGTAAATGATTTTTAAAAAGTATTTCGCGAGCCTATATAAGTGATCAAAAAAATGAACAAATATTGAACATTATAGTGCCAAAAACTGCCACAACTGTTTGTTTCGGCAATAAACTCGAACGTTTAATTTGTAATAATATAAAATTATCGTATTTTTTGTAAAAATTCAAGTATTTTCTTTATTTTTCATCTTATTTGTTATTTCTTTTGTTAAAGCAACTAAACAAAACTGAACTATGCTTGTTATCATAGCCGTCTCCTCTAGCATCTTAAATATCGAGCTTATCTGTTTCAAAGCTGGCAAGTTGTTCGGCTGTTTTGGCGAATGCGCTGCGCCGCTTGCCACGATCGAGCTTTCAGGAAAATACAGAATAAAATTCCACCCCGTTTTGGCACCCCTTAACGATGGCGCCTGAGGCAATTGCCTCACCCTAGCTACGCTGTCGGGAATTATTTGACCAAGTTGTCATTTGTTTAGCCTGTAGGTCTTCCTTTTCTAACATATTGTGCCACATTTTAATTGTATGGTTTTAAATGGTTTTGCTTTGTCTCTGTTTTCTTAAGTCTATGGTATAGTTTATTTAAAAATATCTGTAAAACTCGACTGCTTAAAAGTTCTAAAGTCTAAGAAATAAAAGTGTTGAATACTAACCTTTTGTAGTAAAAACATTCCGTTTGGACTATAGCAGAAATGTAACAAATTTAAAACTATCAAAACTATCTGAAACGCTAACAGTGGTCTGGAAACAACAAAAGTGCAGTTTTGTTCCTTTACTGCGGAAACGCCAGCCAGTGAAGATATTTTCAAAATTGCCCCGAAATTTTGGTAAACGCTTTTCTTCACTCCACTGCCAGGGTATGTTACATCAATAATCATTTTTGTATCGTTGATTAGTAAGACAATATTAGTAGTAAACACAAATTGTATTTCCTATTTAAGTTTGTAAATGGACACAGGCATTTATAGTGTCTTCTTGGCCATTACATCTTGAACCTGAAATCCCCTTGTTACTGCTTACCGCACTTTCTGTACCCTGTGCCTTGTTAAAATGGACCCTGACCTGCCAGAACTAGCCATTAAAGGGTTATTTTGAAGCAAATGTTGCTTTATGGTCAATAATAAATGCCTAATAACACTTTGAAATTAAAATTTGTCGCGGCTTGGGGTATAATTTTGATGTTGGTTTTAAACGGAACGTTCGGTGAAATTTCGCTTGTTAAAGTTGATTTAATATTACGTCAGTTGAAAACACAAAATTAAAATGTACATCCATTAAAACCCGATTTATACAGATAAAATTGTAAGATTAGTACCTAATTTAAATTTGATTGATATCTTGGGAAAAGCATAATCGACAGTTATTTCCAGAGAAAGAAAATAGGGAATGGATATCCCAACGAACCAAAACGGTTGGAGAAACGTCACTTTTTCTATGCTTTGACAAAAGGAGTTGATAACGGCTTTTCAAAATGGCGTATTTTATTGTTGTTTTCAAAGCAATAATTTTCTTACATTTTTTTAAAATTTTGAGTGGCTTTAGAATTAATAAGACAATATTGATTGAAACTACTTACTTTTTTGTGGAATTATTATACAATCCACGAAGCAGTACAACTCTAGAAGTCGAAATGTAGCAATTTATTAGATGTTTTAAAGAAATGACTAAAAAAAAACAACAGAAAAGAAAAAGTAAACCAAAAAGTGGGGTTATACGTCATGTCGGACCAGAGATCATATTTACCCAAGGAATATAAATTTACCTAACCGTTATGCCTCTCAGATTGATCCATCCTCTCATTAAAAATTTGCCACTTTTTCTTTGGTGATATCTATTTCCTATATGTTCTGAAAAAATCAGAAGGTCACAATTTTTTTTTGTTTTGTTGGCCTACGTCGGCAAAATAATGGAAAATTCAAGTGTAAAGAAATGTTTCATCCCTTAGAATATATGTTCATCCATTTAAATGCCTTTTTTCTCAAATATTATTTACCTATAGGGAATTATTGTAATTTTTTTCCTGTTAAAAACTAGACTAAAAAAGCATTACCTTGGTGTTAACTTGACTAATTAGATAAGAGTTTTAATATTGTGTAATAATTTAATATTCTATAAGAAACTAAAACGAGGGTTGACACACCATTTGTTGCCACTTTAAGAGAAAAGTGCCGATCATAAATATACGTAAATTTTGTTTTTAAATACTTTTACACCCTAATGTAGACAATGTATGGACATTTTATAAAATTTTTAGAAAATCTAAAATAATTTTAGAGAAAATACATACAAATTTTTAAAAAACATAAAATTTTATATTGTTTTTTACCATTAGTGGCCACTTTGTCCCTAAAGTGGTTTTTTGCATCTCCAAATTAGGCCAATCTTTCACATTTGTGGTGCTCAATGTACGCCATTTGTAGCCATTAAAAATGGACACAGGTAAAAAATTATACGGTGTGAAAATAATGCAGTAGTTATGATCAATAAACATTTATTATTTAATTTTGCCCTACTACTAGAACAAGTTAAGAGTAAATGTTACTCCTTTACTCCTTATCAGTTTTGTATTCCTCGAGTTCAGTTATTTTAAAAACTCCATGTGAGTTTTTTCCTTGTAATGTTTTCGACTTTAAGATTGTAATTATTAGTTTTATCTTTGGAAATTAAAACTTTGTAATTATTCGGTTTTATTATCATTCTTTTTCATTTTTGGTTTCTTCGTTTGGTTCTTTGGGAATTAAAATTTTGCCACATTTTGGTTTTCCTTGTAGTCATCCAGCTTAAGTCCCAAATAGCCATCAATTGTTCATTTTGTGCAGAGAGCATGAAATTTGATACACTTATTTCTTAAAATTTTGGTCGAGGAAATCGCTGATCGAATGTATAGGAGCCAAGATAGCGGCGATTTTTTCAAAATGGACATCTATTTTTTTAAACATTCGTAGGTTCGCCACCAAAACAAGATTATACTCGAATCTGTATAACCCGATAAAGAGAGATTGAAAAAAATGGTTACATTGATGTATGACCTTTATCATCCTTGAAAAGTAAATTTTTCATAATTTGGTAAGCCGCAACAGGTCATTTGTTGTAATTTTATAATTTAGAAAGAACATCAAAATAACTTTTCTTATTGACTTTTTGCTTACAGGGTGATTGATTTAGTTATACCAGGCCACTCAAATTAAAATTTTTAAAAAAGCTCCGTATCCGTATCTTTTCTAGTTTTTCAGGAAAAAAATGTCAAATTTTGTACAACTATTACAATTATCAAGATCAACTGATATTTAAAAAGAAAATTGGATAGGTGACATTGCGGATGACGTGGCACCCAAATTTTCGATTTTAAATTTGATTAAAGTTCATATTTTTCTAATAGCTTATATAAGACATGCATATTAAAGTAATTAGATTTTGATCAAAATAATTTAAGCTTGATGTGGTCATTCGTCGATTTTTCAACGTTTTCTTCAATTCTTCCTAGCGACCAAAAATTTGGCTGGATATACACGTTGATGACTTCTGATAAATTAGAAGGTAAAAAAAAATCGATTCAGATATGAAATCCCAAATTCTATCGGGCCGTTTTTACGCTAGAGGCCAGTAAAGTTGAACTAACATGTGTTTAGTCGCCCTGAATAGTACTCTAATATACCCTATTGTTCATTTTTTGCGGAAAGCACCAAATTTGGTACGCTTACTTTTTTATTAATTTCGTGGATCGTGGTCCAGAAAATTTATGATCGGATGTACAGAAACCAAGTTTTCAACGAATTCTTCAAAATGGCGGTCTTAAATCGAAAGTTACTTATCAAAAAAAAATATACTTGGATCTATAGAAGTTAATGAAGAAAAATTAAAAAAGCCTCTGGAAAAGTATTTTTTTTATTAGAATCACATTTTTCAAGGTCATCGCAGGTTGCACGTAAATTTAAAGTTTTAGTATTGTCAAATTTATTAAACAGCGATCTTAAGCGTGCCGAACAGGAAGCAATAGTTGTTTATAACGGTAACATAAATGATTCAGATTTAGGAATAATGGATTTTGCAGACAGAATCGATGATGAGAAAACTAAAAATAAACAAGAACATCTCAATTTTGAAAAAGTTTTAACTCCCAAAGGATTGGACGAACCAACTAAAAATGGACAATAGTCGTCCGGCTTAAGTCCCGAATTGTTCATTTTGTACAGATAGCATGAAATTTGGCACACTTATTATTTAAACAATTGTTTAAAATTTTGATCGAGGAAATCGATGGTCGTATGTATATGAGCCAAAATTTGGGCGATTTCTTAGAAATGGATGTCCATTTTTTTTGTATGTAATTGTAGGTTTGCTATCAAAAGAAGATTATACTCGAATCCATATAACTCGATAGAGAGGAATTTAAAAAAATTATAACATTGTCGTATGACCTTTATCGTTCTTGAAAAGTAACATTTTATTTTAAAAAATGCATTTTATAAACAACTATTGCTTCTTGTTCTACACGCTTCAGGTCGCTGTTTAATTTTTGTTCATCAATACCTTCATCAAAATTGAGATTAGCTCTGAAAATATTTTTTTTGGTATTATGCTCTATGGGATAATTGTTTTTCTCTTTATTATCTATTTCCTTATTGTTTAGAGATGCCAAAGTTGCATTATCAGTGTTATGGTTGTTTTTATCAGAAGTCACTTGTTGTCTGGTTTCAATGGGAAAAGACCTCATGATTTAAATCCGTTTCTTACTGTTATTTCCCAAGACGTCTCGCTCATTACTTTTTTTTAAAACGTTTGGTATATTATATTTTTCTATTTCCCTATTATTCTTGTAGCGAAACATGACTACCCCTTTTTCCATTTAGCCTCTAAAGAAAAGGAAAACATACACAAAATTATTCCTTTTCCCCTACAAAATCTACTTAACTGAAGACTTAAATGCGTAGAGTGGTCATCTAAAAAGACAATTATTGGAAACTCAATATTCTCGCGAATTAAGAAGAGCAGGAAAATATTTGCAACGTATTCAAAAAAGGCTGACGAGGTCATCCATCGTTTTGGAGATTTTACAATACCCCACTCTGGTGGTGCATTAGCTGATATATTTTTAGGAAGCAGTACCAATTTAATACCAATGTTATTAGAGCATGATACCAAAAAAAAAATGTTCAAGCCGATGATTGAATTGAATTTGCAGTTTTCAGAGCTAATCTCAATTTTGATGAAGATATTGATGAACAAATATCTCATGAAGTAAATTTATTAAACAGCGACCTTAAGCGTACAGAACAAGAAGCTATAGTTGTTTATTAAATGCATTTTTTTGAATAAAATGTTACTTTTTAAGAACGATAAAGGTCATACGACAATGTTATTTTTTTTTTAATTCCTCTTTATCGAGTTATATGGATTCAAGTATAATCTTGTTTTGATGGCGAACCTACCATTACATACAAAAAAAATAGACGTCCGTTTTAAAAAAATCGCCAAAATCTTGGCTCATATACATCGAACCATCGATTTCCTCGATCAAAATTTTAAAGAATTGTTTAAATAATAAGTGTGCCAAATTTCATGCTTTCTGCACTAAATGAACAATTCGAAACCTAAGATGGACGACTATTGTCCATTTTTAGTTGGTCCGTCCAGCCTTTGGGAGTTAAAATTTTTTTTAAATTGAGATGTTCTTGTTTATTTTCAGTTTTCTCATCATTGATTCTCTCTGCAAAACCCATTATTCTGAATTATTTATGTTACCATTATAAACAACTATTGTTTCCTGTTCTGCACAATTAAGGTCGATGTATAATAAATTTGACAATACTTGTTAAATTGACGTGCAATCTGCGATGACCTTGAAAAATTTAATTTTAATTTAAAAAAATACTTATCCAGAGCCTTTTTTTTAATTTTTCTTCATTAAGTTCTATAGATTCAAGTATACATTTTTTGATAAGTAACTTTTGATCCAAGACCGCCATTTTGAAGAATTCGCCGAAAACTTGGTTTCTGTACATCCGATCATAAATTTTCTCGACGACGATCCTAAAAAATTGATAAAAAAGTAAGCGTACCAAATTTGGTGCTTTCCGCAAAAAATGAACTATAGGGTATATTAGAGTACTATTCAGGGCGACTAAACACATGTTAGCTCAACTTTACTGGCCTCTAGCGTAAAAACGGCCCGATAGAATTTGAAATTTCATATCTGAGTCGATTTGTTTGGCCTTCTAATTTATCAGAAGTCACCAACGTGTATATCCAGCCAAATTTTTGTTTGCTAGGAAGAATTTAAGAAAACGTTTTTTTACATACTCAAAAAAAAATTTAGGTGACCAATGACCATATCAAATTAAAATTATTTTTATAAAAATCTAATTACTTCAATATGCATGTCTTATATCAGCTATTAAAAAAATATGAACTTTAATCAAATTTTAAATCGAAAATTTGGGTGCCACGTCGTTCGCAGCGTCACCTATCCAATTTTTTTTTAAATATTAGTTGACCTTGATAATTTTAATAATCGTACGAAATTTGACATTTTTTCCTGAAAAACTAGAAAAGATACGGATACGGAGCATTTTTAAAAATTTTACTTTGAGTGGCCTGGTATAACTAAATCAATCACCCTGTAAGCAAAAAGTCAATTAGAAAAGTTATTTATAAAATTACAACAAAAGAACTGTCGCGGCTTACCAAATTATGAAAAATTATGAAAGAAAAATTCTCAAAATACATTTTTTTAAATAAAATGTTACTTTTTAAGGACGATAAAGGTCATACGTCAATGTAACCATTTTTTTTTCAATCTCTCTTTATTGGGTTATATAGATTCGAGTATAATCTTGTTTTGGTGGCGAACCTACAAATGTTTAAAAAAATAGACGTCCATTTTGGCTCCTATACATTCGATCATCGATTTCCTCGACCAAAATTTTAAGGAATAAGTGTGCCAAATTTCATGCTCTCTGCACAAAATGAACAATTGATGGCTATTTCGGACTTAAGCTGGATGACTACAAGGAAAACCAAAATGTGGCAAAATTTTAATTCCCAAAGAATTAAATGAAAAAACCAAAAATAAACAAGAAAAACCGAATAATGACAAATTTTTAATTTCCAAAGATAAAAGTAATAATTACAATCTTAAAGTCTAAAACACTAAAGAGGAAGAAATGATCAATACTGATAATGGGCAAGCCAATAAGGAAATATGTGATATAAACAACTTAAGTAAAAAAGAAACAACTCAAAAAGAAAAATAAATATGAAAAGAAAAAATTCATGATATCCTACCAAAACCAAAAAGTGTCATAAATATTCTCGAAAAAATTATTTTTTATTCAGAAACTACCTCTAAAACCAAAAGAAAACAGAAAACGGGGGGCTCAAGAGCGAGAAAAGCAAGAGGTAGAGGAGAAAGAACTTAATAGAAAAGAAAAAATACAAATGAATGTTAAAGATAAAAAGGGAAAGCGAGCAAGACAAACTTGTGATAAAAAAAGTTAATAATGAGATTAATGAACAACAAAGCAACGCAAAGGGTGACAATCAAAAGATGGATGGCAATAAAGGGTTAAAAAGTGGAAACAGTGAAGACATAAATAAAAGTGAAACCAAGAATAATGAAAATATACAAAAGGAAAACTTTGTATTAGCCAAATATGAAAAAGAATTTTATCCCGGATAATGGAGAAAAAAGGAGATCTTTTACTGGTTAGCGCAATGACCCATAGTGGAAAGTGTTATTGGAAATGGCCAACCAGAACGGAGATATTCTGGTATATAACTGAAGATATTATTGATATCATTGTTCCTCCAATTCAAAAAAACTTACATGGAGTTTTTAAAATACCTGAACTCGAGGAATACAAAACTGATAAGGAGTAAAGGAGTAACATTTACTGTTAACTTGTTCTAGTAGTAAGGCAAAATTAAATAATAAATGTTTATTGATCATAACTACTACATTATTTTGACACCGTATAATTTTTTACCTGTGCCCATTCTTAATGGCTAGTCCTCCTCCATACAGAGGCTATATTCGGCGACCTCACTTAGAGCCATTCTGTGTAATGATACTTTCAGCCTGTAGTGTCTGGTATATAAATCAACCATTGTCCGGATCTCCTGCCTGGTGAGCTCAATGAGTTTCCCGACCCTCTTCCTGCAGGGTTCTGTAACGAACTCTTTGGAATATGCCAGTCCTGGCAGTATTATTGGTGGAACTTATTCTCCATCCAGCTTGAAAGAGTAGTGTTGATTGTGTTGTATACTATTCCAAAGGTTCGGGGCCAACAAAGAAGGCGGAGGCCGCTTTGCGCGCCAGCTGGTCGGTAGTCTCATTTCTTTAATGCCCAGAATGTCCCGGAATCCATACCAGCGACACAGTTTTATTCGTCCAAGGGTATTCAGTGTGTCCTCGCAGATCCTAATGGTTCTCGATGAACACCTATAGGATTCAAGAGCCTTAAGGGCCCCTTGACTGTAATCCTTGATAATGACGCACTGTTGGAAAAAAAACAAACTGGTTCCTCTGTATGAGTGCTCTTTCTTTGAACTTCCGCTGAAATATATTTTCCACCCTGGCGACGATCTTTACCTCTTTAAGCATTCTTACTTCCAGGAAAAGGACAGTTATTTTCGACAGGACTATGGTCTACCTATGGGATTCTCCACTTTTGCTGGTAGCGGCCAACATCTTTATTGAATCTTTTGAAGAAGAAGCTCTATGTAAATCAAGGCAGAGACCCAAGCTATGGCATAGATACATGGACGACCTATTTATCATCTGGAAAAAGAACAGCAAAACACTAGAACATGCCAACAGTACAAGAAACAGCATGACATTAACTGTGGAATTGTCAGTTTCCTTTGCTCGACGTTCTAGTCACCAAATATCGTAAACCAACTCATACTGGACAATATCTAAACTTCAAATCAAACTATTCCACATCAGCCAAACTAGAAATTGCAAAATCTCTTATAGATCGAGCCACCTTCATTCGCAATACAGAAAAAGATTTAAATAAAGAAAAGGCAAAAATTCGATCCAATCAGCGAAGAAATGGTTTCTCCAACTACACAATCAATTAAACTCTTCAGACCACACCAACACAAAAGACACCAGACGTAAATACTAAAAGAAAGGCGACACTTAAAAGTCCCTACATCAAAGGAATCTCAGAAAAGATAAGAAGAAAATGCCACCAATTACCAATACCACCTTCTGCCGTAATCTGTGTAGGTTATTTATGCTGCATTTGTGGCCACATAGATTACCATTTATTTTTTTTGCAAAATTGACATATATTTGTAGAAAAGCTCAAAAAAATGTATTAAATGTAATGTATAAAATCGTAAACATAACTCATTTGTTTTTATAGGTGCCGCCACATTATAAGTTACTTGTAAAGAGGGTGTGTTCAAAAACTTAAAAAGTATTTATTTTTATAGTAGTTCATACCTACACTCCTATACAAATAATTTTTTTAATCCTAGTGGCCACTAATGGTTCGGTGGCCAAAAATGTTGTTTCTACCCTATAGATACCTACTACAGTAGAGAAATTAAATTACTTTGTATGCTGCTTAAAAATCCATACTGGCGATGGACCACTTTACCGTTTAAAAAAAAGTAATTCTTTGAACAATTCAAAACGATAAAACCGGTTTTATATAAGGACCGTTTTTAAAAAAATCGCTTTGTCCGAGGCATTCATTTAATGTCAGTTTAAAAAGAAAACACATAAAACAACGTTAACAACAGATTTTTCAGTAAAACTATGATTGAGTATTTCGTTGAGTTGGAAACAATGCGCTAAAACATTTTTAAAGTATTTATACCGACCCTAAAATCTCTCTTTCATAAGTCGCTTTAAAATAAAATCAATTAAGCTTTTATAGTTTTAGTGGTGTTTATATAACACATGTTTTAATTTATATAATAAGTCAATATACTTACGCCGATTTTTTAATTATAGAAAGTTTTGAGGACGGGGTACGGGGAGTCCTAGGTTCTGAATTTGTTTAAAAATATTTCGCAAACAACATTATTATTTTTCATGGAATGTTAATAATTTTATCTACAAAAGACACGAAATCACAACACATTTCCTTACAAAGAAGTTAATTGTGCAAAATGAAGTTTCTAGGGAATATTTGTAGACGTTGCATGCGAAGTAGATTTTTCTCCTTTGGCTTTGCCTAGGACCAACCCTAATTTTTTTATTATTTTCTTTGTTTTTAAAAATTATTGTTTCATATTTTGCGACACTTAAGCGATTATAGTGTCTCATAGTTATATGTCTGGATTACCTAAATTACTTCTGTTTGCAGTTTGGATAAACCAAAATTTAATAAAGGCTCTTCAGATTAAGAGAAGTCAATTTTGTACATTTGAAAAAATATTTTGAAAATAATATAAGTCCATCCTATTAAAACTTATCTGGTAGTTTGTTTTGAACCCGTAGGTTGCCCAAATTCAAACATTTTGTATGGATATCACTTAAAATTGCCTAGTTTGAGTACTTGTTATATCAAATATGTTCGGAATGGAACAGCAATGGATACTAAAGATACTAAAGTTAAAATTCCATTGTTTTTTTTTAAATTTTCATAACGTTTCGAATGCTTAACCATAAAACTAACCTGTGTTCATTAAACCATAAACTTTACACTTGATAGGCCATTCCCTTTCGTAGTTGAAATCTGTTACATCCGAAAAGTATGGGTTTCCAAATATCCTTGATGTTGATGATGATTCATTTTTGAGTATGGCAGTCTGGCACTGTCCACTGCAAACAGTAGCGGGTCTATTGTAGCTCACTTTTTCACTTTTGAGATTGTTTGTTGCCACAGAATATTCAGCTTCTTAAAGATCCAGCGCATCATTCTGTGGTTTACGGAACATAACTTGACGTTGACGTGCAATGGAGGGACACTTACACAGCATATGTCTAGCCGTCTCGTCCTCCTCTATACCGAGCCTACATTCGGCAACCTCACTTAGACCCATTCTGTGTAATGATATTTTTAGCCTGTAGTGTCTGGTATATAGATCAACCATTGTCCGGATCTCCTGCCTGTTGAGCTCAATGCGTTTCCCGACCCTCTTCCTGCAGGGTTCTGTAATGAACTCTTTGGAATATGCTAGTCCCGGCAATTATCTCCAGTATTGGTGGACTTATTCTCTGTCTAGCTTGAAAGAGCCATGTTGATTGTGTTGCATGCTATCCCAAGGGCTAGTTCGGGGCTAACGAACAAAAAACTGGTTCATATGTATGAATGCTGTTTCTTGGAATTTCCGCTTAAATATATTTTCCTCCTTGGCGACAATCTTTGCCTCTTTCAGCATTCTTACTTCCACAAAAAGGACAGTTATTTTCGACAGGAATATGGTCTACCCATGGGATCTCCACTTTTGCTCTGTGAAATCAAGGCAGAGACCCAAGCTATGGCATAGATACATGGACGACCTATTTATCATTTGGGAAAAGAACAACAAAACACTAGAACAATTCTCTAATCATGTCACTCCACATCAATCAAACTAGATATTGGAAAATCTCTTATAGATCGAGCCACCTACATTCGCAATACAGAAGAAGATTTAAATAAAGAAAAGGCAAAAATTCGATCCAATCAGCCAAGAAATGTTTTCTGTAACTACACAATCAATAAGACCACACCAACACAAAGAACAACATACGTAAATACTAAAAGAAACGCGACACTTATAATTCCCTACATTAAAGGAGTCTCAGAAAAGATAAGAAGGATAGGTAACCAATACCATCTTCGGACTGTCTTCAAAACGACCACAAAAATCAGAAGTCAACTAGCAAAAACTAAACCATATTGCCACACCACACAGAACTGCATCTACTATCTACATCGGGGAAACCACCCTTACAGAACACAAACGCGAAACTCGACAAGGGGACTGGCCTGGATCAAAAATATGTTAACATTGCTAGGAAAATTAACATCATATGGAATGGAAAGATGCAAAGATCATCGCTAGGGAGGAAAATCTATTCAAGCAGAAGATCAAAGAAACGGCATTTATACAGAGGAATCAGAATGTATTTTCTCAAACTCAATAGAGCGCCACCATCACGGATATCTGGAAACCCATACTTTTCGAAAGTAACAGATTTCAACTGTGAAAGGGCTGAACCAACCAAGTGTAAACTTTTTGGTTAGTTTTATGGTTCACTGAACACATGCTAGTATATAAGATTAGGTAGGTTTAGTTTTTGTTAGTATTCATTTGATGACGACTGGTAATACACAAGCATTCAAAATATTGTGAAAAAGTAAAAAATAAACACAGTGGAAGTTCGAAACTCTAGTTTACTCTTAAGTTCAACATTGTCTACCACCTTCAAAGAAGAGCAATAGGTATTCCTACGAAGATTTCTGATTTAATAAATAAATAGTAATAAATTTCAATTATATAACTTTAAAAAAAAACCAAAACCCTTATCCTCTTTTTTAAATTAAAATGTGGTCCATTTTGTCAAAATAGATTTGTCAACGCCTATTAGCAGATATTGCTAACATCAGATTATAGAAAAAATAAAATTAATACCTATGGTATTACTAGTTGTTCTACTATTTCTAACAAGTAAAGGAACATATCCACCTCATTCCAAATTATACGGACCAATTTCAATATGGCGGCTGACAATTAAATACAGAAGCTAAACTGGCCCGCAACAATTTTGAATTGAGTGTACATGTTGTTTGACAAAAACAAAATAGAGGCGTTTTGAAGTATTTGAAGGACCATTTCAAAAAAGAATTTAAACCTGCAGGATTTTTTTATCTATCTGATACAGGATAACCCGAGAATAATAATACCTTTTATTTTTGCAGGGCCCCAAAAAGATTTTTTATAAGTATTTTTTTCTGTTTTTGAAAAATCCTGCGACTCGTCGATTTTGTTTTTGGTTAAAGTGCATTTTAGCAAAAACCAATCGTTAGATTTCTTTAATTTTAACATATATTTAATTTGTCAAGTGTGTTGTTTCAAATAAGGTACCCACCCCATAAATTTGTCAGTTCTTTTCTGTAAAAGAATTCCCTAATACTGACGTGTCAAATATATCCGCTCCTTAGACTACAACATAACTGCTTGTATCCACAAAAGCAAAAATTCCCCGATTTGGATTTAATTATTATTAGATACTAATCAGTGCTTGGAATGTGATATTTTATATTAAAACTTTGTTTGCCAAGGCTCATTTTAAAGTTCGATTACTGCTAATTATAATTAAAGCTTAACCGGAGAATTTTTACGTTGGTCGATATAGACATAAGTGAACTAACTGAGTTAACAAATTATTGTAATGTTATTTGTCTTGTTAAACTACATGATCCCTGATGCAAAAAAAAATATTTTATATCATGCTGTGCATAGGTGCCTATATTTACTACAATATTTAAGGACATCAAAATAACCGTAATGACAATCATATTGACAACGACGCTATTTGCTAAGTTTTTCACGACAATAAGCAGAAACTTCTTAACTTTTTGCATTTTACGAAACTCTCGTGCATAACACCTAGACGCCAATACTTTTATTGAAATTGAGCTAAAATAACCAAATATGTAGCACCAGCAGCAACTGCCTAAAAAATTAAAACACAAAATATAGCTGGTTATGGTCAGCAAGCAGCAAAAACTTTCATACATACGATCACAGCATAATACGAAAAACTCATCTTTATACTATTAAGCCTTTACAAAAAGTTTTTAAGTAATTGGCATGTTCCGCTATAAGAAAACCTAGCCAGTCTGTAGTCCCCTCGATATACTCTTTTATAACGTTCTGATTTAGTAATTAAATTTTGTGTCGGAATTAATCTTAACCCGAACACTAAGCCTTTTATCATAATTAAATAACTACTTTTAGCTTGTTTCAAATTTGCTGAAAAATACATTTTAGCTGTTTGGGTCAAAGCGTATCAATTATAAACTTTGTTTACTCGCCGATTTTTCGTTTTTTAGGCAATGGCTAAACTCAATTTTTTTAAAGATATAAAATTAAAAAAATAAAGAAAAACTAATTGCAGGTTATAAAACCCTTGAATACTGATTTTAAGTCCTCTAAGAGAAAGAAAACTTGCATCCCAAGAAACGGGTGCATTGGTTTACAATATGGTGCATGGATAAAACTACGGTTTGCAAAAAGGGTGAGCACTGTACCTAATCGCTTAAATTCAATTCAATGGGTAATATTTATATGTAAAACTTCCTTTGTTAGTAATTTAGACTTGTTTTTTTTACAGTTTCTCTTAATATTATTTTTGCTACGTAGTACTTACAGAGGTTATTAAAGAGAAATCAATTTTAAATAAGCCACAAGCGCTAAATCCGAATTTGTTTGAAATAACGTAGATATAAAATATCCATATCTAAAAAAAAACAGACTTTTTTAAGAAAAAAAACAAGGAGGCGGAAAGAGCCAAATGCCGAAGCCACGCATTTATTTGAATTAAATTAAATTAAAAAGGTACTAAAGTATATAAAGTTTTCTCATTTTTTAGAGATATATCAAAATGCTGCTGTGAGATGGTTTTATGAATGAAATATTTAGACCACCACTTGAAGTCCAAAGGCCAAAACGCCACCACAGAGGAGGAGGTTCGGAAATCTAAGCAAGGGAAGGGTCGGAGGCATAGACAAAGGCAGGCCAAAAAACGCCGGAATTTGTCCTAGAATCTTTGACTCCTCCTCCTCGGGCAGCGAAGAAAACTAACCTACCGTCCGATATGGGCGGCCAAAGCAAGCCGCCAGGTGGTGTATCTGAAAGGAGGGACCCAAGGGCGGCAGGACAAGGCCAAACATCTGGGCGGGAGACAGCTGCACCCACAGGGGCAAATTAACTTGCGGCCCACCAAGGCAGATTAGGGGTGGCTCAGGGCAAGGCAGAAAGAGTCCAGGGCGACCTACTTGCCAGGTTTCGTGCCGCCCTTCTTCACTACTACTGCTAGTATGAATTAATAATAAAATTATTCAAAAACAACAAACAAATCCCGAAATCTCAATGCATATGTTGATTTACAATACGATTTATTATAGGTTGCTGGGTAAAATCATTGATTACAAGAAGCAAAAACCACAACTAAACAGTTGTTCAAAAACTTTTACGGTCGAATATCTATCTTACCTACCTCATTTTTTACTTGCTTATCCGAACAGCCTAGCAAAAGCTCATAAACAATTTTCTTTGTCATTTTAACCTAAAAATATTTTAGTTATTTGAAAATCTATAAAGGCAAATTATATTTTAACAGTTTCTCTAATATTTTCATTAACAAGGATTTCACGTTTCATTTATAGCCTTTAAGCACTTTTAATTATTATTTTCTTTTTTTGCGTTTTTTTTCGGACAGCTTTTTCGTGTGGGAATTCCCGCTTAACGTGAATTCTGATACACTACGGTGTTCGATTAACCTTTTTAACCCCGAGACGCCAACTGCACCGACCTGGTCTCTGTCCTGTCCTTAAGCCTCCAAGAGATATCCGATTTCATCTGGCCTGGTTACCGGTATAAATAAAGGGGTAGGATAAGATTAAATTTTACACTCATGCCCTGCAATGTTTAACCTATTAAATTGTCTCAAACCCGGTTCCTATCTACGACTTTCTCATGAGTGCTCACTCACGCGTCACATGATGTCAATATGAAATGTTATGACAGTCATGTGAAACGTGTGCGGGTACGCACAAAAAAGTCGTAGTTGGGAATGGATGATTTTCATCGGGTCCTTAAATTACCCGATTGATTCCACCAATTCACCAATTGATGGCATAGATGCTTACCGACTCTGGGGGCCGGTGAGCGTTCCCCGTTCCCGATTATTTTGTCGCGATAAAACTATTTGAAAGACAGTTTTCGAGGACTAATGCTGAGTTTATACAGCAAAATAAAATAATATAATAATAGGAACACCCAACAAAACCAATGATTGACCAATCGCAGGGATCATTTTTATTTCTTGTTTTATTTTATTCGCTGTATAAACCCAGCATAAGGACATAAATAAATTTTCAATTTGGGCTGGTTTAAGATGGACATACGTTTTATCCTCGCCATATCCTCCTGAAACACTACGAGGATTTTTCTCTTTAATGTAAACGTATTTTTTTTTCGAAAAAGCACAAGTTTCTCAATTGGAAAAAAAATCTAGGCTATAGCTAAATTCTGACTGATTTTTATCGCGTTTTTTTAGTTTTCAATGGTTCATTGAACTCAACGACATGGAATATCAGATTAACGTCATATTTCGTAACTTACAAACTCGCCCATCCTTTAGAAATATACGTGCACTCGGTTCTGAATGAAAATATTTACATACGAGCACGATACACTTAACGCGGTATATTACTATTTATGCCCAATTCCGTCGGTTTTCGCGCCATCATACACTGACGTCAACAGTCAAGTTTTATTAGCGTGCTTGATTGACAGAATGAGTTCACGGCGCTAATATACTTGTCTCATGTTTTATTTGAAAAAGTAGAGGAACATAAATAATCTCGCTCGCCCTCTCGAAAGAATACGATTTGATTGAGAGACTGTCTTCTATAATGTTCTATGATAACAACACACAACTTGTGCAAGTACCACTTTGTTGTTTGATATTGATTATGTCAGTGTCAAAATTTATTTCTAATAATTATTTACAATGTGAAAGTGCGCTGTTTTTGAATGTAAAAATGATTACAGAATTATATAAAACATTAAATACTTCAGATTAACAAGGGAAAAAGTTTCAGAAATGAAATCGATAATTGCCTTCCAAATAAACGCCAAATAAAGTAAAAAATTGTAAGTTTTTATTGTTTATATTAACACTTATGTTTTAGCATAGCCCTATATTTAGGCTATGGCTTTTGGGAACGCAATACGTATATTTTGAGCTCTGTTTATTTTTTTTTAAATCTAAAACAAACGCAGGTCAATCCGTATAAATCAAAAAACACATAAACGCGCGGCGGCCCAAAATTATATAAAGGAAAATTAATACGTTCGACATGCATATGTGTTGGTATCGCGGTCACAAAGTGACGTCACTACGAGATGCGCATTGTCATACCGAAGTACTTCCGTCTCTTCCTATACCGTGCAGAAGGAGAGGCAAAAGACAAAAAAACCGATATGCTGATGCATGGGTATAAGTAGAAGGAGTAGAGGGTTGCTGATTAAAAGACTGCGCTACGTTAAATTTATTTCAACAAGATATTTCGTGAGAACGCGAGACTGCTACGATAAATTGTCTCGTAGAGTCGGGACTTTAGCGTAACAGACTTTTCGCAGCTTTATTGAAAGAGTAACGTCAATCGGAAGTAAAGGTTTCTAGATAAATTGGGGCATTTTAATTAATTTAGCGGATTCTAATTTCAAACTAAAATAAGCAAGTACTCATAATCACTGTTTTTGAAGGCAACATTTATCGTTAAATTTGACGAGATCTTACTTGCAAATCTTTTAGTTAATTGTGGGTGACATCGGTAACAGCGTATCCACACTTGACTAGTTTTATTTGATTTGTTGCGAAAAAAATTTAAAGAACGTTTTACCAACGAAATGATGATATTTTGAGATAGGTTTCGTTTATAATTTTTATTACTTTTTTATATCGTTGGTTAAAAAAAAAACGAAAATTGACTTTACAGGTCTTCACGGATTTACAGGACTTATCTACGACTCGTAAATTCCCCGCTCTGTCCAAATTTTTTCCAAAATTATTACAATTTGGGCTTAATCATGCATTTTTGAAAAATGTTACATTTTGATTCTTGTGATTTAAGGCATTTCTATGTAGGTACGCAATTTTGGGGGACTCAATGTACATATTTTAAAAATAAAGACTTAATGTGAAATATTCTTATACCTACCTACCTCTTTTTTTAAATATTCAGAAAAACCACAAACTGCTATAAACTGTGAAATATGGAAGAGAGCCCAACTTAGACTACTCAAAATATCTGAGAAAGACTGACTGACAAACTCTGCTGTTGACGGCCTGTTGTATCCACCGCATACAGAAAAATATAAATTAATCAAAGCATTTACTCCAAAAATTATAATGGCCATAAGAAGCTGATAGTCGAAAAATTGATTTAGTTGATAACAACATTCACGAAGCTGTTGGTAACATGAGGCAACAGATTTAACCTTAAGATAGCAGTTTTCTTGAGTCGCTGCCTTGGTTACTGCAGTAGTGATCATATTACTGGTATAAATAAGGTCGATATGGTCACCTAAAAGTGGGAAAGTATTAATTATTGGCACCTGGACTTCGCATAAACCCACCAATTCTGACTGTATTACTTGGAAACAGAGGAGTATTGATTCTTAGATCGATTTAAGGCTATAGTTTCTCCCCAGATTTTAAGTAAAAAAAGTAAAACTCACAACGCCTTGTTCCTTAAATTTTTAATCTTTTGCCAGAGTGCCCAGGAAAACATAAATATCAGAATTCGCTGAAATTTTGCAGGAGTGACAATTTTTAAATGGTTAACAAAAATATCTGAAGGATTTTTCAAAATTCTCAATTATTTTTTCTTCAAAATAAAAGCTCTGGTGCAGTCATCTATCCCAAAAGCTTCAAAATAATTGCGGCTTAGAATAACCCGATTTACGAAAAAAATAGAGAAATACTCACAATTTCCTCTGGATTACATTTTTCCTTTTTATATTTCCTTGCTTTAGCGAAAATAAAAACTAAGTTTCCTTTTTTCTAAAAGCCAGTGCACTCCGAAAAAGAAAACCGATCAATCAATCACACTTCATTGAATTTGGGAAACACACGCAGTTCAAGTGTTGGCCGATAGACCGTCAAATTTATACGATTCCATGGTAACTGCAGGTGTTTTGTCAACAAACTTTAAATCGGGCCGCAGTGGGACAGAAGAGTTTTTTTACGTTTTCTGACAGAAAACCATTCGAGGTTATGTTTATCTTTCAAAATTGTGTTTTCAAAAACATTGTTCCAAAACGAATATGAAACCACTCCACGTGAGCGGTCGCCCTCCGAAAAAGGCCTAGCGCTATGCGGGCACAACCCCGAGTCTATCAAAGAACCAAGAGAACTGGCTTGCTGGGATTACTAGGAATTCGCATAGAAACATTCGGCGCCCAGAATCCCACATAGTTTTGTTTTTATTTTGATTCAATCAGTTTTTTTAATTTAAATTATTGCGGCATAGTTATGTGCAATTGTAATAGTGAAATCGTGGAGTGCAAAAGATAGATTTTTAGAACCTCAGTTTCAAAAACACACGGATACTTGGTCTGTAAAGCTCAACCAAAGATTATAAATTCCCAACATACTCCATTTAGAGGTTGGAAAGACTCTTGCTAGTCGTTTACGCTCTTGTTTAAAATAGAATACGATTATTTCGTCTAGCGCCAGCAACCAATTTTTAAATCTGCATGCTTTTCAGTTAACCTGTTGTCGGTATCAGCTAGTGGGAGTGTTTCCAATTCAATTATAAATGCACCTGTAAATGCAACCTTAAATATTATACCCAGTTACTTTAATACGTAGTTGGGTAGCGTTTTTTTTAGCAGGTAATTCTGCAATAAATGATTTTCTTTTATTTTAGTATTTTACTTGGTTTTTTAGCGGCGCAGAACGCGAAAAGTCAAAATAAGTAAACGGACCCCAAATTTTTGAGATGGTGCTAAAAAATCTCTGGTGTCCCACTGTGGATAAAAATAAATAAATGTAAAAAAATCAGGTCGACATAGTTAAATTGATTTCCCGTACAGTGTTGCTAAAAACAGTTCCCCAGATTGTAACTACAACCTTAAGTAGTGTAACCATAAAAAGAGTACATAGGTACCTAATTCCAAAAATTAGGTATCCAATTCAAAAAATAAGTATGATAGTTGAGTTTTAAATTAATATCTATAATTAATGATTGTACCAGTGGCGCCCCCAGAAAAATAATTTGGAGGGAAGGGGGCACAATATGTTCTAGTTGAGCGTTTATTTAGTTTTTTATTAATTTATTAAAGGGGAGGCGCTTTAGTATGTGTTCGGTTAGATTAGCGTGTACAGACACGAAAATGTTTTCTTTTCTAGTGACGAAAATGAATTACAGCAAACCTTCCAAACAATGTAGGTATCTAGTAGGCTATGATTTGTAGAAGCTTCGGAAATAGACCGAAACCATTTGTGTCCCTAGGGAAGAAAGTACTTTCTTCTCTTGAGATCAACGAATGATTCTTCGGCGGGTCTAGTCTTAATTCTAGATTTGTTTCCATAATTATGTCTTAAATACGATATAGGCAAAAATTTTCAGAAAATTAAACTGAATCGAGTTTTGAATGATGTTGAGAAAAATTGTTCAAAATTAGTGACTTTATAGTGCCGTTTACGTTTTTTGTAAAATATTAAAAAAAGGTGGGTTCTGAAAAAAAGGTGTCACTGAATTTAGAGAAAGGGCCTAATCGGATTTCGTGTTGTTTGTTAAGCAAAAAGTTGTAAAAAATATGTTTCCTAAAAGTTTCATGTGCGCCGCAGACAAAAATTTTTGCAGTTTAAGCAGAAATTTTTTATTTTTATAATTGAGTCGGGTGTTTTGGTTTAAAATTAAACTGTGAACCGAGAAAAATTAATGTTTAGAAATAATTATTACGGTTATTAGATATTGTTGTCGTACTTACATGAAGAGAAAGAGTACATCTTCTAGTGTAATAGAGTATAAAGTACAAAGATTCGAAAAAGAGTACTGTACTCTCAAAAAGAGTATAAATGGTCAGACTAATTTAAGTAAGAAACACACTCTTATATAGAGGGTGGATTATTTAAATAGAACGTTGCTTTTAGCGGATTTAGGAAACAGGTTTTAAAAAATGCTAAAAACGAATTTTTAATGATTTTTCACGGACTTTCCGCCTTTGTTAAAAAAAATTGGGGCACCCAACTGGAGGCCCGGGGCCCACTATTTTTTTTAAATAAAAAAGTACCACTTGTGGCATTTTTTTGGAAATCATGTTAAAAAAATAAATTTAACGCACTAGTTTCTTTTGACATTTGTCAACCAATCTAAAAAAAAATATTTTTTGTCAATTGTTTTAACTTCAAAATAAACTACGTATATACCTATTTACTAAACGGAATAATGAAAATACTACACAAGAATATATTGGCGGCCTATTTGGGGGCCCTCAATGAAGACCCAGGTCCTACCAACATTTTAATCGCGAGGAAGTACCACTTGTGGCACCTTTTTGGAAAGCTTGTTATAGCTTCAAAATAAACTACATATTTCTCTATTTACTAAGCGGAATAAATAAACTACCACAAAAAGATATTATTGGCGCCCTATTTGGCGGCGCAGCCTAATTACCTTTTACTAGATATAAGATAAAAGAGAAATTAGATTCAAAGCACACGTGGATTTTCTTTTTTACTCAACCATCCTTAACGCCATAAAATAGATTTTTTTAAATTTTTAACACATGGGTTGACTCATGTCAAAAGAAGTTATTTAATCGAATTTCTTTTTTAACAAGTTTTCCAAAAAGGTGCCACAAGTGGTACTTCGTCATGAAAAAAATGTTGGTAAGCCTTGGGCCTTCAGTGAGGATCTTCAAGTGGGACGCCAATAATATCCTTGTGTGGTATTTTCTTTATTTTGAAGCTAAAACAATTAACAAAAAAATATTTTTTTTTAAGTTCTTGACAAATTGGTTGACAGATGTAAAAAAAACCTAATTCGTTAAATTTCTTTTTTAACAAGTTTTCCAAAAAGGTGCCACAAGTGATACCTTCTTATAGTAGTTGGTGGGCCCTGGGCCTCCAGTTGGGAGCCCAAAAAGGTTTTTTTATTATGGCCGGAAAGTCCGTAAACAATCATTAAAGATTCGCTTATAATTTTTTTCAAAACCTCTTCCCTAAAGCCGCTAGAACCACCGTTCCTTTTAAAGAATCCACCCTATATATTAGTTTTTGTGAACAATTTGAGATGCAATTTCGTGTGTGATTTCATTTACTTTTGCTTATGGTGCAGTTATTTACTAAAAATTATTAGCTATATAACAAGTACCGAATGGAGTAATCTAAACATAAAAAAAGAAAATTTTTAGATAGATTTTTTTAACTCTTAATTTTTGCATGGTTAAGATTTCCCCTTCAGCTGCAATCTAGGATTATATTTTTAAAAAATTTTTATTAGCTCGCTTTTCTTCTCCACCTGTCTGTATGTCTATTCGGTACAAATCTAAACTAATTTCCCTGATTCAGATTTAGTTTTTTAGAAAGAGCCTAATTGTAAAGAGAAAAACTATATGAATACTTGGCGAGCTATCAGGGGAGATTGCAGCTTTAAAACGAACTAAAAAGTAGATAATCGAAAAACGTGGAGCGAATGCGATAATTACACGTCTAATTCATTAAAAACCGACATAAAAGTTAATAGACACTTACAGTGGGATTTACTAAGATCTAAAATAGCTCCCCCAAAGGTCTAAACCGGTGGGGGTACTAAATCTAACCACCAATTTTCAAAAAACACTTACCCATAAAAAAAGGACACAAAGTTATTCATTGTTTTATATTGTTATTGCAAAATAGCAATGAAAAACTGCTTTGTTTCTCAAAATGTACCATACTTTAGGAGAAAATGCCCTAAAACTAATTTTTTTTGACAGGTTTTAAAATGGAAAATGGTGAATACGCCAAAAATTTGGCACATAATAGCTTCATTATCTGTGTTTGAAGTTATAAAGTTGGTGATTTTTTAGACCACGTCTGGGGGGTGTTTTAAATGTATAGCCCCAGAAAGGACTGTTTTGTGACAATTGGTAATAAGTTCGGTTATGATTTCCTTGAGTAACCGTTTTTACAAGGACTAATTTACCTTATTTAATATCGCAAGTTGTTCATTAACCAATAAAGAACCTTCAATTTTGTCCAGAAAAACACCATATTTTGATCCCGTTTTTAGCACAAAAAATTTATTTATGAGGGCACCGCGATGCAAAATAAACATAAGTGGAGGTGACTGATTATGCACGAAAAATATACCAAACAAAAAAATCGAAAACAACTATATTAATTTATTTACAAAGTAAAAAACTCATTTAGTAGAGGTTGCTGCAAGCCAAGGTACAAGCAGAGGGAAGAGATCCGAACTCGCTGCTTGTGATTTGAACGCAGCTTACATCTTGAAACTGACATTTGGACAGTAACAGAAAAAAAATGTAAACAAAACTTGCATTTAAGTTTTTTAATACATTTCATAAATAAAAACACCTTTTAAATAAATACAAAATTAATCTACCCTTATTTTATTACTACCCATCTAAATCGTTGTGTGGCATGAAGCATTATTTGAAAAAATTAATAAACAAGGGTAAGTTTAAGTTTTAGAGCGATATATAACCCCAACTTTAATTTGTTCTACAGAGTGTTTACTATTTAAACCCCGCGTGGGTTTAAATTTTTAAATTTTCTTTTCTTCTAAATTGAAACTGTCTTCTTAAATCCAACAAAAGATTCTGCCAACTTTAACGGCGCGATTTACTAAAAGGGTTTAGTCTATTTTAGAATGGTCCTAAGTTTAAGTGAAATTTTTGGTTTTAAGCATTTTAAACCAACCCTCCTTGAGTTTTGGACATAGTTTGATTTATAAGAAGAATTTTAATAAATTTGTTTATTGAATAATCATATTAACACAATCAGGAGAAAGTTTAAATTTTGGAGAAACGAAAATTAAAAAATTTAAAGCCACGCGGGATTTAAATAGTAAACAGTCTGTAAAACAAATCAAAATTGGGGTTATATGTCACTTTAATTAAAACTTACACATGTTAATTAATTTTTCCAATTAATAATTGATTTCATACAACGATTTAGATGGGTAATAATAAAATAAGGATTAGATTAATTTTATATTTATTTAAAAGGTGTTTTTATTTATGAAATGTATTAAAAAACTTAAAAGCAATTTTTTTTTTGTCACTGTCAAAATGTCAGTTTTAAAATATTAGCTGTTTTCAAATCACAAATAGCGAGTTCGGACCTCTTATCTCTGCTTGCACCATCCTCTACTGATGAAAGCTACAGCTATGAAATGAGTGGGCTTTGAGTAAAGAAAGTTTTCTTGACTGAGCTTTTAGACAACCACAATGTCAGTTTGTAAATAAATTACTATAGTTGTTTTGGGTTTTTTTGTTTGATACATTTTTCGTGCATAATCAGTGACCTTCACTTATGTTTGATTTGCCCTCATAAATATATTTTTTGTGCTGAAAACAGATTCAAAATATGTCGTTTTTATGGACAAAATTGGAGGTGTTTTCTTGGTTAATGAAAAACTTATATTAAATAAGTTAAATCTATCCTTGTAAAAACGGTTACAGGGAAATTATAAACGAACTTATCATGAAATGCCACAAAACATTCCTTTCTGGGGGCTATAAATTTAAACCACCCCCCAGTGCATCTATTCTTGACTCGAGAGAAAAATTGCTCTCAGGGAGTGAAATTTCTCGCTACTATGCATCTCATTGGTTCAAATCTTCTCTTAGTCAAGACCAATAGAATTACTTTCGATCAATATCGGGCAAAAGTGAGAGAAACCGATTTAAACCAAAGACTTGGACCAATGAGATGCATAGCAGCAAGAGAATTTGACTCCGTGGCAGCAAATTTTCTCTCGATTCAAGAGTAGATGCACTGAGGTGGTCTAAAAAATCAACAACTTTATAACCTAATACACAGATAATGAAGCTATTGTGGGCCAAATTTTTGGCGTATTCACCATTTACCATTTTGAAACCTGTCAAAAAAAATTAGTTTAAAGACATTTTCTCCTTAAATATGGTATATTTAGAGAAAAAAAGCAGTTTTTCAGTGGTATTTTGCAATAACAATACAAATCAATAACTTTGTGTCTTTTCTGTATGGGTTTTTTAAGAATTGGTTTTAAAATTAAGTACCCCTCACAGCTGTAAATATTTAGACCTGTGGGGGTACTATTTTAGATCTTAGTAAATCTCTGTAAGTGTAAATGTAATAAAATCGCTACTTAGATAAACTATCCATGCGCCCCAGATTTTTCAATTATTGTTAATCTGTATGGATATGAAAAAAATTATTTTCTACATTTTAGTCCGTTTAAAAAAAAATATATATTTTTTTACAAACGTTGTATAATAAAAATTTCATTTTTTTTCAATTATTTAATCTCTAATACAGGGTTCCTAAGCAAATCCTTAGGGGGCCAAGCAGCCGTGTATAAGACGCAGACAAACGGAAAAGCACATTAGGCAGAAAAGGACGGGCATGGGGCGATGTTGTCACTACATCTTACACGTAGTAAATCCATTCCAGGTTGTTGTTTTCTAATGTTTTCCATTTTCATACCTTTGTGACTGGATAAAAATTGTTTTTGCTCGACTTTAATACCAAACTGATGAAAGATATCGTAAAAAAAATTTTTCGGCTTTTCATTTTGTAACCATTGTCCTTACGCACTGTTTACAGGCTGGGGACTGAGATACATGCAAATGCCTAACCTAAAGCGTTCATACACAGCCGCAGAAATCGACTGAGATATTTCCGTAGAAACTTTATCAAGCAAATAGGACGGGTTGACGCCTTCGAATGTCCAACCCGGGTTTTGCACTTTGATTCGAAATCAAAAAGGAGGAACAGTCAGATGTGGGGCCGTGCACAAATTACGTAACGGTGATTTTACCAATTTTTGACCCCCTCCCTATGTAATGTTTTGTAGCGGTTTGGCACGCCACTCCCCTAATATTTCGTAACGATTTCAAGACCACTACCCCCCCCCCCCAAAAAAAAAACTTTTCACTTATTTTCATTCCAAATTTTCTTAGTTTCACACAAATGCAAACGCTGTCGAAAACCCCCCTCCCCCCTACGTAACGTTTTCTAACCCCCCCCCCCCCATGACCATTACGTAATTTGTGCACGGCCCCTGTAGTCCCAGTGGAGTAGGGCGAGAAAATTGATATTTTTTTGTTAAAAATTATACTCTTTAGACCTATTGCTTTGCGTTCGCGAAATTACGTAACTTTAAAAAAAAAATTGTAAGCGGCGCCATTTTTATTATTAGGAAATACAGCGCCGTTTATTGATTTGTTTAGAATGAGCTAAATTAGTTTTAAATTTTAAAAAAAATTTTTTTTTTGATCACAGGTGCAAAAAAAAGATTTCTGTCCGGTTGTTACCCAAAATTAAAGAGAAATAGCGGAAAATAGTAATATTGAAAAAATCTAATTATTTTTGCCTAAAATTTAAGTCATTTCCGCCAGTTTTCACTAAGTATTTACGAAAAAATCATTTAAAAACATCGTCAAAATACCAAACTGTCAAAGACTAAAATGTCGCAACAATGAACGTCAAGCACATCGCTATGGAAACGATTGTTATTTCATTTACCAGCCGCCTTGATTTTTTTCTATTTTTTGAGACAAGCGTCCTTGATTTAGTATAAATTGATGTATTGCATGACGTTAGTATAAATACCACCCCAGAAGGGAAAAATGCCTTTTTTTTCGATAGTTTGGCCGCCATTTTGAATATCAAATGATAAATCAAATATTTTTTAAAAGTGTATGCATTTTACTAAACTTACTAAACAAATATATTTTTTTAAATGTTGTCTATAAATTAGTAAGGTCTCTTATATTATTGACATATCAAGCGCCATCTTTGTACCCGCATAAAAACTATATTCTATTTTAATGTGAGGTTAAGAAACCGGTCAATAGCTTTAAGTTGAGACATCAGAAAAGATCATCGCTTAAAAAGTAAAACTAAAATCAAAGAAAAACTAAAATTCGAAAATCTGGGCGTCATTTTGTTTTGAAGTGACATATGTCAACTTTTTTTTATATTTTTGGATTAAGTGGGACCTCATCACTATTATCCAATTAATTTCGATATGATTTTTCTGAAAACACAGAAAGCACTTTTTTTCCTAACTTTGACAGCCGCCATCTTGATTTCTGGGGCCGGAAAATGGGGGATCCTCGACTGGAATTTTAGATTTTTCTATTAAGTACCACTATGTCAAATATAAAAAATATACCCATTTGCAGCTTTCTCTTGAAAATCTCTACGAATTTACTCCACTAAAAGCCGCCTGAGAAAAAACGGTTCCATTGCATCAAAAAACAAGATATGAGCGTTTTGATATAAAACACGGAACACTGCGGCAAAAGGGTCAATTTCGGAGTCAAGGTAATGAAGACTATTAAATAAGCGTCAAAAAAAAACCTATTCGAAAATTTTTGGGTCATACCCGTAAAAGTTTCCTAATTGCAACTATACAGTACGTCCCAAAAGTCTGAAATAATGGATTTTCTGGGAAAACTAAGGGGTTTTTCACAAAACAGTTATATAGGATGATTTCAGAAAAAAAACCGGTTTCGAAAAATATATGCCACTTTATACAAGGTGTCTCAACAATAAAATATGACACAAACTTATCTTTTTTTTTAAATTGGACACCGTGTATATTATCTCATTTTCTGAATCCATAAAAAATAAGCTTTTCAAAAATACCAAAAATATTGGCTCTATTTTTTATTTTTTCCAAAATATTCAAGTTTAAATTTGTGTGGAAGAGATAAGAAAATATTGGATTTTCGATTTCCCTATCTCTTAGATAGATATCTTGAAGAATATATAAGATAGAACCAAAGTGTTTGATGTTTTTAAAAAGTTTATTTTTTAAGGATTTATAAAATGAGATATCATACAGAGTATCTAATTTGTGTCATATTTTATTTTTGGGACACCTGCTGTTTTTCTTAAAATGATCCTATATAAGTTTTTTTCTGAAAGAAACCCTAGTTCTCCCAAAAAATCCATTATTCCAGACACACTATAGAATAGCGATATATAGGCTAGGTAGCAATGTGCGACCTCATTTAAATAGTACATTATAAACCTAGGGGCTAAAGTGTCACATTTAATCCCGCGGCGAAAGGTTTCCCTACGGTCGGGCTACAATTCGCTAAGGGATTAAACGACACTTTAGTCCTGAGGTTTATATACTATTTTATCCACGTTAGGAGAAGATCTTTGTTAAAAAAACGTTATTTCTACGCCAAATGGTTCGTCAACTACAAGAAAGGGTGCCAAGAGCCAAGAGCAAGCGCTGTTTGGCTTGACTTGCCATAAATTTAATTATAATTTTCCAGGGATTGGTTTTTTTTATACTCTGCGGGTTTAAATTTACTTCTAATCCCTAAGCTGAGGGATTAAATTTATTTTTAATCCCTTAATAAGGAATTTTTCCTTGAATCCCTTAGGGATTAAAAGTGTCACTTTAATCCCTAAAAAGGGATTAAAATTACCTACTTAATCCCTAAAGTGCATAAAAATAATTATTTTTGCTTTAAGATGCACCCATATATTTTGACTAAAGATGGTTCGATCATATCAAAAAACAGTCTTAAAATTATCTTTTTCTGATGTTTAAAAAATTGAAGTTGATCTTCAAAAAATGCTACTGTAGTTGTCTAGCTAAGATGCACATTTTTGAGGTATCCCTCTGTGTTTTTTAAAAAACTTTGGATTTTATATGATAGAAAGGTAGTACCAGTGTACAAAAAGGGGGATGATACATGTATGGGAAATTATAGGTCTATTTCGGTACTAAGTACATTCTCGAAAATTATTGAAAAAGTAATTTTTGTAAAATTTAATGACTTTTTAGAATCAAACAGCTTATTTACACCTTGCCAACATGGCTTTAGAAGGGGGTTATCTACTGAAACTGCCTGCATCAACTATGTTCAGTTTATAAACGATAAAATGGATGAAAATAATTGTTGAATTTCGATATTCTTTGATTTTTGATTAACTGAGATTTTGTCTCAAAAAAAATAGAAAAACTAGGATTTCGGGGAATTTCTAATAAATTAACAATGTCATTTTTAATTGAAAGAAAGTTCTGTGTAAAATTTGGAAATCATTACTCTGACCTATACGAAGTGAACATAAGCACTCCCCAGGGTAGCGTGCTAGGCCCTCTCATATTCCTACTGTACAGTAATGATCTGCCAGATCATATAGCAGTAAAAATCTTTATTTTTGCTAAAGACACTTGTATTGTCATTTATGCCTTAGATCCATAGGATGCATATGAGAGAGCTAGTTAGATTCTAATTGATTTTGGTCAGTAGTGTGGAAAGAATAATCTTATTATTAATTACAACAAGACAGTTTGTATTGAGTCCTTTAATATCTACCGATCACCTTACGACTTTTCTTTCCATGTAAATAATACAAATATTAAAACAATCAACGTGGCAAAATTTTTAGGTATCCAAGTAGATCAAAACTTGTCATTCACAACTCATATTGACCAGGTCTGCAATAAATTAGGTAAAGCTTATTATGCACTGTCTACTCTAAAACGGGTATTGGACAAAAATTCCTTAATGACAACATATTATGCACTAGCACATGTCCTACAACATAGCAATATGCGAAGGCTTGCGAAGTTCTTTAAAAAAAACACTCAAATTCTTTTTGACTACAAATGTGTTTTATGACTTATATGAATTTATTAACTTTACATCAACTTAATTGAAAATACTCTTACATATATTTTTAAAATATCGTCTGGCTTAACATTGTATTTTTCCATTTACACTTAATATTTGAATTATAGCTATTTTATTATGTACAGAAATTTTATTTTCGGTTATATTTAACCTTTTTAATATGTCGTATTGTGCCTTTGTTTATTAAAAACTTTAAACCTAAATTAACAAGTTTAATTTGAGTTGAATTCCTAGTCTATTATTTTTATTTTATTATATCTATTATTTTAAATCTATTTATTTTTGTCTGTTGTGCTGTCCTATATACTTTTAATTTGTCATATCTTCGTTTTTATTTAACATTTGTTTTTTTTAACAAATTTTTTTATTTATTTGTTTTTTATTCAATTTACAAGTTCAACTTAGGATGAATTATCTCCTATACATTTATGTGTATATTTTATTTTATTTGTGCTGTAATTTAAGATTATTATACATTTCTAGCTTAAGTTTGACATATCTTATCTACAAATTGTAGCAAAAAGATAAATAAATATACTATACTATAAAGGTTGTTTTTTGCAAACATTTTAATTTGAGACGGTTATACACAGCTACAGGTAAAATCTATAAGGCTGAGTTTTACATAAAACAAAAGAAAATCAAATAATCTACCACTTAAAATTCTTTATAAAAATTAAGTGAAAATTTTGCCAACTAACCGTTTTCCAAAAAAGAACTTCTAGACATGCGATACTACGTCGTAAAAAAGCTTAGATTCCTAGCTGTACATTTTTATACAAGACGCGTTTTCAAATACATTTTGGAGGCTCCCAGTAATTCCCTATATTTTGAACCCTTGGTTAGCGCCTTTATTATTGATGATAGAAGAAAAGTTTAAATAGAAAAGTTTTAGAGTTTTTTAAAAGCCTTTTAACCCACATGACAGATGTTGTTAAATGTCATTCCATATGTCAAAATTTGAGTACAACTTTCTTATATTAAATGGAACACCCTGTATCTTTTTTACAAATTCAATAGATCTTACCTTCCTGATTCCAAAAATATACCGTATGTTACTTTTCTCTTGAACGGTTATTGAACAATTTTAGAAAAACTTTGCCATATAAGTCCTTTTGATGAGCATAATATTTTTTCGTTTTTAATAGTGCTGATCATTTTGAAAATCCAAGGTTTTAAAATGTATAACTTTTTTGGCAAAATTGACATTTCAAAAAAATCCAAGATAGTGGACAGTTTTATAAAGTAGGTTGTTTTTACCCCCTGCAAGTTTTTTGTGTCCTCCACTGGTAAAAAAGTTAAATTTTCTTCGTAAATTTAACTTTTGACCTAGTGCCGCACACAAAAATTTGCAGGACAGTTCAAAACAACCTACTTTTCTTCCACCATCTTCAAAAAGTAATAAATTTTGAAATTTTGGCTTTTCAAAATGGTCAGCGCTATTAAAATCGGACAAATACATCGCTCGCCAGACGATCTTATTTGAAAAATTTATATATTTCTTATTTTTTATCCGATTTTAACAAGCAATACATCAGGAAACTAAGTAAGGACATGGCACAATGTCTATTTTGATATCAGATTCCAAAATTCCGATGTCTTGGCTTTGCAAAATGACCAAATCTTTTAAAATCGGACAGTTAGTTTTTAAGTAATAGACAATCAAAAAAGTCCCGTTTTTTTTGGCCCACCCTATATTTTTCATTTAGAATTTCTTTTTCTTGTGTTTTTTACTGAATTTTATTTATTATTAATCTTTAAAAACTCAAAAACACAACAGAGAAAAGAGAGGTTATGATAAACAGATCGGAATCACTTGTCAAAGTTACCAGTGCAAATCAACCCAATAAGCATTTTCAGAAACCTCTGCTGACAAAAATTTACATAATTATTATAAAGAGGGGTCCATTAATGCCCTAGGGTATTTAGAGGTTTCCTACAGGAATTGAGTTTATATATTTGATTTATTAAAGGTTCTAAATTGACGGTACCCTAAAGTAACATAAAACTGGCGTTAACAATATTACCATGGACATCTTTATAAAAATTAAAGTCATCGGTAACAAATGTTATATAAATTAATAAACTCACTCATAAAAACTTAATTAACCAACAACAAAGAGACACTTATAAAAACTTGGGAACTCACACACAATAGGTAATTATATAAATTGGTGCCTGTAATATTCTTATGAACTCATTCATATACATTTTTTTCCCATTCTTTCTATAATGTTTTTATTAATTTCTTTGTATAGCGGTTATAATACCACTGTTTTCACAACCCAAAAAAGACGAATACATTTAGGAAAAGAGAACAATGGTAACTATGTTAAGCTCGCTGAAACGGACCTTCAGTGTTTAACACTGCGCCATCTGCAGCCTTTTGTTCCAACTAGCATCATGTTTTAAAACGTTGATAAAATAGTGTTGCAAGAGGTAAACAGTGCTATAATTGTATTGTTTTTTTTATAGAATTGTCGTAAATTTTCGCCATTTTGGATTCCAACAATAGGTTTTTGACCAAAATAAAAACGTTATTTATGGGGTTTTAACATGTGTTTTAATCGAAATATTGCTTGTTTAGGGTTAAGAACAAAATACAAAATTCAATATTTCTCCCAATAAGTAAAAAACATATGTGAAAAAAAAAATTATTATTTAAAAGAATATTTTTTTCCCGTTTTCTTAAGTATTTTTGGAGCCCATGAAAATTTTGTGAGTGTATTCGAAAACTATACAGTACACACGGGACCGCAGCTGATTATCAGAGTAGGATGACTGGGAAAACAGCTTTTATTTAACCTGTAGTATATAAATATTCATATTCATGCTTCAACTTATCTCACTTCCATTTTAATTTATTTTAGAAGATTGGTAAACACCATTTTAAAAAGAAAAAGAATAATACATAACAAGCAAAGGGAAGAAAAATGGAAAACTTATATTTCAAAATCCATAAAAACCTTTATTTTGTTATTTAGTGTTGTTAGAACAGTTGTAAAACCTTTTTATAATAATATCTAGACTTGAGGGTCTACAAGGAATTTTTATAAAATCTATATGTTGTTTTTCTTTCCATTACTATGTACCATAAATTTTTATAAGCTGGTGTTGGTCAGTTGTTTTTCAAGTCTTTTTTACTCATTTAAGAGATATATTAGAGTTATAAAATTATCATCAACACTAAATAATATAACTTTTGGTTATTTTATGAAGGTTTTATATGATTTGCTATAACTTCTATATAGACAAAAATGCTCATTGGGAATGTTTTATATTTCTTACGAAATTCTAGCCAAAGAAAATTATTAAACAAAAATTGGCACTTATCTTCACAATTAAAAAGAACAGAACATATTTGCATTCAAAAATCAATTTAATTTTTTTGTTTTTCTACTTAACGTTTTACTATCGGCAACCATGTCAATTATAACGGATACGGTATTCTTCCGCAGGTAACGTCAAACTTTATCGATTAGTAAGGGATTCCGTTATTACCTCGT
This sequence comes from Oxystoma pomonae, assembly GCA_963921995.1. Classification (NCBI taxonomy): domain Eukaryota; kingdom Metazoa; phylum Arthropoda; class Insecta; order Coleoptera; family Brentidae; genus Oxystoma; species Oxystoma pomonae. The sequence goes on from OY998165.1 coordinate 95,045,572, forward strand.
AACTGCGCATGCCCAAAATAAGCGATAAAGTAAAAAGGCATCAATATTATAGGTGCAAAAGGTCTCTCTCTACATCAAATGCATGCTCACAGTTCAAGAATGACCACTGCAAAACAGACGCTCGCTCTGTCATTCACCTGTTCATTTTCGCCAGTGCGTCACACCCTAAATATCTCCGTCGCTTTCTCTCTCTAACATTTAGAACGATATGGAATTTATTCCAACTCATTGTTTTGGTTTTGTCGAGTGATGGCAAATTTTGTAAATAAACAGTATTTGTCAAGGAGTTTTCGTTGGATTAGATATTTTGTTTCTTTTTAATCTAAGCCACTGATCTAAAAGACTGAGGAGATGACATATGCCAGGACTTCACCATCGTATTTCGCATTTTGCTATATATTTTTAAAATGTTGATGCATGACTTATTATTTCCTCACAAAATTACACGGCTCAGCGAAGATCGAATGTTTTAAAACTGACACTGGATTCATCAAATCTCAATGTGCGATTTTCAACAATTACATTATTTATTTTATAAAGAGCGAGGAAGTAAATAATTTACCTTTGAGTTGCCTTTCCAAACATTGATTGATTATCTTAAACCTACTGCTGAGAATGCAACAAATGTAAGCAAATTGACTGATTACACAAATACACGTGAAATTATTAAACTTTTCGAACCCGTAATGTGTTGTAAAAATTATTCTGTTCGCGTAAAATTGTGCATAGAGTGAAACTAGTAAAGCTGCTGTAGTTAGAAACATTATAAATGTAGCTATAATCATATCAACTCGATCACTTTTGCCTAGGTTTTCGTTTTCAATTAACAAAACCTTTTCTACTTTTCTAATCCTGTGGAAAATATCTGATAAATATTTTTGCATAAAAAGCAAATGACATATGCGTATGACAGCTGTACATGCTGAAGTGGACGTTCGGTTAGCAATTTTTGCTGCAAAATTTGCTCCTTTATGAAAGACGTCTGTTATATTATGGTGCATGTTCCCTTGGAAAACCTAAAAAGACAAAGAAAGTTGCAGTTGAAGCAAGATATACCGTTTGATCATTTTCACAACTTTTGAATTGGACTATGGTCTTTAAACAGAATGAGGTTGGTTTTACAATTTTTGTTGGCAGCTCGTTTTGCTCGTAAAAAAACAGGACCTTGCCCAAGTAATAAATTTAAGCTGCTAACTGCTACTCTCTTAAGATTTAAAAATAATAAATTTTCAGGCTCCGACACTCCTTTTTATAAATGTTTAAAAAAGCTCCCCCAGAACTAGACATTGTATTTGGGCTCCTTATACAACATAATTCAAACCTCACATTGCATACCCTCTTCTTGGGGAACTCTTGTTTTTTTCTATGCTACACAAAAAAGTTAGTAAAGAGGACCAGATAACGATCTATAGGACTTCCTAACTGTAGCTTTAAACTTTTAACAAAAATACTACTAAATAGACTCTCAGTATTTACGTCTGTTTTCATTTGTGTATTTTTTTAGAGTCAAGTTGATGACGAGAGTTGCAAAACTTTTTTTTATATGTTTATTAAAAAAATTAAAAAAGACAGGAAAATTCTCGAACACAATAAATACTGTTGTTTGAAGAACAATTTCTGTAATCATGTCAACAGCATAAGAAACTGCATTACATTAACTCTGGAAAAAGAATCAAATTGCCAGCTCCCTTTTCTCGAAGTTCTAGTCACCAAAAAGAGTTTAAACATAACCACTTCCGCATATCGCAAACCATACTGGACAAAATCTAAACTTTAAATCAAACCACTTCACATCAACCAAACTGGGAATTGCAAAACCTCTTATAGATCCAGCCACCTACAATATAACGGGTGTCCCATAAGTTTTGACACAAAGTTTAAGGATCTCAAAAGAAATACCTTAGTTACTTACCAAGTTGGCTTTGGCACCAAAAGTTTCCTTGTTTCCTTGTTTCCTAGGTTTCAATTTGACATATTTACGTTTTAGTCAGTTTGTAAAAAATGGCTTAGAAATTGTAAATAAAAAAATCTATTTATAATTTGGTTCAGGTCCAGGAGAACCATTTATCGAACCATATTGAAACAGGGTATTCCTTGTATGAACCTCCCAAAAAGTGGAAGACCAAGGATTTTCACCCCCCCCCCTCAGTGCAACAGAGTGATAGGGTTGGCTAGAAACAAGGTCGGGGTATCTGTAAGGAAGCTAGCGAGAAGAAAATAAACTTCAAAAAGTACTATTTGTAGAATTTTGAGCAGAAATGGTCAAAAATATCGCAGCTTCTCCGGATACCTCGATGTTTTCGTTCTCTTCAACGTGTTCATTTTGCGAACAACAAATCTATCATAATGGACGATGCAAAGTACTTCACTTTTTAAAACGCAGATATTCCAGGCAATCAAGGATTTTACACCGATAATATAGAGGAGACTCCGGACAACGTAAGATTCAAAGAAAAAGCCAAATTCGACGACAAAATTTGTGTGGTGTGAAATTTCCGAAAGGGGTATAGCAAGACCATATATAGGACATGTACGGGGCGAAGCATTAACTAGCAGAGGTAATATTGATAACTGCCTAGTGAAACTCAATGAGTTTATTCAAGAACATCATGCTGGAGACGAAATAAAGTTTTGGCCCGACCTGGCATCTTGCCATTATGCCAGGGGAAAGGCAAAATTGGCTTCAAGAGCATAATATTCAACACAATCCCCCTAATCTGCCCTAGGCTCGCCCCATTGAAGACCTTTAGGCCCACTTGGCAAGGGAAGTGTACGCGGGAGGCTGGACTGCTCAAAATGAAGGTTAACTGCGACGCAGAATTTTAATCAAGTGTAGAGAAATTAATATTGTCACCGCCCAGACCCTTATGAGAGGTGTCCGAACAAAGTTGCGGCTTGTTGAGGAACACGGACCGCTGCATATACTAAAATAGATAAATTATATTCATAGAAAATCAACTTATTAAAAAAATATATACAGTTTAAATAAAAGTTTGTTTTTCAAAAAGTATACGATTTTTTATTTTGTGCGAAAACTTATGGGACACCCGTTACAGGAAGCTTTAAATAAAGAAAAGGCAAAAATTCGATCCTGTCTATGAAGGAACGGTTTCTCCAACTACACGAGCAATAAAACTCTCCAGACCACACCAACACAAAGGACGATAGACGTAAATACTGAAACTGCTACACTTATAATCCCACACATCAAAGGAATCTTAGAAAAGATAGGAAGAATAAGCAATACCACCTTCGGACTTTCTTGAAAATGACCACAATAATAAGAAGTCAATTAACAAAAACTAAACCATATCGTCACAACACCAAGAACTGCATCTACCAGTACATCTTACAGAACACAAACGCAAAACTCGACAAGGGGACACAACTGGATCAAAAATAGCTGAACATTGTGGAAAACTTAACATCATATGGAATGAAAAGAGGCAAGATTGTCGCCAAGGAAAAACATCAATTCCAGCGGAAGTTCAAAGACGAAATATTCATATGGAGGAACCAGAATCTATTTTTGCAATAAAGCGTCACCATCAAGTATATTTGGAAACCCATACTTTTCGAAGGTAACAGATTTCAATTGTAAGAGGGTGGAGCCAACTAAGTGTAAACTTCATGGTTTACTGAACACAGGTTGACTTTATGGTTCGCTGAACACATGCTGGTATAAAGGGTGTTTCAAATTCGATGCTCACCATAGGGATCTACGGTAGGAGATACGAAAAGGTTTAAATTAAGGTAAAGTTGCGCAATTTGATGCTTTGTTCAAAACTAAAAAAAAAGTTTACAAATTCCCGATAGCTCCGGAGATAGGCGGAAAACACCGAAATCTTTATTTTTAGTTTTTATTTTTCTGCGCCCTTATTTTTAAAGCTGTCAAAAAACGCTTAAGACTCTTTACAGGCACTTTTTTAAGATCTACCTAGTGAGAGGTCTGTTTTTGAGACTTGACATTTCAGTGTGACAGGAGCACTGGCAAGTTCATTTTTTCTTATGGGCACATCCTTTTTTTTCTCCTGCCGTTTGGTTCATAAAGGATGCCAGATAACATTTTACAACATTATTTTGACAAGTCACCTGATGTTTTGGGTTTATTGACCGTCTTAACTTACTCAATATATTTTGGAAACCCGGTTGCAGTACTTTTCTTAACATTTTAAAAATGACAGTTTTTTTGACATTTTGTTATAAGAAAATTACTTTACCCAATATTTTAAAAATACATTTTTTTGTCGGTTTTTTCTTTGTTTTTTAATCTTTGAATTTGGGCTGATAATGGTCAATTAACTCAAAACGGCAGGCACTTATCAAAATCAAAAAGAAGCATGTATCCATAAGAAAAAATGAACTCGAGACAGTGCTGCTGTCACACTGAAATGTCAAATCTCGAAAATGGACCTTTCATTAGGTAGATCTTAAAAAAGTGCCTGTAGAAAGTTTTAAGCGATTTTTGACAGCTTTAAGATTAAGGGCGCAGAAATATAAAAACTAAAAATAAAGATTTCGGAACTACCCGGAATTTGTTAACTTTTTTTTTGGTTTTAAGCAAAGCGTCAAATTGCTCAACTTTGCAACTTTTCGTATCTCCTACCGTTTAGAAGATCCCCATTGTGAGCATCGAATTTGGAACACCCTGGATAGGGTGAATCACGACGAATGGGACATAGTCAAACCCTCGGTCAAACCATAGGTACTATGGATTACGGCAATTCCATATCTCGTAATAAAATTTAACTGGTGGCGTTTTTAACGGATATATAGGGTGATTTATCAAAATATGCGAAAACTGTTCTTTTTATTTTCTCAAAAACTAAGCAACCAAAAATTATGAAATTGCGCACGCTGATTAGACCCCCAAAGCTCAATAAACACGTTTTCAAAAATTTTGAATTTTCAGGTCCGGACTTCATTTTTTTTTTAAATCTAACTTTTAAAAACACCACCCTGTAACTTAAAGCAAATAAATTTTCTCATTTTTTCCAAAAAACCTAGGATTAGTACTAATTACCAAAGAAAAAAAAATTAACGCGCAACTTTTTGTTTTAGCTATAAAAAAATGTTTTTTAAAAAATCTGTAAATTTACCCGGTGCCTTTCGGTAACATAGATTTAACAGCATCATTTTAAATACAAATCATCAAATTGACAAAAAAAATATAAAAAGGGGTTATTTTAATTTAAGTATTTTTTACAAAAAGTAAAATAAAATCCAGGTCCGGATTTATGATTTTATTTAATAATTATCTTTCGGTACATAATATTACAGCATCCCTTCAGACATACACACATCACGTATTTTAGTACAGTTTAGATGCTTTTTACGAAAAGGAAAGAAAAGACGTAGAACTGAATTGCCACATAGCTTTTTACTTTTTATTTTTAAAGAAATAAAACAATGGAAAATAGACACATAACAAGGCTTTTTCGCGGAAGCCTCAGAGATCCGTTCGGGATTTCATTTGAAATTGTTAACTGTCCAAAAGAATTCCAAAATCGAAAAACGCGATGTTTGAGAATAAAAAATTATTTAATTATTATTTTATCTCTGCTCCAAATCCTACGAAATATCTGCTCTCCACCAAGAACTAATTCCAACGTTAGAAACCGTTCTAGGATTCGGAACGGAACAACGAATTTGAAATCTTGCGCCACGGAATGCGAAATATGACTATTCCCATTGTTTTATTTCTAGAAAAATAAAAAGAAAAAACAATTTCTGCGCCTTTTTTTTACTTTTAATAAGAAATCATCTAAACGTTACTAACATATGTGATGTGTGTACTTCTAAAGTTATGCTGTAATAATATGTACCGAAAGATAATAATTAAATAAAATCATAAATCCGGACCTGGATTTTTTTTTACTTTTTGTAAAAAAATACTTAAATTTTATTAAAATAACCCATTTTTATAATCTTTCGGTAACATGAAAGGCACCGGGTAAATTTAACACATTTTTTAAAAAACCATTTTTTATAGCAAAAACAAAAAGTTGCGCATTTTTTTTTCTTTAGTAATTAGTACTAATCCTAGGCTTTTTGAAGAAAATGAATGGAATGAAAGAAAATTTATTCATTGTAAGTTACAGGGTGTTTTTAAGTCAGATTTAAGAATGAGAATGAGTTTATTGATCTTCGGGAGTGTATTTAGCATGCAAAATTTGATAATTTTTAGTTGCTTAGTTTTTGAGATATTAAAAAGAACAGTTTTCGCATATTTCGATAAATCACCCTTTCTATCCGTCAAAAACGCCTCCAGCTAAATTTTATTACCAGATAATGCCCATGATTTGACTATGTGCTATTCGTCCTGAATCATCCTGTAGATTCGCTAGTCTTAGTTTTTCTTAGTATTCACCTGATAACGATTGCAGATACATAAGCATTCGAAACGTTGTTAAAAATGACAATGGAAGTTTGAAACTGTAGTTTATTTTTACAGCAAATACTGACAGCTTACTATTTTTATATAGTAAATCACACAACAATGTCCTGGAGTTTCTTTTTAGTTGGTGCCCTTACATTGTTGGCGATTTTAATTTCTGAGAGTTTGGTGATTTTAAAATGATTTGTTTTTAGTATTTAGAGAAAACTTGTAAAAAATATAATAACAGCCTCAGCTAACATAAATTTCCCTGTGGTCATGCTAGGGCAGCATTTAATAAAATTGCCTCAGGCGGCCAACACGATAACGCCGAGCCTAGCCTAATATGAATTCAAATCGATTTGGAAACTGTACGTAAAGTTTTAAACTTTAATTTAGTCATCAAAACATATTAATTTTATTTGTAAACATAATTTAATTTAACAATACCTTTTCCTGTTTAATGATTTCATATGGAGCTACACAAGCATGGACCAAATTAACAGCAATAAGAAATACCTGAAAAACCACTAAGAATTTGCATAACACAAAATTATTTTTTTTAATTTTTACTGAGCACACGCCTGCAAATATTGAAAGCAAGAGTATTGGATAGAAAAAACTATAAGTATTTTTCTTATTAGTAGTTTTTTTCATTGTTCTTAAACTAACAACTAATTTAAAAATGAGTAATAAACATTTTGCTCCTAGTGTCAACTATTCAGGGGATGACACGCAAAGTACAATGTAAACATAGATTTTGTTTAATTAAAAACAAATATTGAATATCAATATTTAAATTAGAGTTGACAATTTCAAAGACAGACAATAAGAAATTAATGATGATGAGAATAATCACAACAAAAATAGGTCAAAACAAAGCTTAAAATGTGTTTTTTCAAATAATAAAAAGATTCTTTTAGTCTTAGCCAAGGATAGGTGTGCAATTTGGGTCCCATGAATGTGAAATCAGATTATTTCTCTCGTTTATGGTGTTAGAGTGTTGTCGAATCTTGTAGAGTTTTCTCAAAAATCTTCTTATACCTAATTGTTTTTTATTGTGTTAAGTCTGGTGCTAAAGTCAGTTTTTCCTTATCTTTTCCGATTATCAAATAAATTGTCGTGAAATAAAGATTTCTTTAGGACAAACTTTAAATTGGTTTTTTCTACTTCTAACGCCAATAATTACGGCTTTTTTATTTATAGAAATCTTATAACTCTTAACATTAGTTTAATTAATTAATTATTGCCTTTAAAATAGTCCTTGTAAATTCTTTAAATAAAAGGAAATATCCTAATTAAAGGCTATACTCTTAACAAGTTTGTATGCTTTTTTACCTCATACTTATATCGCTTAGTGAGTATTCTTACTCTACAAATTATATTTTGGATTAAAAATTTTGGCGTTTACTATGCTGTAGTTTATATATTTAGAAAATCCACCTAAAAACAAGAATGAGACAAGAATAATCCTCAACAATAAATATTATTATAAACAAATAAATTATCCAGTTATTAGATTTTTCCACCAAAATGATTATCAGTAGTGGTGTTACCTTACTATAGGCTGTAGTGTCATTTTTTAAAGCAAAAGCTAAAGCATTATTATTTCGCAGGATATTGTACCATTGCTACAAAAGTGCCATAATTCAAAAAACACGTTTTCTTCAGAAATTGAGAAAAAACTGTTATGTAAATAAGATATAAGCAGTTCTTGTTTGTAGTAAGCTTTGCTTTGGTATATTGAGGAGCTATTTATTTATTTTTAAATAAAGTTTAGTTATTTGTTCACATTTTCCATATTTCAAGTTATGTGGCTTTTGGCAATTTAGAATAAAATTTATATAAAAAACGTATTTTTATTAAATTTTTTACCTAAAAACGCATCAACTCAAAATATAAAAGTCAAATTATTCAGCACTGAATCATCAATATTTAGTAACATAATTAGAAATAATACCCTTTTAATGATAAAGAGAAGTACTCATCTTCTTCTTCTTCAACTGCCTTGCTCTCTTGGAACATTGGCTATCATCAGCGCGATCTGTACCCTGTCCACTGCTTTTCGGAAAAGTGTCGTAGTACTAACACCATACCATTGTCCAAGAATTTTAAGCCATGATATCCGTCTACGACTTCTGCTTCAATTTTGTTTATAAAAAAAAAGTTTATATTTTTCATTTCTCAAAGTATAGCCAAAATATTCAAGTTTTCGTAAATAAGACTTCGAGATCTTTATTTATTTTAAGCAAAACATCCACATTAGTTACTCTGTCCATCCAAGGTATCCTGAGTATTCTAAGATAACACCACATCTCGAATGCCTCCAACTTTTTGCAAATGGCCTCAGTCAGTGTCCATGCTTCCATGCTATAATATAAGATGCGACTACACAAAACTAATTTCATTTTGATAAAAGATGGTCTGGTCTGTTGAATTCTTGCATGTTGTCCCAGTTCTCATTGAGGAGGCAATCCAAGTATTTGTAGGAATTGACGCGTTTGACTTGCTGCTCATTTACTTCTAATATGCCTCGGATGTTCTGTTCCTTGGATATAACCATTCATTTTGCTTTCCAAACATTTAAGTTAAGCCCGAATTGCAAACTTTTCGCAGCAATTTGATTCAACAACTCTTGCAGGCCTTCCAGCGTGTCTGCTATTATGACGGTGTCGGCGGCATATCGTATGTTGTTGATTTTTATGCCTTTTACGGTCAGACCCTCTTCGCAGTTATGAAGTGCATTCTCTATTATTTTGTTAATATACATATTACGCAACAGCGGAGACAATATACAAACTTGCCGTACACCTTTTCCCATTTGGACCTCTTCGGACAGTTGGCCATCAACCTTTATTTGAGCAGTCTGATTCCAGTATAGATTAGCGATTATCTTTAGATCTCGGTCAACGACACCAAATTATTTTTGCGATTCTATGAGCTTTTCGTGTTGAACTCGATCAAATGCTTTCTCATAATTTATGAAACAGGCATATACTGGCACCGACACATCCGTAGACCGCTGAACTAAGACCAGAGAAATGGGAAAAATATAGAATGTACATAAACCACTGCGCATTCAAATTCTTGGTAACGCACAGGGTGCCGCCATTTTTATTACCCTGAAGTTGGCTTCTTTCTCTTCTTTTTTTTTTGACATATCTGTAACCAACCAATATTTATGTCTGTGATCTGCTGATGCTTTTTTCTTAACCTCGTGTTTTTGGAATTATTTTTTCTGTTTTTTGAAAGTTTTGTTAAGTGCTCGCGTCATAGACTTTTATAGCTATGAGTTGTTCGGTAAAAAGTTGTCGAAGTGTTCGTCGATTATTAATAGACGACTCTATTTCTTTTCATAGGTAAATAATACCCTTTGTATAAACCCACTTTCAATATATTAAAATGTGATTTTTTTTGGCCAGGTTTCCTAAAACAGGAGCCTCATTAAGCTTATGGTTAAAAGCACTAAACATATATGATGAATCTTGGAAGTGGGCTGCTCATAAATATGTTTGTTCGAGGCATTTTCAACCAGACAATTTTTTGACTACTGAAAATTCACGACGATTAAAAACAAATGCAGTGCCAACTCTGCATCTTAACGAGGTATCTGAGGAGATGGAGTCAAGCTTGGGTTCTAGTTTTGGGGCTACTTCAAGCAAAAATATAATTGAATGTTCCCAAGATGCCTCAACATCTGTTGTTCACTATGCCTCTACTAGTAGTGGCAGTAATAATTCACAGAAGATAGAATCCATATCTCAAGATAGAAGGGAGAAGAGAAAGAGGAAGTAGGTACCTAAGTACATATTTTATTCTTTGTAAAAATTTAGTGTTTCCCATATATTCCCGCCAAGATTCGGTAATTATGCAGTATACAGTTTTCTGCCATTTTTGATTTGGGGTCCTAGGGACCCTAGTAGGTGCTCCCATAAAGAATTTTTCATAAAAAATGAAAAATGACAGAAAACTGTTTACTGCATAATTACCCAAGATTACCACCCTGACTCTAAAAAGCATGTCACATGATTATATTTTTTGCCACTCTATAACAATTGGCATAAACAATTGAACCTCTGTAAGTCCAATCTATCTTTAACTCAAAATTTTTGGGGATTTATTTTTGTATTTTAAAAATATTTCATAAGTCAAACTCTCTGAAACTCAGGCTTTTTGGGCTGTCACACTAACAATCACACCTTACACGCAGGATGAATTTCGATCTTCCTGATGCCTATGTTGGGAATTTGGAACCTTTGGTTGCACTAAAACAAACCACAAACCAAAACTACACTTTTTTGCACTTGACGCTCGTTTCGCTAACAACTTTAGCATCATCAGGAGATGATAGACAATAAACTAAATTAACCTATGCTCTATCTTATATACAATCTTTAAGTGGGCGGAGATAAGGCTAATAATTTGTGATTGATTGCTATCTCCCCTCAACTAAACAATAAAGTGTACTAAACGGGATGGGTCCTCTATCTTTATTTAAACTATTTCTGGATTTAATGATTTCCATACTTTCATATGCATTCAAAAGTCTTTTGTTTGGTACACTTTTTAGAAGTTTTAGGTTATCTAATGTGAATCTATGATTGTTTTCAAAAGCATGCTCGGCCACACTTGACTTTTCTGGTGGTGTTTGAATAGAGCGTCTCATTTGGCCAACATATTTTTTGTCACAATCCATGCAACTAATTTCGTAAATTCCACTTTTTTCTAGAACTGAAGTTTTATCCTTGGGATAAAAAATTAAACCCCCCCTTTTAAGAAATAATGTCTTCTTTCCCTGGAAAAATCAAGATTTTCATTTTTTTCAAAAAAATGCTTATGCATGCTTAAAACCATCTCTCCTTGCTATTATTATTATTTATTTTTAGGTTAAACCTAGCACTACAAATTAGTAGCTCAAGCTCAACCAGCAGTGGTACCAAACGGAGAAGAGTACAGCTGGTTAAATCTATACATAGTTATAGGTAAGTTATAGTTTTATCTTTCCTATGTTTTTATCATATTTTTAAAGTGTTTTTTGTAACCTTTGTTATAAATTTCTTTCTTAAAGCTTTATATTTTTAGTGCTTCTCCAAGTACTTTAATGAAAAAAAACCAGCAAATGAGGCAGTCAATGCAAAGATACAGAAAAAATCTGTATTATTCAAAAAGAAAAGCAACAAAGCTACAGCAAAAAGTGACATCAATGAAAAGCATAATTAACTTCCTGCAAAAAAATGGCGAAGTTTCAGAAAATTGTTTGGATCATATCAATAAAGCTGTTAGTGATGTACCATCCTTACTCATGGCACGATATCTAAAAAACTTAAAAAATGAAACTGTCACACATGAATCTTACCCTGCTCCCTTGCGACAGTTTGCAGCGACTTTACAATTCTACTCTTCAAGAGCTTATGAGGTGGTTCGTAAAGAATTTGACCTTGCCTTGCCACATCAAAATACAATTCGAAGGTGGTTTACTCACATTGATTGTAGTCCTGGATTTATTTCACCGGCCTTTGACACTTTAAAAGAAAAAGCTTTGGAGGCTTCGCATTTAGGCAGAGAAATAATTGGCGCCTTAGTCTTTGATGAGATGTCCATCAAAAAGCAGATTGAATATGATGGTAAGAGAATGTGGGGGTATATTGACACTGGAGTAGCTATACAAAACGATCAATTGGAACCAGCTTCAGAAGTTCTAATGGTTACTGTTGTATCCCATTTGTCATCATGGAAAATTCCAATTGCTTATTTTTTTATTAAATCACTATCAGGCAAAGAAAAGGCCAATATAATTAATGAATGTTTAATAAGACTCCATCAGATTGGAGTAAAAGTTACTTCAGTAACTTGCGATGGTCCCTCTGCCAATTTTACAATGATGGAGGAATTGGGTGCCAATGTAAAGGATATTAAAAATTTAAAAACAGACTTTTCTCACCCAGAAACGCAAGAGAAAGTTTTTTGTATATTTGATCCATGTCATATGCTAAAACTATGTAGGAATATGATGGCAGATTTAGAAACATTTAAAGATCCTAGGGGAGGAAACATTAGGTGGTATTACATTAAAAGACTCTACGAAATTCAACAAGAAGAAACATTGATTATTGGCAATAAACAAAAAACAACCCATTTAGAATGGAAAAGACAAAAAATGAAGGTATGTATTCATGTGTTTAATTAAAAATATATTTTTTTAAAGTTTTAAACCATATAAGTATTTTTATTTAAATTCATTCTTTGTAAATGTTTGATAGGTTTAGAAACATTTGAATATTCTGTAATTAATGTTTATTTTATTTTAGGTTAATTTAGCTGCTCAAACTCTAAGCCGAAGTGTGGCAGATGCTATTAGATTTTTAAGGCTTGATATGAAACACCCTGATTTTAAAGATAGTCAAGCAACTGAAGAATTTATTATCAGAATAGATAGATTATTTGATATTTTGAACTCCAAAAGCCCATATGGTAAAGGAACTAAGGCATGTTTAAATTTATTTAATGAAAAGGATTGGAGGCCCTTTTTGATGGAGACAATTGAATTCTTGACAGATTGTACAGACGTTGGTGGAAGACCAATTTGGGCCACACCGAAAAAAACTGCATTTAAAGGATTTTGTATAACAATCATCTCAGTATGTGGAATTTTTGATATGTATGTAAAATCAGGAAAAATGAGTTATTTGCTAACATTCAAGATTAGCCAGGACCACCAAGAAACACTATTTTGTGCAATTAGGTAAAGCAAAATGCAATCATTATTTTTCTGTTGGTTTATTTGTCTTCCTGTTGTTTAAAATAATTTTTGTGTATTATTTTAGGAGCAGAAATGGTTGGAACAATAATCCCACTTGTCTTCAAGTAATGTATGCATTAAGGAGATTATTACTACATACTAGGGTTGGAGGAGAGGGTGGAAATTGTAGGCTGCTTGATTCCACTGTTGTTTTATCTGTCCCTAGCACAACTAAAGGGGAGGAGGATACAGTGGATTTATCACTACTAAGAAAATACAACATACTACCAGAAAATACAATTATACAGGATGAGGATTATGATGTTATTGAGGAATTTATTCCATTAACACAAATATCATCAAATGTTGTAGCATACATTTCAGGTTTCGTTATGAGGATGCTACTGAGGAAAAGAATTTGTAATGAATGCTACTTAAGTTTGGTTGGAAATAATAATCAAACTGAAAGTACTGCATATAAATTAATACATAGAAAAAATAGAGGTTAGTTTAATGTTCAGTATTTTATTAAGAGTTAATTTTTTTATTCAAATACATTTCATTTAGGTTTTTAATCACTTTAACATACTTTTCAACTTAAATTTCATTTAAACATATATCCTAGAAGTACTTTTCATTGATATTAGCGAAACACAGCAAATATTTAATCCACTTTGAGGTCATATTTGAATTTTCTACATTGTAAAAAAAAAGATAAAACAATATTTTCCTTACTCTATAAAGATTTGCATTGAACAGTTTAATGTTTTTAGGAGGCCTGATTGTACCATCAGAAAGTGTAGTAGAAATTTGTGAGAATACTGAGATAACAATAAGAAAACTGATGGAATCAACCGAAAATAAAATCCCAAAAGAAAAAGGTTTTCAACAGGCATTTGCTATTGCTGTGAGTCAAAAGTTTTATCCCAGAATTTATAGTTTATTTCCTGAATTAAAAAATCATTTTTTGGAAGCAGCTCCATTTGAAGAAAACCATGGATTTATTTTAATCAAAAATATTGTCTCTTCTTATGCAAGAATCAGATTTTTTAATTTAGCAAAAAATTACACTTTAAAAATTCAGGGACCCTCAGTAAGAAGGCACTTAAACAAAATTATTTTATTTAATCATCAGTAAGTAGTTACCCCCTATTTAAATCCTAAGATTAATATTTAATGTAATTAAAAACAAGATAAATACTTATATTGCTTAGATAAAGTAGTTACATTTTTACTTCTTTCTTTTCATTATTTGTCTATTTGTAAGTTTTTCTATCTTGGTATGCATAGGTGCTTGCCAAGCTCTCAAGCCTTAAAATAGTAGGATAGGTATGAATAATTTTTTTATATCCTTAATTTCCTATTAATGTTTTTTTTTTATTCAAGGACAAAACTAAATAAATTTGATCTGCTTTGTATTATTTTACTACATATTTATATATATTATAAGGTTGTAAACAATATACCCAAGTTTAGAGAAATAAAAGGACATTTTTTTCCAAAATTTATTGTTTTATATTCTAAATCTGTTTGGGATAATTTACACATATTTATCACTAGCACCTTAAAAAATGTTGACTGCATCTACTGACTGTACTCCTGAAATAAAATTGCTACTATTAATGATTCAGATTATACAAAGTTATTGTTCAGTCCAATTTCAATATGGCAGCTGATATTTACCATAATGAAATTTTTCATTCATTTATTTCATTGGTCAGAATTGAATCAAAGTATACTATTTCAAATGTGCTATATCATTCTGACTAATAAATGTGTCATTTTATTCCTAGATACTAATTGGATAGAATTAAGCAGCTCTGGGTTCTGAATTTGGTTTATGTCTTGGAAACCTATTGGTCCCTATCTAGCAAAAAAGTAATTATATGGCAACCAATAAATATCTGAACTCAAAATGGAAGAAGGGCTTTCCAAAATCTTATTTTAAAGGAAGGGGGGGGGGTTAATAAAAATAAATTTTTAATTGAAAAGATGTTGCACATAGAAGAAATATTCTTACTAATGCTTAGGTGTTAAACATCATCATAAAAATTTTAATTATTAAACCCCCCGTACAACATGTTAGCAGGGGAGGGAGGGAACCATATTAAAAAGAAACTCAAATAATTAGTGGACACCTCTCAGAAATCTGACGATACCTGACCTACTGAATTGTTTTTAATAAGTGTTGAGTTAAAATGTACATACCTATTGTATAACTCAGCATCTTACTGCTTCAATTTTAAGTTAATTTAGGTCCTTTATTCTTATCTTATTTTTAAGGCAGATTTAATACTATGACCGAAGAGCAAATCCTTAAGAGTTATAAGTACCTCTCTTTTTGCCAACCTATTTTTGGCTATGATTGTAGCTGGAATCTGCAAAAAAAAGAAAAAAAATATGTTAAGTTCCATGCATGTTTTTAACACATATGCATGACAAAATAAGAATATCATTTAAATTATTCAGTTTATTCATGAGACAACTTACAGTTTATATAATTTTTAGTAAGAAATTTAAAAAAACACAAAACTGGGATGGTCATCCTTTTTATGCAACTATATAACTGTATGACAGACATATATTTGGTCACATAAATTAGTTACTGTTTTAAACAATTCTTTAATTAAATTTATATTGGCCCACACTAAAAGAGCTTATTATTTAACTCATTTTTATCAATTTTTTACATTTTATTTATTAAAAATAAATCCTTGTCTATTATAAATAAAATGTTTCAAGTAAAACCTAGGGTGGGTTTTGAAGATTTTGGGCATAAAAAAAGTGCTTTTGAATCTGGATTGTAGTTTAAAGTACCGTTCATACAAGGCATAGTTTTAGTCTTTGGTTTAATTTTTTGTAACAGTCTTTAATCATAAAAAAGTTAAAACCACTGTTTTTTATGAAAGTGTCCATGCAATGCTTTTGATTATGCTTTGTCATAGGCTTAGTCACAGTCCTAAGGAAAAGTTGGCAATTTTCAACTGTTATAACTAAAATTACGACTATTACAATAATAAATATAAGTGTATTTTCAAAAGTTTTATACAGGCAAATTAAAAGCAAAAAATAAGTTTTGCTAAGTGTTTGTAGGTTCCAAAAAAAAACTGTGTCTATTAAACCTTATTCTCTTTGAAAACAAACTACAAAAAATTAAAGTAAACAAAAGAAAACATCAAAAAAGTGAGGTTAAATGCATTTGCTTCGTAAAATAAAAAGACAAGTATGAACAGTGAGCAATTTTTAAGACCAAAACTATAACTAACACTATAACAAAACCAAATACTAATCAAGTGACTAAGGCTATGCCTTGTATGAATGATCCTTAAATGTTATGTATCACCCATACAGTAGGGCTCATTACAGCACTAGTGTGGTTACCTCAACTCAGTCTCAGAGAAACAAATAGTTTTCCATTTCTCTGCTGGGTCTGATCTAGTGGAAATATTCCCTACTGATTTCTGTAATGAAGCTCATACCATACTAGTAATATAAATAACTTATGGGACTTACCTTATAGACTGGTCCAATAATTATTCTCTTTGCTGAAAAACGGGGCTTGTATCCTTATTAATTTAAAGTTGTTCCAGTAGCAAGTCGTTGACAGAAGTATGTACGCCGCCCTTATATGTCATGACACGACCAGTCAGGGCCGGCAGGCATGTGTTCTACAAGACCAGTGAACAGGCAAACACGCGAAGTTTAGATAATATTTAGAAAAAATTTAAATAAAGACAGAAGAAACAAAATGTAAATAACGTAACATAACCTAGCTTTCAAGCAGCTGATGTTGACAAGTGATAAAAATGGCTGCCGTTCAAATTCGCCCGTTCGCGCAGGTTGACGTTTATTCTATATTTTTCCCATTTCTCTGACTAAGACTTGCCAAACAAGGCCTCTCACAGGAACACACCAGGACCGGTATTCTCGTAACTAAATACGCTCGGCGTTTCGTGCTCGCTGACCGTATGATAACGTAATATTCGCATACCACGTGACCAAAGTAACAAAAATGGTATTTGCGTATATTGAACGCAAGGCGTCGACGAAATGTGCTCAGCGCGTGGCGACCGTTTGAGAAACACCTACCATTTGCTTGCTGTTTTGCTTTCCGCGCGTACGATTTTCCTACCCTATAATACTTTGTAGAGTGATGCAGAAAATATAGTAGTTTTTTTAGTTTGCATTTTTATTAATAATAAAAAAAATAAAAATCTCTTATTAGTAGCTTCGGGACGGGTATTTAGAGTCTCTCAACATCTCACAAAAGTGGCTTCTTAAAGTAATTTTTAAGACCGGCTTTACTCATTAACCTTACTATTTGATGCTCGATGTAAGACAACTTTTTTTTCCAAAAAATAGCAACAAAAATTTTTCTTAATAAAATCGACATCGAAATAATTGAGCATACGTATAATACTAGAAATAGAAGCAATCAAAATTCTGTAAAGCCAAGGGTAAAAAAAGCCATTGGTCAGCGGTGCTTTTTGTATCTTTCAGCTGTGTACCAAAAAATATCTGGTTTTATTAGGCTCATGCCCACATTGTTTTCTTTTAAAAATAAGCTAAAAACTTTCATGAAATATGAAATTAGCATACATGAAATAAATAGCTTAATTGATATAAAAAATAATTAGTAAACCATATATTTATATCTGTGTTTTGGTCTGTATTTTCTTTACTTTTCTAAAAAATCACATTTTTCACACTAACTACCATTTTTATGTTTTTTATCTTTTGTCATTTTGTTTATTCATAAATGTACTAAAAATTATTATTTTATTTTTTTAATTCAACACTTCCATGAAAATATACATTTTTCCACGCGCGAGGTTTTTCTTGTGGATTTATGAATTCTCTGTTTGTTGTTGAATTGGTTAGGTTATGGTAACAAATACCTTAGAGTTTTATTTTCTGTTTCTTAAAATGTAGAATACGCATTTTTACTACAATTATAAGGTATAACTTACTAGATATATAAGTAACTATTGTAAAACCATTTTAACAATAAATGCTATATAATAAAGTATCAATATCAATATACGACCGTGCCGGAAAAACCACTTTCCCTGACTGAGTGCCGGAATAAATTTAAACTTTTCCGCACTGAGTGCGGAATTTTTTTGTAAGTGTGCGGTTAAGTCTCGGGGTAAACTTTTTCCCGCACACTGGGCGGGAACGTGCTACGAGTTTATATCACAGGGTCAAAGGGCGGGTTTAACTGAGCTAAACCAAACCATCAAGTAATTTTTTAAAAGATGAACACTTGTACAAGTCACCATTTGATTTACCCTTTCTGAAATACGGCTCGAAATCGATCACACAATGGCCTCTTTCTTACACATAGAAAAAGAAAAGGAGCGACAAGGCTAACAAGAAATAAAAATGCAAAATTCGATGATGCCAAGATGTGCTAAGCGAATTTGATTCTGTCTGCTCGCAGGGCAGCGCGTTCGGCAGAGAGAATACGAAAAGTCGTCGGTCAGCGTGCCGCTGAGCGCGCTGTTCGCTATTCGTTTCGCTTAGCGACTTCAAAACGTTACGTATTACGAGAATACCGGTCCAGGAAATCCAATCTGCGTGTTGCCCATAAAGGATTCGCATTTTCCATAAATTCTTTTATTGATAATCTTTAGAAATATTTTTTACATATGGCGCATTAGGCGGTAATCACTACACTTCTTTGCTAAATGTTTTTTAGGTAGCGTAATAAAGGTTGATTTTATCATCAGCAAAGATTTTACCACTACAATAACTTAAGTTAATAGATAAGTTAATAGATTTAAAGGATCATAAAACTAAGTATTTAGGGACGCTTGGTGGTGATAACTCAAAAGGGACCATTTTTGAGTTGTGACATTTTTATAGCAAGGGTGCGTTATTCTACATTACCTAAAAACTAAAAAACTAAGCCACAACTAGACCGACTAAATTAATCCTTTACTAAAATAACTACTGATATGCCTACTAAAACTTTGCATAATACCAAAATGCAAATAAAGAAGCTTATTTTTCAGTATTTAATAGAAATAATCACATGTGTTTTCCTTGTTAGTCAAGGGTTTCACTGTTTATAGACGAAAACTAATTTTAAAATAAATATCATATAATTTTCCCCCATAGAAAAGTGGAATGACACGCGAGGGAAACAGTAAACAAAATTTGACGAAATTACAAAGGGGCAAATAGTATTAGCATTTATGCGGCATGTGAAAAAAACTTTATAAATCATGAGAGGTTTAAAAACGTAAAAATTGTTGAAAAAAAATAGTCTGGATTGAAAGGTTTTGTAAAACCAGTAGACCTGTAATTGAAGCCAACATTAAACGTAAGATTATAATACAAGGTGTTTCACAACTAATATCACAAACTTTAAGAGCATATTAAGTTGACTGCAAGTAATACAAAAATATATGAAAAAAAACGAGTTCGCCATATTAAAAAGCCTCTTTAAAAATGTTTCAATAAGGGAACATTTTCCAAGACATGACTGTCCCACTAAAAGTAGGCAAGTCTATTCTACTTGGTGCTATATGAAAGAAAAAGATGCTCGATTGCGTACTATATGGAAACATACTAAATGATTCGTTAAATTATGATACATATAAAGTACCAAAAACCCTATAATTCTCATAACTTAATAAAACAGTGAAATAATGACATACTTCTGTTAATGTAAGGTGCCACAGATATAAATTCGGTAAGCTTTTGCGGCGAGTTTTTGTGCTTTGTTATTAATGAAAATTATATCCACTAATTCGCTGCTTAATTTCTCAATAAATGAATAGTTGTAAGTATGTCAGTTTTTACAACAAAATACAAAAAAAAATAAAAAACTAATACTCCGCACCACAATGCGATGTGACATTTAAAACTGAATCAGCTAATAATAGACAGTTAAAGTTAAATTTCGGTTCGATCGGCATTCGTATCCTTTACTCTATCGAGTGGACCTATCGAGCAGTTGTACTTTTAAACTAATGGCAAATGTGTGACAGCTCCAGCTGATCAAATGCGTCAAAACATCATTTCGTATGCAGGGACAGTCGTAATTATACGTAATTTTACGACTCCCGTATCGTGCCTAACGAGGTTTTCGTACATTTAATCAGCTGGAGCTCTCATGCATTCGCCATGATTTTAAAAGTGCACCCGCTTGATTGGTCGACTCGATAGAGATAAGGATACGAATGCTGATAAAACTGAAAATTAACCTTAAGTGTCTAATATTGAATAGTTTTTTTACGCACTTGCTTGATGCTTGTTTTTTGTTAGGTGCCTCGTTAATAAACTTCAGGTTACAGGCAAAGGCAAAGAAAATATTTTAGTACATTTTTGGTTATATTTTGGGAAAGCTTTTGAACGAATTTAAGCGAAATGAATCGTCATTTCACACACCGACCAGTATTGTGAAATACCCTGTATACATATTTTTTTAAAACAAGGCCTTACTAGGATAAAAGTCCTTAGTTTTTTTATACCTTTATCACAACCACGATTTTAATCAATATGGCTTGTTTGGTTCCCGATCCAAAAAAAAATATTTAGTTGTGTAATTTTTTTTGGCACACATGTCAAAAAGTAAATAGCTGAAAATAATAACGAATTTCACTACCTCCTGCGTTGCAGAATTATTTGAGCCCTAACGTCACGGTATGGCTCAAACTCTCTTATATTTCAGGGCCGTATTTGCTAATTTGCTAAGGAAGTAGGGAGCATTGAGGAACGAATACGCGTACGTCCCTCAGTAGCCGATCCAAGCCGCGGTGCAATCAGCTTGGTGTATTTTACTAAACTCGAGCTGCCTACCTTCATCAAAATTTGAAAAAAATTAAAATTCACATTGATTTTTGAAAAATGCTCAAATATGCAGAATTTGGTTTTATTATTTTTGCATTTTTTAAAAATCATAAACCAATAAAACATTTTACTTGACTGTGATATTTTGAGAAAAACGGACAAAAGCACTAAATATTCCTATGTGCTTTTCCCTGTTGTTAACAATTCTAAGTGAATCTAGCGAGTTACAAATAACGATTTTAATAATTTAATTTGTCGATAACAGTCACAAATGCGAAAAACTTACATGAGAAAAAATAGTTTCTAAACTATTTTGTCTCATGTAAGTTTTCCTATAGATTCTCACGATCAGTCAGTATGTTTGTAGTACGTAAGCCCTAAACAGTAGCCTATGTTTCAAATTTGGTTCAAATATCTCAAAAACTGCAAGAACTATAAAGAAAAAACTAAAAAAATTGTGAAAATTCAACGCCTCGTAGATCAGTTACTAAGTTTTGCGGACATGTTCATGAAAAAAAATGTTCTTATTTAGACCTG
Source organism: Oxystoma pomonae (assembly GCA_963921995.1). Taxonomy (NCBI): domain Eukaryota; kingdom Metazoa; phylum Arthropoda; class Insecta; order Coleoptera; family Brentidae; genus Oxystoma; species Oxystoma pomonae. The sequence goes on from OY998165.1 coordinate 95,067,024, forward strand.
AAAAATTCTTTGCACTGAATTTTAAAATACCCTGTATACCTATAAAATTGACTAAATAATGTTTTTCTTTATAACTACAAGTTGAAATGTAAATGTCCAAAATTCCCTATACCTCGATCCAGTGTGCGCATTAGCGAGTAAAATATCGATCGGTCACGTGATGGTTTCGTCCAATAGCGTGCTCTGAAATCACCCGAGTGACGTTTTTCACACGAGCTTCCTACAAGTTCCAACTACTGGGGTCATATTTTCGAAACCATACGAAATTATTCGCATGCGACTACTTCCGTCTCTTCCTATACCGTATAGAAAAGGAGGCAAAAGATATGCCGATATGCTGATTCATGAGTAGTACGTGCAAGAATAACCGGTTTTTCATGCGAAACAACACGAATGCCTCCACCCACTCGTGCAATATTGCGTTAAACCAGTCGAATTCGAACGCGGTCCACACATACCGGCTTATCTTTCGCCTCTCATTTCACACGGTATAGAAACAGACTGACATAAAAATTGTTGATTATTCAGTATACGTATGCGGATATTTTCGTATGGATTCAAAAATCAGACCCCTGGGCCTAATCGAGAGAACGGCTTCGCTCAAAAATCGCTCTGCGCATTCCCATAATAGTTTGGTGATTCTTCGATCGTCTCGTCACTGCTTTCAGACGCGTTTATTGGTTGAATATACTTTTCATCCCTCAGGCGAGCGATCCCATCCTACGAAACCCAGAATCGGCACTCAAGGGTGGTCGTGAAGATAGGTGAGAAGTAGTCACTGTTGTACGACGTATCCGTTCTGAGCAAGCGCACTGAGATACAACTACGATTAAGCTCTCTCTATTTCTGCAACTTTAAGTGTCTAATGTTAAGCGCAAAAACAACAACAAACAAAAAAGTTTTTATTCTTGACGGCTTGTCGAATAACGGTAACCACAAAAAATGTTATTTTTCTATGGTGACCAAAAAAATGTATAAAAACTTTAACGTGTATTATTGCTTCCTTATCCTGTAGGCATCTCTTACTATAAATACAAAAAATATAAAAACTTACGTTTAAATTGTGCTTTGTGCATATTAACTAGAAAACATTTTTAATGAAATTGAGCTAAAATCACCAAATATGTAGAACCAGCTGCAAATGCCTAAAAAATCAAAACACAAAATATAGTGAACACCCTAATGACAAAAATTAGCAAAAATTGCTAACAAGCCTTTACCAGCACAACTAGCACCTCAAAAAACAGGTTGACGTTAATAGCAAAAACAAAATATAATTTTCCTATTACTAACAGTTTTAGCCTTATTTTCCTGATTCATTATAAAAAAAAAACAAACTAAATAATAACTAAATTCCACCGATGCCTCATTTTTAAATATCCCTGGTTATATCGTAAAAAAATGATAAAGTTTTGGTTCACAAGTGATTAATTTTCGACTTATTACTTATTAACAAAATGAAACTTGTCGCGTTTTTAATATAAATAGCAAATTCGCAGATTATTTTTAAAAGCAATGTTGGTTGACTCGACTTTGAGAAAATCCTTTTAAAATTTTAACGCCTATTTTTAACATCTAGCAAACTACACTGAAAAAAATATCCACTAATCCTAAGTAAGAATTCTTTAGCCCGAAGTAGAAACTTCATTTAAATATGAAACAATTGAACTGAACAAATGAAAAAAAATAATAAAAAAATTGCGACGCGCCGACGGGGTTCGAACCGACAACCTATAGGTTGATAGACTAATGCTTTATCAACTCTACCATGCGCATATTACGAAATAGGTTAATACCGCGGAATGCAAGCGTTTTGGCGGATTCTTATTGGTAGACTGAAAAGTGTTAATCATGATTAAAGCTCAATCAGAGAATTTTCGCGTTTGTTGGATATATATGGACAAGCATCTCTAAACCAAGGGTTACCGGGTTCGTTTCCGGGCATCTTTTTTTTTAGAATTTTTTTAAACTTATTTCTATCATGCTCTCCCTATAAGTAGAATAATAATTGTTGCAAATACGCTGGCAAATCATTATAGGCATGCAATATTATTAGGATGAATATATTTTTTCCTACGAGCGTGCATAAAATGCGTTTTTCCGCACCAATTTTCATGTGGAAAGTTCAACTTTCCACAGGCAGTGCGTAAAAAAAATTTTCAAGCATGGCGTGCGTAAAAAACTTTATTAGCGTGCGTGAAATTTTTCTTCATACATATATTAGCGTTTGTGAAAAAAGTTTTCACGTACGGCGTTCGTAAAAAACTGGCTGTTTTTTTGTGAAATGTGTTTATTAAAAACTAATTTTTGATGAAGAACGTTATCAAAAACACTCGTAGGAAAAAAATTGTACCTAACTCTTGCGGAAAGTGCCTTTTACACCCTTAACGGCTTTTCCGAACTCCGCACTAGTTAGGTAAATAACTATTCCGCATGATGTTTCAAAATTTGATGCATTCACTTGTCCTTAGTAGAAACATTCACTAACCGTAAGTGAACGGAAAGTTAAGAGAGTTGTCACATATTGATAGGTAGATAAATCACTAAGGATTAACAAACTAGTAGAAAAATTCACTAACCCTAAGTTAAGGGAAAGTTAAGGTACTTGTCGAATATTAGTAAGTAACCCTAAGTTAAGGAAAAGTTAAGTACTAGATAAATCACTAAGGGTTACCAAACTAGGGTCTAAGTAGGTCGTTTTACTTGCAGCTATTAAATTCATTACTTGGGGCTAATAGAAACTTCACTTACCACTAACAAAAAAAGCTAAGTAGACACTTCACTTGGTATGGTTTTCTGATTGTATGCTTTAATTTAATTTTTGTATGTCAACTAATGTATGTAAGCTGTGCGTGGGTAGTTAAGCCCTGTGCTATACAAACAAAGAAAATAATGCAAAAATCAGGGTTAGCCTTGGACAAGGCCAAAGCCGAAAAATCTGCTGCGCATGCCTGACGCAGTCTACTCGCGCCCAGGCGAGTTTTTGGCTCTGCATTCTTTCTCTCTTTGGAGAAGAATTCCGAAACGAATTAAGCAGAGATGCGACGGTCTACTACTTTGACGGATCAAAACTATCAGCCAGGCAGATAACAGGCGCAGGAGTGTATGTGGAAGACCTAGAGGTTCAAGAAAGCTAACCGCTTGGCGAGCACGCTACGGTCTTTTAGGCGGAGGTATACGCCATTATCATGGCGGCTACCAAAGGTCAAAAATGGCAGGAGGGACATATATATATCTTAGTTCACCAAAAATTGTCAGTAGCCTAATGGAGGAGTGCATTAACGCGCTACAGACATTGGCTCAAGACAAGAGGGTGACACTGATGTGGGTCATAGGCCACGAGGGAATACCAGGGAACGAGAAGGCGGAAGACCTTGCCAGAACTGGTGCCGAAATCCAATATATTGGACCGGAACCGCTCTTGGGAATCACAAGAAAACGGGTGCAGAGCGAGTTCAATAAATGGGCGAGCGATCAACTGAAGTCGTCCTGGAGGGAAGAGCGAGAGTGCAGATATTCTAAATTGTTCTTGAGTGGATCAGACGAAGCCAGAACTAAATGGCTCCTGGGAAAAACTCGCAAGCACATTGGACTGTTAGTAGGAATGCTGACAGGGCATAATCGGCTGCGTAAGCGCTTGACATGCATCAGAGTGTTGAACGACTCCGCCTGCCCAGCATGTAGGTGGGCAGAGGAATCTGCGGTGCACCTGAGGAGAGTGTGACGGGTACGCCAGATTAAGGCAGCAGACGTGGGGCTCCCCCACAATAGAAAAGGAGGAACTAGACTCTCTAAGATGGGCAGGATATGTGGACGGAGTGGGAGGATAAGGGTGCGAGAGGGGTCCATGAAGAGGCCTAATTGCCAGGCCTGCAGGCCGCCCCTTACTACTACTACTGATTGAGAGTTATTATCGCTACGGCTTTTTTCCACAAAATGCAAAGGCAGGGCCAATATAGTATCTTATAGATATATGCCTATGCATACCAACGCGTGCCCACGCAGGGTGCTTTGAAGCAAAGTGGGCACTCGGGGTTTCCTGTTCTTACCGGCGCGTTTCAAAGAAACTCACCTTAAATGCATGAAGTTGCATGCGTTTTTGTCCAAGTTACCTTGAAAGGTTTAGATTGGCAACACCTCGTGCGTGAGTCGTGCAACTTTTTGAGGTTCGATATTCTTTTAAACTTCGATAAAATTAAGTAATTCGTGCAGTTTTACATGCATGTCTGAGGAATTCAAGGGACTTTATTTTAAAAATGTAAAAAATTACTTGCAGAATGTCGTTCTCCTGTCAAATTTTCATCTTTGATTATGTTTTGTAAAAGTTTTTTATATAATATGTAAAATCTGTGATTGAAATAGCTACAAGAAATAAATGTTGTGGATTTAAGATAATAGCAAGTACTTAATTTATATGCTAATTAACGTTGTGCCAAAAGTTAGGAATATAAAAGATCGTTCCCGACCTTTGTAACTTAAAGGTGTGAACAGAAAACGCATGCAACTTTTCACCCTTCATTTTCAAGGTCGACACACGCGCTTCAAAAAACGCCTTGCATCGGAAAACCCTGTGTGGAAATAGATCTCTTATCCAATGAGATGTGACAATCGGCGTCGGCACCTTTGAAGTTGGGGGTCCCGTTTTTCGTGACCTTGATTTCGTATCCATCGCTGTAAATGATAGTGCATGGACTACTTGGGAAAAAGCGGCGTTTTGTGATAAAAGCAACAAACTTTGCGCAGTTGTTCTTTAGACCAGAACAGTCAATTTGACCCGCCGCTCTTCTCCTAAAACTTGTGCAGGCGCGGTTGGAAGGGGGGGTAAAAACTGGAGGGGTTTATATTTTCTTAAATTTTAACTTGTTTTATATAATCATCATTGATATCAATTTATAGGTTTTCCATGATGGCCAAATCGAAAATTACCACCTCCATTCGTTTTAGGGTGCCCCTAAGGGGTTAATGGGGTATTAAAGATCCTATTTGGGCATTTTAATAATAAAAGTGTAGCATTTCAAAAAAATTTATAGAAACTTGCGTAGAATTGTTAATAATTTTAATATTTTAATTTATATTACTTAACTTTTGATCAAAAATCTTCATCCTGTTGGGTAGGTGGAATGGGAGTGGGTAAAAATTAAAGGAGCACATATTTACAAAAAAATAGTTTGCTGGATATTATCGATATGGGTATTGATTTACAGGTTTTCGAGGATGACCAAACCGAAAATAACCACCTTCATTCATTTTAAGGTCTCCTTAAGGGACGGTGAGGCGGTTAAAGCTTCAATTTGGGCATTTTAATAAAAAGTGTAAGATTTTAGTAAAAATTTGTTTAGTATTGTTAATAATTTTAATATTTTAACTTATATCACTCAATTTTTTACCAAAGATTTCCATCCTGTTGAGCAGATGGAAAGGGAGGGGCGTAAAAATTAAACAGGCATATATTTCAAGAAAAAATATTTTGCTGGATATTATCGACATGGGTATTGATTTACACCAAATTTTAAAAAGGTAAGAGACTACTTTAATAGTCAACTAAAGCCTTATTCTAAAACTTAGCTCAAGTCTACAAGTGAAAATAGTCGATTTTGCTTGGGATCTTTACGACCCTAATAGCCTAAAGGAGGCAACAAGAGACAGCAGGGGATCCGAAATCCGACGTCAGAATTTGCCGAGTAAAGGTAAATATTTTTTTCTGGCATGTCTATTATTTTTACTTTAACTCTTATATGCTACCTAGCGATTGGGCAGATTATCTCCGAAACGCAGAAAATAAAAAAGATATATTTCATTATTTGGGGACGACTTTTTGTTTTCATCATGCTATATGGGGTTCAGGAAATGGGCAGTGTCAATGCCATCAGCTGAAGCTGCCATCCAACAGCATGCATTACGGGCAGCATGTCAGGCAGGGCAGGTTTGGGGTAGATAACCTCACCTCGCCTTGGAGGTGGTATAAAGAAAAGTGGAAACCGGTCTGCTCAACCAAATATATGGAAGACTTGTCGGGCATTGAATAGATGTGGGTGCACTACACAATGCGACACTCTAAGATGTATTTGCAAAAAGAACAAACTACCTTGCACGCTTGCATGCAAAAAATATAGAGGGGCTTGTAGCAACATAAGATAATTAACTATTTAATTAATCCAGCAACCTATAAATAATTTCTTTTTTAGCCTATATTAACAGGAACCACGTTTTCGAAATGACAGTGACGACGATAGTAAAATAGACAATTTGGACAAATAAACTATATATCTATTTATGTATATAGCTATTCTGTAAGCATTTTTATTATTTTTTTTTTGTAAAAATAGCAATTTTACTTATAACAAATATCTCCTTTTCTCCTATCACTATTAACCAAGATAAGGATTTTAAGTAAAACATTGAGGGGATATGGATTAAAACATTAAAATTATAAACAATCCTATGCCAATTTTTACTATTTTAATAAAATCTTACTCTTTGATTATTAAAAAGCCTAAATTGCAGCTTTTAACCCCTCCCATAACTCCTTAAGGGATACCTTAAAATGAATGAAAGTTGTTATTTTCGCAAAATATATTTATTTAAATAAATGCCTCTTTAGTTTTACGCCCCTCCCTTTCCACCTGCCCAACAGGATGGAAATCTTTGGTAAAAAATTGAGTGATATAAGTTAAAATATTAAAATAATTAACAATACTATGCATATTTTTACTAAAATCTTACACTTTTTTTATTAAAATGCCCAAATTGGAGTTTTTACCTCCTCACAATCACTTAAGGAAACCTTGAAATTAATGAAGGTGGTTATTTTCGCTTTGGTCATCCTCGAAAACCTTTAAATCAAGACCCATGCCGATAATATCCAGCAAACTATTTTTTTTAAATATGTGCTCCTTTAATTTTTATCCCCTTCCTTTCCACCTACCCGACAGGATGAAGATTTTGGTGAAAAATTAAGTAATATAAGTTAAAATATTAACATTATTAACAATTCTACACAAGTGTTTAATTTTTTTTAAATCCTACACTTTTATTATTAAAATGCCCAAATAGGAGCTTAAACACCCCCTTAACCCCTTAAAGGCATTTTAAAACGAATGGACGTGGTAATGTTCGGTTTGGCCATCATCGAAAAGCTATAAATTGATATCAATGATGATTATATACAACAAAACTAAAATTGAAGAAACTATAAACCCCTCCAGTTTTTACCCTCCCCCCCCCTCCCCACTGCGCCAGCATAGGTTTTGGGAAAAGAGCTGCAAGTCAAATCGATTGTTTTGGTTCAAAGAACAACTGTGCAAAGTTTGTGCTTTTATCAAAAAAAGCCGCTTTTTCCCTTTTTACTCATCGTAGCCCATGCACTATGAGTGTTAGACCCGCTCCGACTGGCTCTTCAGATTTAGTCCATGAGCGGGAGCCGAAAAACCGGTTTAATTTTTTGATATATTAATAATTAATTAGCTATACGTAGATAAAAAAGCAAACGGATTTCTTGGGGAAGGGGAACAGAAAGATATTTCAAATAAATTTCAAGTAATTTTTTAAATTCGGTATACCATTATTAAAAAGAAATACAAAAACAATCAAGGCTGAATTATTTTACGTTTAATTAAGTCAAAAATTTCGACTGATTACCAAAATATTTACTGTTTTATATTTTTAAGGGTACAGCCACAGAATAACTACCTACGAAACAGAAAGACAATACTATGTTAAGCTTCGTTAGTTTTTTCAGCGGGCGCTTCCAAGCGCTGCCTGCATAATTATATTAAATTTAAACTTTTCCTGCAAATTCCCCGTGCACTGTTGCGGTCCCGACCTGACGGTTTCTCACGTTCTTCGTTCCTCATACAGATTAGCCCCTCTATTCCCGCTCACACATTCATAATAAGGCGCTCGCCACGCTAATCTCAACCTTCGTCCGATGCGCGACGACCTTGCTGAATTCCTTGCATTTTAAACGGTAGACGAGTTTTATTTTTTTTAAGACGTTACGAAATGCATACCAAATCTTCCGGAAATAAACTATGTGTGTATTTTTTAATTGTGGGAAGTCGAAACGTGGTGTGTGTGTGTGGTAGTGTGAGACAATTTAGATTTTCAAAAAATTAGGCCCTGTGTCACAAATGGATACATACCTACCTAGTCAACGTCCTTTTTAGCCATCAATACTAATATAGAGGCTATTGGGATCGTCAAAAAAGTTATTTCCAATAAAAATAAGTTATTTGGGTAGAACAAAGACCTAAATACAAAATTTTGTCAGAGTTTCTCTCCGTCTGATAAAAACCGCGCAGGGGGGGGTTAAACTTTTTAAAATTCGTAACTCACGAACCGTAGCAGTTAACAACACGCGGTTTTCACTCTAAGATGGATATTTATATTTTCTATAAAAACTATATTTATGATAAAGTCTGTCAGATTCGTCGTTTTTGAGATATTTAAGAAAAACAAAAATATACTGATGGAAATCGTAACCCACGAACTCTAGCAGCTAGGGACACACGGTTTTAATATATTTAGACGTATAAGTACATTTTCAACAAAAACTATAACAACGCTAATGTCTGTCAGATTCATAGTTTTTGGGATATCTAAGAAAAATAAAAGTAACTTATAAGAAACATGGAAAACAAAGTATATATTTTTCACAATTTTCCAACGGAACTTGGACATTTAGACCGATCCGAAAACTCATTTAGCGAAAAAAAAAATAAAAAAAAATTAACATCATTTTGATGAGTGGAAATGATAAAGGGGGCTGCTGATAAACGTTTTAAAAAAAATGCGTGAGTGGGGCTCTTGGGTGGGGGTGGATTTGGGGGGAAAGGGGGAGAAAAATGGTCTTATTGCAATTTCCGGCAAAACTGTCATAGAGTAAAAACTTCGATATAAAAGTTGTACACGGTGCAAAGGTCTAAAAATTTATAATTAAATATATAATAATAATAACCTCAAAATTTTCGAGAAAAATGCAAAAAATCGTAATATTTTAATTTTTTCGTTTTTTATTTTTCATTTCCCCAAAAACAATTGCATTGTCACGAAACTTGGTGAAAATATACCTCTCTGTGTCCTTAATTAAAAATTTTTTGAGATATTAATTTTCTTCGGTCCAAATCACTTTTTGTTCAATCAAAAATTTTACTCAGGAAAATTCTCGTAGTATTTTGTGAAGCTGCTTATTTTTGTTTGCTGTGACATATACTTTTTGGTGCAGTAATAAAAAATTATAGTTACAATTAAAAAACATGCTCAGAAATGAAGAAAACAAATAGTGGCATTACCAACATTTCATTTTTCAGTAGTTGTTTTTAATTTATTTCAAAAAATCAAGAATCGATTAGTCATTCAGTTGTACGGAAAAAATGCAAAAAACGTTATTTATGTGTAGTATTGCTATAAACTTAGAATGTACTTTTTTTGATCGTTTTAGTAGATATGTATTTTTTATCTAAACTGCTTTATTAAAAAAAACTGTTTTATTACCTTTTTTTGTAAACTCTGTTTAAATCAGGATAATATGAGAGGCGTATTTTTTTAATTTCTATCGAAATAATTGTTGGACGGAAATAGCTCAAAATTTTAGCTTCTTGTTGAAAAATAAATAAATATTTAAAACGACAAATGCTTTTGCAATTCCGGCTTAATAAGCTCTAATAGATTACCTTACGATTTTTCGTGAGCAGGTAATATAATATACATTATAAGAATTTAGAAAAATATACTATTTTTAAATTACATTCATATAAACAAGAAACTTAGATGTACCGATCGATTCTACGACAAACAGTTTATTTTATGTATGACACTTTATTAATCGAAATAAGATATTAATAGCAATACGGCTATCGGAGCTACAGCCGAATTATTTTCACAGCAAACTAAAATATTTGTGCAGCAAGGGCAGCGTCGCCGAATAAATCAGCAGTGGATCGCAGACTTTCGCGCCACAGCAAAAGCTTGCGATCTCTTTTGGTTTCCCTGGGCTCCATAGGGTTTACTCCTCTGTTCCGTAGGTATTTCCTCTGACATTATTTACATTTAATAAAGTCAAAAATTTCAACTGAATACCAAAATATTGATGGATTTGAATTTTTGTTAGTATAGCATAATGGCGTCTTGAGAGCTAGGTATAGGTATTTAATGTGATGGAAAAATATAACTTAAAAACACAAAATAAGTAATCATGTCTGAATTAATTTGCATTTAGTAAAGTCAAAACCTACAACTGTTTACTTTATTGTACTCATTAGGTTGCCTAAAACTTATTTTATGTATTTGTTATTAGTTTTTCAAACCATCAGAGCAATAAAAAAATTTTCTCGTTCCTTTAAAATATATTAGAGTTTCAACGACGATATATTATTATAAGTAAGCAGGCATTTAAATAAGTGAAAAAGCTTAAAAAATATGTGTACATAGACTTACCGTTTTGTATCTCTAGGAAAAGAGAAAAAACTGATGCCCATACCAGTTTTTGACACACAGCTGCGATAAGCACACCAAGTGCCCGGCCAAAACCAATCAATCAGAACCAAAATGTGGCAAGAACGATGTCAAAAATAGAAAAACTCTAATGAATAAGCGCACACCAACAAAATGCGAAAATCTTTCGGCCTACTCGGACCAATAAATCAACGAGCGGTCAGGAGGTTTTGAAGCTTAGACCCGCAGTCCCAATCATGTGCATAAAAAAACGGCTTGCTGACTGTCGCATCTCGTTGGATAAGAGATCTCTGGCATGGGCACGCCCACAGGGCTTTAGTCTACTGTCTACTGTTCCTTCGAAAATATTAATATTCAAGACATCGTATGTTAGAAATATTAGGGACTTATTGGTATATAAAATGGCATAGCCTGACTTAAATTAATTATGTCACTATTTTTGACAGTTCTGCACAAAGATTAAACGTCAAAATTTATAGCTGGCACAATATGAGCATGTCTATTTGACAACAAAATGACATTAGTAGTTATTTGTCTTCCTGCAGAACTGTCAAAAATGTTGCTGTATTTATTAAAGTCAGGACGTGTACTGATTAGTCCCTATTGTCTTTTGTTGTAGAGTGTATCCCAAAATATAGTTTATTTTCTACTATTTTATTAATTTTCGTTTTAAGTACTTACAGAGGTGATTAAAGGCAAACCAATTTTAAATAATCCACAAGCGCTAAATTCGAATTTGTTTGAAATAACATAGATATAGAACTTCCATATCTAAAAAATAAGACTTTGTTAACTGTCAAATCTGTATACTTCTTCCACAAATGTTAAAATGTTGTATTAAATAATGATAAAACTATTCAAAAACAACAAACCAACCGCGCGCTTAACCTCCATGTATATCGCGATAAACAATATTAATTTATTTTACCTCGCAGCCAAACATCTGTTTTACCTACCTCCTTTTTTAGTTGCTTGTCCGAACACGCAAGCAGAAGTTCATATACAATTTTCTTTGCTATTTTAACCTAAAAATAAATGAACAAAGATATTTTTTGTAATTTCTATGGTACAACAGGTATAAAACCTGATTTTTTTATCAGCTTAAATCAGCACTAAATTTTATTTCTTAGTGTCAAAAACCCGACATGTTTCGGCACTTTAGTCTACCATAATCAGGGGGTTCTAAAAAACCCCAAAGAAAAAGGAATAGACTTATTATCTTATGAAAAGTTGTAGCAAAGAGTAAAGTTACTTATTCTTTTATTTAAGTGTTAAATTATTATATATTTTATATAAAGGATTAATTAATTTTGCTAAAAATTTGTTTTGTCTTTACCTCTAAGAATTAAGTTAACTTAATTTAAAAGAATAAGTTACTTTTCATTAATATCTTTTAAAAAAAACATTACAATTAATAAAATCGCTTGCCCTGGTTTGAGCTACAGTAAAGCAGTATGGCCGAGCAAGAACCAAAAAAAAACTTAAATGGGCCCAATTAACGGACCATTAGTACCCTCAGCAATGGAGAACTGTAACCAAGAAAATGGAAATCAGCGAAAAAAAACTCCCATATTGACACACTGGAAGTTAAGTTTTAAATATCTATACTTACAGAAAAAAATGGAAGGGGAACTCATAGTTCGAAAAAAAAAACAATATATTTTAAACATCACTTTAAAAAAAAATAAAAAAACCAATAACGTAACTAGGTATATCAAATATCATGATTCCCTTCTGACCATGTCAGAAAAGATATTAATAAAAAGTAACTTATTATTTTAAATTAAGTTAACCTAATTCTTAGAGGAAAAGAAAAAATAAATTTTTCACAAAATTATTCAATACTTTGTATAAAATATATAATAATATAAATAAACACTTAAATAAAAGGATAGAAAACTTTACTCTTTGCTACAACTTTTCATAAGACAATAAGTCTATTTCTTCTTCTTTGGATTTTTTTAGAACCCCCTGATGATGGTTGTCTAAACTGCCAAAACATGTCAGGTTTTTGACATTAATAAATAAAATTTAGTGGAGAAATACCATATCTTATTTATTTAATTATCGACTCCACCATGGACTACCTCAACAATTTGATATTATTTAAGACTGAAGCCGAATCTTGAGGACGTATGCACAATCAACGGATTAATAATTTTCTTTGATTTTCAATTGTCAGCGCGATATTTTTGTTACTTATTTAGTATACCTATTATGTAGAGTGTGCCAAAAAAATTCACATTTTAAATGATTGTAATTAAGCGAGAAACTTTGCCATTATAATAATATTTTTGAGAAATTACAGAGTTGGCTGTTCTTGGGTTTAGGACAGGAGGTGCTTCAATAAGACACTTGAATTAAGCTTACGTTTCGAGTATATTTATATATTGTTCTCTTGTCAGGTACGGCAGGCTGCCAAATTAGCTCTGAAGAAGAGTAAAAATATACTCGAAAAGTAAGCTTAATTCAAGTGTCTTATTGAAGCACCTCCTGTCCTAAACCCAAGAACACCCAACTCTGTAAGAATCGCAAGGACAAGAATCTACCGTTCGTTTTTGAGAAAGTCAAGACACGAAAATTTTCCAAAAATTCAAGATCTCGGGCTTATTAAGAAAATGGGTATTTTTGGGTTCCTGGATATTTTTTTCGGTGCTACACTGTATTAAATCAATGGATACAAAGCCACGTTCTTTTCACGCATATCAATGTTTCATATAAATAATTCGCCAGAGAAATAAGGAAAATTTTTAAATAGATCACAATTTGCTTGATAAATCAAGCACATTGTAACGTTAAAGCTCGTGCTCGAGGGTGCTCTAGGGTTCGGCAATTTGTTACCCTTTAAACTTTTCTACTAGAAGGAAAAGATACTCGGGGAACCCTCCAGCATACTAAAACCTTTAACCTGAGTGTTGAAACTTTCGCTCGAACGACCGGGATGAGTCAACAGAGAAAAATGTAAAAACAACTACAGATTTAATCAATAAAAGCACAAGATTACAAGCTGCGAAAAGGGCTGGAATTGCAATAGAGAGACAAATACTTTAATTAGCGTGCGACACTTGCGTTATTGTATACGGCTTGCGCTGTCACAACTCTAGCCGGTCCCGCTGCCACGCTGTCTACCCCTTCCGGTATTATAGACACGGTACCCTTGTGAGCCACTCATGGCCCCCTCGATGAACTGCCTGTCTCGGTGCCAAAAACTGTCTGTCTCGGTGCCAAAAACTGTCTGTCTCGGTGCCAAAAACTGTCTGTCTCGGTGCCAAAAACTTTCTGTCTTGGTGCCAAAAACTGTCTGTCCTAACCACTTTTCAAATCCCCCAAGTAAACCCCTTGCTTCCAATAAATCCATCGCGTCATAATTCGTTCGATGATCGCACTCCAAATTGCTGACTTAGCTGACCTGCTTTTTTGGGTGCACTTCGATCGAACGAATTGTAGACTTCTAATAATTATTATAATTAATAAATATGCAATTATTATCTACTAAGTGTATACAAATTTGGCCTTTTTGACCATTCGTTACATACCCCCTCCCTCTAAAAAAATGCCCTCGTTTTTGCAAACATGAGGAGAAGGGAGCGATATCGTGGAATTGGGCCGTCCAGAGTCGAAAAAATCAGATTGCACTTATAGTACGAAGGATTACCTATATTTAACAAAATTTACAATGAAAACTTAAAATAACACTGAATTATCTTGCTTTACCTTTAAGTAAATCCTTATAAAACTTATCGTTGAATGATTCTTACAAAATGACGCTTTAATTGAAATGTTCGTTACTCCAAAAAGGCAAAGTACCCCGTACACAACCTTTATCTGTGAAGGAACTGAATGTTGCTTCTGCGAGTGACCTTAGTTGCTGTGGTCACTCATGTGTTTGCCTACCACGAACTAGGGCTAGACCATTGCCTTTCTTGTTCCTTGTTGAAAGAACCGCTAAATGTCGCTTCTGCGAGTGACCTTAGTTGCTGTGGTACTGCCGTGTGTCTGTCTACTTGGCCCATTCGATGAACCGCCTGTCTCGGTGCCAAAAACTGTCTGTCTCGGTGCCAAAACCTGCCTGCTGCTTTTTTGGGTGCGCTTCGACCGAATGAATTATAGATACATAATAATTATGCAATTATTATCTACTGGGTGTATACAAATTTGGCCTTTTTGATAATTTGTTACAATATTAAGGCAAAATATACTTATTTAAATGACAAAAGCTTTTCCAAAAATTGAACACACTATAGAACCATTCTTAAAACTAACTTAGGTGGGCCTGTTTAAAAAATAGAAATTTTTTTACTACCTTATAAAAAACTGTCTGCGCTTCATTGTATTCAATAACAAACATCAGTTCCAAGTATTTCAGAGTACCATTTAAAAAATTTGGTTCAAAAATTAATGCTGTTTCAAATATTAAAATAGACCGAGGCAAACTCTGGTCTATTTAAGCATTTAAAGGTACAATTCTTCTTAACTTAATTTTTTAAGTGTAACATGAAAACGGTTGTAAGGATTGAATAAAGTGTTGCACAGAAAGTTTTTTCTCGGAGGGTTAAAAATGCCTTATTTTTAAATTAGCCTGCCATCTTTGATATTTTTGTAAACCGGTTTAATAAAATTTTGAGGCATATAATTTTTTAAAAGTCTAAGATTTTTCCACTCAAACAAGTGAATTTTTTGTTATTAAGCTTGATTTTGGTAGTCATGTTACAAACTTCACAACGAGCGAAGAGAGGGAACAACGTTCTCCATTATCTTCAGAATATTCAATGTATTTCTCGTTGGAAAAACAAAATATTAATCAGGGCAAAAGAATTATAACACTGCGCTACAAATTTACAAAAAAAATTAATTACCCACTTTATAAGAACACATAAGTACTTTTTTCTACAACGTATTGTTTTTTAGGAACGGTAGGTAAAACAATTAAAAAATAAACGTCCGGCATACACCTAGCTGTTTCAATTATCAAAGTAATTCGAATAAAACTGCCAAATGGACTTCTTATTAATTTATTTGCCCACATTAAAATATAAAAGATATGGTAAAAAGTTTATACCATACAAAAAAATTGAATTTATTTGAATTTTTCTTTGGTGTTGAAATAGTAGTTTACCTAACTAGTGCGGAAAGTGCCACTTTTCCACACGCAATTTCAGATGAACAAACGACGCGTCAGCGGAGTTTGGCTAGAAATCAAGGTCGGAAAAGTCACTTTACGCACGTGTTAGGTACAATTTTTTTTCTACAACCGCTTGAATGTGCCGTCAAACAGACGTAAAGAGAGTCAGGTGGACGTAAAGAAAAAAAGTCAATAATTAAAAATCCTAGTGCGGAAAAATATGGGGGTAAATTCCTTTCCGCACTCAAATTTTAGTATGTTATATTAGCTTATTATATTATTATTTTTATTATTATAATATGTTTTTATTGTCGTTTATTAAGCATAAATTATATTATAAACCTTAAATTTAACAGTTTTAAAAATATATAAAAAAAAATAACGACAAAAGGCAAAGTTCGCACCTTCTTATTGGTACCCTATGGAACCAATAAAGGAGCTCTTCCACTTAACCTCGAGTTTGAGTTAAGATTTGAATTTAAAAAAATAATATAAATATATTATATTTAGTAGAAAAAAAACTATTTTAATAAAAAGGAAGAATGAATACCACGAAGATAGTTTTATTCTTCATCTTAAAATTATATAACTTTGTAACTTTGTGACCGGTACCGATCAATAAAATATAAAGATTTAGTATGGCGAGATAGAATAAATAACAAATAGTAACGAAAATGAGTCAGTAAATTTTGGGGTATATTGGGCAGGCTCAAAAAGGCCTTTCGAGACCGAATATAAGTTATCGACAAATATGGGTTACTGAGGCACCACACATGAACTTCTTTATTATTATGTTGGTAAAATGTTAACAGGTTGTATACAAGGGCTAGTCAAAAAAATAATTTTTTGATAATTTTTTATTTTCCCCGATATAAAAATAAAAAAAATATATTCTTGAGCAAACATTAATATTTTAGTATATTATTTTAAAGATAACCTGCACAAATGTTTTTTCTTAGTTTTTACCATACAAACTCGACGGAAATTGTTTTTTACTACGAAATAATTATTTTGCTACTTAAAAATCTAAATATTCTTTTGCACTCAGTTAAAGCGATAAGTAAATAAAGTTATGAATTTTACTTTTTATTTTTTTCCTAGCTACGAGGTACATGAAAAGTTTCTATTCTATTCATTGATTTTTACAAAAAAGTAGTCAATTTTTAATTTCCTTAAAACTGATCGAGGGATTTTAATTTGTCTAACACAGGGTGCATTTTTTTTATCACTTCTTTGTTTTGTTTTTGTTTTGCACCTAGGATGATGATTTTGTAGATGTTTCTCAAGGTTCTCTAAACTAAATAGTAACTCTTTTAGTGGGGCCATTATGATTATGGGTAAATGCTCTTCCATATACATACATACAGTAGCATAGCATATAATACTTTGAATAAAAGTGAAATGAAGACAATCTTGGATATCTTGTTATAAAAAAGTCCAAAATAGTTTTTTAGATGTAGCCTTCTGTCTTTTCTGCCTATGTTTTTTTGGAAAAGCCACTGACTTTGACTAGTACTCAATAGAGTACCTATATAGGTGTAATTTAGCCACACTAAAAGTGTTATTATTTAATTTAGAGAACCTTCAGAAATCTTTAAAAAATCAAAATCCTCAATACAAAACTTAAAGAAGTTGTATAAAATGACACCCTGTATTAGATAAAAGTATGACAAAATACCTCAATCAGTTTTAAAGGAATTCAAAATTGATTACTTTTTTGTAAAATTTAATGATATAGAACTTTTCGCATGTACCTCGTAGGTAGACAAAAAAGTTTATTTACTTATCAGAACTGAATGCAAAAGAATATTTAAATTTTTAGGTTGCAAAATAATTATTTCGCAGTAGAAAACAATTTTTGTCAAGTTTTTATGGTAAAAAAAAACATGTAACACAAGGTAACTGTTACTGGGAAAAAAAACCTTGTTCAGTTTATCTAGAAAATGCTAAAACATTAATGTTTGCTCAAAAATACTCTTTTTATTTTTATATCGGGGAAAATAAAAAAATTTCAATAAATGATTTTTTTGACTAGCCCCTGTAAACAACCTGTTAACATTTTACTAAATTAATTATAAGAAGGTCTATGTGTGGTTCCTCAGTAAACCATATTCGTCGAAAGCTTATTTTATTTCGGTCAGGAAATGCCTTTTTGATCGTGCCCAATATACCCCAAAACCACATTATTTTAAACTTTGACCGTTTATATCTCTGAAACTAAACGTAGAAATAATTTTATATTCCCACGTTTTTCTTATCTCATTACCTACTATAACATAATAAAATTTTATCAAATTTCACCCAAATAATTTTTCAATGTATTTCGTGCGGGGGGGGGGGGGGTTCTTTGAACAGCTGAGTGGTTATTTAGTAAAACCTATCACAATAAAATAAAAGGAAGTAGACATCCTAAAAAAAATCATTTGCACGAATAACTAACCACCTACTAAACAACTACTTAATAAATTTTAAAAAATTTTGCAACTTGTCTTGATTTTAGTAGTTTTTAATTTATTGGTAAAAAAACATTGGTATATAAAATATGAAATCACAATTTAAAGAAAATCCTAAGGAAACTGCTAATATTTGGGGGACATAAGGTAAACAATTTGGCGACAATGCCAGATTTCGCTGAAAGTTGTATCTCTACAGGTAATGTTTTTAAAAACATATTATTTTTATACTAGTTACTTAACAATAACAAATTCTCCGGTTTGTTTTTTTAAACATGGAGAAACACCTTATTATTATTCAAATATATAAAGAAATTTAGGTATATTATATAATTGCATTTAAATTTCCTTGAATCTTCACAATTTTAAATCAATAAAGAATTTATAATGTGGAGGTACATGTTATGGTACTTGAAATATACCTCATTTTTTCGATCGAAATATCATATAAAATCCTGATATTTTGGCCGAAAGAATAATTCTTTTTATTTTCCAATACATATCGGGAATAAAACCTACAACAATGTGACAACTTCGCATTTCTGGCGGTCAGCCATATAAACGTGTGTATGCTGCTCCATTTATAATTTCTCTACGGCATTGTAGCTTTAGCATAATCGAGGTTTTGGTATATTTTACAGATTAATAGATTTTTTAAATATTTTTTCAATAGATTTTTAAGTGTTTGTGGCAAAAGTGATGTGACAAAGTGCGTAGTTTGACAAAAAATGGAGATTGCAGGTGAAAACCAAACATTTCACAGGTTTGCTATCATATGTTTTTTCGACGCCATCTTGTGATAGGCCGCCATAGGCGTGCAACTAGTGTTGCAATAAATACAAAATGTAATTAATAAATATAGCAAAGAAATAAGTTGCGACATTTTTAAATATCCTATATGAGTAGCAAAAAAATGTAAGAGGTGCGTATGATATTTATTTATAACTACATCCACAGTTTTGATACTATCTGGAGTCAGCTTATTTTTTCTGCTGAGATTTGTTTATAAATAGTACAAGCGTTCCCGGTATAAATACAAATTTTTAAAACATTATTATTATGTCAGACACAGGATAAAGAATGTATTTTTGTTACAACTTTTTATTTATAATATTTACATAGGTAGATTTTTTTGTATTTATTAAAAACGTAAAGATACTTTTTTACGTATTAAATAAAAATTATAGTAGAGTGTATAAATTTCATTTTTTTTACAGAACGAAAACCATCATATAGTACCTATAATATAGGTATTATCCTTTTTCGAAATACCACTATTTTTAGTCGAATCTGCTTATTTTTTTCACATTGTTTTTTTATGTAATTTGCCTAAACAGTGCGGAAAGTGATACTTTTCTGCACACGATGGGCGTTAAGGGTGAAAAAGGCACTTTTGACAGGTTTTTAGTGCAACAATTTCCTACTTGCATAAAAAGCTTCTGCCTAAGGTTATATATATTTGGTATTTTTAAAATTAAAACCAAAAAATAATTTTGTTTCCATTTTTAATTTAATCTAGTTTATAAATGCATCTAAAAACTCCAATTAGACTTAAAATTCACGCCATGCTAAAAAAATTTTACCTATGCTAATTTTTTAATAAAGTTTTGCAGGTCATTTGACATTAAATAGGTAAAGAAACTACTTCGCAAATGCGTGTGAAAAAGTCTACTGCTATATATCAATTTTAATGTGGAAAGTTCCACTTCCCACACGCCGAACCTAAAAAAATAAGCACGGCGTGCATAAAAAACTGTCATAGCGTTAAACGGTTTTTCACGTACGCAATTTTTTTTTAAATGGTACTTTATGGACCAAATTTTTAAATTTTGAGTTTGAAATGTGTGTTCCAAAAACTACACTTTTTAATCAAGAAAGTCATCATAAACACTCGTAGAAAAAAAATTGTATCTAACCCTTGCGGAAGTGCCTTGCCTGCCCGAACTCCTTCCGTGCGTAAAAGTATCACTTTCCACACTAATTAGGCAGATAACTATCTGGAGAACATTTAAAAAATTAATATTTTCTTTGTTATATCTTTACATAAATATTTTCACAATGACAAATATAATACCTCTCCATACCCTCGGTATTAATTATTAAGTTAAAAAAATTAAAGACTGTATTTTCAAAAAACTTTGACAAGTCTGAAAATAAAGACCAAACCTTTTTACATTTATAAATAACGAGCCTCTTCTGGCCGCTGCTAAACATAAGGTGGTTGGAGCATGTGTGAGGAGGAGCATGTCTGGTGTAGCGTTGCCAGTGGAACATAAAATGGTTTTCCCTAAATCTAATGACTGATCGCGTTTCAAAGCAATTTATGAATGACTTGATGGGTCTATTTTAGTTAAATGTATTTGGATTTTATTAATATTTTCTTTGCTCGTAGTAAAAGCATAGTGTAACTAGATTTTGTATTTTATTTTATGGATATAATTAACCAAAATCATCTTTTGCCAAAAATAAAAATTTTGCATAAAGATTCTTAATTTGGAAAAAATTCCCACTGGGAGAGTGTCAATTACTGGTGACGTGAGTCTAACCCCTATATTTTAGTAAAACATAAATTTAAAAACTGCATATTTGTAGCAGGTATGGTTCATCCCTCATCCCCTTAATCCCCTTACCAAGGTTATTTTTATCTATAAGATTTAAAAAATATTTAGTGAAAGTCAAACCTAAAATCTGCGTATTCATAACAGCTATGATCCAAAAGTGATGTTATAATTGCTCAATTCAAATTTTCCGCATTTTTAATAAACTCCACCTCCGATTGAAAGAACGTTCCAAACCTTTTTTACATTGCTTACATTCTATTCAATTCAGTTTAATTGCGAAAGAATATGAAATAACATTCTATTCTACTCAGTTTAATTGCAAAAGAACATGAAACTCACAAAAAACCTTTTTTCGTGTATTTATTTAAAATTTTCCGGTTGCTAAAAATTAGGTTAAGGTTGCAGAATCTCCTCTGGGTCACTGTGAAGTCGGCATAGCTTGACTTTATTAAAGTCTGCACTATTTTTGAGAGATCCGCATGAAGATTAAGCAACTACTACATACTTTTATATACAGGGTGTCCTAAAAATCCGAGTCTACCCGAAAATCTCCAGAACCAAAAGAGACAGAGAAGTAAAATTTCACATAATTAAATGGTTTGCAAAATAATATCTTTTTCGATGCTAATTGTGCGAATTGTGTCGCCAGTCATTAAGAGGACGGAGCTAATGTGGAAAAAATATTTTTTTTTATTTGAATGGAGCTTCTCTCATTTTCTTTCCAAAAGTATCTAATATGTTACCTTTTTCTCTAACGTTTTTTAAATAAAATAACAACAATTTTTAAATAAGAGCAATAATTTAGACAAAGACCCACCGAATATCTGTTTTCTTGTTTAACTCATTGGTCTTATAGAGATGAATTTCCCATTTTATTTAAAAACCGTTAGAGAGAAAAGTAATGAATTAGGTGTGTTTGGAAACAGACGGAAAAGCTGTATTTAAATTTTCCAAAATATACAGGATATCTCATTTAAAAAAAGTATCGCCCCCGCCCTAGCTCCGCTTCCTTAATGACAGGTGGAATAATTAGCATCCACAAATATACTTTTTTGTAAACCATCTAATTATGTGAAATATTACTTTTCAGCCTCTTTTGGTTTTGGAGATATTAGGGTATTCTTTAAACTTTGGACACCCTATATATTGGTTTTGTTTTTAAACCTACATTTAATGACATTTAATGAAGGATATATAAACCCTCGGAGAAAGCGATTTTATTTAAAACAGTCCTCATATAAAAGTGGTTTTAAGTGAGTATAAACGTAGTAAATTTACATATTTATTTAAAAAAACGTATAATTTTAAGTCTAGTTATACCTACCTCTTTTTCTAAATAGTCACAAACGCCACAAACTGCTATAAATTGTGAAGTATAGAAGATAGCCCAGCTTATTCCACAAAAAATATCTATTAAAGACTGATTGATAAATTCCACTGTTGCCGGCCTGTTGTATCCACCGCATATGGAAAAATATAAATTAACCAAAGTTTTTTCTCCAAAACCTATAAAGGCCAAAAGAATCTGATATTTGAAAAATTGGTTTAGTTGATAACAACATTCACAAAGCTGTTGGTAACCTGACGCAACCGATTTAACCATAAGATAGTAGTTTTCTTGGGTGGCTGCCTTGGTTACTGCAATAATAAACATATTGCTGGTATGGCATGATCTATTGTCAATAAGGTCATCTAAAAATGGGTTATTATTATTTTTTTAATCAAAAACTTTGCATTGCTTGAAACTTCCCCGCATAAAAAACAACTCTAACTCAAGCAATTATTATAGTTTTGTGAAAATATAACCAAGAGACACGTGGAAAGTCAATTTATCGAATAGGCTAGTGATGTAATAATCCACTGGCAACCAACACGTATATTAAATCTATAAAAATACAATTTCTCTACATTGAATATTTTTTAAGGTGAGTTCTTCTCTGTCTGTATTGCAACTGATCTGATAAGTGTCACCTAATAAATTATATGAAACTATCTTGAAAGCTAAAGATTCGCAATTTTTTAAAGAATTTCATCAGAAACGCATTTTTGAAATTGAACAAAAGTCTCTCCAACCAATTGAATGATCTGCACTTTTTGCTGATTTTCCGCTCCAAAATCCGTACTCATAATAAGGAATTATTTAATTTTTTTATTCTACGAACTGGGATTTTAGATTTGCTTTAAAAATTTTTGACTTTTATTGGTAAAATAGAAATTGTTTTGTTTATGTTATGTGTCTTTTCTCTTTTTGTATCGGTAAGTTGTTTTGTTAATGTTATGTATGTTTTTCTTTTAGTATCGGTATAACGTTTGTGATTTTTAAGGTATCCGGAGAAATTTGGATCTGAATAGCTCCATTAATTAACTTTCTAAGCGGGTATAGCATAATAATTTGTATTTTCTTTAGTAATAAAATATGGAGTTCGTAATAATTAATGGTTTTATTTTTTATTTAGTTTATTATGTTTGTTATTTCATTTAAGGTAGCTTCCCTAAATTTAAAGCTTACGAAGAAGCTTCAGTTTAAGTTTTCGATTAAAAAAACATTATTTTGTAAAGGTTGTAGTATATCAAAAATCTAAAATTTTTGAATGTAACTCAGAATTGAGAAATGTGGTAGGGTCAGGAGGCACCAGTAATTGATTTTTGACACTACATGTTTTTTGTTGGAAGCTTTGTTCATGGCATAAAACACAAAATCTGGTCACAGCATGTTTCTTTCAAATGTAAAGATTATTTTTTGTAGCTGCGATGTTTGATTTTATTTGCAATTCCTGATCTCTTCAAGTAGGTCTTTTATAATATTGTATTCTCAGGTATTTGCTATGGGATTTTATTGTTATTTATTATAATTAATATTTCGTTTAGAATTATTAAAGCACCTTGCGGAAACTATTGTATTTTTTTTATTTCTTCTTTTGGATGTCTGTCATTTAAGAGTGCTTGTCTTATATTAGGGACTTATTTGGCGTACCTTTTCGCGTTCCCTGAGCATGCGCGTGACCTGTATTTTTATTAAGGAAACCTTAATAAAATACGATGTTCCCTTAATTCGGTACAGTTACCGTAAGTCCCTTATCTTTAAACATAACATAAATTAGTACGGATACTAGTGATGGTTGGTTTGTTTTTCGACAAGACTTTTTAATATTCTTTGCGTTTTTAGTTTTTTGTTTATAAACAAAAACACTCGTGTGGATTTTTAAAATTTATGTGAAAAAATTAATAAATTGGAGAAATCTACAAAGTTGAGGTTCAGCTACACTGACGATATAATATAAGAATGGTTAAGGTTCAACCTAAATAAAATACAGTTTTCCCAAGTTATGGTAAAACCTTATAGAGTAATGCCCAATAAGTCCCTATTAATGATTGACTAATTATTTTAATAAGGTATTGATTACTATAGATAGTTCTTAATAAGTATAATATTTGATAATTAGGTTAATATCGTTTTATAAAAAATAATTATATCTTTTCTACACCATTCTCTCAAATGGGATGATGAGAATGTACCTGCGTACAAGCGCTGCTTCTGTGGGCATCATGTTTCTTTTCCCGATATTATCGGAGAAAATATTCTGAATAAGTAACTATCATAGTATATTATGTATTGGGAAAAAATAAATAAATAACATAAATAAGTAGGAGCTTGCATATGCGATATGTTGTAAAAAGGTTTGAATTATTAGCTAGCAAACTCATTGTCTTTATTTAAAAAAAAATCTAAGTTCACATAAAAACACACGGAAAATGCCCCAAGGTTTTTTTTTACAACCAAAAATACCTAACCCAAGCAAAACCAGTCCAAAATGATTTTTTTTTATTTTCGCTTAATAGTTACAATCTTCTGGGAGTTTTACTTTCGGGGGGGTTTTTTCCGGAGTTGTTTTGTCGGTTTTTTTTCGGGAGTTTTTTATTAGAAGTTTTCTTTAGGGAGTTTTTTCCGGGGATTTTTCTTCGTTTACCATCACTAACACACCAATAGTAAAAGGTTCGAAACTTACATTACAAGTAACCGGAATATTTCAAAAAATTACCACTTCCCACCCCCCTTCCCACCACATTTATCAATTACTAACTAGTTCTCTTTCTCAAGGGGTGATGAAATAAAAATTTACCTTTGAGGCGACTTTCCAAAAACTGATTGATCATGTTAAACCTCTTGCTAAGAATGCAACATATGTAAGCAAATTGACTGATTACACAAAGACATGTGAAGTTGTTAAACTTGTTAAACCAGAAATGTATTGTAAAAATTACACTGTTTACTTGGTACTGCAAATACAGTGAAACTAATAAAATTGTTATACTTAAGGACATCAGAAAAGTAACTTTAATCATATTAACCCAGTCACTTCTGACTAGGTGTTTATTTTTAATACGCAGCAACTTTTCCACTTTTTCAATCCTGTAAAATATATTGGATAAATACTTTTGCATAAAAAGTAAATGACATATGCGCATGATAGTTGTACATGCTGAAGTGGTTGTTTGGTTAGCAATTTTTGCTGCAAAGCTTGCTCCTTTATAAGAGAGGTCTGTAATATTCTGCATTTTCTCTTTGAACTCCTAAAAAAAATTGTAGTTGAAGCAAGTAAACGTATCTACAAATACCATTTGACCGTTTTCCACAACTTTTAAACTATGTAAGGGTAATTTCACAAGCAAACAAGGAGTATACTTTCATGGCGTTTTCAACTTATAGGAACTAGTTTCGCACCGGTCAGAGCTAATTTAGTATTTAGTGTTCAACATAACAGTTTTTGAAAAACTTTTTTAGTTTTCATCAGGTTTTTTGTACAACTTACAAAAAGTGAAAGCATTTTTGTAGTTGTGTATTCGACGTGTGTTCAAATTTAGGGAAACACACCATAGTTCCCCACTATTGGCACTGTTTTTTCTGTCAAGGCATACGATACATGAAACAATCCAGAAACTTTTTTGACTTTATTTTTAACGATTTTTTACAAATCTTGTATCCATTTGCACCGCAGAGTTAAAATCAGATTTAAATTTAATGTCGTAGTTAGAATCTGGGGAATTGTTTTTAGCAACACTGTACGGGAAATCAGTTTAACTATGTCGATTTTTTTGGAAAATTTTACGTCGCACGGTGGTAAGGTCATATGAGATTATGCGGCCAAAACATAGAAACTATCTCTCACTCGCACCAACGTGCGTCGTTGAATTTGTTTTCCAATGCAATGCGGAAACTTTATTTATATTTATCCACAGTGGGACACCAGAGATTTTTTAGCACCGGGTCAAAAATTTGGGGTTAGGTTACTTATTTTGACTTTTCGCGTCCTGCGCCGCTAAAGCACATAAGTATGTTTAAGGTTGCATTTAAGGTCCATTTATAATTAAATTGGAAACACTCGCGCCACCTGATACCGACAAAAGGTTAACTTAAAAGCATGCAGATTTAAAAATCGGCTACTGGCGCTAGACGAAATAATCGTATTCTACGACTAGCAAGAGTCTTTCCAACCTCTAAATGGAACTATACTGACCTGTTTTGTTAGTACTCAAGTATCCGTGTGTTTTTGAAACTGACGTTGGGATCTAAAATCTATCCTTTGCACTCCAAGATTACACTAGTACACTTGCACATAACTATGCCGCAATAATTTAAATTAAAAAAAAATGGATGAATCAAAATAAAGACAAAATTATGTGGAGTTATGGGCGCCGAATATTTCTATGCGAATTTCTAGTAGTCCCTTGGTTCTTTGATAGACTCGGGGTAATGCCCGCGCAGCGCTAGGCCTTTTTCGGCGGACGACCGCACACGCGGAGTGGTTTCATATTTGTTGTTTTTGAAAACACATTTTTGAAATATAAACATAACCTTTTTTTTTCTTTTTCTTCTGTCAGAAAACGTAAAAATACTCTTCTGTCTTACTGCGGCCCGATTTAAAGTTTGCTGACAAAACACCTGTAGTTACCATGAAATCGTATAAATTCTACAATCTATCGGCCAACACTTGAACTGCGTGTCCCTCCTAAACTTAATTTAGTGTAAACGTTTATGATTCATTGATCGGTTTTCTTTTCCGAAGTGCACAGGCTTTAAAAAAAAAGAAACGTAGTTTTTATTTCCGCTAAAGCAAGGGAATATAAAAAGGAAAAATGTAACCCAGAGGAAGTTGTGAGTATTTTCCTATTTTTTTTTGTAAATCGGGTTTATTCTAAACCGCAATTATTTTGAGGCTTTTAGGATAGATGACAGCACCAGAGCTTTTATTTTAAAGAAAAAATAATTGAGAATTTTGAAAAATCTTTCAGATATTTTTGTTAGGCATTTAAAAATGATCACCCCTGCAAAATTTCAGGTAATTCTGATGTTTTGTTTTCCCTGTGCACCCTGGCAAAAGATCAAAAAATTAAAGAACAAGGCGTTGCCAGTTGTACTTTTTTATTTAAAATCTGGGGAGGAACTATAGCCTTAAGACGCCGATTTTCATTTGCCCCGTATTTTAAAATCAGATTTAATAGTCATTAAACCCGGTTTGGTTAACACCTCATTCGGCAAGGCTTAAAAGTTCTTAAATCCAGATTTATCATAAAACTTGTTTCCTATTGGTCAGATTTTTGACGGAAAATGTCAAATTCAATCAGTTGGTTTTTTGTTTTCATATTTTTTGAGTACGTTGGTAAAAAACATTAATTTTAAAATAGAAGGGCCCAACGATCTGCCACGATAATGTGTTGTGGAGGTCAAACAAACGGTTTTCCAAAAGACGCAAAGTTAATTTCAAGGCAGTGGCTAAAGTTACGACAGTCGTATCTAGAGTTACGACAGGCGTTTTTGGGGTTGGGTTGCTTTTTCTGTGTTGTGTACGGTTTACTGGTGTTGTGTTTGTGTTGGGTGGGGTTGGTTTTCTTGCGAAAATGTAAAAAAACGGGGATTTCTCGACTGTCGTAATTTTAGCCACGGTATAATTTAAAGTGATTTTTCTATTGGTGAAAATAATTTTTTATTGTAGTTTGTTCTTTTTGGAAAGTAGATAAAAGCGGTTTGTTCGCTGATTTTTGGAACAGAGTCAAAAAACAGGTTCAAAAAAACGATGTTTGCGCAAAGGTCAGTGACCTGCGTTTTGTTTTTATTGTATTTATTTCGTTTTTTAAGGATTTGTAAGAAAGAAATATAACACGAAAAGTCGCTGGTTTCAAATGTCAAAAAAATACAAGATTTCTCCTAAAATAACTTATATTATCTTTTTTCACCATAAATGGGCTGTCAGTTTAGGCGGATAATCATGCATTTCCAGCAGCTTCCAGTGTTGCCAGAGTATCTGCGTCTTAAAGTTAAATCTGGCCTAGTACAAACAAATTTTCTTAAATCCGGATTCGACATTAAATCAGGAATTAGCCAAATCTAGATTTAAGGATTTTGCGGTGCAATTGGACATTGGAGGAATACGACCAAATATTTATTTTTAAAGTGTTTTTAAATTCTCTTTAAAATCGCATACTTTGTTATAGACGTTTTTAGCATTCATAGATGAAGAATCGAGGTCTTGACCGCACTAAACACGCAAATAATTTACCATGCAAAACGTTTACCTTTCATAGTACAGTTAATAGACACTTAAAGTAAATATTTCAACGCATCCGTATCGGTTTACGTAACGCGTTCGAAACAAAGTCAAAATAGGCTACTCATGCCATGTTTCGAACGATGCCTGCTTTTTTGACGGGTGTGATGACAGAATCTCATTGCATACGGAAGGATGTACGTATCGTTAGGGACCCGCGAACGTACGCAACGATTTCAATCAGCAGTCCTGTCATCGCACCCTTCAAAAAAGTGGGCATCGTTCGAAACATCGCATAAACAAGTCAAAAATCTAGCGTATTTTGACTTTGTTTCGAATGCGTTACGTATACCGATACGGATGCGTTGAAATATTTACTTTAAGTGTCTATTGCAGAAAAGCGCAAATTAAAAATAATTATATTAAAGTTTACCCACTAAGACAAAGAAATATGAAGCAAATCCCAACCCGGCAATATAATATAACTTTGGGATTCGGCTCTATTTTGGCAGTAAATTCAATGTGCGTTATTTGTCGGCTCGGTAATAGTCTTGTGCCGTTATGGACTTGAGCATTGTTAACTGGTTTTCTGGGTAATATCATATGGCACGGTAAAGCCTTGCACGGTAATTTTTACGCAGTTGAACATCGATTCAAAGATAAACTATTCCCACAAAGCAAGCAAGAATGTGACCTTATGCAAGTCTCTGTGGCCTTACACAACTAAAGGCCGATGTATAGTACCCACCAAAAAACTTTTTATATTTTGTGAAACCACGAATTAATATACAAAAGTGAGAAAGTTAAAGAATATTTTTTGCCCTAGTGCCTGTTCTACTCTGTTTTTATGAATTTGAAATAACTTTATGCAAAATAAAGATAGATACACAATACAATGTGAACGCAACTTAATGTAAACAATAGAAAAGTTTCAGTGTTTACAAGAAAAACTAGTCGGGGTGTAACTAGTTCCTATAAGTTGAAAACACCACCTAGTGAATGGGCATGTGTAAGTAGCATACATGCCTAATAGTTTGAGGTACATTTGAAGTTGGTCTGATAAAACGTCGAATTTTTAAGATTTTTTGAAGAGAAAATGGCAAAAAAACTGTTTCTTTTGTGATTTTTAAGGTCACTTGAGGTCGTATGACCTTGAAAGTGAATTTTTTGGAATCCTCGTCCTCGAACTATATGGAATCGAGTATAATCATGCCCCAGTTGTGAAAGTTGTATCTTTTATGACACGGTAACACTTGATTGTGTTACTAAAGACCTGTCAATCACATATAGTGACAAAACTCCTTCATAAAAAATCCCACGGGATAAAAATTATCGATATATGCCCCTACAGTAATTAGTGTTTTCTTTTTGATACACTGACTGGGGCATACTAAAACTGACCTGGTGCTATCAGAAAATTGCATCGATGCATGATTAGTGCATTGCAAATAGAATATGAAATACTCAGTTTGAGGGTAGATTTTTTTAGGTTATTTTTCGGTAAACCGAAAAATAGTAGTTTCCACAACTAGTGGCTAAAATAGTGCTTTTTTTACAAGCGTTGGTTTAAATACCGAGTACAGCAAGTTATCCAAAAACGCGAGTAAAAAAAGCACATTTTAGCCGTGAGTTGTTACCTTTTTTTTTAATACGTTTATCAAAAAATTCAAGAAAAGAAGGAAAATACTTTTAAAAGTCTCAAACAAAGAGCACTTCTCGCAACACACCATTTTTACACTATAAATCAAGGCGGCTGGTAAATAAAATAACATTGGTTTCCATAGCGATGTGCCTTTTTATTCGATGACGTTCATTGTTGCAACATTTTAAACTTTGACAGTTTGACGATGTTTTTAAATGATTTTTTCGTAAATACTTGCCGAAAACTGGCGGAAATTTTTCAATATTACTATTTTCCGCCATTTCTCTTTAATTTTTGGTAAAAGACGGACAGAAATCTTTTTTTGAACCCGTGATGGAAAAAAAAGTTTTTTCTCATCGGTAACCAAGTGATCTGCAGACAGTTACTAAAATCATGTGTTTATTATTATTTAAAAACGAAAGGAAAAAAAAACACAGTTTAGCCGCGAGTTGTTAACGCTATTTTTTTAATACCTTTATCAAGAAAAACAGGAAAATACTTTTAAAAATCTCGAACGAAGAGCACTTCTCGCAACACACCATCTTTACACTATAAATCAAGGCGGCTGATAAATGAAATAACAGTGGTGTCCATAGCGATGTGCCTTTTTACTCGGTGACGTTTATTATTGCGACATTTTAATATTTGACAGTTTGATATTTTGACGATGTTTTTAAATGATTTTTTTTATAAATACCTTCCGAAAACTGGTGGAAATGGCTTAATATCTAGGCAAGAATAATTAGATTTTTTCAATATTACTATTTTCCGCTATTATTCTTTAATTCTGAGTAAAAAACGGACAGAAATCTTGATTTTTAATGAAGATGGAAAAAAAAGTATTTAGTAGATTTTATATTTCTTTAAGAAGATGAATCTCAAATCCCATAATACTCAAATGATACTTTGAATTGAATGAAAAGGAAGTATAACATCAAAAGAGGCTGTTGTTGAAAGTGATATGGTTTCTCATTTGCTAATTTCTTATTTTATGTTTATTTCCTGTATAAAACCAGCGTAAGTTGACAGCAAACAATTTGTTGTAACCAGACATGTGTGCTTACTTGTAATAATAAATAAATTAAATTGGTCATCCCCATCGATAGGCTCTTCTTAAGAAAAATCCAAAAACACGACAACGGAGATTTTTAATTTTCTTCAATCGTGCTATCTTGGAATTTTTTATGTCGTATTGTTTTATTTTAAGTTATTTTAAGAATTTATCTTAGTTTCCAGTGGCCTCCCAGTTGTAAATTGTTACAGATGTTTAAAAAATATTTTATATGTTTGATATCATTCTTTTTTGGGGACTGGTTAATAGTACATTATAAAACTAGGAACTAAAGTGCCACATTTAATCCCGCGGCTAAGGGATTAAACGACAATTTATTTCCGAGGTTTATATACTATTATGTGCACTTTAGGAAAAGATCTTAGTTAAAATTACGTTATTTCAACGCCAAATGGTTCGTCAACTGCAAGAAAGGGTGCTTGACTTGCCATAAATTTAATTATAATTTTTTAGGGATTAGTTTTTTTTAATCCCTGAGGGATTAAATTTACTTCTAATCCCTAAGCTAAGGGATTCAATTTATTTTTAATCCCTTTAAGTTAATTAAAAGTGTCACTTTAGCCTCTAAAAATAGGGATTAAAAGTACCTATTTAATCCCTTAAGTGCATAAAATAAATTACTTTTCTTTTTTATTATTAATAACTACTAACTTTTTTTTTAAGAAACAGGGATTTTATTGTTTTAAAGATTTTTTTTCACGATAAGCTTTTATTCATAAAAAGAGGCGACAGGTATATTTTATATTTTTTTTAAAATAATTATCTAAATATTGCTTTCATTTATAAAAAGCATATTTTTTTATTTTGAAAATTTTTGTAAAAAATTATATTGATTAAATGTTATCATAAAATTGAATATGTAAATAAATCATAAAAAGATAAATATAAAAATATATTATAAAAAATAAAAATTCAGGCGAGTTTTTATACATGGGCGTATAAATGTGGAAACTGGCATTTTGCTTTTAAAGCGCAGAAAATCAATATATCAATCAATATTTTAGCTCACAAAGTATAGTACCAGTAGTTTTTTTTTCCATTTTTATTCAGTGGCGTTTACTTATTCTAGTTAAAATATTCAGTTTTTTATAAGTATAGGTCTGAATAATAAACAAAACATTTTTTTGATTTAACAAAAATTTTGGATCTTGTTTACAGGCCAGACTTTATTGTTGTTCTAATGGACTGGTAATAGTATGTAAAATGCAAAATTATCATCAAAAAGTCTACAGAAATAATGAAGCCCCCTAACTATATTTGCAATGGTTTGTTTTAGAAATTTAGAAAAAAACTTTAACAAATTACTTCGTTTTTGGATAAGAACACTTAAATTTTATTAATATTATCATTTTCACCAATCACAATCAAGATACTTCGTACTTCAAGCGTGGATTTGGGGATTAAAAGGGGGTAATTCCCCCCTCCCGCCTCTGGACTTACAAAAACATTTAAAAATCAAGTATTTTAAGGACGTTTCAATATAAATTGAAAAAAAATTGGCTGCAATATAGAAAAGCAAGCCGAAATGACCTCGTATCAATAGGTTTCAAAAACCGTTCATGAAATGTTGATTTTTAGTTTGTATATGTATTAATTATTATTATTAACATAATTTCATTTACCACAACCAACCCATAATACTAGTTTAACGAGCGTCCTAACACGTCTGTAATGGACCATTTACGCTCCTAGGATAATAATGAAGCTTAAACGTAAATCGTAAGAGGGGCCAAGCGATGAAACTTTCTTTCATAAGGATACTGATTTTCGTGATTGGGGTGTCATTTGAAAGGTCCTTAAATGCTGCATAGAAGCGTAACCAGGATTATAATTAGGGGGCCTTTAGTATTTGGGAAAGTTAATTTTAAAAAAAATACGTAAATAAAACTAAAACGTTTTTGTGTTTTATTTTCTCTAGTGATTTTTTTTAAGGGTTAGTCGTATTGAAAAGGTAATTTAAAGGCGTAGGCAGAATGTAATTTCAGGGGGGCATGGGCTTTAAAAAGTCAATAAATAAGAAAAATTTTGAAAACAAAAACCAACTCTATTTTTTTACATTAATATTTTTTATCTCATTGAATCAATGAAGTGAGTGCTCTGTAAAGGTATAGGCAGTGGCGTATACAGGGATGGGTTTAGGGTTTTTTTGCCCTCTAGATCTAATGAATATTGAATCCTAAAGATTAACCTCTCCCAGAAATCAAAAATAAATTGTCATCTGAAACTATGTTGTTACTTAACTTCCCCCACAAACCTCAAGCCCCCCCCCCTAAAATGAGTATGGGCCAAGTTTTGGTTGGTTTGGTTTGGTGAAAATAAATCAGAAAAATCGAAAAAATCGGATTTAAAACATTATTTTAGTCGGTTTTCTCTAAATATTTTCGTGTTCGTTGTTTTAATTTTATCATTTTAGATTCTTTATCAGAGAAAAACAGTAGCGTAGTAACTACTTATATTAGAAAGAAAATTTTCAAACAAAACTTATTACCTGATACTAATATCATACTACGCATATTTATTTTTAATAAAACAAACTTTTTGCTTCCTCGATCTGCAATGGCTTTTTAAAACAATAAACAATTGTCAATGACAATTACATAGATATGTCAAAAATGGACCTCTCCATGTATTTACGACTTCTTTAAGATAGAATTTTAGATACACTCATGTAGCATGTTTGATTACCTTTTGAATGAGGCCAAACTTGCGGGAAACTACCAGCAAAAACAGGAAAAAATAAAGTGTAACTCTGGTTCTACATTTTTTTAAAAACCAAATTGGCGCGGTTTTGGCCCTTACAAGCACAGCAACACAAAATCCTAAGTACACCTCTGTAGACTAATTAATTACCTTTTAAGCGAGACCAGACTTGAAGAAAATCGTTCCCCCAAACGTGATTAAATTAATTTTTTACTTTTATGCGCCCCTATGCAGTATTGAAGTACCTTCCAAGTGACACCCCAATTACAAAAATCTATAAAGTACTTTTAAAATTACGAGAAAAATTATCCGTATGTGTTTAGCAGACATGCGTTCTTTCACGGCTCATATCTCCTATCACAGACATACGATCCTCATAGAATTTCGTTTTTTTCACCTAAAGTACAATATCTTCAAAATATCAAAATATAGTTAAGTTTCACGGTAGGCCATAAACCCATATTATCCGTGCGTCATTCTTTCCTAAAATTTTCAAAAATTGAAACATTTTCAAAATTTCAAAAAATTTCAGAAATTTTCAAAATTCAAATATTTTCAATTTACAAAATTTTATAAAATTTTCAAAAACTAGAATGCCACAATTTTGTCTTAATTTTCTTAGGAACAGTAATGCTGCATATGAATGATACAAAGTATTTAGGAGTGTTTAGATGTCGTATCTTTAATCATTTTTGATATTTATAATGACACTTTTTTGCTCGTAGATAAAGTATAGAACACTAACTCGCATATTATAGTCATTATATTCTTATTATGTAAACTACTGTTAATAGTACCTTTTCATGTATAATGACTTCATATGGAGCTACACAAGTATGGACGAAATTAACAACTATAAGAAAAACCTGAAAAGCCACTAAAAATTTGCACAACACAAATTTAGTTTTTTTAAGTTTTACTGAGCTCACGCCTGCAAATATAGAGAGTAACAAAATTGGATAGAAAAAATTATAAAAATTTTTCTTTTTAGTAGTTTTTTTCATTTTTCTAAAATTCACTAATTATGCTAGCGTCAACCAGTCAGGGGATGACACGCAAAGTACAATTTAAACAGAGATTTTGTTTAATAAAAAAAACAAATATTGATAATTACAAGGGTTATTATTCAATATCAATATTAATGTTAGAGTTTACATTTTTAAAAGCAGATAACAGGAGATGAATGACGATGACGATGATAATGACCACAAAATACTTCAAAATAAAATATCTTGTGTCGTAATATGACAAATCTGTGTGCAAGAAGGTCATACCGATCAAATCAATACTTAGTACCTACTGTCCTAATTTTTATGATGCCATAGGTAGTTGCTAATTTACTATATAACAACCACTACGTGAAATGCTACTGGAACTTTTCATAAAATAATATTAATAAATTAATATTTATATTAATATATATTACGCATGCAAATAAAGAAAGTAGAGGCATAAACCAACATCATACATTTCAACACTTATCCCTAACCGTATGATAAGTGACCTATCAGAAAAAGGTATAAAGCACAGCCTGGATGCATAGTTCAACCGACCAAATATTTTAAATGAGCCCGCAGATCACAAATTGGGACGAGAAAAAATGACTCTTTTTTTAAAAAACTTGTGTGGACAATCACAGACTTTCACTGGCAAAAAGAATTCTCCTCCATGCGTGGGTGAAATTCTATAAATCTCTAAAATAACAATTTAAAAAAAGCCTCACTAAATTTCTAAATTTGTGGAGTAAATAAAGAGTAAAAATTACCCTGTATTTAATAATAACTTACACTTTGTTAGTGTTGTGCAACTTTTTAAACATTTGGGTATGCTGTAAATATTTGATTATCTTTTTAAATACTTTTAATTGATTATGATCTTTTAAATTATGTATTTGCTCTTTACTTACATTTATGTTAATTACCCAAAAAAAAAAGAATTTTTTATTTACTTAAAGTTAGTTTTACAGTAATTCTTTATAACGTTATTTGCTCAATTATACATGAAAAATTTATAAAAATAAAGAACTAGTCTACTCCTCTGTACTCTATAGAAGAAGTGATTCGCACCTTCTCAGACTATAAGTATTTACTAATCTACTATTTGATACTTTTGTAACACTGGATGAGCATTTAAAATATATTCGGATTCCATTTGTGACTTTACCGGACTGAAACTGAGATGTAGTGTTTTAACTATAACACAGGGTTATTTCTGAACAATTTTTACCAATGCAAGTTAGAATACAGTTACTTATATTATATATTAATATAATATTTGAAATATTTACAGAAAGAGCAACAGGTACCTCTTCGGATTTGTCTTTGGTTACCAATCCATTAAAGAAGGAACTTTCTACCACATTTTTATTGAACTAGAAGACCTATAATAAATTTAATACTTATATTTAAATGATTTTGCTTACCAAATTTCTTCGCTCCAATTTTCACTATTTACATTTTAAAAATCCCAACTTGAAAATTTTCACAGGACTGTGATGGAAATTGCAAAGTAATTGTTGAAAAAATTATAAACGACATGACTATTTTTGGTATATTTATTGTATCTGTCTTATCAAAAAAAAAAAATATATATATATATACATACATTTTTTTAAGAGTAGAAATTATTTTTTTTATGTCACAGGAAATGTTGAAGTGACGTTTAAAATGTGTCATGTGATATCCGTACCTTTTGAAGTCAAATAAACATCAGAATTGACTGGACTTTGAATGGAAGACAATGAAAGAAAAAAAAAGAGAATCTCTATTCTTAATTCAAATTGAAAAAGCGCTTTTAACTCCTAACTCCAAAATACTCAACAATAAAAACACCAATTTAAAGCGGTAGAACCTTAGATTAAAAAGAGACAAGATATCTGGTCCAACGAAAACTCCTTGGCAAATAATAACCACTGTTTATTTACAAGTAAAATCACAACAAAACAAAGGTGAGAAATATCGATTATTTTTCTATCCTTTTAAACGACGTTAGAATGATAGGGATAGAGAATTCTGTCTCAACTACTTTGGGTCGTGATTGGCTTGTGGGTGGGGAAAGTCGGCAGAGCGCCGACGGTCGGATGATATTTTTATTGACATAAGCTTATTAGTGTTATTTATTGTAAAATTTCAGGATATTTTAAGCTGTTTATAAATCGTTTTAAAACCTCATTTTGTCAAAGAACGTTTATAGTGTTTTTTTTTACCAGCATGAGAATGTTTCAGTGCATCTAAAGTGATATTTTGGAACAAATCGTTCAATGTTTTGAAAACAAAGGGAGAGCAAGTGAAATCAGTCAGTTGCGGTACATGCCGGTAGGTACACAGAAAATATTTTTTTTTTATGAAGTAGTTAATCCCCAATGCGTCAAATTAGGTATTTTCGAACGCTTTTATAAGGTTTTTTTCGAGGTTTTTTTTTATAAAGACGACAAAATAAAGCATACTTTTGATGAAGTAGTTAATGCGCAAATAAGATATTTTGGAAGGTTCTTTTTATAAAGACTATAAAATAAAGGTAGGTAAAGTCCTTAAACGAACTTGCAAATAACAATAAAAGCTAATTCACATGTGTTCGGTTTGTAACAATATTGAATTCCTACCTCTTATCAGAATATTAAGGTTGATTTATACTGCCACTGTTGCATCTGCGCTTGCTCTTCGAATTGATATTTAAATCTTTTTGTCTGTCCTAGATGTCTCTAACCGTAAGCATTATTGACTTTATTGTTTACTGAAAAAGTCAGTATAAGTAAGTTTCTGCTAATGACCTGAAAAAATAACAAAATTAACAAACAGAATAACATAATTTTTAGCTAGTGGCTAATATTTTTTTTTCTTGATGTTCCAGGTGCTATGAACTATGTTTCTTTGTTTTAGTATTTGGCATAATTTTATTGTGTTGAAAATTGAAATTGCTATAAATCATATACAAACTTTGTAATAAGTTTCTTTTGTATAAAATTATACTATAAACATTTATTGTTAGGAAGCTTCCAAAGCTTTTAGCAGAATTATTTTTTGCAAACAACAGAAAGGTAAACATTGTTCCATGTAATAATATAACCAAAGTTTCCGTAAGTGTCAGGTATCTTGTGTCTTTTTAATCTAAGGGTATAACCATATGCTTATGAACTTAATATACACGCCCTGGAAGTGTAAATTTTTTTAGCAACATAACATGGTCAAGTAAACCATGAAAATAATGATATACAGCCGTTTTGCGCAAGTAAGTTGGATTGATATTATTACTGACGCCATTTTTGTTTGTCTTAATTTTAGATTCCGAAAGTGATGTGTTTTTCGGATTTTAATTTTATTCACAGTACACACACATTATAGTATATTATATACAAAATAAAGTTATTTATACAGAGAAAAACAAATACCTGTAAAATTTTTGGTATCATCCAGAGAAAACATCTGCCTTGGCACTTTCACATCTTATTAATTTTTTGATCATTAAAATGCCATTAAAAACGCTATAAGATTACATTTTTATTTTGGATGGCATATATTTTTACGAAAAAAAAATGAAAACTGCTTGGATTTTGAAAAGTAAACACTACTGTCAACGTGAAACGTGACATTCATATGCCATCGGTCATCGCAGTGAAAGATATCGCGCACGCGTAAAATGGCTGAAATTAAAAAAAAATTCAAAGCCTCTTGGATTTAAATGATTAATCTTTCTTACAAAAATATTCACGGAGATGCATTGCAATGCCGTTAAAGCTGAAGGCACAATTGAAAATACAAGCAAATTACAGTGATTTCCACCCTCACTTTTTTACACCATTTTCGTTAATGAGATCCAAATTACAAGATACAAAATACCAAAACTTTGGTATTTTGTATCTGTCATTAGTAGTCTCTGTATCTATAGGTCTGTCAATAGTATCTAGTAGCTTGTATTTTTAATTGTCTTCAGCCTGCAGTCGCCCTGCGCACGATTTAAAAGTCGCTTTTTATGGCCGTTTTTTGTCATTTGTTTACATAAGCCTCATTTAAAGCTTTATGTGTGTAATGTGGCCTGCAGTGACGTGACATATGTATTATAAAAAGTCTTTTTTTTTTTTAATGTGACGTTTTTCGACCCAATTTATTTTTACTGGTGTTGGTTCGTTGAAGAGGGGTCAATAAAACACAGAAATCGAAATTTTTCTATGCCGACGTTACGGCCCTTTATTGTGCCATCCTCAGGGCACTAAAATACAATTAAGTAATGTAAAATTTGTTGAAAATATTCATATGTTTTAAATTAAATTCTAATTTACTTTTTATCCTTCATGTTTTAAAATATATAAATAAATAAAAACGTACATAAAGTAAATAGTATAAAAATATCACAAACACTATTACGATACTGACAATTTAAAATAATTAAAAAGAAAACATAATGTTTATTGTTACAAGTATATAAGTTTTGTTTTCTTAAGAGTAGACCCGGATTCCAAAATTCAGATTAGTTGTTGTTTAACATTATCATAATAAAAATCATGTTTAAAGAACGTTTCTTTGAAAAGAGAAAACATGTAAGAACCTATTTAATAAAAAATACAAAGAAAACACACGCAACAAAATTATGTAGCAATAGCTTTGTAATTTTATTTTTTGTTTTTTTTTAAATGTGCGTAAAATAATAAACTCTAGTTTTTTGGAATGAACACAAAAAAAATGCTTTATGCAAGACACCGTATTCTGGCCGTAAAGTATAAAAATAAATGAAATAGCAAATATATTAGATATACTTACTGAAAATGCTAGATTCCCTCTGTCAAAATTATTTTTTTATAGGATTCTAATTTTCGAAACATTTTTCGCCTTCACGACTTTTAATATTATTAAAAATAATATTTTGTTAAAATGTTAAAAACATTAATAATTGACTGTCGAGATTTACAATAAATATTTTAAGAGTGATATTATATAATAAGGCGGGCGTTTGAACAAAAAACACTGAGACACGTTTTTAGAAAAGAGGTTAATTTTGTACAGGGATGTGTAATAAAAATAACACATAAAGTGATCCAGAAAAGTTTTTTTTCCTAATTGATTGTATCTGTAATATGTTAAACTATATTTTTAAGTTTATGTTTTGCACAAATTTATTTTTTTTTCTTATGATTCTAGCTCGTTTTGGAAAATATTAAGTGAACTACGTCAGCGCCATCCACAAAACGGGTAAAAGTTTTGATTGATTCTTATGTAAAAAACTTCAAGAAAACGGACTGTGCAGCTTTCATCATATTAGAGCTTGCCTTTTTTGAGATATGGTTATTTTTGTAAAAATGATTTTTTTTTCAAAAAATTTTTTGCGTGTTTTTGAATGTTTTAGCCTTTAACTCAAAAACGGTATGTCCTAGAGTACTCAAAACTTATTTTGGACCTTTCTTCACAAAACAGCAGTTTAGGAAATGTCAAAAAAAGAAGGGGCAAAAAAATCACTCGATCGAGTCTTTTTGACTGTAAACACACACAAAACCCTCAAACCTCAAAAAAAAAACTAATCTCAAAAACCAACTATTCAGTGACCGAGCGCACATTTGGCCTTATGAGTGTGCAAAATTTGTTTTAAATCGATTATCTACTTCTCAATTAATGGATTGAGAAATTTTACAAAACGACAAAAATTCCGGCAAATTTGCATCTATTTTACCACATGTCGTAAAATGGGGCCCTAAGAAAATTCTCAAAATGAGTCACTTGTCTTTTTCTGAATTAGCCTATTTACAGTAGGCTTCGTTTATTATAGGATTAGTCAACTTCCTGGACAATTAGGGCGGAACAACCGAAGCAACGAAAGTACATCTTAAAAAGGCATATTTTTGACACTTTTTCCCATTTCTACTCAACTTGCCGTTTTCCAATTTTTCTAAAAATCAATAAGCTTCATATCCCACTAGTATTTAATAATTGTGCCAAGTTTCATTGCTCTAGCTGTTTTGTAGATGGCGCTGACTTAGTTCACTTAATAATTGTCAAAACGGACTAGGATCATAAAAAAAAATAAATAAAGAAATTTTAATAAATTTTTTAAAATATATATGGCATCATTATAACATGACGTGAGCATTAAATGAGGGTTACGTAAATAAATGACTAATAAATAAAGATAAATAAATGACGAAAAATGGTCATAAAAAGGTAGAGATACCGAAACGAATCCTCGTCCTCCAGCGACTTTAAAATCGTGCGCAGAGCGACTGCAGGATCGTCGTACTACAACAAAAAGAATTAGTTTTAGAAAAAAATATTTAAATATAAAATGTAGAGAATTTTCTGCTCTACAATGTTTGTTGAAGATTTTTTTTAATCAGAGTAACAGGAAAATAGTAATACTGGAAAAAACTGATATCATTATGCTCATTTTGTTTAAGTAATGGAATTCGGAGTATGAACAAAATTTTAAAAAGCGTGGTTTTCTAGGCATTTTTTTTCTCTCCAAAATTCTTTTTTTATTTTTTTTTCTAGTACAAAATCACCAGAACTTATAAGCGAAAAATCGATTTAACCCTTTGATTCAAGATGGCGCCGAAGTTAAGGGGGTGAGAATGATGCAAAGCTATAACTAAGCTTTCCCAATGGTACCCTACACCCATGCAAAATTTCAGCTTGGTCGTTTTTAGTTCCCAGAAAAGCATTGTAAAAAGTACAGGGTGAATCGCTATATTTTGAACCCCTGGTTAGCGCCTTTATTATTGATGATAGCAAAAAAGCTTAAATCGAAAAGTTTTATAGTTTTTTAAAAGCCCTTTGGCCCACATGACAGATGTTGTCAAATGTTATTCCATGCGTCAAAATTTGACAACAACTTTCTTTTGTTAAATAGAACACCCTGTATATTTTTAAAAAATATTTTCTTCCTGATTCCATAAATATTCCATATGTTACTCTTGTCTTCAACGGTTATTAAACAAATTTGGAAAAACGTTGCCATAAGGGCAATGTGTGTGGAAAAATAGTTTACGTGGTTCTTTGTTCAACACATTGCTCTTATAGCAATGTTTTTCTAAATTTGTTCAATAACCGTTCAAGAAAAAAGTACCATATGGTATATTTTTGGAACCAGGAAGAAAAGTTCTATCGTAGTTTTAAAAAATATACAAAGTGTTCCGTTTAATATAAAAAAGTTGAAAAAACTATAAAACTTTTCTATTAAACTTTTTTTCTATCATCAATAATAAAGGCGCTAACCAGTGGTTCGAAATATAGTGAATTAACCTGTACAATTGGCCTGGACGACGTGTATATTTAAGTTTATAAGTATATGGGTATAACGGCAGAGTCCTCTTCCGGGGTGTTACCTAACTAACACCTTGAGAGATACAAAATCAATATCACATCTGAAAGGATTGATAAAAGCTAACCCAATGATATAACAGAGTTTTGGTTATAAAGCGACATTGAGTTTTGTTCTTATTTGCGGACTTTATATTTTAAGTTTAGATGGTGCCAGAAGTTTTCAAAGGGTAAAAAACATATTTATGCCTATATTCACCAAGTTATATGTTTTTGATAATTAACTGATTGTTGATTAGCTAGTTAACTAAGTAATTTTTTGCTATGCATTAAAATATTTTTAACAATAATTAGTCAATTGAGCGAGGCTGAAGAAGGAAACATGTCTTACTCGAAAGAAGAAACGACAACGTTATAGATCTACATGCCGGACGTCATCAGGTGATTTGTCTGTGACTCTCTATCAGGAAAGGCAAACAAAGACGGCCATATTTTTTAGGCGCGCTCTAAGTTTATTTTGTATTTTTTTTGTGAGTGAAAAATTCAGTTGGAAAATTTGCGACAAAATTACATGATAGAGATTTAATACAGATACACACCTTGGACAGTAGTTTCAACTGATCTAAACTGAATACATCCTGAGATCTTTATTGACGTTTTCAATTTTTTGTGAGTGAAAAATTCATTCCAACGCTCTGAAAAGTCTGTAAGCACAAGCAAGCATATATAGCAATAATATATCCTTACCCAAAATACACCGGAGTACCATGCACAAGAATACATACCGGGTACGACTTGGAGACTAGACGCGAACACGTGTTTCGCCCTTAATGTTAGGGATCATCACTGCGCCATACATGAATGCGAACAATCAAATCAACAAATCATGGATAATGCTCGGCATACAATAGAATAACACAATGAAAAATAAATTCCCAAGAGGTATGTATTCATGTGCTATTCTGGTGTATTTTATATAGTTTGTTTTTTGCTATCGACTTGTCATAGTAAAAAGTGCGACTGGCGGATGGACTGTGTATTTCCATTTCCAAGTCAGAGAATTGTTACAAATTTGAACGGCTCTGTTATACAAAGTTCTTATTAGGCCTCGTCGAATGATTGAATCTTGATTTAAATATTGTTCTGTGTGAGTGGGTTTACGATAGACTGTTGTTCTGATGTCGCTTTCTACTCGTTGGGCAAGTACATCAAGAAAAGGAATAGTATGAATTCTAAATTTAATGGTGAGTTTATTTAGGTGGTGAAGAAATTCTGAAAGTTCAAATTCCTTAAAGCTGCCTTTATTAGGCAAGTGTTGAAATTCCAAATATTCCTAAACTTTACGGTTGGGTGATTTCCGATAGTATATAAGTACGTAGCTTTAGGAATAGATTGTAGTTTGCACCTAAAGACGGTCAGAGATTGTACTGATCGAAACGTCGTGTATAAATAAAATATAGACAAGGGAAGTCCGGAACACAAAGCTAATATCACACACATCATTGTCTTAAACTTTTAAGCAGTTTTTCTTTTGGTAAAATTCTCTTTCTTAATTTATATTAAACTCCACTATGGACATAGAATTTGTTTCTCATTTTGTTATTCTATTGTTTGCCGAGCACCTGTCAATGACTTCTTGATTGGTTCGTTCATATTCGTCTATAAAAACCCATGGCGCACTGATAATCCCTAACAATGGTGAAAGTCTTTTCCGGTATGTGCTCTTGTGGTGCTCCAGTGTATTTTATATAGTTTGTTTTTTGTTATCGATTCGTCATAGTAAAAAAATTATCTTTTTTAATCAAACATATTATATTTTCCATTTCCATTAAAATTTGTTTCAGACGAAGTCCCCCAAGCAGCATTCGGACGTCGCATATCTGTTCTCTGACGGCGGCATTCACAAACCGACGTTATAAACTGACTTTATGACAACGACCTCAAGACCGGCATTTGCACTGAAATGGAGAATCAAAATTTTGGTCGTTCCGACGGCAGTAGGCGACTCGTAGTAGCGCCCGAGTAACCATATCCGACGACCAACAACATCGTCATTTTTGTACTAAAAATGTAGTATGTTTTCAACACCTACAATTTTCTGGCCACTGCCCTTAATTTTGACTGGAAGTAAATAGTTTTGGAAATCGCCAGATATTACTTTGAAGGAAATAAATGTTTAAATATTTCTCAATTAGTGATTATATTATATAGCACTTTTTGACCATTCAGAAGTCGAAATTCTTCAACCAAGGCCAGTTTACTGATAAACATGAACAAAAGTTGTTGAAAAAAAGAAATCCACCCTCAAAATTCTTTGAAAATACGGAAAAAAATAAATAAATATATATACCTATATATTTTTTTTTAATTTGTAGATTTTTCACAAAAAAAGAATCAACCGCATCATCTAAGCCAAATTTTACTAAAAATTTTTACAAAGTTTGGTTTGATTGCTGAATAAAGAAAAAAAAATCAAAAATGCCTTCAAAATGGCAAGCTTATTTCTGCTTTGATGTCCTGGTGT
Organism: Oxystoma pomonae; assembly: GCA_963921995.1. Taxonomy (NCBI): domain Eukaryota; kingdom Metazoa; phylum Arthropoda; class Insecta; order Coleoptera; family Brentidae; genus Oxystoma; species Oxystoma pomonae. Next base: position 95,111,334 of record OY998165.1, read on the forward strand.
TTCTGACGAAATACCAAAATTCAACCAGTTCAGACCAATTCCGACAAGATCTCCATAATTGTTACACCTAATGCGCCTAACTTTGCACTTAAGTCAGTACGTTCACTATGTATTCACTAACCTTTGCCTAAGTCAGCTGTATAAACGGGTATAAGTCGTGTTCCGACTATCGCGCACCAGGATCGGAATTCGACGTCTGTGCCTGTATAGAGCACGACTGAAGTTTACCTGTTATTTGTCATTCTCATAATCCCGACAAAAAATCAAAAAAATGTTTTTAAAAAACGTAAGAAACCGGAGTTCTGGTCAGGTGATCACATGTGACCAATAGCTTATTCTTATTTCTTATCTTACGTTCTTAAGTTCTTTTTTACCTGATTTATTGGATCTACTGGTTGCTCCTGGAGGGGTCATCTCTCCTTCATTTTAAATACTCTATTTGTTTAGCTTGCCTCCTGTAAAACGTGTTAGTATGCCTAAAAGCCCTTTTCTTTTTTTGTTCTTCTTTTAGGCATACTTTCAGTGCAAATTCTCAAAAACAAAAGAGTTATGGCGTCAGGTCTTCTTTCTGACGTTATTTTTTTGACAAAATGCCTAATTGTGGCTGACGATGAAATAGGGCAATTTGTTTGGACTAATTCTGGCTGGTTCATCTACCAAGGTCGCGTTCAGTTATTTCGTAGTTAATACAATAATGCTAGACAAATAACAGAGAAAACTAACGTCGTTGTTGCCGATGTCCTTACAAAGTCATTTTATTTTACCGTCGGCAACCGACGATGTTAAAGTTCTTTAAACAAGTGCATAAATAACCCTCCTAAAACTCTTTTAGTTTTTTATGTGTTTTTTAGGCAAAAACAATAAAGCATTAGGGATTTAAGTAACACAAATATTTTTTTTTTTGTTTAATTATTATAATTCGATTTAAATATGGTACATTAAATTACACTAAAAAAATTAAAATAAATTAAGATAATGCAGGTTTGCAAAAAGATTCTTAAAATGTAGGTCATACATCTGACAAGAATTAAAGAGCGATTTTTATAAATTGATAAAATATAGTCCAAAATTTCTTAGATATTTACATTAAGTTTATTTACAATTTTAGGTATCTTTTAGTTATTAGTAAATAGACAATTAGTATTTTGACACATTTTATCAGACTAACAATTTACTAAAAATGCTTTAAAAAAAGATAATTTAGAACGTAAAATAAAAATATAATAATCTTAAGGTAACTTAATATTACTATGTTAAAAAAAATTGTTAAAAAAATAAACAATTCCCGTCTACATAATTTAAGATTGATAAAAGCTAGTAAGTATATCAAAATATTAGAATTAACTAAATAATATTACTAAATTAACTAGTTTAAAATGAGTTATCGGAGCAGATTGAGAGAGCGTTTAAAATATTCATATCGAATTTATAAGCATTTCTCGATCTACCCCAGTCTATCTAACATGAAGACCTAATAAATCGGAGAAAGTAATGGAATGGTAATCAATCAATCAATTAGTACCTCCGATATACAACAATTTAGTACTTTTTTTGGCGTATAAAGCCATCATATTTGACACTACTGATATTTCTATGAGCTAGTTGAGAAAATGGATGCCCCAAAAGGTAAAAGAACACAAAAACGATAGCCTATAAAACCCCTTTAATACCGGAGGTATCGACCAAATTGATATACAAAGTTTTGAAAATTTACTTTTCTATTAAATTGTCAATTTTTTCAGTAAAGGCAAAAAATATTGAGCTCTAGAAATTTTCTACTTTAAAAATTTGCAGTTTCTTTTCTTCATATTCATTGTAGGCTTATTACAAATTAAAGGGATGATTTAAATAAATTACCCAAACAATTACAATTTTCCAACAAGATCGGCTCACTATTTTAACAATGACATTGAGAGTTCCATGTCGTTTCTGTTTAAATATTAAATACCTGATCTCTGTATTGAAAATGCTTCGCAAAAATTAAAGTAAGCAGTAGGTGTATAAAAATCCCTCTCAAAAATTTGCTTTATAAATTCCACCTTATAATCCTGCAGAAGTTATTTATTTACTTAAATTTGAATAGGGCATTTTGGGTAGGATTTTTATATCAAATTACAAGATACATAGTTAAGACACATTATAAAATAGACTCTCAATTCTCGTATACCAATACTGTCAGTCACTCCATGAGTAAATTGTAAAAATGGCCGCGTCAAACGCCAAAAGTTACTGAAACTTGTTTTAAAAATAAAAAAGGATGTCCCATAAACTAAACTCAATTCTATCATTATATAGCCGTTACCGAAATGGTGTCGAAAAGTAAATTAATACTTTGTATCAATAGGGTTAAATCACAGCCATTTCACAGGGTCTCCTAACTGCTTTCAGGCTGCCTGACTAGAAAATACAATTTTTTACATAATTAAACGCTAAGTAAGGTCTTGTAAGACTCAAAGGTTAAATTCAAGAGAAAATATTAAAACCTACTTATTGTGGTGTGGCAATCCAAAAATTAATTATTTTGTGAAGGACCGCTGCGCCGCCACCATAGGCCAGAGCCCTAATTCTTAAGAAGGGAACGACATAGATTTGTATCGAATGATCCCACGTCGAACCGCATTTCGTATTCTTGAGCGGAGATCGCTCATTCCATTTAAAACATCTACCTATCAAAAATTAGGTGTTAGAGCTCCCCGACTCCAAAGCCAGGGATCGGTTCCATTTCTCAGGCAAGCATGCGCGTAAAATGTATATATTTCAATCTAGCATTTGAAAGAGATTTCTAGAAAAAGCATCTTTTGTTCGAGGGATGGGATGATTTCCCGGGATTGATCCCTTCTATTGAGGGATCGTTCCTTCTCTCGAGATTCAAGAATTAGGCCCCACTAAATATCACCTCTCTCTCGCGAACAGAAGGCATCCATCGATACCTTAGCAGTGTTGTAGCATGTTGTAAATAGAGTAAAATTAATAAAGTAGAAACAGAAGCAGAAAGTTTGCCAATTTCTTACGTAGCGTAGGCACCCGTTTTTTTCAAATTTTAATAGGTTATAGGGAAAAGTCAGACAAATATTTTTTATTTATGCTACCCCTCCCAATGGGTACCGGGTGAGCCAGAAAATAAGGTTAAAGTTAAAAAATTGACTATTTTATACCTCACTAAATCCTTGTTTTTACGGAAACTATGAAATGGAAAAAAGTGAGTTTTACGTATGTTATTTAGTAAAGCATAACTAACATTTTTTGTATCAGAACTTTAGCCCGTGTTTATACAGGGAAGAGTTCGTAAATGGTCAAAAATCGTAATTTTTGCAAAATATTTTTGATGGTCTTCAAAGTATGTCATGTGTACCAATGGCGTACAAAAAATATTTTTCTTGAGCGGAGGGATGTCTACCGACGCCGATGATAAAAATACGAACTTTTCTTTTACTTCTTATGAGTAGGTAATTATAGATAGACAAACTTTAGGTTTACTGCATAGTCATCTTTTAAAAAAACCGTAGTAAGGGGGAGAAGAGGGAACTAAAATATGATGCGGTGAGACAGTTGTAATGCGATTAATTCTAAGCCATAGTACTTAAGAATTAAGACGTATATACGTGATGTTTAAGTCCCTTACTAACGTTTTTTGAAAAGTTGACTATGCAATCAACATACAGTTTCTAATTATAACTACCTACTTAATATCCCAGTAGGTAAAAAGAAATTAATATTTTTGAATGAGCTGATAGAATCCTCCCCAAGAAAAGTATTTTTGGTACGCCACTGCTTACATAGCTCTAAAATTGACAACCATTTATTGTTTTATTGCTTTAAAGACCATCAAAAATATTTCGCAAAAATAACGATTTGCTTTATTGAACAACATACTTGAAGCTCACTTTTCTCCATTTTATATTTTCCGTAAAAACAAGGATTTAGTGAGGAACAAAATAGTTAATTTTTTATTTAACCTTATTTTCTGGTTCACCATGTACCCACAGGGAGGGATGTTAACTATAAAAAATATTTGTCCGATCCCCCCCTATAACATATTAAAAGTTTAAAAAATTTAACGGGTGCGCTACATGAGAAATTGGCGAGGTTTAGGGTATGGGAGACGGCAAAGAACCACGCACAATTTAAATTCAAACTGAATCTCAGTGGGCTTTCAACGACGTTGAAGTATTTTTATTGGGACAGTCCCTGAGATCATTTTGTCTCATAGACACAGGTGCTGATATCTACAAGGTGAGCCAATAATGCTGAAGACATTAAATCGGAAACCGTAAAAAAAAGTGACAGTTGTCTTAACTGTCATTTACTGTTATGGGGAAAACCACTGGTGCAATGACACATATTTACGAGTGGGGACTCGAACTACACTAAATTGAGGTCTATAAGCTAATAAAATGCTAATGCTTTCTAAAAAAATTAAAGCTAATACTTTCTTTTTACTTTTTTAAAGTTAAAAAAGTGACACTTTTTTCAAATCCAATTTATTGCATCGAGTTAACACAACTGTCACTGTTTTTCACGGTTTTCGATTCGATATCGTCAACAGAGTAAAATTTATTCGTTATTTGGCAGGGTTTGACAGGTATCAAAACTAATAACATTTTTAAGTTTATCGACTCCAAATTAGTGTAGTTCGAGTCCCCATTCGTAAATATGTGTCATCGCACCAGTGGTTTTTCCCATAACAGTAAATGATAGTTAAGATAACTGTCACTTTTTTACGGTTTTCCATTCAATATTCTCAACAGAGTAAAAAAAAATATTTGCTTTTCCCAAACATCCATGTTTATAAATTATTTATTCGTTATTTTGACAGGATATGACAGGTGGCAAAACTAATAACATTTTCAACTCCCCACTCGTAAATATGTGCCATTGCATTAGTAGTTTTCCCTTAACATTAAATGGCAACTAAGGCAACTGTGACTTTTTTACGGTTCCTATTTAATGTCTTCAGCAGAGTAAAAAGAAGGTATTCTCTTTTCCAACAACTTCAGTTCCATTAATTGTTTTTCCGCCATTTCAAAAGAGTTTGATTTTAATAATAAGCTTATCCCAAACTTTGGCTATTATTGGCTCACACTGTAGATATCGGCACCTGTGTCTATGAGACAAAATGCTCTCAGGGACTGTCTCAATAACATACTTAAACAGCGTTGAAATCCCACTGAGATCCAGTTTCCAAATTTGGATGCAAGAAACGGCAGAATGTGACCTGCGCTTTCCAGCAAAACCTACTTGCGAGGCTCAAAGCCACCTTTCTCCTAATACTACTAGTAGTATCGTTTTGATCTCTTAGGTAGTAGTTTCTCTTGAATTTGGCTTTAGTTTATTAGTAAAAGTACGTCATACAGCCAAAATAATTGTTTTAAAAATTTATTTGCTCTAGGTACAAAAAATCATCGAGTTATTAAAAAGCATATCGATAAACAATGCTATTTTAAAATATTTACTTAAATAGCTATAAGCAGACATAAATCTGTATTATGAAACAATAATAAGTTCTAAGTATAATTCTAAATTTCCTACTTTCTTGAGCAAATGCCATTGATTCGTTAATTTTGTAATAATTACATAGAGTCCTACCTTTCTAATAGTATAAACAAACATATTATTTTTTTAAAAATATTAAAAACTGTTTAACTCCTACCAAAAGAACCGTTTTATGAGATTTTGTAATGTTTTACCAGGTTTTATATATTTTCTATTCGGTATGTGAAAGAAACTTGTAAAAACCTAAACAAATCTCATGAAGTTCGCATTTTTTCTATCAGTTTTGAACAGACTTGGCTTATAGAATCTTATAAAACTCTATCAAACATCATAAAAACTCACCAACTTTCACAAGAACATGTGTGGTTTTTTTACCTGGGACTTGTAAGATTCATTCATCTAGTAAACGTTTTTTGCAAAAAGCAAATAGGGACTTTTTGATGCATAAAGTCGGCGAAGCTTGACTTTAAGAAAAATCGGCACTATTTTTGGTAGTTACACACGAAGAAATTTAAGACGTGATATTGTCTGTAATCCTAATATCTCAGGATTGGAATTTAGATGTTTTTATTTTTGTTATAAAAAACTGAGACTTAACGCGTTAAATACAATCTAAGGGTATTATAACAGCATCCTTTAGCTTTTATGTGGCAATACCAAAATTTGCAAATTTTTTTTACCAAAAATATATAATCCTAATTTTTTTTAGTCCGGACCTGGATTTTTTTTATACATTGGTAAAAGTGGTTTTTGGGGCTCCTTTGCTGTCCCAAATTTTAAGTAAATACGTTTATTGGTTTCCGAGATATGGTCGTTTTTATTTTGGCAATATTTTCATAAATCACCCTTTATATTTGACAAAAAGACACAAGAAAACTTTTTAGCATTGGATATGAGTTGGTCTGTAATACTTACCATTAAAATATTTGCATTTCGTCGTGAATCATCCTATATAACGGATGAGTAAAGTGCCTAAAAATATGTAGCGGCTGTTATGCCGACTTTATTAAAGTCAGGCTGTTCCAACTTTATGTACCGATAACTCCCTAATATAATTGTTTAGCGGTGTATATACAACCGGTACCAGATCAGCTGACCTTTATTTTACGGTAGATTGGGATTCAGAATATTCAAATTGATTTGAATACTCAATCTAATCTTAGACCTTATTTTTGAAAGCATGCGAAAGTATTTGCATACAATTAGGTACATTTCTGTGCTAAATAAATGCAATATTTACGTCTGAGTTTTTTTTATCGTGTTTTATGAGGCGCAAAAGACATACATACAAATGGTTTCGTTGAAGATGCAACGAATAGAAAAAGAGTATTCGAATGGTTTTGTTTTGTTTTTCTTATACTTATATTGCAGTTGTAGCCAAGCTTTTATAAAGTTAAAGATAAACATAAAATTTCCATGCACTTATCTGAGATTCGAACCTTAGAACTTCCGTGTGGTCGGAAGTCCGATACGCTACCCACTGTACTACGGAGGTCATAATTGTTTTCTTTGTTTGTAAGGGAGACGGCATCGTTTATAACATACAAAATAACGATACCACTAGGCGGAGCTAAGTGAACTATCAGTAGGTATCCCTTATGGATCTGTTTTTTCATTTATTTTTTTCGACACTATTTCTACTAAAAATACTTAAAATGCACCACAAAAAAAGAACATCACTTCCAGACACAATAATGCTTGGTTAATACAGGCAAATAAAAATTAAAATAAGAAATAATTTTGGGTTATACAGCAAAATAAAAATAAGAATAACTTTGAAACAATCAACACACAGCTTCTGCACATGTAAACAAAACCAAGTGTCACCATTAACTGAAATAATTAAACAAAACTCCATTGTCAAACCTATCAAATGACAAAAACAAAAATGAAAGTGAGATTATGTGCGTCAATGGGGCATGCGCAAATCTGTTTTCAGAGAAAAATAAAAATAAGAAACAAACGGAAGATGGCTGTGGCACTGTAAATCTAACGATAAAATAAGAGTTTTTTTGTACTTCAGTGTAAAATGAATTTCCTGAATTTCGGTTGCTCACATAGACGGTGGAACCTAGGAAGAAACCGTTTCGTTCCTATCAGAGACTCATCAGCTAGGTGTACCACAATAACAAAAAATTTCGGTCGCGCTTATGTGCCAAAGATTACGGCTCAAGGGGAAGACATCCTGTCAATGGCGCCCTCTGTGTGAACAATCGAAACCAAGAAAATACCTACTGTAGTGCGACAGCCATTTTCCGTTTGTTTTTTAGATCGTGCAGTACTGCGCTTGCTTATGGTATAATTATATGTCTCTCCCAGGATCCATCCTGCCTCAACCTACTGCTAACTAGAGTAGGTATTTTCGTGCTTTCGATTGTTCATTGTTCGGTGATTGACAGGATTTCTTTTGCTTGAGCCGTAATCTTTGACACATAAGCACGACCGAAATTATCCGTCATTGTGGTACACCTAGCTGATGAGTCCCTAATAAGGACGAAACGGCATCGTCCTAGGTTCCAATCTTTGTATGAGCAATCGAAATTCAGGAAGTTTATTTTGCACTGAAGTACTAAAAAGTCTTGCTTTTAAATAAAAATAAAAGTTGAAAGGCGCACATCTTTTTATTTTTATTTTTTATTTTTATTATTGCTGTATAAATGCCTACTCTATTACTCGTAAGCTCAACTTTAATTTTAATTATTATTTTTATTTGCCTGTATAAAGCCAGCTTTAATATGCATATATAACTGACATTGACTGAGAGCATCAAAGTAAATTTTTTATCAATTTGGTAGAAATAGTTCGCTTTAGTCACTTGGTGTCGTCTCCTCTTTGTTCTACCTCAGCAATGGTATATTTTGCCAATGGTTAGTAATTGCTTTTTATCATGATAAAAGAAATTCATTAAAGTGTGATAGGTAATTTAAGAAAAGGATGAAATCAAGCATGATCAAAATTTTAATACGGAAATCCTTGCCCTCAGTTAGCATATTGCTTTTTTTCAAAAGGGTAGGGTGGTTATTAAACTCAGTTTATTTTGAAAGGAAGAAAACGGGGAATCAGACATAATTATTTTTTTTGATGCTAAGTGTGATCTAATGGAGTTTTAGTTACAAATTTCTAAACATAAAGTGGGCACATAGATATGAAGTCGTGTTTGCTTTGTTTTATTTAATAGAATTAAATTTGCTTAAAGTACAATATGGTTAATATGTAATGAGAGAATACCAGTGTAATATTTGAAGAAAATATGTTTTTTTTTTATTTAAAGTTATTGCTTACTCTGGCGCATACGAACAAAATTTTATTTGTCTTGCTTTTAAATCAAATTTTATTAGCGACAAAACAAAATAACGTTTTAAGTGATTTTATGCTGAAAGAACGCTGCACAAATTACCTTGAAAATGGCTTTCGGCTAAATGTCATAATGTTGTAGTATTCGATCAACAAAGCACAAAAATAAAAAAAAACGAGATAGGGAGCAGGATTACTTTCTGAGATATGGAGCTTTAAAGTTGACGTGTATTTAGGCTATATCTTTGGACATGGTACAAGTTTTTTTCCACAACTTTGTTGATTACCGCTGAAATAAAATGATTAGAATATTTGTTTTTCTGAAATGAAACACCTCTTCCACCTATATAAAAATGTTTTTATATGGGTTCTTTGGCACCATTACATAAGTTACTGATTTGTAAGTTTTAAGAAAGAACGAAAACGACCGTTTCTTTTTTAAATGACAATTTTGATTTTCTCTAAAACGAACGGCTAGATTTAAAAAATTTTACGTATGTTATTAAAAATAATGCCAATTAGCTAAAAAAACATTTTTGGCTTGAGTGGTACTATAAATTTCGAAAATAGTTGGCACCTATAATGTTTTTTAATATTTTTGAAATATTGGAGAAATACCAAAGATAATTTTAAATAACTTATAGGTAGGTTATGTAAACTTTATGGACAAATCTAATCCAAAAGCTCAATACCAATATGTTGGTACCAATTAGTACCCATTGATAGCTGTATTTGACCACTCAAATTGCTCGTGAGATATATGCTTTTAGGCTAACTTGGGGTCGCCGGTAACGAATTTTATAACATTTTCCCGGTTATTATTACTGTTTTTACGTATGCATTTGCTTACAAAATGCTATGATATCTTGCCATCATCAAACTTTTGCTTAAGAAACAACGCCATTAGCTACCAGATAATTTTACACATTCTATTGGAAAAACAATGTAAACAACCGGAAAAATGTTATCATGTTCGTTACCGACAACCCCAAGTTAGCCTAAAAGCACATGCCACACGAGCAATTTGATTGGTCAAATACATCAGGTACCAATGAATTCCTATTGGTACCAAAATATTCGTATCAAGCTTTTGAATGGAATTTGTCCAGAAACTGTTTGTATAACCTACTCATAAGTTATTTTAAATCATTTTTTATTTCACCAATATTTCAAAAATATTAAAAAGCATTAAAGGTACCTACCATTTTTGCAATTAATGGTACCACTTAAGCTAAAAATGTTTTCTAAGCTTACTGATATTATTTTTATTAACATATGTAAAGGCTATTAAAATCTGGCTGTTTGTTTTAAAGAAAATGAAAATTGTAATTTTTTAAAAAACGGTCGTTTCCTTTCTTTTTTAAAACTTACAAATAAGTGACTTTTCTGGTGGTACCAAAGAACATTTTTCATAGATAGAAAAGGTGTTTCATTCAGGAAAAATAGAGAGATGGATTATTTTATTTTGGCGGTAATCAATAAAGTTGTGAAAAAAGAACTTGGACCAAAAATAAAGCCTGAAAATACGTCAACTTTAAAGCTCTATATCTCAGAAAGTAATCCCGCTCTCTATCTCGTTTTTTTTTTTTATTTTTGTGCTTTGTTGATAGGGTACAACATATAAAAAAAATTATGACATTTAGCCGAAAGCCATTTCCGATGTAATTTGTGCAGGGTTCTTTGGGTACCTTTTTTGCGTAGATTTCCACACACAAAATAATAAGTGCATTTAATTGCAAAGACACAACTTCTAAACGACCAGCAGAGCAGCAGGAAATTCAATAGGGTATTTTCAGTTATGATATATCTATCAATACATACATAATTCTAGTCTCAGACATCTTAAACATGAATAGGCTTACCATCCGTCGGCATTTTTCCGGACAGGTCCCGAATTTACGGGCGTCCGGACTGTTTCCGGCCGAAAAAACAAACCGGGTCCGAAATTTAGCTGGTTGTGGGAGCATAATAATAGGCCAAGCGCACAGTTTTAGGGGAATTATTTGCTTCACTAGACCTAAAGCTATATTAGCATTGGATTTCGAGCGTGCTTAACTCACTTTGCAATTGACATATCCATTATATTAACAATTTTTATGTTATATTTTGATTTTTAATAAAAATATTGAAAAAAGAAAAGTAGTATTTTTGGATATTTTAGGCACCGTAATCGATGTGATTCATTACCGTTTATGAAATCACTAAAAAGTAAAGAAAGCGAGACTTAAAAGAAGGTTATGGATTGAGTAACGTTCCAATGATACAATACTTTATTTTTTTACCTTAAAACGTCAAACTCGCGCTTAGAGCTTGCACTTGGTAAGCTCCTTAACCAAATTCCAATTTTGCTTTGGCTTAACCAGACAGTGCTTTGATGATTTATGTAAATCCTCCATCCATATTCTGATGCTGGGGTAAAATTGAAAAATCTAAATTAAATGCAGTTTTACCCATCTCATAATTATGCTTAATCATAATAATGAGTTAAGTCAACCTGTCGGGACTTTGTCCAGAATTTTGGTTCTGTTTAGCCTGAAAAATATTCTGAAAAGATGGCAACAACAAACATATAATATCGCTTAATAAATAAACCATTTCTTATTCAACCGATTCTCTTAGCTCTCTCTCAGGCTATGGTGATATGATGTAGGTTAAGCGCAAGAAAAACCTGGGTCGTCTATTAGCAATAGGATGGCTATTTTTAGCGGTTTTTAATCAACGAATAAACTTATTTTGTTTATTCTATCGCATAATTATCTAATTTCCAATGCATTTACTGAACATCTATCCTTTGTGTAACGCTTGCGGTCGCAAACGTATATTTTAAACCCTGTTTTACTTTTTTTTGTATATTCATCAAAAATATCTAATTTTAGCGCACGTTTTAAAAATAATTTAGTTTTGCTTAAAAATTTGTATCGTAATCTGAGCGTCTGCGACCGCTGTACCCACTGTGCTGGCTGCCAGGATTCCCATAATAGTTGTTGTAGTAGTACCCGTTCCAGTCGGATCTCCAGCTGTCGTAGAGATTGGCGGTACTATTTTCGTTAATCGAACCGCTTGATCGCTAAAAATGAACAGAAAATCTAAGTTAATTAGAAACACTGTTTAGAATTTAGATATTTAGTCAAAATACTAAATATTTTGATTTAATCGATTATTATTAAAATAAAGTTTTAAAGTAAAACTTATCCAAATATAATGCGATTTTATCAAGATAAAAATTATTTTATTTTATACCTTTTATTATGGGTTTAATTATTTTAAAGTTTTTATTTCTGAATTTTACTGGAAACAGTGGTTAGTGTCTAAAATAGTGCTTTTTTTACAAGCGTTTATTTAAATAACAAGCGCAGCGAGGTACTTAAAAACGCGAGTTGAAAACACTATTTTTTTAATACCCTTATCAAAAAATCCAAGAAATACAGGAAAATACTTTTAAAAATCTCAAACGAAGGGCACTTCTCGGAACACACCATGTTTACAATGTAAGTCAAGGTAGCTGGTAAATGAAATAACCATGGTTTCCATAGCGATGTACCTTTTGTACTCGGTGTCGTTTATTGTTGCGACATTTTAATCTTTGACAGTTTGGTATTTTAACGATGTTTTTAAATGATATTTTTCGTAAATGCTTGGTGAAAACTGGCGAAAATGGCTTAATTTTTAGGCAAGAATAATTAGATTTTTTCAATATTTCTATTTTCCGTTATTTCTCTATAATTTTGGGTAAAAAATGGACAAAAATCTTTTTTTGCACCCGTGACAAAAAAAAAATTTTTACATCGCTAACCAAAAAAGCCATGCTTTAGTTATCTGCAGACATTTAGTAAAACCATGTTTTTGATGAAGGTATAAAAAAAATAGTAGTTTTCACAATTAGTGGCTAAAATAATGCCTTTTTACAAGCGTTGGTTTAAATAACGAGCACAGCGAGGTGTTTAAAACGCGAGTAAAAAAAAGTAGTTTAGCCGCGAGTTGTTAACACTATTTTTTAATAACTTTATCAAAAAATCAAAGAAAAACAGGATAATACTTTTCAAAATATCGAAGGAAGAGCACCTATCGCAACTCAACACCTTTACACTATAAATTTAGGCGGCTGGTAAATGAAATAACAATGGTTTTCATAGCGATGTACCTTTTTTACTCGGTGACGTTCATTGTTGCGACATTTTAATCTTTGACAGTTTCATATTTTAACAATATTTTTATATGATTTTTTCGTAAATACTTGGTGAAAACTGACGGAAATGGCTTAATTACTAGGCAAGAATAATTAGATTTAACCAAAAAAGTCATGCTTTGGTTAACAGTTACTAAAATCATGTTTTTGATGAAGGTATAAAAAAAAGGCTTTTCTAATGTACCAGCCCGGCATTTTTTAGTATAGGTTTAGGTTATACATTTTTTAGTGTAGTCGTAAAAGTGAAAAGAAAGTATTTTTATAAATAAAACAGGACCAAATTGAAGCTCTAATAGGTCAATTAACAAAAAATATGAAAATCGGTTAAGCCGATTAGGCATTATTAGATTCCAATTGTTTATTAATAGATTTGTTTAGATTTATCTTGAAAGGGGGAAGTATGTTTTTTTAATAAAACGAGACTAAATTGGAATACCCGTGAATTAATAAATCAAAATGGTGTTTTTGACTGGTTATCATGAAAACCCATATTTTTAGAAACTTTGTTTCGCTAGCGTAGGTAACTAACAGATAAATAAATTGAACATTTTTTGACGTATAATCAGAGGATAAGTTTTTTTTAACTAAGTTTCAAGTTCTTTATTTAAACGTGTTTTCAAAGCAGTTGAACTAAATTATTTAGGTCTTGATCTAATTATATAAATAAGTTTTGTGTCGATTATACCAATATCAAATAACATCGTCTCCCTGAGAAGCAATTTCGAAAATTGTCAGATTTATTTATGTCGGCATCAGGATGTATCATTATTGGGAAACTTTCGCAATTACTCAATTATTAAGCTGTTGACATTATCATCAGAATAAAACCCAATAATATAAGGTTAAGGGTAAAGATTCTTGCTTTCTGTCAGTGACTTTAGCTTAGAAAATTTCGTAGTGACGTTCACAACGGGTCATTGATATCCATACTTTTGGAGTCAAACAAACATCAGAATCGGCTTAAGACACGGCTCGGAGCACTTTTTTGTTTTTTTTTGCCGAATAAGCTAATATTTCTTTCTAAGGCCACCAATTAGAAAGAAACATTCAAACATTTGAATCTGTAGCTTTAGAAAGGAATTTTAGCTTATTCGGCAAAAAATCAAAAAAGTGCTCCGACCCGTGTCTTGGTTTTTACAATATGTACCTTCCACTCAACGTTCAGCCAATTTTGATGTTAATTTGATTCCAAAAAGTATGGATATCGAATGACCTCACCCAAAAAAAAAATATTTTAAATTTTAAAAAAATTTCAGAAACTAATAGGTTTTTTTGAAGGTAGTTAACGTCCTATTAGTCAGATTGTGTAGAGATTATTGGGAATAAGGACACCTTGTTATTCGTGTATACGTTTAATTCATAAGCAACGTTTCGACAATAGTTTTTGTCTTCCTCAGGCTAAAAAAATAGAGTTTTTTTATAAATATTTACACGTAAAGAATAAACAAAGAGAACTTATATAATTAACAAGTAATAAAAGGTAGTTAACATACTGTTTCATATAATACCTTTTTTTTAATGTTCAATTCTAAAATTGTATATGATTATAATTTTATTTATATATGAAAGTTGATTTACAAAAAAAAACGGTATTATATGAAACAATATGTTAACTACCTTTTATTTCTTGTTAATTATATAAGTTCTCTTTGTTTATTCTTTACGTGCAAATATTTATAAAAAAAAACTCAATTTTTTTAGCCTGAGGAAGACAAAAACTATTATCGAAACGTTGCTTATGAATTAAACGTATACACCAATAACAAGGTGTCCTTATTCTCAACAATCTCTACACAATCTAATAGGTTTTATATTACTATATAGGACACCTACTCAATATTTTAAAAACTAATATAAAAACATACTTAAATAGATTTCACTTCTAAGGATGCAATATTTTAAAAGTTAATATATTTTATTTTAACTATTGTATGTTAAGGGCAGGGTATGTTTTAAAAATCTAAATATTATTTCCACAAAAATAACCATCTCAGGTATTAATTTTTAAAATAAAGTAATTAAACACAAAAAAAATATTCGAAATGAACATATGCTCTATTAAAAAATTAATAAAAATGTATTACCTCTTAAAAGAATTTCTTTAAAAGACAAAATAGTAAAAAATACAACGTCACTTCGACATGTCTTGATCTAAAGTCACTGACAGATTAAAAAAAAATCAGAGCATTAGTTAAGTTTGGAGGCCAAACCAAAATTGGCATTAGCCGTTCAAAAATGGCTCCAGCTTGCCAAAAGTGTGTAGACGACACACTTGTGGATTGTGAGGAGAATGCGTTTATTTTGCGGACAGAAGGTAGGGAGTCGGTATCTGTTTAGAAAAAGCTATCAAATGGCAGTGGCTTAAACTTCCGACAGTCCCTTTCCTTTTTAAACAGACTGTCTGTGCCTAGCAAAAATACTAAAGATCCGACAGTCAACTTTGCGCTTCAAAGCTGGTTCCGCAAAGTCAATGCCATTTTTGACATTTTGATTAAAATGGATAAAACCGTTTTTAGTTTGGCTCCAGCCGCCGCTGAACACGCCCCAGAACCTCTATTTAGCAGGGTAGGCGAAAAGGTCAAAAAGTCTACACGTTCCATTGCCAATAGGAGGTTGCAAAAAAGGGTAAATCTATTTTCAACTATAATGAAAAAGACTTTTAAAAGTATGTCGTTTACAAAAGAAGCATGCTTTTTTGATGATATTTTTAATTCCAAAATATGTCACAGTCTTATTCATATGTTCTAACTTAATCTTCTGTGGAGGGAAGGCAAAAAATTACTTTAAAGTTTGATAAATGTAGAGATTAATATGGGTAATTTGGGGGCCGTTGTAGACTAGTGAACAGCGCCTTAGCCTGCAGAACAGATATCGCAGGATCGGATCTCGGCAAGTACACATTGCTTCACACAACACCAAATGCGACTCGAGACGACGGGCCGTCCCACTTCTCAGCAGCTCTGCAGTTGACTTTGTGCATAGACTAAAAACAATCGAAGAAGAAGTGGGCGGCACGATTGAGACTGCACCGAAAATTTTGCGGGACTCAAAGGTGGACGGCCGAGGACCCCACCAAATTGGGTAGAGGAGACTAGCCGGTGACTCAAATAAAGGAGACTTGGACTTGGACTACATGGGACGCGGCTGGACTCCGACAATTTGGTAGCGCGAGTCGACAAAAAAAGTAACTTGAAAGAGGCGGTAGCACTTTCGGGTAGCAGGACCACTTCAAGAAATGCGTCTGAAGACTCCGACGGCCACCTCGACCAGCGAAACCGGGACCTCCATTTTCGGGTCAACTTATATGACGGCGGGCTGCTGGGGAGAAAAGTCTACAGTCAACCAAGTTCTGCTGCGACGGTGGCAATCTTAGATAGATGCAAGTCTAACATGTAGTAGGACCACCCTTCGGAGGGGGTGCAAACCCGGTGGTCCACTATGTATACTTGCTACGCTGTCTAAAGATCCCTGCCCTCGACAAAGAGGTGCCAGGCAAAAATTAAGTCCTCTTAGAGAAAGAAAACTTGCATCCTAAGAAGCACATGCATCAGTCGGGGGTACACGGGGGGTATGGCCTAATTGCCAGGCCTACGGTCGCCCATCTACTACTACTAATATGTGTTATTTGAAATAAAATTTAAATTAAAACTGTTGCATTTCAAACATCTTATAGCTTTTTCTGCTACAGATTCTACCAGACTTTTTTAATTATTATTTATTTTAAAACTTGTTTATATAGAGTGATTCTTCGATAAGTTTTTACGTTAAAACTACCAGTTAATCATCTCGTCCACCTTTGTATAAAACATTTTTAAGCATGAGCAAATTAAACCGTTTAATAAAAATGGTTCATAAAGAGTGGTTTAAAGCAGCAATCTCAGTGGCTTCACGGTTCATGAAGATATAGTCAACTAAAGTCTAATAAGTCGCATTTATTTTCTAGTTTGGTAGCAACTAAAATTTTTATGTTTTTTTCTTCTTTACTACATTGAAACTATTTAAAACCTAAATAAAAATAAAAAAATATTGTCCAATTAATGTCAAGATTAGACTTTCGTCGACTATAAAAACACAAGACAAATATTTTTTGTGCAATTGCACTATTATCATACCTTCTTTGGTTTCTGATCATAGCCCCTATCATTCCAAACGTCCTCCATATTATAGAGGTCTTCAGCTCCGTAGTTGTCGTAACCTCCCATGTGGTTTTTGTTCAGTTCGCTTAGCATGTCCTCCGATAAAGGCGTAGGGCCCTTCTTTTTGGAGCTCTTTTGCCGATTTACTAACTATAAAAACAAATTTAAAGAAAAAATGTATAACTCATGTTCGTAATCCTCTGGTTATAAACAAAAACCCTTTAAAGTATTAAACTTTCAAGTTAATTAAAAGGCAACAAGAACCAAATATAATTTTGCCCAAAACAACAAAAAATCTTAAATTTATATGCTGAATAAGAATCCTGCCATTTAGCTCACATTTTTTTTTTGATCCAACATTTGATCCTGTATAATTTAGGCCTCGTAAATTCAAATCTGGGTGTCATTTTTATCCCGCATATAAAATTAAAAAAATGGCGCCAGCAGGCATAAAATCTTTTTAAAAAAAATTTAAATTTTTTATTTTGGTAGAAAATCTAATTATCTATCTTAATGTGAAAACCGCGTGTCGCCAGCTATTACGGTTCGTGAGTAACTTTTTTTTAAAGCTTAATCCCTCTCCTACCTTCTTGCCAATCCCCCACTCCCATAAAAAACTAATAAGTACTGCGTCTAATGACAAAGAATTTTTGGGCCAAACTTGATAAGAATCGGTTTAGCGGTTTTTGAGTTCCTGTGTTACAGACAGACAGACAGACAGGCAAACACCGTTCCAAAATGTTGTATTTAGGTCTTTTTTGACTGAAATAACTCATTTTTAGTGAAAATGAAAAAACATTTTTTGGCCTCCATTCTATGTGCGGTTGGCTAATAATGGAAAATTTCAACACTAATACTACCAATTGATCAATTAACAAAGTCTGGAACAATTTTTAGATTATCTTGACTATAATCTTTTTAAGAAAATATTTATAAGAGTCAGTCAATTATTTATTTTATTATTTTTGACCCGAAAAATAAAAAAAATTAAAAATTTCCAAATCACAAATTTTTGTTCGGCCTTTATTATTAAAGAATTTAGCCTTTCTATATTAATTTTTTTTGGTCTCCTCCAAATTTTTCTTTAAATTTCCTCAGAATAAAACACAAAAAAGTTGCCTTTTTACACACGTAACCTCTTGTATATTATTAGATGTGCCAAAATCAATATAAGGAAAGTTTTAAAATATGGAAACATAAAAACATACAAATTTACAGTGAAACATTCACCACGTTTTAATTTTATTGCTGCATGGAATGGCGTAATCATAAAAGATATACATTAAAGTCGTTAATCATCGCTGTCAAAAACATTTTGCTGAAAACGGTTTCATTAATTTCAGTTTGCGAAAATTAAAACATTAATTTGTTTTAAAGAGTTAAGAGATGCATCATTTTGTAGTTAAACCTACATTTAAAGCGAGTGTTTTTGACTACTTTCTAAACTTTTAGCTTTTTTCCAAAAAAATATATTATTAAATATATAATATTGCTTATTAAATTTAATTAAAATTGAAGCCAATTTGAATATAGTAAAAGCTTACCACAGTGACTCCAAATATTATGACAAAAAGCAGTGACGCCAAACCGATCACTATGACGGCTATGGCCCATTGTGGCAACAGCACATTGTCTTCTGCGTAGCCCACTGTCGGATATATCGACTTCGGTATTACTAAAAAATATAAGAAAATATTTATCAGAATTTATTGCACAACCGCTTTCAGAAAATTAATTGATTAATAATCTAATAATAATCTATACAAATGTCGTTTTTAAAATTTTAATTAATCCACCTTCATTAAATTAAAAATATAATAACACGTTAAAAAGCCCTCATATAAAAACTACTTTTAGACCGATAACTTTATTTTAAATGAAACTTGATTGTGCTCTTGAAAAGAATCTTAAAGACTTATCAAGAACTTAGGATCGAATAAAAAAATAAAGAAGCTTCTCGCAGAAAATAAAATAACTACTCTATTAACTTTTTGTATAAAACACACTGTAAAGGTGGCTGTAAACTAAATAAGCAGACAAAAAAAATAGTAAATAATAATAAATATAAAAAAGTATATAAGCACATGGGTGCAAAAAATAGCTTTATGAGAATTGATTGAAGGCTATCTATTTTTTTAAAATAATAAACTATATTTTAACGACGACACACATTAGGATTTTTTTTAGTAAAGTGGTTTTGGCCGGCGCTTATGTTACCAAACAAGTGTTTTCTATACCTTTCTATTTAGCAACTCCGTTAAAATAAAAATGTTAAGTAACCTTAGGAAAAAATTAATTTGTTCCAGTAGCAAAAAATATATTTTAGCAAAAAATTTTAATGTTTTAGTGAGGTAGTTTAGCTAAATAAGCACTAGCAAAGCTGAAAATTGCACATGAATAACCAATTGCACCAAATATTTACAGAAATTGTTTTCTTAAAGGTTGTAAAAACATAACACGGTTTTTTAAATAAGTGGTCCAAAATTTTTTCCTTAAAGATAAAAAAAATTGGACATCTTTTTGGAGTTGCGCCATTTATTGAGTACGTATAATTATTTTTACTCTGGAAATTAATCTGGAAAAACTAGAGCCTTCGTTGATTTTGAGTTTCTTGTTTTAGAAATCTTTATGTGATTTAAAAATCCCCTCTTATCACATTTTTTTTTATCCAGGATGCCGCTATAACTTCCACTGGAAAATCCAGAGCCTTCGATTGATTTTAGGTTTCTTGCTTCAGACATCTTTATGTGATTTAAAAATCCCCCTTTATCACAGCCAGAAGCTATGAAATATAAGCAAGTAGAAATACAATCGGGACATAAAATCAGACACAACACAAGTAAGTATACTTAGACAGACTAAAATCTTAAGGGGAGAAAATACTTTAATTGCCCTGGACTTTGAGAAGCTGTGGACACTTCCAAAAATCTCAGTTCTTGAAAGGAAGTTTTATTACTTTGCGGTTGGCCGGAGAAAACGTAAAAAAGTACTATTGCACTTTAAAAGTATCTAATATTAGAATTGTTATTTATATTTTCAAAACAGTATTATTATACGTTAAGTCGTAAGGTCAAAACAGTTTTATTAAAAAGAGCTACTTTTTAATTGCCTATGAATAATTTTAATATTTTAAAAATATGTTAAGTGTTGTGTATTTTTAATATAAAGTGTTTTGTAAAAGCATTTATCGTATGTATAAGTAGGTAATGCTAAAAATTATACTTTGATTTAAAGGCACTAATACGGGATACAAGATGGAAGGGACGCAGAATAGGTGTAAACATATTTAATTGATGAAATTTTTAATTGCTAGAACTCACATTTATTAGCAATTGTACTGTATAATTTTAAAAGGAATTGTTTTCTTAAAGGTTGTAAAAAACATCACACTGTTGTTCAGTGGTTCAAACTTTCTCTTTAAAAATAAAAAAATTAAAGCTGGACACCTTTTTGGAATTGGACCAATTTATGGGACCTACATATATTTCTTTCTACTCCGGGTATTAATCTCGATAAACTAGAGCTCTCGGTGGATTTGGATTTCCTGTTTCAGAGATATTTATGTGATTTAAAAATACCCCTTTATCAGATCTTATTTTTTATCGAGAACGACGTGATAGCTTTAAAAGTAATTTTTAAAAAGATCCAGAAGCCATGAGATATAAGCAAGTGATGGTACAAAGGGGACATAAAATCAGACACCACACAAATATACTTCGACAGACTAATATCTTGAGGGGAGTAAATATTTTAATCCCCGGGACTTTAGAAAGCTACGGAGACCATCATCATATGTTTGGAGACGAAAGGGCTGAAGAACCCAATGGAAGGTCCAGAACAAAAAGGTCGCTGCCATTTTTTTGTTACATTTTATTTGCTCTACTCAATTTTCTCATTCATTTAAACCTCAGTACACCTTCAAATTATGTAAGTTTGTCAGATATATACGTACTACGAAGTATCACTACATGGTATATATCTAATAGGATGTGACCAATCGAAGTATAATGATGGTTATTTTCAATTAATGAAAATATGGAAATATTATTCGGAAACCTACCAAAAAACTATGATAAACAAAGAAAAGCATTTTTTTATACTGGCATTTTTATAATATTTTCGAAAAAACTTTGAGTTGCTCACTAAATTAGAGAGGTAACAAAAATCCCTTGCCGGATGGCTTTTGTAAGCTTTTAGAAATGTACCTGTCTAAAATAAAAATATGTACCTGTAAAATTTAATAAAATCTACACTATATAAATCGGTTAATAAAATAAATTTATTTTTGCCATTGCACACGTTCGAACCTTTTAGGAAAGAAAATAACTCCTGGGTGGTTATTTTTGTCAATGAGAAAAGGAAACGCTACGGGGAGCAAGCTAAAAGGTAATGCAAAAAAAAGTATACATGTTCATACATTCCCTTACCAAAAATATAATTTTAGTAAATGGCTGCAAATAATTAACCAAACCCATGCCTGTTTAATTCCGATGCAAAAAAAACCCACAGGCGCAAAAAAAATGTATTCATTTTTTCTCAAATTTGAACAAAAATAGCGCAAAATATTAATACTGCACTGTCCTCGGATAAGGAGGGTTGACAACAAAAATGTCTGTTTCGTGCCAAATTTAAATTTATTATTAGATAGCGATCTTTCTCCAAAACTTTGGCTACTTAAGCAATAAAGATAGAGCTTAATATTTAAAAAAAGCAGTATGTGTTTAAGTTTGATCTTACGTCAGGTTTGGTTGGGAATAGGACTAGCCTTAGTTTTCGACATCTGGTTCGTTTTGAGTAAAACTTATAGATAAGAAGGTAAAAGGACATTCACGACCAGTTTAAAATTGTATGAGGACCGACAAAACACGTTAAAATATAAAATTAATTGACTCAGCTATTGTAAAACCTCCTACGTTGAAAGCCTTACTCGTTCCAATAGGCTTCTTTGTCTTAGGGGGATGGATTGAGAAGTGGGTGAAGGTAATTTTCTATTCTTAATTTGTCTATAAAGAGGATCAAAATTACGGTTTAGGTTTACTTGGGTGTTGAGACAAGAATTATTTTAGGCTAATCTTATACCCAACTAAACCTGACAACCTTAAACACCTACTTTTATTTTATTATATTAAGCGCTATTTTTATTGTTACGTTTAGGAAGATGTTGACGATGCCAAAGTTTTGACGAAAAATATTCATCTAATAATAAATCAAAATTTTGCATGAAATAGACATTTTTGTTTTCAACCCTCCGAATACTAATTAATCTTATTACTCTTACCTAAACATTAAACATTTTTCTAAAGTTTTTTCCAAGCACTCAAAATTTATTTCAAAAATTATTGTTGTGTCACGCATTAATTATAGTATAAAAATGGTGAGCTGTCAGTATAATGGATGTGGTGTCGAGTTTTTTTTTAGGATTTTTAGAGAATGGTACAAAAATATAGTGGCCTTTATAACTAGTGGATAAAATAGGGTATTTTTACAAGCATTGGTTTAAATAACCAGCGCAGCGAGTGAGTCATTTAAAGGCGCGATTAAAAAAGCAGAGTTTAGCCACATATTATAAGCACTATATTTTTTATATACCTTTATTAAATCTCCTAAAAAACAGGAAAATACTTACAAAAAACTTAAACACAACATCCATTGATAGTTGACGATAATTAAGGTCGGCTTTTGTAATGGTCACCACCCACTGTATTGTCGAAACTTTTTCTTAGAAATACTAGGAGTATACTCGACGAAATCACCTAATTTTTAGGCAAGAATAATTATATATTTTCCTGTATATATGGATGTGCTTTTTTTGCACATGTGATAACAAAATTTTTTTTTATTTCTTCGCAAATAACCAACTTATGGCTTTTCCCGGGTGGTTTTTTTTAAATTTTTTATCCATATTTAACCCAAATATAAAGAAGAATAAGGTAAAATGGCAAAGAAGTTGAATTATTGGACACTTAAAGTAAATATTTCAACGCATCGGTATCGGCATACGTAACGCATTCGAAACAAAGTCAAAATACACTACATTTTTGAATTTTCGAACGATTCCCGCTTTCTCGAAGGTTGCGATGACAGTTCGTGGGTCCGTAACGATACGTACATCCTTCCGTACGCAACGAGATTCTGTCATCACACCCGTCAAAGAAGCAAGCATCGTTCGAAACATGGCATGAACAAGTCAAAAATATACTGTATTTTGACTTTGTTTCAAACGCGTTATGTATACCGATACCGATGCGTTGAAATATTTACTTTAAGTGTCTAATGTTACTTAAAAATCAAGACATTTTATTGAGTGTTTTTTACGAATTTACAAAGAAATAATTTAAAAAAAGCCCACAAATAACAAACTGCCAGAAATTAAGATTGGCGTAATATTGTCAATAATTACTACGTTTGTACGTACCTAAAAGCGCTTCTATGTAAGAACAGTTTTAAATAGAATGGCTTTCTCCGAGGCTTTAACATTCCTTCATTAAATGTCATTAAATATGTCTGTTTAAAGAAAAGACATATAAAACTGCTTAGTTGAACAGATTGTTCGGAAAACTAAGGTTGAGTATTTATTTAGGTTGGAAGAAATGCGCAAAGCGCTTTTAAAGTGTTTATTAAGACCTTAAAATGGGTTTTTAAGCGATAAACCGTTTTCATAAATCGCTTTAAAATAAAATCGATTTAGTGCTCAAATCGGTTTTAATGGTGTTTATAAGACAACTTATTCAAACCGTTCTAAACAAAATAATTGTAAGTTAGCATAGAAAATCATTGTTTTGTTGTTCACAGCTGCCCTTGATTAAAGATATGAAAATGGCAAGCTCTCAGTGGATGTTGTGTTCGAGTTTTATTTTGTAAGTTTTTTCCTGTTTCTTTAGGATTTGTTAATAAAGGTATAAATAAAAAAGAGTTTTTACTACTCGCGGCTAGACTGTGCTTTTTACTCGCGTTTTTAAATCACTCGCTGCGCTCGTCACTTAAATCAACGCTATTTTAGCCACTAGTTGCAAAAACTACTTTTTTGCAACAGTAAATAAAAAAGCCACGGTTTGCTTACTTGCGGCCAGTTACGAAAATTTTTGTTCTATTCTCCGACTGTTAAAAACACGAGCCCTACAGAATATGTGTAGTGAAACAAACAAAAGCGTCGGATTCTAGTTCTCAAACATTGGCTAAATCTTCTTTTATAAAATTCAAAAAAATAAAACAGGCTTTCATAATGTACCGACATTCCTTTTAACCAATCAAAATGGGTTTTTTGACCGGTCACCATGGCAACAAATATATTTTTCTTTTTCTCTTCGTACTAACAGCGAATTAAATCGGAAATCTTTTGACATAATCACAACATACTTTTTTAACTTATCAGTTTCAATTTTTTAGTTTAAATTTTGAGAATTGGAAATATATAGGGTAAAAATACCTTGGATCTTATTTCCTCCTTGTCTTGTTTTCCCTTATGACTTGTTTTAAGACATTTATCGAATTGTTTTGTGGCTTACTTCCGCGTTAAAGTTTTCTGTTTCATGATCTAAGAGTGTTTTTATATTCCTTGTTTTTGCTTTGGTAAAGATCTGTTTGTATGCGTCGATTTTCTGTATACAGTGTACCCCAGTTTTTTCTTCTTTCGTGAAAACAGCACAACGGCTTAAAACTTGGGTAAATGAGCCTTAATACACTCTGTACCATGTAAGAGGAATGATTAGAAAACGGTATGTAATAGGATCATTCTACTGAATACACACCACCACATAAAATATAATGTTTGTAAATTTTTTGATTTACTAAAACTTACCATAGTTTTCATCTTTTAAAAATTGAGTAAAATTTATATTTTTTTTGCTTCGTGTTTGTCTTTATATGATCTTTTAGACTTCTTGGACTATTTTTGGTTTTTTTATATTTTTGTGGAGCTTTATAGTAATCATGAGAGTCTATATAGTACTGCTACATGAATTTTTGTAAGAATTTGAAACGTTTTCTTCTCGATTTTCTTCCATAAAATCAGACTTTTGACACGTCAAGATTAAAACAAGTACATTACCTCACTATTTTTAATGGTTAAGGCCAACTGCACCTCGAAACTTTAGAACGTAAACTCAAAAAATTAAAATGTCTTTTTCACGAAGTTTGATTAGAATGCTAAAAAAACTCTTCTGTTCTAATAGGCAAGAAGTAAATAAGAAATTCTGGTTACCATAGAAAATAAATGAAATGACGTAAACACGGCAAAAAATTAAGACGACACAGATGAATAGTATTTTATAGTTATATGGTAGTAACTAAATGTATTTCTTTCCTTACCAGACTAACATCAAAACTTTACTTACCAATAAAATCGGTGTACCTAGGATCGACGTCAAATTGACCCAAAGTCAATTTTTCCGCATTCGCAGTCTCGTTTAAAGCTTTGCCTTCTCTGCTGGTGTTTTGTTTCAAAATTGAGTTTGCGTCCTGATTGGTCAGGGCCTCGTGGAAAAGACGCTTTATTTCTCCCGTGCTGACAAGACGGCCTACATCATTTAATTCGACGAAGTAGTCAACTAAAATACTGCCTTGACTAAAAAGAAACAACACACACATAATAAATATTGTTATTTGTCAAATATTTTTCTAAAAATGAAGATTATTTTGTTTTGACAGATTTATTACAAACTTCAAAGCTACTATTTTAATAGTCCTCAAATTTGACAGATTTCGGCATACATATATTTAGAGATTTTTAAAGTATATTACCACGTTTTCACGTGGAACTGAATACATTTTCAATCCGATTCATTTTCAAAACTTCCATGAAAACGCGGCGAATCGAACTTTTTTTTTTCCGTTGGCCTTGCGGGTATCCTATCGAACTGACTGATGACTCCGATAATCAGCTGTTAGCACATCTAATATTCCTGCAAAAGGTAACTTCATAACTTTATTTTAATTATATTATTATGCTGTAAACTCATTGACTGTAAAAGAGAAGAGCAAAATTGTCAAAAGCTAGCTTTAAAATATATCAGCCAAATGTCAAAAGTTCAAATGGTGTTCAAAACGTATTTAAATTGCTTTATGAAAACCGAAAAATAAATCGTATTGAAAATGCATTCAGTTCCACGTAAAATCATATTACTTAAACCACAAGAAAGAGTATGCTTTCAACGAAAAAATCAACTTCTTGAATCTACAATCAAGATGTAGAAATATATTGTATAAAAATTAAAAATTAAAATATATTAAAAAATAAAAAAATTTAAAAAAATAAAATAAAAAAATTAAAATTAGGTAGTATAGGTAGGTATGATATATAAAGATCTTCAAATATATTAAAGTAAAAAAGAACCAAGTGTCATTCGAAGTGTCAAATATTGACAGCAACTTTCTTATTTTAAATACAACACTCTGTATTTTTTGCATTTTTAAATTCTAGTTTTCTTCCTGATTTCAGGTTTAATAGTTTTTGAGATATTGGACTTTAAAGTTTTTTTACTTAGGTGGCTATGACTCATAATGCAGGATGTTTATTATTTTTTAAAACGCAAAACACTTCAATATCGCCTACTATGATTTTTTAAAGACAGCTAAAAACATAATTGCCTAGTACAATTTTGATGACATGTCTAATGGAAACACCACCTAAGTTACTATCTATACATCCAGAGCATATAAGTTATACATTTCTGAAATCAAAAAGAAACCTAGAATTTAAAAATGCAAAAATAAGAAAAATATAAATTATAAGAAAATTTCTATCAATATTTGACACTTTGAAAGACACTTGGTTTTTTTACTTTAATATTTTTGAAGATCTTTCTAGCTCACATATTAACAGATATAATACGGGGGGGGGTGGCATTTATAATGAAACACCCTGTACGGTACTTCCAATAATGCAAATCCAGTAATACAAATAAAAACCAATATATCGTTTTTCTAAACCCAGAAACAATTAAAATAAACAGCTGCTTATTCTGGCAAATGATTTTAAAAAAATACCATTTACAATTTATTCTTGGATATTCTCATGTCGCTAAACATTTATTTTTAATTATCTCAGGTTTGAGATGAAAATTTATCTAATTTTAATAGTTTATTTTCCCATTTTCCTATTTATCTTTTGTGATCTTTATCGTATCTAACTAGTTATTTATCTGTATACAATTAGCTTAAGGCTACTGCGAACATAAGGGGAATCAAGTCCAATTTACTCTCCGTGCCGTACTACCGAGGTGGATTCGAAGCACACTGCAGTGTTATCTTTTGGAAATTGATTTTGTTTTTATTATTTTGTTTTATTTCTGCCTTTCTCGAGAAACAGATTGACAAGTTCTTAAGTGAAATAATACATTTTTAAAACTAAAAATGGATGTCCACAAAGTTGCCGAATAAGTGCAGATAGTCAAATGGTACTATCAAGGCAGATCATTGAGACTTATTCAAGAACTTTTTTTGGAGAATTTTGTAAATCGCCCAGAACCTAGTTATCAACGGTTCATAGGTTTGTGCAGAATTTTGAAAAGTTTGGTTGTGTAGCGCCAAAAAACCATAAAAAACCCACTGTTTTGAAAGACGAGCAGGAAGTACGAGTTGTGATGATTTGCTCTGCAGTGGAGAAAATTGAAAGTGAAGATGATGATGAAGATGAAAGCACTTTTCCATTATTGAATCGTCATAACCCAACTCACGTTAAATATTGGTCGAGGGAAAATTTTCATTTTTTAAAAATGTTTGGGGGGTATTGTAGAAGAACACGTAATTGGGCCATTTTTTATTTACGGGTATTAGAATGGTCCTAGATACTTAGATGTACTGCAGCAGCATATTATGGTTTCAACAAGATGGTTGTCCCACTCACAATGTTGGCCTTGTTAGGGAATAACTTGATAATGAATTTTCTAATCGGGTTATAAGTACAAGAGGAACTATTTTATGGCCAGCTCGATCACCTGATCTTGCTCCTAGTGGCTTCTATCTGTGGAGATATATCAAAAATAAAGTTTACGGGCATGAAAGGGCTAATAATTTGAAAGACTTCGGATTAAAATTGAAGAAGCTTTTCAAACTATCACCCCTAACATGCTTGGAAACGTTAGAAGGGGTTTTTATAATAGGATCGGATATTGTCTAACCGAGCAAGGAGGACTTTTCGAATATTTGCTCTAAATTTTTTTTGACTGGGAGAATCTCTTTGGTTTTTAGAATGTTTATTTTATTTTGAGAACTTGCTTTTATTTTGTTTCTCCTTATTATTTTCATTGTATCACGTTGTTAGTGATAAATCTGAGCAGTTGAAAATAAAACGCTCGAATTTATCAGTGACAAAAAACAAGAAAATTACGTTATACAAATTTGCATATTTATTGACCAAATTCCACTCCACATAGCACCGTGGTTAGAGGCGTACTAAACATAAGCCGCGAACGGCGGCGAACGGCGATCGCAAGCCTGAGTGTTGGTTGCTCCACTGATAGGTGTGCGGTGTCCCTGCATGTACGTACACTGGCAAATTGGACTTCTTCCGGCCTATGTTCGCAGTATCATGAAGCAGTCTGTATAAACTTTACACTCATTTAATTGGTTGAGAATAAAGAATTTAATAAGAACTTAGAAAAAAACGAAGCTTCTTGATACTACGGAGGTTAATTATCTGAAAAATATATTTTTCAGGTTAATGGACTAGAACATTAGATCTTGAAGGCCTGGTAGTAATGAAATTAAAAAAGGAAAATGTTTTTCGTCATCATGCTACTATTTTTTCATGGACGTGAAATTTACCTCTTAAATAATAAAACTTTAAACACTTACCTAAATCCATCTACTCTTATATTTTTGTACCACTTCTTAAGAACAGGTGAACTCTGATAAACCTCATTGAGCTAAAAAAAAATAATTTTATTAACTTTTCTGACAGTAAAAACAAAAAAATATTTCTGTACATTCAAAAGAAAAATTGAAATAATAGGGTTAAGGGAATTTCCGACTAGCCAGTCAAACCCGGTTCTCTTTTTAGCTTAGTTGGTAGAGCACTAGATTGATATTCTAGAGGTCCCAGGTTCAAATCCTGGTCTAGTGAAATCTTTTTTCTATGCCACAAATCTTTTTTCTATATATTTATAAGAACTCTAAATATGTTCCTTTATTTTAAAAATATTTTTGTAGATTTTTTTTTGAAGATATTTTATTTATAAAACTAACCTGATCTTCTACAGCGTTGGCAAGGTCCTGGTATTCTTGGGTATTCCTATCTAAATACTCCGGCTTCCAATTCCATTTTTCATTGTCCAAGATTTTAATTGTACCTGCTAGCTCACATAATTCGTTGCAAATTCCTAAAAATAACAACAATAAAACTGTTATTTGACGGCTTTTTAACGTAGTATGTATGATGTGGTATAAGAGAAGTTCCACTCAAAAATATTTCATGTGGCTTTTATTAGTTTAATAAGTCCATATGATGAGCCGACGCTAGTTACCCAGGGAGAAACATCGTTTAATCATTTCTCTTTTCGCTTTGGTCTTTTATGTGTTCCTTATGGGATGCTCATCCAAGTTTGTATTTTCGTTATTTCCACCCAAGATCTTTTGATCTTTTGTTTTTTAGTTTCTTTTCGATTGAATTAACTTATTTGGAGGGTTTTTAACTTCTTTTTTGTTTTATTTGCCTTAGGAGCATAATCCTACTGGAAATATTAACACGCCAGGATGAATCCGTATCAGGTAACTTGGATAAGTACCAGTGCGGAACGATGTCTATTTGTGAGTGATTTAAAGTTGGAAATCAAAGTGTATGATGGTGTTTAATGATGTATAGTAGAGGGTAACCAGTGAAACCACTGATGAGCCCAACCTGGTTACCCAAGGCGAAACATCGTTTAATCATTTCTCTTTTCGCTTTGGTCTTTTGTGTGTTCCTTGTGGGATGCTCATCCAAGTTTGGATTTTCGTTATTTCCACCCAAGTTCTTTTGATCTTTTAGTTTCTTTTCGGTTGAAGTAACTGATTTAGAGATTTTTTAACTTCTTTTTTGTTTTATTTGCCTTAGGAGCATAATCCTACTGGAAATATTAACACGCCATTTAATCATTTCTCTTTTCGCTTTGGTCTTTTGTGTGTTCCCTGTGGGATGCTCATCCAAGTTTGTATTTTCGTTATTTCCACCCAAGATCTGTTGATCTTTTGTTTTTTAGTTTCTTTTCGGTTGAATTAACTGATTTGGAGGGTTTTTAACATCTTTTCTGTTTTATTTGCCTTAAGAGCATTAATAAAATTAAATATTGACTAAATATTGACACGCCAGGACGAATCCGTATCAGGTAACTTGGATAAGTAGTTGGAAATCAAAGTGTATGATGGTGTTTAATGATGTATGGTAAAGGGTAACCAGTGAAACCACTGATGAGCCCACGCTGGTTACCCAGGGCGAAATATCGTGTAATCATTTCTCTTTTCGCTTTGGTCTTTTGTGTGTTCCTTGTGGGATGCTCATCCAAGTTTGAATTTTCGTTATTTCCACCCAAGATCTTTTGATCTTTTGTTTTTTTTTCGGTTGAAGTAACTGATTTGGAGGTTTTTTAACTTCTTTTTTTTTAAGTCCAGAGTTGTGATGGAAAACAAATAAAATCTTTTTGTACTGGGTATTTCAGGAAGATAGACCTTCGCTGTTTTTATGTTTAGCGGCTCGATATGAAGTACATTTTGAAAAAGAGCTTCATATTTTGGTAAAATTGAAATTTTAATAGGATATACCCTTTTCGAGGCCCCCATAAAAACTAGGATTGTTAACTAAATTGTTATTAAAATTGAATAAACCGTTTAACAAAGTCTGTGTTCAAAAATACATAAAACTAGTTCCCTGTGAACAGTTAAGTGTTGTGTGAACTGCCTTTTAATATGTGGGAGGGTATTTTAAATTAGTGAGTTTATTAAATAAGGAAAATCTTAAACCAAAACTTAATGGCTGCACCCAGTATTTTAAAATTAAAAAGTGGCGTAAAAAATGCATGCAACTTTTTGATAAAATAATTTTTTATGAAGCTCTTTGGAGCCAGCTCTGCCGCTTTTATATTGGCGAAAATATTTCATCAAAAGAATTTGAATTTTTATTTAAGTTGGCTGGGTCTTGGAAACAAAAAATATGTGTAAAGTGTATTCTTACTATCTATGAAGCTATTTTGACATTATTATCTTAACAATAAAAACGGTATTAAAGAAATACGATAGTATATATTACTGTTAATATATACTGCACAGGTATTTTTATTCAAAATTTTAAATTTGTTTTAGGTATATTTTAAAAATTAAACAGATTTAAGTATAGGTCAGGTAAAATAACGTACAAGAATCAAGAGATTTGAAAAAGTTTCTAATTAAATAAGAAAAATTATGCTATTTCCATTAATTTTCTTGTTCCGGCTGCTGTACTATAAAACTTGTGAAGTTCATTAGGTACACAAGAAACCTTCTTGAATATTTCATGTTATTTTTTTTAGTTTAATGAATCCACAGTTTTGACGGCAAATAACCTTTAAATTTATGGAAACTCTTTTTATACCCAGTGTTTCAGCTAATAACTGTGTATGGTTAGGGTATGCTATTATAAAATAAATGCAATTACAATTTCGAGAAAATTCTAAATTAGTCAAAATTGACTTTAATTAACCCATAAAAAACGTCCGGTGTGTAGTCGATCAAAATCAAACTTTTGTGTGGTGTAAAGAAAATATTAAAACTTTGATAGCAAAATTCGTACCTGGCGTGGTTGGCCTTGGTGTAGTAGTTGTAGTAGTGGTTGTAGTCGTGGTAGATGAGACATCTGTTATGACATCTGTAGTTGAAGAACTAGCCGTTGCCGCTCGGGCTGCTTCCAACAGTTTTTCTATCGATATCGGTGTAGTTGACGGTGTAGGCCAGCCTGTGAATTCAGTAGTTGCCCTAAAACAAAATATAGTAGGATCTATTAAAGAAAACTTGAATAACGAAAAAAAATGTTATGTTGTAACTTTTTTGGAGTAGTATTTTAAAAGAAAATATAGAAAAGTACAGAATTTTAAGCGTATGCAAACCAAAATAGAGCATCAAAAAGAAGGAAAATTGGAGCAAAATGGTATAAAAAAATGTTTAGCATTTTAAAGACCGACCAGGAAAAAAAAACTTTTGCACTTTTATCAGTAAAGTGAAGGATAAAAAGTGTACTTTTTATCCCTAAGATGCAAAAAATAAATTTTAAATACCTCGATGGCCAGCCTTTATGAATCGTTGGCACCGAAGGCCTAACCTCATCTTGAGTATCGCTATATTTTGGCGTAGTCAATTTTGGAGTTTTCCTGTTCTTTTGACCTGGAAACACCAATTTAATTTGTTTCTTTTCACCAGCCCCAACAGATTTTAAAGTTGTGCTTCTCTGTCCTAAATTTTCTGTGTTATTGTTGCCTCCTAGCTTAAAACCTGGTGGGAGCAGATTAGATAAAATATTTTCGGAGCTGGAGTTTTTGCTTTCTAAGGTTCCGTTAAATCCTGGCGGAAGTAGTGCGCTGATGTCTTTGTTTATTTGTTCTGTATCATCTAAAATTAAAAAACCAAAAGTGTTATTAGTTTAAAAATATATATATATATATATATATATATATATCGCCACATTTTTCAGCAGATTTAACAAGCACTTTATACTAAATTCAACCTCAACTTAACTATTGTTTATCTTGGTACCTTTTGGTTTTTCAGTAGTAGTAGTAGACGTTTTTGGCCCCTCTGTGGTTTTATATCCCCCTTTTTCATATTTTCTTTGCTTATATCCAGCGGGTAAAAATTTGGATACGTCGTCAAGGACAGTTGGAGGAGGTTTATTAGTTGTTCTTGATAATTTGTATCCTGGAGGTAGAAATTTGGTAACATCTGCGTCATCTTTAGTAACTTTAAGGGGAGAATCAGTCTTGCTTTCTTTTTGGTTTTTTGATGCTTTGTAACCTTCAAGAAAATTAGTCAGTATAACAATACTAAATGACCGATGTCTTACCTTAAAAATTGTCAAAGATAGATGCATCTAAGATTTGTTTAGACCAAAAGAGAGGCTCGGGAGCTTTAACAAAATGTCCGAGACACAAGTTATATGTTAACGTGATTCACAGTTATGACTTCACAAAAACGGATAATTCTCTATATCGGAACCGAAAGACCATAAAAATTTTTTGTTATCACTAAGTACTAACTGGAACCTCAAGAATAAATTAAATTTAAAATTTTTCGTAACCTTTTCATAAATCTGCTAGAAGCATTATTTTATAGTTTTCTGCCGACTTTAGTCATTTTTTTCCAACTTTTGACATATACATGACAAACAAAATAATTCTCACTAAAATCAAGACAGTTGAATTTTCTACAAAACAAGCATATAAAAGTGGTAGCCCATCTAAGAGCAATTGCAAGTTTGATTTTGGAAAATATATAGATTTTTGTTTTTTCTGTAAAAATCTGTCTAACCATTACCCTCTCCACATAGGCCAATCAGCTCTTATCGTTTTAGTGTCCTTTTATCCACCTTCGCCGCCATTTTGACAGAAAACTAATGGATTATCTGTCAATTTTGAGTGAAAATGGCGGCGAAGGTGGATAAAAGGACACTAAATCTGTATGAGTTGATCGGCCTATCTGGAGAGGGTACTGGTCTAACTTATGTATCATAATTTGACAAAAACTGTTTAATCGTAAATTATGGTCCGACAAGCTCTCACTAAAATAAGATAAAATTAACTTTGATATGTCAACACAATGGCGAACTAGAATAGGCTAAGTTCTCGAAAGTAATACTTTATCCAGTTTTTTACATAAGTACTAACTAATTGTTAGTACTAACTAATTATTATTATTTTTTGTAATTTTTTTTTTGAACAAGGTAATTTTTTTTTTGAATCCGGAAAATTTTATGCCCAATTTTTTTTTTTAGAATTCCTACGTTTTATATATATAAATAATTTTTTTATATCAAAATGTATGTTATTGAGCTTATATATGTCAAAACTTTATATAATATATCACTGTCACTGTTCAGAAATCACACAAATTCTGTCTTCTCAAAAAAGTTTATGGGTGCGCGTAGTAACAATTTAGCGTTGTCGTAAAACTAGTTTTGAATTTGAATTTCTTTAAAATATTAAATTTACAAAATTTTCTTACAACCTTAGTAAATAAAGCAATAAAAAAAAATCACCATTTTCCGAAATTGTGACGGAAGCCGTCCGTGGACCGTAACATACGGTTTAAAGGAAAATTTTGTTGTCTGAAATTCTCAAATGTATTTTGTTTTGCACATATATGAAATTGTCAAATATATTTTATTTTACACATATAGATTTTCTTAAAAAACAAATAAAATTAAAATTATTGAAATTTGTCTGGGATATCTTATAATATAACTATCAAACTGGATGATATAGAGGGCTTTTTTAAAAGCTTAGAGATTTCTGTCTGTTTTAACAAAACTAAAAATCTTAGATGGATCCAAGTTTAAAGTTCTTTAACATTTCTTGGTGCTTAGCCACCAGACTAATAGAAATGTATATAAATGTAAACAGATTATTTTTATACTTTTGTGGTGGTTGATAATAACTTAAGATAAGCTACACTTTTATATAATTATACTTTTATAGTCCGTTCTCTAAAATTATTTATGGCTAATGAAATTTTAGTTTTAACGTCTACATTAAACCCTATACGGTTTTCAGATAAGTGTATAAAATTTACCTGGAGGCAAAAATTTGGAGACGTCATCTAAAACCGTAACAGGTGGTTTACTAGTTGTTTTAAATCCCTTATAACCAGGAGGCAAAAACTTTGAAACATCCTCTAACACAGTTACTGGAGGTTTTCTTGTAGTCGACTTTACTTCTTTGTAACCTTAAAATTCAAATACCAAAAATTAAAAAGGTTTAAAAATATAATAGCTAAACAATAATAATAACAATAATAAGGATGAAGACAAGGATGCTTACATTACAAAAATAAGACCATTTAAAAGAAAGTTTTATCACCAACCTGAAGGTAGAAATTTGGAGACGTCATCCAAAACTGTTACTGGAGGTTTTTTTGACGTAGCTTTGGGTTCTGGTGTTGATAAATTAGAAACATCGTCTTGAATTTTTTCATCTGTTTTTGCTTCTGTTCTGTTTATAGGTTGATATTCAGGTAGCCTGGTTGTATCTTCTAGCTGCTTTCTAGTTATATTAATAGAAGAGTTGTTTTCCTGAGATTTAGCTCTGGCAAGAATTTGGCCAAGTAGGCTGTTGACGTCTGGTTTTTCTTCCTTTTCTGGTTTGTAGCCTGCGGGCAGTAATTCGCTTATGTCTTCTTTAAGGACAACATTTGGTTTACCTAAAAGAGAGGCGATTTTTTTTTATTTTACATTGCATAATGTCGGAGGTTTAAAACAAAAAAAACCAACTTCGACTATTAAGACATCACCCTAATTGCTACGAAAAATGTGTTATCCTAGATTCCATCATGTGTGTGATTAGTCAAAAATCAAGTTTTTTATTTTGTACTCCTAGTATTTTTGCAATCAAAATATCAACGTTTAAATTGCTTGTGCCAACTTCCCAGTAACCAGAAAATTTTAATATAGAACATTCAGAAAATTTCTGATATAAAAAAGTTAAAAATAGGTGTTAAATATCTTATCAAGGCTTAATTCTAAACTTGTTAAAGAAGTTATGCCTTTAACTCTAATAATACTATATTACTGACTAGATAACCATACCAGCATGTTAAGTAAAAATTAATTTTAAACTTTCACCTTCATGGCTTCTAAGAGAGCACAAACTCTTTATTATCGTATAAAAAAATTAACTGGCATCAAAACTTACCAGGGTACTATCAATTTAACAAATAACAACGAGTTAATTCGCCACTTAGTAAAGTCGGGCTATTAAAATGCGACTTGCTTCCACTCTCTAAAGTTCGGCAAGTCACATTCTATCTCCCAACTTAACTAATTGGCGGCTCAACTTGTTGTCTCAAATGACCATAACGCTCGTTGGTAAATAGAAAACAAAGAATCTTTTATTTAAATCTTGTTAGTGTGCCAAGCACTTATAAAGATAAGTCAATCACAGCTTGTGGGCTGTGTACTCTGATCGGTTTTCAAATACATACGTTCACAGGGATAAACTATGAATAGATGGCGCGCAACGTCTACCTATAACCTAATGATTTTAACTTACCTTTAAATGGTTGGTCGCCTTGAGGTAAATCCAAATCACCTTTAACAGCATCGGTCGTAGTAATCGTCTGTAATTTCTTAAACCTTTCTTTAGATCCAGGTCTAGATGTAGTGGACACTCTGTGAGCAGGTGAGTATTTTCTTATCTTAACTGATGGATATGGATCTTTGGTAGTTAGGGGGGTTGACGCAGTGGTCACTTCTACCGTAGTCATTTCTCTGTCTGGCATTCCATTGGCTGCGTTGATAACGGCGATGTTGTCGGTTTTAAACCCACCTTTAAGAAATCAAACATTTCTTAGTTATCCTCCTTCTATAAGTCTTCTCAACGGAAACCCAACCTTACCCAAATTGCAATAAATTACCGTTTTAAGCTCAATTTCAAATCATTGGTAAAACATTAAATATTCGGTTTCGAATATAGTATTGTATTGCAAATTTTGGTAGAGTAAGACAAACCCTTTTTTTTGTTACATGACAAAAAATAATAAGCGACACAATACTGTTGATGGTAAAAGTGTTTTCTTCAAAAAATTCATAAAAAATTTAATATACATGTTAACTATTTAACTGTGTTAGGAATTCATGTTAACTATGAATTATACGTTAATAAAAATTATTTTAAATGCCTAAAAAGCAGAAGAAGAATTTTAAGGTTACCTGTTAGTAATCCGCTAGCAACATCGCTTTCTACTCTCTCTAGTTTCTCAATTAAACTCTCGGTAGAGGTCCTAACTTTAGTGGAAGTTTCAACTTCTGTGAAAGGTTCTTTGCTGATCGTCTGAATGGTGGTATCTATTTCTTTGGAGGTTTCGTATTCTATAAAAGTATAAGCTGTGATAGTGAAGAGAGAAAGAATAAAATTGTGAGCTTAGAATTTCTCAGTGTCAGAATTAAATAATATTCGTCGAGGACACATGCCTTACCTAGATGCTGTGCAGATGCCGAGCTTGGAGTAGGTACATCATGTTCATTAAGCAGTTTGATACGCTCATCTTGGATTATTCCTTTTGGCAGATAACGAGCACCAGAGATACTCCTGCTCGTTTGGACCTACAAAAATATGACCAATTAATTTTGACGCAGCGCACAGTACTTTTTACTATTAATATTAGTATGATAAGGTTTCTTTTTAATTTTTTCATTCCTATCTGATAAAGAAAAATAACCGCGATAACTTTTGTAAATAAAGTTTTAGCTCCTTTTCATCTCTCTTTAAGAAATTCTCGTATAGTACTCGAATTCTTGTAAAAAATTTCAATTCAAATCTCGAAGTAAATTACATAAAAAAAAATACGGACTTTTTATCAGTGGCAGGATCCCCTCAACATTTTTAAAACAGATTTAGGGTTTAAAGTAGGATCTCTTGAAAGTGCGGGCCGATACCCATTGTAACCAAAGAGATTCTTAATTTTTATTTTTGACTTTTTACAGAGCCGCATTCGAGTTAGGGTAGTCACGCAAAACACAACCCTCTCAAATGAAGTAAACCTTATATATTGTTACGTCTCCACATTCTTTACCCATAAGTAGATAATTACACATTCACTGATATGTTTTTGAAAGTAAACGTTCTAATCATTATTTTAACATTAAGCATTAACCTTTCTAATGTAAACATCTTAATATAAAAACAAACGCACTTTTTCTTTCAGGATAGTCGTATAGATATACCAGTCAGTCTGTTCTTAGGTTTAGAAGTAGCAAGAGCTACATAGTTGTAAGCCGTAGTAATAAATAAAGTTTTTTAAAAAAGTGATTTTCTGGTGGTGATCATTTAACTGGCGCTGCGAACAGGATAGCTACAGCTCTTCTTTATTGGGATACCATTGCAAGAGTGTGGTTCTCAAGCCTTTAGTAGCTATCCTACGGGAACTGGTTCATCAAGAGACCGCAGTAGTGAAAACGATCCTCCTTTATTGGGCAACCATTGTGACGGATCCCACGCTGTTTCCCATTTTCCAGAGGAAAAATAGGCCAATTTTCCTCAACGAACCCGACGCACCAGAAGACACGAAGAATACAGCCTACGCTTACCTTTTGCGGAGAAAACCACATGAAGATCTTTATCGGAAGCCCGTTGCTCTTCCTGTAAGTTTTTTGCTGATTATTCGTTAAAAAAACTTCTTAGATTAGGTAGTTATTAAGAAAACAATTTTTCATGACTGATGAAAATATTGAAAATTTAGCAAGTTTTCTAACTCAATTAAAACTAGAAACCCCTTCAAATAATAATCAAGTAGTTTGTAAGAGTACAAAAATGGAAGAATTTAAATTATTAGCCTCATACCTCCCAACATTTGACGGAAAACCGGAACATTTAGAGTCTTTTATTTTAAAAATAGATAGGTTTTATAATAAGTTTAAAGTACAACACTCAGAATTAACAGAATATTGCATAGGCTCGCGAATTGTAAAAGATGCGCAAGACTTTTTACTTTCACGACCAGACCTGACCACCTGGCCAACAATTAAAACTGCTCTCAGAGAAAAATACGGAGATCCCATCTCTTATCAAGTTCTCATGCAGGAAATAAATTATTTTTCTAAACTTAAAAACGAAAATAACATGGACTTTTTCGGTAGACTAAAATCATTTTTAAACCGAGTTCATTTAAAAATCCATGCTGAAGTTAGCGACGAAAACATTAAAACAGCTTTTATTTCTCAAACAAGTTATCAAGCAGTAATAACTTTTATGGCAAATGTACCACCAAATTTACAAAATATTCTTATTCAACAAAAACCAACTACTCTCGATTCGGTGTACACACTCTTAACCGAATTTAATTTACTCGAATCACAACTTAGATTTACAACTCAACACACCCCATTAATTAAAAACCACAATCAAAACGTTATACAACCTGCAAAACTTAATGTACCACACAGATTTCAGCAAAACCAACCATCATTTTTCCAGCAACCATCATTTTCACAATTCTTACCCAGACCTACATTTGCACAACAACTAAACCCAAATGTTAGACCCCAACAGTTTCCGCAACAAAATAATAACAATAATGTATGGAAATCTCAACCAATACCAATTCAACCCCGACAATTACCTCCCAGACAATTCCCTACTAATGCACAAGTTTTCGGCAAACCCCAAAATGTTTTTCACCCCAGAAATGCAATTCCAGCGAGAGACACCCCACAACCTATGTCCACATCCACTATTCTAACAAATCGACAACGTCAAATGCATAATATTGAAGTACAAGATAATAATCTTTCCTTCCCTACATGTGAAAATTTTGAAAATTACCAGTACGAAAACCAAAACTTTTCACAAGAAAATTTAGAAGACAGTTTCTCAACACAAAATGAATTATACCCAAATTTTTACGAAATCCA
Organism: Oxystoma pomonae; assembly: GCA_963921995.1. NCBI lineage: Eukaryota > Metazoa > Arthropoda > Insecta > Coleoptera > Brentidae > Oxystoma > Oxystoma pomonae. Next base: position 95,151,001 of record OY998165.1, read on the forward strand.
AAACGAACCTCAATCAGACGAAATACAAAATTTTTCCAACCTGCCTCACGATCCACCATTGACTTAAATAACATTTGTTTAAAAACAGAACTTCCTTATCTTTATTTACCGCAAAAACAAATTACAGTTTTAATAGACTCTGGAGCATCCGACTCAATAATAACTCCAAAAATTGCAAGCCTTTATCAAAATCAAATTTTTGAAGAACCCTTTCAAGTAATAGCATGCCAACAAAAATTCGAAGCAAACAAAAATCTAAATTTGCAACTCTTATCTGACTTTGGAATAAAGAAAAATTTTAAAATGAGAATCTTGGATTGGCATAAACATTTTGACGCCCTTATAGGAACTAGCGATTTAGAAGACTTAAAAGCCATAGTAAATTACCAAGAAAAAAACTTAATAATAAATAATATAAAAATCCCCTTTGCTAATATGTATAATCAACCCCTTGAAAAATCTATAAGAAACTACAATAATTTATTAACTATTCCTGTTGACTATTATAATGGCGATGCAATTCTCCCATCTTTTCAAATCGGAGATTATATAATTCCCGACACTCTAATCAAAGTGCAAAATGGCCTTTGCCATTTACCAAAACCCCATTCAGAAATTGAAGTAAATTTTCTTGAACGAATGCATGTAATTCCCCAAGAACATTTTGAACTTAAAAATCCGCCAAAATCTTTCCAAAAAAATGAAGTAATCCAACAGTTAAGATTAAATCATTTGTCAGAACTAGAAAAAATCCATATCACCAAATTGTGCAAAGAATTTTATGATGTCATGTATTCAGAAAATTCTGATCTAACATTTACAAATCAGATTAAACATTTTATTAGGACCACCAACGATCGCCCTATTTACGTAAAATCTTTTAGACACCCACCTACAATGAATATAGAAATACAGAAACAAATACAAAAATTACTCGATAATAAAATAATACGACCCTCTATTTCCCCTTATTCAGCCCCTGTATGGATTGTACCAAAAAAAACTGACGCATCTGGCATAAAAAAATATCGAATGGTCATAGACTATCGACAATTAAATACACAAACAGTTGAAGACAAATATCCTTTACCCCGAATTGACGAAATCTTGGATAATTTAGGCAAATGCAGATATTTTACAACCCTTGATTTAGCCCAAGGATTCCATCAAATTGAAGTTGATCCCCAATCAATAGAAAAAACTGCTTTTACTGTTAATCATGGTCATTTTGAATACTTAAGAATGCCTTTTGGTTTAAAAAATGCCCCGGCTACATTTCAACGCATGATGGATGAGATTTTACGCGATTACCTTTACAAATTTTGTTTTGTTTACATGGATGACGTCGTTATATTTTCAAAATCCCTTGAAGAACATTTAGTCCACTTAAGAAAAATATTTCAAAAATTCCGTGACGTAAATCTTAAGGTACAACTTGATAAATCTGAATTTTTGCAACAAGAAGTTCAATTTTTAGGACACATAATCACACCCGAAGGAATTAAACCAAACCCCAATAAAATCGAAGCTATAACCAAATATCCATTGCCCAAAACAAGAACCGAAATTAAATCTTTTCTCGGATTAATTGGTTATTACCGAAAATTTATTAGAAATTTTGCAAAAATAACAATACCATTTACAAAATGTCTACGAAAAGATACGAAAATAAACCTTAATGATCCCCAATACCTAGAAGCTTTCGAAAAATGCAAAGAACTAATTACGAACTCTCCCGTACTCCAGTACCCTGACTATTCAAAACCTTTTAAATTAACGACCGATGCTTCCAACGTTGCCATAGGTAGCGTCTTATCTCAAAATGAAAAACCGATTGCTTACTATTCTCGAACACTTAACACCGCCGAACGCAATTATTCCACAATTGAAAAAGAGCTCTTAGCCATTATCGATTCAACCAAACATTTTAGACCCTATCTCTACGGACAAAAATTTATTGTTGAAACTGATCATAGCCCCCTTGTTTGGCTCTCGAAAATAAAAGAACCAAATTCGCGTTTAATTAGATGGAAATTAAAATTAGAAGAATTTAATTTTGAAATAAAATATAAAAAGGGAAAAGAAAATCTTGTTGCTGACGCGCTTTCTAGAATCGAAATAAACAATGACGAAACCGAATCAATTGCTCCCAACATAGGTGACGATGTTGCCAATCCCGATGATTTTATACTTCCTGAATTAAACGAAGATAACCAATCAGACATAACTGTCCATTCAAATCAAGACAACACCGGAAAATATTTACCGATTTCTGAAAGTCCTTTAAATTTTGCACAAAATCGCTTAGTTATCGATTATGGAAAAAATTATTATTGTTACCACTCTAAACCCTTTAATAAAAATCATTATTCTTGTCGTGTCCAAAAAGAAAGGGAACTAGAGCACTTAAACAAAATTTTATTAGAAATTATACGACCCGACACTACCTTCGTAGTATTTATCCCCAAAGAAGATCTAAAACAAAAGTTTCAAGATATCGTAAATTGTCAGTTAAACCCTACAGCTAAATTAATTTTTGCCACTAAATACCTTGAAGACATCATTAACACAGAACAACAAAAACAAAAAATTGAAAATTATCACACTAAAAATCATAATGGCATAAATGAAACTTATCAAACACTTAAAGAAAAATATTACTGGCCAAAAATGCGAGATACTATTCAGGAATACATAAATCAATGTGATATTTGTTTACAATCAAAATACGAAAGAAATCCCTACCACATATCTTACCAAGGACCCCTACTAAGCGAAAAACCATTTAAAACTATTTTCCTAGATACCTTTTCCACTCAAAGCTGCAACTTTTTAACAATAATTGACTCATTTTCAAAATATGCTCAGGCTTATCACATTCAAGACAAAAATGGAATTTCTGTCTTAAATAAACTTAGACATTATTTTTCGCACCATAATACTCCAGAAAAAATAGTAGCTGATTCTGGTTTAGAATTCAAAAATAAGACAGTACAAGAATATTGTAAACTTTTTAACATTGAGATACATTTTACTACCCCCTACAACCCTACCTCAAACAGCTTAGTTGAAAGACTACATTCTACTCTTGTTGAAAAATTAAGAATATTAAAATTGCAAAACCCTCACGAACCAATACCAAACTTAATGACATCAGCCATCTTGATATACAATCAAAGCAAACATTCAACCACTGGTTTTACACCTTTTAATCTAATTTATGGACCCTACATGAATGAACCCATAATTAACCATGACTTAACTCTTTACGAGCAATATAATGAAAAACGGAAAAACGAAGTTTTACCCTTTATAAACGAAGTGTACCAAAATACCCTTCGAAAACAACAAGAAAATACAGAGAAAAGAAATAATAAACCTAATGAGACATTAGAATTGGCTCAAGAACAAATTGTTTATAAAAAACAAACGAAACCAAGTAAAATTAACCCCAAATACATTCCCTTAAAAATTACTAAAATAAAAAATAACACTTTAACTGGAAAAACACCAAACAGGCAAAAAGCGAAAATTCATGTCAGAAATATTAAAAGAATAAGAAAGAAACCTAAAAAAGATGTTTCATTACAGGAGCCTCCTGACCCTTCTGACAACCCTCAACCAGGCCCTTCAAGTACATGAAGTTCCTACTACAGGGTATTACAATGAAAAAATCGATCAAGCCTTAGTTTTTGATCATAATCATAAGACATTTATTTATTTTAATCTTACACAAATTAAGTTTACTATAGCCCAACTAACAGTTACAAACGAAGTAATATTAAAATCAATCATATCTCAAAAATTAAACAATACTATTTTTCATAACAAACTAAATCATCTTAACAACCTTTTATATGACAGCTATGACATATACTCGCGTATTACGTCAGTTAACAAAAACGAAAGATACAAAAGAGGACTTTTTAACTTTCTTGGTTCAGGCGTAAAATTTATCACAGGCAACTTAGATAACGAAGATCTAGAACTAATAAACAAAAACATGAACATTTTAAAAAGCAACGAATACAAAATAATTCAAAAAATTAATGATTTCTCTTCATATGCAGGAAATATTACTCACACACTTAGCCGTGCTATTCAATCAATTAATGTTAACACCTTACAAATACACAACGAATTTGAGATAGTGAACACAGAGATTCAACTATTATTTAGCCTTCTTAATCAACAAACACAATTGGAAAATTTGCATAATTATTTGGAAAAAATATTGCGAACTATTTCTTTTGCCCATTTAGAAACTGTTAATCTCGAATTATTTTCAACTCAACAAATTACTGAACTTTGGTCATTTTTGCAACACCATTATGACGATAAAACCTTATGGTCCTTGCAGCATCTTTCGGAACTAACCTTAGTATGTAAGTCAGGAATTGTATTTTACGACGATATGATTGTATTAGTTCTTAAGATACCTATATTCACTAACCAAAAATGTAATCTAGAATTTATTTATCCTCTGCCAAACGAGCAAAATCAATTGTTAATTATACCTAGCAAATACTATTGTTCCTCTTGGTATTCAAATTGTATTGAAATTTCAAGAAAATGGATTTGCTATTCAAATATACAGTCAAACTGCACACTTAAAAATTGCACATCAGTACAAGTTCAAAACAATTTTGAAATTTCTCTTTTAACTTTCCAAAATAATCTTTTATTATGCTCTAAACAAACTCATGAAGTTTTTGAGAATTGTCAACAATTTAAGAAATTCAAAATTCCCAAATGCGCTTTACTAAATAGCAATTGCGAAATTATCTATAAAAATCAAAAATTTCTTACAAAAGATAATTTAATTGATTTTAGCACAACACTTAATACTAGCATTTTGCCAATCAACTCTACAATTAATTTAAAACTTGAACACATAAAAAGCCCAGAACTTATTTCACGGGATCTAAGTGAACCCATTTTTCTTGAAAATAGGTTTGCACATCATTCCTCCTATTTGGTTACAGTTATTATTTTAAGCATAATAAGCCTTTGTATAATATGTGCTATTTTTCTAATTAGGAAAAGAATTTATACAAAACTTTCACAACATGTAGAAAATTTTGTAACTTTTGAAAAAGTTAAGAAATATGTTCATGAGGACATGAACTTTTCTAAGGAGGGAGATGTTACGTCTCCACATTCTTTACCCATAAGTAGATAATTACACATTCACTGATATGTTTTTGAAAGTAAACGTTCTAATCATTATTTTAACATTAAGCATTAACCTTTCTAATGTAAACATCTTAATATAAAAACAAACGCACTTTTTCTTTCAGGATAGTCGTATAGATATACCAGTCAGTCTGTTCTTAGGTTTAGAAGTAGCAAGAGCTACATAGTTGTAAGCCGTAGTAATAAATAAAGTTTTTTAAAAAAGTGATTTTCTGGTGGTGATCATTTAACTATATATATATAAATTAACATTTTATTAAAAAAATAAAGAATTTCTTACATATTCGTAATCTGCATTGCACCAATAATTTTTTTTGGCTATTTAATAAATAAAATTTACGACAAATAAAAAGAAAAAACATTATTTTGTTCCCGATCACAAACGCCGTATATCTGAGACAATCAGTAGACGTTCATCCTTGATCAATCTTTGATTGCGCGTACGAAAACATGTGCCACAGTCACTTCCGCCTGTTTAGCGTATTTGCCCCCACCTAATTTTTGGAACTGTTTCCAACCAGTTATTAAACTATGGTAAAAGATAACGAATATTCGATCCCTTCCGTTCGGCCTTTTCTATAAAGCACATTCAATGTCGTGCCGCTCATGTTGCTATATCTGATATTTGGGGTTATGTTTTATTTTTGTCGTAGGTAGCTGCATTTATGCCTTTTTTTTTAGTGAAAAGGCTCCATCGTCAATGACAAAAAAGCAAAAAAACTATAGTATTCACAACAAGTCTGGCCTCTCGAATAATAAAATAATCAGTCTCCCAAAAATCCCTGGCAAAACACAAATACAAAAAAATAGCTTCCAAAACAGGAAAAAAACAACTACCTAACTTTTGAACTAATACTAACTCATTCGAAGGGTTTCTTGACGGAATCGATTACCAACTATTGATCTTAATTTCTATTTACTACAAGATCAACTCATGCAGGCCAAAAATAAATTTTGTTTACTTGTTCACTAAAAGTTAGAATACAAGATAAAAGCAAAAAATAGCCTTGGTAAAATCGGAAAATTTAATTAAATTTTTCAAGCCTTCTTATAGTTTTTAAATGGCCAACAAAAATCAGCTGCTATCTTTGTGTCGTCATCAGGTCGAAGAATGGGGCAAAATTACTAGACCGTATCTATTGTAGGGACCGTGGCTATATCTCTTTTTACATGGCAAGTCACTAAAGCCTTAGAAACATTTTAGAAGAATGCAGTGTACCATTTTGGGACTAGTTACACCGAAGCTCCAACTCGGATCAGATTATACGTTAATAAGTACAATAATATGCATTTTTTTCTACGCAATTTACACCAAAACTCTAAAAAAATATTATTTTAGTTAGCGCTCCATAAAATTTAGTTTTAATCTTTTAAATTTAAATCATTTATTTACCATAAAGCTTCTTTTTTAATCGATTTTCTAAATGCTTTTTTTTAATTTTTGCATGGATAATTTTAAATTTTAATATATTTTTAATTCTTTTGGCTATAAATAAGACTGTCACGCCAGTATAAATTTGTATAATTTGTAAAATCTAAAGTTACAGTTAAGTACTGTATTATAAAAAGCGTTAGAAAATGAAACGTTTTACCACCTCATTTTTACACAGCCAGAACGCTTCAAAATCGTTTTACAAAATGACATTTTTATCGAGAAAATGTGGAACTGCAAACACTGTTCGACGTTTCCCTTTGACATTTTTCATTTAAAAAGTTCCTCTTTTACATGCACTAATTAAAATTGCTTCTTACAGAGACTTTTATTACGTTCAGCTCCAAAAAAAAAAAGAATTAGAAAGTTGAAACTTTTATCCGAATTAAATCCTGTTTGTTTGTGAACACTTGTAAAAGTGTTTTGTTTGAAGCGTTGGCATAATTAGAACAGGGTCTGGGGGGAATTCGTCATTTATTAAAAATCAACTACCCACCTATCGCAAATTACTAAAAAATTAGGTAGATACCTATAAATTTTTACTGATTACATTAGCAACGTCACATAGCCTCTAAAATTGTGGGGAGAGGGAGCTGAGCTCTTGAACTATAAGAAAGAAGGGGAGTGGTGGCTTAGGTGTTGGGCTAGTAGTGTGTACTACGAAAAAAAATTACTTATTTTAAAACGCAAGGGCTAACATGATGTTTTTTTTTAATATTGTTTACCAAAAATTTACTTAAAATTTAAACAAATTGTAACAATTAATGATGTTATAGCGCCACTAGCAAAATTTTTGGCAAAAAAAAACGAAAATTCTTTAAAAATTTTGATCCCTTACGTTTTTTTGCAAAATAGTTTAGAAAAAGTAGATTGGGTTGGATACCAAGAAGAGATGGGTTTCGGTGGTTTACATAGATTTGTTGCCAAAATCACATCATAAATGCGTCGCAAACTTACACGTTTTGAATGCCATTGATAATAACTGCTTAAAATTAAAACTAAAGTTGTAACAAAAAAGAAAAAAGAAAAAGAAGTTAAGAAACCTCGGAATCAGTTACTTTCACCGAAAATAATCTAAAAAGCAAAGATCAAAAGATCTTGGGTGGAAAAACGAAAATTCAAAACTTGATGCAAGTATTTTAGTGGTGGTCTCAGTATTTAATGTCCATATTTTGAAAATCAGAAGGATATTTCCAAATAATTTTTGTAGTATTTCAAAGTTTTTGTAAAAGCATAAGTAAGGCGAAGCAGCAATGAACTGTTTTTCTAAAGTAAGATTTTAATTTTTTTCTATCTTTACATATTTTCAAATTCTATTTAAAAACTTTTATTATGAATAATAATCCAAGTGCTGAAAACCTTTTTTGGACTATTAATAAAAAACGAGCTTTTGCACGCGCAGATGTTACCAGTAAAGTTATTAGTAAATCAATACAATGCGTAGATTCGAATTGAGTCAGAAAATTTTCGGTGGTTGTCTCTAAACCTTAGTTGAGTATAATTACCAATATATATACAGCGTATCTCACGGACAATCGTAGATTGAAATGGTAGAAGTTCGTAGATTGGAATGGTAGAAGGAGGGTAAAGAATCCCGAAAAGATACAAGTGGAGATGCAAAAGTCTACCACACGGATGGTTCTTCTAAACTAAACAGACACGCAAAAGTGCAGGAGTGTAAGTAAAGACAGCATATCAGGAGACTTATTCATTTAGCAAACACGCTACAGTCTTAAGCAGGGCAATATTACCAAACTTTGGGTGTGGTGGAACAACATATCAACTGTCATCCTAAAGGCAAGAGTTAAGCAAACTATTTGTGAATGCTGTTAAGACATTGGGCTACCGATGGGCAAATCAGCTGCCCTTAATGACCACCGAAATAAAAATAAAAAATTCGTTCTAAGATTTTCCAGGAAGTACGTAAAAAAAATTTAACTGCGGATTTACATCTACAAACCTCTATAAAACCAGGCGCTATTTAAAATATCATCGGATAAGTAAGCATACTGCCAGTGCCAGATGACAATTGAAGTTATTATTTAGAATTTACTTCTTTTTAAAGGTTAAAAAAATTCAGACTTCCGGGAGAGGAAACCCCCCTTTTGAGGCCAGAATCCTTTAGATATCCTAATCATTATATTTGAAATTAAACCATATGCTATGGAAAGTTTAATGATAGACACTTACAGTAAATATTTCAACGCATCGGTATCGCTATATCTAACGCGTTGAAAACAAAGCCGAAAGACACTACATTTTTCATTTGTCTGTGCTATGTTTTAAATGAGATCCACTTTTATGCTAGATGTGAGGCCAGAAGAGCTGACTGCAATCGTTGCGTACGTTGGTAGATCCGTAACGTTACGTTTGGAAAGCGTTTGAAACATGCCGTAAACAAATGCGTTGAAATATTTACTTTAAGTGTCTAATAAGTAAGTTAAAAAGTGATACTAGATCTACGCATGCCATTTAAATGGCGCACGCTTAAAATTCCTTTGGCCATTTTATTGCCACATTTTTATTCTGTACCAGCCTAATCTATACTACCTTGAGATTTTGATTAGGTATAATATAATTGGATTCACAACCGGGCGTTAAATTGCACTTTAACGCCCGCATGTTAAAGCGTATTAAAGCACTTTAACGCCCGTGGGCGTTAAAACAGTACTTTAATGCCTGTGGGCATTAAAACTTATTTTAAGGCCCGCATGTGATAAACTTAGAATTTTTTTTTAATTATTTATGAAAAGCAGTCATTCTATAGTTTTTTGTAATACCCTTTTCTTGAATTTGTAGACGAAAAAATGCAAATTTTTGTTTCAATAATTTTTATTAAACGAACGCAACAATAAAATTACCTATTGTAAAAAAATAATAACTATAATAATAATAACTAACATAGGGAAGACGGCTTGTGTTGTTTTACTTCTTCGTTGAAGTATGCAAGTAAGTCGTCTTCTTTTGCGATTAGGTTGCTTTCCGGAATGTTTTTACCAGTACAAAACATAATTTTTATAGGTTTTTTCGTATAGTTTTCTTGATTTGGCCGGCAAAAGATTCGTCTTCGCCTCTTCAGAGGCCATCAGTATATCTCTACGAATTACTTTTTTTTCAAATTCCATAATATATAAAAATAAAAATAGCGATTAAAACGCAACATTATTTGTAATGATGACTTTGTTGATATGGTTGCTAATGACAAGCAACTGTTTGTGTCTCAGATTGCTTGATCGAGAATGACAGAAATAACCATACAACAGGACACTGTCCAATACTTAACTATTTGTCAACTGGTGATTTATCTATTGTCAAAATATTAGAGAGATTTTGACACCAAAAAAAAAATCTTTTAAAATATAATATATATAATATAAAAAAAAAATATATTTTCAAAATATTTTTTTTTCCAAAAATCATGCGGTTGTGCATAAAACATTGTATGTATCTCAGTAGTAGAATGCGTTTAACACCCTCAGCGTGTAAAAACCCTTGCCTGGCGGTTTGTGTTTTTATTTCCACGGCGCGGGCGTTAAACGTCTCCTTTATGACCTAGATACATAAATAGCTATTATATTATACTTTGATTTTCTTTATCTTTTGTTTCACATTGTAACCATGCAATTATTAGGTGCTATGATGTATTTCAGATTTAGTTTCATAAATTTTACAAATCAGTAAGAAGAATTTATAGCAGCTAGTAGCATCAATTATCATTAATTTAACATTAAGAAAAATGGTTTTAATATTAGAGCGCTCCCTGAAATCCAGCAAATTTAATCCAATTTGCCCAACAATTTTCTAAAAATAAAGTTTTCTTATTCAGTTAATAATCATAGCGAATTCCACTATTTCGCACAGAATAAGGATTTGTTTGCGATACTTGTAGTATATTGATATTTCCTTAAAAATAAATCTAAAATATATTCTTTAATTGATTGATCAGCACTGCATTGGATTGATGATGACTGGAACAGCACACTTTTTTCTAATGATTAATTTACTCTAGAAATGAATCTGTAAGGATAAAATATGCGCTTCTCCCTTTTTCACAGACTTTTCTTAAAGGTCTCTTAACTAAAAGTCTTATTAGCAATAATGGAAAAAAAATTGTTAAAGTTTTGGTATTTTCTCTTAAGATTAAGGACCAATAAAAAATACCGATCTTTTAAATATCTGTTATATCAGATATTACTAGATCACCGTTATCTCTACATAATTATTTTTTTCCAAGCTTAGGCTAAAGACAAAATCGTCGAAAGTTTGTGTAAATTTCTTTTCTAGATCTATTTTTGTTTTTTTTTTCTTTCAAACTTATATGATGGTAGCAATAATTTAAAGAACTCAACTATTTTTTTCAAAACCAACTGAAATACTATTTAAAGTTGTTGATTTAAGTTTACCTTAAAATGTGATTTTTTGAGATACAGGAAATTATTTAAATGAGAATAATATACTAGTATCGACTTATACTAACTTATTTGAGTGTGTGCAATTTCTACACTGCAAAAATTTCCGGTGCCATGGCTCAGTTGTTTATACGTTGCATCTATTTCATTTTAATTTAAATTTTTCTTTGTCCGGGTAGAGCAAGACAGTCGAATAATAAATGCTTTTTCATTCTCTATAAATCCTCAACAATATCGCTTTTTTTATAGGAGGTATTTAGTTTTATAAATATGTGAAGTCGATTTGGGAATGGTTTAAGAATACAAAAAAATTCAGCAATACTTTATTTTAAGCCTTTTCCTAATTATTTTCGTAAATTAACCAACCACATGCGGCTACCGGAATTCTCTATTTATTAAAAAATAGACTCTTGTGCAGTGCTGCAGCAGTAATAATATTCCATACTTAGAAGCTATAGAAAACGGAATTTTCCGTAAGAAATTCATTCGTTTGGAAAATCGAATACTTGTAGGTATTCAGAGATTCGAGTACCGTTTGCATCCTGATTTGCATCCGCAAGCAGGAATAAGTGTTTTTTTATTATTTTAAATGGATCTTAGCTTCGCAAATTTTATAAACTGAACAAAGAAAGCTTTAGCACCTCAAGAAAGTCAAGAAAAATCAGTAAAAATAACATTTTTAAATTTTTTAAGCCTTAAACATCTGTCTGCAGATTGCCTATTATTATCTCTAGAATCAAACAAAGCTAAGAACAAAATTGTTAACTTTGACTCAACACTTTGGCTACAACCTATTTCAGTTAAATCCTTATAGCTGCCTACCCCACATTTTACATATACTAACATTAAATAAAAGTTCCAAAGGGCAGTTGGGGTGGGACTTTTGCTTATTTATAGTGCTTTTATGTAGCTTTAGCAGAGTACAGGTTATATGCATGCTGCTAAATAATTTTTCATCATAATATAAAGAAAAATAAAGAAATTTTTGCCTTTATATTTGCATTTAAGAATATATGATAATTAAATGAGAAAAAACCGATTATTAACCCAGCTATAAGTTTATATATCATCACTGGAAAACCGGGAAAAGCGAGAAATGTCGGTAAATTTTAATCAGACCGCAGATATTAGGGACATGTCACCGAATTTTTTAAAACATGTAGAATATCAAGGAAAACCCAGGATATCTGGAAAAAAATTAAATCGACCACAACAAAATAAAACTCCTCCCATTGCAGCTAACTCAAACCACCCTTTTTTAAATATTTCAGAAAAAAAAGATTTTAAAGAATGTTCTAGTTAAATTGCTAAAATTTTTGCCGGCGCACATACTGCCGTATGGTCAATATTACTGAGAGCAAATTATTTCGGTTCTTCCTTTGAGAATACGTCATTAAAACTTAATGTTTCCGGTTCAGAAAAATAGATACAAAAATTTTACAGTCGTCTGCAAAAGTTATCTCGCATTTTAATCAGTTTAAAAAAATAGCCCAATGACATTATCTTTGCGGAACTCTGATTAACCTCAATAAAATTTTAACAATTTTAAGATATATTTGCTTATAAATACATAAATTAAAAATAACGTAGAAATATAAATTTTTTTAATCCGATTTTCCAAATTCAAAATCATTATTATTTATTAATGTTTATAGAAAAAACATGTATAAAACGAATCAATAAAATTAAAAAAAAAACTTCAGACTTGTAAAGAGAAAAAAAGACTACTACAAACTAGTGCCTCAGAACTGAGAACTAATTCGGGGTTTCAATGGTACCGCACAAAGGGGGTGTACCTCAGGAGCGGTCATATTTATATGCTTTCAGACGAAAAAAACTAAAAAAGAGGACGACCTCCTATCGTGTCACACGCTTTATTTTTTGATGTGGTTAGATGGTTAGCATGGGGCTATGGCCCCTCCTCATGGCCGCCAGTGGTGTACCCCACAACCCAAATAATGAGGTTAAAATATGTCTCCCTTGCAAATAAACCTGACGGATCCCAGCACCCAGAAACGGCTCTCGCTTGTTTTTAAATCGACACCCTCTCTACAGATATATGTTCAGAAAAATCCTATTTTCTCAAAGAGCGCAAAGTTGCGCAACTTAATTTTTTTATATTTTGAAAATAACTTATTGTACATTATATCCAAAAATTAAGACAGAAATAAAATATAATATTTTTTGCGGGCTTGCAGAGTCAAAAAAATATAAGTATTATCCAAAATTTCTTTGAACAAAATATTGGACACAATTTTGGAAAACAATATAATCTTCATAATAGTTCAAAAAAATTTAGATTCCAAACATTAAGTTGTCAGAAATTTATATAATGAGGCATAATTTTTTGTTTTAAAAGTTATAAAAGGGTTTTCAAAACTTAAGAGCCAGGACCCTCAGGGCAAATCATATTCTGAAAATCCTGGCTAAACAAAAAGTGCTAGAGGGCTGAAATTTTGCACACATACTAATTATGTGACTCCCAATTGCGCTACAGAGCCCAATGTACCAAATCTTAACTTTAGAATTTTTTTTTAAATAAAGTTTTTTTCTAAAAAAGCTCTCTGTAACGCATTTGGAAGTGAAATTATGAGGCTTGTATGCAAAATCTCATTTCTCTAGTATTCTTCATTTGGCTATGATTTTCATAAAACGAAAATTGCTATTTCGCACAATAAGGCAACCACTGTTTAAGGTATCTGAAACACTGAATTTTGATTTTATGTTCTAGATGTAAAACTTCAATTTTTAAGCGAATTTCTTATTTCAAATTCTCTTGGTTTGTCTACACTTTCATTTCAACCATAAACAAAAAATAAATAAAACTCAGATTATCAGTTTTTGTGAATGAAGTATCCTTAGTTCTGAAGGGCAGACATTTTCATGCGACTTTGTCAGTTATGGATGAAATAACCTAAATGTTAATTTTTTAAACAAACGTTGCCATATTGTAGTTGTGCTATATAATGGTATTCCCTTCTCTTAATCGATGCGACATAAAAAATATTTATAATTCTAGATATTTGTAATTATTAATCGAACAAAATACTAATAAATTTAAAAGGTGAAAAAAAAAAAATTTTGTCTCCCTAATAGTGGCCAACATCTAAAACGCGTAAGAATGGTATCTTCAATATGATTTTTTAAAACTTTTCGTCTGCGGCTCATTTAACAGATAATTATAATTTTAAAAATAAATCCACAATCGAGACTAGATTCGCCCTTACTTTTATTTAAAATACGTATTTTTTTCGTACACACTGAGTAAACCCAACACCTACAAGTCAGCCCCTCAATAAAGCCGCGATCGTCACTATTCTCCTTGAAAAATATAGGTGCACTAAAAAATTGACTGTTATTTTTATTACTTTTTATTTTGGAAATGTCAGGGAAAATCAAAGCATTTATGAGGGAAACTTAAAAGAGCGAAAAATATTATTTAGTTGTTTTTAATAAACTGTTAGGACGCCTTCCAATAATGTTGCATTTTTTGAGATTGCTAGAATCGAAAACTTTTATTTGACGTTTATGATAATATTCAAAACTCTATGTATAGCGCCAGCTTTATTATTCATCAGTACTTCCTTTTGAGTAAATTAATTGCTCTAAAATGTTGGGACTGTATAAACTTTGCTGGGGGCGTAGCGGCGCTCTGTTTAATACGGGTCACCACAGCTACATGCACGTAGTTTACTTTTCTCTTTACTTTATTGGTGGCACTGAATGTATAAAAGTTAAGTTTGATAGCTCAGTTAAGGCAGTCAGATAGCGTTTTCTTTTTGATGCACTGGTGCGCACCGAGTGCAATATTCCTATTCCATTTAATCTTCAGTCTGTGCTTGTCCTACAGAAAAGGGCCTTTAGGTTTCTTTGTCAAGTACCCCCTAGAACACACTGCAGGTCACTGTTTTTGCAAAATTATATTCTTACTTTACCCTGTTTATATATTCTTGAAACAACGTGCCTTATACATAAAAACCGTTCTTACTTTCCGCAACATCAAACCCATTACGAGGGGGGCTATTCCAGTGGCTCATACCGATATCGTTACGTAGCGAATTCGTTATCTCGGCAACACCGCGGTTTGTTTTGTTGTTTCACAATGGCCGCGGCCGTGTCAATGGAATTTTGACAACTAAACTCGCACAAAAATATAAGTTTTGATTTGATTGAGAAAAATTAACATGATTTCTTCTGCGATGGTTGCAGACATCGGGAAACAAAATACTTTTTATAATTCCTGCTGCCTAGTTTCTTCTGTGATCTTGTGTTCTCCAACCACCCGAATGGAAGACGAAAATAAGTTTACACCATATTTGGAGCCCACAAAGAACGGCACAGTAAGTAAAACTCGCTTTTGTTATGGGGAAATATTTGTTTTACTTATCCCAAACTTGTACATCACTGCTATTTTAAGCTGGGTTTATATTTTATACTCTTCTGTAAAGGGAATCGCAAGCCCTTATGATAGAATATAGATAAGCATGGCCCAACTAGTTGAGTTTATCACCCACTTAAATTAAAGTCAGGCTTGGCAAGAATGTGATACATTGAGATAGTTTATTTAAAATGAAAACTACTGACTTAGATTCTTGCAGTTCACCAAAGAAAAAATAACTACTTAAAGCTGAGATCAGATTTTGGATAAGTACTATTTTGATAAAACTTAAAGTGTATACTTCTTTTTAGGTATAACATGCTAGGGTATGTGAATGGAGCTACATGTAAGAATCATTCTAGTAGGATAGTACCACACAAGACCACAACTCGGGCCACAAATTAACTATGGATAGATTCAAGTAAGACACAGACCAACCTTCCAAGGCACTAAATGAAACTAGACCAAGATTCGATGTTCAATAGACATAGTGAAACTAACTTTCAGAAGAAACTGATGCAATATACATGTATGCTAAATGTTATTTGTTCTCCCATTAAAAAATAATAAGATAACTTTTAATGAATTAAAAAGTTGTGTAAAATATAGTACAGAAATAAAATTTTATTATTTAATTCTGTTAGGCCACATTTGTTTAAATCAAAAAATTTAAATGTCACTTAAGTGATAGTTATAAAACATTGGACCTATTGTAACTACGATTTTAGAACTTTTTCAAAAAAATTCGCAGATTTATTGGGGGAGTCATCGAAAAAGTGTGGGCCACTATATATTATTTTAAGTTATTGCAAACTTTTTAAAATAAGGCAGAGTTTTTTTTTCAAGAGCCTTTAGATTGGTTTGGTGAGGTAAGTTAAGTACAGTATTAAGTTATTTCAAGCTCTGATTGCTATAAAAAAGAATTGATGAAGATGTTTTAAAAAATTGGACTGATGTGATTTAATATTTACCTAAATGATATTTCTTCATTATTTTACATCCATTTTTAAATTACCTAAATGATATTTATTCCCACACACACATAGCATAGCTTGATATTTATATAGCAGTTGTCTAATTAAGCAAATTATTTTAATTTTTAATACCTGAGTAATATAATTTAAGAAACCTACTTAGTACCTACTTCAAATAAAGGGCCTTAAATGTGTGCTGCATTTTTAAATTAACTCTAAAGTTTTACTGACTGACATGGCAAGTTTTTTACAATGCATTTAGATACATTTGTTTTTTTGGGTAGATTAATACTTTATACTAGTTTTTAATTTAATATTACCAATTTATTATATTACAAAGAAAAAATTGATTTGAGTTGATTTTGTCACTCTTAACATTGCTATTAAAAAATAATAAAATTTGGGATAAAAAAACTGATTTATTTTACTTATTGGTTTAAATGTTACTTAGAATTACAAATTGTTTTCTAATATTTCAATAATTGGTGGATTGCATCTTTTCTTTCATCAGCGTGGGCACTGATAACCTGAAACAAAAAATAAGATGTATTTCAAAATGTAAGCCAGTGAAATGGCTACTTAGGATTGAAAGCTTTCAGGTTTGGTTTATAAAATCAATCAATTACATCAATAGTAACTTTTAATCACCTCACCCTTTGAATAAGAGTATAATCCAACTTATTAGACTTACATCAACTATTGCTATGAAATTAACTCTGTGTTTCGGACTTCCATTGTCTATATTTTATTTATACACGACGTTTCGATCAGTACAATCTCTGATCGTCTTCAGGTGCAAGACGATCAGAGATTGTACTGACCGAAACGTCGTGTATAAATAAAATATAGACAATGGAAGTCCGAAACACAGAGTTAATTTCAAACACATCATTGTCTCAAACTTTCAAACTATTGCTATGTTTTCATGGGTATTGAGTTCGTTTTCAAAACTCATTGTATCTTTTTCTTTTATATAGCGTGTTCTTTATCAAGACTAAGAACACGCTATATAAAAGAAAAAGATAGAATGAGTTTTGAAAACGAACTCAATACCCATGAAAACATAGCATATATTTCACCAATTTTTTGGCCACCAGTTTTATTGCTGTCTGCCAATTTAGATTCTTTTAGAAAAGTACGGACCAAGTTTTACATTACATTCTACTTTGAAAATTTTATTATTGACTATCTTTTGTTTACCCCACATCTTAATATTTAAGGTAAAGTAGAAACTTAAGTGATGGTCAATGCTTGTGTGAATTTGGTCCAACGCACTTTGATTTAGAAACTAAGGGACAGGATAAAACAACTTTCTGGCTAAGGTCGTAAAAAAACTTGCCTGTTAAAAACAAACGATATGAATTTGGCCCTTGTATATATTATTTAGAAAAAGTAATGTAAACTGTCAATCAAAAAAACTATCAAGATAGTGAATAATAATTAAAAACTTTGGGAAAACAAAGGGAACAAGTTCAGAAAATCTAACAAGTTGGGATCCAAGTGGAAAAAGACTTGAGTTTTTCTTGTAAATTAACGAAATAAGTGTGGCTTATCCCCTAGTTACCCCAAGATCTTTAATTGTTATTTAATGTTTTTTTTTAAATATCTTGTGGACATAAAAAGTTACCTTAAAACTTTATTCCTCCTTGAATTTTACTAATGAAATTTGAAATATTTAGGTT
This sequence comes from Oxystoma pomonae, assembly GCA_963921995.1. Taxonomy (NCBI): domain Eukaryota; kingdom Metazoa; phylum Arthropoda; class Insecta; order Coleoptera; family Brentidae; genus Oxystoma; species Oxystoma pomonae. Next base: position 95,169,072 of record OY998165.1, read on the forward strand.
TTGGTGGCTAATCAAAATAGTAGAAAACAAAAACATAAATTACAGCAATAAAGAAGTGGAAATTTATGTGTGGTTGAAACGAAAGTAGCCAATTTTTTTAATTTTACTGATGAATTTTTGGATTTTAAAATGTTTTCTTTTTAATGTGAAGGTAGCTTACCATATGTGTTTTGTCCTGCTAAAATGTTTAGTTGCGTAGGTGGGGTGGGGTGCTGCCTGCTTAAATGTATTCATCATACATCTTAATAATTACCAGAAATCATTGATCTGAAATTAAATTTAAAGTAATTTATTATAGGTGTGATGTATGCAAATCTATAGTCTAATCAGCTAACCAGTTAGTTCACTTGAATTAATACTTCAGACAATAGCAATACCATGTGCTATTTTTTTTTTTGTTTTTTTCCCAATATTTTTCCAATTTTGTGCCAAATTTAAAGTTAATCTTCTCATCTAGGCCTGAATCAAAATGAATGAATGACCTTTCAATACGAGGAAAAAAATGAGCTAACTTTTTCATGTAAAAAGTTTAGATATTATAACAATTTTACTTATTCTTTTTATTAGTGACATCCATAAAATCTGCATAAAATATGTAACGTCAATTAAATAATCCAATTTTTTAAACGTTATCTAATAAAAATGCATAAGATTTGTTATATAGGTGTATATGGTTACCCAGTGGCGTCCCAAAGGAAGGGGGAGTCGAGGTAAAAACCCTCTGATACCGGTTAAAAAAACGAAATTATCTGAAATTATCCCAATAAAATGATTTCTGAGTAAAATTACAATTTATTATTATTAAATTTTTTAAACTTTACTAATTTTGTGTGATGATGGGTTAAATAATTTACTGATAAGAACTAGTAAACTTTGTAAAACAGTAGATAAAAACTAAAAGAGTTTTTAAGACAGGAATTTGATCAACAATTTTTTTGTTTACTAGATTTAATTAAAAATTTTTAAAACTCAGAATCTAAAACCGAGAGGCCAACACCTCCAATAGGTGTACGAAAACTCGATAATACCTGACAATACTTGACTGTATGGGACAAAATCTTAGGATAGTTTGCATTACTTGACAATAGGTGTACCTACAAATTTAAAATCAGGTGTTGGAATTGAAAACTTACCAAAACTGATTTCTATGGATAATTTATCAATATACATTGAGCAGCTACGGTAAGTGTTTATTCCCAAACTTCATAATTTATTTTCTCTCTTATTAGCACTACAGCATGGGTCCTGCTCTTGGAGATTTTCAACAGTTGACCTAAAAAAAGAACAATAAATTACATTACATTAAAACATTAAAACTTTGAAAACCTTAAAAAAAGAAAATGTGTACATCAAAATTTGTTTTAGCAAAATCAATTTGAATATATGAAAGTTAGGTACATCACTCTTATCTGTCTGTCAGAGGGAGGGAGTTCAAAAGATCTACTATCCTGTGCAAATAAAATAATTGAAGAAGGGGGGACAGTATGAGAGGGGATGCTAAATTTTTACTTGATCGTGCATAGCAGTTCAGAATCAGCCGCCTCTCTTCAACTAGGTACTCAATGCGGTCTGTTGTAAGTACTATTATTTATACAAGGCATAATATTTAGTAATTTGGCTATAACCTCAAAAAATATAAACATAAACTGTCCAAATAAATAATATTTGATTTTTTCTCGATATATAGGTAGATATTAGTTGATGTCAGATTTTTTTTAATAAAAAGTCAGTGTAATAACCTTGGATCAAACAAATCCTGCATTCTTGAATTTCCAACTTTTTTTTCTTATAATGTATGAATATTTTGTAAAATTATTTTTCGGTTTTCTGGCCACTGGCTCACGTCTTTTCAAAATGTATAAACTGAACTTAAAACGGACCTACTATATCTTTTTGTTTACATTATGTAAGTAGTGTTCTTTAAGCACCAAAAAGAACAGAATAGAATATAAGATAAAGTAAATATAAGTACTTACCCAAACAAAAAATCTGGAGGCACTTCCACACAAGGCCCATGTGGATTTTTCTTCACAGAGAACGTGGCTTTTCCAAACAAAATTCAATAACGGTTGACCACCATCACATTGTGATCAGATTTTTAGTCCATATTGCGTGCAAAAAGCTCATGAAAATTATTATTTTCCCGAAATTTCGCCGCAACAAAAATCTAAAAATCTAAACAAACTTGACTGACTGTCGGCATTTGACAGTTGTTTTGGGAAAGTATTGCTGGTTGCGTGCCATTTAAGCCTTCTTTTTAATTAATAATAAGCGATGTTGCCGTAACAGTGAAAATAATGGCGATAGCGATCGTTATCTCATAACGATAGCCCACTGGAATTGCCCCCCAGGCACGCCAAATGAATCAAATAGCACTACCTATTCCAAATTTCACTTTAGTCCAGCATTCCTTCATTTATAGAAGTGTAAAAATTTGTAACAAAATATTGAATAATGTTGGGACAATGAACTATAAGGGATTTCGGAAAACTATTAAGAGTTTCTTGTTAACTCGGTGGATGAATTTTTTTAAGGATACCTTTATATAGATGGCTGGTTTATGGACCTTTCAACTAGTTTTTTTTTATTAAAAAAAATGTTATATATTTGTTAAATGTTTTGCAATTATTGTTACTGTTTAGCTGAACTTAAAGAACCACAATAGTTTCAACTTGACTAGCAAGTTTCTTGTTTTAATTTGCCTGTAATTAAGTCCCAACTTGATTATTTTAATTAATTTAAGATTATTCTTATAGTTTTTTTTATAAAATTGTTTACCTTATTATTTTTTGAAGTTTATACTTTATTCCTTAGCTTTTTGAATAGGAGAATTTGTCATGTTCTATTTATCTTGGGCAATAAAACATGTTTCTACTCTACTCTACGCTACTACTCGAGTTTATGTTACCCTGTGTTTCTTGTTTTATGTTACCCTATGTTTTCTTGCATGATCGCCAATAGCTCGTGGAGCGTCAATGCGTGTTTATTTTTATTAATTTTGAGATTTTGATCATACCTTTATTTAAAATGTCCAATAATATTTAAAAATATGTATATTTTAAATCTGTGTGATGGTGAGGATGAAAAATTATTTTTCTTTAGAAGAGCCTGTCCATGGGGATGACCATTTTAATTTATTTAATATTAAAAGTGAGATAATAAGAGAATTTTAAGCAGCTGACGCTGTATACACAGATTTTTCCAAAGCCTTCGATCAGGTAGACCACCACACACTTTATATAGCCTACACAACTTCGGTTTAAACACTTCCACCTCACATTGGACAAGAAGCTTTCTATTGGATCATCTGCAGAGAGTGAAACTCGGATCATTCCAGTCCGACTTAATAGCTGTCAACTCAGACATACCTCAAGGTGGACACTGTCCTTTGCTTTTTATTATTTTTTGTTAATACTGTTTTTGAATGTTTTCAAAATAGTGACGGTTTGGCATTTTCTGACGATTTTAAGGTTTTTTAAATAACTAATAGTTTGAGTGATCAGCTGCTTATGCAGTCTGATTTGAATAGGTCAGCCGATTGGTGTAGATTAAATAAATTAAATTTAAACATTTCAAAGTGCTGCCAAATAAGTTTTTTAATGGCAATAGAATGTATGACATCACATATTCAATAAATAGTGTTACTCTTAAATATATTGCAAAAGTTGGGTAATTCTCAACAGCTGCGTTCAAGTTGCAGGGGTGAACCGCAGGGGAGTGCGGTATATTTCAGGGAACCAGGCGCATCCTGTTGTATATAGCCCCCTCCCCGAGGTGATTCTAGCCGGTTTAAACACATCCACCTCACATTGGACAAGAAGCTTTCTATTGGATCATCTGCAGAGAGTGAAACTCGGATCATTCCAGTCCGACTTAATAGCTGTCACCTCAGACATACCTCAAGGTGGACACTGTCCTTTACTTTTTATTATTATTTGTTAATACTGTTTTTGAATGTTTTCAAAATAGTGACGGTTTGGCATTTTCTGACGATTTTAAGGTTTTTTGAATAACTAATAGTTTGAGTGTTCAGCTGCTTGTGCAGTCTGATTTGAATAGGTCAGCCGATTGGTGTAGATTAAATAAATTAAATTTAAACATTTCAAAGTGCTGCCAAATAAGTTTTTTAATGGCAATAGAATGTATGACATCACATATTCAATAAATAGTGTTACTCTTAAATATATTGCAAAAGCTAAGGATCTTGGTGTGATATTTGATGAAAATTTACCTTTTGTTGAACACATAAACACAGTTACAGTTAAATCTTCAAAAATGTTAGGCTTTCTCATTATAAATTGTAAATCTTTTTTTGTCAATAATGAGTGAGATCAAAGCTTGAATATGCTTCGGCGGTGTGGTCACCATATCAGACTGCAAATAGTTCTAGTGTAGAGCAAATTCAGCATACATTTTTACGATATTGCGCGTTTAAACTAAGAGTTATTTTAGTAGATCATGAATATACAGCAGTTGAAAATTTTCTTAAACTGATGCCTGTAGCAGATAGGAGAATTTATGCTGAAATAATTTTTACTATCGTTTAGTTACCAGTTAAATAGATGGTGCTGACCTACTGCAGTGTTTGAATATTGAAATTACCACTAGAAATAGTGACAGGTATACTAGGTTGATTAACAATTATCACTTGGAGATTTTTGATCTAAGCTTATCACAGTTTAAAAGTTTACTGCTGGTTTGATACTCAAGTATTATTACTATTTTAAGATACCTATCTTACAGTTTAGTTTTCATAACTAAATTTGTATACTAAAAACCCCATTAACAGGGGTTATCACGTCAAAAAAAAAATCTTAATCTGGTTACAATAGCTTGTTTTACTGTCGACTTATGCTAGTTTCACAGAGGAAATAACATTATGTCAGAAATGAGCAAATGAGAAACGATGACAGCACCAGGTCAGTTTTAGTTTTGCTCCAGTGCATCAAAAGGAAAACGCTACAAGGTTAGCTCAATTTATGCACAACATATGCAGGGTTCGCGGAGGGGTCAAAATTGAGGCTAGATCCGCCATGAGATCCGCTCCGAGTCCTGACAAAAAACATTAGTTTAAACGAGATTTTTAGTCACCTCTGTATATATTTCTAAAAAATATATAATTGTAATAAATTAAAGTAACACTCGTGGCATATCGGACAAAGCGCTTTTGTTTCTCACTTCATTATGATTAGGCCTCCAATGTCTAGTGGAGAATCAAGACACCTATAGACCTGTTTCATCCCTATTAGAAATAATCAGGGATTTATAGGATTATACCTGGCAGTTGAAGCTACACAGGCGACCATGCACATCTCTCGAATTAAAAAGTTTCGAAATCTGCGGAGACGTGGTACCTGTGTGCGCCACCTGTCGAATAAACTGAGAAACAAAAACATCAAAATTGAAAAGTGCAGGAGACCGTTAATACAGAATCTTGTAAATTTCAGCTGGAAAAAACTTGTAAAAATATAAATTCCCTGTAACATGAATCTTAAAAAGAGGTAACGTTCGCAGCAGCACCACCTCCAATTGGAGCTTCATACTACGTGGCCCTAATTTTAAGGCATCAGCAAACAATCGCTCCGAAGGAGGCTTGTTGCGCAGAACTTGTTGTAATAAATGTCTATCACATACCAAAATAAATTATTAGTTTTTTTATTAGAGTACAAAAAATTTTCTGGAGGGTCAAATGTGTGAATATTTCGAATTGGTGGCCTCAGAAAGAAATTTGACTTTATTCGGAAAAAAATCAAAAAAGTGCTCCGAGCCTTGTCTCAGTTTTTACAAAAAGTGCCTTTCATTTAAAGTTCAGCCAAAAAGTATGGATATCTCATGATCCTTTTTGAACCTAACTCCGACATTTTTTGAGCTAAGTTCACTCACAGAAAAAAAGAATGTCTATTCTTAAAACAAAAATTAAAAACTTAGTACTTTTTATTCTATAATTGTTACTAACACGTTGCCGTCGTTGCGATGACGTCATAAATTTTTTCAATCTAGAATTAAGGTAATAGATTGCCCTTGCTTGTGTGTTGGGGTGGCAAGATATAAGCATTAACCCGACCCAAAAGAACGCACAGCTTCCTTTTCTGAATCACACTTGGGTAATTCTCAACAGCTGCGTCCAAGTTGCAGGGGTGAACCGCAGAGGAGTGCAGTATATTTCAGGGAACCAGGCGCATCCTGTTATATATAGCCCCCTCCCCGAGGTACTAGGGAGGTGATTCTAGCCGGTTTACTCGTGTGTGAGGGAACTTCAGAAAGGCCCTCCGACAACCAGAAGGTAACACTGGGAACCGAACACATACCCAGTGGAACTTCTTAAGATAAGGATCAACGCAAGAGGCCCCCGACAGGGAATCTTTACCCCACCCCATACCTCCCTCTGTCAGCCAACACAACCCTCTTTTTTAAAATATGTATTTTAAAACATCTTAAAAGAGATCAACAATCTTTTCTTAACAACGTTTAAAAAATGGCATTTTTAGTTTAATTGTTTCAAAATTTTTGACATGATTTTAGCCACAAATCCAGAATAGAGAGTCCCTGCCCCTCGTGGCACCAAACCTTGCCATCTTTTTATTTTAATGGAAAAAAAAAACGTGACAAAAATCGAAATTTCTGCTTAAGCTACGATGGCTGCTACCCGCCAGCCTACTTCTCACTTTTGATTTTGCACTTCCAACAGCACGGGTGGGAAATTTCTCAGTTGTTTCGTGTCTCCACCATACGGTGGCCCTATCCGCTAGCTCACTTCTCAGTTCGCAGTTGACATCACACGCGAAAATTTCTCAGTTTTACGGGCCTCTATCCGCCAGCATAGTTCACAGTTTCTACTTTCCATATGTACCAACAATAATTTCAATAAGTAACTACACAAGAGAACTATGTATTATCATCTACTTTATTTTTTTATTTTCAATAGTTGGGGTGGGTTAGAATTTGATATAATAAATCTAAATAAAAAAATACTTTTCTAACTTAATAAAATAAAGTTTTGGAGTTTGGACTTTGAGCTAGGATACCCGAATGGGTCTTAAGTATATTATTTTTCTTCCTTTCAGGCTACTGCGGAGGCCGGAACTTTTTGAGCTGTGAACAATTGACTATTGGATAAATTTTCACTTCACTCAGACTGGATAATTAGTTATTAAATTTAAGAAAAAGTTATACTTTGAATAGTTGTTTTTGTAAAACATTTTCTTTAATGTACTTAGTAATTAAAGTAATTTGTTTATTAGAAAGGTGTCAATGTTGTTTTATTTGAAATATTTAAGTTTATTTTAAAAGTTTACTAGAATAAAATGTATTCATTTCAGATGATCATAGTTTTAATTTAATGCAACTTAAATAAAAGGTAAATATTTTTAACAGCGCATTCACCATGATCCGTAGAAAGCAACCACAAAATTAACAACATACTCAATATAGAAAAAATTATTCCTGGGTAACAATGGCTTTTAAAGACCTATTATCTTCTATAACCCAAGTTATATTTTTCGGGACATTTTTTATTCAGTTTATTTAAGCCTCCACAAACTTCTTTTGTTTGATGCTTACCAAAATAATACAATTTTTGTTTAGTTTGGAAAAAAATGAAATGTGGTGTTGTACCTGTAAAAAACACCGTTGCAAATTTAAATTTGCTACCCTTGTTTACAAACAAAGTTCAAATAGATTTCAACTTTTAAATTAATTATATATATTAAAGTAAATTTATTAAATCTTTTGATTAAAGCTTTAAAGAACATATTAAAAAAAATTACCATTTCTTACACTAAAATACCATAAAAACAATTTAATGAATCATTTCTATATTCTTCATTTTATTTAAGTTCCGATGTAGGTAGTGCAATGGCTAAACAACTCATCCAATCGACTGTTTTTCTCTGATTGGCTACTGTGAATTATAAATGGAATAAACCTCGAAGCGCGGCATTTTTTGTAGCCAGCTGAGCGGTTTTCTCAAAAATACATAATTCCGGACGCTTTTCTAAAACTAATAACTCATTTAACTGCAGTTTGTTTTTAAACACGTTTAACGAAACCAATTTCCAAAGTTTTTAACCTCAAAGCATGAAAGAGTAACGAACATTATCAAAATTGTGACGTCAGAAATGGAAAGTGGGAACTGTGAACTACGCTGGCGGGTAAAAGCTGGCGGGTAAAGGCAAAATATCCATTAATTCCAAGTAAGAATGCATTAGCCCTATGTAGAAAATTCATTTAAATATGAGACAAGTGCACTGTCTACTTACCATAAGTTTTCTCAGCTGCTTAAGGTTATAAGATAATATATTAACCATAAATAAAAACTTCGCTTACCGTAAGTGAAATATCTACTAACCGTTAGTAAATCTATAGTAGTGCAAAACCAGTATAACTCCTAAAATATGGATTTAAATAAAACAAAAAATATATTTTTGAGCTCTAAAAACCATATCCTATCATAAAAACAAGTAATGAAAAAGGTGCGACGCGCCGACGGGGTTCGAACCGATAGCCTACAGGTTGATAGACCAATGCTTCATTCACTGTACCATGAGCCTATAAAGAAATAGGTTGAAACCGCGGAATATAAACGTTTTGGCGGATTCTTATGGTCGACTGAGAAAAGAGAATTTTCGCGTTTGGTTGATATGGACAAGCATCTCTAGCCCAAGGGTTACCGGTCATCGATCTACCTATAAACAGAACAATGACCGTTGCAAATGAGATTGTCGAATTCTTATGATGGCAATACGTTGACAAATCATTATGCATTATTATTGGGATGAATATATTTTTCGCATGATTTTTCATACGGCATTTTTTGGTATTGGTATTGGTAAGTAGATAAATCATTAAGGGTTAACAAACTAGTAGAAAATTCACTTACCCTAAGGGAAGGGAAAGTTAAGTGACTTTGTCACATATTGGTAAGTAGATAAATAACCAAGGGTTAACATACTAGAAGAAAAATTCACTAACCTTAAGTGAAGGGAAAGTTAAGTGACTTGTCCCATATTGGTTAGTAGATAAATCACTAGCGGTTAACTAACTAGGGTCTAACCCCCAGATGCACCGTAAAAATATTTGGATTAGTTCAGCTAATCCATGCTTCCTCTTTGTTCATTTATGTGAGATCAAGAGAGAAAAAGGGTGGATTAGATAGCCATTCGCGATTAGGTGCCTACGGTGCATTTAGGGGTAAGTAGGTCGTTTTACTTGCAGCTATTGAATTCATCACTTGGAGCTAATAGAAACTTCACTTACCACTAACAAAAAAAGGTAAGTAGACCCTTCACTTGGGACGGTTTTCTGAGTGAACGTAACAACTGAGAAATTTCCCGCTTCTGACATCAGAAGTGCCAACCGAGAAGTAAGAGGTGAGCTGGCAGCTAGAGGCCACCGTATTACCCGGTAGCGCTTTTCATTGTTCCCACTTCGTATTTTTGACGCAACAAGCGGGAAATTTCTCAGTTGTTACGTGCTTCTTCCATGCCTCTGCCATTTCACAGTTTTTGACCTCAAAAAATATGTCTCAGTTACCACGATTTCCGTTATCTATATCATTTAATATTTGCCATCGTTAAAGAAATTGATTGTAGATTTGATAGATATTATCCAGAATATATTTTACGTGGGAGGGGGGTGAAACCACCAATACTGTGAGTTATACATGGAATAAACCTCGAAGTGTGGCGGTTTTTGTAGTGAGCTGGGGCCTGATTCTTGAATTTCCAGACAACGATGCCTCAAGAGAAGAAAAGATAAAATTTACGCTCATGCGTATCTGAGCATCTCCGGCTTTGGAGTCGGGGAGCGCGAAGACATAATTTTTGATAAAATGGGATTGGTGATAACCGCTCAAGAATACGAATTGCGTTCGACGTGAAATCATTAGGGACAAATTTATGATCATTTCAGAAACTTTTCTTAAAAGTTTAGCTAATTCATTTTTAAGTTTCTAACCTTCTTCTAACCTAACATGTAAAAGTGTAAGTAAAAATGCAATAACAAAGAACTTTCATACTTGTGAGGTAAAAAGCGCGATTGTGACGTCAGATATGGGAAATGATAATTGTAGGGGCACGTAAAAACTGAGAAACTTCTCGCTTGTGACGTCAGAAGTTTGAAATGAGAGGTGAGCTGGCGGATAGGTGACGCCATGTTAAACTGCTTCGGAAGCCACTATATCATTGATTGGTACAATTTTAGCTTACCTTATGTTAACATTATTTAAAACCTGTAAAAATGGCATATTTGATAAAATTTAAAATATGCCGCTTTCTGGCTTTCCCTCAATAAAATGTGACCTCTCCGTAAAAGGAACGACATTTTTGGTTTGTAGCAGCCATTAAGAGCTTAACCTTCAACAATTTTTTTCTTAAATTAAAAAATTGTACTACTCCCCACTTTTTTAGGGGTGTGTGTGTTGAAATTATAAAAATCGAGCAATTAGTTTTTAAATACTTTTAAAGTTTCATGGAAAAATGAAAAAATTGTTTGAGAAATACTGGGACACGTCGATTTTGTGTTCGTTAATCGTCTATTTTATCATTTCATTTATTTTTCTAGGATACATTTCTATGACAAGAAAAATTTTTAAAAAGAAAAGATCAAAAGATCTTGGGAGGAAAGAACGAAATTTCAAAATTGGACGAGTGTCCCACAAGGAACACATAAAAGTCCAAAGCGAAAAGGGAAACAACTAAATGAAGTTTCGCCCGGGGTGACTAGCGTGGGCTCGTCAGTGGATTCACTAGTCACCCTCAATCCAGACATCATTTAATACAATCGCACACTCTGACTTCCAACTCTGAAACACTCACAAATAGGCATCGTTCCGCATGGTACTTATTATAAGTCGCCTGATACGGGTTCGTCCTGGCGTGTTAATCTTTCCAATAGGAATATGCTCCTAAGACAATTAAAACAAGAAGGTAAAACTTCCAAATCAGTTACATCAACCGAAAAGAATCTAAAAAAAGAAAAGATCAAAAGATCTTGGGAGGAAAGAACGAAATTTCAAAAAAAAGTGTGTTACGAAAATCCCATTATTGCCAAAAATTCTCGCCTTTGAACAACAAATCGACGTTTTCGAAGTTTTTTTTAAATCGTAAGACGGCAAGGAAAAGTCCTTTAAATAGTTGCAAACGCCCCTTTTTTTAGGTAGGACTCCCTGTTTATTTCAAATTAATTATTTTTCTACTTTTTTTTAGTAAACTCATTCCAAAAAGAAACTAAATCCAACCAATTTATGATATAGGGTCTTACTTCTGAGGTTGCTGCTTGTTTTCTTGTTTACTACAAAATATGCAAGTTAAGAAAAATATACACATACTTAAATCTTTTTTTTTACCTTCATCAAAAACATGTTTTTAGTAACTGTCTGCAGATAACTAAAGCATGGCTTTTTTGGTTACCAGAAAAACTTTTTTTTTGATCACGGGTGCAAAAAAAGATTTATGTGCGTTTTTTACCCAAAATTAAAGAGAAATGGCGAAATAAGGTAATATTGAAAAACTCTAATTATTCTTGCCTAAACATTAAGTCATTTCCGCCAGTTTTCACCAAGTATTTACGAAAAAGTCATTCAAAAACATCGTTAAAATATCAAACTGTCAAAGATTAAAATTTCGCAACAATGAACGTCACCAAGTAAAAGGGCACATCGCTATGGAAACAATTGTTATTTCATTTACCAGCCGCCTTGATTTATAGTGTGAAGATAGTGTGTTGCAAGAGGTGCTCTTCGTTCGAGATTTTTAAAAGTATTTTCCTATTTTTCTTTGAGTTTCTGTTAAAGGTATTAAAAAAAATAGTGTAAACAACCCGCGGCTAAACTGTGTTTTTTTTTACTCGCGTTTTTAAATACCTCGCTTCGCTCGTTACTTAAACCAACGCTTGTAAAAAAGCAATAGTTGTTAAAATTACTATTTTGATTAGCATAACTTTGTGGTTATTATTAATTACGGTAACGAAAAAACTTTGGAAAAACTTGGTTGAAAACTGGGCATTGATCCTATAATGGATGGAAAATCCCAGTACAAAAAAAAGATAACGAAAAATAAATTTGAAAAACTTTTAAATGTTCCAAAATATCCCCGATATCACGGAATCCAAGATTAAAATGGTAAAATTTAAATGAAAATTTAAAACAAAACATATATTTTATTTTAGGATAGTAACTAGACTGGGTTATTCGAGGGACTGAAAGCTTACGAAAATGTACTGATTTATAAACTTCGGGGGAAAAAGCAGCAGCTTAAAGCTTATGCCCGTCTACTTTATTACTGAATCATAAAAACATTACCTATTGCATTATCAGTTTGAAATTTTATTTTGAGTGCTCTTTCGTGACCTGAAGCCATATTCCCCACTTTTGCTTTATTCACAAAGGATTTTTATAAAGGTCTTATTTTTAAACACATTGAATTTATTTTTCACGTTGCACCGAACAATTAGCGGGAATCAAATGTGAACGGCCAAAGACCCCGCCAAATCAGGTATAGGAGACCCTGGCTACAGCCGGTGACCCAAGAAAGGAGACATGGACCATGGGCTGGACTCCAATAGATTTGGTAGCGGGAATCGACAGAAGGTGACTTAAAAGAGGCGGTAGTACTTTCAGGTAGCGGGACCACTCCAAGAGATGCATCTGAAGACTCCGACGCGACCGCGACCTCGATCAGCAAAACCGGGACAGACCCTCGATTTTCGGGTCAACTTATTTGACGGCGGGGTACTGCCTGGGGAGAAAAGTCTACCGTTAACCAAGTTCTGCTAGGACGGTAGCGATATTAGATAGATGTAAGTCTAACATGTATCAAGACCACCCTTCGGAGGGGGTGTAAAGACGGTGGTCCACTGTGTATACTTGCTACGCAGTCTAAAGATCCCTGCTCTCGATAAAGAGGGGTCAGGCAATTAAACCTTCTTAGAGAAAGAAACCTTGTATCCTAGGGACCACGTGCATCAAGCGGGGGTGTACGGGGATTTGGTAAAAAAGGTCTATATCTGCTTTGCTTAATAAAGTGAGTGAATACGTTTTGAATACGATTCTTTCAAACCTTCCATGAAGACGCGGCGAATCAAACTTTTTTTTCGTTTGCCCTGCCTGCCTATACTGCTGTTTTTGTGATCGTAACGAGATCTAACTGTACGAAAACGGGTGTCATTACGAACTGACTGATGACACTAATAATAAGCTTCTAGCGCTTCCAATATTCCTGCAAAAATTAGGTATATACATACCTTTATTTTAAATATATTTTTTCAAAATACCGGAAAGTACATACTTTCCGTAGAATTTTTGTACGTAAAACGAGTAAAATAAAATGCTTAAATCCATATAGTCATAGTTTTTACCGTGTAACAAACAGAACATTTGTATTAAACTGTTAAAGTGAATTTTGTCATTATTTTTTAATTATTTTTTGATCACTGCTCTAATATTAACATTGAAATGAGTTTCTTAAATTAACAACCTAAAATAATTTCATTGTTAATTTATCTACCAGTTAAACCCACGAATTTTCTTAAACTCTATTCTTATATAAATATATTTTCTTGTTTTTACTCTTTTGAAAATAAAACCAACTTGACCTGAATATCGTTAAAATTGAGAAAAAACTTTTAAAGATATCGGCTTTGGTTACCAACAAAATTTACTACAATGGCAAAGTAGACCCCCAAAGTTTTGAAAATTTGCCTCTTTCTTTTTGTCTGCAATTTTGTACCCCTATGAATTATCGGCGTTGACAAAGTTTAACATTTTATAAAACATTTATAAATTTCATATGATATTTTTAAAATACGTCGACCACAATTTCTAATAGTTACTACGTTTTGACGTGAAACTGAATAAATTTTCAATACAATTCACTTTTCGGTTTTCATGAAGCGATTGAAATGCGTTTTGAACACGATTTGAGCTTTTGACAGTTGACTGATGTATTTTGAGGTTAGTTTTTGCCAATTTTACTTTTGTGTTTGCTCTTTTAAAGCCAGTACAATAATAAGTATTTACGTTACTACACCGAAAAAGTGAACTTTACAGGTAGACACAGAAAGTTTACAGGGCGAGCCGTAGGCGAGACTTGTAAATCTGTGGAAACCTGTAAAGTGAGTTTCCGGTCATGTATCGTACTTTTTTTTAACTAACTAATATTCGCCTATCTTTAAACCTAGAAGTCATTAATAAACTTTTTAGTTTAAAAATAATAAAAAAATAATAAAAGAAGAAAAAATAAAACTTTTTTTTAAATTAATACAAAAAATAAATAAAAAAAAAATAAAAAAAATAAAAAAACAAAAATAAAATAAAAAAAAATAAAAAAAAGTATTAAAACTGCCAACACAAGTCATAGCCAACTTGACTAAGAATGGGACGGGACAATAAAACATAGAGGTTTTACGGTCTCTTTTTTTAAATTCGCTTTAACAGTTTAATACAAATGTTCTGTTTGTTGCACGGTAAAAAATATGAGTATATAGATTTTAGCATTTTATTTTACTCATTTTTGTTAACACTGTTTTATGTAACGTTTTAATTAGAAATAGGTACTTAAACCCTCTAAACCCTTATAACTGGGAACTACCAAGATCTAAACTGTGCCCTAAATATCTAGAGCTGGGGGTACTAAATTTTAAAACTAATTTTCAAAAAACATTTACTTATCACATATTTTACCTTGTTATTGGAAAACACCACTCAAAAACTACTTTGTTCCTTAAAATATATCAAAGTTTAAGAGAAAATGCCCAAAAACTAATACTTTTAAGAGTTTTCAAAAAGACAATTGCACAGGAAAAAATCGACTGGAGTGAACTATTTTTTTCTGGAGATTGAAAAAATTGAGTTAAATTTAAGAAGGATTTTTTAATCTTTTTTGAGGACTTTCATTATTGTAATTTAATGTAAGTATAGAATACTCCAAACTGATGTAAATATGTCCAGTCTGATTTGAACTACAATGAAAAACTCAAATTGGAGAAAGGTTAGACCCATGATGAGTGGAAAATCGAAAGCAGCCGCGAATATTCTATAATTAATCGATAATGGAGCACAGAAACACAAACTAGAGAAGCACAAACCTATTAGGAATGCAGCATCGGCTCCGACCGGCAGCGTTCGGAAGCCGTCGCTGTGTTTTGGTAGTGGATTTGCTGAAACACCTCATACCCGCTAGATTGATGCCTTTAACCTTTGCACGCGGATGTTCATTTTTACGAAAATATTAAAAAATTGTGGTAGTTAAAATTCGAAGATATCGTAAAATGGTGCAAGACCGACGGGGATAAAATCTGCAAGGTTTAAAAGGTTTTTAATGGCGTAGGTAACGCCGCAATGTGTAGAATTAGTTAGGTAATTGATTTTCAAATTAATTTTTTGTGCTTATTACCATTGATTTTTTTAAAACCTGATAGCAATATCATATTTATCCTGTTCATATGAGGCGGTACGTATGTACCATATAACTATGAGATACTATAACGGCTCAAGTGCCGCAAAATGTGTAACGAAAATAACTTTGAAAAACAAAGAAGAAAATTCAAAATCGCAGTTGGCTTTTAAACTGTTTGGGCCACCAGGCCATAAACCCAAAATCTACTGCGCAAGCACTAACAAATCCATGCCTGGTGTCGTAGTGACTTTACGATAATTTAATGACAAGGTATTAATTTGAGTGACAGTGACAACGACATCATCTACCGGAAAATTTGATTTTATTTAATTGAATTTATTTATTATAATATGGATAAAACATCTCCAACTGCAAGTTTAACCTTACTCGAAGGTTTCAATCCACAAGATAAACCTTGAGTAAACTCGCTGCACGAGGACATGGCCCAAGTCTTAACCCACTTTCTGAGAAAACTGGGGATTGTCCAAAGGTTTACATTTTTGACAAGTTATGGTTTTGCCATTTGGTTTATGTTATTGTGGAGTTTTTGTGGTTTAAAATTTTGTGGCAGTTTTTTCTGTAATTGTGTGCGTTATTATTAAGCGGGAAACACTAGACAACACTTTTCAATTTTTTTTTACGGTAGTGTCCACTCTTTTATTAGATTTTCCAAAAGTAAACAAAAATATTAAACATAAACCTACATTTTTGCTGTCAGATGGTTGTCGATTGCTTTCACTTCTGACGCAATTGACGCGCTTGCCCATTACACCCCTCGTCTTTGGAGTTATACGAAGCCAACTTGATTGGGTGAGTTATTATCGGTACGCATTTTTCTTGGGAAAAGCAAGGGGAGGGCCGTTAATTATCTCATAGTTATATGGTATGTACCTAGGTACAATAATAAACTAATAACTATCATAAAATGAAATTCTACAATGATCCATGCCAGCTAGGTTTTTTATTCTTTCAATATGGCCGGTACCTACTTATATACCTAATAAGGAAATAAAATTGGAAGTACTTAAAGCAAAATCTTCAAATATTCGGTCAATCCCCATATTTTTCGTTTTTTTTTTAAATTTGAATGTAGTGTAAAATCTTTAAATATTTGATCATTCACCATATTTTTTCATTCTTTCAATTTAAATAAGCATTCATACCCTCACTAAATTATGGATTTTAATTTCGGAGGTCATAGTTGCCAAAAATCAATCAATTGCTCCGAGGATTGCACATAAACCAAAATTGTTTCTTATTTTAATTTTTATTTGCATGTATAAACCCAGCTCAAATCTAGAGTTTATTTTACTTGATAACGACTAATTACTTTGTAAAGAAACTAAAGTGAAATTTAACTCTAAAATAACTTTAAAAGGATATAATAAAGTTCGAAATCAATTTACTCAATTTTGAGTTAAAATTGTATCTTATTCGAGTAAAATTTACTCCAAAACAAATTTATTCTTCTTAATTTGGAATGAAAAATGGGTGCAATAGATCTCCAAAATGAGTTAAATAGCAACAAAAAAGTTAGATTTACTCAATTTCGAGTGAAAAATTTGAAAACAAGACATCCAATGGCAGTAAAATATACTTTAATATAGAGTTTAATTTCTTAATTTTAATTAAACTAACTCCAAAAAGGACAATTTACTCAAATATCGGTCAAACTTACCAATTTTGTTACAATATCTCTTTACACATATGTACAGTTTACTCAAAAAAGGACTAATTTAATTAATTCCGAGTTTTTTTTGGTCTTATTTGTCTCAACTTGCTCCAAAATGGGTTAAAACTTACTAGGAATGACTCAATATAAGTGCTCAGTGATGCTCTTGGTAGAGTAAAAATCACTCTTAAGAATTTCACTCAGAAAATTTTGGTTTCGCTCCAAAATATTTCACTCTAATTGTTTTGGACCTGTATTAGATGCCTTTGGAGTAATTTTAGAGTAAAATTTTACTCTAATTTTTTAACAGAGTGGTGAATACGCCAAAAATACACTCACTATTTATATTTGAGATTATAAAGTTTTTTTTTTAATTCACCTTTCGAAGGGGAGGGGTGCATCCCCCAGAGAATACTATTTTGGGCGAGGTAGGTGGAGGTAAGTTCGTTAAAAATAGATTTTTTTCGTTCGTTCGTTAAAAATGGATGAATTTAACTTATTTAATGTCCCAAGTTATTTATTAATTAACACAATACCCTGCAATTTTGCCCATCATAACGCCGTGTATTGAACCGATTTCTACAACAAAAATTATATTTATGAGGTCACTAGGTCCCCAGATACTTTGCGAAAACTGTACCAAATCAAAAAATAACAAAAAAAAAATTAAACTATTCACAAACTAAAATAAAAACATGGAGGTTATCTTATATAACTGCTAACTGAAGACCCCGCAGCTTCGCCTGCGGTGATTTACCCATTTTTGATGAAAAATAAAACCTATGTAAGTCCAAGAAATGTAGTAAATGTAGTAGTAATCAAAATCGTTCCAGTAGTTTTTATGTGATGCTGGAACAAACACAGACAGACAGATAGACAGACAAAAATTTTAAAAAATGTCGTTTAAACTTAGAACTATACTAAACTAGACAACACAAGTCCCATTGTAAAATTTACATGTTTGTCAAAGTCGACACCAAGCAAAACCCATGCACTGGCGGTTCTGGACCAAAATCCTATATTGGTAATACATTCTTTTTTAGCTAAATACTTATGTATTATAATTTTTCTTTGTTCTTGTTTAGGTAACACGTATATTTTCCAGCTTTATTCCGTAGAATCACTGGATGGTAAAGCTAGCTCTAAAAAATATTTTAACAATACTTACCGAAGCAACCACCACCCATGAATCCGTAGTATTATCGGGATTGATAATCTCAGTCGTTCTTATAGGCTCAGTCACCAGAGACTTTTCTGTTACCGTTCCCAAAATGGTATTGTTAATAACAGTCTTGCTAGTCACTACGGACACCACAACTTCGGGTACTCTTTTCTTTGATGACTCATTGTCGTCAAAATTATTTTTTTTTACGTTTATAGAGGTTGCCATGGAAACCATCATTGGTACTGGAGTAACTACATTTGTCTGAGCATCATTTTTGTCTGGTGTTTCCTGGAAATTTTGTCTAGTTTTAGGGGTAGTTTGTGTAGTTACGGTTTCGTATGATGCATCTTCAGTTGTTGTAGGGTTTTCTAGATGGTTTCGCCCGTCATTAAGAAGATGATCCTGGAAGAAAAATATTGAATATTAAAAAAATTTTGAACCTAAAGTAATAGCTAGAGCTGTGGTGGCAATAAAAAATTAATCATTTCATCCCATTTAAGGTTTATATAGTTTTAATACAGACACACCAAAGATAACAAAAAAAATATTTTCAGACGTCTAGGTGGGGACTTTTTCTGCAGGGAGGCCACATCCCATCTGCAATTTATATTAAAACAATCTACTTACCTCAGGACTTAAAAAAAAAATCAAACGGTACCCGCCCATGGCGAAGCGATTACGAGTAGTTAATATTTTCCCAAATATTTATGATACATTAAAAAGTTAGTCATTTGATCCCTTTTATAATTATTGCTATTATGTTAAGGTCCTCACCCAGATAACAAAAAAAAAATATGGCAGGCCTCGAGGTGGGGCCTTTTTATACAGGGATGTCCCAAAACTCTATGAAGTCATTTCATCTCTTTTCTGATTTTTTTTTGTTATCTTGGTGTGGCCCTTAAGATATTAGCACTAATCATGAAAGAAATGAAATGAGTTCATATAGCATTTATTTTTTGCAAGTTTTGAGGCTTCCCTGTAAAAAAAGCCCTATCTAGAGAGGGGCAATAATTTTTTTTGTTATCTTGATGGGGCAATTAACATATTAGCCCTAATCAGAACAGTTTTAGGACCCCCCTGTAAAAAAAGCCCCACCACCTGAGCATCATAATATTTTTACTTAATTCGTATGGATGTAAACTACAGTTTTATACTAGTTATAATGTGGAAGAAATCATACACCTCAATTACCATCACCTCTCTCTCTATAACAATTCGTGCGGATTTTGATTTTTCAACGTTTTCAAACGTTTCAATTGTAACACAGCTTAATTTTGACCGTTTTCTTGGGAATTTGGAACCTTTTGGTTGCACTAAAACAAAGTTATGATTGTTTTCCACAAACCAAAACTACACTTTTTTGCACTCGACGCGCGTTTTACTAACAACGTTAGCATCATCAGGAGACGATAAACAATGAACTAAATTAATCTACGCTCTATCTTATATACAATCTTTTAGTGGGCGGAGATAAGACTAATAATTTGTGATTGATCACGATTTTTAATCCTATCTCCTCTCAACCAAAGAATAAAGTGTACTAAACAGGATGGGTCCTCTATCTTTATTTAAACTGTTTCTGGATTTAATGATTTCCATACTTTCATATGCATTCAAAAGTCTTTTGTTTGGTACACTTTTTAGAAGTTTTAGGTTATCTAATGTCAATCTATGATTGTTTTCAAAAGCATGCTCGGCCACACTTGACTTTTCTGTTCTTCCGTATTTTAAGTGTGCTAAGTGTTCTTTAAAACGTGTTTGAATAGAGCGTCTCGTTTGGCCAACATATTTTTTGTCACAATCCATGCAACTAATTTGGTAAATTCCACTTTTTTCTAGAACTATAGTTTAATCCTTGGGATTTCCTAGTAAGCTTCTTATTGTGTTACCGGATTGATATACTAATTTAAGACCGGTGTTATTAAATACTCTTTGTAATCTTTTTGTATAATTAGGATTGTAAGGAATACAAATTTTGAGTCGCAGATATCTTTTTGTCTGAAAAAAGTGGAATTCCGAAAGGTCTCTTGAAAAGAATGCCTATTTATCAGCTTATTTATTAAGCCTTCGTCATAACCGTTTTCGCCAGCTATATTCCTAATCCTATTCTTTTCTGCTTCAAGTCTTTCTTTGTTTCTATATGTTAAAAAGTGCAAACTTGCAAGCTTATGTTGTAAGCAATGAAAAGAGTTTTCTAGTTGCAAAAGTTAAAACGTTCTGAACCAAAACCAAAAAAGTCGAAGGAAATGGCAAACATTGTAGAGAACATATCCTTTCAAACTTTTAATAACAAAGAAATATCACTTTTAAACAAAGGTCCTAATTTTGCTCTGCCCTCACAAAAATAATTTAAGTGATATTATTGCAAATATTAAAAGTTCAATCTTTAATCTTCCAGAAGGCAAAAAGGACTATGTGCGAGATGTTTGTCGATATCAGATCTCTCAAAACATCATTCAAAACAATAAAAATAGTACATTAAATCACAATAAAACAATTAAAAGTTTAAAAGAAAAAGATGTTTTCTATCTAAAGGCTGACAAGGGTAATAAAGTTGTTATATTAGATAAAACAGATTATTTCGAAAATGGACCCTACAAACAAGTCCCAAAGAACCCCTTACCAAAAATGATTAACGAAGTAAAAAACACGATTAAAAAATGTAACAATATTATTACTGACAATATTAAATATAAGCTACAAGTAAGCAATCCCACTATGCCGAAACTGTATTGTCTTCCGAAAATCCACAAGCCTGGAAAATCGGTTAGACCTATAGTTTCTGCTGTAGGATCACCTACTTACAACTTTCGAAATGGCTAGCAAACGAGTTTGAAAATTTACCTATTAAGGAAAAAGGTTTTTCTGTTCAAAATTTCCTTGAATTTATCAACAAAGTTAAAGATATTTCACTCCAAGAAGGTGAAATTTTAATCCCGTTTGATGTTAGTTCGTTGTTCCCGAGTGTGCCGATCCCCAATACCTTACAATACCTGGAGAAACTAATAAGAAAAAATAATCTAGAAGAAAAACAGACTTTAGAATACCTATCTTTAACAAAACTCTGCATGAATCAAAATTAGTTTGAATATAAAAATAACTACTACCAGCAATTAGAAGGAACCACAATGGGTAATACTTTATCACCTTTTTTTGCAAACCTCTTTGTGAGCAAATTTGAATCAGATATAAGTAAAGAATTTGATTATTTCCCCAGAGTATGGTTTGGGTATGTAGACGATGTGTTTGCAGTATTCAACACTAAAGTAGCTAGTGTTGAAAATTTTATGAAAAAAATAAATAACAAATTTCCCACAATTAAATTTACATATGAAAAAGAGAACAACGGTACACTGCCATTTCTAGACACTTTAGTTATAAGAAATAAAAATAAATTGGACTTCGACCTATACAGAAAAGGAACGGCCACCAACAGGTATATTCCAAATGACTCTTTTCATTGCTTACAACATAAGCTTGCAAGTTTGCACTTTCTAACATATAGATTAGTAAATTTCCCCTTAAATAAAGAAAGATTTGAAGCAAAAAAGAATAGGATTAGAAATATAGCTGGCGAAAACGGTTATGACGAAGGCTTAATAAATAAGCTGATAAATAGACCTTCTTTTCAAAAGACCTTTCGGAATTCTACTTTTTTCAGACAAAAAGATATCTGCGACTCAAAATTTGTATCAATTCCTTATAATCCTAATTATACGAAAGGATTACAAAAAGTATTTAAGAACACCGGTCTTAAATTAGTATATCAATTCGGTAACACAATAAGAAGCTTACTAGGAAATCCCAAGGATAAAACTACAGTTCTAGGAAAAAGTGGAATGGGGTTTTCCCACATTTTTAGGAAGCAACGGAATTTGGTACCTTAGAGTGAGTTATCCAAAACGCATTTATTATTTCTTCTGAAAAACTCTTGGTTTTGTAGAATTTTTTTTTTAAAGTTGGAGTTCTACAAAAACGCTCAAAAAAATTTTTTAGCCAACTAACTTTACGAGAAAAGTAGCGAGTGGTGACCTTTTTCTCAGCCTCTTCCTAACTTCAGTTTAATGCTTAGCTGTCACTAAATGTCATTTCTGTTTAGTAAACAATCTGTTAAAAGTTGTATTTATTTTTTCTGGAGCTTTTTCTGCATCAAAATGAAAAAGTGCGTTTTCCGCGGATGTGAAAATAAATAAATGTCAGAATTCCCCTGGAAATTTAAGATATTTTTGCCCTTCCCTTTGTGACCAAGAAGAAAATTATGGCTCTAGAGGCACTAAAGCTGAAAAAATTATCCACGGCTGGGCGCAATAGTGTGTGAAGATCACAGCTGAAATTCAAATACAACCCCATTAGAGACATCGCCACCCAAAGGAAAAATTTTTCTTTACAAAAAAATATTTCATGATCATGTAAAAAAATATAGGTTTACCTTTGATGGTTCTCGGTACAATCTGTTAAGACAAGTAAAATTTAGTTCACTTCTTGTTTAACCCATTATTCTTATAGCAATAAAGTTTTTAAATAAAAAAGAGTTTTACCAACCACCAATGGTTTCAGACACAGTCCATCCACCAGTCGACCCTTCAACTATAACGAATCGATAACAAAAACAAAGAACTTTACAAAATACACCGGAGTACCACAAGAATACATACCGGGTGCGACTTGGAGAATAAACGCAAACATGTGTTTCACCCTTGTTGGGGATCATCGGTACGCCATAAGGTTTTATAGACAAATAATACGAACGATCAAATCGACAAGTCATGAACAAATGCTCGGCAAAACATTATAGATAACAGGATGAGAAATGATGGCTACTATGGATAGTGGGAATTTGTTTGAAACCAGTCAGTGGTAGAACTAGTGGAGGAGGCCAAAAATCTAATAGTTTTGTGTTGGTAAAACTCTTTTTTTTATTTATATTTAACTCCACTATAGACATTGGGAATTTATATCTCATTCTGTAATAAGACTTTTGTTGATTTGCTTAAAAACTGGAAAGAAAAGATTTATTTAAAATTGACCGAGCCAAACTTCCCACTTATGACATAGAAAAGTCTGATAAGGTCAGTCCTCCCCACCTTTATGGGAATCTAGGGACGTATAAAACTTCTGTAAAACTTTTTTTTAGCTCCAGTGATGGGAGTGAAAAAATATGGTAAATCACTTCAAGTTATTTTTTTCTAATATTTTTTCTTCAAGTTTAGTGGAATTTTTTTAAACTTATATTTAAATTTATTGCCTCAGGGTTAATTTT
This sequence comes from Oxystoma pomonae, assembly GCA_963921995.1. NCBI lineage: Eukaryota > Metazoa > Arthropoda > Insecta > Coleoptera > Brentidae > Oxystoma > Oxystoma pomonae. Next base: position 95,192,561 of record OY998165.1, read on the forward strand.
TTTGTAGTTTAAGAAGTTCATAGCAAGTAATTTAGAGAGATGCATTGATTAGCAAGAGTCAATGTTTCTTCCCAAATTTTTCTTAAACCAAAAACTTCTGGGTTAGTTTACCTGCCAAGGACTGGGTTGGGGTCGAATCTCATCTTAATTTTAGATGTTGGAAAATCAAGTTACTAATGCATTGCAGACGAAAATTTGTGAAAAATGATATTAAAAATGACATTATTTTCACATTTGTTAATGCCATTATAGAGCCACAAGCAAAATTTTTGAAATAACCCCTGCACAAAAACTTGTAAAACGTAACCGTATTTTAATGTATTGTACCAAAGGTCAAAATAGTGAAATTCTATGAGGATCTTATATGATAGGACATATGAGCCGTCAAATAACAGATATCTGGCAAACACCCAAGAAGACTTTTTTCTCATAACTTTCAACCGAAAAAAATCTTGGGTGGAAAAACGAAATTCAAAATTGGATGCGTTTTTTTTAACTTCTTTTTTTTATTTCTCTTTTGTTTCAATTGCCTTAGGAGCATATTCCTATTGGAAATATTAACACGCCATCGCCAGGACGAACCCATATCAGATGACTTATAATAAAGTACAAGTGCGGAATGATGCCTATTTGTGAGTGATTCAAAATGATGTTTGGGGTGGGCGCCTAGTGGTTTTATACTGTCTGAAATTGTTTCAATCTTTTTTTAGAAGCATGTTCTGTAAATAAGATTGATTTTGGGACCTTCAATGGAAAAAATTGTCATTTTTAATATTACAATAGTTTTATATAATTTTTATTTTTAATAAGTGAAGTGAAATAAAATCATTGCCTGTTCTTTTGTTTTGTAAGAAATAAATATATACCTACTGTAGAGCGTTTACCATGTTTTATTTATCCTAAAACTCAAGCTTTTAAAGGCGGACAAAAAAATATCAAGACTAAAGTTAAATAGTTTTATTAAATAATATGGTCAAAAATACGTACTATTTAAACAAAAGGAGTGTTAGATACACAAGAAAATGGTAAATTATTAATAAAACAAAATAAATAAATGTACTATTTTAATTATACAATTTTTTATTATTCTAAATATACAAAATTTTAATTTTATATCTGAAGGAATCCAGAGAGGTGGAAAAAAATATCCACATTATTAGCAGAGCTACACATTCTTCGTATAGGTCTATTAAGGTTGTAATTTGTATTATAATATTCTAAGTTAAAAATATTCCTATTTCTTGTACTCTGCTGTGGAACCCTTAAGCCAATTCTATGTATTAATTGAGGAGAATCAAACATTGCATTTCAAATCTTGAAAAGAAAAGCTAGATCAAGACATTACTCGACGGTTTTCAAGAGTTGTGACCTTTAGAAATTTTAAAACATCACAATAAACTATTTCCCCAGATAGAATTTTAAGTTTAAAAGCTACAAAACGTAAGAATTTCTTCAATACCCTTTCCAGATTTTCTACATGACATTTATAGAATGGGGACCATATGGAACTACAATATTCTAATATTGATCTAACAAGAGAACAATAAACATTTTTAAAACAGATTATATTTTTAAATTCAGATAGGCTCCTTTTTAAGAAACCCAGTAGTTTAAAAGCTTTGTTACAGATAAATTTATAGTGATTTTTAAAACTTAAGCTTGGGTCAAATAATACCCTTAAGTCTTTAAATTTTGTGAAAAAGTGTTGAGATCATTCTGCACTCTTTCACAATCCCTAAAATCTTTAACAATTCTAAAAATCTTTTAATCGTCTGCATATAGAAAGATTAGACAGCAACAGAAACAGCCTGAAATATCATTAATAAAACAAATGAAAAGAATTGTAGACATAGGTCCCCTTGTGGTACTCCAGACTTCACTAATATCTCTTCAGAGAGACAATTTTTTATCCTAACAGCCTGTATTCGGTTCTTATTATGCCAAGATTTGTACAGGGAATCAAAACAATGTATTAACATCAATCAGTGAAGATTTTTTTTCTTTCAAAATCTTTGTCAAAAGACCTTTTTAGCAATACCAAAAACCTATAATTTATTTGGGGGTACCTTACATTGAGGTTTTATCTCTTAACAGTTTTTTTAAGTTTTTGATGGTCCTGTCATAAGACGCCTCTGTAAAAAATTGTGCTCCACCAATTTGGATAAAATTTTAGTATGTTATTGTCGTAGTCAAAATACACAATACAGAAATCATAACGAAAATTTCATAAAAGTGTTTTATAACACTTATTTTAAGTCTTTAGTAGTTATGCTCATTGATTTTTTAGCAATCTGAGTACTTGGGTCATCAAACTATAAATATATTAATAGCAGGTTTTAAATTTTAATCACGATATCTGATTTACCCTGTACATTATAAATGGTTTACATGAAACAAAAAATTTTATTCAAATTGGCGAAAAACAATGTTTCACATAGAACACTGCAAGATTTGATAAAAAACGGTACTTCACTTTGGGGGTCATTTGTGATCTATCACTTTGAAGTTTCTACAGAGATAAAAAAATTCAGGCTGACAACATTTTTTGGAGTTTATCATATATTTTTGTGATTTTCACAAAAAAAATCCATGTTTTATAAATAATTTCCGCGTTTTATTAAACAACTCAATGTTTTGCATTAGTTTAGGTAGTAACTATATTTTTGGTATTACTGTAAGTATGCGCGTTTTGAGATATCTACATTTTTTATGGCACTTTGAGATTAAATTTTTGTTTTATGACCAGATATTTAAGTAACGAATGAGACTTTAAAAAAATATAAACATTAAAAAACCAAAAAAAAAAAACCGCAGATATTAATTAAACAAACACGGATTTTTTAAAGTGCTTTAGCAGACACATATATCGCCCAAAGAACCTTTTCTTGAATATCTCTAGCTAGCAGCTACAGTAAGTAAGGATGTTTTTAAAAGTTCAACCCTCTTTCCAACCTCCCACGACCATTAAAAACTCATTGCTTGATGCCAAAGATATTTTGTAAAATTTTTTATAAAAATCGGTTTAGCAGCTCTCCACTAATGTAACAAAAAGACACCACACCAAAACATGGGTATTGGCTTCTCAGGTACAAGCCTGATTTTGAAATTTTAATTTTTTGAATTTCCTTCAAGACTTCATCTTTAACTTTTTCCCCCTCTCCACTGCCTCAGTGCCCAGGTGTTTAGAAGCGCCAAAAATAGCCTCAGTTAACGTTATTCTGCCAAATCGCAAGCTGTGCCATAATGGAGAATTGGCTTGAAGTCGAGTATCCGTTTCAGCTTCGACACACAAGGAATCGCTCATATTTGACCGCATGTAATTAATGAACCTGTCAACATTCCATTTGGTCCATTTTCTCTGCAGTTTTAAACTTGAACCAGAGCTGGTAGACATCGATATAGGTGTACTTGTCTTCAGATCGCAAAAGGGTATATATTACCCCTTTGTTATCTGCGCAGATTTACATCAATTGAGACACATAATTATGACTTTTTGGTCCGAGGGCTGGCACGTCTTCGTTTAAGTGACTGCAAATCCATTTTGGCATTTCCAACATCATTGTAGAGGTGCAGGCTGGTTCTTCACTTCTTCTGTGAAGCCAAAAAAGGACAGCAATGGCATGCTTGCAGCCCCCTGTAAGTATCAAAAAAGAAAAGTTAAAAACAGTTAACAATTTTCTAATAACAGGTTAAAAGGAGACACATTCTGCTTGCGTCTTTTTTTATCTTGTGAAAACTAAATTTGCATTGTGTGTTCCTAGCTTAACAGAAACTGGTACAAAAAATACATCATAGTTAGAAAATACCAGAAAAATATTTTTTAAAACATGGCACCAGCAGGCATGTATAAATTTTATTTTTCTTCAATATCTCAAAAATTACTGATCTGCTAATTTTTGTTGAAAATATAATTATTTCTTTTAATGTGAAAACTGTATGTGTGTCTCACCCCCATCAAAAACTAATCAACTCATTCTTTGGTTCCAAAGGATTTTTGTGCCAAATTTCATCAAAATCGGTTAACTTTAGTGGCTTTTCAGTCATCGTTGTCCAGACAGACAGGCAGGCAGCAATTAAGAAATTTTTTATTTAGGTCTTTCATGTTTATTTGAGTTATTTTGGTATAAATAAAGTGTTTTTTTTTCGCACATATTTTTGTTTTTGAAGTTAGGAATGCCCCCCACCAGAGAAATGTGAAATGACGCCGAAATTTGATAATTAAACAAGTCTCGGAGATCGCCGAAATTTGATAATTAAACAAGTCTCGGAGATGGTTTGGGGATACAACCTTTTAATGTCTAAAAATTATTCCAATGTTCATAGCTCCTCATTTTGTCCTGACAAACGTAACTTTTTGTGTTGGTATGCTCTAAAAACTCTATGCATAAAGGTCAACTTTTAAAAAATTTAAAGCAGTTTTACTTGGATTTTCCACCCCAGATATGTACAAAAAAGAGCAGCGCCTAATATTCTGTAAGTTTGGATACCTTAAAGATATAATTTTCCTACCAGGTGTAATTGCAAAACAGTGGCAGCTGCTATTCTGAAAGTTATAATTTTACCTCTTTTTCTCAAAAAATGTAAATAATAACAATTATTAAGTAATTTTAAGAAGACTTTAAAAAGAGATTAACCAAATATTTTTTTTAAAATGTAATATAAAATGTGTATAGTTTCAAAAGTTTTTAAAACTACCTGCAGAAGCAGAACAATCTTTGCACTCAGAATGCAGCACTTTTTCCTCCTTCTCATTAACAGAAATTTCCACAGTATAAGGAGTATTTCTTACTCTGTGCTCCGGAGTTATTTTCGCCTTGACTGTGCAAACATCTCCTTCTCTCTTAACTTGTCACCATAGACCTCCTTCGTAACTCTAAAATAAACAATAACACTTAAGCCTTCAATCATCTCACTTTTAACACCAAATCAACCAGACCATGTACATTTTTAAGGTACAAACAAAGTAAAAATAATTTCATATACACGTAGAATTGCAACTCTCATGACATGAGAATAACTGATATGCTGTGCATGCATGCTATGATATTTTTCATAACATGAATTAAATTTGGAACTTCTTTGAGATTAAAAATATAAGATAAAAAAAATACAATTTTTTTTATATTTTTACAAATCTTGAGACAAATCTGTCTTAGTTATATATCTCAAAATAGTTTTCCCAGATTTTACAGCTGTGGTTAATTATTTCTGATAAAGCTTTTCTAACATTTTGTTTTAAATTTTATAGCAAAATTTTAGGTGTACCTACAAATGACTTTTTTATTATCTTCACATTTTGCAGCTTTTTACTGTTACAAAAAAATCCAGGATGTTTAAAATATAGTAACTGTAATAAATTACTTATTTACTGACATTTATATTTTGCTTTTAATAAGTTTGTCAAAACCTTGGTCAAAACTAGTAAGAAATCCTGTTGAGTCCAATATTTCCTTGAATATCTGAAAAACTACAAATCTGATATAGTTTTTGTTGGAACTGTAATTATCCATCTAAATATTAAAACCGTGTGTTGCTAGCTGCTAAAAGTATATTTTATTTTCCTTGAATATTTCAAGAACTATAGATCTGACTTCAACATAAATGTAATTGCTAGCTGCTACAATTCCACCGACTTCACAACAAATTAATTGACTATTATATAATGTTTTGTTTTAAAAGTCATTTTAATTAAATGTTTGGGATTTTCTTTGAAAGATACTTGAATGATTTAATAAGCTAGTCATCAGGTTTTATTAAACCCAAAATCCTAATTTTAAATATTTATTTTTAGTTTGGTTTTTTACTTTATTGACATTCTTTTGTATTTTTTTTAAACTAGAAATTAACATTGCATTTTTCTGAAAAACTTTACCGTCATAAGCCTAATGTGTTAGTAAAGAAATTTGATGGTAATGTAGCACTAAATTATCATCATGTCAGAATTTAGCTCAATCTTGATAGTTTAGAGAGGCATAAAAAATTACTGACATTTGATTGATGCATAAATTAACGGTCTAACTGACTGTTAGACATCATCATACTTTTCAAATTACTTTTCATACAACTGACTATAGACAAAAAAATAATTTATTGAAAGAACTTTATTGCTTAACTCAGTAACCAGTTATTAATGTTTTTAATGTATCTATTAACTCCTTAAAAAGACTAACAAAAAGAATCTTACCAGACTAAATATTTTTTTTAGTTAAATTTTATACTGTTGTGTGTCTGTTTTCAAATATTTTTCATTGTTCATTTTAATGGGGTTTCTGTTCCCTATAAATATAAATAAATAAATTAAATTACTTGTGCTGAGGTTCTTTCTCAAAAAGTTACCTTGCTTCTTCTTACTTGGCATAAAAAAGTAACAAGGTTTGTATTTTTGTAATCGGGGAAAAAAAAGTTAAATTAAAAAAAAATATGTACAGGGTGTCCAAAAATCATATTTCAAGTCACTTGACAAATGCTTAACAGTCTTACTCATATATTTTGACACAATTTGGATTTTTAATGTGCTCAGTTAAACCATACTCACTTTCCAGTCTTAACATTCTTCATCTCAGCGCTAAAGAAATCCATATTATCCAAATAATATAAATTAATTATCTCATGATCCACTTTGGGTAAGTTGTTAGAATCACCCTTCACAAATCCCTTCTCCATATTCTGAGCCATATTCTCTAAAAAAAAATCAAGAAAAAATCTTAGTTAAAAAACTACTTACCTACAGCTCTCTTTAAAAATCTTTTTATCAATACTTTTTTTAATATAAATATTGAAACCTTTAAAATAAGTGCAAAAAAATTAAAAGAACAGAATATTATCGCTTTAGAATAGATAGCTATATTTGAAGTCTGAAAATACCATCATGGCTGTACCCAAGGGGTGAACCAATCCAGCAAGTGCACAAAATATTTGGCAGGAACTATATTTTAGCACTTGCAGGCCTCCTATATTATGAGTTTCATTTTATCCTAAACCCAGGAGGAACTGGAATATGGACACTTTTTCTAGGAGACGTACAAAATATGGGATCATTTCACCCGTTGGCTGTACCAATATACAGATTTTAAACAATAGCAGAACGAAGTTTTTATAATGTTACTAGTATGAATCTACACTTTTGCAAGCAAATAAGAAAAGCTATCAAAAGATATAGATTTTAGGAGAAAATTCTGTCTTCTAATAGACATGTAGCAAGCATGAAAATTGTTGGATCTGGGGTTTAGTTTTTATGGTGGTTTTTGACGATGCATCAGAAAGCGGCTTTATATAAAGAGAGTGTCTAAAGAGCCGACAATTTATTATGTGTTTTTCATATTTTCGTTTTTTTTCAAACTAAATTAACCCAACCTAACCTAAACAGACTCAATCCAACTTATTAAAAGCCAAAACAACCCAAAAAAACACACTTTAAACTAAATTAACTTAACCTAAACACTCAAACCAACTAAATTCACCCAACCTAACCTAAAGAAACCAACTTATTCAAAGCCAAAACAGCCCAAAAAAACACACTACAACCCCTACATCTTTTTTTGGCATAAAAAAAATGTTTGGGTTGTTTTGGCTTTTAATAAGTTGGTTTGAGTCTGTTTAGGTTAGGTTGGGTTAATTTAGTTTAAAAAAATATGAAAATATGAAACACATAATAAATAATTATTGTCGGCTCTTTACCCTCACGACTATTCAGCCGAATTGTCGGCTCTTTATAGACACTCCCTTATATAAAATTACTTAAAAAAACTTACCAAATATCAAAATTTGTATGCGCACACTCTGTTAAAAATCGCAATCAAAAGTTCTTATTCTTCTTGTCTCCGAATTAAGCTTATAAACCCAGCTTAAATTTTCTTAGCAGCTAGGGCTATGGTGGACAGGAACCGTACTGTTTGTAATAACATTCACTACATATATAGTTGTATATTACTTGTAGGCTTTCTAAACGACAATATAAACTTCCGCACTACTAAATGTTTATAATTTTATAAATTAACTTCAAAAGAATCACAACCAAAAAAGCAAAACACAAAAAAAAACGAATTGACAGTATGACTTAAAGTTAGCCGCAGGCCGCAGTCCGCAACCCAGTGGTCCAAATAAAAACTGCACTTGACAAATTACAACGGACCAGCCAAAAATGACGTCACCTGTATTGATTATGACGTCACCTATATTCGTTTTGAAAAATCGTAAGGCCACTGAATCGACGATTAAAAACATTATTTTTCACATAGAAAACGAAAATTTTTTGGGGAAAAAAGTTTTTAGATGGATTTCTTGGACCTTTATGTTTATGTATATTCCAAAAAAAAGGTAACTTTTTTTTTATGGGAAAGCCCCATTTACGAAATTAGTTGCATGGATTGTAACAAAAAATATGTTGGCCAAACGAGACGCTCTATTCAAACACGTTTTAAAGAACACTTAGCACACTTAAAATACGGAAGAACAGAAAATTCAAGTGTGGCCGAGCATACTTTTGAAAACAATCATAGATTCATATTAGATAACATAAAACTTCTAAAAAGTATACCAAACAAAAGACTTTTGAATGCATATGAAAGTATGGAAATCATTAAATCCAAAAACAGTTTAAATAAAGATAGAGGACCCATCCCGTTTAGTACACTTTATTCTTTGGTTGAGAGGAGATAGGATTCAAAATCGTGATCAATCACAAATGATTAGTCTTATCTCCGCCCACTAAAAGATTGTATATAAGATAAAGCGTAGATTAATTTAGTTCATTGTTTATCGTCTCCTGATGATGCTAACGTTGTTAGCGAAACGCGCGTCGAGTGCAAAAAAGTGTAGTTTTGGTTTTTGGAAAACAATCATAACTTTGTTTTGACCGTTTTGTTTGAAGATTGATTAGATTAAGAAAAGCCTATATTTTATCAAAAAAAATAAATTCAAAATCGCAAATAATTAAGGACAAGCTGGATTTTTTCAGTTACCTTTGATTTTTGATATATAACACTTAGTTTGTATTTTTCTTATGAAATGGCCTTTTTTATTCGATTTTTGTAATCAGCGTAAAATATCCTTTAAAATGATGTGTTGCACATAATGTTTTATTTTTTGTTTTTTTAAATACCCATTTTTATTTTGTTTTATATATTTTATATTTTCTTATTTGTTTTTATAGCTCATACTTTTTACGACAAACGAAAAAATAAAAATTAAAACCACATTAAAATGATTAAAAAAATAAAAAAATAATACCAATATAAATAAACAAAAAATAAATATCGATATGCGATACATTATTTTAAAGGAAATTTTATGATGATTACAAAAATTGAATAAAAAATAAGTCAATATATAATAAAGATACCAACTTAGTGATATATCATAAAAATTAAACAGTATAGATAAAATCCAGTTTAACAATAGTAGTGCATTTTATAAGGAGGCATCACGTAGACAGATTGATCAAAATTCTTCCTACAGACAAAGGAAATGCAACTGTAGTAATAGACAACATCAGCTACGACCACAAAATTGAAGATGCTTTACAAAAAGGAAATTACAGAGAAATAAGTCAAGACCCGACCACCACCATAGAAAGAAAAATCTACCAAACTCTTTGCTAACACGAAAGATACTTCAACAACATTGAAATGAGCAAACTCACACCGCACTACAACAAAGCACCGCATATGCATGGACTACCGAAAATTTATCAGGAAAACATGCCTCTCCGACCAATAATCAGTTCTCGCAATTCTCCGACTTATAATCTTGCTAAATATCTTTTACTAATGATCCAGCCTCTTCAAGGAAAGTCACCATCCTTCGTCAAAAATTGAAAGTACTTCGTGGACCTCCTTAGAGATATCAACCTACACACTGTCGATCTGATTATTAGTTTTGACGTCGAAAGTTTGTACGCGAACGTATCACTGAAAGAATCACTCCAAATTATTAAACAGAAGCCACTCAATGACCGCCACCTCTCATCAAGGACAGATATTTTCAACAGTAGTGGCCAATATCTTTATGGAATCTTTTTGAGAAGAAGCTCTGCGAACATCATGTCAGAAACGCAAACTATGGCTAAGATACATGGACAACATATTAGAACAATTCTTTAATCATATCACATCATCATTCACATCAACCAAACTGGGAATTGCAAAATCTCTCATAGATTGAGCCACCTACATCAAAGTACCCGATCAATAAATCTTTTCAGAGCACACCAACACCAAAGCCTACAGACGTAAATACTGAAAGAAAGACGACACTTTTAATTCCATACGTCAAAGGAATCTCAGAAAAAATAAGAAGAATAGGCAATCAATACCATCTGCGGACTGTCGTTAAAACGACCACAACAATAAGAAGTCACTTGACAAAAAATAAACCACAACGCCAGGACAACAAGAACTGCATCTACCAGATACCGTGCGTGATCGGAGAAACCCTTAACGAACACAAACGCAAAACTCATCAAAGGGACACAACTGGATCGAAAATAGCTCAACATTGCTGGGAAAATCAACATCATATGGAATGGAAAGAGGCAAAGATCGTCGCCAAGGAGGAAAACCTATTCAAGAGAAAATTCAAAGAAACAGCATTCATCCTGAGTAAACAGAGTGTATTTTCTCAAACAAGCGTCACCATCAAGTATATTTGGAAACCCACACTTTTCGGAGGTAACAGATTTCAACTGTGAAAGAGCGGAGCCAACGTCATGGTTCGCTAAACACATGCTAGTATATATATATGCTAGTTTTTGTTAGTATTCGCCTGATGACGATTGCAGATACATAAGCATTCGAAACGTTATGAAAAAGAAAAAATAAAGACAATGGAAGTTGAAAAATCTAGTTTAATCACGTAGACAGCCAAGTTTAAAGTGAGGCTGGATAAATGAGAAGCCAGACAAAGTTTCTTACCTCCAAATAAAATATGCAATTTTTTTTCAAACGTAAAAATTTTCTAATCCCTTAGGCTAAGCTACGTACGAAAAATAAAGGAAAAAATCAAAATCCATTTTTTTTAATTAACAAGCTCCACCGTTTAACATACTAAAAGTCCCCATTCCTACCCCCTCGGGAACTGTCATTTCTAACCTCCAAAAAAGCGTTTTTCTTGGATAACTCCTAAGCAATGATTTACTGTCAAAAGTGAGAAATGGAAAAAAATTACATATTTAATTCTCTATCAGTAAGTAACTAATGATAGTGTAGCTTAAACTACTTCTTCTATCATAAAAATTGAAAAAACCCGAGCAAAAATGATGTCAATTTAAACAATTTCTTGCATATGCCTTTTTAGCAGTTTCATCAATATTTCTCAACCTACGAACACAAAACTTGGCAGAGTTGATCTAAGAGCAATGAGCTAAATGATATAAGTAAACTAAATTTTTCCAGTGGCGTAGTTCGATTTTCTTAACTAGAAAATTTCAAAATGTACAAAAACTCTTTGATACGCCACTGTTACGTATACAAAAATGGCCCCGCTTTTCACTGGATCTTTATACTAGTTAAAATTAAATTTCCAACGACACCTTCCGCTTGTATTTTTTGCTTCTAGTAATAAATTAAGAATTTTTTAAAGTCACAAATTTTGATATTTTTTAGTAAATTTGTTAAATGAAAGAGTTCAGGTCCCCTACTTATTATTGAAAAAAATTTTTGGGTTTCAATTTTTTCCTCGATTCAGAAAATTTATATATCTAAATTGCCTATCTTACCTGCTTTAAGGTGGGTTAACACGGTTCGATTTCCGCCGTGCGGCTGGTTGCTTCGATAACGTCTTGCCAAAGCCGCATCGCTACCCCATTTACACAGTTGACTGAAAATGTTGAGCAGAACAGTCGTGGTGCTATGAGATCCTTACTTTGGCGTTTGCGATTTTGGTCGATTAATATTTACACGATTTTCACCTTGCGGCCTAGTCGTGCGGCGGAAATCGACCCGTGTAAACACCGCATTATTTGTTATATGAGATTTTGTGGAATTTGCCTCTATATTCTGCTTCGCAAACTTCCCACAGCTTACTTTGTTTTTTTATTTTTATTTTCCAAATCTAAAGTACCTAAATTAAAAGAAGAGTATTAATTGTAATAATATAATAATAATAATAAATAATTGTGTAATTAGTAAGTGATTTGAAATGCACTTCGTTCGAATTGTAAACTTTGGAAATTTGTTCTTACAAAAAAATAAATTTACTTCTTTCGTTGTTTGAGAGTTAAAAGAATAATGAATAGACAGACAGAGATTGGCAAGAAAGATAAAAATTCGCGATTTTCTACAAAACTCTAAACATCAAGGAAGGCCGTGTATTTGCAGCTACTTAAATCAAAAATCAAGTTGGCAGGAATCCACTAATACAAAAATTATAATCAACAGTGCAATGAAATTTATTCTGAATCTTCAGATAGGTATACCTAGTTTTAAACATGAAAGTTTAAAATAAAAATATTTGCCTTTTGATACCATAAGTGTGCTAGGTACAATACTATATTATTGTACCTATCGCAATGGTTGCCGCCTCGATGAAAGTAACTTTCTTTTGTCACAAAATTGCTGAGCAGCAGGCAAGTTACTTTGTTTGCCGCCTAAAAATCACTTCACCGCTTTGTGTTGAAAAACACAAAGTAGCCGATTTCAGCCGTTTGAAAAAAATACTTTTTTCTAATACCTTCATCAAAAATATGATTTTAGTAACTATCTGCAGATAACTAAAGCATAGCTTTTTTGGTTACCGATGGAAAAAAACCTTTTTTTAATCAAAAGATTTCTACCCGTTTTTTAACCAAAGTTAAAGAGAAATAGCGGAAAATAGTAATATTGAAAAAATATAATTATTTTTGCCTAAGAGTTAATCCATTTGCGCCAGTTTTCACCAAGTGTTTACGAAAAAATCATTCAAAAATGTCGTCAAAATATCAAATTGTCAAAGATTATAATGTCACAACAATGAACGTCACCGAGTAAAAAGACACATCGCTATGGAAAGGATCATTATTACATTTGCCAGCCGCCTTGATTTATAGTGTAACGACGATGTGTTGCGAGAAGTTCTCTTCGTTCGAAACTTTTAAAAGTATTTTCCTGTTTTCCTTGGATTTTTTAATAAAGGTATTAAAAAAAATAGTGTTAACAACTCGCGGCTAAACTGTGTTTTTTTTACTCACGTTTTTAAATACCTTGCTGCAATCGTTATTTAAACCAACGCTTGTAAAAAAAGCACTATTTTAGCCACTAGTTGTTATTAAAACTACTATTAATTATCTATAGGTTTTCACCAACATAATTTCTCAAAAATCGTTATCTCTCCTAGATATACCCAAGATTCTACAATCCCCTCAAATCTGGACCACACTGTACATTAATAAACAAAAAAAACAGTCAGAATGGAAACCACTGATAACGTCAGATTTTGTCCATTTTTTATTGTCAAGAAGTTGTCATGAAAATTTCAACTAAAAATAAACTACTCAAAAAAAAAATACTGTAGCAGACCGTTTTACAGCCGCGTTTTCGGATCGACCATTTCCAGAAGCTTGAAAAGTTTCAAAAATTACTAGAAAATCACACTATATCTAGGAAGAAATATTTTAAAATTTCGGGGAAGAAAATACAATCCCTATGTTGCGGAGATAAAAGCATAACCCGGTATAGTTAAAATTGTAAATGTTTTTTTACCTACTCGCGTGCGGTAAAGTACAATTTACCGCACTCATTTGCTTGCGGAAAGTAGTACTTTAGCGCACTCAGTGCGGTAAAGTTAACGTTATAGCACTTTACGGTACTCACTTTCTGCTTGCTAAAATTATTTATGACTGGCAGTTTTCCTGCTGCATTGCTAGCGACAAAAATAATGAAAAATAAAATATAGTAAAAACGTGTACCTAAAAAAAACCCCTCCCTGTTGACACAAAAGAAATCCGTCCAATTAGCTATACAAAACATAAATTAAAAAAAAAATCTTAACCTGCCACCTATTTATAACCTCTTAAAACATAATTTTAACCTAGTAATACAATATCTCCATCCTTTTTTCTTCACCCGTCCCTTCGTCCACCCAAAAATATTAGTTTAAAAAAACCCTGTGTAACACTCAAGACTCTATTTTCTATGGATTGATATATTGATCATTGTTAAAAATTTTAGAGTCCATTTTTATATTGTTTTGCCACACAACCCATAATTTGACGGACATACCCCCAACCAGACACTGCTTCCTTTGGTTTGATACCCCAAAACCGATATTTTGATGGATTAAAATACTATTACGTGGGTCCATCCTCCCTGTTCAAATTTTCCAAACATCCATCAACTAACTTTTTGATGTGAAAGCTAACAAAATTGCGAATTTTCAGTTCTATATTAAGTTGGAACTCCAAGTAATTCTGAGTTATTTATACTCCCTTTAAAACAGAATCTTTCCTAGTTCTTAAGCCCCGGTCAAAATTAAAAAAAAATGTTGAAACAAGCGATTGATACCAATCTTCAGACCCCTATTAATTCCTATCAGTCGACTCGCAGCGTTGCCTGCGAAGAAAAAAAATGGCGCTGGTGCGAAGCGTAAAAACGGTAATAAAAATTCAAAATTGGAAAAATTTGCAAATTGAGTATTTAAAAATGTGAAAAATTTAAATTATAAATTTAATTTTTGATCATGGTGCAAAGCGTTTGTAAATTAAAAAGTTGATGGCTGAGCAATGAATTTTTGAAAATGGATCATATGACAGTTAAAAATTATTGTTAAATTTAAATTGAAAAAAATTGCGAATGAAAGATTTAAAATTATGAAAAATTTAGAACAAAATAACTTTTTGACCATAGTGCAAAGCTGCGCAGTGAATATTTGAAAATTGGACATTTGACAATAATATTTATCGTTAGATTTTTGAAAATTGCCAGTTTACATTGAAAACATTTGAAGATTTAAAAATGCGAAAATTTTTGGGAACCATCTTAAATTTTGATTCAATAAATCATTTTATGACTTAATATTCTTAAAGTTCTATTAGCAAAATATATTTAATTAAAATTTAAAAAGTCACTGTACATCTCAAAGTAATATGAAAAATTCTGACTTACCTCATTTTCGGTATCATTCTCGCTTTCATTTTCTTCAAATTCGTTATTTCTCAATTCACTTTCCTGTCTTTTTTCATCTTGTTCTTCATCTTCTTCATATTCCTCATATTCTGAGGGACTCTCGGTATCTTCCTCATACTCAGACTCGTTTAATTCTTTTTTTGTACTTTTAACAACTTCAACATTATCCTTATTACTAGGAGTATCACTATCACTAATAGGCTCTTCTAACAGAGATTCCAAGTCTAATGAATTCTTTTGTTCATTATTTTTGGCATTATTTGGCACAAAAGGTTTCTTATCAGGTCTTATATTAAACGATATAGCTCTTTCCGTGGGTTTAGGAGTTGGGCTGAATGGATTTCTTCTTTGAGTAACTCTTGGAGGGCCAGTTGTCAGTGTAGTTTTTGGACTAAAAGACGTTCTGCTAGTATCGGTATAAACTCCGCCATTATTATCAATGACGTAGTTTTTAATTTGTGTGAGTTTCTTGCCACCTCGTTCCGGAGCAAGAAATCTCGTTCGGGTTTTTAATATATCATTTTTTAAACCATTTTTGGCACCAAAAGTGTTTCCGTCGTCTGTTTTAAGAGGTTTAAAATTATTGTTATAATATGATGGAGTTTCTAAAGGGTTGTCTAATTGTACCTCGCCCAAAAAAAATTCGGACTGAGAAGGGTTTTTTAAATGAGCTTGCGAAAACAAATGTGAGTAGTTTGGTCTGTGAGTCGAAGGCTGGACATAATTATTCGAAGGTCTAAACCCGACAGGCGTGTTAACTATTCTATTTCCAAATCCTGTGGGGCTAATTTCTTGTCCCTGTCTATATTGTGGCAATGTTTGTTGTAAGTTTCTAGGTATCTCAGATGTTTCTAGATCTCGAGAAAAGAAGCCTCCCAGGGGTGGAAAACTAGAACCCTGCGTTTGAAAACCAATTGGGCTCTGACGAAATGGTATGCCAGCAGATGAATCTATGTAAGAAGTTGGATTTTGGTGATAGTACTCATTTTGTCCCGCGGATGTAAAGATGTAGTCTTGATCTGAAACAAAATAAAATTTTTAAATATTTTTATTAATTCATACACCGTTAGTTAAAAGATAACCAAATTTAATATTGCGGGATTATTTTCAATAAAGGTTTGCTTTTTATAATAGAGTAATTTTTAAAAGTAGCGTTCCTTTATAAATTCCACAAAACTATTTATTATATCTATACTATACATTTAATAGTCCATAAAGAAGAAAGATTGTGTAAAGTACCTAAGAGTTTTCGTAGACCAAAATTTAAAATATGATAAACATATAGAATATATTACAAGTAAACTAAGAAAACTCCTTTATAAATTTTTACAATTAAGGTAAATTTTAAATCGAAAAACTCTAAAGACTGTTTATCATTCTCTTGTTGAGTCTGTCCTAAGTTATGGTCTAGTTGTGTAGGGGTTAGCGTCTAAAAAAGCATTCAAGCCAGCTATTGTCATACAAAAAACTATTATCAAAATATTTTTTTGCAAAAATAGACTATATCCCTCTAAAACTCTTTTTCTTCATGCTGTAATATTTTCACTAGCCCTGTTGACAGTGAAGGTGGTAATGAGATTAGTGCTTAAATATGACACATTTAAAACCTATAAATACATAAATGTCGCCACAAGAAATGCAGGTGAACTAATTATATCTAGGATGCATTATACAAAGACTCAAAAGCATGTTGTATTTGTTGGTCCCAAAATTTATAATATTCTCCCAATCGATCTAAAAAATAAACAATATAATAAATCCAAAAGGAAAATTAACTACTGGATCCCTCAAAATAAACTACGACTTACTTCTACATTAAATTAAATTATTTTAGAAAAATTATACTTATATAAAACAGTGTTATATTTTACTCTAATTTTTTATCTCTCACTGAAGTTTATCCTTTACTGTAGATGTATACTTTTTCAGAGCACATATACACAAACCATTAGGTTCACTTGTGTGTTCAAAACATGTTGTTAACCCTTATAAATGTATTTGATTATTTGAATAAATAAATAAATAAAATTTAAAAAAATAAATACAAATTAGTTTAGAGCAAAAGTACATAAACCTACTAAATAAAAGCAAACTATCAAGAAATGCTTTAAACAGTATACAGAGTATCCTAAAAATCCGAGTCCACCCTAATATCTCTAGAACAGAGAACTAAAATTTCACAAAATTAGATGGTTCACAAAAGAGTATCTTTTTGGATACTAATTTTGCCGCCATTCATTAAGGGGGCGGAGCTAGGGTGCAGACAATACTTTTTTTTAAACGAGATACCTTATATAATTTCTAAAATTTGAATAGAGCTTTTCATTCTGTTTTCAAAAATACCTAATACGTTACCCTTTTCTCTAACATAAAATGACAAAAACTTTTAAATAAAAGCAATGATTTAGATAAAGACTCGCCGAATATCTGTTTTCTTATTTAACTCATTGGCCTTACGGAGATGATTTTTCCATTTTGTTTAAAAACCGTTAGAGAGAGTTGGTGTTGGGTGTTTTTGGAAACAGAAGTAAAAGCTCTATTTCAATTTTCCAACATATACACAGTATCTCATTTAAAAAGAGTATCATCGCCCCCTAGCTCTACCCCCTTAATGAATGGCGGCACAATTAGCATCTAAAAAGATACTCTTTTGTAAAACCATCTAATTATGTGAAATTTTACTTCTCCGCCTCTTTTGGTTTTGTAGATATTATAGTGGACTCCAACTTTTGGGACACTCTTTATATTATAATTAATATCATGGCGCTTTTTACACTGCTCAAAGTTAAAAACTTTTAATTCTGGGAAATGTCTTAACAAAGTACTTTAAGAGCTTTACCAGGTATGGTAGCAAATGCTAATAACAGAGTGGACGACATAATAAAGAGCTGTCGCATATTTTTGAGACTATAATGTATACCCTTTTAAATAAATGCCAGAAGTATATCAGAACATGATCGCCTTATAATTATTACCATCTCTTTGGGAATGCTGTTAATAAATTGATTTATACGGGTGGTGTTTATTGTTCCCATAAAGCAAAAGATAAATAATTTTAAAAGGTACTAGTAAGGAAGTCAATATTCAAACAAGTTTTGCCAATTAAAAAAGAAAGAAGAAAATATATTTTTTTAAAAAATATTAGGTGGAAAAAAATTATTTGGCATAGTTATTAGTAATAAATTTTCTTTGCTTTTGACTTTTCTCTACCTAGTGCCCTCTTGATGAGTCACTGCTCGCTGAGTTTTATAATCAACTGTATTTTGATATAGGTGGAACTAAAAAATGATTCAATAATACTTATTATTAAAAAATTAAAATTAAATAGCCAACATTTTTTAACACCTTAAAGCCTATAGGATATGAATAAATCGAGTAAATTCCTGGTTACAATGTTAAATACAACTTGGTTTCTTATGCTAGGCTCTTTAACAGATTAATGTAACAAAATTATTGGCCTCACTGATCTTCAAGAGCTTTATTACTTTATGCATAAAATAATATTTTTGATACAGAGTGAAAATATATTTGCTTAGGCATTGAATATTCCTTTTGCATTTTAAACATTTAATAATTTGAAAATATTTTGTTTATGAAACCCACTACTTAGGGGGCATATCGTATTCCTTAGGACTTTTTATGAAGATTTTATGGAACCTATTTTAATCGATTACTAATGGACCCATCAACACTGTCTAACTTGAAAATTTGAGACAATGATGTATTTGAAATTAACTCTGTGTTTTGGACTTCCATTGTCTATATTTTATTTATACACGGCGTTTCGATCAGTACATGGAAGTCCGAAACAGTTAATTTCACTGTCTAATTTGTTAACAGCGCAAAAATGCTGCAGTCAAAAAGTAGGGTTAGGGTGTCAATTTTGTTTGTTAAATTCAGACGGTTTAAGCTAGAGCAACGAAATTTGGCACATATGTTGTTCTTCCGGCAGCGTACCTTCGTGTGTCATAAAAAATTACATATATGGCCCCTAGGAAGCAACAGGGGCCAAAATGTGTTTTTAAACTATTTATCATGCCTTCCATACTAATGCACCTTTACAGTTGATAGTTCATACTATTACCTACAACTTTACAATACCGAAAAAAAATTCGTGGCTGTTAACAAGGCCCCTAGGTTGCGGGCTAAAAATTTTGACGATTTCAATTAAAATATTATATTTCACTTATCTTTCAGCCCAGCTGTCTCTCTTCAACAATTTTAAATATTTTTTATTTTATCAGAAACAAATGTGTTTTGGCAGTACTCTTTTTGAACGCCTAAAAAACAGTGGAAACTTGAAAAAAATTATGTGCTTTATTCTAGAAATAGAAAGTTTGCAAAGAAAAATGTGAAAAACATAATAAAAATTGCTTGATGAAAAACGTTACCCCTTAAATTCTGAAAAAAAATATTTTAAGAATATAGGTTCTCCCCAGATTTTAAGTAAAAAAAAGTACAACTGGCAACGCCTTGTTCTTTAATTTTTTAATCTTTTGCCAGAGTGCACAGGGAAAACTAACCATCAGAATTACTTGAAATTTTGCAGGGGTGATCAATTTTAAATGCTTAACAAAAATATCTGAAGGATTTTTCAAAATTCTCAATTATTTTTCTTCAAAATAAAAGCTCTGGTGCTGTCATCTGTCCCAAAAGCCTCAAAATAATTGCGGTTTAGAACAAACCTGATTTACAAAAAAAAATAGAGAAATGCTCACAATTTCCTCTGGATTAAATTTTTCCTTTTTATATTTTCTTGCTTTAGCGAAAATAAAAACTAAGTATCCTTTTTTCCAAAATCCTGTGCTCTCCGGAAAAGAAAACGCATCAATCAACACACACATTGAATTTGGGAGACACACACAGTTCAAGTGTTGGCCGATAGACCGCAGAATTTATACGATTCCATGGTAACTGCAGGTGTTTTGTCAACAAACTTTAAGTCGGGCCGTAGTGGGACAGAAGAGTATTTTTACGTTTTCTGACAGAAAACCATTCGAGCTTATGTTTATCTTTCAAAAATGTGTTTCCAAAAACATTATTCCAAAACAAATATGAAACCACTCTGCGTGTGCGGACGCCCGCCGAAAAAGGCTTAGCGCTGCGCGGGCATTACACCGAGCCTATCAAAGAACCAAGAGAACTTTACTGGCTCGCTGGGATTACTAGGAATTCGCATAGAAACATTCGGCGCACATAACCCCACATAATTTTGTTTTTATTTGATTCAACCAAATCTTGGAATGCAAAGGAGAGATTTTAGAAACACACGGATACTTGAGTACTAACAAAACAGGTCAGTAAAGCGCCATTTAGAGGTTGGAAAGACTCTTGCTAGTCGTTAACGCTGCTGTTTAAAATAGAATGAGATTATTTCGTCTAGCGCTAGTAGCCGATTTTTAAATCTGCAGCGGGAGTGTTTCCAATTATAAATGCACCTGTAAATGCCACCTTAAACATTACACCCAGTTACTTTAATACGTAGTTGGGTAACATTTTTTTAGCAGGTAATTCTGCAATAAATAGTTTGCTTTTATTTTAGTACTTTACTTGCTTTTCTAGCGGCGCAGAACGCGAAAAGTCAAAATAACTAACCTAACCCCAAATTTTTGACCCGGTGCTAAAAAATCTCTGGTGTCCCACTAAGGATAAATATAAATAAAGTCTCCGCGTTGCCATGGAAAACCAATTCAATGACGTAAAATTTTTCAAAAAAATCAGGTCGACATAATTAAATTAATTTCTTGTACAGTGTTGCTAAAAACAATTCCCCAGATTGTAACTACGACCTTAAGCCTTAAATTACCGTCATGGCTTTACCATAATGGCTTTACCAGACAGTTAAACCACCCATTATTTTATAGTCAACAACAAAAAAGTGACAAAATACCGAGTGTCACGGTTTTGACAAAATTGCTTACTACAAATGAAAGGTTTATATTGTTGTCATAAGCGTCAATTTTTTGTTAATTTTATTTAATTATTGAGTTTTTTGCAAATATATCGCGAAGAGGATTTTGTAAGCCATCAAAGGGATATATTGGAGGTAAATAGTATCATTTTATAAAAAGTAAGTTGAATCAATAAATGACATTTACCTTACGCGCAAATAAAAACAGATAATGGTCAAGCCATGATGCTGATAATTTAAGGCTTAAAATATTTTAGCATAATTTAAGGGGTCACGTTTTTGATGAAGCAATTTTTTACTGTGTTTTTCACATTTGTATGCCATGATATTGCTCACATTTTAAAGGTTTCTTTCCAAATTTTTGATTTCTAGAATAAAACACTCAAATTGTTCAAGTTTTGACGGTTTTTTAGGCCTTCAAAAAAAGTACTGCCAAGAAACATGAAAAATATTTAGAGAGGGAGGGCAGAATTTTAGACGTAGATGGAGAGATATTTTAGTGACGGGCAGGCTAGAGAAAAGTATTTTAGAGAAACATGAAAATAATTTAAGGCAAATGTTTAATAAAAATTTCTGTTATGTCATCTGTCTGTCATCTTATGCACGACATATGATTTTTATTTTGCAATTTTTATCCAAAAGACAGAAAAAATTGTAATTTTTCAAAGTATAAAAGTATGTAAAACGTAAGGTGGTATTAATTTATTTCAATCAAAATTTTTTACAGTCTTTAAATTTACCAAAAAACGTATCCTACTAAAGTGTATTTTAGCACATCTAAAAATAATTTAACAGTTATTTAAGAAAAATATTTTAACGGTCATGATGGCTTTACCATTATAAAGATTAAAATGTATTAGCAGGATCTACTATCTTTTCATACCAGAATCATAAGTTGAACGCGATTAGTTATCGAAATATAGGCGTCGAAACATAGTGCTATAATACTAAAACTTAGAACATCCTGTATGTTTATTTTTCTGAACAAGAGCTTTCTTACTGTTTACACCCGGGGACCTTTCAAACGTTTTAGTCTTTTTATCGGTGATATTTTTCCTTTTATGGAAAGAGCATGCGATATTGCAATTTAGAGTTTTTTTGTACTTGCCATGGTTTGCTTTATTTTATTTGGTCTTGAGTCCAGATTTAGTGCACTTCTTCCTTCTGATAAATATATATATATATCTATATATTTTATAAACGGAATACTCACATTGAAAACAGTCACATAAACTGTCTGGTGTTCGTTTTAAAAGAGAAAAGTCTTTAAAGTCAGTAGAGGAGACTCAAGAAAAATTTGATGTAGCCAAAATTATGTGTGTGGGTACATTTTTTTAAATTTTGATGTAAATAATATAACTGGAAGTTATTATACTGGGTGTTTCAAAATTCAGTATCAAGACTTCAAGGGCGTATTTTTCAGGTCAAAATAAGACTTTTTTCCTATAAATATGTGTCGGCAAATTCATTTTTATCCATCTTGGGAAGGACTTATTAATTTAAGCAACCCAGGGGCCCAGTTCTTGAATAACTCGAGTTTCAGTCGTATACGAACCACATGTTAGCAAAAAATAAACGAAAAAAGGGGTCAATTTTCTCTTGTCCACTTATTAACGCTCACAATATTAAATTAAATTCGTCGTAGAATTACAATTTTACGTTTGTTACGGACTATTTTTCGCAAGTTTGGACGTTCGTATGTCATATTCGCTCGGATTTGCATCGATTGCTTATACCCCCTCGATGTAAATTCGAGCGAATACGACATCTAAGCGTCAAAAACTGTACTATTTTGGGCCTATTTTAATCAAATATTGTACTTTTTTCGACAATTTTTTGCTAAAATGTGATTCGTATACGACTAATAGTCGAGTCATTCAAGAATTGGGCCCCCAAATCGAAACTATAACCATTATTATGCTTCAAACACCTGAGTCAGCATCAATCAACAACATCTTTATGTCACACACGATACATGGGAAATTTCGCATCAGTGAAAGTGCTTGAAATTTTTATATGTTGTAGATATTGAAATTCCCAACAATGTTTAAATTACCCTAAATCTTGTATGTCTTAATATAAGAATACCAATAGCATGCATTTTTGAGATATTGGGACAATGAAAGATTTTAATTTGATATGATTGTCCACCCTTTTGTCAACCTCAAAACATGACAAATAACTGCTAACGTAGGACACAACCACCAGAATATTATTTTTGGAAACTAAATCAATGGGATAAATAGAAGTTCAACGTTGAGTCCATAAGTGATACACAATTGCATAAATAGAACACAATACAGACTTTTTATTTGTACCTCTTTTTGCTGACTGGATTTTTCAAACTTTACTTTATTTATACTAGTTGACTGGCGGTAATTAAGTGCGCTCAAAGTGAGTGCATAAATAGAACACAATACAGACTTTTTATTTGTACCTCTTTTTGCTGACTGGATTTATCATACTTTACTTTATTTATACTAGTTGACTGACGGTAACTAAGCGCGCCTAAAGTGAGTGCGACCGTGGTGCCGATTCTTGAATTTTGTAGGAAAGGTCGCACGGGAACGGTCACCTCCTTGATATCGGGCTTTAAAGCTATCACCAGTTATCGGAAACCTATCCCACCACGGCCGAACTTTACCTGATTGCCGTGTATCGGAGGAACCTTCCTCAACTTTCATACATCTGCCTTTGTGGAGGGGAACGGGTGCGCTTGAAAAACGATAATCGAGTTAGCTTTGCGCGTGCACCGTACAATCTTGGCAGCTTCTGAGCCTTCTTATTGGCCGAAACGAAGGATGTGAACGTTCCCAGGCGACCATTCTCTCGAAATTCAACAATCGGCACCCATGAAGCCCAAGGAGCACGGAATGTTAAAATGATTGGTGAGGTTTGTTGAGGCGAATGAATGCGGGATGATTGACAACAAGATTATTGCGTTAAAGGGAAACTTTTACTTAGGTCGACAGGGTTAACCGATCATGGATATAGATGTAAAGAGCTTATGGATTGCCAACCGCTTATAGCCTGCCTTTATCGCCATCTGGCGCAATAAGCTCTCTGAAAAAGGAGAGCGGGGCAAGAACGAAAAAAACTTATAAGATCTAAAACAATCAAAATATTACTACTTTATAAATATAACCTTAGAGACACTATTAAACCAAGAAAATGACCAAATGGGTAACTGTTTTATTATTACTTTACTCTTATAATTTAATATTGAGAATATCTTAAACTTGGTTTAAGTTAAGTAACCATTTTCTTTTTATATGCTGCATATAGACTAAGATAAAAATAAAGTAAAAATCTGTCAAAAGCTTTTATACCTTCATCATAATATCCATCTATAAAACAAGATATGATTTTCAGAAAGAAACAAGTTTTTCTTTATGAAAAATTGAACTTTCGCATCAAAGCGAGGAATAATTAAGGCTCTATTATGTCCATAACATGTGAGTAAGTGTACTATGCTTTACGTACGATTAATGAAAATGTCCTCGTAAATATCACAAATTATTAAAAATATCAAACGCGAACACTCTTAAGTCAACAACCTTCATAACTTGAAGTTTTAATGACGATCTATCTAAAACATCAAAACAAATATAGTAAGGAACTTTTCATATATCTTTTTAAAAATAAGATTTTTTTTTTCGTAAAAATGTGTAATATGTCAATTTAACGGGACTCATTTTTTGTCAGTTACTAAAATTATATTGGATTTATTTAAAAATATAAAAAATAGTTCAGAAGTAATTTACATTTTTGCGTCAATTAGTGCTCTTATAAAATAAAGTGTCATCACTTGTCACGCCATCTTGTGGTTTACGTCTATGCTTTATTATTATTCTAGGACCGTAAATGAGCCATTAAAATCGTCTTGAGATGGTCGTAAAATTAGTATTATTCGTTGGTCGTAGTTTAAATACATTACCGTCATGATGATTATGGTATGTAGAAAAAATAGAGATTGAGCCATATAAAAAAAGCAAAATACGTGAATTAAAAACTCCTTCACCTTTTTGTTAGGACACGGTATAGAGCATAAATGAATACCTCCAGAATTTTCGGTAAAGTAACCGTTATAATAAACGAATCAATATCATGGATGAGCTATTCACTTATTTCAACGCCCTATCTCATATAGCCTCATCAGGTCGCGCTAAAAGTAAAATAATGAACCGATTTTTGGTAAAGGAGTTTAGTTTATCATAAAAGCTAGTTCACCAATTTAACTAAAACATTTGATACAGCATACCGCGGACCGCTTTGCTGGGAAGACCTTCTGCCGTGAGTCGTTCGGAAACGATAAAAAATTATAAATCCAAAAAAACGGCGTTTAAAACTAACTAACCCAATAAACCCCAAAACAAACAACATTAACCTCACTAAACCTCCCTTACCGCTGCGAAACGGCTAGTGTCTGGATTAATCGCTTTCGTTTAATCTCTAACATATAAATCGGTCAATTGTTTTTGGAGATATAAGTTTCTTTTATGCTTTCGCAAAAGAGAGATGGATATATCAGACCTTCTTGAATACTTTCTTTTTTTTATGACCATTTATATGTACAAAAAAGGTAAAAAAACAAAGATTCAGTTTTAAACTAAAAATGTTTATGTATTATATAATTCCCAATCAGAAAACGTACACTTAGTACCCCTACTAAAAATTGTGTCGTCGTAATCCAAATGAAGATGTCAATTTATTTGTCAAAATTCCAAATATGGTTTATTTCGTAGTAAAAATCCACTCAAAAATCGCAACTTTAAAAAATAATATCTCGAAAACCTTAAAACCTACAAGATTTAGGGTAATTTAAACATTGTTGGGAATTTCAATATCTATAACATATAAAAATTTCAAGCACTTTCACTGATGCGAAATTTCCCAAGTATTGTGTGCGTCCTCCTTTATCAGTTTCTAGTCAAAATAAATATTAGGGAACATAAATACACGGTAAAAAAATTCGAGTGAAAACGAATCCACATCGGGAATAGAATGAAAGATTTTCCACTCGATTTGTGGGGTGGGGATTCGTCTTCACTCAATGTTTTTTACCCAGCTCTTTATACAAGCCAAAATAGATAAACCTCTTGTAATGTCATACCAAGTGCACGGAGGGTTTATCTCTAGGCGAGAATTATAGTTCGTGGAGGGGCAAAAATACACTTCATGCACTTTAGAGATTAAATGTACAGCTGGGTCCTTTTAATTTTAAGACGACTTTAAAAAGTGTTTGATTATTTTGAGCAGTTTATACTGTTAAGTTGATCTTAAAAATTTTGTAGGTTATTTACTACTACAGGATGATCTATGTTTCTTTAAGGGAACTGCTTATACTTCTTAAACTAAGGTCTTCTTTATTTTTTTATCTTGTTTACTTTATTTATAATACTTTTATACCAAAAATAATAAATACCTTTTGTGTGTGTCTATGTATTTGTTATAATAATAACAAAAAACTACAAAAAAATCAATATTTTGTCATGTCTCCGTTTACGTCGATAACGTTTTGTAATCTGCAAAGCATTGATTCATAGAAAGACACCGTGAAATTTTCTTGGCCTGCAAGGTCTTCCCATATCGTTGTGATTTCTTGTGGCAAGAACCTGCGTTGTTGGAGTCTGTATACAATAAAACTCCAAACATTTTCTATTGGGTTCATATCTGGGCTGTAACCTGTTCCACACTTGGCAGCATGACATTGTTCAATATCTCTAAATAGATTTGTCCCACAAATCTTCCGTCAATTCTCCATTTCACCCCCAATCCTCTTGCTGACATCCATTTAAAATGACCAGCTGCTCGGTAGTGACTCACATACTGTGGATTGAATCTGGCATTATCTGGCCTATACACTCTAATTTTGACTTTCTTTGATGACTGAAAGGTTTTTTCATCCGTAAAAATCACGCGGTTCCAAAAATCTTGATCTCTGTTGATATAATTCAGAGCAAAAAGCAAGCAAGCTCAGTTTTAGTAGCTGCAACACGGCAATTTAAGTGTGATCTCTTTATCCTCCTGAAAGCAGTTGTCTTGCATCCTGGGAACTGAGACAAAATCCTTGCTTGTTTTGCTGTTAAAAAAGGGTCCTCTTCGAGTCTTTGAATGAGAGCTGCATCTTCATCCTGGCTGGAAACTGCGGGACGTCCTGATCCTCCTCTCCTCTCTAGCGTTCTTTCATCGCTACACCTTTTGTTAATCAAGAATACAGTATTTCGGTTGAGATTGAAATGTTCTGCCACAGCTGCAAGAGACCATCCGTCCTCCAGCTTCGTTACAATCCGTGCTCTCAATTCCTTCGTCGTGTGTGGGGCCATGATCTGAGTTTCTTGACTAAATTTAAGAATTTAATGTGACTGGATTTTGACGTTGAAAATAAATTTTTGTAGTAGAATGACACTATAATTTGACTGACATTAAATTGAAATAAAATAAAATACACTACTCAAATTCAAGAAAAAACTGCTTTAAGAGTCGTCCTAAAATTTAAAGGACCCAGCTGTACATTAGCATCAAGTTTTATTCATTGTCACAGGGAAATCAGTTTTAGATGGTAAGTGTCAACGACAACGATACAAGAAAACTTGCACTGGTGGCATCACTTTATCCTTAAGAGTGCCACTTCAGTCCCTTAGTGCAAATAATCTACTATTATAGGCTTTTTTTCTTGTACTTATACACCTTCCAGCGTAACTGCAATTATGGCGGTGTCGTCAGCATACCTTTTTATGTCAGTACATATTTTTATACCGTTTATAATTAAATCCTCTTCGGATCGCTTCAATAGCATATCCTCTTTAAAATATTAACATGGTCATAGCGTGTTAAAGTTAATCCCAAAAAGTATGGCACTTATACTTGTCGTAAGTAATTCAAATTCTATATAGTTCCATTCTAGCGGACTTTCCATGCACAAAAGGATTTGTAGAGTATAAAAAAATTACAAAAAATATGTGCTTTACCTAATATATAGTGTATTTTTTTACAGAGTGTTTACTTTAATTATAGGAATCGGAACCCCGACTTGTATAAAGTAATTTGGTAATTTTCAAATAAAGTTTTGCATTGTAAATTTACAAACCATTTATCTGGAATAACTATCAAAGTTGGAGTTTTACAAATGATCTTTGTCAAATTACCACCAAATTTTACATTTTTTTTGTAATTTTTAATTTTTTTTATGTAAAATTACAAATTTTGCTGTTAAATTATAAAAACAATAAAAACATATTACCGAATTACTGGAATCCGATGCTTCCTTGCCTCTATACCGTTTGGTGCTAGTGTTAAATGAAAAGTTTCTTACCCTTATAGCGCCCTTATGCACAGGTTATGTCTAATAAAACTTTTTTGTTCGTAAAGTATTGTCGCACTATTTTGACAGAAAAAAGAATTTTGCTTAATACATGTCGAGGATAATAGGTATTTACGTCACTAGACCTGTAAAGACACTTTCTGCTCATGTATCGTACGTACTTTTTTTTTTCGTCAACGCCTAGCCGTGTTGCGAAATTTATGAACAGTCCCCTGATGTTTTATGCTTCTTGTTGACTAGAGAGCCATTGCCGCTAAGGCCAGTAGTTTTTAAGATGAAAAATAAGAAAAACGAGTAAAGTTTTGTGGTTAAAAATGATTTTTGTATTTTTAAGTTGTGCAAAATTGTAAAAATTATAGTGTAGTGCCTATTAGCTTCACACAGCTAATTTAGTGATGACTGACGATCAGTTATGGCCGACCATGGCCAACTTATCAAGCAAAATAATGATAAAAGAGCTCATAAAAAGCAGATTTTTAGGTTTGTTCTTTATTTACCTATATTTATAGTATACTTAGTTTGAGTATTAAAAATGTGTGGTCGATTTTTCGGTATATGTGACCCTTGAAGCACCTTCTATTATTTCACATAACTTGTGAAACAAATTTAAAAGAGCTTTTGTAGGAGTGTCAAAACTGCCCAAAAAACAAGCTAAAAGCTGTCAAGAAGAAGTCATAGCCAACTTGGTCAGAAATGGGATCGGAAAAGGATCAAGGAACCGGAAAATTGAACGAAAAGGTCTTTTCTTGAGAGTGAAAATATTTTGAAAGAACAGACCTTGTAATTTAGAACTTTACTTACGAAAAATCGTACGGAAAGTGGCTATTTTGAAAAAAAAATATGTTACGTTTTCTGGGCCTAATAAAGATGCATCTATACCATGGAGTATTTACCCAAAGTTACTTTATTATTTAAGCTGGAGGCACAGTAAAAAATAGAAGCTACTAAATGTAGATTAGAGTGATTTCCAGCTTTACTTTTTTCGCGATTTTCGTTAACAAGATACAAATTAAAAGATCAAAATACCAAAACTTTTTTTACACTGACTGCTTTTTGGTCAGGACTTATTTGCTTATAATCCTTAAAATTGAGGTTCTTAATACAATTCCAGGAAATAAAAAAAAAATGTCAGTTTTAATTTCTGTAGGCAGTTTTAGTGAAAAATGCTTTTTTATTTAAAAATGTATGTTATTAAGCTAATTTTTGTGTGTACACAAATCTTCAAACATTTTAATATACAAAACCATAGAAAGCCATGAAATATATTGCTGTCACTGTTCAGAAAAGTCACACAAATTCTGTCTTCCTTTTACATGGTGAGAATCTCCGACACTTTATGACGTTTATTGGTACGCGTAGTAGCATTTAGCTTCGCCGTAAAATTAGGCCTCCAGAATATCTTTAAAATATGAAATTTACAAAATTACGCAGTTTCTCTTACAATGTTAGGATAAATATTAAGTACACTGTGTTTTTATTTTAAGGCTACAAAAACAGCATAGATTTGACAACAGTGCTTTCCTCTTTTTTTGAAAGATCAACAACAGGTGGCATCACTAATACCATTTCGAGTAAAATCGTGCAGTGTTCAGAACACGGTGTGAACACCATATGTGAGGAAAACTTACTAGGAATGTAACCATTTATTAATGCTTCTTTAAAAGGTTTTGATGCTTGGCTTTATGCTTCATGAATTGCAGTGTCTCAAAATTTAAAAAAAATCAAAAGAAAAATCATTATTCGACATCAAAAAAGTAAAAAATTTCTATTAGGAATTTTTATTAGACAAATGGCCGGTGGCTATGCGGAACCTGAACTACAATACTCCAATTGAACTTAAGTTTCCTTGGGCCTACTAAACTACGTGACCTTGGCGTTTCATAATTCCGCCAGAATATTGCTTACAAAGAAAAAGACATAACTTTTTTGTTATCAGATAATAGGATTTGTAAAAATCTACAACCGTATCCAAAAGATTTTTTAGAATTTGGTGTATTTTTTTCAAAAAATTAAAAAATCCAAAAATTTCTGTGACACATTTCTGTATTATCGACGAGGCTAAAGAAAAAGCCAGGTAAGATTTTTGACTATTGTTAGCCGTGTTTATTTTATTTCGAAAATGAGAGAGTCCAGCAAAAAACTGTCTGTATACAGTTGTGAGAAATTTAAAAATAAACATTCCTGCCAAGTTTCAACAGATTCCGTTTTCTCGTTTTCGATATTCTGGCCGGTAAAGATTGGCCCAAAAACAGCAAAGCAGTGTTGTCAAAGCTATGCCGTTTTTGTGGACTTAAATGAAGCAGCAATTAGTAGAAACCGCCACTTTCCAGAATTGTGACGGCTGACGGGATTTTTTGTCATTTCTGAAGAAACACGACCTTTGTATCTCTCACTAGATAGTTGTAGGTTTATTTTAAATTGAGTTTTTAGCTTCACCAAATTTAAAATTGCTTAAAAACAAACAGTTCTTTAAAAACTAAAAATTTATCGACACAAACAAATACTTGTCACTACACGAAGTGCTCTTCAAACGAACCACTGTGCTAATACGAAACAGAATGACTGCAAAATTACCGCCTTACACTGTTGAAAAGGATTTGTAAAATTACAGAACTTATCGTTGGTAATTTTGTGACCACTAGTAAGTATCGGAAAAAAACAAAAAATATGTAAACTATGCGTTACATAATACATGGTGTATTTTTTACAGAGTATTAAGTAATTATAGGATTTGAAACCCCCACTTGTAAGATGTAATTTGGTAATTTTAACACTTCTATATTGTAGAAATAAAGTTTTCCATTATAAAGTTACAAATCGTTTAGTAAAATTACAACAAATTTTTCAAATCTTTCGTAAAAATAAATTGTAATTTTGCAAACTATTTTTGTAAAATTATAACCAAATTTTTAAAAATACATTTTAATTTTACAAATTTTACAAAACTACGAAAAAACAATAAAAACTCATTTTTGATTTAATTATTTTTATTAAGAAAATATTAACGAACGAACTACTAAAAGGAATATAGAGTATAAAGCCCGCGGGATCCCGTAACATATTTCATTCTCGACATTTCGAAAAACCGACAAAAGGGGTTCTGTTTAGGTTCAAAGACACTACTGGAATCCGGTGCTTCCTCACCTCTATACTGTTGTGTGATGGTGTTAAATGGAAAGTTTCTTACCGTTACAGTGCCCTTATGCACAGGTTTTGTCGAATGAAACTTTTTGGTTCGTAAAATATCGTCACCTTCTTTCAATAGAAAAAATAATTTTGTTTAACACATGTCAATAAAATATGTTGCGTTCTCCAGGGCTAGTAAGAGTGCATCTATATCATGCAGTATTTACCAAAAGTTATTTTATCATTTAAGCTGTAGATACAATTGTTAGATTACAGTGATTTTTAACCTCACTTTTTTGTACGATTTTTGTTAACGAGGTTCATCTTACAAGATAAAAAAACACCAAAGTTTTTTGGTACAGCCAGGAATAAACACTGAACTTTTACCACATTACATTGTAATATTACATTTTACGATATAAATTTTGCTATAAATCGGAAAATTACAATGTAAAATTGTAAAATTAATATGAAAATATTACATTGTAAT
Source organism: Oxystoma pomonae (assembly GCA_963921995.1). NCBI lineage: Eukaryota > Metazoa > Arthropoda > Insecta > Coleoptera > Brentidae > Oxystoma > Oxystoma pomonae. The sequence goes on from OY998165.1 coordinate 95,224,507, forward strand.
ATTACATTTTACAATGTAAATTTTGCTAGAAATCGGAAAACTACAATGTAAAATTGTAAAATTATTATGAAAAATTGTAAAGTTAGTGCAAAATAAAATTCTTGTAGTAAAACCTAACTAGATGTGTTAATATATAAGTTTACTGTGTAAAAATAAGAAACAAAGGGCTCGTACAAGAAAAATGTAAACTTACGAAATAAGTTAGATTTTTACAAAATACGTTTTGCACTTGTCGTAAATCCATTCTAAGTCATTTGGACTGCTTTATTCAATTTATAATCAGATCCTTCTCGCAGCTCTAAAGCGCATTTTACAATTATTTCTGTCATCGAAAGCAAATCCCTTTAAAAATATTAACATGGACTTTAACGGTTGAACTAGGTCAAAGCGAGTCAAAGTTAATCCCAGAAAATATGGCGCTTACTTGTCGTAACTAATTTAAATTCTATACAGTTCCATTCTAGCGGACTTTCATGCAAAAATGCAGGCGATCGGTGCGCATTTTAAACGGAAAAAGTTTAAAATACGTGAAGAGCGAGAAGGCGGTTTACAATATGTATAACAGTTATTTACGTGGCAAGAACCATTTTTTATAAAATCATGTTATTTAAGGGAGACCACAAAATAGCCCAATATATAAAACAGATTGAGAAATGAATTCCCAATGTCCATAGTGGAGTAAAATATAATTAAAAAGAGAATTTTACCAATAGAAAAATGTTGGATTTTTCGCCTTCTCCAGCAGTTCTACCACTGACTGGTTTCAGACACAGTCCATCCACCAGTCGGGTTTTCTACTATGATGAATCGATAGAAAAAAAACGAACTTTATAAAATACACCGGAGTACCACAAGAATACATACCATACAAGAACATATGACTTGTTGATTAGATCGTTCATATTATTCGACTATAAAAACTTATGTCGCACTCATGATCTCTAACAAGAGTAAAACTTGTGTCTGCGTCTAGTCTCCAAGTCGCACCCGGTATGTATTCTTGTGGTACTCCGGTGTATTTTATAAAGTTCGTTTTTGTGCTATCGATTCGTCATAGTAGAAAGCCCGACTGGTGGATGGACTGTATCTGAAACCAGTCAGTGGTAGAACTGGTGGAGAAGGCGAAAAATCCCACAGTTTTCTGTTGGTAAAACTCTCTTTTTATCAATATACAAAAGTTGAAACCACATAACTATGAGATACTGTAATGGTCCAAGTGTTACAAAGGCAAGGTCCAAGGCAAAAAAATCTACTGCGAATACCTGATGCAGTATTGCAGTCTGCTCGCGCCCAGAAGAGTTTCTGGCTCTAAATTTCTTCCAGGGTACCTTGATTGGGAAATTTATTATCACTACGGTTTTTTTTTGGGAAAATGGAAGGGCAAAGCCGTTAATAGTCATTTACATAACCTGCCGGTCGCCGTAGCGCAGGGAGGTTCCGTGTTCGAATCCCAAAAACTTGGCTGAAACTGGGCATCGATCCTATAATGGATTAGATAAAAGACAAGCCGGTTATGATGGTCATTATTCGTGAACATGAAGTTTATGACGCTAAGTGTTTTAATTTATCTGAGCGTATAATCATCATAACATGCGAGTTAGTTTAATATACTTATATACCTACGATCAATGAAAATGCCATCATAAATATCAGAAATTATTAAAAATATCAAACGCGAACACTGTTAAGTCGACAACCTGAAGTTTCAATGACGTTCTATCTAAAACGTCAAAACAAATAAGGTCACTAAGGGACTTTTCATATATCTTTTTAAAAACCAGGTTTTTTCTCTTAAAAATGCTTAATATGTCAATTTAACGAAACATATTTTTGGTTACGTACTAAAATTATACTGAATTTATTTACGTTTAATAAGTGTTTATTGTCTTAAAAATATAGAAAACCAATTCACATCTTTCCATCAATTAGTACTCTTATAAAATAAAGTTTCCATGCTTGTCACGCTTGTGGTTTACGTTTAAGCTTCATTAGTATCCTAGGAGCGTAAATGGTCCATTACAGTCGTGTTAGGATGCTGAAACCTAATGGAAAATAAAACAAAATATGAAGGAAAGTACCACTTTGCTATAGAAAAATTCTTGGGTTGGATTTTCGAGAACTCTTTTTGAGGGTTTATAGGGTGTGAGAAATTTTAAATAGGATGTGTAAAATTAGAACCCTTAAAGGCGATTTTAAGCCTGGATGGCGATTCAAGTGGCGGCTATTTTTTATAACGACCCGATTTTCCGGTATCTAGGGGTGAACGCTGGCAACATCGCATCTTGTGTGGTTTGTAAGGTCACCTCATCTCTCGATAAATTTTGACTTCCACAGTTGACTTCTGTCATTTTTGTTTACTTTTTCCGTTCGTAAAGTTGTTTCTTTTTATAAAAGTGCCGTTTTTTAGTTTAATGCATTAAAAAAAGACTGGGAATTTAAATTTTATTATCCAAGAACGATTCAGAGCTTTTGCGCTTGAGACCCACCTTCTCCACAGAGTACGAAATTCAATGCCGGCACTCATTTGCAAACAAAAAAGAAGAGAAACTTGACCAAATTTTACAACAACAGCCCTAAAAAGAAGGTAAGCATATAGTGTAAAAGACGGATTTGGCATCTGCAAAAAATCTGATTTTAGGATTTAACAATATTACCATTATAGCAGTCGTCCCTATCTTTTGTTCAAGTGTTTTACACCCATAGTCGCAAAAAACTGTTTTTACGAGAAGGGTAACAAAATTAATAGATTTGAGGTTTATTATGCAGTATACGGTTTTTTGCCAGTTTTGATTTTTTATGACAAATTAGTTATGGGGGCACCTACTAGGGTCCCTAGGACCCCAAATCCGTTTGCGCCGGTTGATTTTTTTTTCAATTTTTTTTGTATTTTTTCTCTCTAAAACAATCCAATCCAACATAGCCCAACCCAAACTATGGTAATTATGCAGTATGCGGTTTTCTGCCATTTTTGATTTTTTTTGAAAAATTCTTTATGGGGGCACCTTCTATGGTCCCTAGGACCCCAAATCCGCCTGCGCGCGATTTTTTTTTTTTTAACGAGAAAAAAGGGTGCCCAGGGGGGTTGTAAAGTGTTTTTTTAATTGTTTTGGATTAGGTTGGGTTGGACTGTGTTGGTTTGGTTTGTTTTAGTGAAAAAAAATTAAAAAAAAACCAAAAAAAATAAAAAAAAAACAAACGGCGCAGACGGATTTGGGGTCCTAGGGACCCTAGAAGGTGCCCCCATAAAGAATTTTTCAAAAAAAATCAAAAATGGCAGAAAACCGTATACTGCATAATTACCCAAACTATTCCAAGCCAAACCCAAAACAATAAAAAAAACACATTACAATGGCGCAGGAGGATTTGGGGTCCTAGGGACCCTAGTAGGTACCTCTATAAAGAATTTTTCATAAAAAATCAAAAATGGCAGAAAACCGTATAATTACCTTTATTTTGGCTACACTAAAGTATTGTTCATACAAGGCATAGTCATACTTTTAGTTCTAATTTTAGTCATAAAGCTATCTCTATCACTGCATGTCTCGTTAAGAAAAAGAACAGTGACAGAGATAAAACAAACAAAGACTAAAACTATGACTATGCCTTGTATGAACGATATTTAAGTGTATAAATATATAAAGGATATAATATATAGTGATACATTCAATGCCCACTGGTTCAGCCAAAGGAAACCTCATATTAGACACTCAAAGTAAATGATTACATCTATTGGTATCCGCATACCTAACACGTTCAAAATAACCCCAAAGCTCGCTACATTTTTGACTACTAAATTTTGACCGAAATTGACTGAATACAAAACAGCACTAGCCAATTGATGAAATGAAACAAAAAAATGTCAGTCATTTGGTGTTTGCATGGTGCATACTAGATTATTGATAAGTCCAAGACTAACCATTTATTTTTGAAAGTCCCTCAATAAGCCCTTATAAGCTTTCTTATTGCTTTTTTAAAATAGTATAGTAATACTTATATTTTTTAGGAAAGCGTGAGGTGAGCCGTGTTGTCTCCAAATGAAGCCACTGATATGAAAAATTTTGAAATTATAATTTGAGATAATGTTTTAACCTAAATGGTTCCTACACTTGTTCAGGTAAGAATTTTTTATAGCATATTTCCTTATTGGTGTAAGCTTCAATTAGTTTTTCCAAGAGAATTTTAATTTACAAGACAGAATCAAATCCCACTTTGCACTCCCTTAAAATCCTCCCGGTTTTTTAGGCAGTGTCAAATACAATACTGCTTCCTACTCTAACACAGTAAAGCAAAAATGACTCATTTTTTTGTAGTTTATGCTGAGGAGATTGGTAAGGTCGCTTTGAAGGGCATTTTTAAGGTTGATTTATCACTTTAATATATTTTTTTTCTTGAATTTAATTATTCAGGTTAAAAATAGATATCTTCTTATTTAATATTATTAAATTAGTTATTTGGGTTCACAAAGAAGTAGGTATCTAACTATCTCTCCTTTTGTTCCTTATATCATCATTGGCATTATCTATGTACTTTCTTCATTGTCATTTCCATTGACAGGAACAACGTGCTAAAGATCTATCGACATTGTTAAAAAATACCACATCCAACACTTTTTGATATTTTAAAAAAAGCTACTGTATTTGCTTCAAGATAGCTTGTATATAGAGGGTGACTAACTGGAGAAAAGGACCAAGATATTGTGCCACCTGATTTGCTCCAAGGCTATTTTTTAACTTATATACTTTTTAACAATAAGTATATACTATTTTTTAAGAATAAGTTTATTTTATAAAAGTCAAAGCAGGACATTTTATATCACTGAGCCTTTATTTTTGGGTACACACTTACCAAATGTGATATTTCTAACGCAAAAATAGAATCTAGGAGAAACATAACTTATGCATTCATGGATGGAAATAACGAAAAAAATTCAAACTTGGATGAGCATCCCACAAGGAACACACAATCTGTTTGTTTTTTTTTAGTTTCTTTTCGGTTGAGGTTTTTTAACTTCTTTTTTATTATGCATTCATATTATTACTTACTCTTTGGAGCGAGGTAAATTTGAAAAAAAAAAATTTTTTCAGCCATAACTTATTATCTTCTTTCTCAAGACAAAAAAAGAAACGAAAAACGTGTATTGATAAAAAGTAATAAACATGAATTCTCTCTTGGGTATTGGAGCTGAAAAGCCTGAAGCCCATTGTGTCCAGGGAAGAAGATAAATTCTTTCCAATCTTGAAGAAAAACGAGACAATAAATAATAAACATTTTTTACAAAATTATTTACTTAACTATGGTCGTTTTTTTGTTTTACAGGGAGAAAGGTGCTGGTTCTACTCTTGGTTCTGCTGCAGATATAAGAAAATAGTGGCAATGATCCACCATAATGATATACAAGGACGTTTTGAAGGGGGTATTACGGTGTCTTATTGCTGTCTTATCCAATCGTATTTAGAGCACAAAATGTGGGTAAATTTTTAAATATGATGTTGATTAGTCTATTAGCTGATTTATATACGTATTATTAATCACGGCCGACTGAATACTGATTCAATACGATTACCTTGTCAAATCCATCATGAAAACGCGAATTGAAAGTGTAGCAAGTCAAATCCGCTTTTTTGGTATCGGAATCAAGCCGCATAAAAATATTCGCTTTTTATCTCTCTTTTTTACTTTTTATCCCTCCTTTAGACATGGGGGCAAAAAGCGATACTTACATGAAAAAAGCTCTCGTTTTATGAAAACAGAAAAGAGAATATTGAATATGTATTCAGTCAGCAGAACAGAATTTATTATTTCTTTTACCCAGAACGTCTAATGTCAAAAATGCAAGATAACGGAGTAAATTAAATATTAAGTCTTTTAAGAAATAGGCAGTTTAAGTTCGTCATATAACTAACGTACGCGTAGACGTGGAATGTAGCGCAATATTCCGCCTTCTTTTTATCTGTAAAAAAAATGTCGGTTGAAATGAGATATCAGAATCCCATCTCTGCGGTCTTGCGTTGACAAGTTCACGTTTACGGCATGTATAACGTTAAGATCAGACGCTACGTCTTATGTTGCTAACGCAGCAAGTTGTACCGAACAGTCAAAAAATCAGTAGACTGGTAATACAAATAGGGCTGAAGAAAAAAAAGCAAGATAGAAATAAACTGTACCAAAATGTAAAGGGCAGAAACGTCCGATACGACAAATTTCACGTCTACGACCAGGCACCTCTTACGTATGGCCTACTTAAACTGCCTAATGGCTGAAACCTTGTTTGGCCAACCTGTATATTTTTGTTAACAAATATATTTTTGTCCCATTACTTATAAAAATCGGCTCATTTGTTGATAAGTTATAAGTTTTCAAAAAACCCGATTTTCACAACTTTTATATTTTTGAAATGAGAAAGAATCAATATTTTCTATTTTGTAGCAAATTGAGTTCGTTAAAAAATTAGCTCAACAATTTATTTTACTACTCTGTATTTGTCTTACCTAAATAAGACCACTTACGACATTTTACGTAAAGTATAGTACACAACTCACATATTATGGTCTTTACACATTCAGATGAATTAAGATACTCGTTTAATGACCATCATAATATGCTTGTTATGTAAACTATTATTATGACAAATTGGATAAAAATCGGTTAAGTGGCTTTTGAGTAATCTACTACTAGTTTGGATTCAGCCCTTTCTAATTTACTCTCATTTATATTATTTAAAAATATTTTATTTATTTCCCTTGTCTTCTTAAATATTATTTGTTTTTTATTAGTTTTTCACCATATATATAAATTTTAATTTATTTGTTTTACTAAAATATCGTGTTTTTCTTAAATGTATTTAATCAGGAACATAAATTGGTAGACATCTTTGAAGTATTCTATGAAGCATTATTCTCCCTAAAAAAATTAAAAGGGCTTTTAAAATAAAATAACGAGGAATAAAAAGTCAACATAACTTTATTTAGTGCATATAGTTAGGTACTAAAGCAAAAGTGTGAGAGAGGCAAATACTCGCTGGTATATGATCTTAACTTTTGCTTGGGTGAACTGTTGATAAAATTAGGAATGCATTAAACAACCAAAACAAATATAAATTGGTTAGATTTCAAGGTCACGAATTTTAAAAATATATTATATGCATTTACAGGATATCCGCTATATTTTGAATCTTTGACCCCCACGTTAGCGCCGCTATTATTTTCCAAGCTACTTCATTTCCATAAGCAAATTTTAACTGTGGCCAATTTTTCATTTTTATTATTAAGCAAAAACCTTTTCAAATTACTAATAGGTAGGCTCAATCAATTTAGTCCCCTTGTAAAACATTTTGTACTTGATTAATAACAGAGTGTGTGCACCCCCCCCCCCATGCTTAGGAGACAGATTTAATAAAAGTTGATATGTCGTAATTTTGTACTAATTATATACTCTTAAAGAAGGGTACTTTTAGTTTACAAAAACCATCGGTTCCTAAGATTTTTGTTTGTTTGTTATGGGGTGTGTAGTTTGATATCACACACCCCTGTACTTAGAAAAGAGATTCGACCAAAAATGACTATGCCGGAATTTGGTATTAATTATGTACTAATTTCGTCCCCTTCTAAAAAATTTCCTACTATTAAGATAACTTCATTTTTTTTTTGTTTTTATGGAGTTTTTAGCTTGATATCAAGGCACAACCCCCTCTGCTTAAGAAATAGATTTAAAAAAAGCAATCATGCCAGAATTTGATAAGGTAATTCCGTCCCCTTCTAGAAAATTTTCTACTATCAAAATAACTTAATTTTTTTCAAGGCACACCCCCCTCTGCTTAAGAAATAGATTTGAAAAAAGCAGGACTTTTTGTTTTTTTTTTTAATTTGATAAATAACCGGAGAATAAGATGTTAAATTTTAAAAGATAAGTATTAGATTTGCATATAAACAAAAAAAAAAGTTATCTTGAGAGTAGGCAATTTTTTAAAAAGGGACGAAATTAGTACTTAATCAGTAGCAAATTATGGCATAATTACTTTTTTCCAAAATGAAGTTATCTTGAGAGTAGGCAATTTTTTAGGAGGGGACGAAATTAGTAACAAATAAGCTTTTTTCAAATCTCTTTCCTAGGCAGAGGGGGGTATGCCTTGATATCAAGCTACATACCCCATATAAATAAAAAAAATGAAGTTATCTTAAGATTAGGCAATTTTTTAGTCAATTTTCGTCACAGGCCTTAAGACCCTCTGAAAGGTGATCCTACTAACATCGATACCGTCCCAGCAAAACTTGGTTTTAACAGTAGACTTTCTACCCAGCCTTCGGCAGTCATATTAAGTTGACCCGAAAATCGAAGGTCAATGCCGGTTTCACTAGTCGCCATCGGAGTCCCGTCAGACACATCCTTTGGAATAGTCCCGCTGCCCCAAAGCGCAGGTCGCATCTTTTAGGTCACCTTCTGTTGTCTCAGGCTGTTGGGAGTGCAGTCCAAACCTATATTTACTCCAAATATATTTTTCTTCAGTTTCTTCACTTAAAATCATCAATCGGATTCTTAATATAGGGCACCTAGGATAATCAAAATCAGTTAAAAAATTTTTAAACCATTTATTTCTCACTTCATCGTCGTCGTTATGGAATGGATACATAATAATATGGGTTTCGTTTAAACACACAAAGTATATGTCATTTCACATTTGCTATGATATTTAAATTTTATTGGCAAATATTTGCAAAAAATGATAAAGCTTTTGTATTTAAATTTTTTACTTAGGATCAAAATATAGCGGGACATTGCATCTGTATATAATACACGAGGAAATATTTTTGTGTAGTACTGCGAGTTTTACTAGTACTAGTCGACCAAACTCTTGATATTTACCTAATAGAACAGATTTTCGACATTCTTTATCCTCAAATAGTTCGTTTATAGGGCTACAATCTAAAATGGTACTGCTAACGTATTCCGACATCCCGGAGTTCATCCGTTCACCGTACATCAACTAATTGTGAGTAACATCCTTTTGGTTTCTGCATTTCTTTTCATAAACGCCTAAAAATGGAAACCATATTATTTAAATTTATACTTATTAGAGGAACAAAAGTAGTAAAATTATAATCCATTATATCAGAATTCAAAAAACGAAACTGAATATGAAGAGAAATATTCCGTGGGTATACTTTTGTTTTTCAAACTCGCACTTAAAAGAAAAAAACATATTGACGTCACAGTCACCCCTAACGTGAATTCTAAAAGAAAAAATGGTAGAAAGCACGGATAGTCCAAAATCAATTATTTTATGTTTAAAGGAAATGAAAATATCTCGAAAACTGTAGCTTTGAAAGATTTGAACCTTATAACAAAATTTGTAGGTAATATTTACGAAAACTAAAATTTGAAAACCCCACATCATCATATCAATACCCGCTTTACTTCTAAAGTTATAATTTTTTTATATATTTGAACGTTTTTCCAAATAACTCGAAAACTAGACCTCCCACGAATTTGGACTTTATAACAAAATTTGTAGTCCATATTCATGGAAACTTAAATCTGAAAACCGTATATCGATACTTGCATTTGTTCCAAAGTTACAATGTTTTTAAATATTTTATCCGATTTTCTCCCTTCAACCCCCCACCACCCTACCCAAAAGTTAATCAGTTCATGGTCAGCCGATAGAGGATTTTTGTACATAAAGGTATTCTCGAGTTGTCGTGTATACAAACCGACAACAGACAACTTTTTTTTTCGTCGATTAAGGTGTTTTGGAACCTTAGTAACTCACTTGATAAAAAAGTGAAAATATCACGATTTTATTAGTCCCATATTGGTATGGTGGACTAAAAAGTTTAAAATCAAATAGGCGGCAGTGAAAATTCCCCATATAACAATGTAAATCGATACCTCCAATATAAAGGCTAGTGAGTGACATTTTTGATACTGATGACAGTTATTACATGAGTTAATTGTCAAAATGGTCGCCACAAAAGTTAAAAGACCACTGAAACAACTAGTAATTGAAATGAGTAAATTGTTAAGAACTTTTTTAAAACAAGGCCATAAGTAAGATTTTTTTTAAACGTGTCAAAAAGTTGTAAGAACTGTGATTCACTGACTATTTAAAAAAAATTGTAATTAATAAAATTATTGCAAAAATTCGAAATTTCAACACAAACTTAAATTTTTAAAATAAAGAATAATGTTAGCACCCTAATAAATTAAATTGTTTAATGACTTCACACTAGGAGTTTTTTTTTGAGGTTTTTTACTGTTTAGATTTTTTCTACGGCATGTCACCATACACTACATATTATTGAAGCGATATTGAAATATACTTCTAAGCCACTTGTAGCATATCTTTTAAAAAATTGAAACTTAAATGATTTGAAGGTATTTTTTTTCAAGAAAAACCAGCCCTAGTGTGTTACCCATAACCTTATTATAAAAAAGTTCTAAACCAAAATAAAATTATATTTCTAGTCACTTAAATTATCATAAGCACTCCACTGGTCCTATGAAATAAAATGATATTGACTATTTCAAGTGTTTTCACGATTTTCGACTCATTGAAAGAAAAATGCACTTTTAAAGGTAATTTTAGGGTTCACCCACCTCAGATTTTTAGTCCTGGCCCCATCGTATACCCCCGCAAAAAAAATTATGTCCGGAGATTTTCACTTTTGATTCATGTTTTTGAATCATTGTGGCTGTAATTTATCTTGGGTAGACATTGAACACCCAGGCCAAACTATTTTAGTGACCACCCTGTATTTTTGTATTAAAAAGCTTAAAATTTGCATTTTTTTGTGTGTCTAAAAAAAGCCAACGGGTTTTTTAAAACGCATAAAATTGTAATTTTACAAAATTTAATTTTTTGACATTTAGAAAAAGAATTGTTAGCATACGTAGAGTCTCATTGTCAACAAAATTGGCGAAAAGATAACAAAATCCGGTTAACTTAAATTTATTAGCAGTTTTTATTTCATGCAAGAAGTTGGTATACGAAATAAAAAAAGCCATAGTTTTTTTCTTAATAGAATGTATAAAATGATACATCTGTTTACAGAAAATAAATAGAAGATGCAAAAAAAACATACAAAGTGTCTCAAAAAAAAAACCCAACGGTTTTTTAAGATGCATAAAACTTTTGGACATACGCCATTTAAAATTTTTGATAAATGTCATTTTTTTACATATTTGCAAACTCTATTTCGAAAACTTTTTTTTGCATTAAAATCCGACCATAAATAAAAAATTGGCAGTTAAAACCAAACAATCCGGTTAATTTAAGTTTATTGTTTTTATTTTATGCAAAAAGTTGGTATACGAAAAAAATGCATAGTTTTTTATTTCTAAATAGAATTTATCAAATGATACATCAGTTTACAGACAATAGATAGAAGTTTTTTGCAGTTGCAAAAAAATATACAAAGTGTCTCAAAAAAAAACTCAACGGTTTTTCAATATGTATAAAACTTTAGGACATCCGCCATTTTTAATTTTTGATAAATGTCACTTTTTGACATATCTGAAAAAAGTCTATTTTATTACCTTTCCGAAACTCTTTTTTGTGATTCCGACAATAAATAAAAAACTGCCAGTTAAAACAAAACAGTCCGGTTTTTTGTGGTCCCCCTACATATAAATGAATACTATTCCTCAATATTATAAAGAAAAATCACTAGATCGCGGTCAAGAAAATTCACATAATAAAGATTTGCAAATGGCATTTATAATTTATTTAACGGCTTCTAAGTAGTTTTTTTGGCTCACCCTGTTTACAAATTAATAGATTGTTACCTTTGGGAAAAAAAATATTTTACAATCTAAAAAATCAGGAAGCTCTACATCCAGCTAGTCGCATGTTACACGTCGATTCGATAATCTGCCATTGCCATTGCCAATTCCAAAGTTAGCTTTAACAAAAAACTTTTGCATTTATGAAGATAAAACTCTACAACCATATGCCTTTGATAATAAGGAGAATTGATGGGATGAAGCAATTTAGAGGTACTGTTAGATTCTGTTTTGAGGAAAAAGCTTTTTACAGTTTTGATGAGTATTATAGGGAGACATTTTAGTGTTGTTTTGTAAACCACTATACACTTGAATTTGTTAGTGTGTCTCAACCATGTCCTCTTGTCATTTTTTCATTTTATGATTTTAAATTTTATAATTATTTTTAATATACCAAGAATGAATCTTTTAATATTAGTTACAACCTTACTATATTGTATAAACATGTAGAAAATATAAATTGTTAAAATGCCTTTTTTAAAAAATTCTGAATACATTTAATATTAGACTTTGACCAATGACCAAAAGATCATAATAATATAGAATGTAGGTACATCTTTTTAATTTAGGATTTAGGTAAGTTAATTACTAATTTTTTGCTTTGTCAATAAGACTATGTCTTCAGATAATAAAGCACAGTTTGATTTGATTTGATTGATTTTAGAGGGTGCGATTAAGGGTATTTTCAATCGTTTTCTTTTGGGTCACCCCAAATGTATACAAAGATAAGTGCCAAACAAAAATTGTTGACAATGGGATGTAAAATCACATTTCGAAAGGAATTTTTTATAGAAAGAAATTTTCTTTCAATCAGTGGTTTCCTTTTTTTTCGATCGGCCAAGTATTTTTTGATATTTAGCCTTTTCCACACAAAAAAATGCAAATTTTAAGCTTTTTAATACAAAAATACAGTGTGGTCCCTAAAATAGTTCGACCCAAGTGCTCAATGTCTACCCAAGATAAATTACTTTTACAATGATCCAAAAACATGAATCAAAAGTCAAAAACTCCGGATCTATATTTGTTTGCGAGGGTATATGATGTGGCCTGACTATTTGGAGTGCTGAAGAATTTTTGTAAATTAAATATTACTAGACTTACAGTATAAAATGTTGTTTAGTTACCTTTTTTCCCAGCATATCCTCTACTCTGGGAAATATTTCTAATAGTTAACAGTAGTCCAAATCTTTGAAATACTATTATATGACAATCTTTGATATGACGATATGATTCACTGTCTGGGAGTCCAACCCAACTCCTAAAACTGAAAAGTAGGGTTAGAATTATACCCTGCCAACAAATCAAGATATCCTTTAACACATGGGGCAAATCAAAACCGTTCTAGTTAATGTTAGCATGTAAAAAAAACTTTTGGAGGTTATACTGGTAGATTTTAAAAATCACCAAAAATTTTTCAAGCTCCAGTTTTATTTTCAAGAAAGAAAACCCAAATGACAGAAAAATTAATGTAATTTCGACTTTGCTTCTTTAAAAAAATTATCACTCTAATTGTCAAAAATGACACTTGTCTTACGGAACTTTTAACACATAAGTGATATAATCGCAATTATTTTTCTAAATAATTATTTTTCTTTGAAAATGAGGTATTTCTGATTTTTTGATATGATGTATGTGATCATCAAAAATCACTAAATTTTCTCACTTTTTCTCAAAAGTTTGACAACTATAACGACTAATGTTACAGCCTCGGTCACGGCAATTGGCTATAAAAGAAAATTTAAAAACAAAATGAGATTAATTTGGTCTTTGTAGGGGAAATAGTTTCTAAGATACAGCAATTTAAAGTTTTGCAAAATTTCCGACAAAACTATTTGGTTTTTTCTTAGTGCAATATCGAAAAATTAGTCGTTTATGATAACTTGTACAAATTCGAGAATTTTTTAATATTTTTAGTTTGACAGTTAACACTAATTACACGTTCCATGATAATGGATTTTTTCAATTTTACTATTATTTTCTTATAGACTATAGAAAATAATAAGATTTAAGTATACCTAAGCATCTGAAAATGTTTTTTTTTTTAAGGTTTTGTACCGTTAAAGATACATAGCAATATAAAACTTTAATGTAAGCAGGGGCATTTTAACAAAAACGTGTGGAGATCTGCGTTTTTACCCACTTTTTGCTCATTTTTATTGCTTTAAATGTCATAACTTTTGTTTCTGTAAACCGATTTTGATGAAAGTGTGAAAGTACCATTAATATCGTCCTGGCAGTGTTTGTATGATGCTGGCTCAAATAAACAGACAGACAAAAATTGTAAAAATTGCATTTTTGGTATCTACCTATATGGTTTGGTTAGAAGCCCACACCAATAATTTTAAAAAAATATTCAATGTACAAAAATGGTAGGTAACTTATAGAGATTTATTATATTTGGAAAGATTGCAAGTCTAGCTTATAAAATATGATAAATGAATCTTTAGTGTTTCATTAGTGAAGTAAAGGGTTAAGCCCAAAGTTAAGCCTCCGATTAGGCATTTAAAGAAAATTGTAAGAAAGCTAATTGTAATTTTAATATTTTGAGCATGTGATGCTGTAAAAATTTCAAAATTTACACATACCTATCCCACTAGCTGTTGCAGTTTGCAGAGATAAAGTGGAACTCAAGGTAGAATAACCCTCGGTGGAACCCTTCTTCAACTTAAGATGCACCAGGATGCACCTAACCATTCCAGTTAATGTTGATCTAAAAAACAAAAAATGATTCTGCAAATATTATTGGATAGGTAATATATTATTGGATAGGTAATATATTATTCAGCTAAATATAAATAATAATTATTTAAAATATTACTAAGGATTTAAAAAGTTAAATTATTATAATTATGATTATGTATAGAAGGTGACAGTGTTAAAATTATAATAACCACACTTTCTGATTTGTTTAAAATTTTATAAACTAATGCTTACAGTGTGTACCACTTGTATATGTTCAGATCCAAATTTAAATAATTCAATTATTATTTTAAAATAATTTTTAGTACTTATAATAAATAAAAACAAAACATGTTAAAAGTTCCCTTGAAAGTTCCATAAGAAAAGTGGCACTTCACAAAATCGCAGTAATTTTTTTTTTTAATTTAAAAAGTTAAACTCTGCTAGAATAAAATTTGTGGATTTACTGTCATTAGTGGCATGTCTAAGTAATTTTAATGCAATGGAATATAACACATGTTCTGCCATGAGCGGCTACCCCCTTGATTACATGGACTGGGTTGCTTGCTACAAAAAAAGTGACATAATTTTGGGAATTGTGGTCACCTTAGAGGTAGTAGGTAACCCTGATTTATAAACTAGATCATATTGTTCTGGTTTGACATTGATTGCCACACCTCTATCTTTTCTCTGTTACTGAGCAAGAAAAAGTCAGATATGAATCAAAAACAAAAATGATACTAAATAAATATTGATGTTCCTATATAATGTGTAATGTCTGGTTGATTATTTATTAAAGGGGTTCTTTAGCAAAAATATTAGTTGTGTTATTTCTAAAGTAGAAATGATCCTAAAAATAGAGCTGTATGTGATTTGTCCATATGACTTTAAATAACCGAGATTTTAAATTTCTAAAATCAAAGCTTGGAGCTTTAATCACACCTTTCAGACAATTAATGCAGTCCTTGACTCATGTCTCTTTAACACTTACCCCTCAAATTCATTCAAGTTTTATGGATTCAAAGAAGATGAACAGATGGTTATTTCTAAATGTATGATACTGCGTTAATTTTCAAAATTAAAAATCTCCGTTATTTAGTCATATGAACAAATCAAACACACTGCTAGTCTTACGATCATTTCTACTATAAAATATTCACAACCTGTTGCTGGAGATTTCTTTCATGGTCTCAGGGAATGATAGTTTGTTTTCCCGTTAATTATGCAGTATACGGTTTTCTGCCTTTTTTGATTTTTTATGAAAAACTTTTTATGGGGACACCTACTAGAGTCCCTAGGACCACAAATCCGCCTGCGCCGGTTGGTATTTTTTCTATTTTTTTTTGTTTTTTTTTTATTTTTTTTTTACTAAAACAACCCAATCCAACACAGTCCAACCCAACCTAATCCAACCCAACCCAAAACAATCAAAAAAACACATTACCACCCCCTCCCGGGCACCCTTTTTTCTCTTTAAAAAAAAGAAAAATCAGGCGCAGGCGATTTGGGGTCCTAGGGACCCTAGTAGGTGCACCCATAAAGAATTTTTCATAAAAAATCAAAAATGGCAGAAAACCGTATACTACATAATTACCGTTTTCCCAATCTGGCAGGTAATGTATTAAGTGTGTACTCAAATAAATAATATTTATAATTTGCAGCATGCATGTTCATCCTTACCTCTTTATGGGTTATTTCCTTGAAATCCAGCAGGCGTTTTCTGGCTTGTTTTCATAGATTCTTTCTTTTTTAACTTATCACTAGTTATTAGATGTTAACTCCAGGTAAATTTGTTTTTTTAAGCACTCCACATGTTGAGTATAAATTGGACTTTTAAGTTTTTATCTTTTTTCTTTCAATTTTCACTATTTACATTAAAGATGAGGCATTTTTATTTACCTCTTGATACAGCAAAAGTTAACATCGAACTTCTGACGAGAATATTTTTAAAAAGTTGCGCAGAGAAAAATGAAAACTAACAAAATAAATAACAACTTTTGAGGTTATATTTCAAATTGAAGTCAGCCAGTTAGTTTACTGTGAAGTCAGCGAAGCGAGCCGAGACGACGGTGGCCTTCCAGCGATATATATATATATTGTGATATATATAATTGGTTGCCTATCCTTGGCAATGAGTTTTAGTAAATATTATAATTTAAATCAAAATATTATACTATTCTATTGGTATTATGCCTCATAAGTCCTAAAATATCCCTCAATTTTTTTTCTCATAAGTTGTAAGGCGTAAAATGCCTGCAAAAAGATAACGATTTTCAAACCGACCTCTCTTTGGGTCGGAGCACTGGCAACAGTGCATCAGCAAATTTGTTCTTAAAAATTCGATGGCACGTTTGTATAGTTGCTTTAAGAAAACTTTAGAAATGTTTATTGGTGCTAAAACAAAGACAAAGGTTGTTTTATCACATTTCGATAGCATACTTGCATTGAAAGATCACAAAACTCATAAAAAAATCAATTTATATATATTTCAAGTCCAAAGTAGGTAACTAAAGTAAACTTCAGTTTCCTTTTACAACCGTACGTGTAAACTCGGTTTGAAAGTCGGGTCGCTATTTAAAATAGCCGGCACTTGAATCGGGGTCCTGGAATTACTCATAATTGGTATGTATCAATGCATTTCCGCGATTTAGGTTTTAACCAAAATAAGAGAAATTGTGACGTATATTTGACATTTATAGCCAAACTGGATTCATCTTTTGGATATAGTTTTTTAAGGATGTTTTTTTATTTATTTTGTAATAAGTGTTATTGGGTTTAAGAAATTACTTAGGGGGCATAGCGTATTCCGTTAGACTTTTGATGAAGATTTTACGAAACCTGTTTTAATCGATCAAGAAATTGTCACGTAGCCGATAAGATGATTTGATTTTGGTATTTGTCAGTTATAGCTAGGCTGGATTCATCTTTTCGTTATAGTTTTTTAAGGTTGTTTTTTTAATTCTTTTGTGGTAACTGTTATTGGCTTTAAGAAATTACTTATGGGGCATAGCGTATTCCGCGAGACTTCTGATGAAGATTTTACGAAACCTGTTTTAATCGATTACTAATGGACCCACCAACACTGTCTAACCTGCTAACAGCCCCAAAAATGCTGCAGTCAAAAAGTAGGGTTAGGGTGAAAATTCTTTTTCTTAAATTCAGACGGTTTAAGCTACAGTAATGAATTTTGACACATATGTTGCCCTTAAAAATTACATATGTAGCCGCTAGGAGGCAACAGGAACCAAAATGTATTTTTAAACTATCCCTCATACCTTCCATACTAATGCACCTGCACATCTGAGTCTTAGTCAGTTGCTAGATCATACTATTACCTACAAGTTTACTATACGAAAAAAAAATGTGGTTATTAACAAGGCCCCTATGTTAGAAGCTAAAAATTATGTCGATTTAGGTTAAAAAAATATATTTCACTTATATTTTAGCCAATGTCAACAAAAATCACCACCAGGGGGTAGTGGACCATTTCCCAATGCCCCCAACTTTGCCCCAGCCCTTAGGGGCGGTAAGAGGGCGAGATCTAGTTTTCACTATATGCATATTTAAACTCATGAATTTGTTGTAACAAATATTATAAAATATAAAAATCTCAAACCCTAGGGACGACCCCTAAATAGGGGCTAAAAATTTGAAATCTCGAACAACTTGTTCAAAATTTACTATGCCAAATTTAAAAAGTGCAAAATTTTTTGACAATTACAAGTTCGAGTCAAAACTGTTACATTTTAAGAGCTTCAATTCAACTTTGCCCCAGCTCCTAGAGGCTGTACGGGGGCAACATTTCATCTAAACCTCATCGAAAAGTGTGCATATGAGCATATGGAGTGTTTTCTGGAATATGAAAATGATGAAAATTAGATCCGGCCCCTTTGCAGCCACTAGAGTTTCGTAAAATCTTTATCAAAAGGCCCACGAAACCAAATTTTTTACGTATGCCCCCTAAGTAAATGGAAGAAAAATGCCAAATAGTGGTAAATTATAAAGGATTAGGAATGTTGAAGTTAACCTTTTTAGTAGTATTATGAGCAAAAAACTTTGAAATAAATAGTATTCAATGTTTTAATATTTATCAAAAGTCACAAAAAACAAAACCATAACACTACTTTCCTTTACTTTTTAACTGATGCATTTTAGCAACCCTTTTTATTCATTTAAAATTCTTGAGTGGTGGAGGGATGCCAAATCACACTTACTGTCAAAGGTGTTAAACGAAAAAATAACCGACGTATATACCGAAGATAAACCACACAAACCTTATAATAGGTAGCTAAAATTGACCAAATTATATTTTTTAACTATCATACATTTTCTTAAAAAGCATCGCCTGGATGGCTAACAACAGAAAGCAACTCTTCACAAAATGGTCTTAGTTTCTCAAAAAGGAGAGTAAAAAGTTTTAATTTTAATGCGCCACATTATCTTAAGGGGGAATTTGAATGAAAATTGCGCTTCTTTCAATTAAAAACAAAAGATCAAAAGGTCTTGGGTGGAAATAACGAAAAATTAAACCTGGAAGAGCATCCCACAAGGAAAAAACAAAGGACTAAAGTGAAAAGAAAAATGATTAAACGATGTTTCGCTCTGGGTAACCAGCGTGAGCTCGTCAGTGGTTCCACTGGTTACCCTCCCCATGCATCATTAAACACCATCATACACTTTGATTTCCAACTTTGAGTCACTCACAAATAGGCATCGTTCCGCAGTGGTACTTATCCAAGTTACCTGATACAGATTCGTCCTGGCGTGTTATTACTTCCAATAGGATTATGATCCTAAGGCAATTAAAAAACAAAGAAAAAGAAGTTTAAAAACCTCCAAATCGGTTTCATCAACCGAAAAGAATCTAAAAACAAGAGATCTTTTGTTTTTAGATTCTTTTTGGTTGATTTAACCGATTTGGAGATCAAAAGTTCTTTAATCTTTTGTTTTTAGATTCTTTTCGGTTGATCTAACCGATTTGGAGGTTTTTTAACATCTTTTTTTTGGTTTTTTTATTACCTTAGGAGCATAATCCTATTGGAAGTATTAACACGCCAGGACGAATCTGTATCAGGTAACTTGGATCAGTACCAGTGCGGAACGATGCCTTCTTGTGAGTGATTCAAAGTTGGAAATCAAAGTATATGATGGTGTTTATTGATGTATGGGGAGGGTGACCAGTAGAACCACTGACGAACTCACGCTGGTTACCCAGAGCGAAACATCGTTTAATCATTTCTCTTTTCACTTTGGTCCTTTGTGTGTTCCTTGTGGGATGCTCGTCCAGGTCTGAATTTTCGTTATTTCCACCCAAAATCTTTAGATCTTTTGTTTTTATATTCTTTTCGGTTGATGTTACCGATTTGGAGGTTTTTTAACTTCTTTTTCTTTGTTTTTTCTTCCAATTAGTTAATCCAAAACACTGGTAATCAAATTTTGTACGGTGAAAGTTTAAAGCATTATCCCGGAACCATTGCACGCAATTTTCCATAAATTTGACATTTTTACATAATTTTTACAAAATTTTGCGTATTCCAGAAATGTTTATATATAATATAAGATTATTGATTACTTTAAAAAACTAAATAAAACAAGATATATATTTTTTTTTGAAGAACCACGCGAATGGTCTGTGGGGCGTATGGACTATCGCGTTATCTATCGGCCACTGTCCGATATATGTGACGCTCGTCTGTATGGCACACACTCAACAAGAGAGGCGCGCGCATCTTTCATATCTTCTGGAAAGCCTGTCGCCACTGGTTTGTAAGTATTTTAGTTGCATTGAAAATGTCGTGCGAAGAAGAAGCTGGGCCTTTGCGAGAAAAAGCAAAAACAAATAATTACGCTAAAAGCGATTATTGCGGACTAACAAACGCGGAAGTAAGGAGTCTCAGACAGTTGTTGGGATCAGATAGTGAAGAGGATCCATTTGTTGATAGTGGCAGTAAATATTTGCCAATTTGTTGATAGCCAAAGTGGAGTAAAGGACATGACATTGAAGATAGAGCACGTTTAATAATTTCCGAGACCAACCAACACCGTTCTCAACTAAAAACCAGTTAACTCTGATCTTTTTAGTGCCCTTTAACCAAAGATTGCCGCCATTTTTTATAACCAAATTGACAGGTAAAATATGGATTTTCTGTCAGTTGGGTGTCAATATGACCGCTATAGTAGGCTAGAGGATACTAAATCGAAAAAGAGTTAACTGGCTTTTTAGTTAAACAGGTGTTGGACCCACAGATATGCTATACAGAGAAATGAAAATAAATGGCAAAGATCTTGATTTAGATGAGTTTTTCACATTTCTTGGATTGACTATGATCATGAGTAGAAATAGAAGGCTTGGAATAAAAGAACATTGGTCAACAGATCCTTTTTTATACTCTCCAGTTCTTAGCCAAAAAGTAGCAAGAGACAGACACTTAAAAATTCTAAAAAAAGCAAATGTGTTTTATGTTTATATTTAGGAATATATTGGATAAGTTCGACTACATCTTTTAATATTTTTTAAAGGTTTATTAGTTAGAAAAATATATTTTGAATTAAAATAAAGTTTTTTGATGAAAAAAAAGTATTTTTTTCCGTTTTTATAAAGGGTCCCACAAGTACATTTTTTTGACCGATATATGTGACATTCGTCCACAGGGCACGTTAAAAACCACAAAGCCACAAGGCACTGCTGCGGCAAAATGGTGCCGTCCTGAAAGGGTTAATTGTTTGCAAAATATTTTTTAATCAACCATCTATAGTCCATTCATAAAGAAGAGAGAGTAATAAAATGATTTAAACCCCATTTTCTCGAGCGTACCATTGGCGTAGGTCTTTTGCCAACATTTAAATTAAAAAAAATAGAAAAAAAGACTGCAGTTAAAAATTATATTTCAACCTGATAGAGAAATTGTTTATTATGCGTGTTCTGTTTTTGACCTATAATAAGTAGGTATGCAGATAATGCCATAATTGTTTCAGGTGCATGTAGAGGATTAAGTTCTTCCTTGTATTATAGGTACACTATCGGCATCATAAAAGTGGTACGTGATAAACATAGGTATTTTTTAAATTGTATGGTTAACTACCGGATTATATTTTGTGACAGACTTGTATTAAAATGTTAAAATATTGACATCAAAGATTGCTTTCAAAAATAATTTTTATATTACAATAACACGCTAATGCATAAAGCAACTGTAACAAAAATTAAAAAATACAACTGTAACGAAAATTATAAAACAATAGAAACAAATTAATAGGTATATAAATCTTAATATCTAGTCATTGCGCCATTCACCTCAATTATACCGTTTAATCTTCTTGGTAGAGAATCAGCCAAAATTTCAAAAAGGTTTTCATTTTGACCAATCACTTCTTCATAAGCATTGACTATTAACTGGACCAAGTGATGTTGATTTCCCGCACAATATTAAAGCTTTCCAGCTTGGATTGGCATCTGGGGTTTTCGCAGGCCAAGGAGGAACTTCAATATTTTGCTCCCAAAACCAAGTCTTGTTGAAAAATAAACTGGTCTTGAAAAGTTCTGTGACGGCTGGAAGCATAGTGTTCTCTAGCAGAAATCCAACCCCACATATTTACCGAAAATCTTTCAGCGCGATCGTTGTTACCAGCAATATATCTTTCCTCATCGCGCGTTCTTGGTAGATGATACACCCGAATTTTTTTTCTGTCACAACAGGACTGGAAAACTTTTTCATCGGAAAATATTACCTTTCGCCAAAGTTCTGGTTCTTTTAGAGAGTAATTAAGGGTAAAAAATAACCTGGTCTGTTTTTTTCCTTCGTAAGTTTAATTTTTTAGCAGCTACTATCTTAAACTAGAACCTTTCCTTATGCGATTTCGGGCCACTCTTACACATCCTGAAAATTGAGTTAATTTGGTTTTGGTTAAAATTGGGCAACAGATGCAAAAGGGTTTTCTTCCATAAAAGTGATAAGGTCATTATCTTGTTCATCAGTCCCTTATTTTCTCTCTATTGTCTGATCTTCCCATCATTTTTTAAGTTTTATAATCGTGGTTTTACTGCGTCCATAATGTCTAGCCACGTCCCTAATTAGGAGTTGGGCTTTATTGAATAAATAAATTTGTGTAGGCATTTTTTATTTATTTGTCAGACTGATATACAGAATGACATGCTTTGACAGTTTAAGAAAAATACAATAATGGGTGACTCTGTTTGTAAAAATAGACCAAGGTATTACAACAAAAAGTATTGTGTACCACTTTTATGATGCCGATAGTGTACTTATGAGTTGGTTCTAAATATTATTTTTATTAGGTAATTAAGAGTAATTCTCTCTGAAATATTAAAGTTGACTACAAATCTGCTTTGCTTTTTATTAGAGTTTTAACTTTTAAAGTGTGTGCAGTTTGTGTATCTAGAAAGTAAAAAAATATGGCTTCTACTCCGAGTACAAATAAAAGTCGTGCGCATTTAACGAGAAAAACAAACAGTTCTAAGTGTGTTCGATAACCTGCAAAAAGTTGGATTAGTTGATAACGAAGTGTTCTAATTTTACCCAATTTGGAAAATCAACTATTTATAAAATACTACATGAAAGAAAATTAGAATCATTAAAATAAACGCTATCAAAGTCTGGAAGAAAACGAATAGAATTTGATAAGAATGAAAAAAATGCATTAAGGTGGTTAGTTCATTCCTTTTATTTTAGAAAGGAAATTCCCACTGTTGATAAAGTTTATGCTTCAATAAAACAAGATGGTGGGTTTCCACATATTGGAAGAACGAAATTGTGGAAAACTTTAAGAGAAATTAATTTTTCTTGGGAAAACATAGCAGAAAGACGGTTTTAATAGAGAAGCTGATATTTGTAAGTGGCTTACAGAAAAAAAACATAAATTTTGAGGCAGATATGGTAAAAAACGAACTAGTATCATTCGTAAATAGCCACAAAGAAAAATTCAATAAGAAAGTTGTCGATGATATGGGTGAAAAACGAAATATAACAGTATTAAGACTGCCGCCTTACCATTGTGAACTTAATGCAATAGAATTAATATGGGCTCAAATGAAAGAATATGTAGCAAGGAATAATACTACCTATAAATTAAAGGATGTGGAGGTGCTTTTTCAAGAATCAGTTAAAAAAAATAACTTCAGATAATTGCCATAAATGTGTGCAACATTTATAAAGGTAGAACAAAAAATGTATAAACTTGATTGCTTAATCGAAGAAACTGTGGAACCATTAATTATTTCTTTCGTTCTTCTGAATCTGAGTAATTTATTCCTATTTTATTTTTGACTGGTTTTAAAGGAACGTATCTACCTCCATTTAATTTTATTTATTTTTGTAGTTATATTAATTGGCAACCGTAACATTTTTTTTATGTACCAACCATTTGTTTAGCCTCAATTAAAACAGCAATCCGTTTTTGTATATATATTATAATATTATTTTTATTCCTAAAATGTATTTTTATTATTTAATTTATAAATTTTTTCTAAAAAAGTAATTTGATTTATTAAATTTCATAGATCTTCACATATTTACTATTTTCTTCACTAATACCTATACACCACGGTACTTAAAATGTAAGTTTCCCCCAATTGCGGCGCCTATGAAAATAGCTTATCGCTTGCCTTCTATTGTTCTCGGTTTTGGGTTCTATTGTATTCTCCGGTCGAACAGGGTGAGGTATATAAAAATAAAGGATTTTTACCTGATTTTTATTACTCTCTCTTCTTTATGAACAGGCTTTAGAAGGGGAATACTTGACCATTCATAGACAATGAAACTACACACACTACTCATTGAGTGTCGCAGCAAAGTGGAAAGTATAGGAGGACGCTCCATACGAAAATTGTTCTCGCATCGTTTTTATGATTGAGCTAGCTCGGAGTTGAGCTTTACGAAATACTACTTTATTTAAGTTTTATGGTATACCAAGCACACTTCGTTAATTTCAGACACTATAATATAGAAGGGATGGAATAGAATGAAGGAGAAGGTATGTACACACAGAAATAGCAAAAGCAATTACCTCTAACTGGCGTACTTGGCCATATTAATTCGAAATATAAAGCTGGAGATAATTTGCATGACTTAACAAGATTTCGTTATTTAATATCATGGGATTAGAAAGAGCCCTTACTTTGAAATTTAGAGCGGAGAAAATGTACCGGCACGAAAAGGTAATGCACATAATCTCATCAAAATATTTGATTTGACTAATTGATAGTACCTATACAGTACCTGACAGTTCCTCACAATATATCTTACAATGTCATCCTGTTTGACAAAAAAATGAATAAAAATGCGTGCTTTCCAAAAACTTTCCGTATAACAAGTATTTTTTTTTAAACGTATAACAAGTATTCTTTTTATAAGTATTTTTTTTATTGACTCTTCTCAAACTCAATAAAGTTATGGCAAAGTATTTAAAGATGTAGGATAAAGCACTGTTGGTTGGTAAAGCATATTGTTCCGAAGGGAACAGGTGCGAACTAAAGCCTTTTAATCAGGATAAAATTGGATCATTTGTTAAAGCCCGAGAATAAGAGGTTTCCACAAATACTTATTAAAAAATTCATTATTTTTAAACAGTTTATACAACCATGGTTAGTATATTAAACCAATCGCTTGATTACGAAATTATAATAGATGTTTTGATAATAATACTATTTACCCACGACCAACTAATAATACTAATTTTACGACCATCCCAATACGAATTTAATGGATCATTTACGGTCCTAGGATAATAATAAAGCTTAGACGTAAAACACAAGCACTAATTGACACAAAAATGTGAATTATTTATATATATATATATATATATATATATATATATATATATATATATATATATATATTAAAATAAATCCAATATAATTTTAGTACCTAACCAAAAATATGTCCCGTTAAATTAACATAGTTTGCATTTTTAAGAAAAGAAAAACCGGTCTTTAAAAAGAATATATGGAAAGTCCCTTAGTAACCTTATTTGTTTTGACGTTTTAGATAAAACGTCATTAAAAGTTCAGGAGATGAAGGTTGCTGACTTACCCCTAAATGCATCGTGGGCACTTAATCGCGATTGGGTATCTAATCCCTTCTTTCTCTCTCTTGATCCCACATAAATGAACAAAGAATATTTTACAGTGCATCTGGAGGTTAATAGTGTTCGCGTTTGATATTTTTAGTAATTTCTGATATTTATGATGGCATTTTCATTGGTCATAGGTAAAGTATAGTACACTAATTGCCAATTGCACCGCAATATTAAACCTAGTTTAAATTTAACCGGTGTTTAAAATGCGCTTCCAAAAAGTACTTAAAATATTCAACGTCTCACATTCTAAACATCAGATAAATTTAAATCAAGTTTAACATTGCGCTTGCGCCTCGCGCCTCAAACTTCATCTCGCCTCCAATGACCATCATAATATGCTTGTTATGTAAACTACTATTAACTCATTCCATAGTTCATCTACTTACAGAGACTTATACCTGGTTCCCAGTAGTTTTAAATGCAGAATCACGTGGTGGGTTTTTTGAAGTACTCATAGGTAGGAACCAGGTGTAAAGTATTACAGGTACCTAATAGAATTGGTCCACTCTTGGCATTGATACTTTGCGGTCCGAAATTGTTTTCGGGCGCAGGTTCCTCTTTCAGAATTTTTGCACATCAAGAAATAAAGGGGCCAAACTCGAGTTAATCGAGTTCAGAAAATGGAATCTGGGCTCTGGTCTCGTCTTTCCTAGGGCTTTGTCTCTTTTCAAAGTAATCTTCACTTGAAACCTTTTTTTAATTCATGCCCCTTCTTCGTGACCCGTGACTTTGCGTTAACCTATTATCTTCTAGCTAGGTTAGGGATCTAAGAACTTCCTATGACTACGCGACGTACTTCTCCAAGGACGATATGAGTTTACGTTGTAACTTGTGTTTCGTTTTAACTAACCTGCCTCACTTATTAAAATTGAGGGGGCCGCCGTAGATCAGTGAACAGTGTCTTAGCCTGCAGAACAGAGATCGCAGGATCGAATCTCGGCAAGTACACATTGCTTCACACTTCTCAGCAGCTCCGCAGTTGATGTTATGCATAGAATAACAACAAACGAGGTAGAAGTAGGCGGCACGGTTGACACTGCACCGAAAACTTTGCGGGACTCAAAGGTGGACGGCCGGGGACCCCACCAAACTGGGTAGAGGAGACTAGCCGGTGGCCCAAAAAGAACAACCTGGACGCAGGACATGGGACGCGGCTGGACTCCGACAGATTTGGTAGCGGGAGACGACAGAGGGTGACTTGGAAGAGGCGGTAGCACCTTCAGGACCACTCCAAGGAATGCGTCTAAAGACTCCAACGGCGACCTCGACTAGCGAAACCGGGACCTCGATTTTCGGATCAACCTATATGACGACGGGCTGCTGGGGAGAAAAAGTGTACCATCAACCAAGCTCTGCTGAGACGGTAGCAATGTTAGATAGATGCAAGTCTAACATGTAGCAGGACCACCCTTCGGAGATGGTGTAAAGCCGGTGGTTCTCTATGTATACTAAAAATTAAGTCCTCTTAAAGAAAGAAATCCTGCATCCTAAGGGGCACGTGCATCAGTCGGGGGTGCACGGGGAGTATGGCAAAAAGGGTCCATTATGCGACCTAATTACCAGGCTACGGCCGCCGATCTACTACTACTATTAAAATTGACCAAATAAGTCGTCTATAATGTTTCTGGTTGATTTTGAAATGTTTGTAAAATGTTATTCAGAAATAGTATACGTGCTATTTATATTAAACTAAAACTTCATTTTAACAACAATATATTTAGCTGTACAAGAATTATTTCAATTTTTAAGGCATTAGTTAAACACGTTTATCAAGCAGACGACGCAATGAAAAAGGGAAAACGTGTCCGCCATTTCGCCAAAAGTATTTAAATTGATGACCGCCTTTTAATCTAAATTCTAAAGCTATTTCCTTTATTTAACAGCATAGTTTAGTAACCGCACTAGTGCACACTTATTTGAAATTTTTAAAGTTCTTAGTTTAATTTTTATTATTTTTTTCAACCCATGCCTAATGATACAAGCGTGGTACATTTTATACACCAGCAAAAAATACTTGTAGCATGCTTTATATTAAATACAAATAATCCACAAGCCAAAATGAAAAACCGAGAAACGAATTTATTATTCATAGAGAAAGTAATAGCTACGCGAGAGTAACCGATACTGTGCTATACTTGGGGAACATTATTTATCGGCGACATGAGCGCAGCCAGTGGCTACAGGAAGGAACTACTTGTACAGCCAGTCGCATAATAAAATACATATATTATTTTGGTTAATTTTTTAAAGACAGTTACTTATTTAATAATAAAAATATATGAAAAAACGTAACAGGCGCAGTTTTTCCATACTTTTTAGTGTTAAAAAAGCAATGCATTCGCGAATACAAACCCTAACCAGCTATGTACTGTTTCATGCAGCTTAAAAACTTTCTTTAGCTTACAAAGTTTTTTGGACCCTTTAAAAGTCTAAAATAGGAGGATAACTACGTTGAGGAATATTATCAAATATTAAAGGAAACAACAATTTATTATGTTATTTTAGACTTTACGATAAGTTGTTAATCCACTATATAGCCAATCCCTTAAACTAATTAAAATAACCCACTTTTGAAAATCTAAAAAAACCGCTTGCCAGGCTTGACAGACTTTGACAAGCGGTGGCAAAAAGCGGCAGGTATTATATTAAAATTGTCTGAAATATATTTCGACATTGAAAAATGTTCTGTCTTTCTTTCATTATCATATAGAAAGAGATGGACGGGGCAAGGTAGGTGTTGACTTAATACAAGCATTACTTTCACTCACCGCCGCAATGCGCTATGTGCTACAGGAACGTAGTTCCTGCGCGGCCCTATCTTTCTATTAGTCTCCGTAAGTTATTAGGTTGTCTCTGCTATTACTCCAGCTCGGAAACAACTGCTCCTGCGATAAGACTAATTGTACTTTCAGAGTGCGCTCGCGTAGTAACTCGATCGAGCAAAGGGAGCGTAGTGACGTCACGGCCTTAACGCCCCGGTTTTTGCGATTCTGCTCGAACGGAAACGGCATTCACTAGTAGATATCATTTTTTTGCCAATTCTCTTTTCTGTTTTCTGCCAGTTTTTCGCTGAATAAAAGGGGACGGTTATACTTCAACAAAGGTTCAATTTTTTTTACTCTGGTAAACGTAATTGATCGCCTTCTACCGAATATTTGCTTCGAAATGAGCATGGGCCTTAATCTATTCATATGTAACTTCTGATGAAAGAATAACCAAAATAATCGTCGCACAAAATATCTAGAGGCCCTCTATACATTTGACAGTTGTTGTTTTACCAGAGGTGGGCAACTCATATTGCCCTCTCTTTCTAGTTTTTTTCATATTTGCATGTAAAAGGGATTTTATGAAATGTACTGATGTTTTTTCGTCTCTTTTTATAATTTCTCCAGACAGTATTTGAAAAATTGATTTTTTTTGGTTAGTAAATTATGTCAAGCTTTGACAAAAAAAACAAAAACAAACAGTGAATACACACGGTAGATATTAAAAAATGTAAATAATTGGTAAAATATAAAGACTCCTATAATCTATATTTTTGTTACTTTTTTTCTTATAATAAAACATGGAAACTCAAATTGTTATTTATTAACGAAGTACACGCTAAATGCGTATGTTTGTAACTAATGCTTGTAGCTCACTTACCTCGCAAATTCGGCTATCTTATTAATTTTGAATCACACAAATTCATCGAGGCACGTATTTCTACAGTTTTTGATACAGGAAAATTCCATTTTTAAACATGACAAAGTTATTTATTGTCAGGGATTACCAACTATCATTGCCAAAACACAATTTCAAACATTTCCCTAACAACTGTCAAATCCAGTTGCTCACCTCTGGTAAAACAATAACTGTCAAAAATCCTATACAGGGCCTCTAAAAATATCCAACCCAAATTTGAAAAAAATGTTAACGAAAAAGTAGGGTTAATTATAATATGCTGTTCTACGTGTCCAAGCTCGGGTGAAACAGGACGCGCCCCGAGAGCGTACCGGGTGTCATCTCGAACGCAACAGAGCGTGCCTCGAATGGAAAAGTCGGCCTCCGGGCGCTTGTGGTTTCCACGCGAACGCACCCTAAGAAGGAGTTAGACGGTATGAGCAGGGTGGGGCAAGGGTTTAAAACAAAACATCATTTGTTAGAACGTTGCCTTGTATGCACCGGCTCGTATAGTTAAAGGTTAAACGGTTACATATTTGTTAATTTATTGAAAATGTGTTTTAGGTGTTCTAGATTATCTACAAGCTTTCCACAAAATTTCTTATATTTAAGCATTCCCGATCTTCATTGAATATTGTTGACTATGGAATTATTTATAGCAATTGATATGTATAGTTAAGTAAAAACAAAACCTTTCAATTAATTTAATATTTTTAATTATTCTATCAAAAATTTTAAATATATTACAAAATTCCCAACGGAACGTGTAGTAACTACATCATATATAAACAAAACGTCTGCACATTTAGCTGAACAGGAGAATCTAAAGAAGTATGAAGAACTGGTTGGCCGCTACATATTTGTACGTTTCTCTGTAGAAACACATAGTCCTTAAGGTGAGGAAGCAAAAAGGTTTGTTAATGATCTCTTTTTGAAAATTAAAAATAAAAGCTTCTTCACCCAGAGGATCAACCTGACCATACAGAGAGAAAATGTTGCTGCGGTCTTGGGGACCTTAGGCCATACGAAGGATACGGACCTTGAGGATTGATTAAGGCCTTAAATTATAAATTTGAATTTATTTTAAAATTTTATCAGTTTCTCTAATTTTTTAATTTTTTTTGTTGTTAATATTTTCAATTTTATATCACGGTATTACAGCTTATGTAACTAAATAACATATAGCTACTTTTTAAAAAAATATTTAATCCTCCTACTGAAGTAGTTTTTTGACTCGAGTGGTCTTTCCCAAAACTCACCTTTTGTCAAAAATCTTAACGTTTTGAAGAAATTTTTTACCTTACCACCAATGTAAAAGTATTATGCCCAAAATTTTGACCTAAATATTTAGTTAAATTTGATTTGTTTCCTTTTCCTAAATATAAGTTCTAATCTTAGTGCAAAGTAATGTCTTCCGCGAAAAAAGAACTTGCTCCTGGCTAATAAGGATAATGGAGACCGCAAATATTCTCCACCAGGGCTAATTCTAGATAAATTCATTTCGGAAAAAGTTGAAACCTTAGATTTTCTAAAACCCGAAGATCGAAAGAAAAGGAACTTATCAATACATATTTTTAACAGTTCCGCACGACTACTATATATTTTAGGCCATCTGTTATGAGACGGCTCTATCCGAAGCCCACGTTAAAGCAGAGCTTTCTTCTGCGCGGTGCTATAAAAATAATAGACACTTAAAGTAAATATTTCAGCGCATAGCTATCGGCATACCTAACGCAATCGAAACAAAGCCAAAACGCACTACATTTTTGACTTGTTCACGCTATGTTTTGAACGATGCCCGCTTTTTTGACAGCTGCGATGACAGAACAGCTGATTCCACTCGTTACCTACAGAGGGATGTACGTAACGTAACGGACCCACGAACGTACGCAATGATTTCAATCAGCAGTTCTGTCATCGCACCCTTCAAAAAAGCGGCCATCGTTCGAAACATTATGACTTTATTTTAAACGCGTTAGGTACACCGATAACGATGCGTTGAAATATTTCCTATGTTCATGCCCATTAAATAAATGACGTCATTAACTTTAATTATGCCAACTTTAAGCGTGGCACAATATGAGCATGTCTAGATGACAACACTGTCAGAAACCTTGTAAACTGTCAAAAATAGTACCGACTTCATTAATGTAAGGCTACTTATACAGGGTGGATTCTTTAAACGGAACGCTGCTTCTAGCGGGTTAGAATTTGGTTTTACAAAAAAATCCAAAAACAAGTCAACTGAGATTTTTAGTTTTCCTTAATCGTACTATCTTCGATTTTTTTATGTCATTTTGTTTACGAGGTATGGCAAAAAATATATATTTTTTTAAATAGGACACCCTGTATAGTTTGACATTTTTCAATTCTAAAAAAAATTATCTTTTTGACAATACTACACACTAATACTCTATCGCTTATGGTTTCCAAGATAGAGGCATTTAAACTTGCATGGTATTGTTGTCTATCTATCTATCAGATTTAGAAAAAAATATCTTGATTATCGTAAAAGATAGATCCTACTGTGTAGTATTGCTGAAGAGAGAATTGTTTGCAGATTTCAAAAATTGCAAAATATACAGGGTTTCCTATTTTAAAAAAATATTTTTTTCCATACCTCGTAAACAAAATGACATAAAAAAAATCCATCCATCCATTGGATTTTTTATTCAACCAAATTCTAAACCGCTAGAAGCATCGTTTCGTTTAAAGAATCTATGCTGTATATATAATTAACAAAAATATATATGAAGAAATTTAAAACATGTTGTAAAAGAATTAAATTTAAGCTCTGCCAGATACTGGAATTTTAATAGTTTAATTAATTTCCAACCTGGAGATTTGGCACACAAATTTACTCAATTACTCTTTTTCTAGAGACGTAAAGAATGAATAATGGAAAAATTGACTAAAAAGTACCATATAAAGCTGCTGTATAATTTAAAAGTTCAAATACGCTGTTTTTAAAATGTTGGCATTTTTATGTCACTCGTATATCCAAGTGACTTTTTTTCGCAATCTTATGAACGTTATAGTATGCAAATTACAGGGATCCTAACTTTCTCAACCTTGCTATTCTTTAATCTTTTCTGAAAGCTTTCTATAAATTACACGCTCTCGAAAGGTTTCCAAATTTAATTAAATGAGCGTCGCTTTTTACAACTTTTTTTTAATCTTGTCCTCTTTAACAAAAGGAAATTATGTGAGAAGCAATTTTTCTTGCAAAAAATTTATAATTTTGCGGCGAAGAAGTTCTAATTTAATCAACTTTATGGCGACAAACAAAAATGAGAAAAAGGTTGTGAAGCAAAATTATTTAAATTTATTTGAAAATTGCTGGAAATTTGACGGTTTATTTCATATAACTTTGAGATACTATAATGAGCCAAGGATCCCAAAATGTGCAACAATAATAACTTTAAAAACAAAGGAAATCATGTGAAGATCAGGGTTGACCCTGGGTATGGCCAAAGGTGAAAAATCTACTGCGCATGCCTGACGCAGTCTGCTCGCGTCCGGAAGTTTTTGGCTCTGCATATTTTCCAGGTTAACTTGAAGGACGTTCGCGACGTAGCCGACTTCGGATGTATTGGTAGTAGTAGTAGTAGTAGATGGACGACCTGGCAATTAGGCCGCATATTGGGCCCTTTTTTTGCCATAGCCCCCGTGCACCCCCGACTGATACACGTGCCCCTTAGGATGCAAGTTTTCTTTCTCTAAGAGGACTTAATTTTTGCGTGACATCTCTTTGTCGAGGGCAGGGATCTTTAGACTGCGTAGCAAGCATACATAGTGGATCGCCAGCCTTACACCCCCTCCGAAGGGTGGTCCTGCTACATGTTAGACTTGCATCTATCTAACATCGCTACCGTCCCAGCAGAACTCTGTTGACGGTAGACTTTTCTCCCCAGCAGCCCGCCGCCATATAGGTTGATCCGAAAATCGAGGTCCCGGTTTCGCTGGTCGAGGTCGCCGTCGGAGTTTTCAGATGCATTTCTTGGAGTGGTCCTGCTACCCGAAGGTGCTACCGCCTCTTCCAAGTCACCCTCTGTCGACTCCCGCTACCAAATCTGTCAGAGTCCAGCCGCGTCCCATGGAGTCCCGATCTCGGAGAAGTCCAGGTCGTCCTTTTGGGTCACCGGCTAGTCTCCTCTAACCAGTTTGGTGGGGTCCTCGGCCGTCCACCTTTAAGTCCCGCAAAGTTTTCGGTGCAGTGTCAACCATGCCGCCTACTTCTACCTCGTTTTTTGTTATTCTATGCACAACGTCAAATGCGGAGCTTTTGCCGATCCTGCGATCTCTGTTATGCAAGCTAAAATACTGTCCCCCCCCAAAATCCTTGAAAAATAAAGGTAAAACATGTCCGATTCGAAACAGCCTCTATCACGGATCATGTACCATCTTTACCTACAGCCGTAACTTATATTGTAAGCCATCCGTGCAGCCGCCGTGTTTTTAAATAAGATTAGATATACAGGGCCACGTGTACCACATGTGGTACACGATCAGCTTCCGTGTACCACCAGTGGTACACATCGTCGCGAACGTGTTAGGAGAGTTATTATCGCTACGGCTTTTTTTTTAGGAAAATGCAAGAGCAGGGCCGTTATAGTTGTATTCTCATGGTTTCACGCAAATTGGAAAAAAATGAGTTTTTTATACTAGGACTCTTCCATCCATTCCAGGATCAACGCCCAGTGTCGCCAAAGTGAGAGCCAAATTTTTATTTTTGGTACACAAAATATCCATGCACCTAGCCGGGATTCGAACCCGGAACCTTCCGTGCGGCAGGCAGATACGCTGCCCACTGCGCTCAGGGAAAATAGAACATATAGAAAATGGTAATCCCAACCTACCAATTTAAAAAATTAGGGGTATCGATGCGATTGACAGTATCATAGCTAAAACGGCACCGTTGTTGGGGAAACATCACTTTTTCTATGCCATGACACAAGGAGTTGACAGCGGCTTTTCAAAATGGCGTATTTTGTTGTTATTTTCATGCCAATAATTCTTACATTTTTTTTAAATTTTGAGTGATTTACGCCAGCCAATGAGTTTAGAATTAAAAATAAAGACAATATATTAGAATATGGCAGTCTAAATGCTTAGCTGATTTACGTCAACCAGAATCAATTTGGCGTGAGACCTTCTCTGCTTTTTTACAAGATTTTCTATTAAACCTAGTGATTATTATAATGAATTGAATTGAAGTGGGTCAGGACCCTCCAGTGGCCTCGCGATACCTCAAAAAAAAAATTGCAGTGATTAATAATGTAGATCCCTTTACCCTAAAAGACACTGATTTGTTTTGACCCTGCAAGTTTTCCCCAGTTTCTAACATGGACATTGTATTAACATATATTATATATAGGTATAAAACTATGTGCTAACAACTTCATTTTACACCAACCAGGTGATGAAAGCATTTAAAAGTTTAAATGCAGGCAAGTATTTTGAGACTGGATTTGTGAGTTGTTGCAGAAGACATATTTTTGGAGATTACACCTTAGTTATGGCAAAGGTGAGCAATCTTTACTCGAATTTTTTCTCCTTATTTATACTGAGAAGTTTGGCTTAAAGGTGCATTTCAGCCAAATAACAAGTAGGGCTTAATTGATTCAACACCATTCTCAACTAAAAAGCCAGTTAACTCATTTTCGTTTTAGTATTGTTTGGCCTATGATTGGTGCCATATTAACACCAAACTGACAGAAAGTCCATGTTTTACTTGTCAACTTGGTTATAAAAATGGCAGCCACAGTAGGCTTGAGGGCACTGAGGT
Source organism: Oxystoma pomonae (assembly GCA_963921995.1). Classification (NCBI taxonomy): domain Eukaryota; kingdom Metazoa; phylum Arthropoda; class Insecta; order Coleoptera; family Brentidae; genus Oxystoma; species Oxystoma pomonae. Next base: position 95,259,509 of record OY998165.1, read on the forward strand.
GGTAGGAGTTCACTGGCTTTATAGTTGAGAACGGTGTTAATTAATCATACAAAAAAAAATATGTCAAATGGCTGGCTATCTTCATTTTTCTCTATGAATGAAGCTTATTTGTTATTCTATTCTTCTTATTTCAATGGACTTCGGGCCCATAGGCTCCAGCCTTATTTGTTATTAAAATATTAGCATGTTTGTACCAGGTGAATTGCACACATGCATTTATGACATTTTGAGAATTTCACCACTTGGTACATGTTATGGTTCTTTTGTTGACAATGCCTGACAGCAAACATTTAGAAAAACAAACAGAAGATGGCTGTGGGGGTAAATCTAACGAAAAAACAAGAGTTTTTTTGTACTTTAGTGCAAAATGAACTTCTTGGATTTCGATTGCTCACTCCTAATAAGGACGAAACGGCGTCGTCCTAGGTTCCACCCTCTGTGTGAGCAATCGAAATCCAAGAAGTTCATTTTGCACTAAAGTACAAAAAAACTCTTGTTTTTTCGTTAAAAAACCATTTGGCTTTGTCACTAAAAAAAAATTTACATTTTTAATATCTACACTGTTTGTTTTTGTTTTTTTTTTGACAAAGGTTGACATATTTTCCTAACCAAAATAAAATCAATCTTTTAAAAACTGTCTGGAGAAAATATAAAAAGAGATAACAAAACATCAGTCCATTTCGTAAAATTCCTTTTACATGCAAATATGAAAAAAACTAGAAAGAGAGGCCAATATGAGTTGCCCACCTCTGGTAAAACAACAACTGTCAAATGTATAGAGGGCCTCTAGTACTGAACTGCACCTTTAAGTTGGGAAAAGTCCTCGATTTGCATTTGCCAAAACTTCAAGATAAATCATGTTTATCTTTTGCCAACTTTAGTTTGTGGTTGTTCAACAAAAAAAAATGCTAACGTTGGTGAAAGATAAACATGCGAGTTATGTCCAATTTTTGCCAATCAAACTTTTGTCAAAAGCTAATTGCAAACTTTTTTCAACTTAATCCGAACTTCTCAGTATAAGCCACACTTCAATAATACCAATTTGTTCATGACATTTTATTTTATTTTTCCTTACCCCTAAACTTAAAAGTCCTTTCTGTTTCTCTTTTTATTGGCCTTATTTTTATTTCTTTATTATTAGTACCAATATTTTATTTCTATTTTTTTATATGAATTATTTTGTCAACTTGTATTTTTTGTAATTTTATTTTTTTTAGTAACTGAAATCTCTCTATCTTGTTTCATGCTGATCCTGCTTTGTAATTGAGCTTGTACAGTCAGGGAGTTATTAATTTAGCGCTTTAGTTTGGATGCACCTAGTGTTTTGACAGTCTGTACACAAAAACTGTTAAAACACCAGGTGCATCCAAATTAAAATGGTAAATTAAAAATTCCCTAATTGTAGGTCTTAGGCAGTGTTCCAATAATAAAATAAATAAACCATGCTGTAATTACTGCAGAGATTACAAATTCAATCAGATTTTTCTTTGTGTTCACAATTTAGTATCCTTAAAATTGATAGGTTTTTCAAAGGGATCTCATTTTCATTAAATTTAACCTTTTTATGGGTGTCCAAGCTTTTGACCCCTTATTTTGGATTGTACTTGTTTTTCTAGGGTCGACAAAAATTTATTACCAACAGACCCCTGGAACAAGGAGCACATTTTAATAATTTAACCCTTTTGACACCTGTGTAATGAGAGTACCGGACCCAAAATTTCCGCCTTCGGTCATTAGTATCTATTCTTATAAGTAGTTTTTAGCAACATTTAATGATCGTTTAAAATGCGAATTATTAAACCTGTAAACTATTTTTTTTGCAAATTCGTTTAATTTTCTTGAAACCGAAAGAACTGGACAGTATAAACATAGAATTCTCACCTACAGAAAGTAAAACAAAAGGCAAATCTATCTCCATAAACGTGTAAGCACATTTTCAGCAGGTCTTGGGGCGTAATGTTTAAACAAATGTACTGGCGATGTATGTCATTCAGTGCCATCCTGGCAAGGAGCAAATTTGGCACAGTTAAAATCGAAGTGATTTTTTTTATTAATGTAGATATTTCCAACGAAATAAACTAAAACGGAACCCTACATTAAAAACTGAAAATCTTACCTTCCGACCTTTCCAGAAGCCACTCGCTCTATAACTTCGTTAAAATTTAGAGTGGTTGCATTTTCAAACTCTATGCTTAAATTAGCTAAATTTGATAGTATTATTTCCTGTGTCATCGACGAACGTTTAAAGTGGTTAATTAACTTTAATTTGCTAAAAAACCGCCTACATGATACAGAAATGATGACATGACACAGTGAAAAACTGAAAATCATTGGCGAGCCCTTTCAAAGCCTGAAGAATTGCTCAGTAAGCTTAACTAAAGCTTAAAAAAATTTGTATTTCGCAAACTATTTCGGCTGTCAGACTTTCAACGTCATCTAAAGCATCTTCAGCATTCTTTCTGCTGCTCGAGCAAAGCCCTTGGCTTCCTCCTAACATTTATCAACATCATTATTCCTTAAATTCAATAGAAAAGTCTTTAAGGTTTTCAGAAGCTTGCTCAATTGTAAGAGTTGGTCTCTGTAATGCCTTGTTGAAAATTTTAGAATTTTTTTAAATTTTGTCTTAACGACTAAATGGCAAACAAAAGAGAATCCATCATTTCTTGTAAAGTCTTGAGCCAGCAAAACTGATTCGCGACTCATTTAGTCAAAAATTAAATGGAAAGAATAGTTATAATTATGATGCGAAAGGTGGCGCTGGGCAGTACATTGCCGGGAATATTATATTATTTAATGTGAAGCACCTTATGCAAATTTTGTTTTTCTTTAACTGGATTTTGTTTGTTATTGTCGTAGATTTTATTAAAAAAACCTAAAGTCTTTTTGTCCAGTTTTTTGTGCCCTGAATAGGTACACACTCAGCCACCCGTAGTTACAACGCTGTCAAACTAGCGAGCGTGCAACATCAAGCAAGCCTAAAAATATATGATGCAATGAACACTACTTCGTCATTATGATCAACTTTAAATCTGTTTTAAGAACTCTCTTGCAGCAACTAAATCTTTTATCTACTACTACACTTTACCTCCCAAGGGACTTTTACATACTTCACCGCCCTGTACCGCATATGGATCCTTGTTGAAAATTAAAGTGGTCCTATTCTATTGTTACTCTAGGTATTAGATAAAATCAGATATATTCCTCTGGAGTAAATTTAATTTCCCCCCGGGCATTAAAGAAACCACGTGGGAAAAAATAACACTTTCCTCCCTTGGTATGTAATTAACTATTCTACCTCGTATCAACTTTTTTGACAATATTTTTTTAAAGCACTTTACACAATACAAAAAATACTGTTAGGCGCTTTGAGATATTTCATACACACAAAACAATTACAAGACGGTGGTGATGCTCATGGAAGTACCAACTAAAAAATTTTAAATAAAAAGTACAACAAAATAGTATATTACATAACAAGAGAAGAAAGTGACGAATTTCACACGACCGTAAATGTTGTGAACGAGGCTAGTAATCATCTTCCAACCATTAGGCGACACCGATGATACTGATGAACATCACGAGTGCGTCTACGGTTACTTTTACCTTTTTTAAGGGAAATGCGCGTTGTTTTATCGTTAAAAAAAAAACGCAATGCTGGTCTTTATAGCCTGACTTAAAATAAAGTTGAGTGGGTAGTTAAAAAGGACAGTTGAAGAGTAAAAACCTTTTAAGTTAAAGAAGAACTCCAAAATTAATTAATTAAAATAGGATTCCTGACTTTGTCTGAAAATAAAGTAAGATATATATATATATATATATATATTTTTGCTCGAATTTTAATTTTTGGTTATTAAGCATTTAAAATTCTTTTGAAAACAGTTTTTTTATAATTGATTTTAACCTGATCGATTTTGCCTAGGGATTTTCTGATCGACTGGGTAGACACTTAATTATTCGGACAGTAATTAAATTATATCGTCAAGTCAGTTTTCAGTCGATTAACTCGTTAAGTCGACTGCTTAATTTCTACCCTCCGAGGGTACAACATGTTAAAAAAAAAACTAAAATAAATCTGTACCTACACTGAGAAAAAGGATTCTTACCATAAAAGCAAAACATTTGAAATAACTTTTATGGTTGTGCTTAAAGAATTGCGCTTGTTGATAAAAAAAGGGAAGTTTTCCCAAAATTTGAAAGTCATATTTTGGAATTTAATAAGGTTCCTGAGCCAAGGTCTTACCCCAAGTTTCAACAGATAAGAGAATGATTCTCTGAAGGCAACATCTAAGGAGGCTCCCGGGTTGGCCCTATCCAAATACTCCTTTTTCTTGCGCTAAGAAAAAACTTTCATATTTCAATGTATACTGTTATTTGTAAATCAATAAAAATGTCAAAATGTTGATACAAAAAAGTCTCTACTTGACGAGTGCTTATGGTTGTAAACTCAGAAGTACATTGGCAAAAGCACCACAGATAAAAAAATTTAAAAAATACGCAGTAAACTTCAACAAATAAGCAACCAAATCAACACCTCACTAATCTCTTGAGTTTAAGCCTGGGATTAAACAACGCTAGACTCGATTTAAATAGTTCCAAATCTCAATTAAAACTACATATTGGGTTTGTTGTTTAGCAAGATAATAAAGGACAGGAACTATAGCCAGATTAAAGTATACTTGAGATGATCCTATTATTAGTAAATTTAAAAAGATGTCTCAGAATAAAAAAAAAAATACAAAAATTCCACCCAATATTTTCAATTTTTAACCATATTAAAAAAATACAAGTTTTTATGGCTACACCAATTTTATTTTTTTTTATTTATCTGAAGCCGTCTCATGGTATTAAAAAAATACTTCCCCTGCGATTTCTACGAAATTAAATTTGGTATATGTACGTTTATAATTCCGGTAACAATATTATATAATTACGTTGGTAGAAGATCGTGAAGAGGGGTAAGATATTTAAAAATTCCAAAATTCATAACTGCTACACGGAAAAAAATACATAGTATTTTTTACAATTTTGTCTTTTAAAGAAATTATTTTAAGACATAATACTGTTTTATTAAATTTTTAATAGGAGCTTATTCGAGTAAAACATTTTTCTAAGCACAAAGCACTTTAAAAAAAATGTTTTACTTGATTAAGTACCCGCAATACAAACCAAATACACAAAATCCCCACAGATTGGCAACATAGTAGTATTTGATCGAATCACGTCGGCATCGTTCTTGGCGCGCGAATTTCAATTTGCAAGAGCGACGCGGCACATTCACGTTCTTACCCTTCGAGCTATTATATTAATTCTTAAAATAATTGTATTTTATATTTTAAAATTATGTATTCTTAAAATATAAATAAAAGGATATTAACATCTTAATAAACGAGTTTTTTGCGATTTAATATCAAATATTTTTTAAAGAAATATACAGGATATTAATAATTAAATATACTCGTATTTAATTTCTTAAAATAATATATTTTATATTTTAAAATAATGGATGTTAAAAATTTTGAAAAAAATAATATATTTTTTTATTTACAGTGTATATTAGAAGTAAATGAAAATTATATTATATTATTCAAAATACATTTTATTTCCTTTTAATCAATTGGATTTTAGCTTTCTAAAAGTACTATATTTTACAATACTAAAATACAATATATTGTTCAAAGAATTGAAATCTATTCAAATAGATTTTTATATTAGTTTTTGAAATAATTATTTTTAAATTTAAAATATTTTTTTTTTCGTGTACGAATAGGAGTTTTAAAATTAGAACAGGAAGGCGGTTAAGAGAGTGAGAATATAAAGTTGGTAAGGGGTAAACGAATTCTTATTATCTAAGTATCTCCGATTTCGTTCGAAATTGGTATTTAGGAGTTTTTGGGTTTTACGAACACCAATGTTTGAACAGGTTTTAAAATTTATGATGTTGACAAGTCCTCTTTCTTCGAGGAAGGAGGGGGGGGACTACGAATTTGTGGTAAGATGATGAAAATTATGTAGTTAATAGATCCCTTCCTCTTCGAATGCTGGCAGGGAGGGTTAACATATTTGATAAGTTCCCTTTAAATTCTAAAAAATCAAAATTTCCAGATTTCCCCTCTTTGCGCGGTACAGGGGAGGTTCATCTAAATACATTATTCAAAATGCATGGGTAAATAAAAATTTCAAAATAAATTTAAGTAAAAAATGTTATTTCTTTTACTTTTAAAATTAAACCCATATTAGAAGAGTAAATAGTAATAAAAAGACGCTCATCATAAGTTTGGTACCGAGCTTGGTAACTCAAAATCACCCAAATTTTAATTGGCGCCCATCACTTTTATTACGGTATCAAAAAATGCTTAATTTTACCCAACATTTTTTTCAGATAAATTTATTTTTTATTTAACTTAGAAGGATTACAAATTGGTCCCGTTTTATTCAAAAACATACTTCTGCTCCCCCCCCCACTTTCATGTCAAAATTGAAAAAATCTGTTATTTCCAAAGACGTTCCCGCTACTTTTACGACCAAACAAAAAAGGCATAGAGTACATTAGAAAAGATTATATGACCACGAAAAATTAAAAAATTAAAAATATTGAAGACTTAAAAAATACAGTCAAAATTATAAAATAAAATATTTTTTTTCTAAAAAACTAAACTTTTTAAATTTGGCAATTTCTATAAATTTTATGTAGTGTTGAGTTTTTCATAAAAATCATTTTAATTTATATTTTTAGTTTTATAGTGAGAATGGAAAACTCTTATCATCGGTAAAATATAATTTTAATATGGATTACTTAAATTTGTTAAAGTACCTCGAGTGGTTTTCAAAGGACAAGGGAAAGAAGACGAGATACCACTAAACACCATCATTATTAACCTGATAAAATTACAAAATAATTATACCCTGTAAAAAATGGAAATGTTGATTCACTCTGATATCTCACTAAAAATTGAGTTAAAAGTCACTTAAATTAGTGTAAGGTATCTCAACATTGTGTCAATGATGTTTACAAAAATTGAGTTTAACTGTCCAAAAATTTCACTCAATATTTCGTGGACTCGTTTTGACAAAAAATTTCGTTACTTGAGTGGAATTTTTGGACATTTAAACTAAATTTATGTAGAAACCATTGGCACAATGCTTGAATCTTTTCACACAATTCTGAGTTACCTTACACTATTTTGAGTGACTTTCACTCAATTTTTAGTGAGATATTATTTCACTCAAAGGTTTTTGAGTGAATCAAAATATAAATTTTTTACAGTGTACCTTTTCGCGAATGATCAAAACCCAAAACACGATTTTTTGTTTTCCTTTACATCATATTTAAGCCTTCTCAATAGCCCTTAATCAGCAATTGTGCCCAAGCTCAGGGAATTTTAAACAAAAAGGTTAAAAAAGTTACTCATCTTCAAACAGGGCACGTTTTGTCACTGCTAGCTAGAGGGTGCCATCAGTTATTGAAGTGCGTCGAAATTCTAATAAAATCGTCGGTTGACTTGTATAAAAAGACTGCCTCCTCAAGAGAGCCTACACAAAAATATATAGGGTGGCCCAAAAAAACGGGACCTTTTTGACTTTCCATTCCCTAAAAAGTTTTTTTTTTCAATTTCAAAAATTTTACCCTTTTGAAAAGCCATAATCCAAATTCCCCTTCTGCAATAAAAAAGTTATAAATTGTTCAACTGAGAAGAAATGGGAACCAAATTCAGTAAAACCAAAAAAAAAATTTTTCGAAAATGTAAATATTCTCATAAAACTGCCAAATTTTAAAACCTTGCCTTTTCAAAATGATCATAGTCATTACTAAATATTATTAAAATCGGACAAATACATCCGAAAGCATAGCAAATAAAAGTTTTTTTTTGGGACGCGGAATTTGGTTTAGAATTAGTTCGAAATATTGGTTCGGAAAACCATGGTTCTAACAACAATGGTTCGGAAAACCTTGGTTCTTAAAACATTGTTTCGAACAGTAATTAATTCTGAATACATTGTTTCATTCGAACGGTAGCCAGTTCGAAAGACATTGAGACATTGATTACCGTTCAGAAATGTGTATTTTGAACTGCTTACCGTTTGAACCAATGTATTTAGAAATAATTACCATTTGAACCAATATTTTTGGAACGAATTTCCGTTCAAACGATTACAATTGAACCCAATATTTTTCGAACTAATGTTTTCGAAATTGATAACTTTCTTTTTTGTAGTGGTACATCAGTACACTATTTATTTTTGAATTTTGAAATTTAGTGAATTTTCAATTTTGGCATAACATTTAAATTTTTAAAATCGGATAAAAAAAAAGTAAGGGGGAAACAAAAAAGTATCGTTTTTTTTTGGGCCATCCTATATATCGGTACACGAAAAACGAATTTTGTACGTGAACGTGATGAAAATGTATTATTTATTTTGAAATAAGCGTAGATTCCTTAGATTAAAGTAGGGCTTAAGGTCACAAACACGAGTAGACGATATACATTGGAAAACATTAAATGATTGTGTTATCCAACCAATAGGTGGACAGAGCTACATTTTAAACTAATGCCCGTTTTCGGCTCGAATCTTCTACTATCTAGATGGCTGATATATGGAAAAGTTAAGCAACCTCATGAACCAAACTGTTGCCAGTTCTTTGGACCAAATCGATAGATATACCAAATGAACAGCGCTTATTTAATTTAATACATTTTTTTAGACAGGTTTTAAAACAAGATTACAGAAAAAGTGGGTAACTTGCGCATGTGCACATGTGTATTAATTATTTTTTATAAATCTGCAAAATCAGGCTTCCAAATGAGTCATTTTTTTTTTAGGATTTATGAAAATTGTCACCTGTAGATATCCAAAGGATTTTTTATTTAATTTTTGCGCTTTCCAATGATTGACCTGATTAGAGAAAAAAAATTGTCATTACTGTCCTTTGAATTCAAACAATGCTGGCAAGGCCAAAGAAAATCATACTTGATTTTACATGTTCTTGTGGTTTTGATCACCCAAGCATAAAAATAAAAATAACGAAACAGGGTGCAGGATTACTTTCTGAGATATGGAGCTTCAAAGTTAACGTGCTTTAAGGCTATATTTTTGGACATGGACCAAGTTTTTTTCCACAACTTTGTTGAATACCCTCAAAATAAAATGATTTGTTTCTCCGTTTGTCCCGAATGAAACACCCTTTCCATCCTTGTAAAAATATTTCTATACGAGTTCTTTGTACCACCAGAAAAGTCACTGATTTGTAAGTTTTAAAAAAGAAAGAAAATGGCCGTTTTTAAATAAATGCAAATTTTCATTTTCTTTAAAACAAACCCCAAGATTTTAATAGTTTTTACATATGTAAATAAAAATCATTCTTCTTCTATAGGCCGGACATCTATTATAACCTATTCAGGTTACAGGGGGAAGTAGTCGTGCGCGCATTTAAAGATTGGTCAAAGACGGACGTCAACTTCCTGTCTCAGACATTTTAATATTTAACAGAATGAGAAATAAATTCCCAATGTCCATAGTGGAGTTAAATATAAAAAAAGAGAGTTTTTTACCAACAGAGAGCTGTTGGATTTTTCGCCTTCTCCACCAGTTCTACCACTGATTGGTTTCAGACACAGTCCATCCACCAGTCAGGCTTTCTACTATAACAAATCGATAGCAAAAAAACGAACTTTATAAAATACACTGGAGTACCACAATAATACATACCGGGTGCGACTTGGAGACTAGACGCAGACACGTGTTTTACTCTTGTTAGAGATCACCAGTGTGACATAAGTTTTTATAGTCGAATAATATGAACGATCTAATCACAATGTTGTGCCGAACATTTGTCCATGACTTGTGAGTAGATCGTTCATATTATTCGACTTTAAAAACTTATGTCTCACTGATGATCTCTAACAAGAGTGAAACACGTGTCTGCGTCTAGTCTCCAAGTTGCAGCCGGTATGTATTCTTGTGGTACTTCGGTGTATTTTATAAAGTTCGTTTTTTTTGCTATCGATTCGTCATAGTAGAAAGCCCGACTGGTGGATGTACTGGGTCTGAAACCAGTCAGTGAGTCACTGGTAGAACTGGTGGAGAAGGCGAAAAATCCAACAGCTTTCTGTTGGTAAAAAACTCTCTTTTTATTTTAATATTTGTCGAAATTTTTTATGTTTTATTTAAATTACGTTACAACCCTACTTTATTTACGAAGGTAGTGTCCTTGCCCAAAAAGAGTGTAACTGCCCTAGCTCGAACGCGAGTCCGGATGCAAGAAAACCATCATGGTACCGGTCAAAATCTAAATGGGATAATGAACGTCGACTCACCTCATTTCTCTACTCAGCGCACTTCCAACTGACGCAACTTGGTATTTCGTAAGGTTGTCGCGATGCTTTTTAACATAGGGAAATAAAGACAGGGCTTTAATAGTAATTATATGGTTAAAAGGAAGGGAAATCATTTAAAAAGCTAATTAACCATATACTACAAGCGTTCGCAGTGAAAATTATGATTGATAGGTAACCCTCGCCATTTTTCGATAAGATGTGCATTTTCTCGTCCTGAATAAGAAATGGACAATCCTGTACCTCAAAATTGTGGATACGGCACACCAATCCAAAGGTGGGCAATTTTAGAGGTCATGTGATGGATAGGGTAACCCCCACCATTTTCACAAATATGATGTAGTAGTACCATCAGACCAAAAAACAGTTGGTGTGCCGGACCAAGCATGGATAAGCGTTCGGCCTACCACTCTAAAAGTGGGTATTTTTGGAGTGGTGGGACGAACCCTTATCCACAATTTTCAGGTACAGAATTTTCCATTTCGTACCTATCATATTTTATACCTTGAACTACACAAGGAACACACAAAAGACCAAAGCGAAAAGAGAAATGACTATACGATGTTTCGCTCTGGGTAACCAGCGTGAGCTCATCCGTGGTTTCACTGCTCACACTCCCCATACATCATTAAACACCATCATACACTTTGATTTCCAACCTTGAATCACTCACAAATAGGTATCGTTCCGCACTGGCACTTATTCAACTTACCTGATACGGATTCGTCCTGGCGTGTTAATATTTCCAATAGGATTGTGCTCCTAAGGCAATTAAAAAAAGAAAGGAGTTAAAAAACCTCCAAATCAGTTACTTCAACCGAAAAGAAACCAAAAAAAAAAAATGAAAAGATCTTGGGTGGAAATAACGAAAATTCAAGCTTGGATGAGCATCCCACAAGGAACACACAAAGGACCAAAGCGAAAAGAGAAATGATTAAACTTTAATTTTTTTGGTTTTTTTCTTTTTTTTTGTCTTTTTTTTGTTCTCCAAAGCTTGTCAGAGCATCCACCTTTTTACGATTGCTTTACTGATATTGAATTACATTAAAGATAAAGTAATTGCCTTTCTTACTTGAAATTTTAACGCACACCGCCGCTGCTACGAAAAATTGCTCTTCTTTTCCAACACCAATAAAAATTTACCAAAACTTCATTAAAACCGATTTGACCGTTTTTCCCCCTTGTTTAAAACGTATTATACAACAAGTAAGTTAAAGTACCACGAAGTATCTAACTTCCAACTCTCTAAACTTTAAATTTGAAGCAAGTTTCCGTATCCACGCTACGAGTCCGGTCTTTCACAGGCAGCTGTTTTCGAGCGTTAGTCACACGGAAAAACTTTAAAATTGTGAAACAGCTGTTTTTGATAGGTGCTTGTACTTTGTATGTAATACAGGGTGGAGAATTTAAATGAAAACAGGTCGCGTGTAAATTTTGTTTTTGCACTTAAGGAAATTAAAAGGTACTTTAAGTCCTTCTTTATAGGGATTAATGTGGTACTTTAAATCCGTAAGAATTTAAAATGATTTTTAGAGATTTATTATTTTTGGGGATTTAAATTATTTTAAATCCCTAGGGATTTAAAATAATTTTGTCCTTCCTGTCAAAAAACGTAAGGCGACTGAAAAAAATGGAGCACATGAAAAAATGAAGCGATTGTGAACAATGATTAAAATGAACAAATTAAAGCATTGAATATACTAAGAAAAAATAAAAACAGATAGGAGGAAAAAAAAAGCAACCACATCTATTGTCCTTAATATTAGTGAGTCGTTTGAATAAATATACACAACTACTTGAATGGTTATTTAGGCTCTTCTTAAGCCAAGCAACAATTTTTATACTTAACCCAATACGTGATTTATAATATGGTATTAGACACTTAAAGTAAATATTTCAACGCATCCGTATCGGTATACGTAACGCGTTCGAAACAATGTCAAAATACGCTACATTTTTGACTTGCTCATACCATGTTTCGAACGATTCCCGCTTCTTTGACGGGTGTGATGACAGAATCTCGTTGCGTACGGAAGGATGTACGTATCGTTAGGGACCCACGAACATACGCAACGATTTCAATCAGCAGTCCTGTCATCGCACCCTTCAAAAAAGCAGGCATCGTTCGAAACATCGCATAAACAAGTTAAAAATGTAGCGTATTTTGACTTTGTTTCGAACGCGTTACGTATACCGATACGGATGCGTTGAAATATTTACTTTAAGTGTCTAGGTACACACTTCCCTCTAACGAGGGAAGTGGGGGGGGGGAAATATTTAGTTTGTTTAATTTAAATCAAAATTGGCATAGGGGTTTTTCGGGAAGGGGATATGAATTTTTGATCAGATTTGAAAATTTCAGTATGACTTATACACATCCGATTATCTTTAAATTTGGTATGCTTTTATAGTTCCGGTAACAATAAAATTATATAGTATTATTAGGCACCTCCCTCCCCCCTACGAGGGGAATGAAGGATCAAAAACACCACAAGTTTATCCGATGTCAACCAAAATTAGTATACGAAGGTTTTTGGAGATAAGGAAAACGAATTTTCGTTCAGTTTTTGAAAATTCAATATCGCGGATTCAAGAGGAACGATATTTACGCATGTTTTGCTAACCAATTTTAACTGAATTATACATATCCGTCTGTCTTCAAATTTGGTATGCATTTAAAACTCCGGTAACAATACAATAACTTGATATTTTAGGCACCCCCTCCCCCCTACGAGAGGAGTGGAGGGAGGAAAACATCCAAGTTTGTCTGATTTCAACCAAAATTGGTATACGAGGTGTTTTGGGGATAAGGAATACGAATTTTTAATTATATTTTGAAAACTCAATATGGCGGATTCAAGATAAACAATTTTTGGTCATGTTTTGCTAACCAATTTTAACTGACTTTTATACATCCGATTCTCTTCAAATTTGGTAGCTATGCGTTTATTGTTCCGGTGACAATACAATAATATGGTATTATCACGGACCCGCCTCCCCCTACGGAGGGAAGTGGAGGGGGAAAAAGACAAACTAAATCTTTTCCCCCTCCACTTTTCTCGTTAGGGAGAGATGGGTACCTGATAATAACATATTATTGTATTGTCATCGGAACTATAAACGCATACCAAATTTAAAGACAATCGGATGTGTATAAGTCAGTTAAAATTGGTTAGCAAAACATGAGAAAAAATTCCTATACTTTATCCCCAAAAACGCCCATATACCAATTTTGGTTGAAATCGGACAAGCTAAATATTTTTCCCTCTCCACTTTCCTCGTTAGGTGGAGGTGGGTACCTGATAATACCATATTATTGTATTGTAACCGGAACTATAAACGCATACCAAATTTGAAGACAATCGGATGGGTATAAGTCAGTTAAAATTGGTTAGCAAAACATGACCAAAAATCGTTCATCTTGAATCCGCCATATTAATTTTTAGATTTTAAAAAATCAAAAATTCGTATTCCTTATCCCCAAAAACCCATGTAAACCAATTTTGGGTGAAATCGGACGAACTTAGGCGTTTTTTGCCCTCCAGGGAATGCCTAACATTACCATATTATTGTATTGTCAGCGGAACTATAATCGCGTACCAAGTTTGAATTCAATCGAATTACAAGTTAGTCAAAATTAAGTTGCAATATTTTTACCCGAACATAGAAAGATACATATACATAATAGAAATGAAGTTAAATAAAAGCTTCTAATAATAAACTTAATGTTTTCTAATTTTGAGAAAAAAAATAATGGGGGTGGTTGAGAGGGCTGATATATATGAAAATTCATAAGTTCTAATCCAAACTGTAAATTAATAACAACGATCTAAAAACTGCATATTCGTAGCAGCCTTAAAGCCTTAAGGCTGCTACGAATTTGGTGTTTTTAGATTTAAAATAATAAATTACTTCCTAATATCAGAGGGAATTGTGACGAAACAGATTTCTATCGATCTTGCTACCCTTACGAATATATGCCTATTGTGCCCCTGAAAATGACCAATGGGTGGGTGCGGCCACCATGCCTGTGCCCCAAACAATGTCTGAGCTTCATTCATTTGAGATTTCATAGACAGTCCCTTCCATGATGTGTAGAGTTCGCACCATTTACGTTTATGTATTGGATCAACACTTGCGGCCTTGGCCATAGTACACTGTGATCAATTGTCTTACGATAACAATAACAGAATGGCAAAAACATGGTTCTAAACTTTCTATTACAATCAACTCATGATAAAATTTAAACTAAATGAAATCAAAAATTTTCTGAATGTGGCCTTGTCCATACTGTGATGATTGCGGTTCTCAAGGTATGGATATTTACAGGATGTGCTATCAACGTCCATTTGTTCTGTTCCTGTCAGCTAGTAGATGACGTCATAGCATTTTTCATGTGAAACTTTAAGTATAATCCGGAAATTCATGAAAATTTAAAAGTTTTGATTATATACACATTTAAGCATAAACAATTATCTGTAAATTTAAACAATATTCGAAGATATTACACAATCGAGGTCTCCTTCTTTTGCTTATCCTTCTGGGAAATTTTAGGACCAAGGTTGACCGTAACCGCTACAAAGAGAAAACAGCTCAGTGTGGCCAAAAATCTAGGGAGAAACAAAAAAATAAACATCAGACTAAAATTCTAGTTGACAGTTGACGTTTAATTTTTCTTTTAGTGTTTGAGATGCGAAGAAATTGAAAATATGGATATAAAACTGGACCACCTTAAAGAACTAAATAAAAAAAAAATGATATGGTGAAAAGGAAAAGACCTGAAGTTATACCGAAGGCTGATGAATTATTGGATCTAAAGAGGGAAACAATATTTTGGATGAAGAACTTGAAAAAGGGTATAATCCTTGATCATTTAAGTAGATATTAATGATTTTTTATATAGTTGAGATTTCTAAATAATAAGTAGGTACACTTACCAAATAAATACTTGCAGAGCTACAATATTTATCCCAGGACCGGCTCACAATGGTGGCCTCTTAGTACTGAATATTGGAGTTATGTAGTGTTTCTGAACTTGAGCTATGTTCGTATTTACGTAATAATTTTTGTTAAGGTTAGTTTTATAATTAGATAGATTCAGAAAAAAAAGGTTTTCCTTTCTGCTAGTTTATTCGTTAAAATATGGTCCCTATTAGTTATGTTCTGTACTGTTAAAGAAGCTACAATGAATCTACAATCTAAGTACCTACTTTGTGTTTTGTATTATGTTTTGTACTCTTTGTGCACTGTGTATTTCGTAAAAAAAAAATACGTATTTTTTAAAAGTTTGACACAAATACACACTGAAAAAACCACAAACAATGCAATAGTTTCTAGTTTCATTTAAAAATAAAGAAATTTATTCAAGTTTTAATGCCTAATGCTTAATTTTTTATTTCTATTTCTGTCTATTTCCCTTCAAAAAGTAGAGAGAGAAGACAAAATTACGCGTTGAGGATTAGCCATTAAAACTTGAGTAAATAGGCCTTATAAAAGCACTAAATTTTACAATAAAAAATTAAATGAAAAATAAAAAAGTGAAGTTGCGTATTATGTTGATGACAAGACTTGAAATACCAAATGATTCTCATTCTCTGCACAGAACGATCGGAAATGGTTGGTGCATAAAATAGACCTATTTCCATGCTCTTACCACATAACGACCAAAACACGTAAATTTGATGAAGAATTACGTAGGATGCGCAACGTGTGCCCTTTAACGTTTTGTGGTCGTTATTTTGACACCAAAATAATCACGAAAACACGTTAGTCATACGAAAACGTTAACGTTAACTCCAGAGTAAAATTAACGTTAAGGCGTCGGTAATTATTTCGTTTTTAGTCATCACAACCATTAGGTCATACAATTGTTACTTGGGTGTGATAGGTATTATTGGAAATAGAGTAATCTTAAAAATGTCTAAATGTACAGGTCTTATTTGAAAAAAAAATAATTATTTACCTTCCCATGTAAACTAAATGGCATAAGAAAATGTTATCACGCAAGATTAATGTCAATAAAAAAAGTAATTTTAAATCGCCAACGCCAGCGTAGCGGCTAGTTTCCATTTCCGTCCGCACCCTGTACATATAGGGTAAACGTTACACGAATGAAACAGAATTTGAGTAATATAAATCACGACGTATATTATTAGAACCCTAAAAATCTTTTTTTTTATACCTTCATCAAAAACATGATTTTAGTAACTGTCTGTAGATAACTAAAGCATTCCTTTTTTGGTTACCTATGCAAAAAAAGATTTCTGTCCGTTTTTTATCCAAAATTACAGAGAAATAGCGGAAAATAGTAATATTGAAAAAATCCAATTATTCTTGACTAAAAATTAAGCAATTTCTGCCAGTTTTCACTAAGTATTTACGAAAAAATCATTTAAAAACATCGTCAAAATATCAAACTGTCAAAGATTAAAATGTTATTTGTGTGTTGCGAGAAGTGCTCTTCGTTCGAGATTTTTAAAAGTATTATTCTGTTTTTCTTGGATTTTTTGACAAAGGTATTAAAAAAATAGTGTTAACAATTTGCGGCTAAACTGTGCTTTTTTTTACTCGTGCTTTTAAATACCTCACGGCGCTCGTTATTTAAACCAACGCTTGTAAAAAAAAAACAATATTTTAGCCACTAGTTGTGAACACTAATATTTTTAATACCTTCATCAAAAACATGATTTTAGTAACTGTCTGCAGATAACTAAAGCATGGCTTTTTTGGTTACCGATGCAAAAAAAGTTTTTTTGATCACGGGTGCAAAAAAAGATTTCGGTCCGTTTTTTACCCAAAGTTAAAGAGAAATAGTGGAAAATAGTAATATTGAAAAAATCTAATTATTCTTGCATAAAAATTAAGTCATTTTCGCCAGTTTTCACCAAGTATTTACGAAAAAATCATTTAAAAACATCGTCAAAATATCAAATTGTCAAAGATTAAAATGGTGTAACAATGAACGTCACCGAGTAAAAAGACACATCGCTATAGAAACGATTGTATTTTATTTACCAGCTGCCTTGATTTATAGTGTAAAGATGGTGTGTTGCAAGAAGTGCTCTTCGTTCGAGATTTTTAAAGGTATTTTCCTATTTTTCTTAAATTTTCTGATAAAAGTATTGAAAAAAATAGTGTTCACAACTCGCGCCTAAACTGTGCTTTTTTTTACTCGCGTTTTTAAATACCTCGCTGCGCTCGTTATTTAAACCAACGCTTGTAAAAAAAAGCACTATTTTAGCCACTAGTTGTGAAAGCTACTATTAATAACTCTTTTATTTACTTTATTAGTTAACTTGAGTTTTTTCTCTTAGAGAAGTTTGCTCAAATTTTAATACAATATCCTTTATGTTATGGTGAAATGTGCAATACTTTAAAAATCTTTTTTATTTATTCCATAACGTCCTGTCTCATAACCAAAAGTTTTTAATTTTTAAAAAGATACTAAATTGCACAGAAACCGTATATTTTTCCAACTATAATGTTCATTTTTGTCAGCTTTTTCGTTTAAAAGGCAGAATTACTTGCCCTTAAGCGTTGTT
The DNA here is from genome assembly GCA_963921995.1 of Oxystoma pomonae. Taxonomy (NCBI): domain Eukaryota; kingdom Metazoa; phylum Arthropoda; class Insecta; order Coleoptera; family Brentidae; genus Oxystoma; species Oxystoma pomonae. Next base: position 95,277,381 of record OY998165.1, read on the forward strand.
CTTTTGCTTAAAAGAACTTATTTGAGAGAAAATTTTCAGAAGTTCAGCTTTCCCATATTTTTATAATATTTCATATTTTACTTAACAAAGAAAATAACAAAATAGGGTTTATTAACACATCACAAGCCCGGCCGCGGCACTCCCATTATTTTCTTCACAGTTTTAAAAATTTCCTATTTTTACAAGCATTTATTAAACTTGCAATATAATGTACAGACCGCTTCAAGCTACTGCGAACATAGGGCGGAAGAAGTCTAATTTGCCAGTGTACGTACATGCAGAGACACCGCACGCCTATCAGTGAAGCAACCAACACTCAGGTTTCCGATCGCAATTCGCTGCCGTTCGCCGCCTTTCGCCTTGTATTTAGTACGCCTCTAACCACGGTGCTGTGTGGAGCGTAGTCAATGAAACCGGAATTTGGTCAATAAATACGCAAATTTTTATAACGTAATTTTCTTATTTTTTGTCACTGATAAATAAGAGCGTTTTATTGTCAACTGCTCAGATTTGTCAGTGACGACGTGTTACAATGAAAATAATAAGGAGAAACAAAATAAAAGCAAGTTCTCAAAATAAAATAATACATTCTAAACACCAAAAAGATTCTCCCAGTCAAAAAAAAATTAAAGCAAATGTTCGAAAAGTCCTCCTTGCTCGGCTAGACAATATCCGAGCCTACTATAAAAACCCCTTCTAACGTTTCCAAGCATGTTAGGGGTGATAATTTGAAAAGCTTCTTCAAAAACAGATAGAAGTCATTAGGAGCAAGATCGGGAGATCGAGCTGGCCATAAAATAGTTCCCCGTGTACTTATAACCCGATTAGGAAATACATTATCAAGATATTCCCTAACAAGGCCAACATTGTGAGCGGAACAACCATCTTGTTGAAACCATGTTTCACCAAATCTTACACCTAACAACTGCCTAGCAGTTGGAATAATGTGCTGCTGCAGTAGATCCAAGTATCTAGGACAATTCAAATTGCAATTGCCGTTAATAAAAAATGGCCCAATTACGTGTTCCCCTACAATACCCCCCCCCCAAACATTTAGTTTTTGGGGATACTGTGTTCTTACGTCAAAATACAAATGCAAATTTTCCCTCGGCCAATATCGAACGTGTGTTGGGTTATGACGATTTGACCATTTGACCGTCTGCACTTTTTCGGCAACTTCGTAGACATCCATTTTCAGTTTTAAAAATATATTATTTCAATTAAGAACTTACCCATCTGTTTCTCGAGCAAGGCAGAAATAAAACAAAATAATAAAAACAAAATGAATTTCCAAAAGATAACACTGCAGCGTGCTTCGAATCCACCTCGGTCGTACGGCACGGAGAGTAAATTGGACTTGATTCCCCCTATGTTCGTAGTAGCTTGAAGCGGTCTGTATGTAACTATCCACGTAACGAGATATGTTCGGGTGTGTGTGACAACACAAGAATATAGTGTGATGAAATTGACAGCTCCCCCATACTCGAAAGGGGTGGAGGGGGGTACAGTTGAAGTACGCCCGATTTCGTTGAAATTTGGTGTGTTGGGGCACTTGGGGATGAAGATAACGAATTTCTAATCAGATTTTGAAAATTCAATATGGCGAATTCAAGATGGACGTTTTTGGGTCATCTTTTCTTAACCAATTTTAACTTATACATATCCGATTGCTTTCAAATTTGGCAATGGTGACAATACAATAATATGTCATTATTAGGCACCCCTCCCCCCTACGAGGGAAGTGGATGGGGAAAACACCTAATTTTGTACGATTTCAATCAAAATTGGTATGCGAAGGCTCTTGGGGATAAGAAATACGAATTTTTGATCAGATTTTGAAAATTCAATATGGAGGATTCAAGATGGACGATTTTGCTAACCGATTTTAACTGATTTATCCACATCCGATTGTGTTCACATTTGTTGTGCTTTTGTAGTTCCGGTGAAAATACAAAATGTGGTATTCTCAGGTCCCCAACTCTCTCTAACGAGGGAAGTGGAGGAGGGAAAAGACTTAGTTTGTTAGATTTCAATCAAAATTGGCATACAGGGGTTTTTAAGGAGAGGGATTATAAAATTTTGATCAGATTTGAAAATTTCAATATGGCGCATTCAAAATGGACGATTAAGGGTCCAAATTTAAAAATTAAGGGTGTGCGTTCAAATTTGGTATGCGTTTATAGTTCTGAAGACAATACAATAATATGGTATTATTATGTACAAACTTCCCTCAAACGAGGGAGATTTAGTTTGTTCGATTTAAATCAAAATTGGCACACGAGGATTTTTCGGGAAGGGGTTATGAATTTTTGATCAGATTTGAAAATTTCGATATGGCGGATTCAAAATAGAGGATTTAGGGTACAAATCTAGAAATTAAAAAATAAATTTTTATTAAAACTTTTAAACAACAAGCTTTTATTAAATGAACTTAAAAGTAGAAAATATTTTGTTTTTCTTATACCCTAATAAAACCGATGGGCGCAAAAAATTTTTTAACTTTACAGTGACAATTCGAATGATAGACATATATAATGCTTTCATCTAAAGAAGCTGAGAACGGGTGAGCTGTTTATTTGGTGAATCGTCGATGTGAGCGATATACGATACCTAAAGTTAAATTTTTAATTTGCATTGCTTTTATTATGGTATAAGAAAGATAAAAAATTATTTTCTACTTTTAAGTGTATTTAATAAAAGCTTGTTCTTTAAGAATGTATTTAAATGATTTTATTTAACTTCACAGAGCCTGGCTGTTTGTGTATCAAATCTTGCGATTCATTTTTGACACACTTTCCGTAAATAGATTTTAATGAGATTTGGCACAACATGACAATACAATATTATTAAAAAATTTAAGGGGTAGGGAGTGGCTAAGGTGGTAAATTCAGAACTTTATAATGGAAAGAAATGCAAAAACATGCGGTTTACAGATTTATGATTTGTTCTGGTAACAATACAATTTTATAACAAAAAATTAGTTTTAGTAGGCGGTTGACGTCTGTAAAGGGGTAAATTCATAACTCTAAAATCAAAGCAAATACATATATGTGGTTGTCATATTTATGATCTGATTCCGTACCAGTACACTATTAAAAAAATTGAATGTCGCGAGGGTTATCCATTTAACGCGCCGATGGCTGTGTGGCACTAGGGTGGCTAAAAATTAAGTGGCCGTTGTATAAGAGCCTTCCCTTTCTACACGGACTTCTGAAAGAGATGGCCGTATATTTGTCCGCTACTCGTGGGCATAACAATGAAAACTCAGAATAATTTGACAGATCTCGCGATTTCTAAAGATACGCAACAATTTTAAGTTCGATATAAAATCGTGGCCGATTCCGGAATTTTGTAGGAAAGGTCGCACGGGAACGGTCACCTCTTTGATATCGACCAAAAACGGGCTTTAAAGCTATCACAAGTTTTCAGAAACCTATCCGACCACGGCCGAACCTCACTCGATTTCCGTGTATCGAATGAACTTTCCTACACTTTCATACACCTGCCTCTGAGCCGGAGAACGGGTGCTCTTGAAAAACGATAATCGAGTTACCTTTGCTCGTGCACCGTAAAAGCTTGGCAGCTTCTAAGCCTTCTTATTGGCCGAACCGAAGGATGTGAATGTAGCCAGGCGACCATTCTCTCGAAATTCAAGAATCGGCACCCAGAGAAAAACAGCCTATTCAATAGAGAGTTAATAGACCACTAACTTATGTTCACCTTATTTCCTTAACGTATTACCGTAACTGAGATGCTAAAAAGAGTTTTTAAACCTCAAACACAAATTACCGTAACCGTTCTTCTTTTGCCCACATACAAACTGCCAATGTAAATAGAATAGAAAAGAAAACAACAATTCCTGTTTTTGCAAAATAACTTTCACAAAAAGATTACAAGCCTAACTAAACAAAAAAACAAATTATCACCTACCTGCTGCAGCTTTTGCTCAGAAATAAATCTGGTTAGTTGCAAAAAATAACCGAGCGGGCCCGTTAAGCCTCCGTAAGTATAACGTATTTCGGTTTAGTTATTTTTGGATACCGGAGAAAAATAACCAAGTTTGCCTACTATTTAGCCTATTTGTTAATTACGTCCTTTTAAGCCCATTCTGTTCAAAAATGCTGATGGGTAACCAGTTACACCGAATTTTTTTGAAAATAAAGAAAACTCGCAAGTCTCGCTGCTATAATAAATTGGTTAATAATAATTACAATAGTTTCGATATGTATATGTCTTCTTAAAAGAACAATATAATATGTATATTAAATACTCCGTATTTGGTTTATTTCTTAAATTTAGTCATTAGAATCAACAGTATTTTGGAAGATAAAACTAATTATTGATGAATTAGGTTTCCCAGAATAATGTTGTTTCTAAACTGAAATACTTTACGAATTTAAATTTCCCGGCGCCAGCGCCGCTACCCTAATTAAAGCTTCGAGATCGAGTCACTAGAGGCGCAATGGTAGCAAAAAACCTATAACAGGGCCCTAAGTCCTCAGATCGCCTTCTATACCCGTAGGTACATATTTTGTGCTTGCGACTTACGGAATACTATGAACAGCAGCATGTTATAGGTTTTTATAGCTAATAATAAGTAAGACACTGCCTTCTTAAGTATTTCGAAGCCTACAATTAAAAACAAATGTAATAATTTAATTTATAAAAAGCTAAAATTTTGTTTAATTTCTTATTTTTTCACTGAAAATTATTCTTTATAATCTTAATTTTTTTTAATATTAGTATGAATACCTATCAACCTATTAAAAAAAAATTGGCGCTAACAGGCACGTCTAGCTTTCCATAAAATCTTTAAAAAAAATTTTATTTTTTTTTTCAAAAATATTTTGCAATTTCTTTTTTGGTTGAAAATGCAATTATCTATCTTATTGTGAAAACCGCGAGTCGATAGCAGCTACGATCGCTGCTACGGTTCGTGAGTTACAATTAAAAAAAAAGTGTAATCCCCCCTCCTACCCTCTTTCCAACCCGCACCCCATCAAAAAATCAGCTCTGCGTCTGGTGAAAAAGATTTTTTGTGGAAAATTTGATAAAAATCGGTGAAGTGGTTTTTGAGTAATCGTGTTACCGATAGAAGACAGACATTTAGGTATTTTTGGAATAAATAACTTATTTTTAGTGGAAATAAAAAAACCTTTTTTTTTTGAGAATACCAATAGCCTCCATACTATGTATAATGAGATACTTTTAATTTTTGTTGTATTGGTTAAGAGCAAAATATTAATTTTTGGCCTTCATGGTTACATAAATTTAAAAAAAAATAAATTTAATTTGTTTAAAAGCTGTCAGAAATTGACATATGTGGTACCGTTGGACGCAGGATGTGTGCAGAAATCCGAAAACGTAAAAATAGGCAGAGTGTCTCATTTAAAACCCGGAAGTCACGTGACTTATTGAGAAACATCAAGTTTGACATTATATGATATCACCAAGTTTTATTTCTCTATCTTGAAAAGTACAGAAAAAAAATGGCTAACCACCCCCGTAAAACCCCGGTATATGCGCATAGAAATTACCCGATGAGAAATGCAAATACAGATATATAATTATTTATAATTCCTGATGTCTAGGCATTAGCCAGAGAGTAGTTGTTTATTAGTAGAGTGTCTTTTTTAATTTTAATAATGAATAAAAACAGTTTCAATACGTTTAATTTTGAAAGATTATCTCTTGCATTTCTTTTAATTTGGTCATTATACAAAATAAGTTTATTTCCTATATTGCGTGGGTTAAATAATTTTTCAATAATGAGTTTTCCTGTCATTCCTACCGAGACTTATTTTATCCCAAACTAAGTTGTAATACCGTTACAAGAGAACAGAGGGGGTGTCAATTTGTTCAAGTAACATTAAACCAAACTCCGAACTCTGCAAATCTTCAAAGTTACCAAACTTTAAAGGAGTGTTTCTTACAAAGTTAATTTTCTATTATAAGACAGTATAAAGGTAACTTTAGATCGCACTTGTCTAAAGCAGTTTCGGGTTAACATTAATACGAGATAGTTATTCAAGAAATGCTTTAGACGATACAGACACTGATGCCTGCAACAGACACGGTAAAATCGGCTTGCGGCATGACGGGAAATTTATTCCAAAAGTAGAACTATTTATACGTTCATGAGGCTCCCCGTTTAGTTAGTTTGGCATGCTGTGATTAGACAAGGATCAGCAACTGATCCGGTAGGGCAGAAACCCATAAAAGGCTAAGTATTCCGGCCTGCCAGTATAGCGGTCCTGAAAGTTGACTTAAACAGACGCACTGCCCTACAATGGAAAAGGAACGTAAGCTGTAAACAATGGTTTTGAATAAATGGACTTAAAACTTTTTGATTTTTTAATATCGCGTAACTTCCAAGTTTTTTTGCCATTAAAAAGTTAAAAGTTGGTATAGATCACAGACCTACACCATTAGATTCTGAATGCTATGCTAATACCCTGGCTCCTACAATAACAATGTATCTCGCAAAACGTATCGTCGGAATTAAGCGTTCTCTTTCTCTTTATATAAATTTTAAAAAATATTTGTAGTCATCCTAACTCGCCCTTTATACAATATCTTTGCCTCAAAGAGCAGGAGAAAAAAAGATACAATGTGTCTGAGCCAGTATGCCATGTGAAAATGATTACATATATGTAGTATATAAGCTCGTGTTCCCCAAATTATGAAAGCATAGTAGGATGAAGCCTTGTTGCCAACTTGAGGTTACTTTCTTGTTGTTTCTGAAATTTCATGAAAATCTTGGTGCTTTTTTACCACTATAAGCAGCTATATTCAAAAATATCATGAAAACAATGTTTATTTATTTAAAAACTCTAATTACAAAACAAAAGATAAAAATAAATACAAAAAAATATAAAAAGCCCATATTTTTTCCAATACTCCCAACGATCCCTAAACAAGAACTGGCAAGTCGCAATACCTTGTCGTCTTCTGCGCACTACCTGATGGTTTGCATTCATTATATATGTTTTGCAGCGTTGCATACCGACCGTGTCCAAATATTTCTGATTTCGAAACCTTTTGTATGGTTTTTGTGTTTTTTTATAAACTTGTGAAGTTAAAAACTATAAGATGGTGCGGGAGTGCATCGTGTGTAAACGATTGGAACACCCAAATCAGGGGATTTCTTTTCAAAGGTAAATGTCAAAATCAGCTGTAGTTTTGTTGTGATAATTACCGGTCAGTGTCGTCCTTTACCGATTTTCAATTATTGGTATTACTGTTTTTGGTAATTATGCAGTATACGATTTTCTACCATTTTTTATTTTTTATGAAAAAGTGTTTATAGAGGCACCTACTATCCGCCGGCGCCGGTTTTTTTAAGAGAAAAAAGGGTGTAATGTATTTTTTTATTGTTTTGTGCTGGGTTGGGTTAGGTTGAGTTGGACTGTGTTGGATTGGGTTATTTTAGTGAAAAAAAAATAAAAAAAAAACAACCGGCGCCGGCAGATTTGGGGTCTTAGGGACCCTCTAAAGAATTTTTCATAAAAAATTAAAAATGGCAGAAAACCGTATACTGCATAATTACGCTGTTTTTTTTTAATATAATTTGTTGTTCGGACCAGCACCCTGTTTATATACCCTCTGTGCAGGTGTGCTCAAGGCTATAATTTCTTATCAAAGGAAAAAATAATATATCAAAATATTATTATGTTTTATTGTCTGTTTATTCTGGTATTTTGGTATTTTAGTCCTAAATTTAGAAAAGCTTAAAGAAACACTTACTCATACAGAAAAGACAGAAAGTTATTCATTATTTTGTATTATTATTATTGCAAAATACCATTGAAAAACAGCTTTTTTTCTAAAAATATACCATATTTTAGGAGAAAATGTCCTAAAACTAATTTTTTTTAACAGTCTTCCAAATGGCATATGTTGAATACGCCAAAAATTTGGCACATAATAGCTTCACCATCTGTGTTTGAGGTTATAAAGTTGGTGAGTTTTTAGACCACCTCTGGGGGGTGGTTTAAATTTATAGCCCCCAGAAAAATTATTTTGTGGCAATTGGTAATAAGTTAGTTTAAAATTTCCATAAGTAACCCTTTTTACAAGAAGTAATTTACCTTATTTAATATCCTAAGTTGTTTATTAATCAATAAAGCACCTCCAATTTTATCCAGAGATACGCCATATCTTCAACCCATTTTCAGCACAAAAAATATATTTATGAGGGCACTACGAGGCAGAAAAAACATAAGTGAAGGTCATTGATTATGCACGAAAAATATACCAAACAAAAAACCCAAAACAACAATATTAATTTATTTACAAACTGAAAGTAAAACAACACAACAACTCGCTGTTTGTGATTGAACGCAGCGCTAATATTTTTAAACTGCCATTTCGACAGTAACAGAAATGTAAAAAACACTTGCATTTAATATTTTTAAAACATTTCATAAATAAAAACACTTTTTAAATAAGTACCTTACATCAACTATTAATTGGAAAAATCAATTATCAAGGTTAAGTTTTAATTAGGGTGACATATAACCTCAATTTTAATTTGTTCTACAAAGTGTTTACTATTTAAACCCCTCGTGGGTTTCAACTTTTAAATTTTCTTCTCTTGTAAATTGAAACTTTCTTCTTAAATCCAACAAAAGATTGTGTTAAGATGATTATTCAATAAAAAAATTTATTAAAATTCTTCTTATAATTCAAACTGTGTTCAAAACTCAAGGAGGGTTGGTTTAAAATACTTAAAATTAAAAATTTCACTTAAACTTAGGACCGTTCTAAAATAGACTAAACCCTTTTAGTAAATCTAACCGTTAATTTTGAAATAAAAAAGAATATTTTTTTAGCTTTTTTTTAAAAAAAAATTATTTTTCATTTTTAAATAGAAAAGCCTACGCATCGGTACCCATTTGTTTTGGTTTTTTAACATTTTAATATTATTAATCTGTAAACCTTCGCTGTGCGTGCATATAGCTTCTTGTTCAGTTTTATTATAAAGTTTTCAATATTTTTGTTCTTTTAAGTGTTTGTTTTGGAGACCATGTTCTTAACTACTTATAACTTTTACGTTTTTTGAATATGTACAAACTATATCTATGATATACGCTCAAAAGTGTGTTTATGTCGTCATCTTTTTGTAACATTTTTAAACTCTCTTAATCGCTTTTTATTTTATTTGCAAATAACTCAAAATATATTTTTTAAAAAAAAATTATTATTTCCCATACGCAATGTTTAAACTTTGACAAAAATTATCAACAGTTTAAAATTTTCATCGATTCTTCTAAGAATTTTGTATTATTGTTGCAGGCCCTGATGAAGTTTATGCGTAATAAACGAAACGTTGGCCAAAAATTAGACCTTTCATTTATTGTCCTAGAAACGACAACCTCTACGCTCGTTATTTGATTTGAAAAACACAATTGACTTAAAGTAAAATTATTTAGCAATAAAACGTTAAGAAAAAGGAGAAAACATTCAATAAAAATATTTAAGAATATTTGATGAAAAAATTTAAAAATATTTAATTCAAAAAAAAATAAAAAAAAACTAAATACATAGAATTAATTCCCTTAAAATTATTTTCGGCGTATTTTAAATACTAACAAAGGTAACTTAAAATTAGTTGGGTGTCATACAAACTATAATAAATAATAATTAATGAAAGTAGGTAACTTGACTACTACATACCTAAATTCTAAAAAAAAAATGCTGCTCAATAATGCAAGAGTCCAGACGAAGTTTTTGACTTTGTTATTTAAATGTTTTGAATCATTTCTTCTCCGACCAAAATATCTACAGACGTTTCACATTCTGCAGTGGAGTAGTCAAGTGGGATTTTGGGGGTTAAACCTCCCCCCCCCCCAGTAGGTCTGAACCAATCTACAATAAATTAGTCATGATCAAGGAGCCCAAGCAAATCTATAGCTCCTTCACTTTTTTGTCCCTTTACTCCGGTTTTTAACGTGTGTTTGGTGTGATGTATTAAATTTTAAAAATTTTGCCTGCGGTACTATGATGTCATAAATTGTCATAATTTTAGTTTAATTCTAAGGAATTTTTATCATCAGCAATCAAAACGTGTAAAATATTTCATTATTATTGTAATGTTTCTTCAAATTTTCATCTGCATCGCATTTATGATTTGGCAAAAAATTTGTATATACCAGCGCTACTAACCCCTTATTGGCATCTAACCCAAACTACTTTTTTAAAAATATGTTACAAAAAACATAAGATATCAAAATTTTTAAAGAATTTCTTTTTTGTCAAAGCTTTAGCAATATTAAATATTGTTACCATTTTGTTTCATTTAAAGTAAAAAATAGCATTTTCGTGTAATTTTTTCAAAATTTTTGCCTGTGGAGCATTTAAGGGTTAATTTTGAAAAAAATCTACAAAGGAGACTAGATGAGACCTGCATTTAAAAATAAATATCTTTGTTTCTTATACACTAACTCAACACCTATTAAACCGCCCCTCTCGCCTCCCTTCAATTCAAGAGCTCAAGCAATAGGCACCTACCTAATTTTTAAAAATTTGACATAAATAATCCCCTCCAGATTCGATTTCTGGCTACGCCACTGTGTTCTGCTAGCTCAAGCTAAAACGTTCGTCTGGATTCTGACATTTTGCTTACTAGGAATTCAATTATTTTTTGTTTCTTTTTTGTTGCATTTTTCTAGGGGAACTTCTACGACTGTAAACCTTTTTTATGTTTCTTTTTTCTTTAAAATAATTTGATTAGTTTTATAATCGTCGTAGTTGTAGTATGTTTTAAATTTAAAATCTGTTAATCCTTTTTCAAATTTGTTACAGTATCTTCTTTTGGTTTTCTGTGCCAAATAAAATTTGCAATTAACTCTGTGTTTCGGACTTCCATTGTCTATATTTTATTTATACACGACTTTTCGATCAGAGATTGTACTGATCGAAACGTCGTGTATAAATAAAATATAGACAATGGAAGTCCGAAACACAGAGTTAATGTCAAACACATCATTGTCTCAAACTTTCAAACAAAATTTTTAATATAAAAAAATATCGAGTTTGTAAATTAAAAACAATATTTCTTTTAGCAGCTTCTTTACAAACAGTTTTAAAATCATCCAAGTATAGACATTTTTTTTGTTTAGTTTTTGTTCAATTTTTCCATGTATGCCTTTTGCTGCCGAAAAATGTATGATACTTGACCAAATATTTTAAATATATTGTTGAAGTGTGGTATCACTGTTGATATAACTGATTATACTGCTGAGTCGAATGTCGAAAACAAACTGACTGGAAGAAATAAAATAACAATGGTATCATAACATATATTTAGGCGCGCTTTGTAATGTCACATTTTTTGGGGTATCTATACAATGGAAATGAAACGTATACGTTATTTACCTTTTATTTCCATTGAAAAGGCGGACATAAATCCTTAAGAAAAGAAATTGGGAAGACGCGTAATGAACGATATTTTGGTTTTCCCTGTTAAGTTTGGATGACGAAATAACTTATACAGCATTTACGTTTATTTTGTATAGGAAAAGTCTAACAAAAAATTAAAAAAGCTACTGAAAAGTTAAGAATACCATTTAAAACAGCTTAAAAAGTTACAATGCATAAGCTGAAAAACCGAAAATGTCAAATTTTATGATACGCTACTTTTCCATCTTAGGGCAGCGCCGAGCTCTGGGATAGTACAGATGGCAGGCGAAACTAATTGGAGAAATAATCGCCAACAGAACACCTCACCCTTAGTAGAAAGGATGTAGGACTGGCAACAGGGCTCCTAACGGGACACTGTCGCTTTACTAAGCACCGAGCTTCTAGGGCTGTATTCTACTTTTTACTACTTCTTACTTTTTACCCACTCTAAACCATATAAAAAGTGGGAGAGGCAAATACTCACTGATGACTACTAAACTCATAGCCCGTCAAGAATACGTGCCCTAAACGCTTATTCTTGACCGACCGTGAGGTGAGGTGAGCGAAATTCCCCGTGGAAAAAGGTGGTGAAAAAAGCTCACCTCACCTCACGGTCGTTCAAGAATAAGCATCCTAAAGACGTTGGGAATCGCTGAACAATCGTAGTATCGCTGATGCATAAAGGACGAAGTTGCACCTTGGAAACTGTTTTCTGGACGTAAGAAAGTTTCAGTCCAAGAAAATCTGTTCTTTTGCGAAAAAACGGAAATTTGTCCCGCCCGCATTTTTAATTAATTTATTCTTGTTTCTAAGTTAAATAACGAGATGATTCTTAATTTTTATTTTTTAGTTCTTATTTTGGAGGATGTCAGATGCGCAGTTAAGTCTCATTTGATCGACTTTTGCACTAGAATTGCTTGGGAATATCATCGGACCTGCACCTTTTTTCTTCTACGCAAGTTGCAATTCCAAAGATAATTCTAGTTAGGTGGTTCTATTTTGCCTACCTAATGTGTCAATCAGATCTATTGATTGTTTAATTATTGTACGGGGTGATTCACCATATTTTCCAACTACATAGCTCATTTATTATTAGAGATAGAAAAATAGTTTTGGTACAAAATACAAATTTAGATATCGACTTTTTTATTTTAAATTGAACAGCCTGTATATTTTTTAAAACTTCGATAGATCCTTTCTTCCTGATCCCAAAAATATACCAAATGTAGGGTTTGTCTTAGCGATTCTCGAATGGAATAAAAAATAATTTGCCATGAGGGCGATGTGTTAGCCAAGCAAAAACAGTTTAGGTGGTTCTTTGTTCTGATCTTATGGCAAAGTTTTTCTAAATTTGTTCAATGACCGCTCAAGGGTGTCATTGGTTCCAGTTTAAAACTTAGCCTTACTCTGAATCAACATCTGACTCCTGTCTACACAAGGACAGTAATCCTTATTCTGCTATTTTGGATAAACAGATACGTTTAGGCTTAATAATTTATCACGGTGATGCACTTCTGCAAGACTGCGCTACTGCAAAGAGTGCCTTGCGCTACTGCGAGACTGAGTTGCTCCACTGTGAATGAATCTGCGTTATTCCGCGTTTTATTATTTTCTAGTTTTATTATTGCATACGATTTATTTAATCCCCGTGTGAACCGAAAGTGATCACTTGAGGGTCTTAGAAGGTATACAACACTATGATGTGCTGAATTATAGTTACTTTTTATGGTGCAATTTATTTAACCTTTTTTGCCCTTTAAAAGTACACCTATTTTGTAGATAACGTGGATTATATTAAATTCGTTAAATGGGTGAATTAAATTCACTTATTTGGTTAAATTTCCCACAACAAATTATAAATCTTGTTTTGGTTAAACACCTAAAACAAGTAGGCAGATTTTCGAATTTAGCTGGTTTTGAAGAAATTGGTTGCATCCACTAAAGTACATTTTGTTTTCTCCCACTCCCAATCTCCAAGACCGAGCAACGCGTAATAATAAAAAAAAATGTATTTGCATCCAGCACTTTAGAACTTTTAACAGTTTAATTCAAAACCCGATTTCCTAAATTAAAGATAAAACGGAGAAGTTCAAGATTAATTATAAACAATATTCTTGGCGGCCTTGTTGCCCACGTAAAAGTGTTCCCAACAATCAGTAACAAAAGATTGCCAACCTATTATTAGTTGACACCAAAACGACTCTGCATTTTAAGTTGGAAAAATTTTGTTACCAGACGTTGGCAAAATTGCTAGGTAGAAAAAATAATGACAAGTAGGAGAGTCTTAAAAACACTCCCTTTATATCAATAATAAGAGCCGTTCAATTAATGGTTAATCAATGATTTAAAGGGATGGTCAATGAGAGTGCAATATTTTTTGCTGCAGTAATATTTTTTGGCTAAAAATGTTAGAAGAAATGCGTCATCTAAAAACAAAACATAATAAACCAATGCATTATATTTTATGGTTCCATCGTTTCTAAAACCCTTGAAAATATGGAAAATAATCAACATAACTGCCAAATTAAAGCCCCAAACTTCCACACTTTAAACTTTAAGGTTAAAGTGAAATTCGGAACTTTGGTGTAAGTTATTTAAAACGAGAGTGTCAATAAACGCATTTTGCTTGAAAGTTTAAGTATCGTTTAACTAATATAATACTTTCTACATTTCATGATTTTAGTTGGTTGGAATGAAAGTTTCTTTTATGCTAAAACTAATACAAGAACAGCCAGTCAAAGTTGGTAGAGCATTCGAATGGTATTCTAGAGGTTCCGGGTTCAAATGGTGGTCGACGAAAACCTTTTTTCCGATTTATTCCCTCACCCTTTGCCCTCTACGCCACAAATCTTTTCTGTAAATTTATTAGGGCGCTAAATTTTCCCTTCATTTTGAAAACAAATATTATACTATATTACATAATTTAAAAAAAAATAAATTCTTGAAAAATACAACAAAGACTCAGTGATTGGTATTTTTAAAAAGCATATTTTTTATGAATTAAGAAAAAGAGTGTCCGATTTAGATAGATAAAAGATAGTTTGTAATGTCATATCTTATTTTTGAGACACCCTATATAAAAATGTATCCATTTTTTGAACCGCTTTTTTACCGGAATTATTCCTATATTTTTTACAAAAATGTCTATGGTTCTCTCAAAAAATCGATTTTTCCAGACTTTTAGAACACACTATATATCCACGTTTCCTGATCTCTTTTTCAGAGATTTTCATAATCATTTTTAGGTAGCATCAACCGCATCACTATTTCAAAACGCTCGTTACTCGATTGTTTTTTGATTTAATTAATATTTACCAATTTAGGAGCCTAGGTACCAGATCTGAAAATCCCCACACTTGTCCTACTACTACCTATTTACGAACTGTTGCATATTAAACTAAAACTAAACCCTCATAAAAAGATCCAGAATAAGTATACTCAATCTTTTAGATCTTGAGGCATGTTCTGTATTGGATTTATATTAAACGCAAGATGAAATAGCTAAAATTTCATATCCGTAAAAGTATTTTATATCTCCTGCAAAATAAGATACCGAGTGCAGCTCAATTTAGGCTATATAAGTAGATTTTGTTTTCACCAAAATACCAACAACTCAACTGTAACAAGATATTATGGTTTTGTTTTTATTTTATGCTGATTGCTGCTATTTGTATTTGGTAGCTGAATATGCCAGAACCCCAAAAATTGAATTTCCTGTTTATTTAAAAATGAAATGTACTATAAAAAAATGTAACACATATAGTAAAAAGTCACATGATCACAAAATAAATTAAAAGGTCTATGAGTACTCGTAAACTGTGACTGAGTTTTGAGTTGATTTTTAAATTCTCGTAAAATGTAGGTATCTGTCTAGAGTCACGGCATCACCAAAAATGCGACAGGCTTAGGATTCAGTGAGCCTAAGTTCTGCCAGGACATTGGCGCCATCTACCAGGAACCTGTAAGATACTGCTATAAAATTACAAATCTGCATTGAATATTTTGTTTTTGTCTTTAACTTTGCATAAACTTGGCTAACACTGGTCATTGACTCTATAATGGATGGAAAGCTCCAGTATAAAAAAAACCAGATTTGCAGAGAAAAATAATAAAGACGTATTAGTAACTAAGGAGTTAACCATATAATTATGAGATAATATAATGGCCCAAGCAAGGATTGCAAAATGTGTAACAATAATAACTTTGCAAAACAAAGAAAATGTAACAATCGAAGTTGGTCCTGATCAAAGCCAAATACTAGAAATCCTGTTATAGTAGCTTATAGTTATACAGGGTGTCCCAAAAGTTTGAGTCTACCCTAATATCTCCAACACCAAAAGAGGCAGAGAAGTAAAATTTCACATAATTAAATGATTCACAAAAAAGTATGTTTTTGGATACTAATCATCGCACCCGTCATTAAGGAGGCGGAGCTAGGGCATCGACGATACTTTTTTTTAAATGAGATGCTCTCTACATTTTGTGTCCAAAAATACCTGGTATGAAACTTTTTTCTCTGGCGGTTTTTATATTAAATAGGAAAATCATCCCCATAAGACCAATGAGTTAAAGAAGTAAACAGATATTCGGTGATTCTTTGTCTAATTCATTGCTCTTATTTAAAAGTTTTTGTGATTTTATTTAAAAATCGTTAGAGAAAAAGGTAACATATTAGGTATTTTTAGAAACAGAATCAAAAGCTCTATTCAAATTTCAAAAAATATACAGCGTTTATTATTTACAAAAAGCATTGTCTCCGCCGTAGCTCCACCCCCTTAATGAATAGCGGCACAGTTAGCATCCAAAAAGATACTTTTTGTACACCATCTAATTATGCCAAATTTTAATTCTCCGTCTTTTTTGCTTTCGAAGATATTAGGGTGGACTCCGATTTTTAGGATACCCTGTATGTGGTTAACGCATTTAGTCTTTTTAGGTTGGCATTCCAAAAACACTTAAATTTTGCAGAGTCGGCTTGAATTGCGGTTATGCTCTCAATACAATTGTTTAACAAATTTATTACAATTAGTCAAAAATAGTTTAATTTTTTCAGTGTACGTACGTACTTAAGATACCACTTCCACCCCGCAGATTACTATGAATATAATATATAATTCAACCATAATCACTTCCGTATATCGCAAACCATCTCATACTGGACAATATCTTGGTTTCGAATCAAACGACTCCACATCAACCAAATTGGGATTTGTAAAATCTCTCAAAGTTCGAGCCAGCTACATCTACAATATAAAAGAAGCTTTAAATAAAGAAAAGTCGATCCGATCTCCGAAGAAATAGTTTCTCCAACTGCACTATCAATAAAACTCTTCAGACCACATCAAAACCAAAGTCTACAGACGTAAATACTGAAAGAAAAGCCACTTGTAATTCCATACGCCAAAGGAATCTCAGAAAAGAAAGAATAGGCAACCAATACCATCTCTGGACTGTCTTCAAAACGACTACAACTATAAGAAGTCAATTGACAAAAACTAAACCACAACGCCACTATATCAAGAACTGCATCTACCAGGTATCATGCGAGTGTGGGGATATCTACATCGGAAAACCAGTCGACCTATGGAAGTTCGCCTTACAGCAGTGGTTCCCAAAGTCCCCAGGCACTCCTGATAAGGTAGAATTTGAGTTACGTTTGGCAACGCCGTCGCCGTATTCACTATTAATCGAGCCTCAAGCCCGAGAAAGCAGAGCAAGTTTCTAGAATTTCCAGAAGCCCGTATTCGACCTGCGCGTCGCTCGACGAGAATTTTCGCGAGCGCTCTTTGACAGCATTTAAGTCACCGTAGTCTGCTTTGCTAGGTTAGTTTACCGTAAAAAAATTGTAAGCGGTTGAACTGTTATGATAAATAGAAGTAGTAATAGGGAGTTTTTGTAGTGATACAAAGTGTTGTGATTTACGAACTCTGGACACATAAACGTTCCAATATCGGATCGGTTGCTTCGTTTTTTCATTAAAAGTTAGTCACAAGATGAAAAGATTTTTATTAAATAAGGAAATTGATAGATCGAGACAAAGTCATCAAGCATCAACAAGTGACGGAGGAGTAGAAAGAAGGAAATATCGCAAATACGATGATAGCTATTTAAACTTTGGTTTTACTTCAGTAGAAGTAAATCATGAGGAAAGACCGCAGTGTGTGCTCTGTTTGAAAATTCTAGCGTTCGAAAATATGCTCCCAAGTAAGCTAAAACGACATCTCGAAATCATGGCGAAGTGCAAAAAACCTCCAACCATCGCAGAAGAACTTATTTTACCGGCTGCTGTCGACATGGTTAACATTATGATAGGAGGTACCTTTATCTAACAACACTATTAGTCTAAGAATTTATCATATAGTTGAGGATCTTAATGATCAATTGATAGAGAAAATGAAAGGCAAGGAATTTCGTCTGCAACTTGATGAGGCTACTGACAGTAATAAAGATGCACACCTTATTTGTTTCGTACGCTTCCTGGATGATATTAATATTGTTGAAGACCTTCTTTTCTGCAAAAGTATCGATGAAAGCGGAAAGGCTCAAGACTTGTTTCAAATTCTTCACAAGTTTATAACACAAAATAATTTAAATTGGAAGAAGGGTATTAGAGTTTGTACTGATGGCGCTCGATCAATGTCTGGCCGTTATGGTGGATTGCAAGCACTTATTCGCAATAAAGCACCGTATGTCATGTGGACCCGGTGCATCATTCATAGGGAAGCACTTGCATCGAAGTCGTTGGGCTGTGAATTAAATTTGGTTATGCAACGTATCATAGACGTAGTTAACTATGTAACTGAACACACCTGCGCTGCTATATTACTCCAGTGCACAATGGCTTTCACGTGGAAACGTCTTATCCCGTACATTCGAATTAATTACATCAAGAAATCCACATTTTCCTGGAAGAGGAAGATCATGCAAGCTCCAGATACTTTGAGAATCTCGACTTTTTGCTAAAACTGGCATATTTGTACGATATATTTGACAAACTCTGTCACTCCAATCTTGAAATCTTAAAACTATCAGAGAAAATTGCAGCATTTAGGAAAAAACTGTAGTTGTCGATAAGAAAAAAATGAAGATAGCGGTCACGATTGTTTTCCAGAATAGCATAAATTCTCAGCATCTAATGAGCTCGTTATCTCTCCAAACTTGCTGTCCCTTTTCACCGAACACCTTTCGAAAGTCTCGCAATGGTTTGCAAAATACTTTAAAGAAGAAAATGTCGAAAAATTTGCATGGATTCAAGATCCTTCCCATGCACAATATCCACCAGAATTCACTTCACTAGAAGAAGAGAGTCTTATTGAACTCTCTTGCAACAACAGCCTAAAATCAAAATTCGCTTCTTCTGCTTTGGTGGAGTTTTGGGTATCCGTCAAAAATGAATATCCGGCTCTAAGTTTACAAGCTTTGAGGATTCTAACCCCCTTTGGAACATCCTATCTATGTGAGGTTGTAATAAAGAGCAAATATCGTTCAAAGATCAACGTGGAGCAAGAAATCAGAGTGGCAGTGTCAAGCCTTATTCCCCGCTTTGAAAAAATGTGTGCAGATCACCAAGCTCACCCATCACACTGATTTTTTTCCTTCAATAATAATGTATTCTTGTGTGTTAGTTTAATAATAAACCTAGATTGGAGTTGTTTTCATTCATGTGTTTTGTAACTAGTGCCAATATATTTACAATGGTGTTAAATAAAGTGTTGTACAACGCTTGCGCTTTGCTACTATAGGCAAGTTGCAAAGCACATATTTTATACATTATACATATGCAACACTTTGTTGGACACAACTATATATGCATATTGCGAGTAGGAGCACCTTGACAAAATACTAAACCTGTAAGTGCGGCGCAAACTGAAAAAATTTGGCAACCGGTGCCTTACAGGCAAAACTCGCTAACGCTGGATTAAAAATAGCTCAACATTGCTGGGAAAATCAACATCATATGGAATGGTAGAGGCAAAAATCGTCGCCAAGGAAGAAAATCTTTTCAAACGAAAGTTCAAAGAAACAGCATTCATTCTGAGGGACCAGAATGTATTTTTTCAAATGAGCGTCACCATCAACAATTTTCAGAAATAACAGATTTCAACTGTGAAAAGGCGGAGCCAACCAAGTGTAAAGTTTATGGTTCACTGAACACAGGTTAGTTTTATGGTTCACTGAGCACAATATAAGATTAGGTAGTCTTAGTTTTTTGTTATTATTCACCTGATGACGATTGCATATACCTAAACATTCGAAACGTTGTGAAAAAGTTAAAATAAAGACAATGGAAGTTCGAAACTCTAATTTACTCACTATGAATGAAGTCGGCGATCGGGCTTCAGAGACCGATTTCACAGTTAATGAGTTAAACTGCATAATACACAAAAAAAGTGATGCCGACAAGCATGCATTTTTATATTTTACATAGATACACTTTTTAATATTAAATTTCGCCCTTTTCATTTTAGTAAGCCTAAATATTACCCATGTTTTATACTAATATTTCAAAATACTTCTTACTTAATATAAGGAGGGAAAGGGAGGTTTCCAGAATGTTACAAAGAACAAGACGGAGTCGAAATTAAAATTTGGTAAAATTGGTGTTCGACTTGTTTACTGAGTTGTAAAAGGCTTTTTTTAAGAAGGTAGGTTTCTCGCTCCTACGCAAGCGAAGCGTCAGTAAAGCCAAGGCGACTAAAACAAAAAGAAGTTAAAAATCCTCCTAACGGAGAAGCGTAACCCTATTGGAAAGATTAACACGCCAGGACGAATCTGCATCAGGTGACTTAGATATTGCAGAACGATGCCTATTTGTTAGTGATTCAAATTTGGAAATCAAAGTATAGAATGGTGTTGAATGATGGGAGGGTGACCAGGGGAACCACTGATGAGCCCACGCTGGTTGCCCAGGGCAAAACGTCATTTATCTTTTCTCTTTGTTTTTTTTTTGTGTCCCTTGTGGGATACTCATCGAAGTTTGAATTTTCGTTTTTTTTTCCACCCAAGATCTTTTGTCTGACTTTTTATTGATGTGGTCGTTTTCAAGACAGTCCGAAGATGGTATTGGTTACCTATTCTTCTTAGGTATCTTTTCTGAGATTCGTTTGACGTATGGAATTATAAGTTTCGCCTTTCTTTCAGTATTTACGTCTGTAGACTTTGGTGTTGGTACCAACACACCATATTTAATTGCATATTAAATTGCAAATTGTTTTTTATAAAAACTTGCTTGGAGACTTAAGGAAAAGAATCACGGTGGCACGGTAACGGTCACCTCCCTGATATCGATCAATAACAGGCTTTATATCACGAGTTATCCGAAACCTATACGACCACAGCCGAACCCATTCGATTGCCGTGTATCAAAGGAACCTATTTACACTTTGGGGGGGGGAAGGGGGAAGGGAGCTTTGCGCGTGCACCGTATAAGCTTGCCAGCTTCTGAGCCTTTTTATTAATTCAAACGAAGAATGTGAACGTTTCCAAGAGTCGGCACCCAGTGCGTTAGTTTAGAGGCGCTCGGTAAAAAAAAACCTTGTACTCGTGTTTTTCTTTCTACCTCCCAAAATCTTTGCATTACTTTGTCCAAGCAAAAAATGGTCCCTACAAAGTTTGTTTAGGTCTTTTATCCTTGAGATGTACAATAAAAGTACAGCACAACTTAAATAAACGCTCCCCTGTCGTCAATCTAATAAAATATACATTCCAATTAGTTTTGCACCTTCACAAAATGGAGACACCTAATCCTAAATTATATGTCACCTTTCATTTTCACGAGAATCAAGATAAAAACATTTTAGGTCAGTTTAAAAAGATAAATGCGGATATTTACAAATTACGAGCGGGTTAAAACAAACTGCTTTGCAGGTATTCGAAGCCAGTCGGAATACTGTGATGATTTAAAAAAATATATTACTTTAACTCAAATTGCCAATCATTTTGGTTGCAAAAGCAAAAAACATGAATTCTCTGAATATTTAAGCTTAATATCGGCCACGCATTGAAATAAAGCCGATACCGCCCGTGATACCAGCTGATAGTAGGACTAAGCTTAGGTCTCGGATTCCCAGGTCTTGAAGCAAATAGGGAATTATTGAAACGCAGTTAGAGCCCGTCCACATGACAATTAAACATTCCTGTTGTTGTTTTTTTTTTAAATAAATATAGTAATATACCTAGGCACTGACTATAATATCCCACATTGCAAATATATATTCCTATTGAATATTGCATGAATATGATTTTGTGATTCAAAACATATCCAGATAGCCACGAGATGGATATCCTAAGATATGCAGTGGATATATGTCCACATAAATATCCTCCAAATATGCATTAGTCTTCCACTAAAGTGCAAATACGGAGTAGCCTAGGGATTATATCAATGTATCACCATTATGTTGGTGTACTACTTGAGATTAGTTATCAAAAGAGTACCTAAATAACTTTTTGCTGAATTATATTTATAGTACTATTACCTGCTACATTGAACTAAATTACAATTATAATGCATGTAAATCGCATTCTTTTCATAAGATAGTAAAATTTTGAGAAAACATGCCAAAAACCTGACAAAAATATTCTTTTTCGAAATATTCATAGAAATAACTTGATTATCACGTTATCATGGGAATATTATTATCCTATTACCAACGTAAAATATCTATCACAAACTATTAAAGAATATTCAATAAAAAATAGGCTGTCATAGTCGCAATAGAATTTTCCAAAAATCACTTTGAGGTAATAGTCCTATAACATGAATAATCCTCCAATGTTATGTGGGCGGCACTAATAAGGGCAGGCACAATTTTTATGCTGTTGCACAAGAACGACCACATTTAGTGCCGAAACTTATAAAGTTAGGGTCAGTCCTTTTTTGTGGAGAGATTATACTGGGCCGTACCTTGGCCGTGTCTGACCGTATTTAACGTTTTTGGCAACTATTCACCATTTTTTTTTAACTTAACCGCTACTTTTGGCAATTTTTTTGTATTGTGACGGCCAATAAAGCAAACATTTGGGCCTCTTTGCTGGTTTTTGTTTCTCATATTATTTAAAATCACAAATTCCAGGTCCTCATCGCCACCCTCCAGCAATATAATGGCTTCAAAATACATCTTCCATGCTTTTCAATCATTAAAAAAAACTTTTAAATATGAAAATGTAAAAAAACAATACAGAATTTCGAAAACAGGCAGCATATAAATAAATAAATAATGCCTTTATTTAGAAACTTAAAACTATTTTACAGAAAATATCTAGAAACAGGTGGCGAGATTTAACTTAATGCTCTATCTAACTACCTCTCTCTCTCTAGGAGATAGACTAACAAATGTGAGGCAAAATAGTAAACAAGAAAGAGAGAGAAAATCCAGAATTTTTAAGGGTGCATTTAAAGCTGCAAATAAATAAATATTAAATAAGATAATATTTAAAAAAAAATAAAAAGACAATATGTTAAAATATATAAGCATAGTGTTAAATTTTATATACAAGGCTGCACATATGAACAAAAAATCTATCTTCTAACTTTAGCCACTTGCAGAACCGCTATCATACAAAGCTGGCCAGTATAGAATATCGCAATAAGCAATGGAGGACAAAACCAGTGAATCGCATAGCCGTAATTTTACCTCCTTAATAAGAAAATCTTTATGTAGGTATAAGGCTTTCATTGAGGCTCAGACCGTGCTTTTTAGAAAAGCTTTATAGAAAATCTTGATCTTTATTAATTAGCTGAACACTTGTTACCATATCGGTGAGCCTGAAAGAAAAACGCAACTGTACATCATCAGCGTACTGATGAGAAGGGAGATTGTGTAAAGAATTTTTCAGATCAGCAGTATAGATACTGAAAAGCAAGGGAGCAAGGATACTCCCTTGAGTCACACCTCGCGGTATTTCTACATTGGATGAGATATCTGTGGAAGTTTTCACTTATTGGTGTCTACCAGTTGAGTAGTTGTGAAGAAGTTCGGTGGCCCCTTGACCGAGACAAAAGTATCCAAGCTTTGCACAAAAATATATTTGTAGGTTAGAGATAAGGTCGCGTCCTCACCGTTTCGCTAGAGGCGCGTTCAATAATTCTATAATTTGCACGTTTTAGGGTCAGGCACGGCCTGTGTTTTATTAAGGTAGGCACTAAGTAGGCACTATCCAGTGCGGCTGTATTTCAATAATTCCCTAATAACTGCACACAAGTTGATTCGAAAGTTCGAAAGTATATTTCTTAAAAAGCTTTCTTAAGATCTATATTGAAAAACAAATCGAGTCAAATGTTATAAATTTTTAGTGTTGTAGTTTTTAAGAACTAGTTATCCAAATCATTTTTTTATAATAACGAGATTGATTCCTTCCTTAAAATCATTATATGCTATGTTAACCAGAAAAGAAAAGTAAAGTTTTTTTTTCTAAAAGAAAAATGAAACACGTTTGCATGTTTTTGTTAGTATTTTTAAAATTAAAAATGGCGATCATTTAAAAAAAGTTGTTAATACTTTTAACAAAAAATCTTAATACCGACTCTAATATAAGAAAAAACATATTATAAAGATAATCAAACATTATCTAAATTCGAATCAACTAAACTGACCTAATTAGGTTGTAGACAAATGGGATTGTCGCAATATATATTTTCCGAGGCGGAAAAGCCGGTTAAGAAATACGATTTTCTTTGGAAGAGCCCGAGCTTTATTAGGCATCTGCGAGGGCCTTGATAAAGAGCTTATATCTTCTTGACTAATGCTCCAGATGTTTTCATATGAAAATATACTTACAGCTTGTGTTATCGATTACTGATGTGGAAAAATTCGCGATTTTATAAATTTTCTTGCCTGTAGAGGTACTAATTGTAAATTTCATTACACTAGGGAACAAATTGCTACTTTTTTCTTGTTTCCTGAGCAAAAACTCCTTTTTGGGTTTAACTACACACAAGTAACGAAAAAATACCAAGTTGAGTTGACTCGCAAAAAAAACTATATTATTTGTTACAAAATTTATAGGCATACAATGAATATACAAAATACATATAACCATATATTTTTTATTTAACAAAAGTAATTAAATAACATACTTTTATTATTGAATCTAGAGTTTAGACACTCATTTTGCGCTCCTTAGCCAGCCTTTTGAAAGTAGCCTCTAGGGCATCTTTCGTATATTCCCTCAGTAGTCGGCCAACATCACACAGTTTAAAGTATCTTATCTTATATCACCAGGCTCGTCACTTACAGCACCACAATTTTCCGGAAAGTAATCCAATAAAAATCCAAGAAATGTTTCTAGAGTTTCCCAAAAACTACAAGCGTCTTTTTCCTTGCCCTGAAGTATGGAATCGAATTGCGCATCTCCGAAAAGTTTCCTAATCTGGGGACCAAAAAATATTCTTTCTTTAATTTTAGCGTCACTGATTTTAGAGAAATTTTCTTTTAAATAACTAAAAGTATGGCTTTTATCCATGGCGTTTACAAAATTTTCCATAAGTCCTAATTTTATAAGTATGAAGTGGCGGCAGCAAAATCTTTTCTGGACGAACTAATGGAACGCTGATTACATTTTTCCCTGGCTTAAAAGTTTCTCTTGGTTTACTAAAATTCAAACACACTCCAGAAAATGCAATCTTTCAGATTAATTCCTGACAATTTAATATAAAAATATAACTTACAATTTAGGATCTATGTTATAAGTATTTTTTTTATGTTACCTAAAATACATTCAGCAGTGTAGTGATTACCGCCTGATCAGATTATCCATAAAAGAATTTATGGTAAATGCGAATCCTTTATGGGCGTCAAGCAGTTTGGATTTCGTGGTGGATTCTAGACAAAAAAGGCCTAGTTTGGCATTCAAGTCTTAATTCAGCGGTCTAGGGATGTGTCGGTGCCAGTATATGCCTGTACTGTTTCATACATTATGAGAAAGCATTTGATCGAGTCCCACACGAAAAGCTCATAGAATCGCTAAAGATAATCCCTAATCTATACTGGAATCAAACTGCTCAAATAAAGGTTGATAGCCAACTGTCCGAAGAGGTCCAAATAAGAAGAGGAGTACGCCAAGGTTGTATATTGTCTCCGCTGTTGTTTAATATTTATAGTAACAAAATAATAGAGAATCCACTTCATAACTGCGAAGAGGGTCTGACCATAAAACGGCAAAATCAACAACATACGATATGCCGATGACACTGTCATAATAGCAGACACGCTGGAAGGCTGCAAGAGTTGTTAAATCAAATTGCTGCCAAAAGTTCGCAATTCGGGCTTAACTGAAATGTTGGAAAAACAAAATGGATGGTCATATCCAAAAAAAAAGAACATCCGAGGCATGTTAGAAGTAAATGGGCAGCAAGTCGAACGCGTGGATTCATACAAATACTTTGGTTGTCTCCTTAATAAGAACTGGGACAACATGCAAGAAGTTCGTGCAAGAATTGAACAGGCCAAATCATCTTTTATCAAAATTAAATCAGTGTTGTGTAGTCGCGACCTTAATACTACTTTCCAAATTCGTGTGATTCGGTGTTAGGTTTTTAGCATCTTATATTATGGCATGGAAGCATGGCCATGTGCAAAAAATTCGAGGCATTCGAGATGTGGTGTTATTGTAGAATGCTAAGGATATCTTGGATGGAGGACCGAGTAACTAATGTGGATGTTCTGCTTAGAATAAATAAAGATCTTGAAGTTTTATTTACCATCAAAAAAGGAAAACTTGAATATTTTGGCCATATTTTGAGAAATGACAAATATATCCTTTTAAAATTGATAATAGTAGGTAAAATTGAAGGCAAAAGAGGTCCGGATCGTAGACCGATATCATGGCTTAAAAATCTTAGACAATGGTATGGTGTTATTACTACGACACTTTTCCGAAAAGCAGTGAACAGAAAATTGCTATAATAAATCCAGATATTTCCCATTTAATGTTCGAGTTTGTTCATATATTAAGGGCAAATAGGTAATGATCATAATTAACATGGATTTATAAAACCGGATCCACCTGAGTCTTTTGCAAGATAGATTGTTAATTTTGGTCTCTGACACATTTTTGCTCTTCTCCAGTGTTATTAAAAAAAAGAAACAACCGGCCACGCCGTTTATAGAAAGAGAATGGATAATTTAAGAAGGCTAAAATTTTGGAGTCTGACTAATTTTGACATATCTTTTTTCAGGTTTTTGACAATAAAACTTAAAAAATCCTTTTTCTTTAAATTGTATATAATATTTTATTGGAACTAACTTTTGTTGAAGAAAAAACTTTCTACCGAATTTCCAGTATCCAAAGAGATTCCCAAATCTATATTTTTTCAGAAAAGATTTGTGGCGTAGAAGGCAAAGAGTGAGGGAATAAATCGGAAAAAAGTTTTTCCTCGACCAGGATTTGAACCCGGGAACTCTAGAATACCAGTCTAATTTTCTACCAACTGAGCTACCGAGGAACTGGGGTTTTAACTGGTTATTCGGAAATCCTTTCGGCCGATTCATTTGTTAGTAGTGGGGAGGTCTTTGAAGCCTACTGCGGCTTTAAAAACCTAGACATGTTATAAAGATTCCCTCTCTCTTTGCCCTCTACGCCACAAATCTTTTCTGTAAATTTATTAGAGCGCTAAATTTTCCCTTCACTATATTTTTTTTCAAACCCAAATAACGTTAATAAATTTAAAATTTTTAACTGATTTTGACCACTTAGGCTGAAATTTGTAGTCGATTCTTAAAGTCTTCCTTCGGTGAGGATTCCTTGAGGGCTCCTTATTGAGTGCGTTTTATAAAGCCTTCCTTGAGAAAGGTTTGCTGAAGGTCACGCAGTATGTGGCAACTTTGTCAGGTTTGAGCCAAAACAGGATTTTGTGTGATGCCTGTCAAGTCAATGTTAGGTTATTTTTTAGTTTGTGTGATTTTACTGATTTTGTTAAATTGCATGTTGTAGGTTTTTAAAGCTATAAGCCATGGAAAAACGAATGGAGAACAGAGCTTCTTTTTCCAGTCATACTCGTCTTAGTCTTAATTTTTGCCATCTGTCTCTCTCTACACATACATACATACATACATTTATACATACGAGTTAAAACAAAAATTAAGAGAGATTATGAACAAAGCCTCTTGAATGTGTTTATAGTTTCTAAAACAGGTCTTTACTTACTTCAAAATTGCCTGTTGCATAATATCTTAAATTGATTAGTAATTGAATCACAGGTTTTATCGGCACCCCTCTTCTATTATCTTTTTTAAACCCATCATATACAACTGGATGTATATCATTTTGACTTGCATATTTAAAAACCGATATCGTTTTTTGAACGCCTCTTCAGAAAACCTCTCAAAGGGGTTGTCAAAATCTCTGAGGTATTTTTTTTGCAACTAGCTGATATGGTGGGAGGGGTTATTTTACTTCTACCATATCCTGATACTCCAAGTAGTCCAAGAAGTTCGTCCATTATTCACCAAAAAAGAACACAAAAAAAACTATTCTCCAAAAACCACACTAACAACACATAAAACCTGAACCTATCCTGAAAAATACGACCCAAGGCCTTCTTAGGTAGCTCCCGAGCTAACTTGGCCTTTACTCAAACTTAAGGCCTCTTTTAGCGACTATAAATTGCATTTCCGACCTTAAGGGACCCTCAAAGACCACTCAGCCTTAAGGAGGCCTTGAGGATCGATTATTAATTCCAGCCTTTTAATCTCTTCGTTCTCATTTTAATAATAAAATTTTGAAGTAAAGGTTAAAATATTCTCTTTTTTGTTTTTTTTTTTTATACTGGGACTTTCCATCCATTATAGGATTAATGCCCAGTGTGGGCCAAGTTTTATGCAAAATTTACAGACAAACACAAAATATCCATGCACCTAGCCGGCATTCGAACCCGGAACCTTAGGTGCGGCAAGCAGATACGCTGCCCACTGCGCTACGGCGGCCGACAGTCTCTTTTTTGTTATATTTATTGTTGCTGTCTAAAACAATGTGTCAAATAGAGATCTAAGAAAATGATGTCACCCCACTCGAAAAATAAATAAAAGTTATTTTCGAAGGAAAGTGCACAACCGATATTTTTTCTATTTATATCCAAACCCATTAAATTTTACATTAGAAGGGAACAAAGCGAGCACTCTACATAACATTGTGAACTTCAAAATTGTGTGCATCAAAAGCACTGGTCGATCAAGGCAAAGTGATCTGTCTATAAAAGAGCTAAGACTTTTTCTTTGAGATTAAATTAAAGAGCCGTCATGCTATTCAAAGATGTCCGTTCTTAGACCTTAAGAAAATAAAAGCTTTCTCAAGAAGTCCTCTCCGGAAATTACCTCATTGATTTTGACAAAGGTTTAAAAATGTTACTTTGTTAATTTTTATTTTACAATTAGCCAAACCACTTTTAAATTTTGTTTTCCAATTAACCAACCCACTTTGGCTTTAAGGTAGTATAGGGTGGGTCACAAAATTCCGCACCTTTTGAATTGCCTAAAACTTTTGATATAATTGATCGATTTTAAAAAATTTTGGCATTTTGGAGAGACAAAACATAAGACATTTTTAATTCAGTTGAAAACTTGGCACTTGTTAAAAATTAAGAATGGAGGATAATTTTTTTTTAATGTGTAATTTTTACCCTGTGTTTTCATAAAATTGATTAGGAAATAAAAAAGTTATACGCTTTTCTATTATGAGTGTTTTACATAACCGCAGAAAATGACAAAGTTACTCACCTTTTCAATTTGCTATAACTTTTGTAGAGAAAAACATAAGGTTTGTGTATTTTTTTTAAATATGACAGTTTAGAGAAAAAAATTTATGTTTTTGCGACTCAGGCTCTAATTTTTTTGCACATCTGCGGTATTATTTAACTAAATCCGTTAAGAAATAAAAAAGTTATTGACTGGAACTAACGTGAACCTGAAATTGTTACGAATTCACCAATGGAACTTTTGTTATTTGCTTTATTGAAAATTTGTTATTTTCCAAAAATCAAAGATGGCGGCAAGTTTTTAAAAATGGGTACGTTGAATACCCATAGATTCTTTAAATCTTATCCGATTTAATTAGGTAATATCTCAAAATACGAGGAAAAACTGGAGCTTTTGTAGTGGAATATTAGATTTGGTTTAATATCACACAATTTTTTTAAGGCTATTAAAACTTATCTAACTTTTACCTGACCGCCATCTTGGCTTTTTTTAATGTAAAATGATATAAATCCCATGTTTTGTCTCTCGACAGAAATCAAAGCAAACTTTTTTTAAATTAAGCAATTAGGTTAAAAGTGATACAGTGGCGCACCGGCCGGGGAGGGTTGGAGTTAACCCCGAGAAGCCTGAGTATGCTCACATTTTTACTTCAAATTTAGTTTTTTTTCAATTATTTATCCTTAAACCCCCCCCCCCCACAGTCAAGTCCTGGGTGCACCACTAAGTGACAGCAAATTCAAAAATTGTGTAATTTTGTGATCATTCCAATTTTAAGCTATAAGACTCCTGATACAAAGTTTTTTATTTCCTAACCGATTTCAATAAGTATACCTTCATATACGCAAGAAGAAAAAAGCTTTAGAGTTTGTTTAGTTTCTCGCATAAAAAAAATTTAGAAGAGCTGAAAATTACACATTGTTAAAACTGTTTTCCGTCTTGTATTTTTAAGAACTGTCAAATATTTAATTGAGTTCAAAAAGGTTTTTGACTTGTCTTTCCCAAATTCCAAAAATTTATAAAATCGAGCAATTAAGTTAAAATTTATCTAGCCAATTAAAAAAGTACAGAATATTGTAGTCCACCCCAATTTTTAGACATCAATCATTTTTAAGTTACTATGTTTGGTTTTATTTTAAGCAAATTTTGGTACCCATAAATAAATTTAATCCCTCAGCTTAGGGATTAGAAGTAAATTTAATCCCTCAGGGATGAAAAAAAAAACTGATCCATGGAAAATTATAATTAAAATTATGGCAAGTCAAGCCAAACAGCACTTGCTCTTGGCCAAGATTTCATTCTTACCACCCTTTCTTGTAGTTGACGAACCATTTGGCGTAGAAATAACGTAATTTTATCAAATATCTTTTTCCAAAGTGCATAAAATAGTATATAAACCTAGGGACTAAAGTGTCGTTTAATCCCCTAGCGAATTGTACAAACTTTTCGCCGCGGGATTAAATGTAGCACTTTAGTCCCTAGGTATATAATGTACTATTATTATAATTTGACTTAACTTTGTACGGGATAGCAGTAGTCCTATCCCCTCCGCTGACAATTCGGTTATTTCTGGTCCGATAATAACAGTGGAGGGTGATTTTTTAAGGCTTTTGTTTTACCAAACCTGTCAGGGCTAAAAACTAGATTAATTAAGTTGACCCCATCCAAACAGTGGATTTTTCCACATCAAAAATAAAAAGGAGAAAATGTGAAAAAACTGTTAGGCTTTTTTGTTAACGCGTCCAATTGAGAAATAAAAGGCCGATAATAATAAGGTCTCGTTTAGAGATTACATTCTCAAAATGAATATGCAGTTTGCCTTACGTTAAAAATAGAATAATTGGAATAATGGATTTTTTTTTTAAACTATATGAATTTATTTTACAGGGACCTTTCCTGTGAAAAATTTTGTAAGATTTTGATGTAAGGTTACTCAAAGTCCATCCTAGTCAAGATTTAGTGAATGTAACGAAAAATAAATTTTCGTTAAAAAGAAACTTTTAAAGAACAAGTAGAAAATAATTTTTTAGCTTTCTTATACCATAATAAAAGCGATGGGCGCAAATTAAAAATGTTAACTTTAGCTATCGTATATCGGTCATATCGACGATTTACCTAAGAAACAAGTTGTATTACTCTATAACCTAAGAACATTTTCAAAAGCTTGGCAAGCACGGCAATCTCACCCGTTCTCAGCTTCTTTAGATGAAAGCATTATGTTTATCATTCAAATAGAAAAAGATTTTAGTTCTTCTTTTATAGTTCTCTCTTTGTCACCGTAAAGTAAAATTTTTTAATTTACGCCTATCGCTTTTATTTTTTTATGGTACAAGAAAGATAAAATTTATTTTCTACTTTTGAGTGCATTTAATAATTTAATTGTTCTTTAAAGGTTTTTTTAATAAAAATTTATTTTTTCGATTTTAGATTTGTACCCTAAATCGTTCATTTTGAATGCGCCATATTGAAATTTTCAAATCTGATCAAAAATTTATGTCCCCTTCCCGAGAAACGCTTGTATGCCAATCTTTTCCCCCCTTCTAACGAGGGAAGTGTGTACCTAATAATACCATATTATTGTATTGTCGCCGGAACTAGAAACGCATACCAAATTTGAACACACACCCTTAATTTTTATATTTTTACCCTCAATCGTTCATCTTGATTCCGCCATATTGAAATTTTCAAATCTGATCATACATTCATAATCCCCATCCTTAAAAACCCCTGTATGCCAATTATGATTGAAATCGAACAAACTAAATCTGTTTCCCCCTCCACTTTCTTCGTTAGAGGGAGGTGGGTACCTGAGAATACCATATTTTTGTATTTTCACCGGAACTATAAACGCATGCCAAATTTTAAGGCAATCGTTTCACCGTTCACCTTAAATCCGCCATATTAAATTTTCAAAATTTGATTAGAAATTCGGTATCTCCATCCCCAAGTGCCCCAAGGCACCAAATTTCAACGACATCGGGCGTATTTCAACTGTACCTCCTCCACCCCCACCGCCACATGCCAAATTTGAAGCCGATCGGATGTCGGGAAGTTGGTCAAAATTAAGTTGCAAGATCCCACCCGAACAAACATATTTACATAGATCACAAGTTAAATAAAAGCTTGTAAAAATGTTTTAGACAACAACAGAGAATTATCGGAATGCTAAGTCGCCACTATTTTGACATTAGAGTTCGCAACACTGTAAGTGATAGAGAAACGTAAAAATAGGTAACATACCTATTATTTTATTTTTTACAACTTTTCCCTGTGCTGAAGATAATCAAAGATATTAGATCGATAGAAATTAGGCGCAAACAATAATAAACCACCATAACACTGTAAGAATAAAGTAATACAGAGTATTTTTTCACATCGTACTCAATACGTATTGAAAAGATTGTCTTCTTTTCTTTCATAGAGCATGTTCTCTCTTCCGACAAAGAGCGTGATATATGAAAGAACAAGATGCTTGATTTTAGATACGTATTGAATACCTTGTGAAAACATACTAACAGTTAAACTTTTATATTTTTTAGAGAACATAGGTGAACACGACAGTAATATTGGTGGTTTATGTGCATAAGATAAGAAAAAAAAGAACTTTGCCTTAATTGACAGCATGAGATTGGCTGGTAAAAGGGTAAAAGCAAGATTTTAATTCTTAACAGCCCAAAAAGTCTGATCAGTGATTTTGTTGTAATAAAAGACGAAACGGAATGAACAGAAAAAAAGGATGCAGATAAAAAAAAAACAAATAACTTTCTCTTAACGCGAATCCTTCTCATTATTTACATTAAAAAAGCAGAAAGTAACTAAATGCCCAATCATAGAGTTAGATATAAAATTTGCGCCATCCTTTGTTAAAGCAAGCACTACTTTTATTAATAATTTCGGAGCGTTCCGATAATTCCAATAATCATTTCTATTTCAGCCACAAGTCGTACAAACTATAGGTTCTGTTTTTTATATATGCTTAATATCTGCAGGCTTTCACGTTGATATAAACCGAGGATTAACCAATTCCCACGTCGTATTTTCTGGGAATTTTTTCGTGTTTTTTCCGATGCCGATGTGCTTAACAGAGTAGAAAAAGCGGTGCGTGGTATTATGACTTTGTGTTGAAAGGGAAATTGTTTGTGGGTAATGTTCTGCCTAATTGTATAAAGCTCGTCATCCCGAATTTCGGCGGTAAATTTCTGAATCGTCATCGTTGCGATAATAAAAAATATTTTTTTTATACCTTCATCAAAAACAAGATTTTGGTAACTATCTGCAGATAACTAAAACATGGCTTTTTTGGTTGCCGATGCAAAAAACTTTTTTTTTTTTTGATCACGGGTGCAAAAGAAGATTTCTGTCCGTTTTTTACCCAAAATTAAAGAGAAATAGCGGAAAATAGTAATATTGAAAAAATCTAATTATTCTTGCCTAAAAATGAAGCCATTTCCGCCAGTTTTCACCAAGTATTTACGAAAAAATCATTTAGAAACATCGTCAAGATATCAAACTGTCAAAGATTAAAATGGCGCAAAAATGAACGTCACCGAATAAAATTGCACATCGCTATGGAAACGATTGTTATTTTATTTACCAGCCGCCTTGATTTATAGTGTAAAGATGGTATGTTGGGAGAAGTGCTCTTCGTTTGAGATACTTAAAAGTATTTTTCTGTTTTTCTTGGATTTCTTGATAAAGGTATTAAAAAAAATAGTGTTAACAACACGCGGCTAAACTGTGCTTTTTTTACTTGCGTTTCTAAATACCTCGCTGCGATCGTGATTTAAACCAACGCTTATAAAAAAAGCACTATTTTAGCCACTAGTTGTGAAAATTACTATTTTATTGCGTGTACACTTTAAGAAAAACTTTAAATTATATGATTGTTTGTATGAAGTTCATAAAACAAAGAAAAAAAATCCATCACACCTGTACCAAGCAAATATTTGGAATGCTGACCAACGAAAATGAAATTTATGGACATCTAGAAAACTCCCCATTCCATATTATAAAAGAACAATTATTCTAAGAGACTGAAAAATACTTACATAAAGGTTAAATTTAAGAGATATGTTACATAAATAATCTTCTTATAGAAACGCTAACATAAGGTTACTAAAACACATCGAATAGGGATACTGAAATGAAACTGCTTAGCGGCGCATATATAGTATAAGGTAACTTAAACAGATTTGTTTGTCATAGTTGCGAAAATAGAAATTGTTTCTTTAGTGCGTGTACTTTTTAAGAAAAACTTTCAATTAAATAATTGTTTATATTAATCTCAAACAGCACTGACAAAAAGTCCGTTACTCCTTTAATTTTTGATCCAATAAGCTCAATCTGAAATTGGTATTTTCCACATATCGTGTGCATAGAATTTTCCGCACGAATTTACCAACTTTACACACAGATTTGCACACTGATGTGTCATCTTGGCGCATAGTTTTTTAATTTGTTAAAAAACACATAAAAACGATTTTTTTTATAAGTAATACAAAGATGGGGTTAGATGTGAGAGATATGTTACGTAAATAAACCTCTTATATCAGCGAGGGTATAAGTTTAATGAAATTCATAGAATAAGATTACTCAAATGAAACTGCTTATGAACTCATATAGTCTAAAGTAACTGAAATGTATCGAA
This sequence comes from Oxystoma pomonae, assembly GCA_963921995.1. Lineage (NCBI taxonomy): Eukaryota > Metazoa > Arthropoda > Insecta > Coleoptera > Brentidae > Oxystoma > Oxystoma pomonae. The sequence continues at coordinate 95,312,121 of OY998165.1, forward strand.
ATGTTCTGCCTCATTGTATAACACGCCAACGTGAACTTTCTGCAAAAAAAAAATCCCATCCACTTTATACCGAAATTGAAATAAAAATATCATAAAAATATTAGGAAAATATAATCTTTTATGATTTTACCTAAAAATTAAGCGATTTCCTCAAGTTTTCATTTATGTATTTACAAAAAAAAAATCATTTCTCTCAGTGGGATTTCAACGCCGTTTAAGTATGTTTTTGGGACAGTATCTGAGAGCATTTTATCTCATAGACGCAGGTACCGATATCTAGAGAGTGAGACAATAATAGCTGCCAAAGTTTGGGTTAAGCTTATTATTATCATGCTTATGATGACCGATATCGGCAAAAAAAGCATCAATTCCCACTAAAATGATATCGCTGAATTTAAAAATGACATTTATTTTGAAACCTTTCAAAGTCTGTCAAAATGGCGAAAAAAGAATTAATAAAACTAAAGTTTTAGGAAAAGCGAATACCGTCTTTTTACTCTGCTGAAGACATTAAATCGGAAACCGTGAAAAAAAGTGACAGTTGTCTTAATTGTCATTTATTGATATGGGGAAGACCACTGGTGCGATGACTCCTTTTTACGAGTGGGAACTAGAACTACACTAGATTGAGGTAGATGAACTCAAAAATGTTATTCGTTTTGACACCTGCCAAACCCTGTCAAAATGGCGGAAAAAGAATTAATGAATTTGAAGTTTTTGGAAAAGACAATACCTTTTTTGTACTCTGCTGAAGACATTAAATCGGAAACCGTAAAAAAAGTGACAGTGGCCTTAACTGTCATTTACTGTTATGGGAAAAACCACTGGTACGATGACACATATTTACGAGTGGGGAGTTGAACTATACGAAATTGAATTCGATGAACTCAAAAATGTTTGTTTGACACCTGTCAAACTCTATCAAAATACCGAAAAATAATTCATTATAAAAGTAAAACAAAAAGTTGGTTGACGTCCTAACTCCACAGGTTTCAAACGATGATGAAAATAACAAGCGCAGTTTTTCAAAAATTATGGATTATTTATTTCCAGTCAAACATTTTCCCAACGCTCTTCGACTTTACTGGGCAATTTTCAAGGGTTCTAAAATAAAACGATATGGTTAAAACTAAAAAAAAAACAATAAAAGAAAATTTAAGGTTAGTCAGTTACCTTCTATGGTCAAAACTATAACAAATAAACAAAAAACATCAAGATGTAAAAATAACATTAACAAGTTGAAAAAAAGGAGGACATTAGGACAGTAGTTAAAACTTGAAAAAACAAGTTTTTCAAAATAAAATTTCAGAAGCAAAATTAATTTACGTGACTTATCATTTTAATTATTTTAATGTTTGTGGCGCCATCTCAAAGAAACTTAAAAACTGTAAATTAACTTTATTTGCATTTATTTAAAATAACCTGGGGTATTCTGTTATACTTTTAATTGATTTTTAGTCAGTCAATAGTTAAAAGATACTTTTTTAACATATTTTTCATAGTTTGTGTATTACAATTATATATTTACTTTTAAAAAATATTTAAAGGGTCTTCTGCTCCTCCTTCTATTTTTTTTTTGTGTTTTCTCTTCTTCGGTCTTTATATTTCCTTTTTCTACTTTTTTTGTAGTTTTAAATGTTTTTGTGTTTTGTTTTGTCAATTTTTATACTCTTCTCAGACTTTTATTTTGTTTCTTTTCTACTTTTGATATTTTCTCTTTTTTCGTTAAGACATTCTTAAAAGAGTAGTTGTAAAAAGTTTTAAAATAAAAACAATTAAAAAACAGAAAAAATTTTAATAAAAGTTGAAAAAGAAAATATAAGGTAGGTAACTTTTATTTAAATTATTTTAGAATTTTTTAAACAAAATAATAGGTCGGGATTAATTGAGCAAATCTATTTTTGAAAAACAGTTTAAAAACAATTAAATTGTTTTACTTAAAAGAAAAATATTTAAAAGTTGATACAAAAAAGAGCAAATTCGTAATAATGGCTTAGTAGGTCATTGTTAGGTTATTAACTCCCGTATAACGACCTATTTAAAAAAAATATATTAAAAATTTAAGCACACACTTTTTAAAAAAGGCGTGTATTGCGCAACAGTAACGGCTTAGTAATAATTACCTTACTAAACATTTTTTGAAAAAATTTGGATTCTTAAAATAAAAACATTTTTTCGTATCAAATAAGAATCATTAAGGATTCTTAAAATTTTACAATAACTTTTAGTAAAAAAAAAATTTTAAGTTTACCTGACAAAATTTAAAAAAGTTGGTTTTTACTTTACTTTAAATTCAGAAAAAAATGGTTATTTAAAAAAGTGTCTGCAAAAACCTACTTGCGGCGTAGCAATCCGTTGTTAGGAAAATAACCATATTCGGTACCTAATATCGACCTAGTTTTCCAATTTGTTTTTTATTGCTTTAAATTAGTCAAAAAAATTGTATCACTGTCACCAAGAATATAGATTTGCTTACCAAAATATTAAGGATATTTGTACTGTTCAGAATCTCCCTTACACTGGTGTGGTTTGTCTCTTCAAAGTGACAAATCATGCATCTTATCTTTTTGGAATAGAATTACCAACTAAATTCTTCAAAACATCGAAAGTTACCAATTTTAAAAAAGAGCAATTTTAATACCTACCTACTCTAATGAGCCAGTAAATTGTATCGATTTTGAATAAACCATTCATAGAGCAGTTTACCTTAAGTAACTTGTCACCCACTAAATGTCAAAGTAAGCGCAACAGAACATTTATGGAGAGAGCAACTGCAACACCCTTACGTGCGGAAAAGTATAACTTTCCGCCCTTGTTAGGTAAATAACTATTGAAACTAACGACTCAATTGTGCTTTTTTACTTGCGTTTTAAAATTACTCAAACAACAATTTATTTATACTTTAAAAAAAAATTGCAAGAAATTTAGTATTTAAGTAAAAAATTATTGTTCCTGACATGTAAAAAGGCGCATTTACACAGACAAACTTTCCTTTGATGTTGAAATGCCGATAAACATTTACACGAGCCTCTTAAGCAAAATGTTCAAAGAAAAGTTCGAGCAAAATCTCGTACAAAAAGACTCACGGAAATTTTGGAGAGAATTTTAAGCAAAATTTGTTTGAAGGAATGTTGGTAATAAAAATTTCTTACAAATTTAAATTTTATAGTTTTATGGGAATTCATTGAACTTAACTGAAAATAGAAAGACTAAGTTTTAAAACAAGGTATTTTTAATTAAGTTCTTTCCGACGGAAAAACGATTTGATGTCGAAATTCACGTTTTACCTCATAAGCAACTTCGATTGATCTGATTTTTATAGGAGATATGCCAGTATACTTGTAACTTTTTTGGGGTTGTAAAAAAAACGAGAATAAAAAAAATAATAATTGGCACTTATTTATTGCTGTTGCTGGGTTAAGAGAAGGTAAAAACCGTAGACTAGTGAGAGGGAGTTTTGGTCAAATTTACATTGACACACAAAATTACATGACAACAAACAAGGATAAACGCAGTTTTTTTATGAAAGTTTTAGAACAAATCTTTCCATAAAGAAAGGGCTCTCCGACGCAGAACAAAAAAATTTCCTTGAGTACGCTTTAATTTGTTTATTTCGTTTTATTTTATTGACGCGTAGATTTCGCATTTTGAATTTCACAGGTAGTAGGCCGGCCACCCTTTTGAATCGGAATGTTGCCCCTTTGCATATTGTTTGTTCAGTGTCAGTAATCGACCTTGATTGATTGATTATTACATTAAATTGATAGAGATTCACTTTGTTGATATCTATATCTTTAGCATTTTCATGAACCTTTTGCTTTTTTAAGTAACCCTTGGGGCCTTAAACTAACTAGGTAAATCTGGTGTGAGGAATTAAAAAAAAACAATCAAAGCTAAGGGTGAAGGAAAGTTACAAAAATATTTTTTTAAAAAATCACCTTCCCCACCACTCCTTATAGTCGTGAGGCGTAGATTACCGCTTAAAAGGGCAATTTTTGAGTTTTTTGCCGATATTTGACACCCTCAAAATTTTTTTGGAAAAGAAAAATTTTTCTGGTTTCTTTTAAATTTAAGAAAAAAAAGCTTGGAAATAAAAAAACAACTCGCAAGAAAATCCCAAACAAACGCCCGGGCAAAAAAATCCGGGAAAAACCCTAAGAAAAAACATTATAAGTAACCCAAATCCATGTGAAAAACTGATGGCCAATAATAACGTTTCGCTTGCCGTCGGCTTTTTTCACAAAAATTTAAAATAAAAGTTGGTGTTCCATTTTTTTTTAAAGAATTGAGATCACTGATCACTGATGTAAAATTTTATTTATTCTCATCTTTAAAAATATGTTTCCAAAATAGATAGCAATAATTTGCTCAACGCAACAAAATGTTCAAAGAAAAGCTCATAAAAATGTTTGTTGAGCTTTTGTTTGAGCATGTTCGTCTGTGTAATTGCGCTATAAGAAAGAAACATTTTAAATAATTTAAACTTGCACAAAAGCCCGTAATTTCTTTTCACCCTCATAAAATTATGCATAAAATTCAGTGTTACAAAGCTCATGAATTTAACTGACCTCATATTTTAGCAATTTTGTTAAGGAGACTGGAAAGAACAACATTGTTCCCTACATGCTAAACAAAATTCCAGACAAAATGAGAAAATTTAAAACTCGAGTAAGTGACATGAATAGCTTTACTTGGCTGCGTAGTATAAAAACTTAAAACGAGTATTGCAAACACATTCGATCCGTAAACATTAAAATTTGGTTCATGCTACACAGTTTAATTCATTGTCAATAGACACACACGGTGGGATGTACTAAAAGGGTTTAGTCTATTTTAGAACGATCCTAAGTTTAAGTGAAATTTTTGGTTTTAAGCATTTTCAACCAACCCTCCTTGAATTTTGGACACAGTTTGAATTATAAGAAGAATTTTAATAAATTTGTTTATTAAATAATCATCATAACACAATCTTTTGTTGGATTTAAGAAGAAAGTTTCAATTTAGAAGAAAAAAAATTGAGTTTTGGACACAGTTTGAATTATAAGAAGAATTTTAATAAATTTATTTATTAAATAATCATCTTAACACAATCTTTATTTAAGAAGAAAGTTTCAATTTAGAAGAAAAAAAAATTAAAAATTGAAATCCAAGCGGGGTTTAAATAGTAAACACTCTGTAGAACAAATTAAAATTGAGGTTATATGTCACTCTAATTAAAACTTACCCTTGATAATTGATTTTTACAATTAATACTTGATGTCACACAACGATTTAGATGGGTGATAATAAAATAAGGAGTAGATTCATTTTGTATTTATTTAAAAGGTGTTTTTATTTATGAAATGTATTAAAAAACTTAAATGCAAGTTTTTTTACATTTCTGTCACTGTCGAAATGTCAGTTTAAAAATATTGGCGCTGCGTTCAATCACAAACAGCGAGTTCAGATTTTTTACCTCTGCTTGCACCTTGGCTTGCACCAACTTCTACTGATGAAAGCTACAGCTTTAAAATGAGTGGGCTTTGAGTAAGGAAAGGTTTTTAACTGAGCTTTTAGATGACCTCAATGTTGTACTTTCAGTTTGTAAATAAATTAGTTTTTTTTTGTTTAGTATATTATTTTTCGTGCATAATCAGTGACCTTCACTTATGTTTGTTTTGCCTCGTAGTGCCCTCATAAATATATTTTTTGTGATGAAAATGGGTTGAAATTTAAAACACCCCCCAGACTCAAACACAGATGATAAAGCTATTATGTGCCAAATATTATGCCATTTTAAAGCCTGTCAAAAAAAATTAGTTTTAGGGCATTTTCTCCTAAAATTATTATGTATTTTTAGAAGAAAAGCTGTTTTTATTTATTTTGTAATAATAATACAAAATAATCAATAACCTTGTGTCTTTTCTGTATGGGTAAGTGTTTTTTGAAAATTGGTTTTAAAATTTAGTACCCCCCACAAGTGTAAATATTTAGACTTGTGGGAGGGTACTATTTTAGATCTTAGTAAATCAGTATACCTAACGCCTTCGAAATAAACTACATTTTTGCTTGTTCATGTAATATTTCGAACGATGCCCGCTTTTTACCGGGTGCGATGATATTTCCCGACACATAAAACGCATACAGCAGAAGTTAGGCACATGTCTATATTTTAAAAATTTTGCTTGCCTATTGTTACCGACTTTTGTAGGTTAACACTTTTAGACAACATAAACAAATATTGGTTCAGGCCAGCCAATACCTTCCGTTTTAGTACCCTCTTACACGTATGCCGCCGCCATTTTTGACACTGTTGACAGTTATTACAGGGCTCACTAAAACGCAACTAGATGGAAGGTTTAAGGTTGTTGTTTTAAAACAAAATTTTTATATTCTAAAAAAACAATTCAATCAAATTTTGCCAAAACTAAAAGAAGGTTGGTCCTTTCGTCAAATAGCCGTTCAAAAGGGACGAAACAAGTCCACTATAATGCGACTAAACGGAAAATACGAAGAAGAAAGAACTGGAAGGCTTTGGGTTAAGCAAGCCAACACCGTTCTCAACTAAAAAGCCAGTTAACTCATTTTCGTTTTAGTATCCTTTAGCCTATGGTCGGTGCCATATTGACACCAAACTGACAGAAAATCCATGTTTTACTTGTCAATTTGGTTATAAAAATGGCAGCCACAATAGGCTAAAGGGCACTGAGGCGATAGGAGTTAACAGGCTTTTTAGTTAAGAACGGTGTTGAGCAAGCAAGGTCAATACGCATTAACAGGATCAGTGTTATAAACAACAAAATATTAAAAAACAAATAAAAATAAAAAACCTATCGATAAACAAAAATAAAAAATATTAACTAGATAGAACTAATCGTTAGAGCTTATGAAGAGATCATTGAACAAAATCCAAATTTATTTGAAAGTTTAGCAGATTCCATGCCAAGGCGTTTAGAAAAAATTATTCAAGCAAATGGTGCAATGACCACTACCATTGCACCACTTGCTTGAATAATTTTTTCTAAACGCCTTGGCATGGAATCTGCTAAACTTTCAAATAAATTTGGATTTTGTTCAATGATCTCTTCATAAGCTCTAACGATTAGTTCTATCAAATTATCAGCTTTTTGTAGAAGAACATTAAATTTTGATAACTTTTTTGCAATGAGCCCCCATACGTTCTCGATGGGATTGGCATCGGGGGTCTTCGCTGGCCATAGTAAAAGTTCAATATAGTTGTGGGCAGTTGTCTTGTTGATAACAAAACCATCGGGATATAAAGCTGATATCTTTCGCATCATTTTTACATAAACCTTCGCTGTAAACCTTTCTTGAGTATGGGTGCCGGGACATAGAGGTATCCAAGGCAATGAAAAAGCTGACGAACTTGCAAGACAAGGATCGTCAAAAAAATACATCGGACCAGAGCCAGCCCTGGGGGTACCAAAGTGTACAATAAGATCCCAGGTCAAACTCTGGATAAGGGAAAAACATGAAAGCCACTGGCTGGGAAGACAGGGGCTGACACAGCAGAGCCTTTATCAAAGGCCTAAATGCTAAGCTCACCAAAGACCTGCTAAAGTATAGTATAGTACAAACTTGCGCAGGGGATAAAATTAATGGAGTAGTTAGCCTAGGAACTAAGAGGGTGCACAATAAGCCAGTAATGGCTGCAGTGCAGTGACTGGCTTGCGAGGGGTTTTACTCGGTAGGAATCCGACACTACCCGGGCTCTCCTGGTAGAGGATAAATGACTCTGACAGGAAAGTAGTTCGGGCGCCTTATGCAAGATTTCCCCTTGATACTCTTGAAAGAAAAAAAAACCTTCCTTGAATTCTGAAAAGCTCACCATGCCCTCTTGCCGAAATCCAGCTCCATACGTTGACAGTACTATAGTGGACTCGTCTCGTCTCGCCATAATAATCGGCGACCTGACGAACAGACCAACATCCATCTAATTTTGGTAAAATTTGGGATTTATCGAATTCCGATAGTTGTCGTGGCATTTTTATGTTAGACAAGACTTTGACATCAAAACATGACAATACGTGAACTTTCACACTTTGTGACTGAAAAGGTTGCTAAATCATAAAACATCGGCGTATGCGTTTTATGTGTCGGAAAGTGTACATAACGCTACGGACCCACGAACGTACGAAACGATTACAATGACGAGTTCTGTCATTGCATCCTTCAAAAAAGCGGGCATCATTCGCAACATCGCATAAACAAGTCAAAAATGTAGTGTATTTTTGCTTTATTTCGAACGCGTTAGGCATAACGATACCGATGCATTCAAATATTAGACAGTAAGGTAAATAATTAAACGCATCGGCATCGGTATACCTAACGCGTTCGAAACAAAGCTAAAATACACTACATTTTTGACTTGTTTATGCAATGTTTCGAACGATGCCCGCTTTTTTGAAGGGTGCGATGACAGAACTACTGATTGAAATCATTGCGCACGTTCGAGGATTCGTAACGTTTTACATTTCTCCGTTTGGAACGAGTGATAAATAAACTGCTTAAAAAGAACGCAACTACAGTTCATTTTAAGCAGTTTATTTATCAAGGGACTGAAGTAACAGGAAACATCCAAACGTTACAAAATTTTGTGAGAGAGGTTTTTATAACATAATTAGTAAATTTTTCCAAAGGAACTTTAATAAAAATATACCTAATATTAATAAAAAATGTATTTGGGTTTTCCTTATTAATAGTGATTTATATTATGTATCACTTTTTTAATTTTGCTCTACGAATCAACAGCGATAGTTAAAATAAGATCCTCTTTAGCTTTTTTTCCTTTTAATTTAATTTAAGTAAGTTTGCTGTTTCTGCGTCTTTCTTCTTTAACAGTCCAGTAAATATTTTTAATTTAAATAAATAATTAAAAGACAAAACTAAAATACCAGTGTAATTCTCTATATTTTAACCGTTTTTTACTGGCTTCTAAACCAAAAGTGAAACTGGGGAAGTGCGTGAGAAACGAAAGTCCAATCTTCCGTAAGTCTGATTTTATTGCGTACGCGTTTCGACTAAAAATCAGTCATCTTCGGGGCATCTGCAAATATAACAAAAAAGGAATTACTTCATGAAAAACTATGCATCATAGCATTCTTAATCTGCTGACAGATAAAGTTGTAAACATTTCTTACTACTTTGTGGTACCACGTACATAAAAATCAAAAACAAGACGTATTTTAAAAATGTTTATTCAATAAAAAATTTTGGGGTTTTTTCACAATAGATGTTTGGGTTCGTTATCTCTCTTCTTTTTCAATTCGCGCTTTTATTATAGCAGTAGTAGGAAAGGGCACTGAAACGTGGAAGAGTTAAGGGAGATTTTGACTGAGGTGCATTGGAACAGGCCTGGGGAGGAGGGGGTTAAGGTTTTACTTGCGAAAGCAATAAAATTAAACTTAGAAAAGGTTGGACTTTCGTTTCTCACCCACTTTCGCAATTATTATGCCCCTTCCTGAGGGTAGCTTAGATTTCAAGGTGTAATGCTTAAAGTAGACCGTGAGGAATCGCATACTAACAGTCTCAACGCCTGTGATCACATACATTTTAAAGTCTGCGATCACATAGGCCCTAAGCCCTGTGCTTTGCACATATGTTCAGTATAGTAATTTACTATGTGCTTGTAATAAAAAAGACAACTTACAGGCATAAAATAACTTAAAGCGCGTATGCACAAATTAATACCTACCTATTTTTAAACTTAAAAATCTGTCCCATATATTTACCGATATAACGAAATATTAAAGTTTGCTCCCTATATGATAAACGATGAATAGGCAAACTTTAAAAAATATGTGAATTCCGCCCCTACGATGTAGCGTTACGAAAATTGAGCGAATTCTTTTAGAATTTATAGATAAATAATGACAAGGTGAAAAGCTCGCTTCCTGGATATTCGTTATAAATCATGCATTCAGAAAAGTTTTCCCTACCATTTGTATTATCGGGTAGTAAATTACATTTCTTATAAACTATGTATGATATACATTAAGGAATTATAGAACCTTCAGGTCGAGATAGCATAAGCTATTTTAACGTTAGAATCACAAAATATGTACCTACGGGTCTAGAAGGCGATCTGACGACTTAGGGCCCTGCTGTAAATTTTTTGCTACCGTTGCGCCTCTAGTAACCCGGTCTGGAAGCTTGAATTATGGTAGCGGCGCCGGCGCCGGGAAATTTGAATTCGGGTATTTCAGTTCATCAGAAACAAGATTATTTTGGAAAACCAACTCATTGTATAATGATTTAATTTTCCAAAATATTGTCGATTCTAATGACTAGAAATTTAAGAAATAAACCAAATGCGTCGTATTAATATATTTATTAAATAATTTTTTAAGAAGATATAATAATATAGATATCGAAACTATTGTATTTATTATTAAACTATTTATTGTGCTTCCCATGTGGGCCTGAATAGCAGCAGTTTCTTTTTAAGACTTGCGAGTTTTCTTCATTTTGAAAAAATTTCCTGTCACTGGGTACCCATCAGCATTTTTAAACAGAATGGGCTAAAAAAATGTAATTAACAAATAGGCTAAATAAGAGCCCTATTAGAGTGATAATAGATCATCAAAATTGGTGATACCCTAGACAAAATCGGTTGTTTTTCTCCCGTATCCAAAAATAATCGAAATACGTTACTTATGGAGGCTTAACGGGGCTCTCTCGGTTATTTTTTGCAACCAACCGGATTTATTTATAAGTAAAAGCTGCAGCTGGTAGATGATAATTCATTTGTTTGTTTAGTTAGGTTTGTATTTTTTATGAAAGTGAGTTTGCAAAAACACGAGTAGTTGTTTTCTTTACGGTTACGATAATTTGTGTTTGTTGTTTAAAATCTCTTTTTAGCATCTCAATTACGGTAATACGGTAAGCAAATAAGATAACGTTAAATTAGTGGGCTATTAACTCTCTATTGAATAGGCTGTTTTTATTCTGGTATGTAGAAACCTTGCATACCCGGTACTTACCCTTAACAGCTATTTTCCTAACAAGTGCGAAAAATTAATTTTTCCCCACGCAACTGCCGTTGACGGAAAGACGCGCAGCGGAGTTCTGTCAAGCAGTTAAGTGCGGAAAAAAAGGTTTTCGCACGTGTTAGGAACAATTGTTTTTCTACTCGCTTGACTTAAGTATTAAATTAATTCAATAAAAGAAATTTTGAAAATGTTACTCTTTATTTATCGTGACTAAAATGTTTATTTATTTTTTTATTTTTGGTTTAGTGCGGAAAAGTACCATAAAGTTAACTTTTCTGCACTAGTGTGGAAAAGTGAATTTTCCGCATGCAAAACAGTGCGGAAAATTTAATTTTTTGCACGCTAGTAGAAAAAGTCTTTTTCAGACTCTGGCGGTAAATGAAGGATGTAATTACATCCCGCATTAGAAGGCTTCGTCCACAGTTTTTTTAATAGTTTTCTGGTTTAAAATGTCGGGTGCATACTCTAAATCTAGAAAGCGTTTCAGATGGCAAACCATTGTGTGGAAAGCGATGAAGCAGAGGATCACTGGGACACAACACTTGGGCATAGTTTTCCAATTGTACTTATTACAAAAATCCAAGATATTACTGTAATAGTTCAAAAAAGGCCAAAAACATACAAAACTAAAAAACTTCAATAAAAAGAACCCATGACGATTACATTGATTAAGATAGAGGTGTTGAGTAGGCAATTTGTTGCGTGAGCTTCGAGACCGAGTCCCCAGAGGCGCTGTAACTTGTTTTTTTATAATGCCCTTAGTCAGAGTTTTCTCTAAGTCCGTAGGTATATGCTTTGTGGTTAGAATTTGCGACACTGTAACCAGGAGCGCTCATAGAGGGAAACAGTTGTCAGAAATTGAAGAAAATCAGACCACATACCTATTCTGTAGTCAATAAAAAAGGAGAGAAATTTTTGTAAAAATAAATAACTAATTTAAAAAGTTTTAGCCGTTCTCATGAAAAAAGATAAAAACGGATTTCCACAGGTGGTGCTACAGGAGAAAGGTGATGGAGGTAAAGAAGGTAATTACCCCCGACCTCCTCCCAGAGCCACCCATATACCTTAAATCTGGAAATGACACGTGTAACGTAGACAAGGCGTGTATGTCTCCTACAAACAGTGTCTTTGAACTTAGACCTTCCTGTATAATATACCAAGAATGACAAAGAACTTTTCAATTTTACTTTATTAAAGAAAGTATTTCTTTGTCTTAGTTTCTGTGCTCGTCTCTATCTCTAACTGTCAAACTTTATCTCGTTTCCAATTTTTTACGCTTTTCTACGCTTTAGTTAATAGAAACCCATCAAAAGAGCAAAAACAAGGGTCGCTCCCCATACAAAGCATCTTTGTGGCCTGGGAAAACGTTTAGTTTGACAGCCGTCAATTTTATTACCGTCTTCATGTTCCGACTGGCTTCACGTTCTTATTATTATTTTAGCGAATTATTTGAAGATGGCGAGGGAATAAAGGAAATTTTTTATTTTGCCTCTCACCTGATAATACAAACATCAATTCTGTGGTATTTTCCAAAAGCTGGTATATCGCTTTTTATAAATATTGAGATTTTTTCACCTTGGTATGTCATAAAAATTATAACTATTATAATTATTTATCAGTGACATAAAAGCTGACTTTTTCTCCCGGAAAATAATGACATATCAGCTTTTGGCAAATACCCACAGAATTATACAGGTTGTAAAAGTGCAAATATTTGAGTGTGTAAAGGGAAATTAAACACTAACAAAAAAGTTCCTGTAATGCAAATGTCTGAAGTGTTTCGATTTCAAGATTTTGGTTCTTCAATTTTGAAGAGTGGGGGAAAAGGACAAAAATTGAAAAGATTGATAGCTTTAAATGATTTTCCTATTTTTTACGATCGAAAAATGTCTCATTCAGTTTTTTTAAACTGACGGATATTTTCATGTATTGTATAGCAGGAAAACTCCCTTTAATACCAGAAAAATATGCAAAAGAATTGTTTTACTTTTGAGCCGATTTTCTTTTAAAAAATTGTAAAATATTTTTGTGCTCAATCATTACCCACCTAAATTAGATATATAACAAAAAAAATCGCGCATTCTGACTGTCCCCTGTATCTCGAAAACAAAGGTCTTTTGACCCTCATGTTATATCACTACTTTTGTTTTCATGTTTTGGCCTCCCTAATGACCTGGAATAAAAATATCTGGTAGGGGCTTATTTATTTTAATTTTTTTGTCTTATACTATTGAAAGTTCGTGCTTTTTTTCACTTAAAACTGTCGCTGTAACTGATATTTTTTATCCTTGGGAACTTGTTTTATAAAAATTAATTATAGGTATGATAATATCAAACTTTTTAATCATATCAATGGTTTTATACTGTCAGAAAAACAGTTTAAATTTTAAACAATTTAAAAAAAAGACACTATCTTATTTTAAATATTTTTATCTTATCTCTTATCCCCACTAATTAAAACTAGAAACTCTGTAGTCTTGCATTTCAATTGATTTGTAACTTTTGATTTTTTTATATAAAACTTTATTCAAAACTTAAGACTATATATAATACATTGTATATTATTTATTAAACCACGCTAAATTCAAATGTAGCTAATTATATTTAATTATATTTAGTAACACAGCGCAAAATTGTGTCATATTAAAAACTAAATATATTATTTGAAAATTTGTTTATTTCTCCAGTTCTAATTTTGTCATACCTCACTTTTCTAAGTATCTTTTTAAATTATTCCATATTTTTGCTTTTTAATTCAATATTGTTGTACACTAAAGCAGAAAAATAAAATAGTCAAGAATTTCTATCTCTGATATTTTGCCACCTTTGGTCAAACAGACTAAAATGATCTAATTTGCTTATGTCCTTGAAAAAATTTTTCAATAAAATTGTTTTGTTAAAACCCCAAGCTGTTAATCGATGCAACAAAGAATCTTGTGTTTCGCAAGATGCACATTGAGTGATCATTTTCTGATATGTCATGTCGAAACATTTTCTCCCCAACCGTGATTTTTTCATTTAGCACCCTATATACTGCAAACTTTCCATTTAGATTAATTTTGATTAGACAACAGCTTCCAAATATTTTTTCAATTTTTCTGAGAATATTTGTTTTCTATTTCTGGTATTATATTTTTATTTTGTAATAGACAATATATTCTGTCATTTTGTTGTGTATTTTTTTGATTGCATTAATTTTTATGGTGTGCATATTTTCAAACACATTACTGCAATTAGATTTGTACCAAACTTTCTTGTCAAAATGACCAGGATAAAAACTGAGTTTTTAGAAACAGTTACAAGGCTTTATTTTCTACATTAATAAGATTTAATCCTTTCTTTTTTAAAGTTAATTCTAATTGCTCTCTTTTAATTCTCTAAAAAAAATCCTTGCCAAATATATTTTCCTGTCATTAGGGCTATCTTTTGACTAAATTTGTTTGTAAAAGGAATTACTTGAGCAGCATACCACACTTTAGATAGTAAATATGTATTTGTAAACCATACTTTTTTAATAATATCCAGCTGGCTTAGGTTATTTTTATTAATGCTATTTGTATGTTTTTATTATATTCTACCAATTTTCCCAGTATTTTTACTTTATTCTTAACAGAAAAGTCTTCAATAAATTCATTTGTATTATTTTTAGACCAATCACCCAAAAGAAGTAACTTCGATTTCATGTAATTTACCTTGGCATTTGTAATAAAATAAACCGACATCGTCTGCATATGCAACCACTCTGTATATTGTATTGTTGCAGTTTATATAAACTAAAAAGTATCATGGAAAGCGGACATCCTCGTCTTATGGAGTTATCAATTTTAGAGTTTTCGGACAAAAAAAACATTTATTAATATCTTTGATTTAGCCTATTTGTATACATTTTTTACAGCCGAAATAAACTTTTGGTTAAAATTTAATTTTTTTAGCACTCTAAAAAGATATTCGTGGTTTACTTGGTCAAAAGCCTGGCTAAAATCTAGACTCAGGATTGCGACCTCGATTCTTTTATTTTTTTCATAAAAGTTTATCGTATCTCTGGTTAATAATAAGTTAGTAAAAATTGACGAGTTTGTACCACAAGACTGCTCATTAATAATAATTTTATTGCTTTTTTTTTAAATTCTACTTGCTAAATTTTGTGTGTATAATTTATAATCACGGCCTGAAGTTATCTAGACTTTTGGGATTTTTATTTTCTTTTATCAAAGTTATAATAGCTTCACAAAATTCCTTTGGTATATTTGTTCCTTCTAAAAGAAAACTATTCAAAATTGATATCAATTCAATTGAGATTTTTTCAACAAAATTCAAGTAAAAGCTATAATTTAATTCATCCAAACCAGGCATTTTTTTTATTGCATTCATTTAAAATCATCCAAAGTTCTTGTTTAGAAATATTCGTTACTATTTGTTCGCTTTTCTGACTACTTAAGCTTTCTTGTGTGTAAGATAAAAGAGTTTCTGTATCTTTTTGTTGTACATTGGGCTTTGAGAATTTTTTCCATAAGTTTTCTTCGCGTATTTGAGTACATCCGGTATTTTCTTAAAATTTGACCTATCTTCCGCTTGCAAGCTAGTTATTAAGTAGTTTTTTTTTCTTTTTTACAAGATCATATAAACTGTAAATTTGATTGCAAAAGGGCATTATTGTAAAATTTCAAAGTGTCAAAGTCTCCGCAAGCATCTTCATTTATTCTAGGTTTGTAACGGACAGAATTGCAACTTGAATTCCCAACACACCTGTGTTAAAATTTTGACATTTATACGAAGAATAGTGTTTGACTAATAATAATCGTATTCATGAATTCATAAATTTGTGAAAATAAAGGAGAGGAGAATAATTAAACTTTAGTGGAATTTAGCCCTAGAATGCATTTAACGAGATTTTAACCCAAGGGTGCGGTAGTTGACATTTTTGCAATTTATTATTAAATTCTGAAAAGCCGAAAGATTAACATGTTAATTAATTAATGGATAGTACAAGGGGACCAAAACATTGGTCGAATGTCCTTCTCTTTTGAGATACAGACACCATCATAATAAAGGAAATAATCAAACATAAAAGAGTTTCTAATAAAAAAACATCTTTCAGCTTTTCTTCCAAACCAAACAACTCACCCGACGTGCCAGTCCAATAATCTTAGGTTACCTATTCCCCACTCTGCGTTAGTCCAGCCTTCATTCATATATAACAGCATTAAATTCTACAACCACTTACCACTAGATTTAAAAATAATTGTAGAGATCTATTGGCAAAGCATGCCTGAAGAATACTTTCAACTCGTTTTTTAAAAGACTCATCGGGATTAATTCTTAATTTATTTAAACGTAGTATTTTTTTAATTCTCTTTAGCTGCCTTTAGTGTTTCTTTTTTAAATGCACTAAAGCTCAAAAGTTTTGTTATGTGATCGTTTAAAGATAACTAATTATCTCTTTATGTATTCTTTTACCCTATGTTTTTTATAGTATATTCTTTTTTTTAGATTTGCGGACCCCACCACGAAAACACGAACCGCGCCGACCAAAACCGCGCGGGCCAAGACCGCGCAAATCAACAACCGCTCGTGTCTATGACAGCGCAAGCCCTACAGCGCGCAAGCTCATCACCACGCAAGTCAACAACCGCGCGTGTTAATGACCGCGTAAAGCCACAACCGCGCGTGTTAATGACTGCGCAAAGCCACAATCGCGCGTGTTAATGACCGCGCAAAGCCACAACCGCGCGAGCCCACAACCGCGCTAGACTCAAAACCGCACATAACGTTTAGTGGAGGTTGGTGAATTGGGTTGGGTCGTGTTGCCGATGCTACCTAACCCGTTACCCATCACGATCCAACCCAACCCAACCCAAATCAACGCAATCCAACCCAACCCAATATGCGCGGTGTTGGTCTTGCGCGGTAAACGTTATTCGTGGTTGTGGGCTTGCGCGGTCATGGACACACGTGGTTGTTGATTTGCGCGGTGGTGAGCTTGCGCGTCGTTGGGCTTGCGCGGTCATGGAGACGCGCAGTCGTTGATTTGCGCGATCTTGGCCAGCGCGGTTATGGTCCAAAACGGTTTTAGTAGTCTTTATACGACAACATCATACAAGCGCTTTAAGAGGCCCCTAAAATCAATATAATTGACACCTTCAGTGTGCCGATTTTCAGAAAATCGACGAATTCTATTAGAATAAATTTTTATTTTTTGTCATACTTTTTTTTAATAATATTATACTATGTAAGTAAAGGCTCTAAATTTAGTTTTGTATAATTATAGACTAAATATATATCAGAGAATATACAAATACGTCATAACCAAGCCTAAGTACCTACCCCAGGTACCTATTTTGTACCTGTTTAAAATTAATATGGCTGCGCCACTGATAAGCAAGGAGGTAAAGAGCTCGATTTTTAATAAAGCTTGGTGGATAAACTTTTTAGCTTCAGTTGGTCCATTATCCCAAATGCATATCTCTATAATAAACTTTACTTTAGTAAAATGTATTTGCGTTTGCCAAGTTTGGATTCAAACATAATACAATAGAATAGGCTTCATTATTGTTCTACGTAGCCATACAGTTTCAAGATTTTTCTAGTTTTTTTATTTATAGTTCTTGCAGTTCTTGAGATATTTAGATCAAATTTACGAATTGGGTTACAGTTTGGGTCTTACATCATGCAGCATTTCGTGTAATTGTGAAAATGTGCAGAGAGATATGTTTTAGGAAGCAACCCCTTTTTCGCCCCATACACCTTTTTGTAGTGCGCCGCTGGTAGATTTTGAAACACGTAATGGATTCTTTTTTATGTTAAAATATTTTTTTGTTTCAATTAAGTTCATTTTAGATAATTTTTTGTAATACGCTAGATTTAATAAAAAATTTTAACGAAAGGGAAGAACCTATTATGAAATATTAACAGTCTGTAGATCGGTAACAAAGCGTTTGTGAACACATGTTTTACGAAATATTTTGACCAGAAAAATACGCCCCTTAAATATTGATAACACACTAACACAATTTTGAAACACCCTCTACAATAGTAAAGTGAAGTGCTAAAATTCATTCTGCCTATTTAATTCCCCTGTACGCTACTAAGGGGTGTTCGGTGCTGTAGAGGTAGTCCCTCTTGTTTAAGATGGTCGCATCAGAAGTCGTAGACTGGAGATGGTTTTAAATAATTGAGCCTCACAGGAAGGTCAGCTCTCTCATATGGTGCCACACTCCGGTGGTAGCCGCATATAGTGAAAAAATTAGTGTTGAAAAACAGTAACACTAAAACTAACTGTTCTTCGTATTTCCAGATATAGTAACAAAAACGGCAAAAAAGTACACATTTAAAAGCGTGACAATTATTGGATTAACATGAGAAAGACAACGGCAAGTCAAGTCAAGTTATTCATCCCCAAGAAACTCGTCATCATGACTGGAAAATCCAAAGCACAGACCATCAGTCTCTGACAGTTCGTAAGTGATCAAAGGGTGCTAACATGATGAAGATTGTAACCTGGAATTTACAAAGTATATTTCTGCCAGGAAAAGTGGACAATGTCATCAAAGAAATTAAAAGATCTTGGGAATTAGCGAAGTAAGATGGCCTAACTCAGGCGAATGCCAGATAGACCACCACCATGTCTACTACGCAGGTGACGGTCAAAATCACCAAAATAGGGTAGCGGTCATTTTAAATTAAATAAAGAAACTCAAAAATCCCTTACATCTTTTTTTCCTGTGTCGGATCGAATGATTTTCCTTCAGCTAATATCTAAGCATTTTAACGTCAATATTATTCAGGTGTACACTCCAACCAGACACTCTTCAGATGATGCCGTAGAAGCATTCTACAATGAAGTCCAGATGGCCCTTAATTTTGCCAAAACATCAAAACTTGGAAACGCTCCAGACCAGGATAAGACATCGTTGGAAGGCACGAATTTGGTATACCAAATGATCGTGGAGATCGTTTTTTCCAATTGTGACAGGAAAAGAATTTTGTCGTATATAATACTCTCTTTAAACTTCCTCCAGGCACCTATATACCTGGGCCAAAGAGTCTACACAAACGAGTAAAGAAAGTAGCCGAATTAGTAAGCAAGAGACAAGCGGAAATCCTTGTTGACATCCAAGGAAAAATCTTACCTGACACCAAAGAAAAACTCATAGAATGGTGTGACTAGGCATAGATATAACACCGAAAGAAGTACAGCCAGCAAAATCTTAAGCTAAAAATAAAAAAGCGGTATGGCAAGACGAAGTGCAAACTCATCAAAAACAAAGAGTCGCTGAATACTCTAGTCAAACTTTTTAATCTGATTTATCTCAGCGGTAAAATCCTATCTGCCTGACTAAAATCAACATTTCTTACATTGCCTAAAAACAACAAACATCTGCTAAAACACATAATAACGGAACAAATTATCTATAAGAGACTTTTATGGCCGATATGCAGGTCGGATTTCAGGAGGGTTCAAGACAAGAGAGGCCTTATTTGGGATTCAAGTCTTGGTTCAATAATCCAGAGATGTATTAGTGCCAAGAATGTTTTCGATCGAGTCCAGCATGAGAAGCTCATAGAATTTGGTCTGGATGATCGAGATCTAAAAATAATTACCAACTTATGGAGGCAGATAGCTCAAATAAAACTTGATTGGCAACTGTCCGCATAGATCCGAAGAAAGAGGAGTATTCGAAAAAAATGCATAATATCTCCGTTGCTATTTAATTTCTATAGTAATGCGAAGACTATAAACAAGGCATAAAGGTTAACAATTTAAGATATCCTGACAAAACTGTCAAAATTGCAGATATGTGTGAAGATCTGCAAGAGTTTTTGAGTTGAATTGCAGTCACAAGTTCGCAATTTTGTCTTAACTTGACTTTTGAAAAAACAAAATAGTTGGTTATAATCAAGGAAAATAACATTAAGGGCATACTGAAAGTAAATCGCCAACAAGTCGAACGCGTCGAGTCGAACAAATATCTGGGTTGTCAGCTCAGTGAGAACTAAGTCAACATATAAGAAGTTAAACAGAATCATGCATTAAAATGAAATTTGTACTTGCGATCTTAATACCACTGTCCCAATTCGTGTTCTCCGTTATTATGTGTGTAGCATTTTGTATTATGGCGCAAAGGCACGGACACTAACGGACGCTATGTGCATGTGAAAGCATTTCAGATGTGGTGCTATCGTAGAATGCTCAGGATATCTTGGATGGACAGTAACGTAGATGTTCTATTCAGATTAGATAAGGCTCTTACAGTTTTGTTCATCATCAAAGGACGTAAACTTAAAAATATTTTGGGCATATTTTAAGAAAAGAATAAAAAAATGAAGACAGAAGAGGTCCGGGTTGTAGACGAAAACATGGCTTATACATTTATTTTTTTTTACGAGGCAAAACAAACATAAGTGAAGGTCACTGATTATGCACGAAAAATATACAGATAATATTTTGACACTGACATTTCGACAGTGACAGAAATGTAAACAAAACTTGCATTTAAGTTTTTTAATACATTCCAAAAATAAAAACACCTTTTAAATAAATACAAAATTAATCTACTCCTTTTTTTTAAATTGGCAAATAAAAACATGAATTACTATTATTATTATTATTATCTGATTTTGACCTCTCTTGGTCATTTCGCACTCCCTCTGAGGGGAACATTTACTCATCCCAGATATCTAGATATCAGTGGGATTGAGCTCGGTGGGCGCCCTTTCGGGTCCTATTCTTGGTTGTTCTCCCATAAATTTTCTAACAACTCTTGAAGTTCCAAGCAGCACCGACTTCTGTATGGGGATATAGACGTTTTTATTTAGTTCAAGTGCCTTCAGGTTAGTAAGCAGTATTTTGGGTATGATTCCCGTGGTTGACAGAATAATTGGAATTGTTTCGGCATTTTGCATGTTCCATTGTCTTTTTATTTGAATTTCTAAGTCCCGGTATTTTGCAATTTTCTCAGCATGCTTCTCGCGTAAGTTGTGAGAGTTCGGGATGGCAATGTCAATAAGTGTAACTTTTCGTGCTATCTTATCTACCATAATAATAT
The DNA here is from genome assembly GCA_963921995.1 of Oxystoma pomonae. NCBI lineage: Eukaryota > Metazoa > Arthropoda > Insecta > Coleoptera > Brentidae > Oxystoma > Oxystoma pomonae. The sequence continues at coordinate 95,333,158 of OY998165.1, forward strand.
CCGGCCGATTATGAGGAGTAGTCTGATCCGTTAGCACACTGCGATCCCAGTATAACTTATGGCTGTCATTTTCTAAGATAGTTTCTGGCGTGTAGTTGTAATATGGCTGTTTTTCATTCGATATTAGGTTGTATTTAAGTGCTAGCTCTTGATGCAGAATTTTTGCAGCCGAATCATGGCGGTTTTTATATTCAGACGCTGCAAACACTTGACAACCACTCGTAATATGTTGTATCGTTTCTTGTGCTTGGCATCCATACCTGCATTTTCCATCAGTTATTGAAGAGTCTTTCACTATATATTTTAAATAGTTTCGAGTTGGAATAACTTGATCTTGTATTGCCATTAAAAATCCTTCTGTTTCTGGAAACATATGTCCTGAAGTTAGCCAGTAGTTCGACGCACTTTTGTCGACATTTTCTTGGGTAACCTCATTCAGGTGTCTTCCATGCAGCGGTTTTTCTCTCCAGTGTTGAATTTTTTCATCCTTTGTTTGGTGATGTGTTGGTATCTGGTGTTGTGATAGCTTTAATGGGGTTGCATTATCTATTTGACAGACGACTCGATGAATTTCAGACTGGGTTGCTTTCGTTAAAAAGTACTTTCTAAGGTTTGCTATTTGCTGGTCTAATCTTTCTCCTATGTCTGCCAAAGCTCTTCCACCTTCCGATCTATGTAGAGTGGTTCTCTCCACGGCGCTTCTAGGGTGGTGCATACGTGATTTTGTCAGCATAGTTCTCATTTTACGTTGTAAAGCATCTAATTCTGTCCTTGTCCAGTTAATAATTCCAAACGAATAAGTAAGAACAGCGCATGCATACGTGTTTAATGCTTTAAAAAGATTTTTACTATTTAGTTTTGATTTAAGGACTGTACGTACTCTTTGAACAAAAGACTGTTCTAGTTCTTTTTTCATTAATCGCTGCTCTATTCGTTGGGACTGCTTCATTCCAAGATATTTGTAAGTGGTGCCGTCTTGTATGGCTGTAATAAGTTGTCCATCTCTTGTTTGAAAGTCTCCTGGTTGTATTTTACCCCTGATTATGTTAAGGGTTTTACATTTATCAAGACCAAATTGCATTTTTATGTCATTTGAAAATCCCTCGACAATTCCGAGTAGTTCTTCTAGTTGTTTCTTTGTTGCAGTTGTTAATTTTAGATCATCCATGTATAATAGGTGGTTTATTTTTAAGAGCTCTCTATTATTTTCTTTTAAGCTAAACCCGTAGGATGTTGAGTTTAATCTGTTAGAGAGTGGGTTCAAGGCAAGACAGAACCATAGTGGACTTAGTGAGTCCCCTTGAAAGATCCCTCTTTTTATGGAAATTGTATTGGTTTGAATATTTGCATCTTTAAGTATAATAGATGTACGCCATGATCTCATCGCGTGCTCCAAGAAGTCAACTATAAGCCTATCTACTTTGTATACTTTTAAAATGGCTAGCAGCCAGTCGTGGGGGACAGAATCGAATGCTTTTTTGTAATCTATGTATGCCATGTAAAGATTTCTGTTCTTCGCAAACGCTTGGTTACATATTACAGAATCAATAGTTAGTTGTTCTTTGCAGCCCATTGCGTTTTTGGTACAACCTTTTTTATTATTATTATTATTATTATTATTATTATTATTATTATTATTATTATTATTATTATTATTATTATTATTATTATTATTATTATTATTATTATTATTATTATTATTATTATTATTATTATTATTATTATTATTATTATTTTTTAAGGTCATGTCATGGCGGAAAATTAATGTTTAGGGCCGGTAAGGTACATCTTACAAAGCTGCTAAACTTTTTTGTTATTTTGCTCAGTTATGAGCACATTGGTTCAACACCCTTCGCATTATGCTACAACTAGAAAAGATGACTGATTTCTGGAGCTGTGTAAACAGTGAATGTTGAAGACCGATAGCCTCAAGATTCTTTTGCAGCTTGGTGGGTATCTCTCCTGTACAACCTACGATTATTGGGATAGTTCTGATTGCTGTTGCACCCCACGTGTTCTTCATATCTTCTGCTAACGGTAAATATTTATCAATCTTTTCCTGATTTTTCTTCTCTAGGTTGACGGGGGATGTAATCGCGATATCTATTAGAAAAATAGTTTTCTCTTTTTTGTTGAGCACGACGATATCTGGTCTATTGTGCTGTACTTCTTTGTCTGTTCTTATTGGTCTCTCCCAGTAAACTTTATAGTGCTCATTTTCAAGGATTGATTGTGGTGTGTATTGATAGTATGGTACTTTGTTTTGAAGAAGTCGTAATTTAGAGCAGATTTCAGTGTGGATTATTTTTGCTACGTTGTCATGTCTTGTGGTATATTCTCGCGGTGCTAATTTCTTGCAGCCACTCAAAAGGTGCTCCACGTTTTCATGCCCTTCGCCACACATGCGGCATCGAGTGTTTTTTACCTTTTCATCTTTGCAGATAGAACCTTTCGATGCATGCTCTTGGATGGTGCTTACGATGATTCGTGAATTCTACCCTTATCATCCTATAAAGTCCATCAAGGTCGGTTTGAGTCCACGTTACTACGCCAAAACTGTATGTGACAACCGGGACAACATAGCTGTTTATCGCTGCCGTTATGTTTGATGCCGATAGTTTGGTTTTCAGGATGCTAGTGATTCGGTGTCTAAATTTTGTCAATTATTATTATTATTATTATTATTATTATTATTATTATTATTATTATTATTATTATTATTATTATTATTATTATTATTATTATTATTATTATTATTACCCATCTAAATCGTTGTGTGATATCAAGTATTAATTGGAAAAATTAATTAACAAAGCTAAGTTTTAATTAGAGTGACATATAAGCCCAATTTTAATTTGTTCTACACAGTGTTTACTATTTAAACCACGCGTGGGTTTAAATTTTTTAATTTTTTTTCAAAATTAAACTATGTCTAAAACTCAAGGAGGGTTGGTTTAAAATGCTTAAAATCAAAAATTTCACTTAAACTAAGGAACGTTCTAAAATAGACTAAACCCTTTTAGTAAATACAATCGTTAGGATTTATTGTAATGACAACCCCGATTCATTGAATGAAAAATTAAAGCCCATTATTAATTCAATTGCGCGTGTTATTAAAATTAAGGGATTATTTTTAAGACAAAGCTACTTCTCATTTAGGAATGTGGATGGGTTGGGTCGGGTTAGGTCCGTTCTAACTCGCATTCTTGCTACGGCAGTGTTTTTTCGGTGAACAAATAAAAATAATTATTTGATAAAAAAAGTTAATAATAGTAAAAAATCTAAGCTCCATTAATTTTCAGGCGATACCTAATATTGCTCTATAAACAACGCAGGTAACATAACGCCATAATGTTATTACTCGGATGCCTCGAGGTCTCGAATAATCCCAACAGAATAGAAAGACATATTATAGGTGCAAGGAGGCACAATGGCATGGTATTATAAGATGTCAGAACCACTGAACACATTTTTTTTACTATAAGCGATCAGGTCTATTTTTTTAGTTGGAATTATGATGAGATGAGTCTGATGGGATGTCATCGGCTTGAACGAATCTGTTTCTTTTTTAATCATGCTGTATCGACGGTTTTCTCGCCATAAAGTCAACTAGACTTGACCTGACTTTAATAGAGTCGATATTACCTCTTATTTAGAAATGTAGAGAGGCTCTTTCTGGGTACAATGATGAATTTAACTAAACTAGCCGTTCACATAAGGAATTGTACTACAACGTTCATCGGATTCACATAGGTACACATAAGGACTGATAAGTAAGGTTCTTATAAAACTCTAAAGTGCTTGACCTAGTGGAAAATGAAAGATTAGCATTTTTGAGAAGTAATAGCACTTTTGAGATGAACGACATTTGGGAAAGAGGTATCAGTGCAATATTAATAAATGTAAAAAAAAACTGTTTGCAAATGGTTCCGATATTTATAGTTTAGTTAAACTAGAGAAAATACATATTTCCTCTGTTGCAATCTGAATTAAGAGCTACGAAAATTCAGATATATAAGGTGGGCCAAAAAACCGTACATTTTTATTTCGGCTGTAGTTTTGCTACTGTAAATTTGATTTTTGTGAGTTTGAAAATCAAAGACGGCGCCAAAATTTTATGTGCGCCACTGTACTTGATTGAAGACATTTGCCATAAAGACACATCTTTGTCATGCACAGAGATGTATCACTTCTAAAAATCGACCAAGAAGTAATGGAGCTCAACGCCAACGAAGTAACAGGTGTTTTAACCCTTTGTAAAACATAGGTCTAAATACCTATAGTTCTTGTTAAGGATTTAGATTCTGAGCTCTGTGGAAAGCTAAGGTTCTGGCCTATATACACTATCTGTCAAATTTTACATTTTATGAAAATCCGTAATGGCGCATGCTTTTGAAGCTCAGAAATTTTTCACTCCTTCCTGCCAATGTACCTGATTTCAATTATCCGGAAAGCCACACCTTTTCAGTGTATAAGGAGGCATCATTCGTAAAAATCGGACAAGCACTAAAAAAGCTTTGTTCAATGAAAGTGCTTTTTTAAACCTTTGTAAAATTTTTATTTTGCTGATTTTCTTTAATTTATCCGATTTTGTTTTTTTATACAGTGCAAAGCTTTTTTAGTTTTTGTCCGATTTTTACGAATGATACCTCATTGTACACTAAAAAGACCTGGGTTTCCGAATAATTGAAATCAGGTACATTGGCTTACAAAAAAAGTTGGCAGTAAGAAGTGAAAAATATCTCATTTTAAAAAGCATGCGCCATTATGGACCAAATTTGACAGATAGCGTACATAGGTTAAAGCCTTAGTTTCCCGCAGAGCATAAAATCCAATAAATCGGACGAGATTTAACAAATCCTTAGTAGAAGTAGGCGGGGGTGTTAAACATGAAGAATTTTAAAGGTGATGCGCCATCTTGGATTTTAACAAAATGTCAATTTTGACAAGATTCATATAGTCTGAAGCTTTAGCTTTTTGCAGAAGCTAAAATCACAAAAATCAAGCTTACGCGTTACGGTAGCAAAACTAACGAAAAAAACATGTACGGTTTTTTTTGACCCACCTTATACGTTGAAAAACATTCCAAAGAACACTAACTAAACGTAAAAAAAAGTTACTCAAAAATATGAACCAAAGATTCGATGAACGGCTTGACCAAAGTTCTTTAAAGAAAGTGTTATTGCAATAATTTAATTATTTTTTTCTGTAAATGCAAATTTTCCAAATTTTTTACTTAAATTTTAAATAACAATACATTTTTTTTTCTTTTTTTTTTAATCTAGTGTTAAAATAAACCCTTTACAATATTAAAGCCGATGCACCTCGACGTTCTTTTACAGTGTTCAGTTATATTAAGTTCAACGTTTTCGTAATTTAATCTTCTTTTGTGTGACGTCCTGTTTCTCTTGTTTAGTGTTATCCCGGAACGGAGTTATTTTTAAGACGTTGTTATTATAAATTGCAGTCTAAAGTTCTTTGGGGACTTTATTGCCTTTTAAAGATTTGCTTTTTTTTTATTTTTCCCTAAAAATAAAAGGAATGCTTTACTGACAAAAAATATATTATAAACTATTATTATTTAGGTAAAACTTCCTTGACCGACTAAACTCAACCAGGTTTGAAAGTTAACAGAAATCCAAATGCCCTAGAGTGTTGTCAAATTTGAAATTTAAAATTAGGTTTTCTTCTGACAGAAATTTTGCCGGAAAGAGCATTATATATCTAGGGACTAAAGTGGTGCTTTCTATCTTGAGGTGAAATGTTTGTAGCCCGACCGGAGGGATGTCTACAATTCGCTGAGGGATAAAAATACACTTTAGTCACATGGTATATATACTATTTTTTGCACTTTTGGGCGCCGTTTTTATTAAAGCGAAGATACATCAGGTACCATATACACTAGAATCACTGAAGATTGCGGCACTGAACATACCCAATCGACAATCTTTCAAACTCCAATAAAGCAGCGAAGCGGAACCGCCTCAGGTTCGGGACCATTAGTCCATTTAGTTGGCTGTAGTAAATTTGGGACATTGTAAATATTAATGTGATGCACAATAATATCATATAGTTTAAGAATTTATAGGTTAGGTTAGTTCTTTTTCATATTGTGTTCATGCCTATTTTCGGATGTAACAAATAAATATAAATGTTCCTAAAATGCGTTTTTACCAAACCTTCATTCGTTTTGAGGATAAGTTAATTTATATAGCCTGATAATAAGAAGCGGGACAAAAATATTTTAAATAAGGGAGTAAAATACGTTTTTAGTCCCTGAAGTACAAAAATAAAATGATTACAAAATACCTTACAATTGTGACGCCAGTAAACCTAAGTAGTTTTTTTTCATTGGTTGCGCTTTTTGACACTGACAAAGCCGGAAATATCAACCAAGATAGTAACGTGAAACCGTTTTATTCTATCCTTAACCGTTATTATGTTACGGGCTGTCTAAGTTATCAAATGTCAATTTTCACCTGTCAACATTTTAAAAACAGCTGAAGTTAGTTATAGGCCATTATGCATAAAATGTACCCAGAATTTTTTGTAGATTCCAAAAATGCAAAAATATACGGGGTGTTTTATTTTAAATAACAAAGTTGTTGTCAAGATTTCCTGTAAACGGAAATACTGCAAATACGAAACTATTTTATATCTATACTTTACATGGACGTATATTAGAATAGAATATACTTAACGGTTTGGTCCAAAAAAGTATCGGCTAATTTTATTATTAGATTGTATCACTTTTTTATATACTTTAAAATTTTTTTTTTGTACCTTCATCAAAAACGTGATTTTAGTAACTGTCTGCAGATAACTAAAGCATGGCTTTTTTGGTGACCGATGCAAAAAAACTTGTTTTTTATCACGGGTGCAAAAACAGATTTTTGTTCGTTTTTTACCCAAAATTAAAGATAAATACCGGAAAATAGTAATATTAAAAAGTCTAATAATTCTTGCCTAAAAATTAAGCCATTTTCACCCGTTTTCACCAAGTATTTACAAAAAAATCATTTAGAAACATCGTCAAAATATCAAACTGTCAAGATTAAAATGAACGTCACCGAGTAAAAAGTCACATCGCTATGGAAACCATTGTTATTTCATTTAACAGCCGCCTAGATTTATGGTGTAAAGATGGTGTGTTGCGAGAAGTGCTCTTCGTTCGAGATTTTTAAAAGTATTTTCCTGTCTTTCGTGGATTTTTTGATAAAGTTATTTAAAAAAATAGTGTTAACAACTCGGAGCTAAACTGTGTTTTTTTTACTCGTGTTTTAAATACCTCGCTGGGCTCGTTATTGAAACCAACGCTTGAAAAAAAAAGCACTATTTTAGCCACTAGTTGTGAAAACTAGTAGTTTATATCACGGGTGCAAAAAAAGATTTCTATCCGTTTTTGATCCAAAATTAAAGAGAAATAGCGGAAAATAATAATATTGAAAAAATATCATTATTCTTGCCTAAAATTTAAGTCATTCTGGCCAGTTTTCACCAAGTAATTACAAAAAATAATTTCAAAACATCCTCAAAATCGTTATCAAACTGTCAAGGATTAAAATGTCGCAACAATGAACGTCACCGTGTAAAACGGCACATCACTATAGAAACCATTGTTATTTCATTTACCAGCCGCCTTGATTTATAGTATAAAGGTGGTGTGTTGCGAAAAGTGCTTTTCGTTCGAGATTTTTAAAAGTTTTTTTCCTGTTTTCCTTGGATTTTTTGATAAAGGTATTAAAAAATATAGTGTTAACAACTCGCGGCTAAAATGTGCTTTTTTTTCACGCGTTTTTAAATACCTCGCTGCGCTCGTTATTGAAACAAACAAAAAAAAGCACTATTTTAGCCACTAGTTGTGAAAACTACTATTTTTTATCAGGGGTGCAATAAAAGATTTCTATCCGTTTTTATCCAAAATTAAAGAGAAATAGCGGAAAATATAATTATTATTTTTTAAAATTTAAGTCAGTTTCGCCAGTTTTTACCAAGTATTTACAAAAAATCATTTCAAGACATCGTCAAAATATCAAAATGTCAAAGATTAAAATGTCGCAACAATGAACGTCACCGAGTAAAAAGGCACATCACTATGGAAACCTTTGTTGTTTCATTTACCAGCCACTTTGATTTATAGTGTAAAGATGGTGTGTAGTGTGTTTTCCTGTTTTCCTTGGATTTGTTGAAAAAGGTATTTAAAGAAAAGAGTGTTAACAACTCGCGACTAAATTGTGCTTTCTTTACTCGCCTTTTTTAAACCAACGCTTGTAAAAAAAGCACTATTTTAGTCACTTGTTGTGAAAACTACTATAATAACATTGCTATTTTAACCCTTATACATTCATAATCTGACTTTTTCAGTGGCAAATAAATTTTGTCCTAGATGTTATATTCAAAAGACTGTCAAAAGATTAAAAACGAGGCGAGATCGAACTAGCGAGATTAGCATAAAGTAAGTCACAAACAGCGGTTAATCAAACGAATTTTAAACTTTTAGAAAATTTATGGTGATTACTGAAAGCTGCTTGAATACCTGACCTTTCAATAATGCATGAATTATGTTTCCATACTTTTCACTAAATATGCTTAAGCAAAATCGATACCATTTACCGGCCCATTACAGTGGGTGGGTATTAAAATTGCTCTGGTTTAAAATTAGTAATTTGGAATGTTTTCAAAAATTTTGGATGTGTTGGAGTATTTAGTTAGTAATCTTATTCCAAAATGATAAGACATATGCTTAGGCAATTTGAAGGGACCAATTCAAATAGCTAAGCGTAAGAGCGGATTTTGATCATTCCAGATATTCTTATTATTTTAGTAAGCAAATTTATTTTCTTTCTTTACTCAGTATTAAAGAAAATTTTGTGATAAACAACATTAGAAAAAAATGTTTAAAACAATAATTAAAAAAAATAAGTCCTTATTAGGTTGCTTATATAGTTAGTTTCCTAACAACGGCTTACTAGGCCGCACAAATAGGTATTTTCAGAATTTTGTTAACAGCCATTTTTTCGTAATTTAAAATAAAGTATACTTCAAATATAATTTTGACTTATTTCCGGCCTATACTTTTGTTTTAAGAAATGTGAAATTTTTAAAATAAAATGTTTTATTAAATTTTTAGAATCCCTAATGATTTTGATGTTTTTGGCCTATTCAGCCGTTATTACGAATTTGCCAAACTTTAGTTTTTTTTAAAACCGTATTTAAAAATATTTCAAAATTGACCTTGCCCAATTCCGACTTATTGGTTTGTTTAAACAATCTTAAAATATTCTAAATGAAATGCCTATATGTTAGGAAACCGGTAAAAAAATCTACAATACCATGCACATCAATTGTTAAAAAAAATGTATTGAGTGTTTTTTTATTCTTTGAAATTTTCAGATAATAATATTACAAAGGAATTTTTTCCGCGTAAGGTCGCAAGAAAGTAATAAGTGTTAATTACCAGATAGTTTTTACTTTGCTGTTGTAAGATACGAAAGTTAATTTTTTCCTACTGTGTAAGTTACACGAAATATATACAGGGTGGATTCTTTAAACGGAACGGTGCTTCTAGAGGGTCAGAATTTGGTTGAATAAAAAAATGCAAAAACACGTCAACTGAGATTTTTAATTTCCTTTAATCGTCCCATCTTGGATTTTTAAATAGGATACCCTGTATATTTTGCAATTTTTGAAAATCCACAAACAATTCTCTCTTCAGCAATACCACACAGTAGGATCTATCTTTTACGATAATCAAGTTATTTTTATCTAAATCTGTATGGAAAACTTCGATATTCATTCAAATATCCCCCGTAAAACAGGGCATAGACAACAATTCCATGCGAGTTTAAATGATCCTGGAAACCATAAGAAATAGAGTAATAGTGTGTGGTATTGCCAAAAAGATATTTTTTTATAATTCAAAAATATCAAGCTATACAGGGTGTCCTAAATAAAATATTTTTTTACCATACCTCGTAAACAAAATGACATAAAAAAAATCCAAGATAGCACAATTAAAGAAAACTAAAAATCTAAGTTGGCGTATTTTTGAATTTTTTTGTAAAACCAAATTCTAACCTGAGAGAAGAACCGTTCAGTTTAAAGAATCGACCCTGTATATATTTCGATTTTAATGACAGAAAAACAAATCCAGCGGTAAAAAAGCAATTTTTAACTAGCCTGCGGAAAATCCACTTTTCCGCAAGCTTCACAGTTTAGAAAGTGACTCTTTTCGGCACTCGTGCGAAAAAGTAAATGTCTTAGTTTATGTGGAACACACTGACATTTAAATATTTAAAGAATATATTTATATGGTTGTGGTTTTTAAAATGACTAAAAATATTTAAATTTATTAGAATGGTTCTATAATTTTTAACAAAATAAAAAGAAAACGGATAAAATATATCCCTTGTCTTCCTTTTTTGCTGGTATAACATCAAATCGATGTTAAAAATAAGAAAAACCTGATATTTTTGACTTGGAAAATTAAATCACCTTAGCAACAAAGTATAAAAAAGCCTGTCAGTCAAAACACTACCTTGTTAAAATTAATCTTGATGTCGCCACTTTATGAATGTTTTTTTTTTCTACAAGCGTTCGGAAAAGTTACTTTTCCGTATGATTTTTCGTTTTGAAAGTTGTACTTTTTCGCACGATTTTTTTACTTTTCCGCACGATTTTTTAAAGCACTATATTTTAATCCAAGATAACTAGATTTTTACTTCAGATCAAATTACTAGTATTGCTTTTCATTCAGAAAAAAAATATTGTTCCATTATTTTTCCGTGCATATAAAATAGTGAGGAAAAGTAACTTTTCGTATGAAAACGTGGCACTGTTAGCACTTGTAAGGTAAACTACTATGTAAACAAGACTATTTAAATTCTCTTAAAAAGCTGGCAATGACTTTGTATCACTGAGAATATCAGCAACATGTCTGGCAAGATTTTTTGGAGCCCGCATGCAATGCAAAAAAAAAGCCAAAATACCAATCAATTTTTTATGATAAAAGCAATCAGTTTTATAGGAATGAAAATGAAATATCTTACTTATAAATGCTAACATGCTCTAGAAATGCTTAAGAAATAAATATAAACAAAAATCAGGTATTTTGATATACAGGTTGTTCCAAAAGTTCGAGTCCACCCTAATATCTCCAAAACCAAAAAAGGCAGAGAAGTAAAATTTCACATAATTAAAAGGTTAACAAAAAAGTATCTTTTTGGATGCTAATCATCGCACCTGTCATTAAGGAGGCGTAGCTAGGGCGGCGAGGAAACTTTTTTTAAATGAGATACTCTGTACACTTTGAAAATTTAAATAGAGCTTTCCCTTCTATTTCCGAAAACACTTAATATGTAATTTTTTTCCCTGACGGTTTTTAAATAAAATGGAAATAATCATCTCCAATAAGTTAAACAAGAAAAGAGATATTCGGTGAATGTTTACCTAAATCATGGCTCTTATTTAAAAGTTTTTGTCATTTTATTTAAAAACCATTAGGGAAAAAGATAACATACTAGGTATTTTTGGAAACAGAATAAAAAGCTCTATTCAAATTTTAGCAGATATATAGAGTATCTCATTCAAAAAAAGTATTCTCTTCGCCTAGCTCCACCCCCTTAATGACGGCACAGTTAGCATCCAAAAAGATACTTTTTTGTAAACCATCTAATTGTTTCAAATTTTACTTCTCTGTCTCTTTTCTAGATATATTAGGGTGGACCCGTATTTTTAGGATACCCTGAACCCTTGAATAAATAGATAGAGTAATAAAAAAGGTAAAATTGCATTTTAGAGCAAAAGATGTCAGGAGTTTTAAAATTTTCGCTTCGAGTAGGTATAATCATAAAGAAAAGTACCTGCATAATATAAATAATAAACCAAGTTTTATAGACAAAAATAGCTCCAAACTTTATATACATATATGATAGTCTGCACTGTTTTCCAATAGTAAGGATAAGCAAATAGTTTTAAGTTCAACCATTTTACCTAAAAATAAATTAAAAATATATTAGGCAGGATAATAACCAGCAAATAATAATTCAAAAACAAATACAAGGTTGCAAATAATACTTTGCTTTAATTTAAAAATTGTTTTTAAAACTTTGTCAGGGTGCCCAAGGTAAACCAAACATCATAATTGTAATAAGGCATAACAACTTTAAACTTAATTAGCTAAAATTCTGCAGAGTTGTTAATTTTCAAATTCTTTAAAAAAAAATCTATTTTTAAATTTTCAAGCTCTGGGGTCCTATTTCCCAAACCATACGAAATTATTCGCATGCGACTACTTCCGTCTCTATAACTATATGCCATATAGAATAGGAGGCAAAAGATATGCCGATATTCTGATTCATCGGTAGTACGTGAAAGAATAACCGGTTTTTCATGCAAAACAACACGAATGCCCACCACCCACTCGTGCAGTATTGATTTAAACCAGTCGAATTCGGACGCGGTCCACACATACCGGCTTATCTTTCGCCTCTTTTTTTACACCGTATAGAAAGAGACTGATATAAAAATTGGCTATTAGAGACATAAAGCTATTTGTAACTCATCGCGGTATACGTATCCGCATCTAGCGAGAACCATGCACATTGATTGGTCAGAAACTTGTAGCACGTTCGAAAAGAGCAGATATATGCTAATTTAAGGTTTTTCTGAACGTAATAGGCGCTGAGATACGATACGTGTGCCGTAACGATACGTGATACGCATCTCAACACCTATCGCGTCCAAAAACACCTTATATTAGCATATATCTGCTCTCTTCGAACGTGCTACAAGTTTCTGACCAATTAATGTGCTTGGTTCTCGCTAGATGCAGATACGTATACCGCGATGAGTTACAAATAGATTTATGTCTCTATTATTTAGTACACGTATGCGGATAGGTTCGTATGGATTCCAAAATCAGACCCCTGGTATTCTAGTCATCTTTTTAAAAAAATTTCAAACTCAAATCAAAATTTTGATATCTGACACGGAAAATAGCCCAGCAAACACATCTCTTAATTTAACATAGTATTTACGTAAATCCAAACTCGACAAATTTACATAAAAAAAGTTTTAAAAAAATTTACGTAATATTTACATAACATAACTAATATTTCTTTAATTACATTATATTTAAGTAATAAGAAGGAAACTTTGAGCATGGCGTTATGCGTTAAATGTACCTTACATTTTACCTTGTTGTGAAATTAGTAGTATATAAATGTTATATGCACAATATGACTTTAATTTTACATGCTAATATGCCATTTACGTGACGTCAAAAAAGATCTTGATGTGACCTGTAACAGATATAAATATTATCTAAAAATATTTAACCCAATTTTACCTTTTGATTTACTTTCTAGTTACTAGTTAATCGGTATCTGACGTTTCCTAATTTTTTGTTGCCATGTAATATTTACATTAATTTAATTACATATTATTTACATAAAAAGTAGGGAACTTGCCATTATGCGTTACATGTACAATTGATTAAAAAAAAAACGCATACATGCAGTCACAAAATTGACCTTTCTTAAAGTGTATAATATATACGGACTAACAGCTAAAATGCCTAAAAACTTCAAAAGTCATATTGTTTAAAAAAGGTCTCTAAAACTGAAAATATTTTTTTACTTAAATTAAAGGCAACCTTATTTTTATGTTAAATTTTGCATAATACTAAAAAATCAGCAAAAATAATGTTTTAGTAAAGTCTTTATTGAACAATATAAAATTATCACTCTAATAACGGACGAAGGCTGTTCTGTAAAGAGGGCGGTAACCCATTTTGGAGTTGATAAAATAACAATAATACGATGGAAACAGCACTGTTTGAAAACAGTTCGACGAATACGAAACTTGAATTAGGACAAAAACGATGGTAAACTTAATACTAATTATCTTAACTTAAAAAAGAACTAAAATAAATAATTTAGTATTTAATAGGATCACCACTTTTCTCTATTATAAGCTGCAAACGTCTGGGCATTGAAAAGGTTAAACTTTGAAAATACTGATGGTCTTCTGAGAGCTGATCCAATGCGCGAAAAATAGCATCGCTTAACTTTTCAGCATTTGGTGGTCTTCGTATATTATTTTAACGATTCGACCCCATATATTTTCCATTGGGTTAAGGTCAGGGCTGTTGGCTGGCCAAGGAAGTGTTTCTATATTATTATTCTGAAACAATTGGCGAACAACATGAGCCGTGTATACTGGACAATTGTCCTGCTGATAAAAGAAGTAATTATTTTCAAGTAAAGCCTGCACAGATGGCAGCATAACGTTTTCAAGGACTTCAATACATCGTTCACTATTGAATCTTCCTTCGATTCTCCAAAAAAAACCGAAACCACTAGCACTAAATCAGCCCCACATGTTTACAGAATGTCCAGCTTTTTTAATTTGGTTTGTATATTCGGGTTCAAATCTACAATTTGGTGGACGATAAACTAAAATTCTCTAAAAATTTTTTCGTCAGTAAAAACCACCCTCTCCCAGAAGTCATTATCACGAGGAAACGTTGTTCGGTGCAAAAATCACTTTGGCCTGTTTTTGTTCTTCTGTTACAAAAGGCTTCTTTGCAGCAACTCGACAAGAGACTTCTGATTTCGTTACTCGTCTATTTACTGTTGCTAAGAACCCGGAAATAATGTTACATTAGCTGGTTCAACCGATGTTGAAAAAGGATTTTGTCTAATATGGTCAATAAGTCTCTCATCTTGCACTTCAGAACTTACTTTTGGTCGTCCTGATCCATCTTTCTATCCGTAGAATTATTTTCAATTCGGCGCTTTTTCCATCGCATTATCGTCATTTTATCAACTCCATTGCATTAGCTCCAAAATGGGTGGCCGCTCTTCTTATAGACCAGCCGTCTTTTATAACTCGAGTGATAATTTGAACTTTTGTAAATTTTGATATCTGTGGCATTTTTAAGGATGTCATACTGAATTTTAAACTGTCAGGCATACTAAGCTCGTGGTGCCTTATAATAGTATACACTAATGGAAAGCTAAATTATGTGGCATAGGAAAAAATGCATGAATGAGTTTTTTTTTAAATCAAGTGTACGTTAATTCTTACCTTGTTTTGACTTCCAGTTTACCTAGAATTTATGTAACACAGTAATCATATGATGTAACTTTTACGTAATATTAACGTAACTGTGTGTTCACCAGCCATAATGTAACGTATTTACATATCATTTAAAAAAATAATTTTAAAAAGATTAAAATTGAATTTTTTGTTCAACTCTATCCAGTTTTTTAAATTAAACCGTCAATCAACAGGAAATTATTAAAATGACTGTGCAAAAATAATGGGCAGGAACAAATTATGAATAGAACACACGAATTAACAGCCTGCCGATACAAAGCTTTGCGTAAACAGCTGATTACAATAACCTTGAATGGATTTTTCAACACAAAATAAAGTTGAAAATAATGCAAACGCAAAAGATAAACATGTTATAAGCCGAAAAGTAAGTTTGGGTTAGTTGACAAAAAAAAGGGTGGCAGTTATTGTTCCCACTGCATTGTTCGTCGCCCGCCACGCTGTCGTGTTCTCTGATGGGCAGCCAGAAAAAAAAAGTGCCCTCCTAGGCAGTGGATATTACTATATCCTAGAAAGGCTTTTTCGTGTGGCCATACTGGAAGATGAGAATACAATTAGTGTGGCATCCACGTGGCACACCTGGATGTGGCGGTGCCATAGTTTGTCTCCTTGTAACATATGTGGTAACACCCAACCAAAGTTATTGGAGGTTTCGCAGTGACCCTTACGTTGGTTTGGGGTTTATTGTGAGACCTCCAGTGGTACTTGAATGACAAACAAATAAGGCATCAAGTGGAATAACTTGGTGCCGCATTTTGAAGCCTGTATCATATTTTTATGATCTGCAACTACCATTCTAAACAACTTAGTAGATAATGTGGGGACAAAATTTCTATAGCTTACAGGAAGCAGTGCAAAGCCGGCTCCCGAAAGAGTACTGACCACCACTTAGGCAATGTAACATCTAACATCTAGTTGACAAAAAAGAGTTTTGACAATTTTATTCTATGGCTTGTCTCAAAATAGCCGCGATTAATCCGTCCTACAGTGGTTCAATGCTCAATCTAAATTCTCCAACACCTTTGGTACAGTTTTGCTAACAACTATTTTCCTAGATCGTAATTATTACATTCTTTCATGATGGTCTCTGCCCCCTTGCCTTTTGTTACACTTATTACACGACAATTTTAGACAACATAAAAATGCTCAAATCATCACGTGAAGCATCTAATATAAGTGCAAACGTTTTACCTTTCAATTTGAGTTTTCACACCTTGAAAGGACCCGAGTCTGCATACAAGGACGTGCCTTTTGAGAGAAGCTTGCTTTTCTTTTAGCTCAAAGATAAAATATAAAAGCTTTTAGTGTGCAGCTAGTTTAGTATGTATATCGTGTATTTGATGTTAGGAAAGATTATTACTTTCTATTATGTATGACACGTGGAAAATAATATCTCTATGTACAAGATTAATAGCTTGGACCTATTTGTCTCTCTCCTCTATTCAAATAATAGAAATAAAATCAGAATTTTAAGCTTTTGGAAAATTAAAAAAAAAATATATTTTTTTCGATATGTTTGGTTAAAATTTTCCTAAAATTGGAAACTGCTGAATACCTCAAAATTTTCTTATTCCGTAAAAAAAAAATTGTGTTTCGCACGTTGTATAAAGTATACTTTAACGGGCCAAGGCACGTTGCTTCTCATTCAATGCTTAAATATAACTTCTAAGTACCAATCAGCAATTCAATGCCTTGTGCATTACTTTGCAGTAAAGTTAACAATACCTACTCCTGCTGGGAATATAGAATATTTTAAGGTATTTAGTAAATCTGGGTCGGAATAGATTTAAATAAAAAATGTTTTTTAATAAGAAGATTTTATAATATACCATAATAAAAGCAATGGGCGACTTAATAGAGACTTATCGGTGCATGAAGTTGAAATAGCCTTAATTTAATTAAATCAGCACTATTTTTGACAGTTCCGCACCAAGGCAATTTACCCGCCTGCTATGAAATTAGTGGAATAAATCCTCGCATTTCTCGTGTGAATCCCCCCTCCCTATTTCCAAAACCCGGTTCCCACCTACGACTTTTTCGAAAAAAAATCGTGGGAAGGAAGGTGGGAACCGGGGGGGGGACGTAACACTTTCTTACACTTACATCTTCACCTTTCTCCTCATTTTGCTGCATTAGTTGATTACCTAACGTTATTGCTACTGAAAGAGAGAAGATCAAAAGATCTTGGAGGGAAAGAACGAAAATTCAAAATTGTCCCTCAAGGAACACACAAAAGACCAAAGCGAAAGAAGAAACAGTTAAACGATGTTTCGCCCGGGGTGACCAGCTACCAGTGCTACTATTTCTTATATAATTGTCATCTAAACATGCTCACATCGTATCACCTATGAAGTTGATATAATTAAAATTAATGCTGTTCGGCACAAACATTACAAAAATCGACATTATTTTGACAGAACAGCGCCCAAAAAAGCCGAATCGCCCGAAAGTAGGTTTCGGATAGCCCCGACAATCAAGGAAAGCATCGTTTAGCAGGGCCAGTATTCTTGATATTCAGGTGAAAGCAAGAGTGCCCATGCGTTCTCACCCATTTTACGAATGTCGGTTGGTCTGGACCCGACGAGATGGGAGTAGTCTCTTCTCACACAGAGACCATTTAACAGTGAAAAAAAACTTTAATTTTCGCACAAAAATCAGTCCTGATAAGCGTAACTGTGTTTTCGTCTTGATAGTTGGATAAGAGCACTTATTCGTGATAATTTAAGTGAAACCTGAAAAATGCGAGGATTTGTTCCAGTCATGGCAGATAGGTATAATGCCTAAAAATATAGTATTTGTTTAACCTTCGTGCGGAACTGTCAAAAATAGTGATGACTTTATTAAAGTCAGGCTATGCCAGCTTTATGTACACTTCCGGCCACATAAAATGCGGACGTCGATTTTATATAATGTATTATGGGCCTCGCAACTCAGTAACCTTTTAGATACTTCAAATTGAAAAAAATGTCACCGTCAGATTTTGTTGTTGTCATATTTAAAAATGCCCCAACTAAACGAATTCAAAAAAGCCCAAATTTTTGCAAAATTAGATGGTGGTTGGTCGGTTCGAAGAGTAGTGACCCATTATGGACGAAATAAGGCTACAATTGTAAAAATAAGAAGAAAGTATCAAGAAGAATGAACATTTTCTTGAAGACCACCCATTTGCGATGGCCTCAGACGGACGCGCAGACGGATAAGCCATTCTAGGCTTAGATGTCGCGTTGCTGCCAAGAAAATCGTACTTAGTGCGGAAAGGACGCAAGTCAGGTTCATTTTTGCACAAAACGATTCACTACAAGAAGAAGAATTTTGTGGCCTTCACGAATGAAAAAAGTTTTCAGTTCCACAATGACAGCAAACAAATTTTGGTATATCGCTCGCCACGAACACGCTACCTCGAAAAATTTATTGCTGGGAACGAAGACCGATCTTAGAATCTATGGACGATTTACGGCTGAGGTTTATGTTGATATGATGGGAAATATTATGCTTCCAAAAGCAACCATTCTTCATCCAAAAGGTTTTTTTTTATCAACAGGATAACTGTCTTATTCATACCGCACGGATTTCTAAACAGTGGTTCCAGCAAAACAACATCGAGGTTTTGCCATGGCCGGCAAAAACTCCTGGCGCCAATCCCATGGAAAATTTGTGGGCCTTATACCAAAAAATTATACACAAATAAATATTGTTCCCAGAAATTACAGCCACTTAATGGAGCTCATAGTCAGAGGGTACAACAAAGTCATTCTTTTAAATTAAAATGTATTTCAAAATTTAGCAGATTCCATGCCACGAAGACTAACAGACATCTGACAGGACGTTTTCTTGTTTTTTTTTTAATTTACATAATGGTTTTTTAATAATTTCTTTTTGATTTTGTACATTTTTAGTTTTTAGTTGTCTGCAAAGATTTGAGTAATTTACCGATCCTGCAGAGGTGCGCTGACTATGATTAAGTTATTACTTTCCTTTCGCCAAACATTTCCTTCTTCTTGATACTTTCTTCTTATTCGTACAATTGTGGTCTTGTTTCGTCCATAATGAGCTTTAAGAATAAGTTTTTATAATAAAATGTTGAATAATTTTTAAAAAATTGTTTTATTCATTAGTTTATTTATAGTCTTTCGGTAAGTGGTCTTCTTGTATTTGTGTTTACAATGTCAAAAGATCCAACCTGTCATTCGAAAACGTCAGTTACAATAAGCAACGCAATTAGAGAAACTTAAATTCAAGACACCTGCAGCTAACTTCTGCTCTACGCATTTTATGTGGCCGGAAGTGTACCGATAAGTCCCTAATATTTTATTTTTGCCGGAACTTTAAATGCATACCAAACTTATAGCGGTTTCCATTGGTAAAACTGGTGCGCCATCAGTGCGAAACTGACTCGGTGCTGCTGTTCCATTGAGGTGCACTTTTTCAGTTTTCATATTCCATTGGAAAAGTAATAATTTCGGTTTTGCACAAAGTGCAACTTTTTCCACACCGGCTCTGAGGGCTCGTGGCGCATCGAAAACTTTTTCCCGCCTTTACATTTCAAGTCGAAACACACTTATCAACTTCAAAAAGAGTTTTTAAATGGTCCTAAACTACTTTTATATACACTGAGTTAAGTGTTTGAATGAAATGAGTTCTGTTTTGAGTGCTGTTTTTTTTATGTTCCACTCAATCTGCACTCAGACTGCACTAACGCAACAACGAGTGGCGCACAGAAGTTATTTAAAATTGAAAACATTTGGCATAAAATACACACCAACTAACAAACATAAAAAGAAACGTAAAATAAAAGTACACATTTTATGAAATGCAAAAATTGGGTAACCTAAAAGCATGAGAAAAAAGTTTTCTTAAGACATAGGATATAGGTAATAATTTATAAAATTTTGAAAGAAAAAGTCCGAGCGAAAAAAGCAAAAGTACGCACTATATATCACTTATATCAACCAACCAACTTTAAACTAAATAAAACTAACAAAACATAACCAACACAAACATACCGTCGAAGTAATAGAGGAAAACGCAGCAAACCGCCAAAACCTTATTTTAACTTGTTCTCTAAAGTACACACACCACGTATGTTATTAAATTAAATAAACTCACAGCCCAAAGGAAATAATAATTAATAAACACACGCTGAACAAATATTTCCTTGAGATTGCAGTAAGGACACTGGATATGGAATCATCCCTTTGAGATGATATATTTTAATGGTTTTTAATGTGCTTTCCATAATGTTTATCTGTTAGGTGTAAACTCAAAAAATTATGACCAAAACCATAAATAGAGAGGGTATTTTCTGTTTATGCCTAAACCCATAATAGACTTAAGAGTAATAATACCACTAGAGTTTTAGATTTCCCGATAATGTTCTCTATTGCGTGTTATCTGTAATTTTAAGACTCTGTGGGAGTGGTTACTTTTAAAGCTCAAATAATTAAAGGATTATTTCACGAACGAAAACATATAAAGGCGATATAATATGCACTGTTGCAATAGTGCAAATTATTGCTGTAGTTCTGTTCCTATTTTTTCAAATCTGGGAACCGCGTAGATTTTATTGGTCAATATTTTTGCCGTGGAAACCGCTCGAGCGCTTGCCCGAGGCAAAATATCTATGAATGATTTTCTGATTATTTCACCACCCCGAAACGAATTTTAAAGATTATTTACCAAATTGAAAATCGAACATCACCATCAACATCAAACGACACATCGACAATAAAAACCTGTTGGTACAGACATGTGATTTTGACAAGAGAGATTTTCAGTTTTGAGAAAGTAGATTTTCACCTGAGCGGGAAATTTTCGCTGAGTAATCAGGTGAAAATCGACCTGCTTTTATAATGTATGAGGTAAATAATCAGTGTAATTATGTGGGACTTTTCACACATTAGTGGAGTAATCGATTAAAATATTGACTGATTTTTTTTGGCTTAAGGTCGTAGTTACAATCCGGGGAATTGTTTTTAGCAACACTGTACGGAATATCAATTTAACTATGTCGACCTGATTTTTTTGCAAAATTTTACATCATTGAATATGTTTTCCACTGCAACGCGTCCAATTTATTTATGTTTATCCACAGTGGGACACCAGAGATTTTTTAGCACCGGGTTAAAAATTTGGGGTTAGGTTACTTATTTTGACTTTTCGCGTTATGCGCCGCTAAAAAAGATAAAAGAAAACCAATTATTGCAAAATTACCTGCTAAAAAAACGCTGCCCAACTACGTATTAAAGTAACTGGGTGTAATGTTTAAGGTTGCATTTACAGGTGCATTTAAAAACGAATTGGAAACACTCCCGCTAGCTGATACCGACAACAGGTTAACTTAAAAGTATGCAAATTTAAAAATCGGCTGCTGGCGCTAGACGAAATAATCTAGTTTAAACAGGAGCGTCAACGACTAGCAAGAGTCTTTCCAACCTCTAAATGGAGCTTTACTGACCTGTTTTGTTAGTACTTAAGTATCCGTGTGTTTTTGAAACTGAGGTTCTAAAATCTATCCTAGTACACTTCCACATAACTATGCCGCAATAATATAAATTTAAAAAAAATGGTTAAATCAAAATAAAAACAAAATTATGTAGGGTTATGAGCGCCGAATGTTTCTATGCGAATTCCTAGTAATCCCAGTGAGCTATTAAAGTTTTCTTGGTTCTTTGATAGACTCGGGTTAATGCCCGCACAGCGCTAGGCCTTTGTCGGCGGGCGACCGCACACGCGGAGTGGTTATATATTTGTTTTAGAACAATGTTTTTGAAAATACATTTTTGAAAGATAAACATAACCTCGAATGGTTTTCTGCCAGAACACGTAAAAATACTCTTCTGTCCCACTGCGGCTCGATTTAAAGTTTGTTGACAAAACACCTGCAGTTTCCATGGAATTGTATAAATTCTGCAATCTATCGGCCAACACTTGAACTGCGTGTGTCTCGGTTTTCTTTTCCGGAGTGCACAGGCTTTTTTTCTAAAACAAGGAAATATAAAAAGGAAACATGTAATCCAGAGCATTTAAAAATGATCACCTCTGCAAAATTTCAGCTAATTCTGATGTTTAATTTTCCCTGTGCACTCTGGCAAAAAATTAAAGAACAAGGCGTTGCCAGGTGTACTTTTTTTTACTTAAAATCTGGGGAGAAACTATATCCTTAAGATTTTTGGTTTTATTCTTTAAAGCCTTTTTTTGTTATTTTTGGATAAATATCACACAATAAGCCTTCCACACCTTTGCGGGGAGCAATAATAAATTAAAAACTGTAATTTTTACGTTGAATACAACATAATTTTTCAAAATTTTGTATAAATGATAGACTTTATTTGGGGTGATTCTTATGTTTCAGAACTTGCTAAAAAACTGAAAAAGTAAGAAGAGCCCACCCTAATTGAAATAATAGTCTCAATAAAATATTTGTTATCTTTTGTTATATCTATTCGTTCCTTTGTCCAAAAATTCAATGATTAGAAACTTCCAAAATTTGGAACAAAAAAAAAATGTTAGTTAATTGAAGTTAAAAGAGAATATGCTTTCCATGCACCCAGTTTTATGGAAACTTAAATCCGAAAGTAATAAACAACTTTTTAAAAGATATTGTATATACGGGGCTCCTGGTAAATTTTGTGAGGCCTAAAAATCATAATTAAATATGTAAATAAAGTTTATAAGACAGTGGGGTACCAAAACAGGGTTGGAAATCGGATATTGGGGTCAAAACTTCCCTCACGGGACTGGCTGACACAAGGGTAGAGAAGTAATAGTAGTAGTAGTAGTAGTAGTAGTAGTAGTAGTAGTAGTAGTAGTAGTAGTAGTAGTAGTAGTAGTAGTAGTGGTAGTAGAGAAGACACGGCGCGAAGCCTGGCAAGTAGGCCTCCCTGGACCCTTTCTGCCTTACCCCGAGCCTGCCCCTAATCCGCCGCCTGCACCACTGGTCTGGCAGTCTGATCTTCTGGTTTTACTGTTCTTTTTTCAAAGTCTAGTATTTTATCCCATTTTAGCGTGTGCAGGTCCTCCTCATCCAGGGTCGGGGAACCGAATACCTGGTATCTCGTCCTCTGGTATACCTCGCAGTTCGCCCGCCCGCAGGCCCGGCAGGTCGATTCATTTTCCACCGCGATCCAGGTCATGTGCTTCCTTGTGTGACCTTTTAGGATTCCTATCAGCAAACCAGCGTCCCTTCGTGATCTCCCAGAAGCCATTTTGTCTGGCTACATCCGGGCCCTTCACGAAGTCCCTGGTCTCTCTGCATCCTCTTCCTCCTCTCATAGTCGCCATGGCATCGTTGGCCCATTTGTTGAGTCGACTTTGCAATTGCTTCTTGGTTGTCCCTAGGCGGACCTACATACTGGGTGCTTGCCCCGATCCTGGTGAGCTCGTTGGCCTTCTCGTTCCCCGGCACCCCCATATGTCCCGGTACCCACATAAGTGTCAAGTGTTTGCCCTCTCCCAAGGATTCTAGTGCATCCGCACAGTCCTCCACCAGGGTTTTGTTGATCTTGGGCGCCCATATATAAACATGCTCCTCCGTACCGTTCTTTATTTCCTCCATGATTGCAGCCATTATTATGGCATACACCTTTGCCTGCAAGACCTTGGCTTGCTCTCCGAGCGGATAGCTTTTTCGAACCTCCTGGTCTTCTAAGTAAACCCTCTTCGACAGTTTGGACCCGTCGGTGTAGCAAATCACAGCATTCTCCTTGAACTGTTCGCGGATGTTTTCACTCTGCCATAGTTCCCTGTCTGGGATGACTACTTTGTACCTCTTGTTAAATCTCCAGGGTTTTTTGGTCTTTGTGTTTTGATCGCTGCCATTGGAATTTCTCTCTCGGCGATTCGGGCAATCCTAAGATACCCCGCAGCTTCCCCTGTTCTTCTCCATTGACCTGTATCCCTCAGCCGGAGGTGGGTCGCCATCGCTTCTTTTCTGATCCAGATCAGAAGCGGCGGCAGTTCCAGAATAGTTTCGAGTGCCTGTATAGGTGCCGTCCTCATAGCGCCGGTTATCTCTTTGCATATGGTTCCCTGAAGGCTCCTAAGCTTGAGGGTAGTAGTGACCTTCTCCACTGCTGGCCAACAGACTATGGATCCGTACTCAATCCTTGGTGCAGCCAACCACTCGACGCAGTTGCCACATCGTTGCCTGCACCTTATTGGTCAATTTCGCAACGTGTGGTGTTCAGGTGAGCCTCTTGTCTAGGGTGACCCCTAGGTACTTCAGTTCTGAAACCAAAGTCAGGGGTCTCCCGTACATCTTGGGTGCTCTGAATCCCTCTATTTTCCTCTTTCTTATGAACATGATCATTTCTGTCTTTCCTGGATGGGTAGAGAAGAGTGATATAATCCATCCCCAGCCTTTGCTATTATTGCTCCTCCAAAAATTCTAAAATATTCGTAAACCGTTACTTTATTTTTAGTAAAAGTTGCAACAATATGTATATTCATTTTTTAACTTATTCTCCTGTTTTCCTTCCCCTACTTCTCCTCTGAGCCAGTCTCTCGGTACACCACTGTATTTTTTATGTCGCTGATACCGTTCTCAAACCTATTTAATGGAATCCAACAATCAAGTGACCTTAAGATTTCAAGCTCTCTATTAAATAAACAATATGAAGTTGTTAATTAACTCCATATGCAGTTTAGAGTGTGCGGAGCTTAACTAAGCCAAAGCCCCGCTTATTCTTGTACACGTAAATATATGTTTGTCTGGAATAGAATGGGTATCTGCTTAAATTCATAATGGGGTTAGTTTGCTTGAAGTTGACGATAATTATTTAAGAAGTTGTTCAGTTGGCTCAAAACCAAGATCACTGGAACCACCTATCTGGAAGTGTTTCCTCGGTCACTCTTTTTTAGCACTTACTTTTTCTTAATAGTTTATTACTTTATTAACAACAAAAAAATAAAATTAATGAAAATAACCAAACTGTAATGCCAGGCTAATCTTCTGGCTCTTGAAACATTTATTTTTAATTCTCGGGCCCTTTTTTTGCTTCGTCACCCCAAAGGTCATGTGTTTGTATAAAGAACGGTACAAAGGTGTAGCGGCCAGCCAGCTCATCATACTTCTTTGGTTTCTATTCACTTACTGTTGAAATTAATGTAAAAAGCGCCTGACGAGATTAGAAAATAAAACGCAAAGTGTTCCGTTGAAAATTCTGTCAGTAACTGATTTATTACAAAGTAACATTTCTTTACATTAAAACATAAGTGCCCTCATAATAGTCACCTTATTAAATTACTTCAAAACAACACTGACACAGTGTGCACGAGGTGTGCAGTAATAAAAGGGCGCTAATAGTTCTAAACGAAAATATTATTTTCAAGTTTGGAAATCAAAGTGTATGATTGCTTAATAATGTATGGGGAGCATGTCGTTTAATCATTTCTCTTTTCGCTTTGGTTCTTTGTGTGTTCCTTGTGGGATGCTCATCCAAGTTGAAATTTCGTTATTTCCACCCAAGATCTTTTGGTTTCTTTTCGGCTGAAGTAACTAATATAGAGGTTTTTTAACTTCTTTTTTTGTTTTAAAAAGGAATATCCTACAATCTTCATTTTTTTTTAGCCACTAACGACATTTTTCGATATTATCGCAAAGAAAAATGCCGTCGATATTGCATCGATATACGGACGAAGTTTTTTAGTAAGCACGTCGTACACGTGCCAATCTTGTAATCTAACTCTAAAGTAATTGAACATTTTTTTTCACTAAAAATACCAAAAAAAAATCAATGAAGAAATCCGACATGGCCATAAGTTGATGAAATCATTCGAAAAGTAAGTAGGGGTAATTATACTCTTCTCTGCATTTGGTTTGGAGTGTGGCAAGAAATCAATCATTTAGAACAGCTTTAAAGAGAGTAAGAATTAATCACTAAGATAATATACAATCTGCCATACCAAAGGAAACCCAAAAAAGCAGAAAAATAAAAAACTGTAATTTGCTTTACTATTTTTAGTAGAACCCCGGTAGCTTTTTTGTAAAATGTGATTTTTGGTCAGAAAATGTAGTAATATTTTAGTTTTTTTTATTAATTCTGAGGGGGGACAACCACCCTAATTAACCTCCTAGATCCGCACCTGCTTCATTTCGTTATAGCCTTTGTAACAGCCTCGAGACAAGTCTTGTTGTGTGTGGCGACTTTAAGCCCGACTTTCAAACGTCACAGTCGATTCGGGGAACCCAGATACTTTTTAAACTCATTTGAACGACTACGGCATTCGGTTAAAATCTTATTAAAGAAATTCACATTTTTTTTATTTTTTTGTTTTCTGTTTCTTGGACCAAAATGATCTAAAATGAAAAGTGCTAATTTCAGGTATTTCGAAGAAAACAGTTACGATTTACATTGTACAGATACCAAATTGGAGAGTTGAATTATTGTTAAGTCACGTCGGTAACGCGCATCGATTTTATGTGCTTTTTGTTAATGTCGCTCTTACACAGAAAAAAGGTATAATTGAGCCAGATAAATATTTTTGAAAATACTTTTTTTGGGTTTTTCCCCACTAAAATAAGGAAAATTTTACAAAAATATTAATTAACGCAGTGGGTTTTAACATATTTTTGAAAAACTTTCCTTAACTTAGTGGCAAAAAACTCAAAAAAAGTACTTTCAACATTATGAATCCGCTACAAGTGGTCCAAACAAGTACTTATTGGAATCAAATAATATTTATTCTGTCACGCAAGATTTATTTGAAATATTAAACAAAATTTTTGCCTAAATAAATATTTTTTTTGTTTCAAGTAAATATTTGTTTGGAGCATGGGAAATAAATATTTATTTGCCTCAATTTAATCTTTTTTCTCTGTACTCGATTTATCGGTCCTTTTTTGTACGCATTTAAGAATATTCATCAGACTTTCGCTGTCTTACCCTGTATAAGGATACCCTGTACCCTAGAGCAGTAGAGCATGCTCTTCTTGCTGTTTCGACATAATTATTTTTATATTTACCATTTAGATGTTCATAATGCGTATCTACCCTATACTTATATGTGGCACGCTTAATAAAAATGTAAATCGAAATCGTATTTTCAAGGGTGAGGGGCGCCTAAATTTTAGAGGGGATCTTGGCCCCCCTATCCCTCTCCTAGCGTCCGGGGTGGAAATACAGTGTTCCCAACTTTTAACTCCGACGTAAAAGTTTGTTTGCATAAAAGACACCACAACGCTAAAACTTATAGGTATTCAGCAATTTAGAACGATCCAAACTATAAATCATACAGTAATCAGCATCACGCTACCTTAATAATAAAAAAATCAGTTTTATTACCTATAGTTGCTTAAATAAACACTTTTTAAATCGTGCGTGCCTAAAACGTGAACCTTTAAAAAAACAACTTCCTAAAAGCACCTTTTAATCAAAGTTTTTTGGACATTTTATTCTTGTCAAACATAATGCATTTGTCCTTAAACCTCTGTGTAAAAATTTTGATCCACCAACGTGAAGTCTAGCAACCGCACTAGTGCGCCACGCTGACTGTTTTCGATTAGCAATTACAGGACGTTTTTCAGACATGGGAAGGATCAACGCGTCCTTGGTTCCTTAGGTCAAAACAGTATTCATAGACGCGCAAGGTCGTCTTGAGACAGCTTTTTAGGGCCTCCCTCTGCAAAGAATTACAAAATTGAAGGACGCTCTGAAAACCGCCTTCGGCAAGGAATCCTCAAGGGTCTCTTTAAGGGAGAACGATGAATTCTGCCCTTAAAAAATTACGAATTTCAACTATTTTAGGTTAAGGCGAATTTTCTTCACGGATTTTTTCCTAAAATTATTGCCCATGTATGGATGCAGTTATTTTTTTCCTTTATTTTTTTATACACCTAAAATGTCAACTTCATTACTGTTCCTATACACTTCTGTTTGCCAGGTGGTTTTGGTATGCAAGTACTTAATAGAAGTTTACATAACAAGCATGTTATGATGGTCATTAAACGCGAGGATGAAGTTTGAATTTAGCTGAGCGTGTAATGACCATAACATGCGAGTTAGAGTACTATACTTTACCTACGACCAATGAAAATGTCATCATAAATATCAGAAATTATGAAAAATATTAATCGCGAACACTCTTAAGTCAACAACCTTCATAACCTAAAGTTTCAATGATGTACTATCTAAAATGTCAAAACAAATAAGGTTACTAAGGGACTTTTTATATATCTTTTTAAAAACGAGGTTTATATGGTTAGATACTAAAAAAATATATATATTTACGTTTAATAAATATTTAGTGTCTTAAAAATATAGAAAAATAATTCAGATTTTTGCGTCAATTAGTGCGTTATAAAATAAAGTTTTATCGCTTGTCACGCCATCTTGGGGTTTACGTCTAAGCTTCATTATTATCCTAGGAGCGTAAATGGTCCATTACAGTCGTGTTAGGACGCTCGTTAAATTAGTATTATGGGTTGGTCGTAAGTAAAAAAATATACACTCCAAATTGCAAGGGCCAGATTTTTGACACTGACAATGACAGTTCTATTTAGCTTCTGTGTTTAATTGTCAGCCGCCATATTGAAATTGGTCTGGAGAATTTAAAATGAGGTGTACGTTTAGCAAACTTTTGAAATGCTGTAAAAAAGCTTTAAATTTGAGTCATGGAAGATTACAAACGAAACTACAATCTTATGGACAAAGCTGGATCTTAATTTAAATAGATTTTATCTAATAGTATTATCGTACATATTGAATTATTATTGTATTAGACAGATAAACGTCATACAAATTTGAATAAGATATTATGCTAACTAGTAATTGTTAATACTATTTTTAACCCAGTGTAAAACTAACCTTGAGATAATTTTAGACATAAAGCGAGAGCTTGTGAAAAACGAAGATAAGAATGTAAAAACCGTTTTGCTCTATCCTTAACCGTTTTGATGTTACAGGCTGTTAAAGTTAATTTTCACCTGTCAATATTTTAAAAACAGTTGAACATAGGTATAGGCCATTATGCATAAAATGTACCTAAAATATTCTGTAGAATACAAAAATGCAAAAATATACAGGGTGTTCAATTTAAAATAAAATATTGTTGCCAAGTTTTCCTGCAAATGGCAACACTGCAAATATGAAAATATTTCATAAAGATAGCTTATATGAACTTATATACTTTTATAAATACTTTCCAAAATATTCTAATAGGTTACTCACCTTGGGACACCCGGTATATGGCAATACTTGAATGATTTGAAAAATTATTTCTATATAAGAGTTGATCTACGGATTAAGAGATATCTTGCTTGTCTTGTGGTAATCCGATTTGAACTTACAAAATTACCGTTTTTTTTTTGGTACTAAAAAGGCAGTTTCCAAAATAAATACTGTACTGGTAAAATTTTTTATGTTAAAATGATACCACACACAGCATACCTGCACTCGATTTGGTAGGACCACATAAGCTACTTTAAAATAGCTAAATTCTCTTTTTGTGGTAAACAAACCCCCTACAAGTATTTAAAAATTTAATTAGGCTGTCACTTTTTATACTTTAAAATAATATACTGTTGGAAAAATACCTGCGTATTTTAACCAACTAAAGCTGAAAACAACTTAGATATGATCAAAGTTCTGCCTCTTTAAGAGTTTTCTTCTCTTGCTGCTGCTAAATATTTTTAAAATGGAAAAGCGGACACTCCTTTCTGTAACCGTCAGTGCCATTTACCCATTCCTAAACTTCTCCCTATAGAAGTCTAGGCATTTCTAAGATGCTGGTTATTTTGTGCTTGCAAAATATTATTTTTGCTTCGATGCAACTATGTGAGAAACTTTGCGCTATGCTTGAGGGTACATATTAGACAGTTTCAGTTGATCGTAGGACGTACGCGTAAACGTGGAATCTAGCACAATATACTGTCTTCCTTTTATCTGTAAAAACAAAGACTTCTGCTCGAATACACATATCAGAATCCCATGTCTGCGTCCTAGCATGTATAACGTTCAGACTAGATGAAAGCTTAGTTTCTAGAACGTCTACTTTATACGGAAAAAAACGACTTGCAAGCGAATCAGAGAGAGAAAAAGACCTACCCTGTTTCAGTGACCTTTAGTACAATTTGACGGCAAAAATGTCAAAAATGGTGGCTGCTGTAGACCAAAAACGGACCAAATAGGAAGAAGTTAACGACCTATATCTCGGAGTCGCTCGGAAGTGTTACTCCGGGGTGAGTTTGCGATGACACCCCGTGTGCACCGAGGATCACTTTTCCGTTCATTTTGACGCTCGGGGCGAGCCATTTTCTGTTCGAGAGAACAAAGAGCTCGCGCTCGGAGCACGTGGATGGAGAACGAAGGGAAAAATTACTTAACCTTAAAAAAATTTGTTTTTTTTAAGCAACTCAAATTTTTGTTAATTTTGTAGTTTTTGCAAAGTGCGTGGTCGGATCTGGTAAAACTGCGAATATAATCGGCCTTATTACTTGTGAAATATAAGATTTTTTCTGTTTTCTAAAGTTTCTAACCCCGGATTTGTAGACGGTTAACTGTTCTACGGTGATGAATCTCTGTCCTTCCCTCTTTTGCTAAGGAAAAAAGGGACAGATATGTAGCAACGTCGAACAGTAACAGTACTGTCGAGTTTATAAACTGCATTCACTTCATCGTACAAAGTTTGTTACCATGGATTTGCTGGGAGAAGAGGAGCAAGGCCAGTGGGGCATTTGCTTGAAAGTGGGCCCACTTGGAGATATCAAAAATCACAGAACATGCCCATGATGACTTCATTCTAAAATGAAATTAAAAGCATACCCCGAATTTTTTTTCAACAGCCTCATTTTCTTCTTCTTCCTCACTGCTGCCAAAAAACATATCCACAACAAAATGCAAAACAAGTTTGCTAACATTCATTTCCGCTTAAATGCTTCTGCAGTTCCAAGTTTTCAAAAAAAAAATAAAACACAAAACTATTGTAGGTTATCATTCTCGAATCTATAGCATTCAACAAATCTCTGTACGCCCTGCTCGTGACGTCATTAGTTCCCGCCCGCTCTACCGAGAGTCATCGCGATTCAATGCCATAGGTGTCGATCGGTCTATGTCGATCGGTATTTTTCAAAGATCTTTGATGAAACATTCTACAGTATAATATTTCATCAAAGGTCTTTTAAAAAAGATCTTTGACAAATAAATTTTATAGTGTAATACCGGCCCAAGAAGGTAAAATTTTCTTAATAAAAAAAGTCGGGCATATTTTAATGCAGTAATCTTAGAACTTAGAACAGTCAAAATATACTATTATAATTAGTCCTTTTACTAAATTGTGTTTGTTATCAAAACTTCGCAAAAGAAAATAAGCACATTTTGATGTCTGAACTTTTACTGTTTTCTTTTTATGTCGCGTAAATTGTACACTTACACCCGGTTCCCACCTACGACTTTCTCGTGAGTGCTCATTCACGCGTCACATGATTTTAATATGAAATGTTATGACAGTCATGTGAGCGAGCACGCCCGAAAAAATCGTAGGTGGCAACCGGGTGTTACATATTTTTTACCAAGGCATGGTTGTGCACTTTGCTTTAAAGTGGGTTTGTTTTGCCTTTACCCTATGGATGTCACTTTATCATTTTCCGTGGCCTCAAGTGGATTTTTTTACGACTCAGAGGTGTCGTGTTGATATTAAGATGGATGACTGTTTCGGGCAGACACATACCTCGTGGGACCGCGGTTTACAAGGGTTTTAGTTTAAGTTAAACTGGTGTTTTTTAGTAAAACAAAGTAGAATGGAGAATAAAATAGTGTGCCTTTTATTTTAATTTATTAGAATTTATAACTTAGGAGAGGCAAAAAGAAGAGAAAAGGGGGCTAAAGGCAATAAATAGTATTTTTACAACCCTCGAATAAAATGGTATTTTTTAACAAGCGTTGGCTAAAATAACGAGAAAAACCACAGTTAGCCCCAAGTTGAAATCACTATTTGTTTAACTTTATCAAATAAAAAACAGGAAAACAAAAAATTTTTGTTGTTTCTGTGGAAATACTTGGATAAAACTTGAGGAAATGGCCTAATTTTTTGGTAAGAGTAATTAGATTTGATTTTCTAATATTATCATTTTGTGTAACAAAAAAGCCATGGTTTGGTTATTTGACGACAGTTACTAAAAACACATATAAACTATAATTTGGAAAACATTTTCTATTTGTAAAACAAATGAACATTTATTTTTTTCCATTAAAAATATTCTTCGCAGAACGAAGTTTTTTCTAATTATTTTTTTTAGTGTGGGCACACTTTTCTCGTTTTAATGTAATTTAATCTTTAATTAAATCGATCAAAGTACTCTCAAAAAAGTTGGGTGAGGTATCCAGAGTGATGATTATTCATACTAAGAGAAAAAGGAAAAGTCCTATTAATTATTCGCAAATTTTATTTGAAATCGCCGACCGACTAACACGTCATTATTAAATATAGTGTAGGTTTTGTTTTTGACCCGTAAATATATTAATTTTAATTGTTGCTGTGCTATATTGTCTTTTTTTTGTGTTAGTCGAAATTGGTCGGAGATTTCAAATAAAATTTGTGAAGAATTATTAGGGTGTTTTCTTTTCCTCTTAACTCCTGAAAAAGTTTATATTTTATAATGTCAAGGTCTACTACACTGAAAAAATATATTCTGTATTTAAAAATAACCCTATATTAAAAAAATATAGTTGATAAAAGAATATTATTTTTCTATGTATGTACATTTTTTAATACTTCAAACAACTATTTGCTTAAGTTAAAAGCTCAGTGATGCTACGCCCCATCTCCCCCTCAACGAAACTTAATTCGGATATTGTAAAAATTATGTACTATTTATATACTAATTTAGTCCCCTTTTAAAAATTTTGTACTTAATGAATAACGAAGTTATTCGCACATAAAAAGGGGAGGTGCTTGGCGCTAGGCTGCACCCCCCCCCATGCTTAGTAGATAGATTTAATGAAAGTTTATATTTCAAAGTTTTTTACTAATTATGTACTCTTAAAGAAGGGTACTTTTAGTTTACAAAAACCATCGGTTTAATATTAAGGTACACCCCCATTTGCTTAAAAAATAGATTTAAAAAAAGCAATTATGTACTAATTTCGTCCCCTTCTAAAAAGTTGCGTACTCTCAAGATAACTTAATTTTTTCTTGTTTATATGGGGTGTGTAGCTTGATATCACGGCACACCCTCTCTGCCGAGGAAAGCGATTTTAGGAAAGTAATTATACCATAATTTGTTAATAATTATGTGCTAATGTGTACTCTTTTTTTTCTACTCTCAAGATAACCTCATTTTTTTTTGTTTTTTATAGAGTGTGCCTGGATATCAAGCTACACATCCCATAAAAAAATGAAGTTATCTCGAGAATAGGCAATTTTCTAGAAGGGGACGAAATTAGTAAACAGTTGTTAGAAAACTATGGTATAATTACTTTTTTAAAATGTCTTTCCTAGGAAGAGGGGGCTGTGCCTTGATACCAAGCTACCACCGACGTAACTAGGGGGGTCTGGAGGCGCTGCCCCCCCAGGTCCTTCCGCCTCCCCCCCCCCGAAAACTATAGCCTAGTAGTTGTCAGGCATATGACGGGGCTAGAGTAATGTCTGAGAAACATAGAAAGTTTTAATAAGAGAAGCGAACATATCCTTCGGCAATATACATTTATTGTTTGTCACATAAACTAAAAGTTGTTGACGCATGTACAAAAGTTGCACCAGCAGCTTCCTTCTTTAATACATTAGCAACCAGGAAATCATGAAAAATTTAAAAAGGTTGCAGATACCTTGGTTATTAAATTTTAAGTATCTAACCTTTCTAGTACTCGCTGAGCATGTCGATTTGAAAATTATAAAGCAGTTTTATTAAACTTTGGGGCGATCAAAATGGCACTAGAAAGTGAAGTAACTGATATACTAGGATACACATGCCGTTGAAGCTGATAAGACTATTAGCATGTATTCAAAAAGCCGAGTTTTGCATTTGCCTGCACATTCTATTCACCTTCTTATTACGTATCAACGTTTTGAGTCAGTAATTTCAGGGTAAATATGCTACTCTCGGCAATGTAAATTTAGTAATAGATGGCACCCACTTCTAGTTTCGAACGAAGCTTCTCTACGATGCGTGGAATAAAAAACTCAACCTGAACCACAGTGTATCAATTATTAACATCGAGAATTATTTAATTAAAGAAGAGATTACAGCACACCACGTTTTGGAAATATTTTCACAAAAGACAAGGATGCAATTGCAGTTAATTTAAGTTGATTCATATTAAACTGCTGAGTTGAGTTAAATAGAGTTGCGGTCCAAAATTGTTTATACAACGAGTTAAGGTAATAATGCGTAATATTAAACAGTTTTTGACAAAAACATATTTGTCTTTTATTCCTCATTATCAATCATTGTCAGCTAGGCCCTCCCTTAGGCCCCCCCCAGGTCAGAGAGTTAGTTACGCCGGTGCCAGCTACACATCCCATAAAAACAAAAAAAAAAATAAGTAAATTTAACAAAATAGCTACTAGCGACTCTGAGTTCCGCAAAATTCCGAACTATGGCTACGGGGAAGTTGCGTGGCAAGTACGATGCTGCAGTCGTTGTTACACTAAGGCATGGATAAAATATTAGAAAACCGGAGTTAGTGGCTTTAAGTATATCGGTTTTATTTCATTTCGTAAAAAATAGTGATAGTATTTTTTTCTTATTACGAACAAAGATTCCACTAGACATATTAGAGGACCAGTTTATCTCAAAGTTGAATCTAAGAAGCTCGATAATTTGTGTCGCCCAGTTATATCGCGCTTCAGAATTTTTAAGTTCCAACTGTTTTTTCAAACACTTTTTCGGTAGTATGGAATCGTATATATTACCCTTCCAGTTTCAGTTCTCACCATGCTGTCAGGACTAATAAGTGGAAGATGAAAAAGCCTTTTAAAGAAGGTGGCTTGAACTCTTTCAATGATGCTAGTATACCTTTGTCCCAAAACAGGAAAACAGTTTAATAAAATACTTAGTATAAGAGATTCGAACAGCTTTGGTTTAGTAATCCAGCTATCGCACTTTGGTTTGGCAAGTATTGAAAAGACTGAGCCAGATGCTTGGTTTGCTTTTTCACGAGTTATTTCTGCCATCTCTTTAAAAAGTCTTGAACAACCCCAAGTTAAACGTATTTTTTCACCTGCTTAATACGGTCGCCTTTATAAAAGAAACCAGTTTCTATCTTATGAAAACCACTTTAAGAGAAGGGTAAAATTTTGGTTTTTGAAATATTAACCATTAAGTAGTTCTGATCTGAATACTCCTCCAGGACTTTGATCTTGCGTCCAAGGTCAATCTCAGAATCACAGAGGAATACCAAGTCATCACAGTATTCCAAAAGAATAATTTCAGAGTGGTTATTAATATTTATACCTCTTATTTCGTACGTAATGAAAAACTGTTCAATATCAGCTAGAAATATATCAAATAGCAGTGGGTTTATTGTTTCGCCCTGCAATTCACCCATAGATAAATCGATCTTGCATCCAAGGTCAATTTCAGGATCACAGAGGAATACTAAGTCATCACAGTAGTCCAAAAGAATAATTTCAGAGTGGTTATCAATATTTATACCTCTTATTTCGTATGTAATGAAAAACTGTTTAATATCAGCTAGAAATATATCAAATAGCAGTGGGTTTAGTGTTTCGCCCTGCAATCCACTCATAGATAAATCGATCTTTTGTGAGAGACCTTCGAGACATTTAATTGACATGGTAGCTGTTTGATAGAAATTTCGAAAAATACTAATAAGTTCCCCACCTGCCACTGATACAAAAAAGGTTGACACTCAAACAGACATAGAGTTAAACTTAAAACATCCCCCTTTTTAGTAGAGGCATAAAAAATACGTCCTTTCTCGAAAAGTGCAAAGCTAATTAAATTCCTTCGTCACATTGTAACCAATAATCAACTTGTTCAGAGCACATCTAAAAAGTTAAGCCACACAATGAAATTCTCTCTGGTATCAGCTTGGATAACACGGTATATATATATATATATATATATATATATATATATATTCAATATTCCTTATGCTTCAATTTTAGATTTGTAATGCTTTTCTCGTATAAAAATAATTCCATGTAAAATTATCAATAATTTTTAGGGCAAGCGAATATACTGGAGTTTTGAGGCAAAATACATTATTAATTAGATGACGGTATCGAAGTCAATGCCTCACAATAGTTATTATAGAGATTATCTTAGTGTTTAATTTTGAAAAGGCATGCTTCTAAGTCTTCCTTGTCTTACAAAAATAATCATTATTACCAATTTGATGTAATTACAAACAGAAAATTATTAAAATTTACAGAGATTTTTGCATGTATTTGGTTTTTTATATAAAATTTCCAAAAAATACGTTCACTAAAAAATTAACTCAAATTTTACACCGAGAAATTTTTACTTCAAGGTATTATAATTAACTTTTTAAGCCTTTGAAAAAGCAGGCTAAAATTCCAAGACTTTAATATTCTTGGGAAAATAATTTTGTCTGACGGAAAATGGAAGATTAATTGCATCCAAGTTAAGATTTTAACTCCTATTGGTTTACGGTGGTTTAGTTTATCTTTAATGTACAAATACTGAAATGTTTCAACGATCAGAGCTTTCAAGGTATTTCTTTCCCAGTTTTCCAAAAACCGTCGGATACCTCTATTTTGTTTGCAAGGGAGATACTTTTTTGTTACTTTAAATAATAATCTGTAGAATTTAATACGGTTAAAAACTTACCCCTTGTTAAATAAGCTTACTATAATTTTTAAATATTGATGTAGGGTTTTCGAAAATTAATTCGTTTATTTTTATAATATCCAGCGCGTTTCGAGATAATAGACACTTAAAGTTATATTTCGGTTCTATCGGCATTCGTATCCTTATCTCTATCGAGTCGACCTATCGAGCAAGTGTACTTTTAAACTATTAGCGAATGCGCGACAGTTCCAGCTTATCAAATGCGTCAAAACATCATTTCGTATGCAGGGACGGTCGTAATTATACGTAATGTTACGACTCCCTTATCGTACCTAATGAGGTTTTCGTGCATTTAATCAGCTGGAGCTGTTATGCATTCGCCATGATTTTAAAAGTGCACCTGCTTGATTGGTCGACTCGATAGAGATAAGGATACGTATGCTGATAAAACTGAAAATTAACTTTAAGCGTCTATTACCATTTAAAATCAACCAAATTTGCCAATTTTACTTATTTAATTTAATTAAGAATCGCTTTTCAAGTTCGAGGAAAATCAGAGGGAAAGTTTTTGCAAGTTGCAAAAGTAAAGTACTTGTTGAAAATATAATAAATATAAACATTGTTTTAAAGATAGGGCAAACGTTTTAGTAAAATTTATTATATTATTTTATTTAAATAGTATATAATTTAAAAGAGACTGTTTTAAAGCAATGCCGAAGTTGTTGTCTTACTGCAATAATTAATATCCTTATACTGTGATAAAGATAACGCCGCACAGCCTGCAAAGGATCTGCAAAAACGTGTCCTTTTAAGACAAAGGCTTAATTTAATTAGGGGTGCTAATAAGAAAAATGTTTAATGTTGAATCTTAAAACAGTGGAGTTCCAAAAAGATTTGTCGATTTATTTTTAAGTTTGAAGATTCAACGCAGATATAAAAGATTTTTGGGAACAGTTTTGCAAAACTAATTGAAGAAAGCGGCATAATATTACATATGATGATTTTAGTGCAGTTTTTATGAAAAAAATAGTTTTCAGCTAACTGCAATATTTAGGATATTATTAAAGGAATATGATAATCCCTAACACTACTACCAAAAAAGCTATAAATTCTTACGTATCATACGAGTTAAAACCGCAGCGGTATGGTATTTTTTCTACTTGCTTGCGAAAAGTACTTACTTTCCGCACTAATTTACGTGCGAAAAGTTGCATTTTCCGCACTGAGTGCGGAAATAAATTTTCCTTCATACTTTTCCGCACTAGGATTTTTAATTACGTTTTACGTCCGTATTTACGTCCACCTGACTCTCTTTACGTCTGTTTGACGGCACATTCAAGTGGTCGTAGAAAAAAAATTGTACCTAACACGTGCGTAAAGTGACTATTCCGCCCTTGATTTCTGGCCAAAGAAATCGCGTGCGGAAAAATGGTACTTTCTGCATTAGTAAGGTAAACTACTATTTCTTCACTGTATTTAACTCAATAGGACTTATTCTGATTCACGTTTCTGACACTCTGTCATTATTATTTATCTTTATTCTGCGCGAACGCAAATTTAAACAATATAACTTTCAACCGTCTTAAGCGATTTACATATAATTTTTATTTTATTATATTTTAATTAAAAAACAGCGAAAGAGACAAGTTGTTAATTTTACAGGAGAGCGATATTATAGCTATAGTGTAACAAGACAAATCTTAAACTTATTTAAAAATTATTGTTACAAATACGACATATTTTCTCTATAATGATCTCCTGTAAAATTAATAACTTTTCGCTTTCGCCCATGTGCTTTTTCAGCGACGACTTATACGACGAAACTAAAATAAAATTTAATTTATAAAAGGTATATTATGAAAGCCGGAAAGATACATTTCATCTACACACAGCCGTAACTAACACCCGTTCCCCACCTGTGCGTTTCCCATACACGGTCACCCTGACTCAAAAAACGTATCGTGTGGTGCGACATAAACTTTTAAATTCAAATCTCGCTTAGACCATTCAGGGGGGGCTACGCATATGAGAAACGCATAGATGGGAACCGGGTTTAACGCGCATGGGACTTTTTGTATCTGAGATGATAACATAAAAGATTCACCACTATGTATTTGTATAAAATCATTGCACAAAATAAACGATTGTTATTGAGGATAGTCTTTCACCACTCAAAATTTATAAAATCTATATCTTTTACTCGAAAAACTAAACCGCCCTCAAAGAAAAAAACTCAAAGTATAAAACAGGACAAATTTTTATTAAGCGCCTATCTCCAAAAAGTTGACTTTTATAGAAAAATTAAAACTAGTTCACAGTTTTTAGGAATTTTTTTAGATGGTTCGTTTTCTTTTTTAACTTTATTTAGGTACGTCCTCAATTCTTTGCAATATAAATTAAATTATTCGTTTTGACCGATAATCTAATCTTATCCCATACTAAAGTTTCTGCCTAACCGAAGCAGAATATATGCTCATACGGACAAAAAAATGCATAGTATGTTTTAATATTTTGTCTTTTAAAGAAATTAAAAATTAAAAGACGTAATACATTTTTATTAAATTTTTAATAAAGCATATTTTTATTTCAAATATTTTTTATTTTTAATTAGTTTATTTTCAAAATAAATACCTGAGATGGCTATTTTTGTGGAAATAATATTTAGATTTTTAAAACCTCAAGACAATTTTTTAACTGCTCTCCTTAAGATACAGTAGATAAAATAAAATACATTAAATTTTAAAATACTACATCCTTAGAAGTAAAATCTATTTAGGTATATTTTTATATTTATTTTTTTTATTTCTATATTAGTTTTTAAAATATTGGATAGGTGTCCTATATAGTAATATAGAATGTATTAGTTTCTAAAATAAATATTTTTAAATTCAAAATATTTTTTTCCGTGCAAAGCATTAGATAAATGAATGAATGAATGAATGTAGAAATACGAGAGGGACAATTCCAATGTACGTAGGCCACCTTGCTGAGCCCGTTGGAGGCCCACTATCCATGGTTTTTGGTTCTGGAAGCCTGCCTCTTTCGCAAAAGAACAGTTTTTTTTCTGGGCTGCAACGTTCTTACGTTGCCTGGGGACAGCAGATAGTTCCCAAGGTGCGACTCTCTTGACCTGGCCAAAGCCGTTGTGACTTGGCATGCCGGAATACCTAGTATCTATCGGCCTCTTCATTCCCCAGTACACCTTCATGACCCAGGGATTTTTCCTTATACAGATTAAATAGGGACTGAATTACGTAAAATCTCACTATTCTACCTAAGTCGGGACAGAACTGACGTAAACTTCCCCTCCAAAATAACTCGCACTAGTTAGTTTTTTCAGACAGATTAATGGAA
Organism: Oxystoma pomonae; assembly: GCA_963921995.1. Taxonomy (NCBI): domain Eukaryota; kingdom Metazoa; phylum Arthropoda; class Insecta; order Coleoptera; family Brentidae; genus Oxystoma; species Oxystoma pomonae. The sequence goes on from OY998165.1 coordinate 95,373,341, forward strand.
AATAATAAAATAGGGCGACGCTGTTTTTATAAATATTCTTGTAAAGAATAATGGCTATACCAGTGGTTCCCGAAGTGTGCGCCGCGAGAAGAAACCAGGGAAGCCGCCAGGCCTTCCTGATAAGGTAAAATTTGAGTTATTTTTGGCAACGCCGGCGCCGCATTTGCTATTAATCGAGCTTCGAGCCCAAGAGAGCGACTTGCGCGTCACTCGACGAGAATTTTTTCGTGAGCGCTCTTTGACAGTATTTAAATCGCCGTAGTTCACTTTGCTATGGTAGTTGACCATAAGAAGAATTGTAAGCGGTTGAACTGTTACGATAAATAGAAGTAGTAGTAGATAGTTTTAGTAGTGATACAAAGTGTTGTGATTTACGAACTTGGGAAACATAAACGTTCCAATATCGGTTTGGTTGCTTTGTTTTTTCGTAAAAGGTTAGTCACAAGATGAAAATATTTTTATTAAATAAGGAAATTAATAGATCGAGACAGAGTGATCAAGCATCGACTAGTGACGGAGGAGTAAAAAGAAGGAAAATATGCTCCCAAGTAAGCTAAAACGACATCTCGAAATCATTCATCCTACGATGGTTGGAAAGTCACGCGAATTTTTCACAAGAAAGTTGCAGAATGTAAAAAACAAAATTCAGTACCTAGCAACGCACTGCTGTCCTCTTTCAAAGTGGCATACAGAGTGGCGAAGTGCAAGAAACCTCACACCATCGAAGAAGAACTTATTTTATCGGCTGCTGTCGACATGGTTAACATTATGATAAGAGAATCGGCGGGAAAACTAATTTCAAAGGTACCTTTATCTAACAACACTATTAGTCGAAGATTCCATTATATAGCTAAGGATCTTAATGATCAATTGATAGAGAAAATGAAAGGCAAGGAATTTGGTCTGCAACTTGATGAGGCTCCTGACATTAATAAAGATGCACACCTTACTTGTTACGTACGCTTCCTGGATGATAATATTATTGTTGAAGACCTTCTTTTCTACAAAAGCGATGAAAGCGGAAAGGCTCAAGACTTGTTTCAAATTCTTGACAAGTTTATAACAGAGAAAAATTTAGATTGGGAGAAGTGTACTGGAGTTTGTACTGATGGCGCTCGATCAATGTCTGGCTGTTATGGTGGATTGCAAGCACTTATTCGCAGTAAAGCACCGTATGCCATGTGGACCCATTGCATCATTCATAGGGAAGCACTTGCATTGAAGTCGTTGGGCTGTGACTTGAATTTGGTTATGGAACGTATCATAGACATAGTTAACTACATAAAAACTAGGCCGCTAAAAACCAGACTATGGACATGGGAGCTGAACACACTGCGCTGCTATATTACTTCAGTGCACGATGGCTTTCACGTGAAAACGTCTTATCCCATACATTCGATCTAAATTAAGAAATCCACATTTTCATGTTTTCCTGGAAGAGGAAGGTCATGCAAAGCTCCAGATACTTTAAGGATTCTGACTTTTTGCTAAAACTGGCATATTTGTGCGATATATTTGACAAACTGAATACCTTAAATCTGTATCTCCAAAGCAATAACATGCATATCTTGAAACTAGAACAGGGAAAATTTCAGAATTTAGGAAAAAACTGCAGTTGTGGATAAGAAAAATTAATGAAGATGGTGGTCAAGATTGTTTTCCAGAATTGCATAAATTCTCAGCCTCTAATGAGCTCGTTATCTCTCAAGAGTTGCTGTCCCTTTGCACCGAACACCTTTCGAAACTCTCGGAATGGTTTGCAAAATACTTTACAAAAGAAAATGTCGAAAAATTTGCATGGATTCAAGATCCTTTCCATACACAATCTCCACCAGAATTCACTTCACTAGAAGAAGAGAGTCTTATTGAACACTCTTGGGACAACAGCCTTAAATCAAAATTCGCTTCTTCTGATTTGGTAGAGTTTTGGATATCCGTCAAAAATGAATATCCGGCTCTAATTTTAAAAGCTTTGAGGATTGTAATCCTTTTTGCAACATCCTATTTATGCGAAGCTGGATTTTCAGCTGTAGCTGCAATAAAGAGCAAATATCGTTCAAAGGTCACCGTGGAGCAAGGAATGAGAGTATCAGTGTCAAGCCTTATTCCCCGCTTTGAAAAAATGTGTGGAGATCACCAAGCTCACCCATCACACTGATTTTTTTTCCTTCAATAATAATGTATTCTTGTGTGTTAGTTTAATAATAAACCTATATGAGCGTAAGATTGGATTTATTTTCATTCATGTGTCTTGTAACTAGTGCCAATATATTTACAGTGGTGTTAAATAAAGTGTTATACAACGCTTGCGCTTTGCTACTGTGGAGTAGGCAAGTTGCAATACATATGCAACACTTTGTTAGACACAACTATATATGCATATTGCGAGTAGGGGCTCCCTGACAAAATACTAAACCTGTAAGTGCGCCGCAAACTGAAAAAGTTTGGCAACCACTGGGCTATACCTATTGTAATTTCACAACGTATAATAATTAAATAGTGTCAAATATAATAAAATTCAACCGAAATCCACCTGCCGAACAAATTTTTCTTATAAACTTCAATATTTTGTTTTCTAAAAACACAGGCGCCTATAAAACACGTAGGTTTTGGATATTTAAAAAAAAAACAATATTTATTCAATTACAATATACGTTTTTTTGTAAAATTGAAAGATCATATCGATAAAGTATTGTTTTCTTTTGTTTTCTCATTTACAAAATTACGGGAAATCAATATAATAAAAAAATATTTCTTACATGAAAAGCTAACTAACGCATTCATCCAAAATTTAGGTCAAAAATAGGTAATTTGTGACTACCGCAGATGTCGAAATAATGTCTAACTATAAAGGCAAACTACTTGGTAGAAAGGAGATACATTAGAGCTTCAAGTTCGTCCTTAAATCTAAGTAAAAAATGGTACATATTTTGTTGCTAATTAGCCAATTTTTGACCTAATTTTAGTCCAACTGTTTAACTGCGTATGAAGGATTCTTGAAAGGTAAAAAAGGTTAACACTTTACCTAATTAGGTTAGGATTTCTTTAGTACTGGTTTACTTAATCGAAAATTCTACGTGGGCATTAACGAATTAAAGTAGGCAGCTTATAATGTTTGGCTGTAATTAGTTCGCATGATTATACCTTTATTAAGGGTAATAATAAGTATATCGCTATATAGCGTTTTCGCAGAATAAATATTAAGTAACAGGACTACAAAAAGAGCTGGTGTAAAGTGAGTAGTTTGACAGATCGCTAGAGCGTAAGCAGAATGAAGAAAAAACAAAGTAACAACCAAAATCACCCTAATCTTTGCAACTATCACCAAATACTTACCATATACACAAGTTAACCGCTGTAAAGTTAGTAACTGTTTGCTTTATTGTTCTTTTAGTGTTCTTTACCTAAAACAATAAAATTAAAATTAGTAACTATTAGCAAAGGGGTTGTGATAAAGCAACAGCTGCAGTATTTTACATCTTTTTCGTGAGATTAAAATAAAAAAAGTGTTTTTTACAACTAGGGGCTAAAATAGGCTTTTTTACTAGCCATAAAGAATGAGAGCAGCGAGTGATTTAAAGTTTAGCCACGAACTCTGAACGCTGTTTTTTGTAGTACCCTCATCAAAATGTACTATTATAGATCACTATTTTTTTGCTATAAAACAAGCGTAACTACTCAAGAGTATTTACTTCGCCACCGCCTACTCCCTTTTAGAATTTCGCACCATGTTGTTGTGGGCAAAAAAATTGCACTCCTAAACAAAAAACTTACATCCGTAACCAAAAAGGTTTTGTTATTTAAGGACAGTGATTAAAATCGTAAAAAAATTATCGCATTAAAAAAAGCAGAAAATACCTCTCTGAAAAATTTTAATTTAGATAAGTTAAAAATTAAAGCTTACAAAAAAAATAATTTTTTCCCGAGACCGTAAAATCAATGAGGTTCTTCTTGAAAAATCCCAAGATAACCCTATTTTAATCCAGAATTCCCCGTTTTAAATTTACGTTAACTCTAGTATTTCCACACAGTAAAGACGAAATCGTACGAGAAAAAAAAAACTCGCATTTTAGTACTCACGGGAAAATTCTGAATACCCAGTCAGTCACAAGCCTTCTTTGAATTAAATTTTAGCTCGAACAGATTTTTAATAACCTATTTTTGTATTATTATTATGTAAAGTTGGTGGTGCACGCAGGAATTGTTGTTGGGGGGATTCCGGCTGACTTAAGTAACCATTTTGTTCTTGATTTTTGAAAAAAAAATCCGTTTTTAGAAATTGAGTCAGTGGTTCTGATGGCGGGGCTTCAGCTCGTAAGCGCCCTTTTTGCATACGCCACCTATTTTAAACTCATATCTTTTATATACCTGCTATGTAACCTTAGATCGTTTTACTGAAAGGCTTATTTTTATTCCGGATACCCACCGAGTATGGATGACTTTTTCTCTGAATTCTAAAAATAAATGCACACAATTCTGCAGCACTTTCTTTTTGACTTTAATATGAAACATCATGAACTTCATATTTTAATTTTGTCTTGTTATTAGATTTTCTAAAAATAAACATCATAAATTTTCTTTAAACTCTATGTGGAATCCTAAGCTTTCCCTACTGAACTTTTGTCATATATTTTCTGTGAATGGTCTTTGGGGGATGAAAAATAGCAAGAAGAGAAATATAATTAAAAACAAGCTGCGGCAGTCTAAAATTATTAAATAAAATCAACTAAAAGGCTCTTTTTAATTAAGTTCCACTTTAGTGGTGCTTTCTTTGGTTGCTGTTTTAAATTGTAGAATAATAGTAGGTAATAAATTGGTTTTATCTTTTGTAACAGTTTTAAACCAATTTTGATTTGAAAGTTAGGAATAGCTTTCACCAATTCTTTAATACACATTTATAAATTATTAGAAAGTACAAGAACTGGTAAATGGTAGAGTTTAAGGTAATTGAACCAAGGGAAATTGGTAACTATAATAATAATGTATAAAGTAGTTCAAATCCCAAAAGAAAACTTGGTTTAAGGCTGTTTAAGCCATCTAAGAGAATTTTTCGACAGCAATTAAAACATAAAATTTGACCCCCCCCCCCCGCTTCTCTATCATTCAAAAAAATATACAAGCCAACTTTAAAAGAAAATTCTATTAAGTACCCTATCAACATCAAAAAATGTAAAAAAAAAATAGTTTTTTCGCAAAAAAGGTAATGTGAAGCATAAACCTGGGTTCAGAACGCTGCTAAAAATTTATCTGAACCTGGATTCATGTAGAAAACAACCATCTGTCGATTCTGCAATTTGACAGATGGTTGTTTTTCACATGAATTCTGTTTCAGATTAATTTCTAGCACCGTACTCATGAGCACCACCAGTGCAAACCCCCAAAAATTCATCCTCGTTAAATCCTTTTTAAATCAAAAAATTTATTTGGTCAATCATGGGTTTCGTGTTATTCTTGTTTAATTTATGATTGTTGTTATAAAGCACCAAAAAGTGACTTAAACACAAATTGAAAAGAAAACGCTTAAACTTACTTTTGCTTGTTTCGTAAAAAAATTAACCCATTAAGAACGATCGAAGACTTGAACAAAATGTGACTGGAAGCTAAAAGACAATTTTACAACTATTTTTATTGCATCAGAGGGTTTTGTGATAAATTTAAGGTCCTGGCAATATAACACAATAACAAGACAAACATTTTATATAGAGATTTTCAAAATACAACACTAAGTATCGTGGTTTTTCCCAATCTTTATTTTTCTTAGTTTCGGTAAAACTTGTCACAATTTAGATAAAATAATATTTTTTTCTTATAAATCCTAATTTTTTATATTTGCAACATTTTTACTCAATTGTTTCTCTTATTTTTAATCTTGCTTATTTAAAAATACATACATGGCAATAAAGTCGTCATGCTCCAGTAGTTTTGTTTTAAAGTGCGTGTATTCCGTGAATTCTTTTATAAGAGTTGGATGCTTTTTTACAAAATGTTACACGTTAGTGTGGTTGGGTTGGTTAGGTTGATATCTTAAAAGTTGAATAATTTTAAACCAAAGTTGCTACGAATATTTTAGATGTAAGTTCAACTGGATAATTTTAAATTTTACACGGCTAGCCACGTAAGTTAATGATCGATATTTTTTAAAGGTTATAATTTTTAATAAATATTTACTAATTTTAAATGAAAAAAACTACGTTGATCTCAGGTAAAAATGTATAACTTTTGAATCAAAAATCAAAAGTTTTACTAATACGCACTTATTGGATATGAGTTCCATCGCGGGGACAATTCAATATTAGGAAAAAGAGACAATACGTCGGTTAGGAGGGCGGTTAACGGGTTGAAAGAGATCGAATAATTTAAAAATTCATAATTTTGGTACCACCATGAGCTGTTTTCAGATTGGAGTTCCGCTAAATATTTCTTATTTTAAGAGAAAAAACAAAACAAATTTAGATAAAAAATGAGGTTTGTGTGGCTATTTTCACTGTCTTGAAAAAATGGGGTGGAGTGGAAAAAATATCAATTTCGTGTAAAAATCTTTATTAAAATTTCCGATGCAGATATTTGTCCTTTTTCTCAGGCATTTTCAGCATTGTCCTGCGTATAGAAAAAACGAATGTTTATGAAGTTAAATTTTAAATAATAGTTGCTTAACTTTTGTTAAAATCTTTCGCCAGGCAGGCTAGTTGTCAATCATCTGTTTTACCTCCTTTGTTGAAAGCAGGACATTACGTGAAATTTGGCTAAAGGTCCATCCGTCTGTGACCATATTCAAGTGAATAGGCGAGTTCGTGTTATAGTTGTGGTGTGGTTCAATGTGGATGGGAAAAAAGATGGATCTGGACGATTTTTGGAGATTTTTTAAATGTTCTTTAATTCTGGTCTGAAGGTTTCAGCATGTGCATCCTATATATTTAGCTGGGCATGTATTGCACTTTAATTGGTAAATTCCGCTTTTTTAAAGCTTCGAGATTTTATCTTTGGTGGTGGTTAAGTTTTTAGAAAGGTTGTTATTTGTTTTGTGTGAAATAAAGATGTCACTGTTAATTTAGACCAGATTGGATTTGACGGAAGTTTTTAGCCTTTACCACCGAAACTTTAACAAATTTATTGCAGCACTCCGAACGTACCAAAAGGACCTTGTACAGTCCTCCTGTCTTTTTAGTAAAACTTTACAGACAGGACATTGGCTACTCCATATATCTGGCAGGTTTAGGTTTGGTCTCTCCGAACCGTGCATACCTAAGCTTACAAAGTGCTTTACACGCATGTTTCCTGGCGGAATTTGATTCAAAGGATATTTTCCGCCAGGGTCATATTCTCCACATTTTTGTTCATTTTAGAGTGCCCCGACTGTTTGTACCCAAGTAATTGCATTGCATTATTTGTCATAAAATTTATGGGTAAAATATATATAATCTTTAATTTAACAAAACCAATTCAATAGCATACTTTTATTATTGAATTTAGGGTGTAGACTCTCTTTTTGCGCGTCTTGGCCTGGCTTGTGAAAGTACCCTCTGAGGCATCTCTCATATTAGTCTAGGAGTAGTCACCTAACATCTCACAGTTCCATTTTCCCTAATACGTTCTTTCCGTGTTTAAAATATCTTGACGAAATCTCTTACCATGCTCGTTACTTTCAGCACCACAATTTTCCTGAAAGTTTTCCAGATGAGAATCCAAGAACATAGTGTTTCCCCAAAAACTTGTTGCATCCCTTTTAAATGCATCTCAAGCGTCTTTTCCCTTGTCTTGAAGTACGGAATCGAATGGCCAAGAATATTATATAAAAATGTAACTAACAATTTAGGATTTATGTTATAAGTATAGTACATACAGAAGTAAATGGGCAGCAAGTCGAACGCGTGGATTCATACAAATACTTGGGTTGCCTCCTCAATGAGAGCTGGAACAACATGGAAGAAGTTCGTGCAAGAAGTGAACAGACCACAGTGTTGTGTAGTCGTGATCTTAATACCACTCTCCGAATTCGTGTGCTTCGATGTTATGTTTTTAGCATCTTCTATTATGGCATGGAAGCATGGACACTGATTCGAGATGTGGTGTCGTAGAATACTAAGATAAGAATATCTTGGATGCACAAAGTAACTGATGTGGATGTTTTGCTTAGAATAAATAAAGATCTTGAAAAATGAAAACTTGAATATTTTGGCCATATTTTGAGAAGTGACACGTATAAACTTTTAAATTTGATAATAGAACGCAATATTGAAGGCAGAAGAGGTCCGGGTCGGTCTTAAAATTCTTAGACAATGGTATGGTATAAGTACTACAACATTTTTATGAAAAGCAGTGGACAGGGTACAGATCGCGCGGATAATAGCTAACGTTTGAAGAGCATGGCACTTGAAGAATAAAAGGTTATAAGTATTTAAACACCTTATAGGTATTTCCCATTTAATGGTCGAATTTTTTCATACATTAACAAAAAAAAAATTTTAATTACTATAATAAAGTAGTAAGATTCAGCAATTTGGGTCTAGGACAGATTTATATGCTCTTCACCAGTGTAATTATTTAAGCATTTTGTTTAATACCTACAATATTATATAAAATCAGTTTTTACCTTTTAGTGTAAAATTAAATAAATCCGTTTACTCTGCCAAACTATTTTTAAACAAATTCAATTTTTCATAATTCCCGGCATTTAAAAGCAGTCAACTTATTTAAAAAACAATGTTTTCATAAATTTGGTCCGTAGCGCTAAATTTAAATATTAAACAGGGTTTTTGTTTTGAAAGGGATTAAGCGAAAAGAGCTGGATGACAGCATCCTGCGCTGAAGGGTGTGATAGCATTCAGTGGCGGCCCAAAATAAATATTAAAATAAATAGTTTTGTTACCATAAATCGGGGTAACTTTGCTCTTTGGTAGGTAGGATTTCTCCACTAGCGAAAAGTGTTTATTTCTAATATAACTAAAATACTATAATAAAATAATAAAATGTGTATTAGTAAAGTGTTTTCTTGGTAGATTTTTTTGTGTGAATTTTATTTTTTTTTTTAAAGCAAAGACTGCAAAATTTAAGGTTATTTGGGGTAAATTTTCTTCAATCCCTTACCTTACTTACTTACTTAAATACTTTTTTTTCACTTATATGCTCGCTAGAGTAATATTAAAAAAACTGATTATCTAGTGTAGTCTAGCCTTTTTAGAAGGGAGCAATGCTTTTATAGCAAAAAGTTATTACTTTGTTTTCTTTTTAATAGACACTTAAAGTTGCTCAAATAGTAAGTGGTTAATCATAATCCTATCTTATTACGCATGCTCAGAACGGATACGTCCTACAACAGCGGCTACGTCTCACCTATCTCTACGACCACCCTTGCACTATTCGTAGGTAGCTGGCGTATCCTAACCATTTTGTTATCTTTTTGTTTCACTCCTTCTATTGTGCATTGCACTTTTTTCAACAAGGAAGCACTAAACAAGTATTAGTTTGGTTGAGTCGAACATTTAAGAACAACTTTTAACTACTACCTCGTCAGAAAATGCCACTTTACCTCCCTAGGGAATTTTACATATTTTACCTCCCGGAGGGAGGTAAAATGTCAGCTCTACCTCCCCGTACCGCCCAGAACAAAGAATATAGTGTTATTTTGTTAGTGCATTTCCTCCCTTGGTTTTTTAATGCCCTCCTAACGTCCTAACGTAGGAAATTTGGTAGTTTCCTCTCTTGGTGAGTAAATAAATATTAACGCTTTCACGAACGCATTAAATTGGATTTATCTTACGCCGCTTTACGCTAATTGATTAAGTATATAACAGTTGAATTACCATTCAGCCCCCAGGCGACATGCAAAAAAATATCCCTTTGTTGTAAATAACTAGTTCCTAACTTAATTTGAAACATCTTAAAAGTGCCAAAATGGTCAAAATTTTAGAAAAACTTATTGGTTATCCCATCGATATCAATTTTTTCTTAATTATCGAATTTCGTTATGTAATAAGTATAAAGGAATATAAAGTTGTCAGTGCGCAGCCTCAGTAATAAGCATAACATAACAACTGTGAAATAAGTTTTTCAAACTGTAGCTATTATGCTGCGGATAAATTAATCTGTCGCATAATATAGTCTGTGTGATATAGGGCGTTTAATAATTCGTTCATTTGTATTATTCGCCCATCAGATTCATAATGTGTAACCAAAAAACTGCTAGTTTTCTTAGTTTACACACAACGAATATTTAGTAGACCGAATTTTTCTTATATTTGTTGTACCTAAAAAAATCATTGATGCAGCCATTTAGTTGGGGCTTTGTAGTAAAAAAAAATAATAACTAATTATTTTAAATTTGAACCATGTACACAAAGTTTCCAAAAAAAAAGGTTTAGGGGAACACTCAAACGTGTGTAACCGTAAAATCAATTTAGAATATTGGGCCGCTACTGGTAAAAACGAAAATTTATTGCGGATAAATGGAGAGTTTAGCAACCCCGCTTTTGTGCATGGCCTTCGGGAAATAAAAATAAAATTACAAAAGTTAATTATTTTTTTTATTTTTGTAATTTTCCGCTTTTTAACTTAAAATCTGACCGGATTATATGTTTTTTTACCTTTTGCCGTAAACCTACCAACTGTCTGCCACATGTAGTTTATTTTAATGAGGAAATAAAAGTAAATGTGTTTAAAATATTTTGGTTTCAATATGCTTCATGCTTGGTTTTGTGTTCTATAATTGTTATAATTGATTGCTTTATTATTATAATAATGATTTCCTTGTTGCTCATTCAATTACTTTTAATAAAATGTTATAATAATTTATATCTATTACAAAAGAATTTAAATGTTATTAATAAGCTATTGAATGAAAGATATTGTTATCTGGAGCGTTAAAGAACTTCTTTCTTATTAAAGTTTTTACTGTTTTTATTCTTAACTTGCTCCGTTAAAGATTAATTTCAATTAATTTGTTGCCGGTAAGTCTCTGTTTGGGTACAACAATATTAGGATCGTACCTAGTATTGAACTCGTCTATTTCAGAGTGGCACCGGTAGTCATTTACTTTGTTTATACGGGCCTCTTAAAGCACTTTTATATGAGGACGGTTTGAAAATTTTGTCGTATAAACACCACTAAAACCGTTTTAGGCACTAAATCAATTTAATTTTAAAGTGATTTAAGAATGCGGCTTCCTACTTAAATAAATACTCAATCCAGAAATCTGTTGTTAACTTAGTTGTTCTATTTGTTTTCTTTTTAAACTGACATCTAATGACATTTAATGATGGACGTTTAAACCCTTGAACAAAGCGATTTTATTTTGAACCATCCTTATATAAAACCGCTTTAAGGTGCGTATAAATGTAGTAATGGATTACTTTAACAATAAATTTAGATCGCTCATGTACGTACTTAAAAAAAAGAAAAACAAATCCTTAGCATAAAACACCTCGAAGCTTTATATTCCTCTTTGGTACAATAGTTATACTTAATAGACTACAGAATTATTGGTTGGGGAGGTACTTATCCCGAACACATAAACTCCGTAGACTAGTATTTGGTCTTGACACTCGTTTCCCCTCAAACGAACTGTTCTCTTATTCGCAATTGCTGACAATACGACAAACCTTTTACAAGTTATCCATATGTCAACTACAAAAAAATAACTCTATCTCAATGCAATTAGAGCATGACCAATGCAACACCATATTTCAAGCTAATCTAAATATTGTGACTAACAGACAAAACTGAGTTTTAGGACACCAGAGCTTCACTTATATTAGTCCAACATTTTTAAATAAAATAACAGTAGACAAATCAAAAATGTAGTACGACTAATTTCTTCTTTTGCAAACTAAACAATTTAAGAGTGTAGGTACATGTGTGTGAACAATTTTATTTATATTTTTATATTTTAATTGTAAAAATATATAATAGTACATTATAAACCTAGGGCCTAAAGTGCTACTTTTAATCCCGAGGCGAAAGGTCGTGCTACAATTCGCTTAGGGATTAAAAGTCGCTTTAGTCCCAAGGTTTATATACTATTTTATGTACTTTAGGAAACGCTTATTGTTAAAATTTCTACGACAAATGTTTTGTAGACTACAAGGAAGGGTGCCAAGAATGGAATCTTGGACAAAAGCAAGTGCTGTTTGGGTTGACTTGCGATAATTTTATTTATAATTTTTCTAGGGATTAATTTTTTTTAATCCCTGAGGGTTGAATTTACCTCCAATCCCTAGGCTGAGGGATTAAATTTGCTTTTAATCCCTTAGGGATTATTTTTTTTAATCCCTTAGGGATTATTTTTATTAATCCCTTAGGGATTATTTTTATTAATCCCTTAGGGATTATTTTTATTAATCCCTTAGGGATTATTTTAATTAATCCTTTAGGGATTTAAAGTTCCACTTTAGTCCCTAATAGAGGGATTAAACGGGTTCGGGATTTTTTCCGACGTCATGCATGGAAATCTGACATGCACGCGTTATATTCTGATATGAGAACATATCGAGTGAAACTGCATATTTTCTTTAGAGGACAAATTTTACTTAAAACATTAGAAAATCTAATATAAAGATATAAAGATGCGATTTCCGTGAAAATTTTTGACACATATGCGATTAAAATGCACAAGGTATATTCCCTAAAGTTAAGCCATTTTTGATTTAAATTGGTTAATATGGGCAAACAAAAAAGCATGTGTATATTAAAGCTTTTCTCCTTATGTAAGCAAAAAACCTCTAAACTTGACAGACAAGGAAATCATAGCCCTTGGGTCAAATTAAAAGTTTTTATCATCAAAACAACAATACTTTTTTGTAAAAATTTGGAAAAAAATAAATTGAAATTGAAATTTATTAGCTTCTTTCTTTTTCAAATAAAGTTGGTAGTAATGTGAAGCGTGGCTCCATACAACTAAGTCATAGGACTTTACAGAATAAAACCATGCAAATTAAGTAGCTTTCAATGTACCTTTATCAATTATAAGTCGTATTTACGCAGGGCATAAATCTGACGGAATAGCCTGTCACATAAATGAAGAATCCAGATATAATCCTTAAAATTTTTCTGTTTGTTGATCATTACTTCCAGATTTGATGTTAAATGATTTACCGAGAACCACCTATCTGCATCTGTTACGACTTTCTGGCAACATTTATCAATGTTGTGGCCTTTTTTGGTTTTATCTAAAACATCCAAATCATCTGCAAACTGTAGAAGTAATTTAATGAAGGTTGGTGAGTGGATATTTGATGAAAGATCAATTATGCATGTAATAAAGAAAAATAGACCCAACAAAGAACATTGGAATACTCCCCGAGTAACTGATTTAAGGGTGCTTTTTGGGGCATTTAAAGCCCTTAATTGTTGACGTTTGCTTAGATAAGATTTATAAATTTTTGACCCATCTCCACGAACTCAAAGTTATTCGAACTTTATTAACAAAATGCTATGGTCCACACAATCAAAATCAGATGACAAATCTGTAAAAACTTTTTTGAAAAATACTATTAAGATTGAAATTTGTCTAAAATTATTTTTGTCTTTTACAGAACTTTTTTATGGATGGTATCACTTTGGTAATTTTTAGGTCAACTGGAAAAATACCCTAATTTAAACAATTACTAATTTTTTATATTGGGATACTTACACACTCTTTTAACCTAATCACTTCTACTCTGATATCACTTAGCACAACTGGAGTCGAAAAGTAAGAGTTTTTACAGGACGATCTGTTCTGTTTAAGCAGGTCTTTGGCATTAACTTTTGAAGGATCCATAGCATTAACTAGCCGTTTTACATTGCACGCACTTTTATTTACCATGCTCTAGTTCATTTTGCCCCGATTTTGAGGATCACACTTTTTTTTGGTTTTATTATTTTTTTACGTTTCTTAAATATGTACGGTGAGTTTTTTATATTCTTTAAAATATCTTTTATTTTGTTCAATTGGGTTATTAGTTTGTAAACTCAATCTATCAAATGAACCAAAATACTGGATTTTATAAAGAGATCGGACAAACCTGGAGAAAATAGTGTAGGGCACAAGGTAGTGCCAATGAAAAGATACGAAAAGGCAAGGGGTAAGGTTACTACAACTACCACTACTAATTTAGAATGTTGCTCCCGATTAAAGCTATTTTACAAAACAAAATGGTTTTGTTCTGAACGCCTCCGTTATTTCAGTTCCAAAGGAAAAATAGGTAAAAGGATTTTAGCTTGCATTTTCCGTACAAATTGTCATAAGACAAATTTGCGGTATTTTGCGCTCCAGCGGACCCATTCCTTTAATAAAATTCTAGAGTAGGTATATAACAGGTGGCAATATTTTGAAAGGTTTTATAGAAAATAACAGCAAAATACGAGAGCTAAAAGTACAATAAAGAATAGTCTAAAATTTCTTTCTCAGGCCACCAATTCGAAATATTCAATCATTTGAATCGGTGGCCGTAGAAGAAAATTGTAGCTTGTTCGTCACTTCGACATTTCCTAAGCTAAGGTACCCACAGTTAGTCTATAGAGAGGGTTTAAAAAAAAATCTATTATCTTTAAAACATAAAGGGGCCATTTTTGGAAATTATTTTTAGATCTTAAATAGCAACTCCCTATTTTGACTTCATATTTAAATTCTCGCTGAAATTATCTTTCCAATGGTATCCCATATCATAAGGTTTACTTAACTAATTTTCGAGATATTGGCTTTCAAAATGTCTAAAATTCAATTTTCAATCAAATTTAGGCTTTCTTTTTAAGAGCAAATAAAAACCGACGACAGTTTGACGTTTGCATATTGCTATTTATAAGGGTGCGTTTGAAAATTGTCACCCCAAGGTAAAGGTTATACTTCGGCTAGTCCAAACCGTCATACACCTACGTTCGAAAATCAAAAAAATGATCGCCCGAGGTGCGCCAGAATCGCCGTGGTCTTGAGCTGAGTAAGTCACCCGCATCTACGCGATAGTGTGTGGACCTAAGAAGTGTGTTTTTATTGTTTACTTTTTTGGTTTGGGTAAACAAAAACTGTATTTTACACAAAAATAATTAAAACGTTGCTAATGGATTCTTCCCATAAACTAAAACAAAATAAACTTTAAAAACAAATCCACAAACACCCGAGTTCGAAAATTTAAAAAGATATTCACCCCAGGGTGATCCGCTGATTTTTGATGAGGTCATAAACATTACCTTGCCTTATCCTCGCCTCACCATCACCTTTTATTTTCAAACATATTGATTTTTAATTGAATTTTTGACATTTTAAAAGCCACTAGTAAAGTCACGTTATGATATGGGCTACCAATGAAAAGAGAATTTCAGCGAGAATTCAAATATAAGGTCAAAATGGGGTGTTGCTATTTACGAATTCTAGAATATTTTCCAAAAATAGCCTTCCAGAAAAGGGATTTTACTTTTTACGGTAAACGGTAGATGGCGATGTATCGAAAACAAAAATCTATGTTTTAAAGATTATATATTTGTGTTTTCTTAAAACCCCTCTCTAGACCAACTGTGTCACTGACAGAAAAAAAATAATCTCTCCTCTTAATAGAGTGATTTTGGTCAGACAGTTTGACAGAAAATTTCATATCTCTCATGGTTACTTTTACCCAGAGGCCCTCTATGCATTTGACAGTTGTTGTTTTACCACAGAGGTCGGCAACTCTCTTTCTAGTTTTTTTTTTAAATATTTGCATGTAAAACCAACTTTATATGAAATGGACTAATATTCCGTTTTCTCTTTTTATAATTTTCCCAGATAGTTTTTGAAAGACTGATTTTTTTTGGTTAAAAAAATATGTCAAAGGGGTCGCGATTCTTCAGAAACGACAGAAAATCTCACCCATTATAATTCTAGAACACAGCCTCCTTAATATTTATCCTAACGCTGTAAGAGAATCTGCGTCATTTTTTTAATAACATTTGGTAAATTTTATATTTTAATGATATTCTGCAGGACTAGTTTACGGCGGAGCTAAATTGTTCCAATAAACGCCGCAAATTCTCACCATGTAAAAGGAAAGACAGAGTTTGTGTGACTTTTCTGAACAGTGACAGCAAAATATTCTATGGCTGTCTATAGTTTTGTATGTTAAAATTTTAAAGGTTTGTTTACACATATTTAAGAAATATTAGCAAATAGTCCTGACAAGAAAGCATTAAGTGTAAATTTGTGTTTAAAAATCGTTAGATTTTTTGTAAGGGCGAGATTTTCTGACGGTTTTTGAAGAATCGCGACCTAAACAATAAAGTGGATAAACGAAAGACATTAAGTTTTTATGTTTCTCTTTGTGTTGAAATAAAATCCATACAAAATTGTTTATTCTGAGTGGTTGCCAACTATCACTGCCAACACAACAAAAAATTGTCAACATTTCCCCAACAGCTACCAATTTGAATTGCTCACCTTTGTTAAAACAATAACTGTCAAAAATTGTATACAGGGCTTCTACCTTTACCGTAAGTATAGATAAAAAAAACAAACTTCCTAACCTTAAAATATCCCACTACAGAATCACACCAGGTTTGGTTGGTTGGATTTTTAACGGTACCTTTAGTAAAGATAACAGGCAAAAAGATTGCTATTGCGCCCGCGCAAAATAAAGGTGAGTTATTGGAATACAGCCTGGCACTATTGTTAGTGCCGGCCTTAAACTAGTAGTAACTGACTTTAAATTGCTTGCGAAAAAACTGTTATTGGAATAGCAGTTCTGCGCTAAAACTTTTTTTTGCTGTTATTATTTCCTTTTTTATTTTTCTATTTATATTTTTTACCAAAAAATATTAATTCAACCTTTATTACTGCTGTGTTTCTAAGTTATATTTTTCAAAATGACAAAATATGACGGGCTGTATCTGATTTTAAAACTTCCAGAAATAAAGTCAGGCCGTAACACTATTACGGCCGGCGTTAAAACTGATGGCTGCTGCGCATGCGTATCTGTCAACAGTGTCAAAATACTGACCGGCCATAATAGTGCTCGGCCTAAAAAAATCTCCAATACTTATCCAAGCTGACTATAATAAAGTTGGCAGTATTTTTGACAGTTCCGCACGAAGGTAAACAATTACTACATAATTTTAGCATCTGTTATGGGACTGCATGGCACGGCGCTCTTCTTGGTTGTTGGTACTATTCAAAACCTACGTTTGGGCTATCTAGTTAGAGCTTTTATGATCGCGGCGCTGTCAAAATAATTGTTGGCTTAACTTAATGTTTGTGCCTACCTTTAATAAAGGACGGCATTAACTTTAATTTGTCAACTTTATGGATAGCACAATATGAGCATGTTTAGATGACATGTTTATATGACAAAAATGTCAGAAACCTTTTAACCTTCGTAATGGTTAAGCCATGATGGTAATTTAAGGCTCAAAATATTTTAGAATAATTTAAGGGGTAACGAACGGTAGATTCTTGTCCTTGCGATTCTTACAGAGTTGGGTATTCTTGGGTTTAGTACAAAAGGTGCTTCAATAAGACACTTGAATTAAGCTTACGTTTCGAGTATATTTTTACTCTTCTTCAGAGCTACAAAGAAAAAGTTTTCGTACACGAAAGTTTTGGTTTAAATTTTTGAAAAAACAAAAAAAATATATGTAAATTCGAATTATTAAAAATGGGGAAGATCGGTTTAAAAAAACGTAGTTGTAAAACATTTAAAGTAGATACACTAAAACAATTTCAAATATTGTAAAATATTAAGAATTAAAATTTTATTTTTGTTAATTTTATTTTTTAAATAGATTACTTAACAACGATTCATATAGGCATTAGCAATAGGAATGAATAGTATGTTTATTTGCTTACCTAATTCCTAGTCTTCTGCACAAAGAACACAAAGTACACTATAGGTAACATAATTGGATTTTCCCTTTAGATAATAAGACAATTCAAAATTATTTAAGAGGTAACGTTTTTCATGAAGCAATTTTTTACTTTTTTCAAGTTTTGACTGTTTTTTAGGCGTTTAAAAAAAGTAATATTTTTTCGCTCTTAAAATGAAAAATATTTAGAGAGAGAGGGCAAAATGTTGGAGGTAGATGGAGAGATATTTTAGTAACGAGCAAAAATTTTTAAGTTTGTTGAAGAGAGACAGCAGGCTATAAAAATGTATTTTGGAGAAAGATTAAATTAATTTAAGGCAAATATTTACTAAAAACTTATGTTATGTCATCTGTCTCTCATCTTGAGTGGTGTCGTGCATATGATTTTTATTTTGAAATTATTATCCAAAAAACAGCAAAAATTGTAATTATTCAAAGTTTAGAGTGTGTACAACATAAGGTGGTATTAATTTCTTTCAATCAAAGTTCTTTACAGTCTTTAAATTTGCCAAAAAACGTGTCCTACTACAGTGTATTTTAGCACATCTAAAAATAATTTAACAGATATTTAGGAAAATTATTTTAAGGGTCGTCATGGCTTTAACATCAGGAACTGTCAAAAATAGTGCCTAGACAGGCTATGCCATCAAAATTGGTGATAACGTAGGCAAAATCGGTTATTTTTCTCACGTATCCATAAATAACCGAACCGAAATAAGTTCCTTACGGAGGCTTAACGGGACCCGCTTGGTTATTTTTTTCAACCAACCAGGTTTATTTCTGTGCAAATGCTGCAGCTGGTAGGTGATAACTTGTTTTTTTGTTTAGTTAGGTTTTTAATTTTTTTGTGAATGTAAATTTGCAAGAATAGGAATTTTTGTTTTCTATTATTTTCTGTTTACATTGGCAGTTTGCGTGTAGGGAAAAGAATACGGTTACGGTAATTTGTGTTTGTGGTTTAAAAACTGTTTTTAGCATCTCAATTACGGTAATGCGGTAAGCAAATAAGGTGACGATAAATTAGTAGTCTATTAATTCTCTATTACCTCGAGAAACGTGTGGCGGTCGAGATTTAGCACAATTAGCATCCCTTGTTCGCGTGTATCGTAATGAAGTATATGTAATAAACCCTATAAATATAAAGGCGCAATTACACAGACGAACATGCTCAAATAAAAGCTCGTGCAAAAGATCTGAAATTTTTTGCGCGAACATTTTTGTGAGCTTTTCTTTGAACATTTTGTTCGGGTAAATTTTTGAGCAAGTTATTGCTATCTATTTTGGAAAAATATTTTTAAAGATGAGAATAAATATAATTTTACATCATTGATCAGTGATCTCAATTCTTTAAAAAAATGGAACACCAACTTTTATTTTAAACTTTTGTGAAAAAAAGGCGACGGCAAGCGAAACATTATTATTGGCTATCAGTTTTGTCATATGCAATGTTAAAATAGTTAATGATGGAGGTAATAACATTTAATTCTTTTCTTTAACTTTTTTGGTTTTCTTTCATTATAAAAAGAAAACGGAAATGTCTTCGAAGTAATTACTTTTTAAAATGCAGGTGGATATTTTTAGAGAACTGTTCTGGAGAGTAGTTAGTTGTTCCCTGGGGGGGGGATAGGGAGGTTTAGACAGTCGGAACGCAGCGCTGTCAAACACTGCTGTAATTTTGTGTGTCATTTGGCCAAAACTCCCTCTCACTAGTCTACGGTTTTTACCTTTTCCTAACCCAGCAACAGCAATAAATAAGTGCCAATTTTTATTTTTTTTGATTCTCGTTTTTTTTACAACCCCAAAAAAGTTACAAGTATACTGGCATATCCCCTATAAAAATCACATCAATCGAAGTTGCTTATGAGGTAAAACGTGAATTTCGACATCAAATCGTTTTTCCGTCGGAAAGCACTTAATTAAAAATACCTTGTTTTAAAACTTAGTCTTTCTATTTTCAGTTAAGTTCAATGAATTCCCATAAAACTATAAAATTTAAATTTGTAAGAAATTTTTATTACCAACATTTCTTCAAACAAATTTTGCTCAACACTCTCTCCAAAATTTACGTGTGTTTTTTTGTACGCGATTTTGCTCGAACATTTCTTTGAACATTTTGCTCAAGAGGTTCGTGTAAATGTTTTTCGGCATTTCAACATCAAAGGAAAGTTTGTCTGTGTAAATGCGCCTTAAGATACTATAACGACCCCATGCCATTTTTAGAAATAAAGCCATATCGATATTAACTCCCCAAATCAAGTTAACCTGGAAAAATGCAGAGACAAAACTTTTTTGGGCGCGAGTAGACTGCATCAGGAATGCGCAGCAGATTTTTTGCATGTGGCATTACCCAGGGCCAACCTTGAATTTTAAGTAATTTTCTTTGTTTTGCGAAGTTAGTATTGTTACACATTGGGCCATAGTATCTCGTATACAAAATTACACGTTTTTCTCCCACCTTATCGTAAACACGAAATAGTAAATAGGTATAGGAAATATTTGACCAAAGCGAAATGGAATTACATCCCATGATTTATCCATAAACTATAAATCCCGCACGCATTCAAAACATAAACGAGTTTTAATAATTCATTGTAGAGTTTTTCGTTTAGTTTGTTTCCTCTCTTTTGCAACATTTACTTCGTTTATAGGGGGATTTTTTAAAGACCAGTTTAAAAATTATGTTGTATAAACACCGCTAAAACCGTTTTAAGCACCAAATCAATTTATTTTAAGGCGATTTAAGAAAGCGATTTACGGCTTTAAACCCGATTTTAGGGTCGGTTTACATAATTTAGAAACGCTTTGGCGCATTTCTTTCAAGTTAAATAAGAAATACTTAACCCTGATTTTACCAAGAATTTTTTTTTTACTTAAATTGTATGTCCTTATATATAAAACCGTTTTTAGCTGCGTATAAACGTAGTAATGGATAACAAATAACAATGTTGGGAATTATCTATATGTTCCACTACAACCGGTAGTGGATTTTGCATTTAGTCATGTTTAAATCGTAAGCAACCAATATTTTTTTAAAAGGTTTTAAATCATTCTGAATACCGTCCCTTTCGCCGAAATCTTGGACACAAAAATGAGGCTGGAGTGGCTGGTCTTGCTAAGATCTGCTTCTTAATTGAGCTAAGATGCACTGCCCTACAATGGAAAAGCAACGTCTGCCGGAAACTATGGTTTTGAATAAATGGACTTCCAACTTTTCGATTTTTGAATATAGCATAACTCCCAAGTTTTTTTTTTTTCCATTAAAAAGTTAAAAGTATGAATATATTTTTCCTTGTTCGTTATATTATGTCTCCAATTTCTTTATTTTTAAATTTTGTTTTTGTTTTTTTAATTCATACGTTTATTTTCCAATACCAATATGCATTGGTAAAAACACGTAAACGCAATAACGTTGATTTCCCATGGATAAAGACTCTTAGTAACAAATATTTTCACGATGAAAATCTAACGTAAGTTGTATATGCAGTTTTTTTCCATGACATTCAATAAAACATGACGGTTCGTTAACCACTGGAAAAGTAGCTTAAATAACATATACAGCTTTTTTCCATGGCACAAGATAAAACTTACAAGTATTTAGTAATAAAACGTTGAGGAAAGGTTAGAAACATTTAATAAAAATATTTAAGAATATTTGGTAAAAGAATTTAAGAGCATTTATCAAAAATAAATTAAAAATGCAGTAACTACTAAATATTCCTTTAAAATTATTTTCAGCGTATTTTAAATACTAACAAAGGTAACTTAAAATGAGTTTGGTGTCATAGAAACTATAATAAGTAATAATTAATGAAAGTAGGTAAATTATCTACTACATATCTAAAGTCTAAAAAAGTGCTGCTCAATGTCCATGCGAATTTTTTGGTCTTATTACGTCTTAAATTATTTCTTTTTCGGCCAGAATATCTACAAACGTCTCACATTCTGCTAGTTCAAGCCAGAACGTTTGTCTGGATGCTGTCATTTTGCTTACTAGCAAATCAATTATTTTTTGTTTCTTTTTTTTATGTTATTCCTCAAGAGGAACTTCTACGACTGTACACCTCTTTTATGAATGTTTTTTTTTTAAATATTTTCAGTCGTCTTTTTCAAATTTCACGTCAACAATTTCTTGAATATATGATTCTTGAATATATGGTAGAGTAGTATCGCCTTTTGGCATCATAACGTATATTAGCCGCGCTTTGTAAGGTTTTTTTGGCGTATCTAAGCAAAGGAAAAGAAACGTATACGTTATTTACGTGTTTTTTCCATTGGAAAAAGATATCGGTATGTTAAGGTGGTACAAGGGAAAAAAAGCGTATTATTTACGTTTTATTTCCGTTGAAAAGGTGACCATAAAACCTTAAGGAAAAAAAAAATGCAGAAAACGCGTAATCGACAATATAAAAACTTATAGAGCATTTATGTTTATTTTACACAAGAAAAGTTAAACAGAGTGCATGCGGATGAATCTTATACGTTTCTCTTCCATTGTTTTTTTTTATAAAATTTTAGTTGTACGTCAATTTGTCACTGTAACTTAAAAAAACTAAGAAAGCTACCGAAAAGTTAAGAATACCATTTAAAACAGCTTAAAAAGTTACCCTGTGTAAGCTGAAAAACAGAAAATGTCAAATTTTATGATACGTTACTTTTCCATCTTAGGGCAGTGCACTGGCAACATCTACGCGTGGAAAAACCGTGCAAAAAACATTTAACTTTGGACGTTAACAACTTTTTCTAGAGAGTAAACTAACAACGTTTCGAATCCTTATGTATCCGCAATCATCATCAGATGAATACTAACTGTTAGTATTCACCTATAACGATATCGCTGTCACACCGTTAATATTTACAATTCTATGTTATTAATGGATTTTTTAATATTATCTTCCGAAATTTTTTGCCTGCAGGGCATATAGATTACTTACTGCGACATTATGACACCTATTATATTTACAATTCTAGTTCAATTCAAAACAATTTTTTATGAGCAGAATTTAAAACATATCAAAAAAGGCAATTTTAATTTTATTTTTAAAAGTTTTACAGAACTCCGTGCCTAAATTGCAAAAATTTTCGCCTGGGGCGCTATAACATCGTAGTTATATACAATTTCAAAAAAAACATTATTAGCAGAATTTAAAACGTACCATAAATGGCATTATTTAGTATAATTTTCTTAATATTTTCGCCTGCGGCACACATAAATTAATCGAAAATTTTAAAGAACTTTCTGCTTAAAATGTATTTTTTTTTAAAATTAAAAACTACTTTTGATTTTTTTCTTCAGTTCTTATGTGCTGGCCCCTGGCACACCGCATGGCGACGCCCTTGTCTCAATGTGCGATTTTTTGAAATTATTTCTCTTTCCTAAAAAATGAGGAAAGTAAAAATTATAGAAAATGAGCAAATTTATTAAACTGAATATATCTATTCAACTTTGTTAATTGTTAGAAATTTGTATGTTAAAATATCTAAAGAAGAAACACAGGTAGTATTTGTTTTATTTTACGAATATCGTTTGTTTAGCACATAAAATAGAAAAATATATATATTTTATACTAATTATTTTTAAGTTTGACAAGCATAACAAATAAAACACCATTCATTAAAATGGTCAAAACTACCTATTTACGGTATTGCAAGGGGTTTAAAAAATAATGAATGAAATAATAATTAAACTATACACACACAATAAAAACAATTGATCCAACCCAATGTCTGGCACAACAAGGTTAGAAATTGACGTATGCGATATTTAACAAGCATCAGGTTAATTGCCAATGTAAACAAGCGCATTCTATGAGACCAATAATGAGAATTAATTATTTTCAGAATGGATAGACAGGTACATAAAAGGCATTTTGAGAGCGGGGACAAATTGACATGTAGTTAATGCAGCATGCATCATATCCAGAAATAGTTCTCCAGAACAAAGAGGAGTTCTTTAAGAGTAAAGATTATTTCTTTTCAGTCAGTAACTTTAAGTTAGGAAATGTCGAAGTGAAGTTCAAAACGCGTCATGTGATACAGTACATTTTTGAGTCAAATAAATAAATCAATAAAATAAATCACATTTTGTAAAAACTAAAATATATTTCTAAGGCTACAGACTTCGAGCCGTGTCTTGGTTATTACAAAATTTACCTTCCATTCAAATTACAGCCAATTCTAATGTTTATATGATTCTAAAAATATGGATATCACATGACCCGTTCCGAACGTCATTGAACATTTCCTGAGCTAAGGTCAGTATGTTAATAATTAAAGACAATTGTTGAAATAATTTAAAAATTTAACTGATAAAATATCCATATATCTACTTGACTGTTTCCAATAAGAACCTACTATTAAAATTCTTGTTAGGGAAAAATGAAAACGCTTCCTACTAGCTATTGAGCATAAGAACCAAGTTTATTTAATAATGTAAGTAACAGTATTTTACTTACTTCAAAAACAAGCTATTATTAGCTATAGGTACGTATTTCTTGTTTATTTACACTATTTTTTGGGTTAACAATTGCTTTAAAGAGAGTATTTTAAAAACCATTATTTGTTAAAAGCGCATCTCAACTACAAATCACCAGCAAAGTCTCGGCTACGGAAAACACTAATGTCTATATGCAGGTCTAAATATTAACACCTGTGGGAGGTACTAAATTTTAAAACCAACTTTCAAAAAACACCCATACAGAAAAGACACTAAGTTATTGATTATTTTGTATTGTTATTGCAAAATACCACTGAAAAACTGCTTTTTTTGTCAAAATACACGACATTTTAGAAGAAAATGTCCTAAAACTAATTTTTTTTTGACAGGTTGCAAAATGGCGAATGTCGAATACGCTAAAAATTTTGGAGGATTTGTTTTGTTTTGTAATTTCCCTAAGTAACAAGGATTAGTTTCCCTTATTTGATATCCCAAGTTGTTCATTAACCAATAAAACACCTCCTATTTTGTCCAGAAAGACGCCATATTTTGAACCCGAATTCAGTACAAAATTTATATTTATGAGGGCCGTACGAGGCAAAACAAACATAATTGAAGGTCACTAATTATGCACGAAAAATATACCAAACAAAAAACCCAAAACAACTATATTAATTTATTTACAAACTGAAAGTAAAACATTGAAAAAAACTTTTCTTACTCAAAGCCCACTCATTTTAAAGCTGTAGCTTTCATCAGTAGAGGTTGGTGCAAGCCACGGTGCAAGCAGAGGTAAAAGATCCGAACTCGCTGTTTGTGATTGAACGCAGCGCTAATATTTTCAAACTGACATTTTAGCAGTGACAGAAATGTAAAAAATTGCATTTAAGTTTTTTAATACATTTCATAAATAAAAACACCTTTTAAATAAATACAAAATTAATCTACTCCTTATTTTATTATTATTAATTAACAAGGGTAAGTTTTAAATAGAATGACATATAGCCCCAATGTTAATTTATTGTACAAAGTGTTTACTATTTAAACCCGGCGTGCGTTTAAATTTTTTGATTTTCTTTTCTTTTAAATTGAAAATTTTTTCTTAAATCCAACAAAAGATTGTAGTATGATGATTATTTAATAAACAAATTTATTAAAATCCTTCTTATAAATCAAACTATGTCCAAAACTCAAGGAGGGTTGGTTTAAAATGCTTAAAACCAAAAATTTCATTTAAACTTAGGACCGTTCTAAAATATACTAAATGTTTTTAGTAAATCCCACCGTTGATGTCCAGCTACGCCCAAAACAAAAGGCTCGGGTTTGATAATCTAGAAAAACGGGGTATACTTTACTTGAATAAAATGTACCTTTAAGAACTCTTGATGTAAGAAGTCAAATGGGGTTGGGGTGAAGCAAACTAACTCTACTGACAATGGCCAATTCTGTAAAATTGCCACATGTATATACCAAACTGGCGGTTAATCGAGTTAATAAAATGTCGGTTATCGGAAAATTGACGTGGCCAAATTGTCCTTGGCAGGATAAATATTTGTTAGTGCCCACTGTAAAAAAGTGATCTAAATAAAAGCCTGAATTAATGTTCCTTTTGAAACTGGAAAAAAAATTGTTTTTAATAACCGTGTGCAACGGTATTTGAGCAAGGTTAAACTCGGTCATATATATGCTGCTTGGTTAAGAGACATTTTACCTACCGAGAAGACCTCAAAAAGTTGTGTCAAGAAAGGTTAATTCTGAGTTTCTGCTTTCTTAAATGTTTTTAAGTGTACAAAAATGGATTACAATATAGAGTGGAATTTATTGAAGATAGCAAACGGTAAATCATTTATAGCGACCTTAATAGGATGCAACTTATCTAGAATCGGCAAATATGTCACCTCGTTTAGGTAACCGGCACTAAATCAGACAATGGCGAGGATTTGCATTAACGATTTGTGTGCATGTGGATCGTAGATGACGAGAAAACGCAAGATAATAATGCATACAGTCTAAAACCCTGCATTAAATCATTTTTTACCAAAACCAAAAATAATCTTCCCATGTGGTGGTGGAAAATTTTGCCTACGCCACTAACTATACCACTAACGGATTTTAGAAGCAGATTTTGTTTTTCTTGAACTGCTCCATGAAGATTGGAAGATCTTTTTTCCTTATTTGCCTCTTAAGAATGCCTGATAAACATTTCATTCAATAACTTATGGCGCACTAATAAGTTGCCAACAAGGGCGAAACACGTGTCCGACTGGTTGATGGACTGGTCCGAAACCATTTACTCGTATAATTAGTGGAGTAGGCCAAATCTTCTCTTTCACGTTTTCAATTATTTACAAAATTCTGAAAACTCGCTCTCTGCGAATGTCAATTTTTTAATTGCAAAAGCATATTTTGGCAGTATATTGGAACTGACAAGATCCAATTACCCCTTTTCGGAAAAATTGATAAATTGCCTCTGTTTAGTCATTTCCAGTTATATATCAACATATACATTGAAACATCGTTTAGAATTCCATTCCAACGGCATGCGGCAGTCTGAAAACTGCAAGACTGAGTATATGATGATAAGAAATTAACTCTGTGTTTCGGACTTATATTATCCATATTTTATTTGTACACGACGTTTCGTTCAGTACAATCTCTGATCGCCTTCAGGTGCAAACTATAATCTATTCCTAAGGCTACGTACTTATGTACCATGGGAAGTCACTCAACCGTGAAGTTTAAGAAGTTGTGTCCGCCCAAGAATGGGCTTACAAATATTAGGAATTTGTTTGTTGAAATTCGAAATATTAATTAAATTTCACGGTTGAGTGATTTTCCAGTATAGTATATAAGTATGTAGCCTTAGAAATAGATTGTAGTTTGCACCTGAAGACGATCAGAGATTGTACTGATCGAAACGTCGTGTATAAATAAAATATAGATAATGAAAGTTCGAAACACAGAGTTACTTTCAAGCACATCATTGTCTCAAACTTTTAAACAAACGATAAGGTGCAAAGTGCAGATTATGCCATGGAAAAGTTGACCCTGATCTGATTGATTTTTTCTGGAATTGAACTTAAAAAATATGTTCCATCTAATTTTATGTTTCTATAGTTAAAAGTGGTACTTACGCCTCTTCCGACGATGAAACTTGACTATCGTTTGTAGTTGGAACATCATCATAGAAGAGATTTAAAGTTTTACACATTTAATTTTTTAGCTTCATAAAAAATAAACTCCAAAAAGTGCACATACGTGTTGATTGTAAACTTGTTAGGATATAAGATGCTAAGCTAAATAAACTAAGCTTTAAAAATATAAGAAGCAGAAGCAAAAATCTGGAAACAACTTAAAATTAAATCTACAAATTTTGTTTTCATTTCAGACAAAATATTTGATACTTGGAGAGAAATGCCCGAACTTTTATTGAAAATTTTGGTTTCTACTTTCAAACTCACGAATTCTTGTTCTCCGTATATTCATTTATGCAAGAGAAATCCCACGCAACCATTGCATTGAAGATATTTTTTATTTTTCACAATTAAAGAAATCATAAAACTGTAAAAGATCCTAAACTAAGGTCATGAGTATAGCGCAAAAAGATTTATCAATAACCAATAAGAAACAGATAATGTAGGAGATTCAGAGGATTCCAAACTAGATACTACAACTACATACTTACTGCAAAAGGGACAAGACAAGAAAAGGCAAAATCATTCTGCCTGTTCTAAGTTGCTAAATTATAAGATCTTAAAGTAACTTCAATTTTTTGGTCATAAATATCTTTTAAGCCAAAACATTCAGTCATTGGACTTGACACCAGATAAGGAGAAAGTATTTTCCATTATTAGCTATATAGTGGTAGTAGGAGTGAAGGAGAGGCTTTTTTTGTCACTCCCTCCGGAGCGTGATTCTGAAATATGTTAGACTTGCATCTATCTAACATCGCTATCGTTCCAGCAGAATTTGATTAAGACAGAAGACTATTTCTTCCCAGGAGCTCGCATATGCGATAAAAAGTTTTTATTTTCCGGTTCACCGATCAGGGTATCCGCGCTAATTGGCCGGATTTTCTTTAATATTTATTTTGGAAAATTTTTTTCTTTACCGGGGAGCATTCACTTCTCAGAAGTGAACGTTCGTGCCCTTGAGATTCAAGAATTCAGTTCTAGGATGGTCGGAGTCCCAGTTGGTTCCTATCCACAACACTTGCCACCTCCTGGAAGATGAGATGCAGTATCATCCCTTGTAGCAGTCCCGCTGTCCAAAACCGCAGGTCTATGAAGTACACGATCTATTTAGCTACTCTCTGTCTTGTCTATAACTTCACTTCAATTACAAACCATTATTAGAGATACATAAGCGGCCCATTATTTGGCCTCCCTATTGTTCATGATTAATTGCTACAGGCCAAAACCACCGGCCACGTATGAAATTTGCATCAGATGCACGATGCTGTTTTGTTTTATGTAAAATTGAGTAACTCTAAAGAGCAACCAATACAAAAGTCACAATGTAGGTATATTTGTATTAAACACATTAGGCACTTGTCCTACTTTTCGTCAATGACCCACTTTTCGCTATTTTGATTAAAAACTCAACTTTGCTACAAAATTTGTTTTAGTATCGGTGCACCACGCCAACGTGTATGTGCATGTCTACATATGTTCTCCTTAAATTTCTTTACAAAGTAAACATTTTATTAAACAACTGTCTTGAAATGAAAGAACCTAGATGGTTTAAATTTGATTAATTATGAATTGTTTTCCTGTTTTTCTTTAAATTTAAAAAAAAACAGGAATGGATGGTCAGTGCTAAATTATAAGATTTATTCCTGAATATTTTGGGATAATTTTTTTTTCTAAAAAGTAAATTGTGACACACTACGAAAAAATTTTGGCACACTTTTTCCTAACAGATTGAGAAAAAAATGGAACGCAAGAATAAGGTGACGGAGTTACAGATATAAGGGTGACGAAATTTGGGTAATATTTATTGTTGTTGGTTTTTCTCGTTTGATTAATATTGGCAATATTTAAACAACCTAAAAGGTTTAGTTTTTCGTGTTTTTTTTTAATCCCCCAAAAAATAAGGAGTGACGAAATATGGGACAAGATATTTTAGTTTGCCCATTTTTCGTCAAGTTTCTCGATGATGATAAATTTGATACTGAAATTTAAAAAATATATATATCTTTCTTTTGATCTGTAAAATATACTGTGATTTACATCGTAGTTTCTGTGAATAACAATGCAAATTTTTTTGTGTTTTAATAAGATACTTATCATCAAAAAAATTTACATATAAACAAATTGTAAGGTTTTTAAGGGTCAAAAATATTTATATTATTTTAAAACTCTCTCTTAAA
This sequence comes from Oxystoma pomonae, assembly GCA_963921995.1. NCBI lineage: Eukaryota > Metazoa > Arthropoda > Insecta > Coleoptera > Brentidae > Oxystoma > Oxystoma pomonae. The sequence continues at coordinate 95,402,944 of OY998165.1, forward strand.
ACATTTCCTCCCTATTATGTAACGAACAATCAGTGTAACGCATATAAGTTAAATGACGTTACCAAGGTACGAGAGTTATTTTTTAGATTTAGTTTTTCCGGAAATAGTTTTTGGAACTACTAGGTTTTGTACCCAAGCCTATGCTTTGTATTTTACCTAGCGATTTGAAGCGACTTATCTAAAGTAGCCACCGGTCGCTTTGTTTCTCTGGAACATAAGCTTTAGAGTAACGAAAATGTATCCAGTAAAGTCGATTTTTATAAAATCAAGGCAAATTGTTTTTCTTAAACATTGTGATCTCCTGGATTTGTCGGGAATAACGAAACTGACCTCATAACTAAACATCTAAACATATCTAGATTCCTCACGTTCTGATTTAGAGGCCTAAAACCCCCTATTAGTGACATCCTAACCAACAAAAATTGATGGCTTAGTGTTGGACTTCACGGTATAGGGCCACAGTTAGATTGCCGGTCCGGTTGCCGGATCGACTAGGTTCACTCCGGGCCGTTCAGAATCCCGGATCGGGCGACAGATGCTTCCGGCCCGGCCCGTTGATAGCCCCGTGATTACGGCCCGGAGCCATTTGTCCAGATGTGGTCCGTTTACTTTTTTTAAAAGTTTGTTAATAATTTAGTTGGTTTACCTAAATAACAAGTAACATTTTGTGAGCTCTATACTCCACAAAAACTAACCAAATTATTTTTTTTATATTTTATACGACCCTAACAGTGCTATTTCTTTGATTAAATCTACAGTGCACTAAACACTTTGCTTTTGGTTTAGGCGAGGATGCTCTTAGAATAATTGGAGTTTTTATTAAAAAAACCTGTATAAAAATAAGTTTTTTACTTTATTTTTCTACAAATAATGTGCTTATTAGCATATAACAAGGATGAATTATATTAGTTTGGATTTAGTTTACTAAAAAAGTTAATTCCCAATTCTCTTGTGTTTTAATAGACCCCATTCATCACACCAACTTTTTTCGAGATCAATTAATTAGATTATATTCAAACCTATAAAACTTGATCTTGAAGGGACAACCCAAACAGGTCGAGTTATAGACATTCAAGTTTGGAAGTATTAAGAGAGAATTTGAATAAAAAATGTGCTTTTGCCAATTAGTTAATCACAAAAACCGTCCACCGTCCACCGTATATCTCGAACTGTTTGCATCGTCCGCTGCTGCTGGAAAGCTTCCGCGTGCTCCGGTTACGGTTTAATATATCTCCTCCGCCTTCAATTAATATGGTGGCTGCGGTGCGCCTGAATGTGTATCCTGTATATTCTTCAGGATGTTTATGATTAAATGCCCCTCCCACACCATGAAGACCCACTGGCCGCTTTGTGCATTTGCTTTTAGCGTAATAAATGAAAAATCTATCATGGGTGACATTCTGGGGTCTTAAATTTTTGTATTTTTTAAACAGTTTTTTTCTCCTAGAACGACGAAAATTCTTGAAACATTTGTTTTAGAATTTGGAATATTGACTATTATCATATCTTGATTTTCCTGTAAGTCTTTCAGGATCATCTTCGTTAATTCCTCCCGCCTCATTGCTCCCGAAATGCCCATGATTGCTAAAACCTGAAAGTAAAGATACCACTTTGCTCAACGCCTAGCCACGTTGCGTAATGTATAAACAGTCCCCTACGCAGCCTCACGCAGCCTCCGAAGCAGCGTGTGTCGACGAAATTTCTTAAAATTCTCCCAAGAAAATCTACTTTTCGACAAAATTGGAAAAGCCGGAAAATTTGATATTGAGATGCTGGCTTGCTTGATTGTAAATCCGCCTTTAGCCTTTTGCTTATTATTTGCTAGATAGCCATTGCCGCTAAGGCCAGTAGTTTTTAAGATCAAAACCGATCAAAACTAAAGAAAAACAAGTAAACTTTTGTGGTTAGAAATGATTTTTGTACGTGCAAAATTATATAAAACATTAGCAAAATTATAGTGTAGTGCCTATTAGCTTAGGGCCGACCATGGCCAACTTATCAAGCAAAATAGTGTTAAAACAAGTTATGAAAGCCAGATTTCTAGGTTTGTCCTTTATTTATCTATTTGTTTTGTTTTATAGTATACTTACTTTGAGCACTAAATATTCTTCGTCATTCGCTTCTTGAATAAACTTGACAATTTCTTCCCCACTAAAAACTCTTGCATTTTTAGTCTTGTATCCAGCAGATTTTTTCTTCAAAAAAGCAATCAGTTTAAAAAAGCGGCTGATATCTATATTTCTTTTGACAACCAAGCAAGATTTAAGTGGAGAGTATAGACTCCACAAGCTTGATGCCTTTACCATACATCTTCATTAATTTTTTTAACATTTTTTGATTCACACCAGCTTATAAACGCATCAAAGTTTCGCTGCTGGCGCTCTTTAGATTTTTCAGGCAGCAAATCGAAATTGACTCTTGTAGCAGCTTCTATTATTTCCTCTGGATTCAACTCATTTTCTAGATCTGAGTCCATTTTTGTAACCAAAACTTTTGAAACAAATTTTATAGAGCTTTTTTAGAAGTGTCAAAACTGCCAAAAAAAACAAAAGCTAAAAGCTGTCAACAAAAATGGGACCGGAAAAGAATCAAGAGACCGGAAAATTTAACAAAAAGGTCCTATCTTAAGAGTGGAAATATTTTGAAAGAACATGCCTTGTAATGTAGAACTTTCCGTATGAAAAATCATACGGAAAGTGGCTATTTTCCGGTCGTTTGAAAAAAAAAAATAACATGACAGACCGGCAATTAAAAAAAATCCGTAAAACCGGTCAACATGTTACTCTTGGTTTTTGCACTGATTTTTGTCATTCGAACTTAATAATAATGAACGTGATCCTTTTTAAACCATTAAAGAAATAACAACTGATAATAAATTAACCTTAGGCTACTCTAAACTGACCTTCCAGTTATAAGCTTTTGGAAGGGTTCTATACAAGCAATAATATATGAGAGTAGCACGTTGATTTGAGAATATCAAAGATTATATCGGTACATAAAGTCAACATACCCTGACTCGCCACTATTTCTGACAGTTCCACACGAAGGTTAAAAGGTTTCTGACATTTTTGTCATATAAACATGTCATCTAAACATGCACATATTGTGCCATTTTTAAAGTTTGAACAAAGTCAGGCTATGCCGACTTTAATAAAGACGGCACTATTTTTGACAATTCCGCACGAAGTTTAAAACAATTCTGACATTGTTGTTGTCTAAATATATCATCTTTGCTATCAAAATAATGTCGACTTTCATAATGTTTTTGCCTACCTTTAATAAAGGACGGCATTAACTTCAATTTGTCACTTTTAAGAATGGCACAATACGAGCATGTTTAGATGACATATTTATATGACAAAAATGTCAGAAACCTTTTAATTTCGTACGGAACTATCAGAAATAGTGCCGAGTCAGGCTATGCCGACTTTATGTATCGATAAGTCCCTATTAACCTACCATATTGCAAAATAACGTTAATTAGACAGAGAAAATCAGGCTTAATAGGTAGATTTCGCGTTATCTTCCTTAAATCACATGTTTTAACGCAAAAACAAACATTTACATGACGTGAAACTTTGAAAAAATTCATGGCTTAGTCTTCAGTTACCGCGTTCGATTATTCCATTTGTGCGCTCTATACGCACTAAATAAAAAATCAAGGAAATCGTGCTCTCTTTTTGGGTTCATTTATATATCGAGTAAGCAAACTGAACTACTCTTTTGACTCCAAGTTCGTTGAGGGAGTAACCTCACTTTGTATAATCGCGCATTATTTGATATTTTTAGGTTTTTCTTATGACAACTTTCCGGAAAATATTAGTGTTTTTTGATATTCATAATGCAGGGCCCCTATTCTTCAAATGATAGAAGTATGCATCTCATTTGTCCAAATCTTTGGTTTAAATCGGTTTCTCTCACTTTTGCCCGATATTGATCGAAAGTAATTCTCTTAATCAAGACCAATAGAATTACTTTCGATCAATATCGGAAAAAAGTGACACAAACCTATTTAAAACAAAGATTTGGACCAATGAGATGCATAGTAGCGAGAGATTTTGACTCCCTGGAAGCAAATTTTCTCTCGATTCAAGAATAGACCCCCAACTCGGGAATGAGGGCACAGGAATATTAGATTTTTTATGCGAAATAATTCACAGATGGTAAATAGTGTCTATTTATTAAAGAGTATGCCTAAGCTATCTCTAAACCGAATAGATCACACTCGCCCGTCCTGCAGAAACGACGCCATCTTGATTTTAGGGTATTTTTAAATTTCTCGCTTATTTTCTAACCTACAAAAAAATTTAACACGCTGTTTTGCAGGAAATTGACTTCTTTACAACACTGATTTTATAGGGTGTTCTGATATCTGCCTTAGTTATTAAATTAGAATAGAATTTGTTTTTAAAAAATGTCAATTATTTTTTTCTTTTTTCGTTGGCGGTTTCGGTCTTTTTTTGATGTTCGATAAAAAAAGTGGTTTAACAAAAATTGTAAAAAATTAAATTCTCTAACATTTAGTGCAAGCAAATTTTTCCTGCAACAACAATTTTCACCTAGTGTATAACAATCTTTACAAATTATGACTGAAATAAGCAGTTGCGGAAAATTTTAGAGAGTGCTAATGCATACACCAGAATTTAAATGATTTAAATAAGTGTGGGTTTGGAATAGGATCTAAAACTACATTGAGCAAAATATTAAAATGCTTTAAGGCAACGTCGCGACGCTCCATGCCGCCACCGATATCAAATGCCGGTGGATGCAGATTCTGCAGTGCAGCTACTTTTCCGTTCTATTTACTTTTTAAAGAATTATTTTAGGTAGTATATTTCATACATCTTTGGTAGTTAATAAATACGTATTACTTTTAGATACCATTCCGTATCTTATGATGCAATGTCCATTACATCTAGAATAAAATGTTTGTTGGTGGAGACTTTAAATGGAATATTGGCCGAAGCGTGTTAAAAAATTGGTTTCTACCAAAATCCAAAAACAATTTATGGTAAAATATTTTGTGAACGGACCCTTAGAAAGGGGTCTATTCACATACGACTTTTTTATTCCAATGAGAAGACCCCGCTTGCGGCACCTTGTTGGAAAGCTTATTTATGAAAAAAATTTAACATTTATTTGTCAATCCATGCCTAAAATTTTTGTGAATTTTCCCTCAGAAAGGGAACTATTCACATACAACTTCTTTTTCAAAGGAAAAAAACAAATTTCCAACCCGCTAGAGCAATGTTCCATTTGAAGTCCGACACAATCATTTTTTGAGAACTTTTTACACATAGATTGACAAATCTCAAAAAAAAATTACACGAGCGTTTGTCTTTTTCGATAAGCTTTCCTACAAGGTGCCACAATTGACCTTCTCTGAGGGTGTATTTACAAAAAAAATTTGTCGAAAACTTTAGCTGCTAAAAATCTTAGTTGATGTGTTTTTGGATCTTTCTAGAAAATAATTTTTTAACCCGCTACGACCAATATTAGTTTTAAAGTCTCCACCTTGTATATTATAAAATTAAAAATAAAAAATTTATTGTAGATGTAATGGACATTGCATCATATGATAAAGAATGGTATCTAAAACTAATACATATTTATTAACCAGCTAAAATTATTCTTTCATATGAAATTAATAAATAAAAATAAACAAAAACGGAAAGAAGGGGCTGCATTGCAGCTGCCAGTAGCGGCATGGAGCGTCGCGACGCGTCGCCTTAAAGTGTTTTAATATTTTGCTCAATGTAGTTTTAAATCCTATTCCAAACCCTTATTCAAATCATTTAAATTCTGGTTTATGCATTTCCACTCTAAAATTTTCCGCAGCTGCTTATTTCAGTCATAATTTGTAAATATTGTTATATTGCAGCTGCAATGGAGCGAAGATTGTGCAAAATAACCTCAAATTTAGAGAATTTAATTCTTTACAATTTTTGTTAATCTACTTTTTTTTTGGACATCAAAAAAGACCGAAACCGCCAACGAAAAAAAAAATAAATTACAATTTTTAAAATAAATTCTATTCTAACTCAATAATCAAGGCAGATATCAGAACACCCTAGAAAATCAATGTTGTAAAGAAATAAATTCTTTGTAAAACTAATTTTTTTCAGGTTAGAAAATGGCGTCGTTTTTTCAGGAGGGGGGAGGCGAGTGTGATCTCTTAGGTTTAGAGATAGCTTGGGTGTAATCTTTAACAATTCGACACAATTTGCCATCTGCGAATTATTTCTCAGAGCCCTATGGAGAAATATCTAGATTAATTGGACCATTTATTAATAATGAGGAAAGCCATTGTGGGTAACTTTCCATAAAAGGAAAGATTTTGGCCATAACATAAACCCAAAAGAATAAACAGATATTATTCCAAAAAAGTCCTTTATTTCGCGAATTAAAAGTGATTGATATGCTGCAAGGTCCGTAAGCTCTAAAACGCGTTCGTTTTTTTTTAAAATAATTTTTAGTTCCCTGTGGTTGCCATAACCAAGAAATACACTAAAATTAATGACGCATAAAGTACAAAAAATAGTCATTACAGTACAACGGCCGCTATGATAGACGAGAAAACGGCGCCACACCGTTATTATTAACTAGGGTAAAGAACCCTGCACAAATTACATTGGAAATGGCTTTCAGGTAAATGTCATGTCACAAAAATAAAAAACACGAGATAGGGAACAGGATTACTTTCTGAGATATGAAGCTTTAAAGTTGACGTGTTTTTAGGCTATATTTTTGGATATGGTCCAAGTTTTTTTCCACAACTTTGTTGATTACCGCCAGAATAAAACGATTCGACACTCTTTTTGTCTGGAATGAAACACCCCTTCTACCCATATAAAAAAGATTTTACATGGTTTCATTGGTACCACCAGAAAAGTCACTGATTTGAAAGTTTTAAAAAAGAAAGAAAACGACCGTTTTTTAAAAAATTCCAATCCTGATTTTCATTAAAACGAACGGCCAGATTTTAAAAACTTTATATATGTTATGAAAAGTAATGCCACTTAGCTCAGAAAAATATTTTTAGCTTGAATGGTACCATGAATTTCGAAAATGGTAGGCAACTTTAATGTTTTTTAATATGTTTGAAATATTGGAGAAATACAAAAAGTGATTTTTCCGGTTACTATTACTGTTTTTCTAGGAGAATACGGTAAAGTGTTATTCCTACTTAAATTCGGAAAGTGTGTTGCGTGCAAAAATTTAAAGTTACAAGTCCTAAGATATGTTTAATATGGCGATATGCAGTGACTTGGTAGTTTTTAAAAAAAAGGTAGGCTATGACACCTTAACCTTGATAACGTCAAACTTTTGCTTAATAAACGGCGTCATTTGCTGCCAAATAATTTTACGCATTCTATTGGGAAGGCAGTGTAAATAATCGAAAAAATGTTATCATATTCGTTACCGGCAACCCCAAGTTAGCCTAAAAGCATATACCACACGAGCAATTTGATTGGTCAAACACAGGTACAAATGGATACCTATCGGTACTAACATATTCGTAACAAGCTTGTGAATTGAATTTGTCCAGAAAAAGTTTGTATAGCCTACACATAAGTTATTTTAAATCACTTTTCGTAAAGGTACCTACCATTTTTGCAATTAATGGTACCACTCAAGCTAAAAATGTTTTTTAGCTTACTGTTATTATTTTTATTAACATATGTAAAAACTGTTAAAATCTGGCCGTTTGTTTTAAAGACAATGAAAATTGTAATTTTTTGAAAAATGGTCGTTTCCTTTCTTTTTTAAAATTTACAAATCAGTGACTTTTCTGGTGGTACCAAAGAACCCATATAGAAATATTTTTACATGGATGGAAAGAGTTTTCCATTCAGGACAAATAGAGAAACGAATCATTTTATTTTGGCGGTAATCAACTAAGTTGTGGAAATAAAAATTGGGACATGTCAAAAAATATAGCCTAACAACAGGTCAAATTTAAAGCTCCATATCTCAAAAAGTAATCCTGCTCCCTATCTCGTTATTTTTATTTTTGTGCTTTGGTAATCAAGTACTATAACATATAAAAAGATTATGACATTTTGCCGAAAGCAATTTCCAATGTAATTTGTACAGGATTCTTTGGCAACTCGTTTTGTTTTACTGGAATATTGTGGGGTTTTCAAACGACCACAACGAACGACGGATCAACGATATCAAAACGTTGATAATTAACTAAAGTAAATTAATTTACGTTCTTTCAACGTTTTTCTTTAGGAGACAATTGTGGCCAAATAATCATTGCAGCTGCGGCCAATTCCAAAATACAATAAACGAACGCTGTAAGTGAAAAATGGGGAATATATAACATTAAAGTTCACCTGTATGTTAATGGTCATTTTAGGTTAAATATTTTTTTTAACTGGAAAGCCCAAGCCTGCCTAAGCATCAGGGTGCTATGAGGACCACCCCAACCGCAGCTTTGGAAGTTCTACTGAATTTGCCACCTCTCCAACGAGAGGTAGCCTACAGGCTAACGCGGGGTCAAGCACCCATTATCAATTCACATGGAACTGAGCATGAAAGACTTGAAAACGAGCTCAAAAAAGATCCTATACTGGGATTGCCGAGCGACGTAATGGTCTGCAAGTACAATTTCGAAACTAAATAATAAATCCAGATAGAGCCGACTGGGAGGGAGGTCCTTCTTTCGGAGCGGAATCCATCTGGAGCTGGTAAGGGCAAAAATACTAGACTTTAGTCTTTATAAGACTGACAAACGGTTGCACAGTGTTCCAAGCTGAAGTAGCGACAATACATCACTGCGCCGAAGAAATACAAAGAGTAATTCTCATGTGACAGTTATATATTCAAATAGTCAAGCTGCACTTAAAGCTCTAGAAGCAGTACAAGTGACGTCCAAACTGGTTTGGGACTGCAGAACAGCTCTTAATATGCTAGCAAGCACCAAAAGGGGCCCAGGCTAGCCCCAGGACATCGGGGACACTCTGGAAACGAAAAAGCCGACGAATTGGCAAGACAAGGCTCGGCAATAAAGTTCACAGGGCCTGAACCATTTTGTGGGATCGCTAAGGCCAGAGTCAAGCAATTTATTAAAGAGTGGTTTACCAAAGAGACGAACGGTCTGTGGGAGCAACTGCCTGGACAAAGACAGGCCAAACAGTTCATTAAAGAACGTTCACCAAAGCTGACTTCAGAACTTCTTAGTAAGGAAAGGAAGCTTGACAGACAATTAGTGGGGCTCCTAACAGGTCACTGCCAACTCAATAAGCACTTGTATGCCATGGGATTGGTAGAAGATGCAACATGCCGCTTCTATGGCAAGGCCTAGTTAAAACCAAGGCCTTACTGGGGGACCTACAATGTCGGCGGTCAGAAAGCTATATACAGGGAATACTGGCAAAGCTTCTGGGTTTCATGATAGGACAGGGCTGCAACTTGTTTTGTAGTTCTAGCAAAGCAGGGAAGAAGAAAGGGGAACCGCAGTAGATCTGAGAAGGTCGCGGTGGACAGGTGTCTACACTGGAACTGGAGAGCCCACTAAAGGACACTAAATTGGTAGGAGTTGATCGGCCTTTAACTAAATATATCTCGCGTCCTCCGTAGTAGCTTGGTAACCTCTCCAAAATCTTTTTGAACCCCTTTCTGTTAATTTCTGTATTCAACGGTATCAAGCCATACGAAGTCATGGTCAAAGGGAAATGAATTAAAATTTGTTATTCTGCTTCACTTTGGATTTAAGTAATCCCTATTCCGGCGCCAGTTATTTGTGTTGGAAATTTGAAAGGAATATGCACAGACCACTATAGGGGATCTTTGGTTTGAATAAATGTTTTAGTAATTATGATGTTTTAGGTAATTGCCCAAACAGAAATTTTTTGGGGCTTACAGTTTCAAACACTTAAACTAAAATTTGTAAGGTATTCTCTTGGCAGAATAAAATTTCACGATTTGCAAGTTGAAAAATCTGAGCAGAATTATTATTGTATATTTTTATTCTTGGCTTTTAAAGTAAGGAGGAAATAAGCACAAAATTAGCCGTCCTTGAGGCAACAGTTATTCGTGCCAGAACCAAATGGCTTCTGGGTAAAACTGGAAAGAAAGACTTTGGACTTTTCAATAAGTGCTAACTGCACATAATCTTCGACTTTTCACACAAAGTAAACCTAGGAAGAATCTATGGCCAGAACAAGATAACTGGATAAAATCCAACAACCAAGAAGAATAGTACCTAATACTGCCTGAGCACTAGATGCCGTAACATCGATCCTGAAAAATACATATTACCTCTATCTGTATGGAGGTTTCGTCTACAAGAAAATAAATTCTCGCTTTATGTATCCAGAGCCAGTGCAGTAGGTTCCCATAATATGTTCACACTTAGTCTAAACTAAAAAATATATATAAATTTTAAACTATATTTTTAAGGTAGATGTAGCCCTAAACCTTTAGTTAAACAGATTACTTGAAATCTTAGACATAGGCTCTTTTTTTGGGAGGGGGCAGGAGGGGAATTTTTGCGGGCATCTTAGTTTTCGAGATATCTATCTTTATATTTCAATTTTTAGAAGCGAATATTTCACAAAATAAACAAGATACTCCAATGATGTTGCTGGTGTAATTTTAAAGAAATTTTAAAGGAGAATTTAGAGAAGGTAACATTTGCGCTTATGGTATGTGTCTATTTTTCGTCATTTTGACGTCAAAAGTGTTGAAAACATCGCTGTATTCTAAAAATGCTACTATTTCTAAATTCTCCTTAACATATCCTTTAAAAGGACAACCAACGGATCATAACTTTTGTTTCTATAATCTGTTGTTGATGAAATAAAACCTATGTTCTGCCCAGGAGTCCAAGCAATCCAGCAGTGAAACTCCCATCAATTTGTTAACGCGTGATTCTGGAACAAACAGAGAGACTGACAGACCAACCGACAAAAATTTTAAAAATTGGATTTTTGGTATCTATATGCTTAATTTAGGAGCCGACACCAAAAATTAAAAAAAGGGTGTCTTAAATTCCATGGATTTAGAAGGTTTCCAGAGTGTGCATTTTTTTAAATATTTTTAATTTCTTTAATAGCCACTTTTTAATATTTGATTTTTTTTTGGATTTTCTGATTTTTTATTATTGTAGAAATTAAATAAAAAAAGTAACCACGGCCGGTATTATACTATAAAATTTATTTGTCAAATATCTTTTGTAAAAGATGTTTGATGAAACACTTTACACACCATATTTTATAAAATAAAAGAAATATTTTATAAAATATGTTATATTAATCTGTAAAATGTTTCATCAAATATCTTTTATAAAATACAGCTCAAGATAAGTCTTGAAAAAACAAATGAATAATAAGTAAAATAAAAATTAAATAGAAAAAACTAGATATGCCACTGGGATATTTTAAAAACCCAAATTTTGTACCTATTTTAAATTTGGTATCAAAAACATGAAAATGTAGAAAAAATTGAGATCGTCTCCAAGAAAAAGTTACGTCAAAGATTTTTAATATTTTTAATTAATTATTATTATTTACACTCCATTCCAAATTGCTGCGGACCAGTTTTTTGACACTGACAATGTCAGTACCATTTAACTTATGTGTATAATTGTCAGCCGCTATATTGAAATTGGTCCAGAGAATTTAGAATGAGGTGTATGTAAATATGAAGTAATTTTAATTATTAAATTAATAAATAATACTATTTCTTGTAAAATAATAAATATAAATATCAAAAAGTAAATCAACTAAAAAATTAAAGAAGGAAAACTTCGTCCAATTGCTGCATTTCATGTAAAGTATCTAACACTGAAGCTGTGTTGGCCCTCTGGATGGCTATACTAATCCTCTGCATCAAAAACGATACGGCTCTGGGTTCATGGCGAGCAGACTGGATTTTGGCACCTAATTCTTTGAAAAATAATTTTGCTTTTTCACACCAAGAACCAAAAGTTTCTACACAAAAAGAAACAAAAACAAAATTTCTGTATAAGAGGCAGCTAAGGTATGGGAGCAGGTTGCATCCCAAACTAATGGTCCCATTCCATCAACTCGTTTCCCGTCAGTTCAAAGTTTATGTATTTTTGTCCTTGAATAGTGGTTTAGGCTTACCATTTTTTAATATACCGGGAGTCCCAAGGTGAGACACCCTGTATATTTTTGTATTTTTGGATTTTACAAAATATTTCAGGTACATTTTATGTATAATGTCCTATACCTATATTCCACTGTTTTTAAAATATTGACAGGTGAAAATTGACATTTTTTAAATTTGACAGCCCGTAGGATCAAAACGGTTAAGGATAGAGCAAAACGGTTTTTACATTTCTATCTTGGTTTTTCACAAGCTACCGTTTTATATCTAAACCCAGGGTTAAAATATACCAAGGTAAGTTGAACCCTAAACGATAGCTTGTAAAAAACCAAGACAGGAATGTAAAAGCCGTTTTGCTCTATCCTTAACCGTTTCCATGTTACGGGCTGGCAAACTTAAAAGATGTCAATTTTCAACTGGCAATATTTTAAAAACAGTTGAACATAAGTATTTTGTAGAATCCAAAAATGAAAAAATATATAGGATGTTCAATTTAAAATAAGAAAGTCGTTGCCAAGTTTTCCTGCAAATGGTAACACTGCAAATATGAGAGTATTTCATAAAGATAGTTTACATGGACTTATGTTAGAATAGAAAGTTTGAAAGGTTTCCATTGTGTAGTTTCCAAAATATTCTAATAAGTTACTCACCTTGGGACACCTGGTATAGGGAATTTTTAGACAAAACAGTTACTCTTTGAGCCAAAAGACACTTTATTTCATACAGAATTTATTTTTAAACAAGATTTTATTTTAAAATAAGATCTGCCTGAAATGAAAACTTTGCGACTTATTTTGCCAACAAAAAAGTCTCAAATGTTTTGTTCATAATATTATAAAACTAGCTGAAGACTCTGCAGATTTTCCTGCGGTTTTGCCCATTTTTTCCCGTGTTAACTGATCATAACTTTTCTTTCTAAAAATCAATTTTGATGAAATAGCCTATGCATAGCCTATGTCCTGCCCAGGAGTCGAAGCAATCCAGTAGTGAAACTCCCATCAAAATTTGTTTAGGAGTTTTTTCGTGAATCCGGAACAGACAAAAAAACGGACAGACTGACCAACCGACAAATATTTTAAAAATTGAATTTTTGTTATCTATATGGTTTGTTTAGGAGCGGATACAAAAAATTTAAAAACAAATATATTAAATGTACAGGGTTTCCAAAATTTGATAGTTTTGGACTGTTTTGGATATTTCCAAAGTGTGTATTTTTATAATATTTTATTTTTGTATTTCTTTAAGAGCTTTTCATTGTTTTTTTTTTAATTTTTCAATTTTTTACTATTTACAAAAATTGATTGAAAAAAGTAAATAAGATAGTAATGAGAAAAGTAAATAAATAATAAGTAAAATAAAATACAAAGTATGAGACATCATTTTAAATGGACTTTTATATCTCAAAAACTAAAAGTGATAGAGAAAATCCAATTTTCAGAAATAAAAAAGTTAACGACCTCATCCCAAAATGCAGACTTTTCACAAAACCCCCGTAGCTCGAAAATGGTTTGGAATATCAATATGCGGTTTTCACTAGTAAACTACTCTTAAAAATTAAGCCTCGCAAGTGGGGGTCAATTTTTCTTATCGCCTTTAGCAATATCCGAAACTACAGTGGTCCCTATCCGCCAGTTCACTTCACATTTGGCACTTCTGACGTCATAAGCGGGAAATTCCTTAGTTTTTACGTGCCTCTATCCGCCAGCGCATGTCACAGTTCTCACTTCGCAGTCCCACATAGGCTGACGGGTAGACGCACATAACAACTGAGAAATGACAAGTAAGCTAAAAAACCCCAAAAACCATCGAATTTTGGACACCCTGTACATAAATGGTTTATCTAGGTAGAAATTAATTATAGGTATAGATTGACTCACTGTGTTAATAGATACATATTACAAAACCACTTACTGCAGCGATTTTATCCAAATTTTTTTGTTTTTTCTAAATCAATTAAAAAAAACAATTATTTATTATTTTACCAATCTTGGGTTCACAGGCATTTCAAAAACTTGGCCTTTCAAATTAACGCGTTAATTTCAATTAAATTTCAACTATTATCGAGCATCATGATCCGCACGCATATTCTATTTCCAATGTGGACGTTGGCTATTATATTAGAATGATCAAGTGTCATACAATTTATTGTATGAACATACAAACAAATAGGGAGCATACTTAACAACGACGGATCATGAAAGATAACAGGATTAGTAACGTAGGAAATTTGCTACTTCCCATTATCATTTTCCTATAAATTTTATTATTCTTACTGATTGGCTAATTTTCTCTACTTATAGCAACAAGAATTGATTATGGATAATTGCACAGGATTTGCGACATTCTTGTGCCACTAAAAGCTTTATTTTGGGTTCAGTAATATTAAAATTATTAAAAATTAATTGAATAAAATTATAATATGGCTATGGGCTTTGATTTTCTAATAAATTTTTTGTTCCTTAATCAATTTTTATAAATGTTAGCTTTTTCGAAACGTAGCTAACCAAGTTTTTTAATTTTTTAACAAAAACCGTCATATGTCAAAAATCCAAGATGGCAAAAAAAAAATAAAAATCACAAGCTGAAACTTTTTTTTACCACTCTGTATTTCTTTCTTATAGAGGTAAGAAAGCTGGCGCTAGTTCACGTTTAACGAGGTACCACTCATAAAATGCATAAGGAAATAGAATTAAATATATTACATTACATTACATTACATTATACAAAAGTTACGTGTGCTCAAATTTCCTCTAAATACAAAACCTATTTTAAACACAAAAAAATGTTTTTTTTATAATTTTTAAATCTTTTATCCGATTTTTATAGAGTAGAGTCCAATATGGTGGAAATAGTATGAAACATGATTTTCAAATACAGATCTGCAACTTTTTTGTGAGCAACTATTTTAATAAAAATTAGAAAGCCTTTACCGATCAGAAATTTGGGTGCCACGTCGTCCGCAGCGCCACAATTGACAATTGTAATAATCGTGCTAAATTTGATATTTTTTCCCCAAAAACTAAAAAAGATACGGATAATAATGTAGCTATTTTTAAAAATCTTACTTTGACTGGCCTGGTATAACTAAACCAATCACCCTGTAAGCAAAAAGTCTATTCGAAAAGTTATCTTGATGTTCTTACTAAATTATAAAATTAAAGCAAAAGACCTGTCGCGGTTTACTGAATTATAAAAAATTATCAAAGAAAAATTCTCAATATGAAATGTTTTCCAATTCCTCTTTATCGAATTATAGGAATTCTATTATAATATTGTTTGGATGGCGAACCCACAATTTTTTTTAAAAATAGACGTCCATTTTAAAAAAATCGCCGCCATCTTGGCTCCTATACATCCGATCATCGATTCCCTCGACCAAAATTTTAAAGAATTGTCTAAAGAATAAGTGTGCCAAATTTCATGCTTTCTGCACAAAATGAACAATTGGGGACCTAAGCCGAACGACTATTTAGAAGAATGCAGTTTATCCTTTTGGGGCTAGTTGCACTTGCTCGAAGGCGGCTCTAGTTCCCGGCGTGAATGAAGGGGTAGGTTCAAGTTATCTTATCCACTCACTCTTTCCATGTTTTTTTAGCCTATTAAGTTTTATCCAAGGCCGAACACTTTAGAAAAGGTGTTTTTTAACTGCGTGGGGTTTGAACCCGCGACACACCGCCAATCAAGAAACCTAACTTGATCGTGTCAGTCGGTTAACCTACTGGGCCACCGAGGCCAGTTTATCCTTACATCAAGAGTTAAAATATGACACAATATAAAACAATTGGTGCTAGAAAGCATCATACAATCGATTATTTTATTTTGAAAGGAAATGAAAATATCTCGAAAAATGTAGCTTTGAAGCTTATAACAAAAGTGCTTTACTTCTTTCTTCGTTTTTTTTATATATATTTTAACGTTGTTTCAAATATCTCGGAAACTAAAGCTCCCACGAATTTGGACTTTATAACAAAATTTGTAGTCGTTATTCATTGGAAATTTAAATCTGAAAACCGTGTATCGCTACTTGCTTTTGTTCCAAAGTTACAATTTTTTTAAATATTTTATTCCCCTTTTCCCTCCTTTAACCCTCAACCACCCTACCTATATTCTAATGAAATCTAACAGGAAAGCCCACTAAAGGACACTAAATCGGTAGGAGTTGATCGGCCTTTAACTGAATATATCTCGCGTCCTCCGTAGTAGCTTGGTAACCTCTCCGAAATCTAAATCTTAACCGATTTAGATAAATTAATGTTTCAATCGGTCAGCCGATAGAGGATTTTGGACCAAATTTCGTTAAAATCGCTCAAAGCGTTCTTGAGTTACCGTGTAAGACAACAGACAACTGACCGACAGACAACTTTTTTTTCGTTGATTAAGGTTTTTTGGAACCTTAATAACTCATTTTTGATAAAATTCAGAAAAGTCAAAATTTCACAATTTTAATAGTACCCATAACAGATGGCTATGGTGGACTAAAAATAGCGTCGATCATTATAAACTAGGTATTTGCGCATTTTTGTTTTTGTCATAGTCGGTTAGTTACCAAACTATATATCGATGCAAACATTTTGTTTAAATCTTGAGATGTGTAGCTATATGATCAATAAGACAGTGGCGGTCCCAGGCATTTAAAAAGGGGGGGGGGGTTTCGATATGAAAAAAAACTAGGGTAAAAGCATATGAGGAACATATCAATATATGCAAACTAAACTTAGTAACTACAAGCACGGATTTGACCTCAAATCTAGTGGGGGGGGGGGGGATTTTAAGTTGTTTCATACATTTTTTAGTTAAATTAAACTAAAATCATGAGTATCAACGGTATCATAGCGCCGCAGGCAAAATTTTTTAAGAAAATTGCACTAAAAATGCATTTTTTTATTTAAAACCAAACTCAAATTGTAAATATATCAATGGTTTCAAAGCGCAGCAGGCGAAAATGACACTACTACTACAAAATTAAACTCTAATTTATGCCCTACTTTGGAAAAATATCTCCACACTTGTTCAATGTTATCAGGAATGTTTTGATTTAAGCTTTTGCCTACTTCTGAATAATATTGTTTGCAAATACACTTCTCCCAATAAAAGTTCAATAATTTGTGTTTAATCAAACAGTTTATCGTATTTAGAAACGACTTTAGCTAATTTTGCCTTGATTTTTGCTTCACGTTGTACAAAACTTGGTATGAATATGTTCAGGTCAAAAATACTTTTTTATGTCCGAAATGATTTTGTCTAAAACTTGTTTATAAATTAAATAGAAACTCTATAATACTGTTCTGTATTTCCAATATCGTGGTTTTCGCGGTAAGTACTTCATGCGTTTTTGTATTCTTGGTGTGACGAATTAAAGGTTACACTGTCCCAAAATACTGTGGAGGCATTGCTTAAAGCAGAGTTGGCTGCCCAGTGGATAACCACAAAAGCACACTGTTTTTTTTGTGGGTAAAACCCACTTTAAAAAAAAAACACGTAGGGCTAAATAAACGTAAAAAAAGGTATATTATTACCAGTCGTTTAAATCTGATCGTAAGATTCGATAAACTTGACCAGTTGCAAATCTTTTTCTAATCCCAAACAATTTCGTATTTCCAAATAAGACCATGTCTTTTAATGGATGCTGCACTAAATGGGCAACAATGCAAATTATAGAAAAAACGATTCTGGTTCAGTATTTGCAAACTCTACTTTTATTACTGGATTCTAAAACCCCAGTCCATTCTGAAGCACTCTTTCTAACGCAACTCTTAGGCATTTTGCTTTTAAAAAATGGTTTAGAGTTAATAACCTCGAAAAAAACGATAACTTGTATCGTATACTATCATGTCATACTAAGTAAGTAAGCAGTGTAATAAATACACAAACTCCAACAATAATTTTCTTAAGGTTTTTTGATATTAAGTATATAAAAAAGCGCTGGTCAAACTAAACCAAAACTGCTTTGATTTATTAACAAACAAACAAACTGTCGATTTCTGTATTCCACCTATTTTTATGTCGTATTTTATAGTTGATAAACGATCGCGAGAATAAGTCCTAATTTTAAAGAAGAACTACAATCTGTATATAATTTAAAAAGAAAATCATAAAAAACTTAATAAAACCCATTTATAAAACCCAAAAAAGCCCAGTGGGTTGGGTTTTTATATTCAAAACCCGGGTTTTTTCCAACCCTGCTTTAAAGGAACGTTCTACAATTTCTCGTTTTTTCTCCAAAGACTTCAAGTTTACCAACAGCATGTTTGTTGTCTACTTTTTTCTGGAGCAAAGGGGGGGACGATCGCCCCCCCCCTCCTGGGACCGCCACTGATTAAGATCACCCAAATTAAAAAGTTTTGGAACAAAACGTCCATAGCACTAAAAGTAGGTTGTTGTCGATCAACATGCATGAACTAAACACTGGACTGGTGCATTTCTATACCGAGCCTCTCTTAATAAAGCAAAACTCGTCAAAGGGAATCTAGACAATACTTGAAAACGCTTTTGATACTCCAGTTTTAGCAATGGGGCCGGTGCCGGTGCCGATGGTTTGGTATAAACAATGAGTAAACATTTTATGAGTATGTACTTCTATCTATCTAGCTAACACAGAGTAAGCCAATAAAACAGACCACCGTATTTTCACAGAACGTTTTGTCCTATTAATCCAAGTGGAAAAACATAGACAGGGCCAGTATTCTTCTCCTAAGTACATGATTTTTGCATATCACAAATTATGAAAAATTCAGCTATTCTGGCAAGTTTTAAAATCTTGTGAATTTTTCCTTGGCAAGCTACTGGATGTTCACTTAATTTTAGATAAATTAATGTTTTCAAAATCTTTTGATATATTTATTATTAATTATTTTATTATTAAAAAATTGGTTGCTATCAAAATTAGGCTAATCGCTGACAGCAGGAAAGAAATCTTAGGTTTTAAAAATATATATACGAGATAGAGAAGGGTTGCATTAATAAATAATGGAAACCCATGTGCACTCTGTCTTTTATGGAAAGTAATCTCGCCTGTGATATAACAGTGTCATTAAAATATTCCGGATCGAAAAACAAATTGAAAGGCACCACTAATGACATTTTCGTTGATTTTCGGTATTTTCTATTCGTTTTGACATTCATCACAAATATACAGAGTGTTTCACATATATTCATAACAAATTTCATATGTTGTGTACAGCTAATGATAGACATTAGACACTTAAAGTAAATATTTCAACGCATCTGTATCGATATACGTAACGCGTTCGAAACAAAGTCAAAATACGCTACATTTTTGACTTGCTCATGTCATGTTTCGAACGATGCCTGCTTCTTTGACGGGTGTGATGACAGAATCTCGTTGCGTACGGAAGGATGTACGTATCGTTAGGGACCCACGAACGTACGCAACGATTTCAATCAGCAGTCCTGTCATCGCACTTTGAGTTTGTTTCAAACGCGTTACGTATACCGATACGGATGCGTTGAAATATTTACTTTAAGTATAAGTATTTAACACAAATAAAAATTTTGTAATATGAACTAAACCAAAAAAGTATTTGTTTGTCCATTATCAAACCAATATTTATTTGAATCAACTTATCTCTTTTTTTTCTGAGTATTGTTCATTCCAAATTCTCGAGATCAATTTTACTATGGCGGTTTACATTTAAACACAGAAACTAAATGAAAATAAAACTCTTCCCCACGATACTCGACACTCAGCTAAGCACGGCTCGACATTAGCATCTCAAGACTGTGCTTTTTCAAGAGAGCTTTCCTACAAGTTCTAGTAGTTATGGGCAAGCAAACGGTTTCTCCTAAAAAGCAGGGTTTGCGTCAGCTCTTTGCGTAGTTCGTAAGAGCTTGGAAACTTTTTAGTGGTCTCGTGACTGCTTTTAAGCGTGTTTATTGGTTGAAACTATTTCACTTCCCTCAATCGATCGATCACATCTTACGAGATCCAGAATCGGACCCCGGCGAGAGGGGAGGAGATTCTTGAATCTCATCCTCGATCTTGGCCAGCAATAGAGGTTGAAACCTTTAAGAAATATGCAAAAATCTTACCCGATTATTTAGAGAGATGCCACTTGCATCTTTTGAGATCAAGGCAACCCAAATTCCCTGGAAATTCAATAAGAGGTACAAAGTCGAAATTCCCGATAGGGAATTCTGGCAGAGAGAAAACCTCCACCAACAGTTCGAGAGGAACGCTGTGATATGCTACACCGATGGCTCCAAGATATCGAAGAGGCAGACAACAGGGGCGGAGGTCTACGTGCAAGACCGAGAAGAAGTTCGGATGAGCTACCCGCTCGGAGAGCAAGCTACGGTCTTCCAAGCCGAGGTACACGCCATTTTAATGGCGCCAACACTAGAAGAGGTTCGCAATGGTCCGGAGGAGCATGTGTACATATGCTTCGACAGCCAAGCGACCCTAAAGGCACTCAGTGCGCCAAAAATTGCCAATACTCTGGTGGAAGAGTACGTAGAAGCACTGGAAACCTTGAGTCAAGACAAAAGAGTTACAGTGATGTGGGTACCGAGACACACGGGAGTGTTGGGCAACGAAAAGGCGGATGAACTCGCTCGGATCGGGGCTAGCACTCAATACGTGGGGCCGGAACCATTCTTAGGTATAACAAGGAGACAGCTGCAAAGTCGACTCATTAAATGGGCTAACAATGCACTGGCAGACACCTGGGCGAACGAAATAGGAGGCAGACAGTTGAAAGAATTCATCGACGGACCGGACGTGGCTAGACTCAAATGGCTCCTGGGAAGGACACGAAAAGATATTGGATTACTAACAGGGATACTGACCGGCCGCAACCAACTCAGTAAGCATCTGACTCGCATCGGGATCGGGAATGACTCCATCTGCCGGGCCTGCGGGAGGGCGGAGGAGACATCCCGGCACCTCGTTGCGAAGTGCGATGCTGCATACCTAAGGATGAGGCATCAGGTACTCGGACAACCGAACCTGGATGCAGAGGACCTACGAGCTCTCAAGTGGGCCAAAGTACTGGACTTCGTGAAGAGAACAGGAAGGCTCGGAGAGCCCACTACCGTACAAGCGGTACAGGTGGTGGATTAGGGGGCTGGGCTGGGTTGGGTTGGGTTGGGTTACTACTACTACTACTACTACTACTACTACTACTACTACTACCCGATTATTGGTTATCAAGAGATCTTTTCTGCAATTACTTGCTAACTGGTTATGAGTCAAGGCGAAGTCTCATTAAATGCAGTAAGTTTTTGAGACTTATTGATTGAAGTAAAAAGGATCTGACTATGCCTAAAAGATTATTCTGTTAAGCCTCCCGAGCAGGCAGTCAATCAGTAAATTAACAAATCAATTATTTATTTATTAATTTAATGCTGTATATTACAATAGTTTACATTGCCTATTTTGTTTTCTTTGATATTTGCCTTGAAACATTCTGCATTGAGAAGGTTTACTTTTAGTGACCCTTATGGTAATAATCCCACAAACAATGTTTAAAAAACGATATATACTACCATCTAAATCGGGTATAGTATACATAATTGAGAAATATTTTGATGTCGCATATCTCCAATTCAGTTCGTTAGTGTAACTATAGGCAAGCGACTGCAAAGCGTTTCTCTATTCCGTATGCCACCCTTGATCTAGAATTAGTCGGGTAGTTTTTTTATTTATGTTCTTTTTGGTGTGCCATGTAAAATGATATAAAGCTTTAAGCCCATCCCGTACTCGTTGGTGGTGGGGAGGGAGAAAGGCGAGGGAAACCGGGAAGGATTTCAGGTGGTGAGGGAGGGAGAGAGATGGATCGGGAGATTACTGTCAATAAAGCAAAAAAGAAAATCGCTTTATATTTGAAGATAACTTCCTTCCAAAGCATATCAATTTTTTTTAAATTATTAAATATTTTTATAAACAAAATATAGCCTATAGCCATTTACACGTACTTTCAATGACTATTTTTTAATTGTCCTTTAACTAATTCTCTCTTTATCAATGGGTGCGCAAGAGATGAAAACATCTGGTATCCTTTTTGCACTCATTGTTAAAGGGAGAATTAGTTAAAGGACAATTAATAAAAAGTCGGTGCAAGTGGCCGTTAGTCTCTGTCGTGGCACATATACACTTACATACATATATATACAGGGTTCCTAAGATTTTCCTTAGGGATAGGATTTCAATAAATCAAACAGAAATGGCATAGAAAGTTCTGCGCGCACAAAAGAAACAAGTATATTGAGCAATGGTGCCAGTTTGTTATTATCTCCGGACTGCTTTCATGAGAAAAAATTGTCGCCACTCTTTCATTGTAAGCATAAATCATAGTTGCAATAATAACCGTTAACAAGATGTCTGCAAATTCCGCTAGATGGCGGCCACACCATGAGATGATCGAGGAAAAACTGGGATTCACAGGCATTGCATTTTTATTTCCTTTCGAGTCGCAGTGACAGTGCGGACGAGGTCATTGGGCTTTTTGTTTTTGCGTTTCCAGATCGACCGGTTCCTGGGGCTCAAACTGTCTACAACATTTATCATCGTTTTGAAAGGTACGGGTGCATAAATGGTTGTAGAAAGGATATAACCATGACGGCGAAATACCAGAGCATTCCGTTCTTCCACACAGGGTGGAACGAGACGAAATGGTATGCGCTTACGTTGAGGCACATGAACCATGTTCGACGAAACCGATTGCGGAGGCACTGGATATTCCCAACAGTACTTGTCAATGGATCCTAAAAAAATACGGCTACAAGTTAAGATTGGGAAGTCGCAGGAATTGCAACCAGGTGATTATTTTCGCCGGTTAGAATATTGGGAGGTTATGAGGGATAAATGTGACAAGAACGAAAATTTCCTATCAAAAGTTTTATTTAGTGACGAGAAGACATTTGAACTTCATAGCTCTCACAATCCAGAAAATAGCCGCTATTGGTCCCGCGAAAATAAACATCTGCACGCAAGTGTTAGAACGCAACATCCTCAAAAATTAAATGTTTGGAGCGGTATTGTCGGGGATCACATTATTGGACCCTTTTTCATTGAAGGGAATTTGAATAGCCAAAAATATGTTGATCTTCTCCAACACCAGGTTTTACTACGGTTGAGGGAACTCAACATAAATTTGGACGAATTGTGGTTTCAGCAAGATGGCTGTTCATTCCACAATTCACGCCAGGCTACAAATTACCTTCGTCGGGTATTTGGTGATAGAATTATTTCCACGTATGGAAATATTCGATGGCCTCCTCGATCACCAGATCTTGCGTCAAATGACTTTTTCCTATAGGGTTGTTGGCACGACAAAATTTTCCAACACCCTCACCTACGGCCTACGACTATACAGGAGTTGAGGTTGAAAATTTTGGAGGCGGGCAACTCTATCACACCTGAAATGTTGGCTGCTACGAGCCAAGAGTTTTACAATAGTTTGGGATATTGTGAGGCTCAAGAAGGGGACAGATTTGAACATCTAATCTAATTAAAAATTAGATGTTTTCAGGTCCAAACCATAGCTTTTTCTTGCTTAAAGGAGGCGGCAGGGTCCATTATTTACGATACTGAGCGAGAAACTCGTGAGGTTGTTAACATTAGAAAGAAATATCTTCGCTTTTAATTAAATTTCTTTCCATTCTGTTCTACTAGTGACATCTATCCGGAAACGGCCAAACCATGCAGCTAGCACTAGCAGCCAAAGAAATGAATAAACGGCGCTGTTTTTCCTGTAGAGCTTTTTGCTTGCGATATTATTGATTTTAAATAAAGCTGGCCCTACACTACATTTGATATTTTCGAGGTGTTTTATGACATGATCTCGAAACATGTAGCGAACCAATCAAAACTAGCGGGAGGGTAAAAGCGAAAAATAAGGGGCTGCCAATATTTGTAACACCCAAAAAAGGGTGAAAAGATTTATTTAACTCTGTTTCTTTACAAAAAACGTTTTTTTTACGAAAAACTTGAGCTCTGTCACTTTTTTCATTTTTTTCTTCAACTTTCTCGAACTTTTCGTCATACCGTAGAAAAAAATTATTTCCCCCATTTTATTCGAAAAAATTTAGAACCAGAGACGCGATCAGTTTTCCTAAAACGGGGGATCTTGGTTTCGAGTGAGAAGATAAAGGGCGCCGCAGGCAACAATTTTTCAATTAAATTAGCCGAATGCAAAAATATTAGAAAAACAAAGCACGAAATAAAAATGGGGGGGTAGTGGTTTTGAAATCGTTACGTAATATTAGGGGAGTGGCGTGCCAAACCGTTACAAAACATTACATAGCGAGGGGGTCAAAAATTGGTAAAATCACCGTTACGTAATTTGTGCACGGCCCCACATCTGACTGTTCCTCCTTTTTGATTTCGAATCAAAGTGCAAAACCCGGGTTGGACGCTCGAAGGCGTCAACCCATCCTATTTGCTTGATAAAGTTTCTACGGAAATATCTCAGTCGATTTCTCCGGCCGTGTATGAACGATTTAGGTTAGGCGTTTGCATGTATCTCAGTCCCCAGCCTGTAAACAGTGCGTAAGGACAATGGTTACAAAATGAAAAGCCGAAAAATATTTTTTTTTACGATATCTTTCATCAGTTTGGTATTAAAGTCGAGCAAAAACAATTTTTATTCCAGTCCTAAAGGTATGAAAATGGAAAACATTAGAAAACAACAACCTGGAATGGATTTACTACATATCAGATGTAGTGACAACATCGCTCCATGCCCATCCTTTTCTGCCTAATGTGCCCCCTAAGGATTTGCTTAGGAACCCTGTATATATATATAAACTCCATCCAACTCGAAAAACAATCCATTTTAAAACGTGTATTTTTGCTTATAAAATGGCTATTTTTCCGAACAGTTTTAAACTAAATCAGTTTATCTTTTCGCCCGGGTTATTTGGAAAACTACGGGGTCATTTTTCAATTTCTCTCCCATATTTTAAACCACTGAAAATTTCAGAAACGAGCAGCAGTAACTCGAAATATAAAGACATTCTCATTTATTTAGACAGAATCTGCCGCAGGTCGTCCCAATTGGGGTAAATCTCATTCTTGTCTGGATTTATTTGAAAACCGATGTTTATTATTTAAAGAAAAAATTTTAGAGTAAAAGTTTTTTAATTTATGGCGTAAAAAAATACATTATAATGAAAAATAACACCTACTTAGTCAAATTAGTTAGACAGTTTTACGTCACCAAGTTTTTACACTTTATTTGCCTCTTTCCCCTCCCGATAATAAGCTTATGGCGAATACAGCTCAACCAAAACCTTTGCATAAAATTTTTTTCTGAAAATAGAGAGTATAAATTAAAATTAGTAAAATATTTTGAGCATCAAGTGTCAAGGGTACTACCTCCCTTGTATTTGATTTTAAATAGACACACAAACGACATTATTCTATTTTATTATTATTACGTATATTTTATTTTATTTGCCATATTTTCTTTAAAAGAAATTGCGAAATAATTATATTTTCGTGAAGCAGTCGGAAAATATGAAAACTTTTAAAAACTTCCGCTTTCAAAAATAATCCCTAAAAAACCTTGCGCTGGGGGTTTTAAATGAGAATAAATTTAAAAGTACGAACAAATGATAAATATTATAGAAATATTACAAGTAAGTAAATATTAAGTTATTAAGTAATTTGCGAGTAATTTTCGATACCTACAGATTTATTGTTTTACTAGTCACTAAAGCACCCCAAACTCGTTCCGTCAACCCATTACCGGCACTGCCTGTACTGCAGCTGGTTCTGAGGGCCTCTCAATTCTAGATAGGCCTATTTTAGATTTTAGATTAGGTTTCTGCATTCAGGTTCGGGTGTTCAAGTATCTAGTGCCTCACCATTATGTATGTATCACATTCTGCAATGAGGTGCTGGGAAGTCCCCTCCGTCCTAGCAGATGCAGTATTTCCTGTTACATATGAAAAATAGATGCTTGGATAAATTAATGATTGAATATACAGCGTGGATTCTTTAAATGGAACGGTGCATCTAGCGGTTTAGAATTTGGTTGAAAAAAAATCCAAAAACACGTCAACTGAGATTTTTAATTTCCTTTAATAGTGCTATCTTGGATTTTTTTATGTCATTTTGTTTACGAGGTATGGCAAAAAATATTTTTTTAAAAATAGGACACCCTGTATATTTTGCAATTTTTTAAATCTGCAAACAATTCTCTCTTCAGCAATACTAGACAGTAGGATCTATCTTTTACGATAATCAAGATATTTTTATCTAAATCTGTATGGAAAACTTCGATATTCATTCAAGTATCCCCCGTAAAACAGGGCATAGACAACAATTCCATGCAAGTTTAAATGCCTCTATCTTGGAAACCATAAGAGATAGAGTATTAGTGTGTGCTATTGTCAAAAAGATAATTTTTTTAGAGTTCAAAAATGTCAAACTATACAGGGTGTCCTATTTAAAAAAAAAATTGCCATACTTCGTAAAAAAATGACATTAAAAAAAGATAGCACGATTAAAGAAAATTAAAAATCTCAGTTGACGTGTATTTGGATTTTTTTGTAAAACCAAATTCTAACCCGCTAGAAGCACCATTCCGTTTAAAGAATCCATCCTGTATAAGTGCAGGTAGGACAATTCCTGTATACGTAGGTCACCTTGCTGAGCCCGTTGCACGCCCACTGTCCATGGTTCTCCCAAAAGAAAAGATTTTTCTAAGCTGCAACCTTCTTACATTACCTGGGATTAACAGATAGTTCCCGAGGTGCGACTCACTTGACCTGGCCAGAGCCGGACACGCCAACAGAACATGCCAGGATGATTTTTCGTCCTCCATGCACCATCGACTCTCTGATTCTCCAACGAGTCTCGTTAGGAGCCCTGTTGCTGGTCTCATATCCTATCCTTCCTGCCTAGTTGGAGCAAGGACTTCGAGCAGGTGTTCTTCAGTCAGCTCCATTTCGATTGGACTGTCCATGCTGACCACGATATTGATCTGAAGCTTCCTGAGCTCCTTGGCCAATTTGTTTACATCAGCGGCGTCCATAGGCACCCCTGATGCGTTTGTAGAGTGTCCAATGAGTACATGTCGAGCCTTTTGTGTTGGAGAAGATCTACTGGGTCCTTGAAAAGTTCCTTGTTGATCCTTATCTTTAGAGATTCCACTGGGTACCTGTTCGGTTTCCTTTGTTACCTCCTGGTTGTCGGAGGGTCCTTTTGGAGTTCCCCCACAGACGAAATGCTTACTGAGTTTGTTGTTCCCAGTTAGTATTTCTATCAGTCCAATGTGTCCTTGTGTAAAAGTATTCCCTTATTTCTTTAAGATCAGACGAAACTTACACTACAAATATACAGAAACAGTATATTATTTTTTTTTAAATACTGGTAGTCGTGCCTCGTATTCTCGCAAAAAAAATATCTTTTATTTAATTTACTGTACCCTAAAATGTCTTGAAAGTTACCTTACAGAAATTTTTTATTCGTAACTTCCGTGTCTTTTTTGACCTCAAAGTTTAATTGCAAGAAAAACTTTTTCGCAGACAAGGTGGCTACGGCAACTTCAGAGCAGTCCTATTTTTCGCATTAGCCGCCTGTGCGCGCTGTCCAATCAATATTTATTTCTATGCTCGACTGGCAGGTGCATCTATTTTTTTAAACTATAGTTTTGACGTTTTGTATAAACCCAGCTTTAAAGCATAAAACCTGTAATTTTTTCGATCATCAATCTTATAACAAAGTCACTAAACTTCCTATAAAAGACTGCCCGATCAAAACATATTTTTTTGAGTTTAACCCTAACAAAAGATTTTTATTTACCGACCTATTTTAACAGTTGATCAAGCAATTAACCTTCACACTGAATACTTATCAAACTTAGTATACTACAGTTTTTAAACGTCACTAAAATAATAATATTAGTACATTATAAACCATCCTCAGCAATTTTTGTTGGGCATTTTATGTTCATGATATCTTGATTTCTTTGTTTTTTTAGATTTCACTCAATTATTTTTGGTACACTGGCCTGTGAGATTTATAGCTACAACATATAACACAGGCCATATATATCGAAAATTATTGATGCTGATATTTATTTTCTTCTTTCTTTAGGCTAACTGGCTAACAACACTCAATATCTGTGATGATCTGTCATGACTACTTTAGCACAATTCTATGTGTTTGTTTCAGTGTTTTCCAAAAAATCTACGAAAATTAGCTAGAACAAATAACGTAAGTGATAAGTCAGTCAAGTATGGTCCAGTTACAATTACTATTAACACTTCCCAACCCAAAAGCACAGAATCTGTCTGTGTGATATTACTAATCCTCAATTAAAAAATAAATAGAAGCCAAGCATTATTTAATAAGAAAGAAATCTGATAGCAAGAAAGTTCTTGGACGTTGTTCGGAATGCTACGTGAATTATAGCCGCGTGGGAAAGGAGTTTGATGGTAAAATCCGAAGTTTTCCATTTTATCCATTTTCCCAGCCGCTTCATTTTTTTAATTTTCCATTCTCTTAGTTATATCGATTTCTCTATTTTCTTCATTTTTCTATTTTAATCATTTTTCACAATCATTCCGTTTATCCATCTGTTCCATTCTTTCCATTTTCTGAATTTAAGAGCAGATAAGTGCCAGCATGGCATTGGCGCGAACTTCAGAGCTTATTTTGGACAATTTTCGAAAAAGGTCAACTTTAAAAGCTAATTATTACTTTTTTAAAAAAAAAGGAAAATACGGGTCGATTTTTTTTTACTGAGATACAAAGATGCGTCTGTTAAAAAATGTGAATTATTAGAAAACCCCCCGTTGCATTTTTATTTAGACAAAACCTAACCTCAATAACCCACTGAACAAAACTAGGTTTAAAAGTTGACAGAAATCTAAACGCCGTAAATTGTTGTTGTTTTCAAATTTCAAGTTTTCAGGTTTTTTCTGACAGAAATTTTGTCGGAAAGAGTATTTGTTTACATTTTTGTCATGGAAGACTCGTGAAAATAAAATTATTTAAAAATGCCTCACAGTCTCTAGAAATATCACGGTCTAGTAATTTTTTTGCTCCGCCCCACAGTGGAACGACCTTATGGGAACAGAGGGACATGAGGTTTTTTACTTGAAAGTTTTAATCTGGAAAAGGTAGGAATGAGTTTTATACACAGTTATATTGTACAAAGAGCAACGTCTTAAATTAAAAAAAATAGTTACTTTACATGATTTAAACCATATACAGGGCAACCCAAAAATATAGTGCGTTTTACAAAAACCTATTTTTTTATATGCTAACTTTGCTTAAATGTCACCTAAATTTTTCGTCTTGAATTTTTTGGAAAGAAGGAGCTTTTAATTTTATTATAAAAACATATTTTTCTCGAATGCGCTTTTTATAATGAACTGCAAAAATGACGCTTTGCCCATACGCTAACTTCCATAGCCATCTTGGTAGCAGATCGTAGCAGATAAATGTTATATTTTCGTGATCGTAATACTCCAGCAATTATATTGAGATTACTGGTAAAGTGAATCCTGTCGAATATCAAATTTTGTAAATACAGAAACTTAGATGTCGATATATTTTTACCTAATTTGTTCATTTTATTATAATATTTCTGATAAAAAAGACGACTTATTTGTATAAAAATTTCAAAAAACCATTAATTAGTATTAGGCAATGATATAAGAAAAATATCTACTAAAGTCCACATTTTATACTAGATTTTTGTTTATATTTAGTTTTCATTGGCATATCATTTAAATTGTAGCTTGTACTTGTAGCCAAAATTTAACGCCTTAAGATATCTATCACCCAAAATTACAATTAAATGATAATAAATAGGCTCCTTTCTAAATAATTGTGTGAATTTAATTTTAAAAATTTAAAGAACATTTTTTGGTCTATGTCTCTGATATTATACTAAGCCGTTCCTCTGTGCGCCCACATGATGACGACACGAAGATATCAGTCTGCTGTCTTTATTGCTTTTTGTGATGGGTGATATTTGCGGTTATATTATTTTTGAATAAATTGTTGCAATAAAAATTGTAATTGTTCATCATTCTTTTCTTCTGGCCCAATTAAATACTCTGTAATATTACTTACATTATTTTTGTCTTAAGTAACTGCATTTATGGGTTTTTTAGTGAAAAGACTCATCATTAAACAATGAAAAAACCAAAAACACAAACATATACTTTTAAACTTGCATCAGATTTATTGCATATACTATGCACAACAAGTCTTTCCTTCTAGATAACAAAATAATCACTCTCCCAAAAATGCCTGGCAAAAGTCAAGAACAAAATAAAATAGCTTCCAAAATGAATGAATGAACTACGAACACGAACTAACTCCAACTCATTCGATGAGTTTCTTGACGGAATCCATTACCAACTAATGATCTTAATTTCTATTTGGTGAAAGAGGAACGCATGCAGGCCAAAGATAAATTATATTTACTTATACACAAAAAGTTATAACAAAAGATACAAGCAAAAACTAGGTCTTGCATCAATCATTCAAACAAAAAAAAAGAAAAATCCGAAAAGTTAATTTAATTTGTCAAGCCTTTATACAATTTTTAAATGGCGGACAAAAATCAGCTGCTATCTTTGTGTCGTCATCGGGTCGAAGACTGGGGCAAAATTTGTAGACCGTATCTATTCTAGGACCGTCAGTTTGACTCGCATTCATTTATTTTTCATTATTAGCATTTTTATTAAAATGCATCGTTATTTTTGGCTAGACAGTAATATGGGCAAACATTTTGAGTTGTTCCGTTTATGGAAGAGATGCTTTTATTCCCAGAATTATAGATAGCGAACAAAAATAGTACATTATAAACCTAGGGACTAAAGTGCCTCTTTTAATCCCACGGCAAAAGGTTTGTAGCCCGACCGTAGGGAGGGCTACAATTCGCCAAGAGATTAAAATACACTTTAGTCACGAGGTTTATATACTATTTTATGCACTTTAGAATGCGAGAAACTAAAAACAGAAATTCACAAAACTAACACCCAAGTAGCAATTTGACGTAATATGACGTTGTGCGTTCGTCCGCAATAATAATCGGACGTCGTTCCCCAACGTCCGTTTGACCTCGATTCCGAAAAATACATGCGCCTCAAAATTTCTTAAATTTTATAGAAAAAAAAACTAAAAACAAAAAATATACATATATTTTTTTTTTTTCAAACATATTTGACATTTCTTAGTTTAAGATATATTCTTATTGGCGGAAATTCTTAAAAATGTGTTAGACATAAGGACGTCCGTCCAACAACTAAGCGTGCACTAATATTTGAGCTGGACTAAGGTGGGCTATTGACCGACGTCAATGGGTCGATGAAACCTGTACTTAAAACTATATTACAATAGCTGACGTCGTCTCCACGTCTGGTTCAATTCTTTTTTGTAACTGCAACGTAGTTTTTAGTCAAACCGGACGTTGGATCATGATTTAAGGAGGTGTGTTCCACCAGGGAACCCAAATTCAACTTAAATACGACGTCGAATTGGTCAGATTAGGTCGTAAGTCAGAAATATGCTGCTTGGGCAGTAGACTACTTTACGGTACTTAAGTTTCAAGATTGACAGCTCGTATTACTGATAGTTGTCATTGATTGTTGTTGGCTTGGAGGGTTGCTATGGGACAAAGCAAATGTAAGTCAGTTGTTGTTATCAAACGGCGTCACCAAACGGTGAGTCCAGAAAAATCGTACAGCAGTTTTTTTGAAAATGAACATTGAAGAGGCCGCGGAAGAGGCCATCGCTAGCCTTCTTTCACAAAAATCTCGCGAGGTTTACAAGAAACAGTTTCGTGATTACCGAAAATGGTGCGGTGAACAGCATGCAGAAAATTTTACGGATGAAAAGGTGCTCCTGGCATACTTCCTACAGAAGTCTAAGAATCTCAAGACATCTTCTGTATGGAGCCAATATTCCATGACCAAAGCCACGATAATATCTGAAGCAAACGTCGACATCAGCAAATATAGTAAACTCACGGCATTTCTAAAGACACAGAATGACCATTATAAGCCGAAAAAGTTCAAGACATTGGATTTCGACAATATAAGAGATTTTCTTCAAAATGCTCCAGATGAAGAATATCTAGCCCAAAAGGTAAGATTCTTTTCTTTACTTTGAGTATTTTCCTGATAGTATTCCTAAAAATATTACCATTGATTGTCTACAAAACTTTACTAATAGGAGACTAATTTTGTTGCAGGTGGCGCTGATTATGGGAGTCGGAAAGAAAGGAGCTCTGCCAGCTAGACTGCAGCGATGTCTCGGACCATGTAAGCTTTTTTCTGGTAAACCTACGGGTCACAAAATCAGGCAAGGATAATTCGTTTGTGATAAAAAAGTCCGGTGAAAACTCTAGGAATGTAGTGGAAATATTGGTCTAAAGCCACCTACACAGCATACACGATTTTTTGTGTCTTACAAAAATGGGAAATGCATGAGTCAGCCCATAGGAAAAAATACATTTAGGCAGCTACCAAGGAGAATTGCTGGCTACTTGGGACTACCAGACGCAAATCTATATACTGGGCATTGTTTTCACAGATCATCAGCTTCTTTACTTGCAGACTCGGGAGCAACTATAGATGATTGAAAAGACATTGTGGCTGGAAAAGCAGTTCGGTTGCTGAAGGTTATGTTGAAAATTCATTGTATAAAAAGAAAAATGTAGCCGATCAAATTTTCACCAATGTCTTTTCCGATGTCGATATGGCATCAGCATCAACCATAGGAAGATCAATTTCAGAAAATAAGATGACAACAGCAGCGGCGACTGCTACGTATGTGCAGAATACGTCTATAACTAAAAATGTTGCCTCCAACTGTCCACCTTTCATAAGCCTTATAAATATATATCATAATAAAAACTAGATTTAAGTAATGCATATGCTAATTATTTTTTTCGTTTATACATTTTAACAAATAAATAAAATTTCAATAAAATTATTGTTTAATTAAGGAAAAATTTACTTTAGATCCCCCAGGGATTAAAATTATTTTTAATCCCTGAGGGATTCAAAGTGCCTCCTTTATCCCTAAAATGAAGGATTAAAGGTTTTATAAAATCTATATTATAAGGCCGGTATTAAACTATAAAATTTATTTGTCAAAGATGTTTTATCAAAGATATTGGATGACACATTTTACAGTGTAATATACCACATTTTATATATAAATATGATATATTACACTGTAAAATGTTCCATCAAATATATTTTATAAAAGATCTCTGACAAATAAATTTTATAGTTTAATGCCGGCCTAACACAAGCACACACTATAAAAGTAAAATTAATAAAAACAATGTAGCACTGGCCCAATTGTGACCAACTGACTCTTTGGGGAGAAACAAAATTACCAAACGTCATATCAAAAATTCTCGATGATAGTTAACGTCAATTAAAGTACAAATTTTGGGTGGAAAATCCAGTGTGGAAATCCTAAAGTATACATAGCCTGCCCCAATAAGCAGCAGGCGGTAATGCGTGCTTGCTGTAGTTAACAATTTCATTATTGCATGTACAGTCTGCCCAGCAAAGTTTGTTTACATACGCATATACATATCCATTGATTTCAACTACATAGTACACTTTAGATGCCTGGGGATCTTCTAAATTGTGGGAGATACGAAAAGGTTTAAATTAGTTGCGCAATTTGATGCTTTGTCCAAAACTGAAAAAAAGGTTACAAAATCCTGAGATAAGCGAAAAAACCGAAACTTTAATTTTTAAATGATGGAGTCCATGGGTTAGAGGACTAAACAGAAGAAAACTACCACATGTGTGGCAACGTTTCGGTTTTTTCTAAACCTTTTACAAAAACACATTTAATTCGCTTAAAATTAACTTTTTGGTAAGTTCTTAAATTCTTGTTTATAAATACCACTAACTGACATAATCATAAGATAGTTAGAATCTAAAAATGTCGTTTATATTATCAAAATTTCAATAAAATAAGTTATAAGATCAAAAAACCGTATTTTTTAAATATTAGTCAAAATTATTTTATTACAACAGAACGTCAAAACAAACTATCATTTCTCAAATGTCAAAAAAGTTACTACAAGCGGGTTTTGAGAATATCTTAAGTAAGTTAAAAGCAAAAATTAAATTTCTGCTGATGAAATTCAACCAACACCGTTCTCAACTAAAAAGCCAGTTGACTCATTTTCGTTTTAATATCCTTTGGCCTATGATCGGCGCCATATTGACACCAAACTGACAGAAAATCCATGTTTTACTTGTCAATTTGGTTATAAAAATGGCAGCCACAATAGGCTAAAGGGCACTGAAGCGGTAGGAGTTAACAGGCTTTTTAGTTAAGTACGGTGTTGATTCAACCAACCCAAAACGTCAGGTGAACTTTCAAAATAAGGTTGCAAAATATTATCTTTCAACCTTCACGAGTTAAGGGTGAATTCGAATAAAAAATGCGCTTCTTCGAATCAGTTAACCTGTGAACTGTGAATCAAATTTGTATCAAATTTTGTACGGTGAAAGTTTAAAGCATAATCCTCAAAATAATTAATTCACGGTAAAAATTATCGATTATTTTAAAATACTAAATAAAAACAAGACGTATATTTTTTCGAAAACTCCACGCGAATGGTCTGTGGGGGATACCAGAAGCCTCCGCTGTGCAAAATTTTGTTAATTTTTGATATGCGGTTTATCTGTTTAACTGAACGAACTGTTTTTACGATTCAAATTCACTCTTAACTGGCAGGAGAAAAAAAAGTACTTGTCCAAAAGAAAAAATTAACTTGACAGTGCTTCTGTCACATTGAAATATCAAATGTCGAAAACGGACCTGTCCTTAGTTAGATCTTAAAAAAGTGCCTGCAGAAAGTATTAAGCATTTTAACAGCTTTAGGAATGAAGCAGCAGACTATCCGGGACTACCCAGATTGTGTAAAAAAATTTTAGGTTTGAGCAAAGTATCAAATAGCGCAACTACCGTTTAGGAGATACCGGTGGTGGCCATCGAATTTGTAACACCCTGTATAGTTATCCAAATTAACTTTTCTCAAGCATTATTTAATTTCTTGTTAAAAAACTAATTTCGCTGGACGAACTATACCCATTAGAAACCACAGAATATTGACCAAAGCTCTATATTGCCTGGACTTAGGATTTAGACAAGTGACTTTGCAAATGTCAGTGGTAGCAAGCAGAAAATTATAGTCACTGCAACATTTTTAACATCAGACACTTTTTATTTACTTTAGGCACAACTGTGTATTTTAACGCCAGGATTTTCAAGCCCTGAAGCGCCTCTAAGGCCGTGGGCCTTAAAGTTATGTGCAATCGTTGGTTGTTGTTTTAAGCGACTTTTGAAGTTTATAAGAAAACTAAGAAAAAAGTAAATAGTAAAACACATCATAATACCTAACAGAGGTTTTTTGGTAATTTCCGGGTCCTAAAAACGTTATAAAAAGAAAAAATATCCCATTTTTAGAACCCTGAAATTATTGAAAGGCTTTCTTACAACAATTCTTTTACACTGGATGCTAATGGTGCCCTGAAAAAAAAGTAAATAAGACTAAACACAAATCATGAGCTAGTTGTAGAGACAATCAAAAATTTTAATATTTTAGAATGATACTAAACATTAAACGCCCCCTTCTCGTCTAGCACTTACTTTTTAGCTTCCAAACATACTCTTATTAAAAAATATGTAAGATACTGAAACTATAACCGAATAAATGTCAATTTTTAGCTGTTAATATTATCAAAAATTCCAAATCAATTGCAGAACGTAAAACTAAATTTTATACTTATTTGCCTTGTGACGTCATTTTCTAATATAAAAAATTTAAAAAAGTTCCATTGTCTTTACTAGGACATATCTAGTCAGTATCGTTGCAATTAAAGGTCCATGGATTTCGGTTAGCTGCTAAGTCGCGCTAATTTGCATTCCAAAGCCCTTTCGGATGTCGGCGGGTCTAATTAGATTGTTGTTCATTGTTGACGCTGATCAATGCAATATGATTAGCTAGTCTTGTGGCATTGGAATATCTGGTCAAAAGCCATAAAGTTCATGCAGCTGTGAATGGAACTTTGAAAACTTTAGCATTTATCTCCACCACACATACAATAGTAATGAACTAAGGAAAGAATTTAAAGTTAAAGTTAAGTTATTTTTTTTTAATGCCCCCATAAGAAACACTTATTTTAACTCACTGTCCGCAAACTACAAAGGTATGGCGACAAAAAAACTTTATCATCTCCTTTTAGTTTGCTTTTTGGCATAGGGGTGTAATGTAACCATCCATCTAATTGCTTATTTTTTTGTATCACACCTTAAATTATTACGCAATAAGAACATGATGACGCAAACCCACTCAAAAATCCCCATAATATTTTTTAGATTTCCTTTGGTTTTATGAGCAAAAAGAAATAATCCCTTGCCTTATTTTCTTTGAAACGAATAACGCCTTCTGCGAGGCAAATCAAATATCAAAAACAATTTTATGCTTTTTACTAGATTAAAAAGAAGAAAGTAGTACGAGATTTTATTTAATTAGTTTTTAGCTTAGCTAAAGGTCAAAGAATACGAATAAGAAAATAACTTATGATATATTTACTCGTAACATTTTGCGAAGATTTTTTTTCTCTTCAAGGAGCTTTCTCAGCTCTGCAATATCAGGATTTTCTTTGACCTCTAACTTTGACTTCACTTTCTTTTGTTTCTTTTTTTCGACATATTCCAATTTTGAAGCCTCAACCATCTCGTTTACTTTTTCAATCATCTGCTTCTGTTTTTCTTTTTTTTCCAGTATTTTTTTTCGTCGGTTTTCGATATCTTTTTGCATGTCCATCTTCGCTAAAGCTAATCGTTCTTGCAGTTCAGCAATTGACATTTCACAAAGAAGGCCAAGATTGGCGGTTTCGGTTGGGTCAAACTTCTTTACTTGGTAGCATACTTGATTTAAAACTTTTAATTCTCTTATTAACTTTACTTTTTGTTGAAGCTCATCCATTTTTTGTTGATAAGCTCTATTAAGCAAATCTCTAGTTTCCTGTTGTTGCAGTCTTACTTTCGTTCTTTTATCTTCAAGGGATTTAAGTTTACTCTGACTAGCAGAGGCTTTTATTGCTTGTGCTTTCTTTACCAACTGTTTAATTTTATATTCTTCTTTTTCCTTCCATTTATCTAAATCTTCCAAAAACTTTATTCTTTGATTATTGAACTCTATAAATTTTTCTTTGTTTTCCTCCAAAAGGTTTTGTTTAGCTAGAATTGCTGCTTCGTAAGAGAGAAGACCTTTTAAATGGTTTTTTTCAATAGCTTCTATTTCTTTAATTTGTTTCTTTTTTCTTAAATCTTCTTCCACATGTTCAAGCTGCTTCATACTATAACCACCCTTTAAAAGGTTATCTAAACTCTTATTGTCATTTTCTTTTTGTCTGGACAGTTTTGCGGCTTGGCGTAAAGTTGTAGTTAAATTAGTAGGAATTTTGATTTCTGTAAATTTTGGAATGGATTTTATTTTAAACTTTTGTTTAGGGACTTCATCTTCAATGCTTACTTTTTTTGTAACTTGTGTTAATCTCTCCGGGGTTGCATTGGCTTGCCTAAGTAATTCAAGCGCTTTTGTATAGTTTTCCTTTTTTTGTTTATCAATTTTCATTTGCAAATTTTTATCCTCAATGTAAAGTGACTTAGGTATTTCATTCGCTTTAAATTTAGTAAGAACTTTGGGGGTATTTGCAGGAGGAGGAGGAGGAGGTATGATGTTACTATTTTTTTTTAACCCTGTAAACTCTTTTGGGTTTGTTAAGGGAATTTTGATCCTTTGTTCAGTTATTCTTTGATACTGGCTAACAAGATCATTAAGAATACTTAATTTTGAAATCAGAGGTCTTAAAATTTGGTTTAGGACGTAGTCATCATCAAAAAACTTACAAGCATTTTCACAAAGATAAAAATGGTATTCAGTTTGGCTAAACCTTGGTAATAGTCTCGTTGTGTAAATAAATTTAAAATCTAGGAAAACTTCCAAAACATCTTCAAAAGTTTTTTCATTTAAAATAAAAATGACTATAAATATGACAAATAAAATAACCTCTTCCCTTTCTTCCCCCAAAAAGTACTCCTTTCGAATGTCTTGCGTTATTTGAATCAAAAATTTTTCGTTTTTCATTACTTTCAAAAAGAGTTCAATAAGGATCTCTTCTTTTTTTGATTTAAAACCATCGTAGATTATTTCAACAAACTCTTTAGGCAACAATAATTTTCTCTCTTGCTTTTCTTTTCTATATAAAGCGTATACTTTTCGTAGAGATTTAATAATATTTGAAGTGATATTCATTGCTAAAATCCATAAAGTTTGGCATATTTTGACACATTTGTCAACTAAGATCCAATAAATAATTCAAGACAGGATTAGTGGCCTTAGCCGATTTAATCTAGTATTTTTTTTTAAACAAATAAAAAAGTTATGTTAGTGTTTCGGTTTAATATATCTAAAAGTTGAAAACTAATAAACTCAGTTATCCAAACTTAATCAACTTCAACTTTGACCGCATCCTTTAGCAGCATTAGATTAGAGTGCCTATTTCTGTATTGCATTTAATTAAATTTATTTTCAAAAGCAATTGGAGCTTAACAATAATTAAACATTAGGTGTAATAGGTATTTACGTCACTAGACTGGAAAATTGGTCTTTACAGGTAGACGCAGAAAATTTACAGGGCGAACCGCAGGCGAGTCTTGTAAACCTGCAGAGACCTGTAAAGACATTTTTCGGTCGTGTATCCTACGTCCTTTGTTTTCAAACGATCAGAAAAAACATTTTAGTACCTACCACTTTCGTCAACGCCTAGCTGCATTACGTAATTTATGAACAGTCCCCTAATAAGAAAATGTTAACTTTCTGCTTCTTGCTGGCTAGATAGCCATTGCCGCTAAGGCCAGTAGTTTTTAAGATTAAAACTAAAGAAAAGCAAGTAAACTGTTGTGGTTACAAATAATTTTTGTAGTTTTAACTTGTGTAAAATTGCAAGAAACATTAAAAAAATTATTGTTTAGTACATATTAGCTTCACACAGCTAATTCAGTGATCACTGACCACTAGTTATGACCATTGCCAACTTATCAAGCAAAATAGTGATAAAACAACTTATGAAAGGCAGATTTTGAGATTTGTCTTTATTTATTTGTAAAGTATAGATCCCACAAACTTGATAACTTTAATATGGTCGATTTTTCCAAAAAATATGCCACCAATACATCTTTATTAATTTTCTTAATATTTTTTAATTTGCACTTAGAGCGCTCTTTAAATTTTTCAGGCAGCAATTGACGTGACTCTTGAAGCAGCTTCTATTATTTCTTCTGGAATTAACTCATTTTCTAGATCTAAGTCAATTTCTGTAACCAAAACTTTTGAAACAAATTTCAAAGAGCTTTTTTAGAGGTGTCAAAACTGCCAAAAAAAACAAAATCTAAAAGCAGTCAACAAGAAGTCACGGCCAACTTGACCAAAAACGGGACCGGAAAAGAATCAAGGGACCGGAAAATTGAACCAAAATGTCGTTTCTTGAGAATGGAAATATTTTGAAAGAACATGAACATTTTCCGGTCGTTTAAAAAAAAATATATTTTTCGTCGAATTAAGACAAAAATATTTTTTTGAGACAGAGTGTCTTGGTACTTTATCTTCGTAAAAAACAGGTGGTAATGGACAGTTTTAAGAATTAAAAAAAAATCAAAGCTGAAATGATTCAGTGGTACAATTTTTTCACACCGTTTCTATGTATATCAAAGACATATAATCCATTTTTAACTTTGTAAATGACAGTACGCTTTTATCACATTTTATCTTAGTAAGTACTTTAGTAAGTAAGTTACACGATTATTCAACAAACATTAAAGTCTGGGCATATAAAAGCCAGTTTTAGTGCACAAAAAATTCACGTATTTTTATTTAATTTATTTGCTACAATATTGTCATTGGAAAAATAAGGAAAAAATACTTCAATATAGTGACGCATTTTATTAAAATAAAATATAAGGTTTTTGTTAAGACATTCTTGTGCACATAAGTTTATGGCAAGTGAGAACGCATATATTGTTAGATATTTACCTAGTGATTTGGAAACGTGCTTTGCTTACGGTGGGTATAGGTAGAATCTCTAGATCTAATTTATGTTGCTTGATTGGTTAGTGTGCTATATTATCACCTTATTAGTCAATCCAAATTTTAAAGTTTTATTTATGTCAAATTTAGATTTGACTGAAATATTTTTTTTTATTTTATTTACCATTGCTAGCTTAAACTTACTTAAAATTTTTGATAAAATTGACGTGTCTCTTTAAAAAACCCGAAACCAAATTTGGTAGAAACATAATTTGTCAGAATTTTAAAGAAAAGAAAATAATTGATCCGAAGTAGGTAGAAAATATATGCATAGAATTAAATTTAAACGAAACATATTTTTATAGAAACACAAAATGTTAGAAAATATTTTTAATAAAAATAATTTGATAAAAACATAATAATGCCGAACCATAAAATTCAAGTTCCCCAATCTGGCCGAAAATGATTTGGACCGATAGCCATGAATTCAATTGCGACGTTGCCAGGCTTACGGCAGGAGAGAGTCGATGTAAGTTGTGATATTGTATTAATTTACCCCCTTTACATTTTTCAACCACCCTCTACCCCCAAATTTCTTCATAATATTGTATTGTCATAGGACCTACATTACAAAAATTAATCACAAGATTTGATAGACAGTTAGACAGCCAGAAACTGTCAAGCTAAATAAAATCGTTTAATAAAATCCCCGGTCATCTTCCAAATAGAGAAACTTGTCAACGCCGTACTCTAGAGCTTACGACGAGTATTGCCAGATAAAAATTTAAGAATTCGCTAGATGGAGTTTTAAAAAATCACTAGAATTTCACTAGACTTATATTTGCTTTGCTGGTTCTTACGAAACTTTTGTTAACGAGAGGGGGGGAGGGGAGTGACTAACTGAAAACACCGAAGTACATAATAAATATATATTTTTATTTTCTTTCATCACAAAAAAACTGAGCTAAATTCAATTAAAGGTACACGTTGGTAACAGTTTTTTTCTGACATAAAACTTAACACTAAAATTTCTTTTAACACAAGCACTACTGTATGGCAAAGGAAATAAGAAATTTACTGGTTTTATAAGTTCGGAGTATGCCAAGTGTCGATCTTCTTTTATAACATTTTCCACATTTTGCCAAAGCGTAATATCATCCATTTCAATATTTATATCAGAATTTTTTAATTGTCTAAATTACCTATCTAATAAATTATTGTCTGTGAATTCTTTGGAAAAATGTTCAACAGTTTCTATATTTTTAAAATTTTTGGAATTTAGAAAAATCAAGTTTTTTAAGATTTTTTATTTTTTGTGAATCGAAAGAAAACAATTTATAAATTTGATCTACAGCTTCAATAATATAAATTAGGCATTTTAGGCGAAACGAGTGGAGCTTGGATTGGTGTAGTTTATTTGCTTCTAAAGCTACAGCTACTTTTGGACCTAGATACAGTTTATCTATTGGAACATAATTTGAAGGATTTTTATATTGTATTTTTGTTAAGTTTAAAGCAATATTTACCTTTTAGGATTAATTTAAAATAAAGAAATAATAAGATCAAAATATAAAAAAATAGTAAAAAGGGTACGTAAATACTAATGTGAAAAAAATCACTAGAATATGGCATTTTAATAAAAGTTTTTACGAAATGATTAAATAAAAAAAAATCACTAGATCTAGTGAGATTTCACTAGACCTGCCAACACTGCCTACGATGCTCAAGAGATTTAAATTTTACACATGCCCAATAGCGATTCGGCTGGATTGTGGTACTGCTCATTTAAGGATCGGGCATATTATTTTCTATCAATTTGTGGGTCGGGTGTTTTTCGTTCGGAAAATTATAATCGGTTAAATTATATTCGTGTCTTTTAAGGATAAAGTAAAGTAAAATTCTATAAAATTATATTCGTATCCATTATTTTCTAAGTGTTTTACTTTTGTTCAGTTTCGGATATTTTATTATTCGACAGGTGGCGCACACAGGTACCACGTCTCCGCGGATTACAAACTTTTTGTTTTAAATTCGAGAGGTGTGCATGGTGCCTGTATAGCTTCAACTGCCAGTTACAATTCTATGATTCTCTGATGATTCCTAATAAGGATGAAACAGGTCTGTCTCTGGTGTCTATTTATAAGAACCATCATTAATACATCAAAGAAGACATTGACACCCATAGAAGAAAACTTACTTGCCAAAGGACTAAACTTCTCCATCGGTCCAAAGAAGATACCCGCTATCGATATCATCACCGCTATAGAAAGTCATCCTCTTCCACGACAAGACGCCGACGAATTCAGACATCGAGTAAGGACAATGATCGATAAACCATGTTGAAGAATATTCAAAAGGACAAATCTGTTAAAATCTTACCGGCAGATAAGGGAAATGCAACAGTGATCTTGGATACGGAAACCTATGACCAGAAAGTTGATGAGATACTTGCCAAAGGAAACTATAAACTTCTTTCAAAAGACCCGACGCAATCAATCGAAAGTAAGGTCCATAGAACTTTAAAAAAGCATTCCAGATATATTCCCGACAACACAAGGTCTCAACTTACACCACATTACAGCAAGCCTCCTCATTCATACGGACTACACAAAGATGCAATGCCCTTACGCCCAATCGCAAGTTCCAGAAATTCTCCAACAAGCAATATGTCTAAATTCCTTTTGAAAATTATTCAACCTCTTGCAGTCAAGACCGCTTAATTTGTAGAAAATTCCAACCATTTTGTTAATAATCTTAAATCTTTTGTTTTAGGACCCGAGAATAGATTTGTCAGTTTCGATGTCGAAAGTCTATACACCAATGTCCCGATAAAAGAATCGCTAGATATTATTAGACAGAGACTGGTTGATGACGAATCCCTTCATGAACGTACAAGCCTGCCACTGGAGGGAGTGATGGAGTTGTTGGAGTGCTGTCTACATAACTCTTATTTTCAGGTGATAGGTTTTACGCCCAGAATGACGGTCTGCTAATGGGTTCATCGCTTTCGCCAGTAGTGGCCAATATTTACACGGAGGGGTTCGAATCATACGCGGTTGATACCGCAACCTATAACCATAAGCTCTGGCTAAGATATGTTTAATATGATACTTTTATTGTCTGGACCGGGAATTACCAACAACTTTCAGAATTTTTTGACCACCTAAATATTATAAGACCCACCATTAAATTCACAATGGAGTTGGAGCAAAATTGTCAAATTCCTTTTCTTGATGTACTTGTCAAATGAGTAGAAAGCGACATCAGAACAACAGTCTATCGTAAACCCACTCACAAAGGACAATATTTAAATCAAGGTTCAAATCATTCTGCTACAACCAAAGGAGGTATAATAAGAACTTTGTATAATAGAGCCATTCAAATTTGTAACAAATCTCATGACTTGGAAATCGAAATAAGAAACATTAAGACGGATCTGCAGCAGAATGGTTACAGCCTTAAACTTATAACAGATACTATTTCGAAATTTCAGCGAACAGGACAGATATTACAAGACCAAAACCAGGCAAATGCATTCCTTACAATTCAATACATTAAAGGAGTATCAGAGAAAATTCGAAGAGTAGCGAACAATTTTAATATTAAAACAGCTTTTAAATCTAATAAAACAATTCGAAGCCTTCTTACTAAAACAAAACCGGAGAACAAACAAAATAAGAAATGCATTTACCAAGTTCATTGTGAGTGTGGTGAATCATACATAGGTGAAAGAAAAAGACCACTATCTGTTAGGCTTAAAGAACATCAGACGAATACCCAAAGAGGTGAAACAACGAAATCAGGAATCGCCGAACACCGAATGAAGTGGACAGAAGCAAAGGGTTTGCACAAGGAGTCACACTGGAAGAAACGAGAATTCCTTGAAGCTGCCTTTATTGGGCAGAATCAGGGTGTTTTCAGTAAGCCAAGTGTTGAAATTCCAATATATTTGGAAGCCCCTGCTTGGGCGGAGCCATCTTCTTAAACTTCACCGTTGAGTGATTTCCCATAGTATATAAGTACGTAGCCTTAGGAATACATTGTAGTTTGCACCTGAAGACGATCAGAGATTGTACTGATCGAAACGTCGTGTATAAATAAAATATAGACAATGGAAGTCCGAAGCACAGAGTTAATTTCAGCTCTGCAGGTGTCTGGATTCTCCATTAGACATTGGAGGCCTGGTCGTAATGAAGTGAGAAACAAAAACGCTTTGTCCGATATGCCTCGAGTGTTACTTTAATTTTTATTTGCGGACACGAGATTCACTTTGTTGTTTTCTAAATATTTTGGCTTTTTACTTCTGCCCAACAAGCCTCCTCCGGAGCGATTGCTTGCTGATGCCTTAAAATTGGGGCCACGTAGTATGAAGCTCCAATTGGGGGCGGTGCTGCTACGAACGTTATCTCTTTTTAAAAGTCATGTTACAGTGACCTTATACTTTTACAGGTTTCTTCTTATAACCTGCTGAAAGGTACAAAATTCTGTATTTACGATCTTCTGAACTTT
The DNA here is from genome assembly GCA_963921995.1 of Oxystoma pomonae. Lineage (NCBI taxonomy): Eukaryota > Metazoa > Arthropoda > Insecta > Coleoptera > Brentidae > Oxystoma > Oxystoma pomonae. The sequence continues at coordinate 95,447,595 of OY998165.1, forward strand.
TCAATTTTAATGTTTTTGTTTTTCGGTTTATTCGACAGGTGGCGCACACAGGTACTACGTCTCCGCGGATTACAAACTTGTTGTTTTAAATTCGAGAGGTATGTATGGTGCCTGTGTAGCTTCAACTGCCAGGTACAATCCTATGACTTCCTGATGATTTGACTTTGGAGGCCTGGTCGTAATGAAGTGAGAAACAGAAACGCTTTGTCCGCTATGCCACGAGTGTTACTTTAATTTTTAATTGCGGACACGAGATTCACTTTGTTGTTTTTTAAATATTTTGGCTTTTTAGTTCTGCGCAACAAGCCTCCTCCAGAACGATTGCTTGCTGATGCCTTAAAATTACGGCCACGTAGTATGAAGCTCCAATTGGGGGCGGTGCTGCTGCGAACGTTACCTCTTTTTAAGAGTCATGTTACAGTGACCTTATACTTTCATAGGTTTATTCTTTATAACCTGCTGAAAGGTACAGGATTCTGTATTTACGGTCTTCTGCACTTTTCAATTTTGATGTTTTTGTTTTAAATTTAAGAGGTATGCATGGTATCTGTGTAGCTTCAACTGCCAGGTACAATCCTATGACTCCCTGATGATTCCTAATCAGGATGAAACAAGTCTGTAGGTGTATCGATTCTCCATTAGACATTTTAGGCCTGGTCGTAATGAAGTGAGAAACAAAAACGCTTTGTCCGATGTGCCACGAGTGTTACTTTAAATTTTTTTTTGTTCAATTATATATCGGTTTTTGTAAATTCGGCTTTTTTGTGGGTTCCCAAATTAACATATATTTTATTTAAAAGTTCGTATAATTTACGTGTAATTTATATACGTTTGATATGTGTAATACGTTAAACTAAAGCAGCGTTTCTGCGATAGCGATCGTTACCCGATAACTTTAGTCCCCTGGAAACGCCACTGTCGAATTTGCATGTGCTCTAATGCCAAAAGTATATTTCATTGAAGGCACTTTCCGGGATCTGTTTTCCAATATGATTTATCTGCAACTCGACCAGTTCCGATTTCGTAAACGAAATCAATCGCTGCAAATAAATTCGGAATTATTGAAATGTGGAAATATGGAATTTTTCGATATAAATTCTCTTTTATAAACGCTGTCGTTGCTAGGAATTGCAAAATGGAGTTTAAAGTTTTATAACGTTATTCAATGGAAAATGAAATTATAAATGTTTGTTTTGAGACCTTGCTTCAACCGACTATAAAAATTTTAATAAAAATAATCAAACGCATGGTTTTTTATTCGATTTCTTAAAATTTGCAATTTTATTTTATTCTCTAAAATTTTACTTTTTTTCTAAATATTTTCATTTATTCCCAAGGTACGAAAAAGGCATTTGACTCCCGCCTAAAATATGTTTAAAGTCCCTAAAGTTCAACATAGTACATTATACACTTTGCAAAAAAATTGCAGCTTGAGCAGAGCAAAGGCTACAGTTTTCTGAGGGATAAAAAACTTTACCAGATTGTATATTTAGTATTCTTTGCTCTGTAGATTTTAAATTTTTCAGTGTTTTTCACTAAATTAATTTCAAAACTTAATTTTGCTCCATAACATCAGAGAGTAAAATATATTTTAATCCCTCAGGTAAGGGTATAAAATGCATTTTCATTCCCTTAAGTGTAAAAAATACTTTACTCACAAAAAAAATTTTTATTTTGTTATATAATATATGTTTTTTTTCTTCAAATTGAAGGTACATCTGCCGATTCTGCAATTTGTCACATCTTTTACATGAATCCTACTTCAGATTTTTTCCTTCCTAGCATCGTAATGATGCCTCACAAAGCTCGCTATTCATTGATTTTGTTAATTTTGTTATAAGAATTTTGGGTTCAAATATTACCTACCTTAATTTTTCATTTAATTCAAACAGTGTGTACATACTTTTGACTAAGTTACTTAAATTGGACTTGTTTTCAACGGAATAATCCTATCATTTAAAATTGCATTGTTGGTTTATTGCTGCACGACATGACATAAAGGTCGTGAAAAAGGAAACAATTAAATCTTTGTGTCCCGGTTTATCATTAGTCTACCTAGTAGAAAGTAAGCACCGACTAGGCAGTGAAAGTAATAAATATCGTTTTAATAGCCAAATGCGTTTTATTCAATTTTTAAAAATCCATTAGCAAGTTTATCCAGCAACTGTCTTATTAGTTGTGCAAACCTAAATGGCTACAAAATTATTTGCTTTTCTCACGATTATTTCAAAATTTTCTTACATTACAGTTATTAAAATTATTAAGATGATAAGAGATGTTCCTTATTGCCAGTCCACCAATGAAAATGAACATTTTTCTAGAGGGCCCGAATATTGAGCTACATTTGGCTTTTTACAGCATTTTATTCTACTTTTAATAGTGTTTAACATTTGACAAGGTTAACAACATTTCTACTAGAATGTCTACTATTATACAGGTTTGTGTATTTACCTCCGTTACATAAAAATTTAATCATCGAAAAAATATTCGTACTGTACATTCAAAATGGAAACCACTGATATTGTGGAATTTTGCCAAACTTTTAGTGTCAAGAAATTGTCAGTAGTAATACCTAGTGCATGTTAGGTTCCCAGGATATTTTTGGAAATTTTGTTTGAATTTTCATAAATTTCCCAGAAGGAAATCTGACATGCAGGCGTTATATTTTGATAGAAAATATACCGAGTAAAACTGCATATTTCCATCAGAGGACAAATTTTATTTAAAACATTAGAAAATCTAAGATATAAGATGCAATTTTGGACACATTTTAAGCGACTTCCAAGATTTTTCAATTATTAATCCAGAAAAAAATTTGCAGTTTTTATTATGCAATAAACTAGCAAGAACATATAACACTGCAGACCATTTTACAGTTTCGTTTTCCATCCGCCCAATCCCACAAGCTTCAAATGATTAAAAAAATTACCAGAAAATCACACTGTATCAATGCAGTAGCGTCCCTATGTTGCGAAGCTAAACTGATATTCCGCTATATGACCTGGGGGCTGATTTTTGAATATCATAAGAATAGATCGCACGGGAACGTTCCTCTCCCTGATATCGACCTATAATAGGCTTTGAAGCGATCACGAGTTATTCGAAACTTATCCGACCACGACCAAACCTCACTCGACTGCCGTGTATCGAAGGAACTGTCTATACTTTCGTACAGCTGCCCCCGGACCACGTGAAGGAGCGCTCTTGAAAGACGACAATCAGGACCGGTATTCTCGTAACTAAATACGCTCGGCGTTTCGTACTCGCTGACCGTATGATAACGTAATATTCGCATACCACGTGACCAAAGTAACAAAAATGGTATTCACGTATATTGAACGCAAGGCGTCGACGAAGTGCGCTCAGCGCGTGGCGACCGTTTGAGAAACACCTACCATTTGCCAGCTGTTTTGCCCTCCGCGCGTACGATTTTCCTACCCTACAATACTTTGTAGAGTGCTGCAGAAAATATAGTAGTTTTTTCAGTTTGCGTTTTTATTAATAATTAGAAAAATAAAAATCTCTTATTAGTAGCTTGGGGACGGGTGACAAACACGTACACATCAACCTTACTATTTGATGCTCGATGTAAGACAACTTTTTTTTCCAAAAAATTGCAACAAAAACTTTTCTTATCAAAATCGACATCGAAATAATTGAGCATCCATATAATACTAGAAATAGAAGCAATCAAAATTCTGTAAAACCAAGGGTAAAAAAAGCCATTGGTCAGCGGTGCTTTTTGTATCTTTCATCGGATGTGTACCAAAAAATAAATAAATAGCTTAATTGATATAAAAAATTATTAGCAAACAATATAGGTAACTACCTTTATTTCTGTGTTTTCGTCTGTATTTTCTTTACTTTTGTGAAATATCAAATTTTTCACATTAATTACCATTTTTATGTTTTTTATCTTTTGTCATTTTATTTGTTCATAAATGTACTAAAAATTATTATTTTCTTTTTTTAATTCAACACTTCCATGAAAATATAAATTTTTCCACGCGCGAGGTTTCTCTTGTGGATGTATGAATTCTGTGTTTGTTGTTGAATTGGTTAGGTTATTTTTTGGGTAACAAATACCTTAAGAGATTTATTTTCTGTTTCTTAAAATGTAGAATATGCATGTTTACTATAATTATAAGGTATAACTTACTAGATATATAAGTAACTATTGTGAAACCATTTTAACAATAAATGCTATATAATAAAGTATCAATATCAATATACGAACGTGCCGGAAACACCACTTTCCCTGACTGAGTGCCGGAATAAATTTAAACTTTTCCGCACTGAGTGCGGAATTTTTTTGTAAGTGTGCGGTTAAGTCTCGTGGTAAACTTTTTCCCGCACACTGGGCGGGAACGTGCTACGAGTTTATATCACAGGGTCAAAGGGCGGGTTTAACTGAGCTAAACCAAACCATCAAGTAATTTTTTAAAGGATCAACACTTATACAAGTCACATTTGATTTACCCTTTCTGAAATACGGCTCGAAATCGATCACACAATGGCCTCTTTCTTACACATAGAAAAAGAAAAGGAGCGACAAGGCTAACAAGAAATAAAAATGCAAAATTCGATGATGCCAAGATGTGCTAAGCGAATTTGATTCTGTCTGCTCGCAGGGCAGCGCGTTCGGCAGAGAGAATACGAAAAGTCGTCGGTCAGCGTGCCGCTGAGCGCGCTGTTCGCTATTCGTTTCGCTTAGCGACTTCAAAACGTTACGTATTACGAGAATACCGGTCCCGGTCAACTTTACGCGTGCACCATCAGGCAGCTTCTGAGCCTTCTTGTTGGTCGAAACGAAGGATGAGAACGTTCCCGTGCGACCTTTCCTACGAAATTCACGAATAAGCCCCCTGGGAGTCAATTTTGCTGCTTTTAGATTTAGATTTTGATTTAGCATGACATCACACTACAACTTCACACAGTTTACACGTGCTTTGGTTCGACTTTAACTTAATCGTAAAAAAACTTTCACGCGTTTTTTTTTTATTTTTTTTAACCAATAATAGTGTTTATTTATAGCTAAATTAAAATAAATAAAATTAATTAAAAAATAGGGCTAATTTATTTTTTCATTCAAGCATGATTTAATACGCTGTGTGTTCACATGTAAACACAACACCCCAACGCGTTGTTGTTAATAGAAGCATAAAGAATAAAAAAAGAATAAAATCTTTCATTTAGAGATATTTTATGAAATCACGTAGGCGAAATTGACCCCCTTGTTGCGATTCCAAAAGTTTCCAAATTTTCACATAAATTTGTTTTAAAACACATTATAACGTATTCTATTCGATAGATTGTGGTTTGCTGAAATAAAATTACCATGTAACAAATCTCTTTAAAAAAAATAACACAAACCCTTCATTTTTTCGAATCCCAACGTATAACACTAACATTACTTCTTTAAGAAGGTACTTCGTTCTTTTCTCCTGACTAGTAAACGGCGTGAAAATTTGGAAATAATTTTTTATAATAATTTTATATCATTTATCAAGAATGCTTTTTTTATTTGATCAAAATTAATTAACGGATGCTCGAAAGTATTTTTAAACTATAGGTTATATTTTAAAAAATTAAAATAAAAAACGTAATAACGAGACATAACAGGATGATTTTGGTCAAGTTTTTGATCAAAATCACCAGTTACCGTTATCTTTAATCTGCTTGTGCGCACTAGCGCTTTTTTAAGCTGCTACCTTTATTAAAAGTAACCAGAGGCGCTAAAAAGCCAACCAAACTTGGTATGATTCTGTGGTAGGAGAATTTTAGGTTAGAAAGTTTGTTTTGTTCGTGTTCTTTTACAAAAATTTGTTAATTTTTGATTTGTATTTTATTTTAGTAGCGTGGAGTTGATATGTTTTAACACAAACGGAAGGATTTCGACCCAACCTATTTACGCTATCCATCAGCCGTCCTTGAAGCTTTTGGTGCATTACTAATCTTTTTTGTTTTATACCTGATGTAACAAGCATTAGGAACCGCGACTTAGCGCCTTTACTTTTTAATAATAGAGCTTTGAAAATTTTGAATTTAACAGAACTAATGAAACCTCAAAATTGTAATCCTAGTAACACATTGTTAAACTATTATACCGTTTCTATAAAAACGAGGTTATAGTCCAATTGCCACTAAAAACGTATTTCTTTGTTATCAATAGTTCGCATAATTTGTTGTTGTCAATTTGAAGTAACAGTTGAAACAATCAACGACATGACTTTTGTTTAAATATTTATTGTCGCTGTCTAAAATAATGTATTAAATAAAGATCCAAAAAAATGACGTTACTTCGCTCATCAAAAAATTAAACTATACCTTTTATATTTTATCTGAAGACGTGAAGGTATTCTTAATACGTCTGTGTCATCCATATGTCATTTTGAGAAGTTTTTCCATATTAACGGCAATGTAGAAGCTTACCAAAACCTACGGTTTAATCGAAATCTTTCAAGTACGAGAATTACTTAGAAACTAAAGATTCTATTTACATTTTTCTATTCGAAGGCGAATAAAAACTCTTTGATACACCAATTTAAGTTACGATAAAAATTACTTGGTATAATAGAGGTACACTTATTTAATTTCTAATTACTACACAGCACGCCTATGTCACATAGAAAGAAGGAAATGTCGGCTGTCAAAATTTAAGATGACATGACTTTAGGTTGATGGATTTAGATTATCACTTTTATTCTTAGTGACAGTAGCGTGCTGTCAACTTATTCAAAATTAAATAGTTTGTTTAACCTTTTCTTACTCAAGTAATTCTTATCATAACTTAAATCAGAAAACTAACTTATGTGTAAGAAAATGCCATTTCAGAAAAAGTTGGTGTACCAGAGGGTTTTCAGTAAAATCATAGTAGGTAGAAGGAAAGAAAGTCCTGTATGCTTCACAAATATTTTAATTCAATAAACACGACGCGTTTCGATTTTTTCTTTAAAAAATCATTTTCAAGTGTGCATTCTATAATACATGTGAAGCATACAGGACTTTCTTTCCTTCTACCTACTATAATTCAACTGCTTCACCCTGGAGAAATCTACGATTCTATTTTCAGTAAAAGCCTTTGAGCCTTTGAGTAAAAAAATTAAATCTGTAGCTCCTAGTAACTCTCTGATTTTAACTAAGAAGGCCACAAAAACGGCATAGATTTGACAACACTGCTTTGCTATTTTTTTGGAAGATCAACAATAGGTGGCATCACTAATACCATTTCGAGTGAGATCGTGCATCGTTCAGAACACGGTACGAACACCATATGTGAGAAAAGTATAACTTATTAGGAACGTAACCATTTACTAATGCTTCTTTAAAAGGTTCAAAAGAAAATTATTATTGAACATCAAAAAAATAACAAATTTCCGTATTATTTTATCACTTGACATATATGAATTTATTGGCGGCATGTTCCATTAGGCAAGTGGCCGGTGGCTGTGCGGAACCTGAATTTCAATACTCCAATCGAACTCACTTCAGTTTTCTTGGGCCTACTAAATTACGTGACCTTGGCGTTTCAGAATTCCGGCAGAATTTTGCTTACAACTTTTTTATTATCAGATAATAGGATTTGTAAAAATCTACAACTGTATACAAAGGATTTTTTTAAATTAGGTGTATTTTTTCAAAAAAATAAAAAAAAAACAAAAATTGCTGTTACAGATTTCTGTATTATCGACAAGGCTAAAGAAAAATCCAGGTAAGATTTTTTACTATTGTTAACCGTATTTATTTTATTTCGAAAATGAGCCCAGCTAAAAACTGTCTGGATACGGTTGTGAGGAATTCAAAAATAAACATTCCTGCCAAATTTCAACAGATTCCGTTTTCTCGTTTCCGATATTCTGCCCGCTAAAGATTGCCCCAAAAACAGTAAAGCAGTGTTGTCAAATCTATGCGGTTTTTGTAGCCTTAAGCCATAGATTTTGGTAAGCTTTTATACTGCCGTTAAAATAAATATAAAATAAAAATAAAATAAAAAAATTTAAATTTTTAAACTTGTCAAAATGACATACGGATGACACAAACGTATTTAGAATATCTTCACGGTTTCAGATAAAATGAGATATACAGGGTGTTTTATTTGAAAATCAAAAATTAACCTCGTTTTTATGGAAATGGTAATAGTTTGACACGTGTCACTAGAATACAATTTTGAACTTTTATTAGTTCTGTAAAATTCCATACTTTCAAAACTTTATCCTTAAAAATAAAGGTGCTAAGTCGTCGCCGTACCTATTGCTTGTTACCCTTGTATAAAACTCGTATATAAATTGAGCTTTTTACAAGCTTTTATTTAACTTTACCTCTATGTATGCATGTATGTATGTTGGTATGTTCGGGTTAAATCTTGCAACTCAATTTTGACTGACTTCGGGATGTCCGATTCAATTCAGTTATCCGATTATAATTCCGGTGACAATACAATCATATGTTATTATTAGGCACCCCCTCCTTCCCTACGAGGGGAATGGAGGGGAGAACACGCCTTTTTTCGATTTCAACAAAAATTGGTATAGGGGGTTCTTGGGGATAAGGAATACGATTTTTTGATCAGATTTTAAAAATCATTATGGTGGATTCAAGATGAACGATTTTTGGTCATGTTTTGCTAACCAATTTGGTATGCGTTTATAGTTTCGGTGAAAATATAATAATATCCTCACCTCCCCCTAACGAGAAAAGTGGAGGGGAAAAAAGATTTATTTGGTTCTATTTCAATCAAAATTATCATACAGGTGTTCTTAGGGAAGGGGATTATAAATTTTTAATCAGATTTGAAAATTTCAATTTGGCGGATTCAAAATGGACGATTTAGGGTCAGGTTTTGCGTATCAATTTTTCTTACTAATTTCTGCACAGGGAAACTCCAAAATTAAACTAAAAATTAACTGAAATAAACGGCACATACAATACACCCAAGTCAAAGTAAGGCCATGCTGAGAACTGAGTGGCATAGGGTGTCAAAAATAATTTTATGTTAAAAAAAGCTTTTCAAAAACAAGGTTTTATAAAATATAAAGTGCATTAAAAAGTAGAAAATAGTTTTTAGCATTCTGATATCATAATAATAAAAGCAATGGGCGCAAATTAAGACCAACAATGTCCATCCATATGTCAGACAAACAGGGAAACTCCAAAATTAAATATTTTTTATATATAAATTTTTTAACTGAAATAAGCGGCACATACAATACACCTAAGTCAAAGTAAGGCCGTGCTGAGAACTGAGTGGCATAAGGGTGTCAAACAAAAATAACAGGAAAAACCCTCTGCAATACTGATGCGCTAGCTAAAATGCATAGACCTGGACAAATCTAAAAATTAAAAAATAATTTTATGTACAAAAAAGCTTTTTAAATACAAGCTTTTATAAAATATAAAGTGCACTAAAAAGCATAATGGTAGTTTTAATAAGTAGTGGCTTAAATATTGCTTTTTTTACAAGCGTTAGTTTAAATACCGAGTGCAGCGAGGTATTTAAAAACGCGAGTAAAAAAAAGCACAGTTTAACCGCGAGTTGTTAGCACTATTTTTTTTAATACCTTTATCAAAAAATCCAAGAAAAACAGGAAAATACTTTTAAAAATCTCGAACGAAGAGAACTTCTCGCAACACACCATATTTACATTATAAATCAAGGCGGCTGGTAAATGAAATAACAATCGTTTCCATAGCGATGTGCCTTTTTACTCGATGACGTTCATTGTTGTGACATTTTAATCTTTGACAATTTGATATTTCGACGATTTTTTTAAATGAATAATTAGATATTTTCAATATTATTATTTTCCGCTATTTCTCTTTAACTTTGGGTAAAAAACGGACAGAAATCTTTTTTTGCACCCGTGATTAAAAAAAAAAAGTTTTTTTGCATCGGTAACCAAAAAAGCCATGCTTTAGTTATTTGCAGACAGTTAGTAAAATCATGTTTTTGATGAAGGTATAAAAAAAATAATTTTAGGAAGTTTGGCCATGTGGACTCGATAAATTTATGTTATTGATTATATTATGATTGTTCGCAAGAATCCTGAATTCACTGTAAAGCAGAAAAATGCAAGGGTAAGGAAACCCAACCCAACCCGACCCAAGCTACTTTAACATTTCTGTGATATATATGGATGGACATTTTAGTTTTAATTTGCGCCCATCGCTTTTATTATAATGTTATCAGAATGCTAAAAATTATTTTCTACTTTTTAGTACACTTTATATTTTATAGAAGCTTGTATTTGAAAAGCTTTTTTTTATAAAATTATTTTACTCGCAATTTTATTTCCTTGTGAAATAGCACCATTTTGGTCACTAATTTTTTAAATCGACGCGGACACACAAACTATTATTTCACTGATTTTTCTCAATTTGTAAATCGGATTAAGTCTGGATTTTATTTTACTGAAGAACACGTCGATTTAAACCCCTCTAATGAATGAAACCAGCTTTTTTACGCTGTTCTGGACAGAAAAACCAATAAAGCTTAACTGAGCGTTTTCGAAGGTTTTCCGATTTTAAAACGTACGCCACAGTAATTGCTTGACATGTGAATTTTTTATTTGCTTTTCTAAGAGTACCTACAACTTTGTATGTATAAATATCGGACACTTTTTGGGTATCTTGAAGTTTTTGTAGCACGCACCCCCTTTGAGAGGTAAACTGTACCCCTATATTTTGAATGCGAAAAGTGTGTCGAGTGATACCTTGTTTTAAGCATCTCTTAAGTACCTTTAAAACTATGTAAAAATAACGAAAATCTCTTGATTCGTTTTTGAGATATTTGCTTTCAAAGTAAGGTCGAAGTACTCTTGTTTTCAAAAAAAACCCATACACTTCCGGCCACATAAAATGCCTACAGCAGAAGTTAGCTGCAGGTCTGTTGAATTTAAGTTTTACTAATTGCGTTGCTTATTATAATTGACTTTGACGTTTTCGAATTACAGGTTAGATCTTTTGACATTGTAAAAACATACATAAGGAGACTGGCCACACTTTACTAAAAAACTAATATACTAATAAAACAATTTTTTTTTATTCTTCAATATTTTATTATAAAAAATTATTCTTGAAGGTCATTATGGACAAAACAAGACTACACTTCTGCAAATAAGAAAAAAGTATCAAGAAGAAGGAACTGTTTGGTAAAAGAAGAGCAATTACTCAATCAGAGTCAGCGCGCCTCTGCAGGATCAGTAAATTTGAGTAATCTAAGTCTTTGCAGACAACCAAAAATGTTCAAATTCAAAAAGAAATTATTAAAACACTACGTAAATTAAAAAAAAATAACAAAACGTTTCTTCAGTAGCGTGTCATTGCCCCGTCAGCCTCGATAATAGAGACATAAAGCTATTTGTAACTCATCGCGGTATACGTATCCGCATCTAGCGAGAACCAAGCACATTAATTGGTCAGAAACTTGTACCACGTTCGAAAAGAGCAGATGTCTGCTAATCTAAGGTGTTCTTGAACGCGATAGGTGTTGAGATGCGTTAGGTATCACGTATCGTTTCGGCACACGTATCGTATCTCAGCACCTATTGCGTTCAGAAACACCTTAAATTAGGATATATCTGCTCTTTTCGAACGTGCTACAAGTTTCTGACCAATCAATGAGTTACAAATAGCTTTATGTTTAGCAGTCTTCGTGGCATGGAATCTGCTAAATTTTGAAATAAATTTGGATTTAAAACAATGACTTCGTCGTACCCTCTGAATATGAGATCCATTAAGTGGTTGGAATTTCTGGGAACAATACTCATTCATGTTAACTTTTTTGCTATAAGGCCCTACACATTTTTTATGGGATTAGCGTCAGGAGTTTTTGCCGACCATGACAAAACCTCGATGTTGTTTTGCTGGAACCACTGTTTAAAAATGCGTGCGGTATGGATAGGACAGTTATCACGTTGATACACAAAACCCTCTTGAAGGATGGTTGCTCCTGGAAGCATAATATTTCTCATCATATCAACATAAACCTCAGACGTAAATCTTCCCTGGATTCTAAAAGCCCCATGTCCTCTCGCCGATATCCAACTCCACACATTCACGGAAAATCTTTCAGCCCGGTCTTCGTTCCCAGCAATATTTTTTTCGAGATATTGTGTTCGTGGCGGGCGATATACCAAAATTTGTTTACTGTCATTGTGGGACTGAAAGATTTTTTCATCCGTGAAGACCACTTGTTGCCAAAATTCTTCCTCTTGTTAGTGCAAAAATTAACCTGGCATACTTTTTTTTCTCTCTACCAGCCATTTGCACCCACATATTTACTTATTGAGGAGTAACCTAGAATAAGGTGGCCTAGGTTAGAGAAGAGTTTCGTTTGTATTTAGACTAGACTACCTCAGGTGATCCCTAAATCTAGAGGCCCGTTTTTGGTTCCCTAGTGCTCCCCTAACCTAAAACTAAACTAGATTTAGGTTACCCCTAAATATGTTGGTGCAAATGGCTGTAAGTAAGATTTTCTTGGCAGCAACGCGGCATCTAAGTCTAGAACGGTTTATCCATCTGCGCGTCGTGGTTGGTCTTCAATAAAGTCGATCAGTTGCTTATCCTGCTGAGGCATACTGACTTGGGTCAAGTCAGTGTCCGCCTTCGTCGAACAGTCCCTTCTTCTTGATACTTTTTTCTTACAATTAGGTACTATCTATTAGCGGTCAGAGCACTCTATCCGACGTAAAAAAACAACGAAGCATCGGCAGAAAATTTCGCTCTCGCCCAGCCCTACTTTTTAGAATGACAGTTGTCAAACAACTATTTTTGAGGTTATGTTTATTGTTTATTTTTTTCGGGCGACTGTTCTTTACCCGTTTTAAAACTGCAGTAAAAAAACTAAAAATTTAAAAGTGAAATTAGTGAGGAACTCTTTGCAGTCCTTTCGTAGTGCTTCAGTGCCTGTTCGTAGGTGTGATAAGGAACTCTTTGTAGTCCTTTGAAATAAATTAAAATCATCTACACCTGCTACTTACCTTTGGATACCTTGAAGCACAAAATGGTGAGTAGGTTTTTAGCTTAAAATATTCGTATTTAAGTTTGGACAAAAATGTAAAATTTTGGTAATGATTTTTTGATTTGTGCCTAGAAATAATGCCAAAGGCAATTTTAAGACCATATGACACAGAAAAATACTAATTAGGTACTATCTATTAGCGGTCAGAGCACTCTATCCGACGTAAAAAAACAACGAAGCATCGGCAGAAAATTTCGCTCTCGCCCAGCCCTACTTTTTAGAATGACAGTTGTCAAACAACTATTTTTGAGGTTATGTTTATTGTTTATTTTTTTCGGGCGACTGTTCTTTACCCGTTTTAAAACTGCAGTAAAAAAACTAAAAATTTAAAAGTGAAATTAGTGAGGAACTCTTTGCAGTCCTTTCGTAGTGCTTCAGTGCCTGTTCGTAGGTGTGATAAGGAACTCTTTGTAGTCCTTTGAAATAAAGTAAAATCTGATCTACACCTGCTACTTACCTTTGGATACCTTGAAGCATAAAATGGTGAGTAGGTTTTTAGCTTAAAATATTTGTATTTAAGTTTGGACAAAAATGTAAAATTTTGGTAATGATTTTTTGATTTGTGCCTAGAAGTAATGCCAAAGGCAATCTTAAGACCATATGACACAGAAAAATACTAATTGCTTACTAAACTGCTTAAAAAAACAAATTTTTAGGTTTGCTTTGGTTAGGTTAAGGGGTTGGCTAGGTTTACTAAGTTAGCTTAAGACTGTATGACACAGAAAAATACTAGATTGCTAGTAGGTACACATATGAAATGCAAAATGTCTAAGAGATTTATGGAGGATTTAAACTGCTTAAAAAACTAAATTTTTAGGTTTGCTTTGGTTAGGTTAAGGGGTTGGCTAGGTTTGGTTAGGATTACTAAGTTAGCTTGGTTGTTTTAGTAAGTTATCATCAGTTTCAACAAAACTAAAAAGCAAAGAACTAACTAACCAAACGAACCAAATTCAAGCAGCAAAATTTTCAACCTCAAGTTCATATGAAGTAAGCAAGTACCCATTCTGAGCAAGTTCTTATCAAAGCATAATTTTTTGATGAAAAGCGTATGTACTGTCCAATCCAAAAAATGCAGTTTGGAACAAAAAAAAAACAGATAATCAGACAAAAGTTCTAAAAAGTGGTTTTTTAATATCTATATATATTTTGTTTGTTTAGAACAATTTGCAATGTTTGTTTTCTAAAAATCTAAATAACTGGACAATGTGGCACCTAATTTTACCTACTGCCCATAATGACCTACTTAGCTACATATATTTTTTAGGACAAATGCTACCAAGAAAAACTCCAATTCATAAATAGAAAGGACTCATATAAACTAGAACAAGATGAGCTGCACCCCCTTTAATGCCTTGGATTATCATAGGTTCAGAAATATTAGCCTCTCATTGTTATTAATTGCCACGCTGGATTAGGTTCCTGCACATATCAGAAAAGCAATCAGTAACAGATGTTCTTTGCCAGTGGATTAACCCATCATGAAAAGGAGAGTATTGCAAAGAACTAACTTATATTAATTTTTCGAACCCCAAAAGATTACTTGAAAATCCAGAACTATAAATTTACAAAAAAACAACTTTTTTTTTATTTTTTTACTGGGACTTTTCCATCCATTCTAGGATCAATGCCCAGTGTTGCCAAAGTGAGATCCAAGTGTAAAGTTTTTGGGACAAAAACAAAATATCCACTGTGTGGCCGGGATTTGAACCCGGAACTTTGCGTGTGGCAGGCAGATCCGCTGCCCACTTCTCTATTATAGGTTAGATTTTTTTGGGAAATTACATAGCTTTGGAGTTTCTGTAGTGGAGTTTCTGTAGCTGCTAGTCAGTTTAGTATTAGGCCTTATGAAAAAATGCAAAAGGCAATACTTTTTCATAAGGATAACACAAAATTGACACTTAATTGAACACTGGGAAAATAAAATTTATTGAAGATCAAGCAAAAGTATTACTTTATCTATTGAAAATCAAGCCAAAGAAAAAGCCTGGTTTGATTTTTAAGCGGGAAGGGTAGTCTCTAGCTTTAAATCTCCATGTACGACAAAACCTGAAAACCCTCAAAAAAATCTGTTACCCCTCCTCTGAAAAAAAGCTGGTGTCTATGGTTGTTAATATGAAAATAAGGTTTAGAAACATTTAAGATAGATCACAAAATGGAACATCCATCAGCTGAAATTTCAAAATGTGTTTTATTTTTGCACCCCACCTACCCATAGTTTGGTGCAAGTCCAGATGAAATTTTAAATTGCCTAGAATGAGTTGTTGGTTGTGTAAGTGCCCATATACTACACTAATTTCCTTTAAAAATTCTTGTTTACAGAAGGAAGAGAGAATAGAATATCCCTCAAAGATTATCATCCGTATTACTATCAGATCCAAATGCAGATGTTTACTGAAACCAACTTTGGTGAGTTTAAAGAACTAATTCCTGAGCTACTTGGAAAATATTTTACAATTTTTTTTTAGCATTTTTATGACATTTTCAACAAAGATGTAAAAAAGTGGTATTTTTATTCCAATTTTCTAAAAATTTGTGCCTGCAGCATATTTATAGCATGTTGATACTGGATTTCACCCCAACCAGCCCCCTTGGGCAGCTGTCCACTTTTTTTTAAGCATGTTATTGGCAAAAAAATTAAGTTAAATCAACAACTCCAAATCTGATTACCCTGCCCCTAGATTTTAGACTAAGTCCGCCCTTGCATAAAGTGAATATTAAATAATAAAATAATGCTGGGAAAAAGTCTAAAGAGACTGGGAAAAACAGCAGGAATTTTTTAATAAATTTTGGCTGAACACTGATGAAATATTTTTTTTTAAATAGGCTGGGGCCAACTTGAATAAAGAATAAAATAACATATTTACAGAACGAAAATTTAAAAAAATTAAAAAGCTACTAAAAGTTGTTTTGTAAATCAATAAAGTTAACTTGAAGACCCTGCCCTAGAATAAAGTTTTGTTTGTTGGATCATTGCAAATACAAACCTTTTTTTTTGTTGTAAGGTTTTTTCCTAATGTTATAAAAATTTCTAGGCTTAAAACAATATTGTATAAAAATGTAAATTTTAAAAACAATAAAGTACAGTTACAGTTACAAACCTAAAACATTTTATGATATCTAAAAGCACAATTAAGCATCTAAAATAAATACTATTTTTGATTTTTAGAAATTGAACATCCAGTCAGCAACAGAGTACATGGAAATTGTAAGTTATATTGCCTTTTTATTTTATACTATATCTTAAAAACTAGAGTTATTTAACAACGTTTTTTACCTTGCTTTTTTACCTCAAGCGATTTTTGAAAGAAATAATTTTTAATATATGTTGTAATGCCATTTTCAACACTTGTAGAAAAATCGAAATTAAAACTGCATTTTGTTATTTCATTACATAAGTAACTGCCAAGGGGGTAACAACTGATCTAAAATTTGTACATGTACATGTTAATTTATATGGGTAATATGAGTGGTCTTCCCCTCGGTAACTGCATTAGGAAAATAACAATTTTGGATTGGATTGATTCAGTTGTGAGTAGAATTTTAAATTAATTGTATATAATTATTTCAGGAGCAACATCAACTGTTCTAGAAGAAGATACCCGTGCAACATTACAAAATTATCTGCTATTACAAGCAATATGGCAGTGAAAGGGTAGTACTGCAGAAAACCTGATGATGGCAGTAAAATGGTGCAGTGTGCTAACCGCCGGTGTAAAATCCAGTGGTTTCACCTTCAAACCAAAAAACAATAGATAGGTACTGTTTCTTTAAGATCATTTGCACAGCTTCTAGTTAGAGTTAGGGTATATTTGTTTTACAAATTTTTGATGCACAATGTTTATTTTTTCAGCTAGCTTCTATTTCCTCTTTTTTTAATAGCGAAAAAAATAGGACTGTTCACCTTTTTTTTTGGTCACTTTCTCTATTCGAGAAGGACAAAAACCATATAACTATGAGATACTATAATGGCCGAAGTGTCGCAAAATGTGTAACAATAAATCTACTCATGCCAACAAGAATTTATACACTAACTTAATTGAGAGTTATTATCTCTACGGCCTTTTTTTCGGAAAATGCAAGGGCAGGGCCGATATAGTATCTCATAGTTATATGACAAAAACAGAAGCTAACCGCAAAAAGAAAAACTACATTAGCTCTTATACTTACATCGCGAAAATCTAAAGTAAGCTCAGGGAATTCAAAACATGCTGATGCAAATGAAATTTTTTATTAATTGCCACTAACAAATCTGCCTCTATCGTAGACAGACCATTTCATTAAAGACTATGGCAATCTTAGAACATTGAAGTGTAATGTTCTAAGGTGGCAATTAACTGATAATTTTATTATTTTTTACTCTTAGGTTATTTGAGTTTCATCACCTGTGATTGACATTAACATTTATTTGATAAATTATATCATTTTATCAATCATTAAAAAAATTGTATTGTGTTAATGAAAATAAATAAAACTATTATTTGTATAGAAGTGCTTTATTTCATCTAAAGGAACATAAGTAATACCAATTCTGAGAATTTTCAAAACAAAATTATCTTATTTATATAGAAATCCATAAGCCTATAGAAAAACATTTACTATGGGGTCTTTCATTTAAATATAAATAAATATTAATGCCAAAAAATATATCAAAGGGGATAAATTACACACTTTATTGAAAATGTCACTTTTTGTCCCTTTACCTTTACTTTTTATCCCTGTTTGAATTTGAAAAGTAACTTTTATTGCTAACATGAGGAATACAAAATGCAAGTGCAAAAAATTATTTATTTTAAAAACTTTCTGAACAAATTTCAACATTTGGAATAAACTTAGATAGGTATAAGTACTATAATTCTTGACGTAATAAAACGTTAAAATTATTTATTTTCCTTTTGACTACTTAAGCCCCAAACACACCAACGCCTGCCCACCCTGCTTTAAAAAACGCACAATGTGACAGAACCTGGATTTCCACTTTTAAATGCAGTCACATGATGCGTTTTTTGATGCAGGGTGGGCAGGCTAGGTGTGAACCGGGTGTTATGTGAGAAAAGTAAGTATCATCTTGCATGTTTATATACCTATCCAGTGTAAGAAGACAATAAAGTTTTTGATTCATTGGTTGACTCTAAAGAGGTATAGGTATATACATAAAGTAGTTCCTTACTTTATGGTATATACATGCATTTTCCTTAAAAATTTGCAAAAAATTGATATCCAAAAAGTATATTTGTAGCTAAATAACATTTTGCGTTTTTTTATAACCTACCTACTAAGTTTTTCTCAAGTCGATGTTAGAGGGTAAAAATATAATGAAACACATTATTGTAATTATAAACAGTTACCCCATATATAAAACATCTAAAATTAAAATTATTTAATTTTGCTTTATGAATGGGCTAGCCCTTTAATACGCATCTTTGCAAAGAAAAGCCCACTTGATTGAAAAACATCGCATGCTTGTTAGTAATTATTTAAAAAAAAAATACAATAAATAATAATATAGGTAAGTAAGTAGGTGATGAGTTTTCTTCACACAGGATAGTGCAAAGGTTCAACCCTAACTCATTCACTTCTTCTCCAATGACATTACTTGTCAAATCTTGTTGATGGGTTTCCTATAATACAGGTATAAAAAAATCTAAATTAAAATTTTTATTAGGGAATTCACAATGTATTACTCATGGACTAATTATACCCTCTTAAAAAAATTTGTGCCCTTTATTTTCTAAATTTATTTCAGGTTGGGGTGGCTACGTTTACGTAAAGCTAGTGTGCGCAATTTTTTTTTTTTGTTTTTTAATTAGAAGGGCGCACAATTTTTAAAAAAAAAGTTAGCACAGCAGATTTTATTGAGGCTAGCATATTATTGAGGGTTTTTTTATTTAACGTAAATACTTGTATAAATAGTTTTTAAACATGTTGCTAATTTAGGCATATTAGTTTTATAATGATTTTCATTTAGTATATCATTTAAAAAATATTTATACCTAATTATGTAAGGGGAAAATTGCAAATCAAGAATATATGTTATTTACCAAGATATTTACCTCAACTCCGATAGATGGCATATTAAATGATGGCAGTTAATTTGGGTGATCTATATCCTCAACTGGTTTGCCCATCGAGGTTTGCCTAAAATAAAACAAAAAAAAATAAAGAAAATTTAGCAACAGTGTCATTATAATTCGATTATTGATCACCTATACAGGGTGTTCCAAATTCGATGCTCAACATGGGATCTCCTGAACGGTAGGAGGTACGAAAAGGTTTAAATTAGGGCAAAGTTGCGCAATTTAATGCTTTACTCAAAACTTTAAAAAAAGTTTACAAAATCCAAGCAGTTCCGGAGGTAGGCGAAAAACCGAAATCTTCATTTTTAGTTTTTATTTGTTTGCGCCTTTATTATTAAAGCTGTCAGAAAACGGTTAAAATTTTCTACAGGCACTCTTTTAAGATCTACTTAATGTGAGATTGGACATTTCAGTGTGAAAGGGCAGTGCCAAGTTCATTTTTTCTTATGGACACGTGCTTTTTTTCTCCTGCCGTTTTGTTCATAAAGGATGACAGATAACATTTTGCAAAATTATTTTGACAAGTCACCTGACGTTTTGGGTTAATTAACCATCATCAGCAAAAATTCAAATTTTGCTTTTAACTTACTCAAGATATTTTGGGAACACGCTTGCAGTACCTTTTTTGACATCTTAAAAATGACAGATTTTGTTATAAGGAAAAATGAACTTTACAGTCACACTGAAATGTCAAATCTTAAAAACAGACCTGTCATTCAGGTACATCGTAAAAAAGTGCCTGTAGAAAGTTTTAGGCCTTTTTTGACATCTTTAAGAATAAAGGCGCAACAAACTAAAAATGAAAAATTCGATTTTTTCTCTCCGGAACCACTCGGATTTTTTTTTTTTTTTTTAGTTTGAGTAAATTTGCAATAATTTAAACCTTTTCTTATATTTACAAAGTTCAAAAAGTTTTGCACCCCCTACTCATTGCCCTCAAGATAAAAAAAACATGTGAATGTGAATAACATAGATTTTTTTTAATGATTTTATGAATATGAATATTTAATTCATGGATTTCTTAATGGTCAAAAAGTTTGAGCTTTATTTCAGCAATGTGATACAAAAGTTGAAGTCAAATAAAATTGTGAAATTCACTCAATAAGAACATGCTCTAAAAAGAACATGCTCTTATTAATTTTGACCAAGTTTGTAATCAATTTTTCAAAGAATACAAAAACCACCGTCAATAGAGTTTCAAACTGTTTCCTTTTATGTGGTTGTTTTAAGATTTTTTGTTTCATTCAAACAGAGAGGTGATGTATTACACTACCGCTTCACAAAAATGGCCTTGAATAAATTCAGTGTCATGAAATAATTAATCCTTGCCAAACTAATATCATGTAACATACCTAATTGGGTATGTAATGTATTATGATGCAGAATTTTCTGCACAGGAATGTAGGTATAACATTATTACCCGTAACAAAGTGATTGGAACAAACATGTACTGTTTGCCCAGTATCTGCTCCAATGTTTTTAAACCATTTTTCTCTTCTCTTCACTCTTCAAGGATCCACTTTATTGTTTTAATTTTTGATGGACGGTGCCTTATAAAATTCAAATTTTCCTCCGATGTTTTGTTTGTCTTTTTGGCCTTTGATGTTTTGTACTTGGCATGGCAAATGTTTCACATAGCAGGCATTTCTGTAAAAAAGTAAAGTTTTTATGTACATATGAAGATTTATATAAAAATAACAAGTGGGCCTATTATGCCCAGGAATCTACTGAGATTTTGAAAAGTGTAAATAAAACACATACTAACCAGGAAACTAAAACCTCTTCAGACTACAAAACAATACTTTTTCTTTAACTTATACCAGTTGAAGCTTAAGTGAAAGCCAAATGTGCATATATAAGAAAAGTATTAAACCTAAATCAAGTTTTGTATTCTGCAGGGGTTTTATTTTTCTGGATCGTATTTGTTTTAACTATGATCTATACAATTCCAGTAGACTCCTGGGCGCAACAGGCCTTCTTAAGGCTGTAGTGCCCGGTTCAGCCTTTGGAGTAACCACCAGTTTTAAATACTTACGAGTAAGTATTCATACCTGCCAATTTTAACAGATAAAATCAAATAATTTTTGTGTTAGAGTACCTCATGCAAAAATTTTCTAAATTTTTTTCGAAACTCACAAGAAAATTTATTATCCAAGAAAGGGAAGAACTCGAGCAAAAAATCGTTTTTTTTCCCAAAAGAAACAGAAATTTAAAAGTTAGTTGTGCAGAAAACGAAGAAAATAGTACCACTGGCAAAATTTAATAGTAGTTTTTAATACTAGTGACTAAAATATAACTTTTTTTATGAGCATGGTTTTAAAGAACGAGCGCTGTGAGTAAATTAAAATCATGAATAAAAAAATCACAGTTTAGCTACGAGTAAACATAAAAAATGGAAAAATCATACAAAAAACTAGAACACAAAGCATTTACTTCGTCAATGGCTACTCCGTTTTTATTGACATTCGTATGCAAAAAACAGTAAGTATAATTTCTTTATGCTCCTGAACAATAAAACAATGTTTTGCAGTAAACAAAAATGTCATGTGTTTTTTATTTGCAGACAGGGAGTAAACTTGTGTTTTTGATGTACTTGTTATTAAAATCTAAGTGCTAAAAAATTTATTGTGTTTTGAACCTTGATAAAAATTAATCTTAACTTAGGTAATATTAATATTTAAGCTCGTATTTGAGTTACTTACTTAGTTAAATTAAAAATGCTTTTAGGTTAGCTGTTTACTATAGAACCGTTCCTGTCAACCTTATTTAATCAAACAAATAAACTTGCAAAGAACCTCTTTCATATTTTTTTTTGTGCTTTTTATATTTTTACTTTGAATTTCTGATGTCAAAGAAACCCTGAAAATCTTAGGTTATAGAAGTTTTTTGGTTTTTGCCTAATTTACCTAGGTAATATGTTTTCAGTTAAAGCCCATTCATACTTGTATCCACCAAGACAAAAATTTCCCAATTAGGCTTTAATCGAGGCTTTAATCATGATTAGATACTAATTGGTGTTTAGAATGTGGTGTTTTATATTTAATCATGATTAAAACTTAATCAGAGTTTTCACATTGGTGAATATGTATATAAGGGTCATTTAGAATAGCATAAAACTTGATACCCTTGATACCTGTTAAGCGCTTTAGGTGTCAGATTTTTTATTTGGGTATTTTAAGTGTACAGCCCATCACTGACCAAAAGTAAAGAACTATTTACAAGACATCTTCAAAATCAGAGTCTGTCCTCCTAAAAATTTGGACTGTTCACCTATAAATTCACTATAGTTAACAAACAAAAAATTTGACACTCGTTAGCATAAGCTGCTGCATGCTATTATAAATGAGCCTTTAGACCTCTTAAAATAGTTTATGTAGTTTGTATGCATGGATTTTTAGAAAGCTAAAGCCTCGGACAAAACTACAACAGTTGCATTGATTAATGCTTCTGGTAATTATGCAGTACAGGGTTTTCTGCCATTTTTTATTTTTTATGAAAAATTCTTTACGGGGGCACCTACTAGGGTCCCTAGGACCCCATGTCCACCTGCGCCCGATTTTTGTTTTGTTTTTTTTTCAAGAGAAAAAAGGGTGCCGCCGGGGGGGAGGGTTGTAATGTGTTTTTTTTTATTGTTTTGGGTTGGGTTGGGCTGTGTTGGATTGGGTTGTTTTAGTGAAAAAAAAATTAAAAAAAAACAAAATAATTGAAAAAAAAACCAACCAGCGCAGGCGGATTTGGGGTAGGTGCCCCCCTAGGGACCCTAGTAGGTGCCCCCATAAAGAATTTTTCATATTAAATCAAAAATGGCAGAGAACTGTATACTGCATAATAACAATGCTTTTTTGTGTTGGATTAAGTTAGGTTAGGTCAGATTTTCCTAAATATGATTCAGTTTTGTTGGTGTTCTTGTGAAAAAATCGGGTTTTCTGCAACTGTTGTAACTTTAGCATTTGCCATTTTGCAAATAGATAGGGACAGTCATAACTTTACCCACATTCTTTTAGAAAACCCTTTATTTTAAATGTTTTAATGGGCCCATATAAAGGAGGTATTTGTTTTGCTATTTTAAGCTATTATTTATATACCTACCTTTATTGTTTTCTGGCAATACACAACAGGAGTACAAAGAGTTCCTTAAAACACTATACACTCGAAGGACTACAAAGAGTTCCTTAAGACACTGTACACTGGAAGGACAACAAAAAGTTCTTTAAAAAACTAAATGAACACTTTAAAGGGCTAGCCGCTAGTTTCTTAACATTAAAAGCACAAGATATCAGTTCGATAATTCAGAAAATCTAAAATTTGCAAATTTTCTGATGTAGGTCACTGACAAAATGCTTGAAAGATGTTATAACCTTGAAATGTCAATACCCTAGCATAAAATTTTGGTTGTAATGACAATCAATGAACCATTTTAAATTTCTATGGGTAAAATTAAAGTAGGGATGGGCAAAAATAATTTTCTGCCGATGCTCAACTGTTTTTAGCTTGTGACGTCAATTGATAGTGGCTTATTGCTTACTAAACTGCTTAAAAAACCAAATTTTTAGGTTTGCTTTGGTTAGGTTAAGGTGTTGGCTAGGCTTACTAAGTTAGCTTAAGACTGTATGACACAGAAAAATACTAGGTTGCTAGTAGGTACACATATGAAATGCAAAATGTCTAAGAGATTTATGGAGGATTTAAACTGCTTAAAAAACTAAATTTTTAGGTTTGCTTTGGTTAGGTTAAGGGGTTGGCTAGGTTTGGTTAGGATTACTAAGTTAGCTTGGTTGTTTTAGTAAGTTATCCTCAGTTTCAACAAAACTAAAAAGTAAAGAACTAACTAACCAAACAAACCAAATCCAAGCAGCAAAATTTTCAACCTCAAGTTCATATGAAGTAAGCAAGTACCCATTCTGAGCAAGTTCTTATCAAAGCATAATTTTTTGATGAAAAGCGTATGTACTGTCCAATCCAAAAAATGCAGTTTGGAACAAAAAAAAAGACAGATAATCAGACAAAAGTTCTAAAAACTGGATTTTTAATATCTATATATATTTTGTTTGTTTAGAACAATTTGCAATGTTTGTTTTCTAAAAATCTAAATAACTGGACAATGTGGCACCTAATTTTACCTACTGCCCATAATGACCTACTTAGCTACATATATTTTTTAGGACAAATGCTACCAAGAAAAACTCCAATTCATAAATAGAAAGGACTCATATAAACTAGAACAAGATGAGCTGCACCCCCTTTAATGCCTTGGATTATCATAGGTTCAGAAATATTAGCCTCATGCACATATCAGAAAAGCAATCAGTGACAGATGTTCTTTGCCAGTGGATTAACCCATCATGAAAAGGAGAGTATTGCAAAGAACTAACTTATATTAATTTTTCGAACCCCAAAAGACTACTTGAAAATCCAGAACTATGTAACTTTACAAAAAAATGTAAGACCAACAACTTTTTTTTATTTTTTTTACTGGGACTTTTCCATCCATTCTAGGATCAATGCCCAGTGTTGCCAAAGTGAGATAGAGAGTGTAAAGTTTTTGGGACAAAAACAAAATATCCACTGTGTGGCCGAGATTTGAACCTGGAACTTTCCGCGTGGCAGGCAGATCCGCTGCCCACTTCTCTATTATAGGTTAGATTTTTTTGGGAAATTACATAGCTTTGGAGTTTTTGTAGTGGAGTTTCTGTAGCTGCTAGTCAGTTTAGTATTAGGCCTTATGAAAAAATGCAAAAGGCAATACTTTTTCATGAGGATAACACAAAATTGACACTTAATTGAACACTGGGAAAATAAAATTTCCTGAAGATCAAGCAAAAGTATTACTTTATCTATTGAAAATCAAGCCAAAGAAAAAGCATGGTTTGATTTTTAAGCGGGAAGGGTAGTCTCTAGCTTTAAATCTCCATGTACGACAAAACCTGAAAACCCTCAAAAAAATCTGTTACCCCTCCTCTGAAAAAAAGCTGGTGTCTATGGTTGTTAATATGAAAATAAGGTTTAGAAACATTTAAGATAGATCACAAAATGGAACATCCATCAGCTGAAATTTCAAAATGTGTTTTATTTTTGCACCCCACCTACCCATAGTTTGGTGCAAGTCCAGATGAAATTTTAAATTGCCTAGAATGAGTTGTTGGTTGTGTAAGTGCCCATATATTACACTAATTTTCTTTAAAAATTCTTGTTTACAGAAGGAAGAGAGAATAGAATATCCCTCAAAGATTATCATCCGTATTACTATCAGATCCAAATGCAGATGTTTACTGAAACCAACTTTGGTGAGTTTAAAGAACTAATTCCTGAGCTACTTGGAAAATATTTTACAAATTTTTTTTAGCATTTTTATGACATTTTCAACAAAGATGTATAAAAGTGGTATTTTTATTCCAATTTTCTAAATATTTATAGCATGTTGATACTGGATTTCACCCCAACCCAGCCCCCTTGGGCAGCTGTCCACTTTTTTTTAAGCATGTTATTGGCAAAAAAATTAAGTTAAATCAACAACTCCAAATCTGATTACCCTGCCCCTAGATTTTAGACTAAGTCCGCCCTTGCATAAAGTGAATATTAAATAATAAAATAATGCTGGGAAAAAGTCTAAAGAGACTGGGAAAACACCAGGAATTTTTTAATAAATTTTGACACTGATGAAATATTTTTTTTTTAAATAGGCTGGGGCCAACTTGAATAAAGAATAAAATAACATATTTACAGAACGAAAATTTAAAAAAATTAAAAAGCTACTAAAAGTTGTTTTGTAAATCAATAAAGTTAACTTGAAAACCCTGCCCTAGAATAAAGTTTTGTTTGTTGGATCATTGCAAATACAAAGCTTTTTTTTTGTTGTAAAGTTTTTTCCTAATGTTATAAAAATTTCTAGGCTTAAAACAATATTGTATAAAAATGTAAATTTTAAAAACAATAAAGTACAGTTACAGTTACAAACCTAAAACATTTTATGATATCTAAAAGCACAATTAGGCATCTAAAATAAATACTATTTTTGATTTTCAGAAATTGAACATCCATTCAGCAACAGAGTACATGGAAATTGTAAGTTATATTGCCTTTTTATTTTATACTATATCTTAAAAACTAGAGTTATTTAACAACGTTTTTTACCTTGCTTTTTTACCTCAAGCGATTTTTGAAAGAAATAATTTTTAATATATGTTGTAATGCCATTTTCAACACTTGTAGAAAAATCGAAATTAAAACTGCATTTTGTTATTTCATTACATAAGTAACTGTCAAGGGGGTAACAACTGATCTAAAATTTGTACATGTACATGTTAATTTATATGGGTAATATGAGTGGTCTTCCCCTCGGTAACTGCATTAGGAAAATAACAATTTTGGATTGGATTGATTCAGTTGTGAGTAGAATTTTAAATTAATTGTATATAATTATTTCAGGAGCAATCAACTGTTCCAGAAGAAGATACCCGTGCAACATTACAAAATTATCTGCTATTACAAGCAATATGGCAGTGAAAGGGTAGTACTGCAGAAAACCTGATGATGGCAGTAAAATGGTGCAGTGTGCTAACCGTTGGTGTAAAATCCAGTGGTTTCACCTTCAAACAAAAAAACAATAGATAGTTACTGTTTCTTTAAGATCATTTGCACAGCTTCTAGTTAGAGTTAGGGTATATTTGTTTTACAAATTTTTGATGCACAATGTTTATTTTTTCAGCTAACTTCTATTTCCTCTTTCTTTAATAGCGAAAAAAATAGGACTGTTCAACTTTTTTTTGGTCATTTTCTCTATTCGAGAAGGACAAAAACCATATAACTATGAGATACTATAATGGCCGAAGTGTCGCAAAATGTGTAACAATAAATCTACTCATGCCGACAAGAATTTATACACTAACTTAATTGAGAGTTATTATCTCTACGGCCTTTTTTTCGGAAAATGCAAGGGCAGGGCCGATATAGTATCTCATAGTTATATGACAAAAACAGAAGCTAACCGCAAAAAGAAAAACTACATTAGCTCTTATACTTACATCGCGAAAATCTAAAGTAAGCTGAGGGAATTCAAAACATGCAGATGCAAATTAAATTTTTTATTAATTGCCACTAACAAATCTGCCTCTATCGTAGATAGACCATTTAATTAAAGACTATGGCAATCTTAGAACATTGAAGTTTAATGTTCTAAGGTGGCAATTAACTGATAATTTTTTTACTCTTAGGTTATTTGAGTTTCATCACCTGTGATTGACATTAACATTTATTTGATAAATTATATCATTTTATCAATCATTAAAAAAATTGTATTGTGTTAATGAAAATAAATAAAACTATTATTTCTATAGAAGTGCTTTATTTCATCTAAAGGAACATAAGTAATACCAATTCTGAGGATTTTCAAAACAAAATTATCTTATTTATATAGAAATCCATAAGCCTATAGAAAAACATTTACTATGGGGTCTTTCATTTAAATATAAATAAATATTAATGCCAAAAAATATATCAAAGGGGATAAATTACACACTTTATTGAAAATGTCACTTTTTGTCCCAATTACTCACTTTATTTAAAATGTCACTTTTTGTCCCTTTACCTTTACTTTTTATCCCTGTTTGAATTTGAAAAGTAACTTTTATTGCTAACATGAAGAATACAAAATGCAAAGCTGTTTATCCCTGAAGTGCAAAAAATTATTTATTTTAAAAACTTGCTGAACAAATTTCAACATTTGGAATAAACTTAGATAGGTATAAGTACTATAATTCTTGACGTAATAAAATGTTAAAATTATTTATTTTCCTTTTGACTACTTAAGCCCCAAACACATCAACGCCTGCCCACCCTGCTTTAAAAAACGCACAATCTGACAGAACCTGGATTTCTACTTTTAAATGCAGTCACATGATGCGTTGCGAAAAGTAAGTATGCAAGTGTTTATATACCTATCCAGTGTAAGAAGACAATAAAGATTTTGATTCATTGGTTGACTTTAAAGAGGTATAGGTATATACATAAAGTAGTTCCTTACTTTATGGTATATACATGCATTTTCCTTAAAAATTTGCAAAAAATTGATATCCAAAAAGTATATTTGTAGCTAAATAACATTTTGCGTTTTCTTATAACCTACCTACTAAGTTTTTGTCAAGTCGATGTTAGAGGGTAAAAATATAATGAAACACATTATTGTAATTATAAACAGTTACCCCATACATAAAACATCTAAAATTAAAATTATTTAATTTTGGTTTATGAATGGGCTAGCCCTTTAATATGCATCTTTGCAAAGAAAAGCCCACTTGATTGAAAAACATTGCATGCTTGTTAGTAGTTATTTAAAAAAAAAATACAATAAATAATAATATAGGTAAGTAAGTAGGTGATGAGTTTTCTTCACACAGGATAGTGCAAAGGTTTAACCCTAACTCATTCACTTCTTCTCCAATGGCATTACTTGTCAAATCTTGTTGATGGGTTTCCTATAATATAGGTATAAAAAAATCTAAATTAAAATTTTTATTAGGGAATTCACAATGTATTACTCATGGACTAATTATACCCTCTTAAAAAAATTTGTGCCCTTTATTTTCTAAATTTATTTCAGGTTGGGGTGGCTACGTTTACGTAAAGCTAGTGTGCGCAATTTTTTTATTTTGTTCTTTAATTAGAAGGGCGCACAATTTTTAAAAAAAAAGTTAGCACAGCAGATTTTATTGAGGCTAGCATATTATTGAGGGTTTTTTATTTAACGTAAATACTTGTATAAATAGTTTTTAAACATGTTGCTAATTTAGGCATATTAGTTTTATAATGATTTTCATTTAGTATATCATTTAAAAAATATTTATACCTAATTATGTAAGGGGAAAATTGCAAATCAAGAATATATGTTATTTACCAAGATATTTACCTCAACTCCGATGGATGTCATATTAAATGATGGCAGTTAATCTGGGTGATCAATATCCTCAACTGGTTTGCCCATCGAGGTTTGCCTAAAATAAAACAAAAAAAAATTAAGAAAATTTAGCAACAGTGTCATTATAATTCGATTATTGATCACCTATACAGGGTGTTCCAAATTCGATGCTCAACATGGGATCTCCTGAACGGTAGGAGGTACGAAAAGGTTTAAATTAGGGAAAAGTTGCGCAATTTAATGCTTTACTCAAAACTTTAAAAAAAGATTACAAAATCCAAGCAGTTCCGGAGATAGGCGAAAAACCGAAATCTTCATTTTTAGTTTTTATTTGTTTGCGCCTTTATTATTAAAGCTGTCAGAAAACGGTTAAAATTTTCTACAGGCACTCTTTTAAGATCTACTTAATGTGAGATTGGACATTTCAGTGTGAAAGGGCAGTGCCACGTTCATTTTTTCTTATGGACACGTGCTTTTTTTCTCCTGCTGTTTTGTTCATAAAGGATGACAGATAACATTTTGCAAAATTATTTTGACAAGACTCCTGACGTTTTGGGTTAATTAACCATCATCAGCAAAAATTAAAATTTTGCTTTTAACTTACTCAAGATATTTTGGGAACATGCTTGCAGTACCTTTTTTGACATCTTAAAAATGACAGATTTTGTTATAAGGAAAAATTAACTTTACAGTGCTCCTGTCACACTGAAATGTCAAATCTTAAAAACAGACCTGTCATTCAGGTACATCATAAAAAAGTGCCTGTAGAAAGTTTTAAGCCTTTTTTGACATCTTTAAGAATAAAGGCGCAACAAACTAAAAATGAAAAATTCGATTTTTTCTCTCCGGAACCACTCGGATTTTGTAATCTTTTTTTTAGTTTGAGTAAATTTGCAATAATTTAAACCTTTTCGTATATTTACAAAGTTCAAAAAGTTTTGCACCCCCTACTCATTGCCCTCAAGATAAAAAAAAAACATGTGAATGTGAATAACATCGATTTTTTTTAATGATTTTATGAATATGAATATTTAATTCATGGATTTCTTAATGGTCAAAAAGTTTGAGCTTTATTTCAGCAATGTGATACAAAAGTTGAAGTCAAATAAAATTGTGAAATTCACTTAATAAGAACATCCTCTTAAAAGAACATGCTCTTATTAATTTTGACCATGTTTGTAATCAATTTTTCAAAGAATACAAAAACCACCGTCAATAGAGTTTCAAACTGTTTCCTTTTATGTGGTTGTATTAAGATGTTAACTATGCAGGTTGTTTGTTTTTTGTTTCATTCAAACAGAGAGGTGATGTATTACACTACCGCTACACAAAAATGGCCTTGAATAAATTCAGTGTCATGAAATAATTAATCCTTACCAAACTAATATCATGTAACATATCTAATTGGGTATGTAATGTATTATGATGCAGAATTTTCTGCACAGGAATGTAGGTATAACATTATTACCAGTAACAAAGTGATTGGAACAAACATGTACCACTAGTATCTGCTCCAATGTTTTAAACCATTTTTCTCTTCTCTTCACTCTTCAAGGATCCACTTTATTGTTTTTATTTTTGATGGACGGTGCCTTATAAAATTCAAATTTTCCTCAGATGTTTTGTTTGTCTTTTTGGCCTTTGATGTTTTGTACTTATGGCAAATGTTTCACATAGCAGGCATTTCTGTAAAAAAGTAAAGTTTTTATGTACATATGAAGATTTATATAAAAATAACAAGTGGGCCTATTATGCCCAGGAATCTACTGAGATTTTGAAGAGTGTAAATAAAACACATACTAACCAGGAAACTAAAACCTCTTCAGAACTTATACCAGTTGAAGCTTAAGTGAAAGCCAAATGTGCATATATAAGAAAAGTATTAAACCTAAATCAAGTTTTGTATTCTGCAGGGGTTTTATTTTTCTGGATCGTATTTGTTTTAACTATGATCTATACAATTTCAGTAGACTCCTGGGCACAACAGGCCTTCTTAAGGCTGTAGTGCCCGGTTCAGCCTTTGGAGTAACCACCAGTTTTAAATACTTACAAGTAAGTATTCATACCTGCCAATTTTAACAGATAAAATCAAATAATTTTTGTGTTAGAGTACCTCATGCAAAAATTTTCTAAATTTTTTTCGAAACTCACAAGAAAATTTATTATCCAAGAAAGGGAAGAACTCGAGCAAAAAAATCATTTTTTTTTCCCAAAAGAAACAGAAATTTAAAAGTTAGTTGTGAAGAAAACGAAGAAAATAGTACCACTGGCAAAATTTAATAGTAGTTTTTAATACTAGTGACTAAAATATTACTTTCTTTACAAGCATGGTTTTAAAGAACGAGCGCTGTGAGTAAATTAAAATCATGAGTAAAAAAATCACAGTTTAGCTACGAGTTGTAAACATAAATTTTTACTTTGAATTTCTGATGTCAAAGAAACCCTGAAAATCGTAGGTTATAGAAGTTTTTTGGTTTTTGCCTAATTTACAGTTAAAGCCCATTCATGCTTGTATCCACCAAGACAAAAATTTCCCAATTAGGCTTTAATTGAGGCTTTAATCATGATTAGATACTAATTAGTGTTTAGAATGTGGTGTTTTATATTTAATCATGATTAAAACTTAATCAGAGTTTTCACATTGGTGAATATGTATATAAGGGTCATTTAGAATAGCACAAAACTTGATACCCTTGATACCTGTTAAGCGCTTTAGGTGTCAGATTTTTTATTTGGGTATTTTAAGTGTACAGCCCATCACTGACCAAAAGTAAAGAACTATTTACAAGACATCTTCAAAATCAGAGTCTGTCCTCCTAAAAATTTGGACTGTTCACCTATAAATTAACAAACAAAAAATTTGACACTCGTTAGCATAAGCTGCTGCATGCTATTATACATGAGCCTTTAGACCTCTTAAAATAGTTTATGTAGTTTTTATGCATGGATTTTTAGAAAGCTAAAGCCTCGGACAAAACTACAACAGTTGCATTGATTAATGCTTTTGGTAATTATGCAGTATAGGGTTTTCTGCCATTTTTTATTTTTTATGAAAAATTCTTTACAGGGGCACCTACTAGGGTCCCTAGGACCCCAAATCAACCTGCGCCCGATTTTTGTTTTGTTTTTTTTTTTCAAGAGAAAAAAGGGTGCCGCCGGGGGGGGTTGTAATATGTTTTTTTTATTGTTTTGGGTTGGGTTGGAATAGGTTGGGTTGGGCTGTGTTGGATTGGGTTGTTTTAGTGAAAAAAAAACAAAATAATTGAAAAAAAACCAACCAGCCCAGGCGGATTTGGGGTCCTAGGGACCCTAGTAGGTGCCCCCCTAGGGACCCTAGTAGGTGCCCCCATAAAGAATTTTTCATATTAAATCAAAAATGGCAGAGAACTGTATACTGCATAATAACCATGCTTTTTTGTGTTGGATTAAGTTAGGTTAGGTCAGATTTTCCTAAATATGATTCAGTTTTGTTGGTGTTCTTGTGAAAAAAATCGGGTTTTCTGCAACTGTTGTAACTTTAGCATTTGCCATTTTGCAAATAGATAGGGACAGTCATAACTTTACCCACATTCTTTTAGAAAACCTTATATTTTAAATGTTTTAATGGGCCCATATAAAGGAGGTATTTGTTTTGCTATTTTAAGCTATTATTTATATACCTACCTTTATTGTTTTTTGGCAATACACAACAGGAGTACAAAGAGTTCCTTAAAACACTATACACTCGAAGGACTACAAAGAGTTCCTTAAGACACTGTACACTGGAAGGACATCAAAAAGTTCTTTAAAAAACTAAATGAACACTTTAAAGGGCTAGCCGCTAGTTTCTTAACATTAAAAGCACAAGATATCAGTTCTATAATTTAGAAAATCTAAAATTTGCAAATTTTCTGATGTAGGTCATTGACAAAATGCTTGAAAGATGTTATAACCTTGAAATGTCAATACCCTAGCATAAAATTTTGGTTGTAATGACAATCAATGAACCATTTTAAATTTCTATGGGTAAAATTAAAGTAGGGATGGGCAAAAATAATTTTCTGCCGATGCTCAACTGTTTTTAGCTTGTGACGTCAATTGATAGTGGCTTATTGTAGCCTTGTTTCATCCATAATGTGCCGCTACTCTTCGAACCGACCAACCACCGTCTAACTTTGCCAAAATTTGGGCATTTTTAAATATAAGCGTATCACAACAACAAAATCTGACAGTGACATTTTTTGTCAATTTGAAATACCTAAAAGGTTACTGAGTTGCGAGGCCCATAATACACCATATAAAATCGGCGTACGCATTTTATGTGGCCGCAAGTTTACATGCATTTTTCCTATCTCGCAAAATTTACTTTTCTAATATAATAATAAACCATAGTGTATGTATTCCATTCACCAGTTTAAAATAGACGGTATGCGTCAAACTGATTTTAATAATAACTTTCAAAGTCAAAAATGCCGCAAATTACAAAATTTACGAGAGCACAAATTATTATTCGAGTTTAAAGAAGTCTTTTCGCCACCGATATTTTCGAAAGCACATTTTGAAAAAATACGTCACCGTTTCAACCGCAACCTCACTGCTTCGAACGATCGCCACTGCTCGCCAAAATGACAATTATTGAATGACATTAATTAGCTATGTGCGCGTGGCTTCTCGTCTTCTCGTTTTTTTTTTGTGACCGCCAGATAACCTTGGCCTATTTTTATTATTGCTAAAAATTGACAAGTACCCCTCATATTGGACCGTGTTCGAAACGGCGGCTGAGACGCTTTCGAAATCCTTTGAACCGTG
Organism: Oxystoma pomonae; assembly: GCA_963921995.1. Lineage (NCBI taxonomy): Eukaryota > Metazoa > Arthropoda > Insecta > Coleoptera > Brentidae > Oxystoma > Oxystoma pomonae. The sequence goes on from OY998165.1 coordinate 95,481,385, forward strand.
ACGTCACCGTTCCGTCGCCAAAATAACTTTTTACGCATGTAATTTCAAAGCGAAATCATCGGTCGCGAAAAGACGTCTATAGAAGACGGCTGGTCTGTAGGGAGAGCGACCACTCATTTTGGGGTTGATAAAATGACGATAGTACCATGGGAAAAGCGCTGGCTACAGAATAATTCGATGAATAGAAAACATGGATCAGGATGAAAGCCTATAAGTTCTGAGATACAAGATGAAAGGCTTATCGACCACCTCAGACAAAATCCTTTTGCCATATCCGTTGAAGTATCTAATGTAATGATTTTCCCAGGTTTTTTATCAACTATTAAGAGAAGGATTAAAAAATATGATATTTCCTTGCGAGTTCCTGCAAAAAAACCTTTGTTAACGGAAGAACAAAAACAGGCCAGGCTTATTTTTGCATTAAAGAATGTTCTTCATGATGATTACTTCTGGGAGAACGTGGTTTTCACAGATGAAAAGATATTTCATATATATCCAGCAGCAGAAGAATTTTAGTGTATCGTTCACCAATTTCTAGGTTTCATCCAAAATACACCAACCAAATTAAGAAAGCTGGACATTTTTCAGTGAATATGTGGGGCTGGTTTAGCGCTAGAGGTTTGGGAAATTGTGGAAAATCGAAAAAAGATTCAACAGTCAAAGATATGTTGAGATTCTTGAGGATGTTAGCCATCTATGCTGCTGTCCTTAACTAAGAAGCAGTAAAAATACATTATTTCCCTATGGAGTTACTGCGTTTTAGTGCAGATGTTTTACGAAAACAACGAGTTCGTTTATCAGTAGGACAACTGTCTCGTGTATACGGCTAATATAGTTCGCCAGTGGTTTGAAAACAATAATATTGAAACTCTTCTTTGGCCATCCAACAGCCTGATCTCAACCAAATAGAAAATATATGGAGCAGACTTGTAAAAATTATTTATCGGAGAACCTGGAGACCCCAAAATGCTAAAGAGTTAATCGCTATAATTCATCGCGCATTGGAGGTGCTCCCACAAGATCGTGAACATTTTCAAAATTTAAGTTTTTCAATACCCAGACGTTTGCAGAGTGTTATTGAAAAGAATGGTGCGCCAACTAAATACTATTTTTTGTTTCCATTCCGTAGTGTTATTTTGAATCCATCGTTTTTTTCATTTTATTATCGTCATTTCATCAACCCCAAAATGAGTGGTCGCTCTCTTTATAGACCAGCGTCTTCTGTAACTCGAGTGATAATTACTCTTTTGCAATTAATAAAGATTGTTTTTTAACATATTTATGTGCGGTTTCAAAGGCGATTTTTGGTATCATTAAATAACTATATCCGAGATTTAAACATGATTTTAGAAACTAGAAACTGAACTCAAAACCCTCCTTTGATTTGCGTAGTTTGAGTAGAGAGAGTACTTTTGATTTTATGAATATCACATAACGTCATCGTAATACCGAATTTAATAAAAACAAAAAAAGAAGTTAAAAAACCTCCATATCAGATACTTCGACCGAAAAGAAACCAAAAAACAAAAGATCAAAAGATCTTGGGTGGAAATAACGAAATGAGCATCCCGCAAGGAACACATAAAGGACCAAAGCGAAAAAAGAAATGATTAAACGATGTTTCACTCTGGATAACCAACGTGAGGTTGGAAATCAAAATGTATGATGGTGTTTAACCACTGATGAGCTCACGCTAGTTACCCAGAGTGAAACATCGTTTAATCATTTCTCTTTTCACTTTGGTCCTTTTTGTGTTCCTTGTGGGATGCTCATCCAAGTTTGAATATTCATTATTTTCACCCAAGATCTTTTAATCTTTTGTTTTTTGGTTTCTTTTCGGTTGAACTAACTGATCTGGAGGTTTTTTAACTTCTTTTTTTGTTTTAATTGCCTTAGGAGCATAATCCTATTGGAAATATTAACACGCCAGGACGAATCCGTATTAGGTAACTTGGATAAGTACCAGTGCGGAACGATGCCTATTTGTGAGTGATTCAATGTTGGAATTCAAAGTGTATGATGGTGTTTAATGATGTATGGGGAGGGTGACCAGTGAAACCACTGATGAGCTCACGCTGGTTACCCAGAGTGAAACATCGTTTAATCATTTCTCTTTTCGATTTGGTCCTTTGTGTGTTCCTTGTGGGATGCTTATCCAAGTTTAAATTTTCGTTATTTCCAACCAAGATCTTTTGATCTTTTGTTTTTTGTTTTTTTTTTCGGTCGAACTGATTTGGAGGTTTTTTAACTTCTTTTTTTGTTTTTATTAAATTCGGTATTACGATGACGTTGTGTGATATTCATAAAATCAAAAGTAAAAATGAGACATTACAAGCTGGTGGTTTGTTTGAGTATACACTAACCAATCGTCAAAGTTTGAGAGAGAGGGAAAAATACATGTATGCCTTTTTTTTAAACAAGAGTACACAATGATAACATGCACTATTAACAAAAACAAAATCGATGTGTTATGGGATTTCATCAAAACTAAACTTTTAATTTTGTAAAAGAAAACGATTTTTGCATTAGTCCAAGCAACTTTAAAAGTGAATATCTCAAAAACTGATTTTACAAAATTTTACCACTTTTGTGAAGTTATTTGAAAGACCTTCAAAACAATGTATCAATCGACCTACTTTCCCTATTCGAAACATAGGGGTAAAGTTTACCTCTCGAAGGGAGTACGTGCTACAAAAATTTCAAGAAAAAATTTTTAGAAAGAGCCCCTTTGAATAAGAAATCGACGTGTTCGAGGATTTTTCCAAAATCAGACCCTAAATACGTGAAAAAACTCCTGTTTCTTGTTCGTTGGAATACACAAAGACAGGTAAAGCAGTTCAACAATAGGTCTGGAGAGATCAATGAAGATTATGTTAAAAAGACTAACTAGTGACACTTCGAAAATCACAGTGCGGCTATATTATGTTCTTAACTAAATAGTATAAAAAAGATGGATACAAAAAGTTGACTTTTATAGATCTTTAAAACAGAGTTCCTCAACGCTCATGTTATTCTCTTGAGACCATAGTTTCTCCCCAGATATTTAAGATAAAAAACTACATCTGGCAATGCCTTTTTCCATAACTTTGCCGTGGTGGAAATTTTGCGCGGTTGTGCATTTTCATTTATTTTTTTAAAAATTGAAGAATGATCAATAATTTCCTCTTTGCATTTCTTAGCCTGAGCGAAGAAAACACTAGGTTTCCTTTTTTTTAAGCCTGAGGAAATCATTGATCGATAACTCTTGCTTTCTAAGACTTTCTATCACATTGAATTTGAGAGAAAACTGCATAGTGCAAGGGTTGTATAGTCCAATTTTTTGATCAGCGGACTGACGTAGTTTTTTTGGATCTCTATTTAATACATTGTTTTAGACAGCAACAATAAATATGTAAAAAACAGTCATGACATTGATTGTTTCAACTGTTACTTCAAAATGACAACAACAAATTATTTGACATGCGAACTGTCGAAAACAAAGAAATACGTTTTCAGAGGTAAAAATGACGTCAGTTCGCTCATCAAAAAATTGGAGTATAATATAGATCGCAGTATTGTTCCGGTCCCAAGCAAAAATTATAGTCAATTTCGCTGGTGCCTACAAAAAAACTATTCATAGGAAATATGCTATTATTGTCACTTTATGTGGTCACTATTACGGTTAAAAAATTAGTGTTGTAAAAACATAAAGTCATACGCGAAGGTAATATATTCCACTATATAACTATATGTATACCATTACTAGAAGCACGAAAAAACTTTACAGTCCGAGGATTTCTTTAATATTACTTTTACGAGGTAACGACTCTACTGATATTAATTTGTTTGCAATTCAGTAGCCTCTACTTAATACAAAACTACAAAGTAATGGAGTCTACACGGTCGCCTATCTACCGCGCAGTAAGAAATAAATGTGCATAAAGTGGAAAAACGTTGCCTACGAGTTATCGCTACTTTATTGGCATTGTAAATCAATGCACCATCAACAGGATGCGCGACGCTTCATGTTATTTACTTCCGTTAAACATGGAATTAATATCAAAATTGAAAAATACCTCATTAAATTTCTGATTACTAGTTGCACGTACCAATAAAAGTAAAAACATTAATATTTAGTTAATAAAACATATTAAAACTGGAAAGTCATTTAATTTGGAAATCCTAACCCCAAATAATTCTGCTTCCTTATCAATATTTTACATAAACTAGGTGAAAACTGGGAGGTGTGCTTATTTTTTATCAAAAAATCAGAATTTTTAGTTAACAGAGGGCTTAGCGCTTATACCTTTAAAATGCTGTGACTTCAGAAAAGTGTTTTTGTTAGGTATAGGTTATGATATAGATAATATTTTTGTTTTCTGTCATGTCTTCACATATTTTATGGTGTGTGTCCTGATATAGTTTAGAAAAAGATCAACATATTTTCAATGAATAATGTGGGAAAGAGAAAACCTATAGACTAATCAACAGGTTCACTTAACGTTATTGAAATTAAACTTTATTGTAAATAAGGTACTTATTTTTAAATTAATAAAGATTTATCTGCGGCGCTATAAAGTCAGAAATTCTACTTTATGTGGTAAACAGGACGTCGGAATAACTTGCCCGTTTACTACCCGTGACGACATAACTCCTATATCAAGAATAATAATCATTACCGTCGCGATTTAGTTCTATAACCGTCCCAATGCATACCCAAAAACGGTGAATACCTCGAGGTATAGTAGTAGTAAAACCGTCGCGTTGATATGATGCCACATCTCTATTAGGGATACGGCGTGGAGACGGCCACCACGTCGCGACTGATTTTGTTGCTTGGTGTATTCGGTCGAGGTCATTTGGCGGATTTACTGGCGTTTCATAGTAAATACCAACATGCTTGCAGTGGTGCTAAAAACGATCTCTCCAGATCGCTCGATCGGTACTATCACCCGAGTATAACAAATTTAACCAAGGAGTAGCGACAGCACCCGTCGGCACCTTTGATATTTGGGGGACCATTTTTCGCAAGCAATATGAGCAGAATTCCCACCATTATACTGCTCAATGATGGTCAGATAAACTGGTCGAACAAATGTTAATATTCCGTTTTATTGTGCTATAAACAAAATCTATATACATTGTCGAAAAAAAAACTACGTTTCAAAGTTAATTTTCAAGGAAATTTTTCAGATTAAAAGTCAATATTAAGTATAAAATGTACAAATTTTCGTGGGTTATAGGAAAGACAATGAAAAGACCACAATAAAATCTTTAGGAGGTTTCGGATTCTTTATTGATCCTTTTTCAATCTTCAGACTCTCAACTGGTTGAAAAAGGATCAATAAAGAATCCAAAACGACCTAAAGATTTGATTGTGGTCTTTTCATTGCCTTTCCCATAACCCACGAAAATTTGTACATTTCAAACATAGAACGAAACTAAAATGTCCACTGGGAGACAGGACACCCAGGGCAAATCGTATTCTGGAAATCCTGGCCAAACAATAAGTACTAGAGTGCTGAAATTTTGTATACATACTAATTATGTGACTCCCAATTGCGCACAATGGTTGCGATTCTTCAAAAAGCGTCAGAAAATCTCGCCCTCACAAAAAATCTGATGATTTTTAAACACAAGTTTACACTTAATGCTTTTTTTTCAGGACTATTTACTAATATTGCTTAAAATTTAGTATCCTAATACTGTTCTAGTAAATAAAAAATATGTCACTTTAAATTTTTTTAGGCTATTTTTCTGAAAACCATGTTTTTATTAAAAAATGTATGTTATTAACCTTATTTTTATGTGTAAACAAACCTTTAAACTTTTAACATACAAAAACATAGATAGCCATGGAATATTTTGCTGTGACTGTTCAGAAAAGTCACACAAATTCTGTCTTTTTTTTTACTTGGTGACAGTTTTCATCACTTTTTGACGTTTATTGGTTCGCGTAGTAACAATTGAGCTTCGCCGTAAACTAGTCCTGCAGAATATCTTTAAAATATGAAATTTACAAAATGGTTTTAAAAAAATTACACAGTTTCTCTTACAACGTTAAGATAAATGTGAAGGACGCTGTGTTTTTATTTTAAATGAGGCGATAAGTAAAAAATCGCCACTTTCCAGAATTCTGACGGGTAAGATTTTCTGTCGTTTCTGAAGAATCGCGACCAATGTGCCAAATCTTAATTTTGGAATTTATTTTTTTAAATAAAGTTTTTTTTCTAAAAAAGCTCTCTGTAGCGCATTTGGAAGTGAAATTTTATGCTTTTATGGAAAATCTCATTTCTTTAGTATTCTTCATTTGGCTATGATTTCCATAAAACAAAAATTGCACAAAATTTTGCACAATATGGCAACCACTGTTTAAGGTATCTGAAACACTAAATTTTTATTTTATTTTCTAGATGTAAAACTTCAATTTTTAAGCGAATTTCTTATTTCAAGTTCACTTGATTTGTCTACATTTTTATTTCAACCATAAACAAAAAAAAATAAAACCCAGCAAATCAGTTTACTAAACATGATAGTCGCTGGAAATTTTGTGAATAAAGTATCCTTATTTCAGAAGGTGTCACCAATGTCGCAGACATTTTCAGTCCGATTTTGTCAGTGTCAGTGGCCCTGGTTAACTTAATAGAATATGGTTATAAATAAAATAACCTAAATGTTAATTTTTCAAACAAACGTTGCCATATTGTAGTTGTGCTATATAGTGGGGTTCCCTTCTCTTAAGTACAAAGTTTTTAATGAAAAGGACTAAATTATATTTTACAAATATGTATTGGAAATGATTAACGACTTAATGACTAATCAACAGGTTCACTTAACGTTAAAGAAATTAAACTTTATTGTAAATAAGGTACTTTTATTATTAATAAAGATTTATCTGCGGCGCCTTTCTGATTTGGCAACAAATCTTTATATACCGCCGCAACCCACCCCTTCTTGGCAGAGTTTTAATTCACCTACTTACCGGTTATTATATTTAGGAAATGCAAACGTAGATTTTCCATTACTTTTCGTTGTTGAACAACCAAGGTAAGCACAAGGCATAAACCATTACATTTTAAAATAAAAAAAATACAAATCGCTTTAAATCAAACCAAAGATAAACTCGCTTTTAACTGGATTTCATTAATTTTCTGTACTTTCAAATAAAAAAGTACCCTTAGTAATAGTAATAATGTAAGAAAGAAATCAATAAGCCATCAACTCCCGGGCCAAATAGAGGATCTTTTATTAAACTTTATTTCGCGCATGCGCCCCCAAAAAGGGTACCCGAGCTGTCGCTACTCCTTGATTTGTTATGCTCGGCTATCACCTTAATTTAAGGGTTTAATTTTACCCCTTTGGAAAGGATTGCAATCTAAGACAAATCGAAATCCATCAAACTGTTTCCCTCCGTGTTCTCCCAAAAACGATTTTTTAAATTTTTTGATAAATTATTTTAGTTTACCCATTGTAGGTTTTTAAATTATCACCCTGTATAACCATGTACCTATATATCAAAGAAAATAATCTCGACATTTTCTGAAATCCACGGGCTAGACATCAAGCGTACATTTTAGCGAGCACAGTTTCTAGGTTATATGTGACAGTAATGCCGTTCGGCACAAACTGGAAAACACCTATCGTGAAGTTAATGGCGAACCTAACTCACCGCAACTTTGGAAGTTTAAGGCAACACGTAAACTGGCTTTAATCCCCATCTTAAAAGAGGTTTAACGAAAATAGAAGTTGATTTAGTCTTAAATACGAAAACCTTGTTAAATTTTTACGGAAAAACTGTAGATATTAAATTATTTCTTTATTTAAAATTAATCAGAGGGTACAAAGAAGTATGTACACGCATAGTTAGTATATAATAGGGACATTTTAGACCACTTAAAATAACATGTTTTGTGGTTATCGTTATTTGTACGACTGCGCAGTAAGGGAAAAGATGGTAGGCTAAATAACGACGGACTTTATTTACGCCGTGCGGTTAAAAACTCGCGATTTCCATTTTTGCCGGCAAAAAACTTCTAGGGCAAAGAATTTTCACATACAGCTAAAGTAGAGTCTGGCGCATTTTTAGTGATAGTTGAAATTAATCACCCCCCTCTATATCCAGAGGCGCAGGCAAAAGATCATTTTTAGAAAATTTTTATGCCTTGCGTATTTGTACGATTCTCAGTTTGAGTATTTAAAAAATATCTAGAACGTTTTGTGAATCCTATAAAGCCATAATTTTAGTTCAGTTAAATTTCGATTTTGTTAGTTGACTGACAATTTCCATGATAGTTCATAGATATGATATTTAGCAGAAACCAACCTTTCCAAAAAGTCTAAATTGAATCATAGTCATGATAAACGCTCTTCAAAATTGATCATGACTATGATTCAGTTTAAACTTTTTGGAAAGCTTGATTTCTGCTGAATATCATAAAATCAAAATTATTTTCCTGTGTGCGTATTTCTACGAACTATCATGGAAATTTTCAGTCAACTACCAAAATGGAAATTTCCTTAAAAAACGGCCAAGATCGATTTTCAAAAAAATTCAGCTTTATGGGGCGGGCCTGAACTAAAATTGTTGTTTTGTAGTATTCATAAAACGTTTTAGATATTTTTAAATATTCAAACTCAGTTATGTTGGGAATTTGGAACCGTACAAATACGCAAGGCATAAAAATTTTTTTATTCAAAATATGTAAAAAAAAAGTGAAAATAATTTTTATTTTCAATTTTTTATTTTGACTCAGCTAAGTACCACAAACATTTTTCTTACACAGACGAGTAGACATATTTCTTGGCTCTCGATTGAGCTGCAAAAGAACTTTGTAGGATGGCAAATGTTGACAGACGGATGATGTACATTGGAGCGTGTCATGCTAATTTTCTAAAAATGATCTTTGCCTGCACCTCTGTATCCAGAGGGGAGTGATTAATTTTAACTATCATTAAAAATGCGCCAGAGTGTACTTTAGCTGTGTACGAAAATTCTTTGCCCTAGAAGTTTTCTGCCAGCAAAAATTGAAATCGCGAGTTTTTAACCGCACTAATAAGAATAACGATTTTTATGCTTATCTTTATCACAGACTAAAAACTGGTTGGATAATTCGTATTTTTCTTTTTGTGAAAATGCATATTTTTCCCCATCGTCTAATTACTAATTGTAATTTTAATATTTTCTATCTAAATGTAATAAATAAAAAGAAAAAATCAACGTAATTCACACCACACACAAATTTTAAGTTATTCTTTTACATTCCAAAAACTCTTTTAAAACTGACAGTTTTTATTCTTATCGTTAATTACCATAACCACAAAAGGAGTTATTTTTACTGTAAAAGTCAGGGAATGACCAAAAAATCCTCAAAAGTGAGGGAATTGGCACACAAAACCTGAAATTTCTCTTTTTCAAACTATTTTTTAAACCAACTTTCTAAAAAATATTATGTGAATTCTTCCTGGCTCACCTCGAATATAAGCTCAATATCTGTTTCGCGCTCAATCAAGTTCCAGCCCACCTAAAATCCAAGAGCAAGAGAAAATAGAGAGGAAAGCTTTTTAAAACGTGTATGACAAGAACCGTATCATTATCCAGGGTGGAAGATCGTGTTTATTGAACATATTTTGTTTTCGTTTAGAAATAATAAATATCACCTGGTATTATTTCTCCTTGTTCTAAGCACACATCGTGCTATCTTCTGTTACAACTTTCAAGTGTAGTCTAGTTTATTCGTAACCTTTAAATGATGTGTAACTTTAAGAGCAAGAATCCAAAATGTCGAAAAAAACAGTTTTTAATTTAGATTGGATAGGTACTTCCATAAGTTCACCAGTGTGGCAGTGTCTACAGGCTGTGAAAACCAATAAATATCAAGCATATTTTAAGCTTTGTTTAAAAAATGTTGAATTGAGTAATATGCGAGGCTGAAAAAAATTCAAAATGACAATGGACCTACATCTACACCAACTACTGGAAGTGAAGGAACCTCCACAGCAACTGCTTCCACTGACAAAAAGGGTTCTACTTCTTTTTTGTAATCTTTCCTTATTAAGCAATCAGTTGCATGCAGAAATATTGTGGTGCAAGGAGTCTCTAAGATTAATCCTGGGTCCTTCCTGGTGGAATATAGCCGTTGGTGGCTCAATCTTGGCTTTCCTAATTACATATTCTAATGCTATCTTGAAGAATTGGGGTGAAAGAAAGTCACCACACTGCTTAAGCCCATTGTTGATACCAAAGAAATCAGAGTTTGTAGCTCTGTTCCACCATTATCTTGCATGTTGTATCCTTCGTACACATTTTTACCAGGGATTAAAAGCCTAGTTCCTACATTGCTTCCCACAACTTTGCTCTGCATAATCTGTCAAATGCCTGTTGGAAATCAATAAACATCTGATGAAGTTCTTTGTCAAATTCCCAGAATTTTTCCATTATTTTTCTAACGGTGAAAATCTGGTCTATATGCTTATGGGTGTAGTATCGGTATTTACCTCTTCGTTGAGTGCTAAATATTTCTTCCATGTGGTTTTGCGCTTTGTTATTCCCTGACAGTATTTTTTTATTCTGTTGTTTTGTCTGTTTTTATTTTATTATATTGTTATATTATATTTAATTAGTGGTCTCTCTTTTTCGTTTATATCATTCTGTGTGCTTAAGATCTTTGTTGTTTATACTCTTCTATATTAGATGCTTTGGGTGTTAAAGCATTTTTTTCCTAGTCATATTTCGTCTTTCCGTCGCTCTACTACAGTCGTCATCAAACTACTTCCTTCTTTGTTTTCTGTTTTTGTCGAGCACTTGACTGGCCACCCTAGTTATTGTTTCTTGGTTGTTCTTCCAGAGCTCGTTTAAATTGTAGCCCCATTGCGGTTCTTTTATTTCTTGAGTAATTGGTTTCTGGTATATTTCCTATGTGTGTTCTCTCTTGAGTTTTTCCGTATTCCAGCTTTTGCTGGTCTGCTTTTTGGTTTTATATCTTGCTAGATGAACCAAAAAAACGTTGGTAGAACTAGGCAAATTAGTCTTTTATTTTTAATACTTTTAAGTATCTGATTTGTTTTTAGGATTTAACGAATTAGGTTCCTGTGACTTTTGTCTTCAAATAAAGTTTGGAAAAAAGTTTCTCGTCTTATTTATCTTCTTATTACCTTTTTATCTCGATAATATAAATACTTCCTAAATATGAGCTTTTAAAAATTGTTATGGTAATAATCCACATTTACTTGGTATCCACGTAAACAAGCAATTTCTATCGAAAAAATACCTGGAATTTTTTTAAAAATGGTCATGGAAAATCTGGAAAAGTCAGGGAATTTGGAAATCAGAATTTGGTGGGTTATTTTAGATGGTCCAAATATCCGTAATAAGGGAAAAATATTTATTTTTATTATGTTGTTTGCTGGATAGTCATGGTTCGTGGCTTAATTAAATTTAAGATTTTTTTTATTAGTACTACTGGTACTCCAAGTAGAAATAAAGATACGTATAATATATGGCAAATCATCACATTTTTAAGAAATTTTTAAAATGCGTCGATATTAAATCTTTGTATCTTAAAACTTCCCAAACAAAATTTGAGACACAGGGAAAGCGACGAGGCCATTTAGAACAACATTTAGAAGGAGAGATTCTTTTTTTCTGTGACCGTAGCTCAGAAAATGTCGAAGTGACGTTCAACACGGGTCATGTGATGTCCATACTTTTGGAGACAAGTAAATATCAGAATGAACTTTGAACGGAAGGCACATCTTGTAAAAACTAACACCCGGTTCCCACCTTGCGCGCTTACCCTGACTCAAAAAATGATATGGATTTGCAGTTGTTTTAAATGCCGTGTCACGTGGTGCGTTTTTTGAGTCAAGGTGAGCGCGCCTAGGTGGGAACCGGGTGTAAGACACGGTTCGGAGCACTTTTTTGATTTATGACTGAATAAGCTAAGTAGCCTTTCTAAGGCCACCGATCCAAATGTTTGATGATTGTTCTTACTAAATGTGCCTTCCATTCAAAGTTTAGCCATTTCTGATAATGTTTATGTGACTCCAAAAGTATGGAATCACACCATCCGTTTTGAACGTCACTTCGGCATTTCCCGAGCTAACGTCACTGAAAAAAAAAAAGGTAATCTTTACTCTTAATAATATGTTTATTGATTGGTGAAAGTCCTTAGACAATTTAATAGAGCCTTATTGGTGATTTTTTCTTGCTCAAAAACAACAGGGTTGAATTAATTTACATCTAAAAAACTCAAAAATTTCAAATAATCAAGAAAATAGGTCAGTGAAGTTGCTCCCCGCCCCCCGTGATAATTTTAAAGAAACACACACTGCACTAAAATGCACTAATTATGCACCATTATGCAACACCACTAAACCGAAATTCTTAGGGTTGGAAAGGCTGCAGTCAGAAAAACCATACCGGGGAAAAGAGCAGAAAGGACCATTCTTATATGCGAATAGCTCATTACTTTACAAACTTCCTTTATTTTCTTTTTCTTGCATTAATAGAAAAAGATGTAGATCTGTTGGATAGAATAGAGATGTCTAATAGTATAGGATGCCTATAAGGTCTACCAAAATATATACAGGGTGGACTCTAGCGGGTTAGAATTTGGTTGGTTTTACAAAAAAAATCCAAAAACAAGTCAACTGAAAGTTTTAATTTTTTTTAATAGCGCTAATAGGACACCCTGTATAATTTGACATTTCTAAATTCTAAAAAAAGTTATCTTTTTGACAATACCAAACACTAATACTCTATCTCTTATGGTTTCCAAGATAGAGGCATTTAAACTTGCATGGAATTGTTGTCTATGCCCTGTTTTACGGGGGATATTTGAATGAATATCGAAGTTTTCCATATAGATTTAGACAAAAATATCTTGATTATCATAAAAGATAGATCCTACTGTGTAGTATTGCTGAAGAGAGAATTGTTTGCAGATTTTAAAAATTTCAAAATATACAGGGTGTCTTATTTTAAAAAAAATATTTTTTTGTCATACTTCGTAAACAAAATAACATAAAAAAAATCCAAGATAGCACGATTAGAGGAAAATAAAAATCTCAGTAGACGTGTTTTTGTATTTTTTATTCAAGCAAATTCTAACCCGTTCCGTTTAAAGAATCCACGCTGTATATGTCGGTGAATATAAATAGGTTACAACCTAGGGTATCTACTCATAGAGGGATAAAAAGGGTTTGTTTGCAAAAAATGAACTACTTAAAGAAAGTGTTGAAAAAAGTTTTACTGGTAGTGCATAAATACTGCAGTCTAGTGCAATACTTTTTCTTCAAAAATATCATTGGAGGAAGGGGGTAAATTTACGATAAAAAAAAAAACATGTGTAACTACTCATGGAAGGGGGTGCACAAAGTTTTTATTGGTGCATATTGGTGCATAAATAGCGTAGGCTATTGCAATATATTTTTCTTTAAAAATATCATTGGGGGGGGCTAACACACAACATCTGTAACTACTTAAGGGAGCGGATGCAAAAAGTTTTATTAATGGTCCATACTGGTGCATAAATAGTGCATCATGGTGCAACATTTTTTTTAATACTTACTGGGCATGACCAGCGTTCATTTGCCCTTCCCCCTCTCATAAAAGTCGCTGTAGTTTCTCAGAGAGAGTGGTGCAAAAAGTTTTATTGGTTGGATATTTTTTTCATAAAATTATCACTAAAATGCACTAATTATGCATCAATATGCAACACCACTAAACCATTTGGCACCACTTTTTCCCAGAAACTACAGCGAATTTAAAGTGGAGGGGCCAAATAGACGCTGCCCTCCCCCCCAGCGGTATGCTTGAAAAAAAATATTGTACCATGACGGCTGATTCTTGCCAATTATATTTTTGAAAAATTATGCATCAATATATACCACCAATAAAACTTTTTGCACCCCCTCCCAGGAGTACTGTAGTTCTACCTGTTTCTTACCGTGAAGTCCCCTTTTAATAATGTTTTTAAAGGAAAAAATATCGCACTAGAATGTAAGAACTTCTTGTTTTTTGGAGTGTGGTAACAACTTTCCGCACGAAAACAACTACAAGTGTCCTTTGCCGCACCCGAGTAGATAATAGTTAATTACCGCATCTTCAATAAATAACTTATAATATTCATAAATTTCATAATTATGCAAAAAATTACGCATAAGATAGAATAATGACGTAGATCATTAAATATAATTTATGAAAATAGTGCGGAAAGTTACTTTTTTTAAATCAAAAACAATAAACTCGATATATTTTACAGAGTACATACAAAAATCATATTTGCTGGTTTTTCTAAAGTGGAAAGTTTATTATATAATAGTTATACTTCATTCGAGATTCAATCGGACTAATTCTTGGACAAGTTCGTGTGTTAGTTTATGTGGCACATATTGAACTTGTTGCGGAGAATTTGGAAAAAAAACTAGTAGGAACTACACTGCATGCGTGAAAAAAGGTACCGACTTATCCCAAGCAAATCAGAGTTCGAGATCACTAAAATAAAATCAACTAAAATGTAAAAACACGAAAAATACTTAGGGTTCGAAAGGCTGCAGTGAGAAAAACCATACCGGAGAAAAGAGCAGAAAGGACCATTCTTATGTGCGAATAGCTCATTACGTTACAAACTTCCTTTATTTTCATCTTGCATTAATAGAAAAAGATGTAGATCTGTTGGATAGAATAGGGGTGTCTAATAGTATAGGATGCCTCTAAGGTATACCAAAATATATTATATATGTCGGTGAATATAAATAGGTTACAACTTAGGGTATCCACTTATATAGGAATAAAAAGGGTTTGTTTGCAAAAAAGAACTACTCAAAGAAAGTGGTGAAAAAATTTTACTCGTAGTGCATAAATACTGCAGTCTAGTGCAATACTTTTTCTTCAAAAATATCATTGGAGGAAGGGGGTAAATTCACGATAAAAAAAAAACATGTGTAACTACTCATGGAAGGGGATGGTGTTTTTATTGGTGGTGCATATTGGTGCATAAATAGCGGAGTCTACTGCATATGTTTTTCTTTAAAAATGTCATTGGGGGGGGGGGGGGCGCTAACACAGAACATCTGTAACTACTCAAGGGAGCGGGTGCAAAAAGTTTTATTGGTGGTCCATATTGGTGCATAAATGGTGCAGCATGGTGGAACATTTTTTTTTCAAAAATACTTACTGGGAGTGGCCAGCGTTCATTTCAGAGAGTAGTGCAAAAAGTTTTATCGTTGGTGCATATTGGTGCATAATTAGTGCATTTTGGCGCAATATTTTTTTCTTTAAAATGATCACAACCTTATTATCACTGACCTCAACAAAATATCTACGGATTTTAATTTTTGTTTTGAAAAAACTTTTTGGTAATTTTTCTTTAGAAAAGGACAGTTTATTCGAAATGAAATATAAAATATAAAATAAATTTCAAGTTAGAAATAACGCCGATTGCAAAACCTCTATCCCAATACCACTCATTTCGCATGCAATTTGAAGTCAGTCACTATTAGTGTAAAGTCGGCACGGCCGCATTTCAATAGGGACTTATTAAACTATTATGGCTGGTCAGTATTTTGACACTGTTGACAGATACGTGCACAGTAGCGATCAGATTGAACGCCAGCCGTAATAGAGTTGGATCCTGATTATTTGTGGACGTGTTAAAATTGGATGCAGACCGTCCTTATTTTGAGATTTTAAAAAATTACTGTAAAACACAGCAGTAATCAAGGATTATTTAACATCTAGAGAACCCAAAAAATTCAAGTGATATTTATATGATGATATATTTACAGATTTCAATATTTATGATTTAAAAAGAAAATGTAAAAACTTAATTTTTTTGGGGTAATGGTTCGTAAAAACATGGAAATTTTATCCAAAAATAAATAAAAAAAATAGAAAAGAAATTAACGAAAACCAACGAACCAAAAAACGTTTACGCCGATTGCAAAGCCGTTACTCCAATAACACTCATTTGGCAAGCGATTTAAAGTCAGTCACTATTAGTGTAAGGTCGACACTAATAGTAGCATACCGTATTCCAATAAGTTCTTAATAAGTGCCTGATATAAGAAATTACAGCTACAACTTTGAAAAAGGTGCTACGCAAACTTGAAGAGAATATCAGACTAAAAAACACTAGGATAACAGATAGTCCACCATACAATTAATTATTTTATGTTGAGAGGAAATGAAAATATCTCGAAAACTGTAGCTTTGAAAGATTTAAACCTTATAACAAAATTTTTAGGTAATATTTACGAAAACCAAAATCTGAAAACCGCATATCAATAGCTGCTTTACTTCTAAAGTTATTTTTTTTTAAATTTATTTTAACTTTTTTTCAAATAACTCGGAAACCAAAGCTCCTACGAATTTGGACTTAATAACAAAATTTGTAGTACATATTTATAGAAACTTAAATCTGAAAACAGCATAGTACTTTATCCCCCTTTTCCCCCCTTCAGTCCCCCACCGCCCTCCCCAAAAGTTAATAAGTTCATGGTTAGCCGATAGATAAATTTTTTACCAAATTTCATTAAAATCGAACAAGGCATTCTTGAGTTATCGTGTATAAAGACAGACAACAGAAAACAGACTGACAGACAATTTTTTTTTCGTCGATTAAGGTGTGTTGGAACCTTAGTAATCCATTTTTAATAAAATTAAGAAAAGTAAACATTTCACGATTTTGATAGTCTCCTTACCATATTGGTATGGTGGACTAAAAATATATTTTCGTGTTAGACTCTCAAACCGAATAAAATAAATACACCGAGCCGTTCTTTTTTAAGTGTTAAAGGTAAGTCAAACTTGGTTAAACTAATCCACAGCTACTTATCAAGCTCCAAGTAGCTGTAAAAAGTTTGCGAACTTAAAAAGTTTCATCCAGCCAGACCTGTAAAAAGAGTAACAAAAGTGGCTTAATATTATAAGGTCCCTCCTTTTTACGAGCCGAACTTTTTCCTATATTTTATATCTTTGTCATTATATTGAAATCGTGTGCAAATCATAGGTTAGAGATAATGAACCAACCAGGAATGTACTAGGAATACTCCTAGACTCCTAGACTTGTAATTTCTCTCCGAAATAAATATCACGGAACGAGAAAACGAAAGAACTTGCCAGAGTGGGGGACTGGTACCCAACACATTAGACCGAAACCATTCCTACACTGACAGACAGATTTCTTTGTTACAATAACTACGTTCTCACGTGGAACTGAATCCGTTTTCAATATACGATTTTTTTTCGTTGGCCCTGCTCAAGTTCAATACCTTTTTTTAGGGATCGTATCGGGATCCAACAGCTTAAAAATGGGTATCGTATCGAACTGACTGATGACACCAATAATAAGTTCAAAATATATATATATATAAATATTTTTCCCCCTCCCCCTCCACTTCCCTCGATAGAGGGAAGTATGTACCTAATATTACCATATTATTGTATTGTCGCCGGAAGTATAAGCGCATACCAAATTTGAACACACACCCTTAATTTTTATATTTGTACCCTTAGTGGTTCATTTTGAATCCCCCATATTGAATTTTCGAATTCTGATCAAAAATTCCTATTACTTATCCTCAAAAGCCCCCGTATACTAATTTTGGTTGAAATCGGACAAACTAATATGCATGCCAAATTTGAAGTCAATCGGATGTGCATAAGTTAGTTAAAATCGTCCATCTTAAATCCGATATATTGAATTTTTAAAATGTGATTAGAAATTCGTTATCTTCATCCATAAGTGCCCCAACACACCAAATTTCAACGAAATCGGGCGTACTTCAACTGTACCCTCCTCCACCCCCTTCGAGTACGGGGGAGCTGTCAATTTCATCACACCATATTCTTGTGCTATCACCGAAACTATATTGGCCAAATTTGAAGCCGATCGGATGTCGGGAAGTTGGTCAAAATTATTAAGCAAGATTCCAATCGAACAAACATATTTTTACATACATTGCAAGTTAAATAAAAGCTTGTAATGTAAAAAAGGTAAACAAGTTACTTCTTGTGACTTTTGACAATTGCTCAGTAGATTTCCTTTAAAATAAGTCACGTACACAACATAACCTTCTTGTACCACTTTTTTATTTGCTCAAGTGTATGTTGTTGTTTTTGAGTTGCTCACCTCTGCTAAAACAATAACTGTCAAAAAGGTAAAGGTCGCAGAAGTGCACACAATTTGACGCATCGACCCAAAAACATTTCTTTAATATTAAAAGAAGATTCGCTTTAAAAAGTTTTGGATCCTATAAAAATTTTATGTAGGCATTTTGTAAAAGTTTTTAAAAAAAAATGATACCGCCAAAGTTAACAAAGTTTTCCCTTTGGGGAAAGGTAGAAATGGCATAGATATTGCTTTAAAATTACAATACAGAAACTTCTAAATCGAAAGTTATCATGATATTTTTTTACACTAATCCTAATGCTTTCACAATAAATAAGTTATTTTTTATTATTTCTTACTCCATTTTTCTTATATTATTCCCAACTAGGATTTATAGTAAAAGATACTTCGCTACTCTCCTCTAGTAGTAGTGTAGTCGTCAGAGCAACAATTTGGGACTTATAGGTTTGGAATACTTTCTAGTAAAAACCCCCAGAAATGATTTATGTTATAACCTATAGCA
Organism: Oxystoma pomonae; assembly: GCA_963921995.1. Lineage (NCBI taxonomy): Eukaryota > Metazoa > Arthropoda > Insecta > Coleoptera > Brentidae > Oxystoma > Oxystoma pomonae. The sequence goes on from OY998165.1 coordinate 95,499,997, forward strand.
GTACGATCTAGAAACTCTTAAAAAATAATTTTAATCTCTTAAAATAACAAACATCCTGCCATACGCCCGTCAAACGAATCGGCTTCATGGGCGGCTATCTTGTTTTCGATAATTGGCTTTCCGTAGAGGTGGTGTTGAATCGCTTTCTCCGAGCGTTTATACATCCTTCATTAAATAACATTAAATATGTCAGTTTAAAGAAAAAACAAATAAAACAACTTAGTTAACAACAGATTTTTCAGAAAACCAAGGTTGAAATGCGACCCTAAAATGGGTTTTTAATCGATTAACCGCTTTCTAAAGTCGCTTTAAAATAAAATGTTTAAGAGCTTAAATCGATTTTGGTGGTGTTTATACGACAGCATTTTCAAACCTTCCTTATATAAAAGCGCTTTAAGAGGCCCGTATAAACAAAGTAATTAGTTACTAATTTTTGGCGAAGCACGTTTTTCTAAAAATTAGTTTGTCACAGAATACAGTATTTTTGTGGAGTAGTATCTGTAACTACCCTATATTTTACGTAACATAATTGAAGCAAAATATTTAACTGTTTTTATTGATGTGATTACATACACTACTACATAATATTTATTAAAAGTCGCTGCGATCAAAAACATAATGAAAAATTGATAGGAGGAAGACGCCTTTATAAAATAACAATCATAAATGAAAGGATAGCGTCTGCGTTTCCGGTAACATCGTTTCTCGACCGTTTCCTTTCTATTGACTTTTGGCAAACAATAGATCTGATCATTTTCTCTTCTCTCGGCGAGAATCCGAGGAAGGCAAAAACATCCAATAATAACAAAAATAATAAGAGTTTGTTTTGAAAATGTTGAGTATACGAAAATGTTTAAAGGTTCATTTAGACTGTGGTAGTGTCGTCGTCAGGGAAAATAGAACATATAGGGAATAGTGATCCCAACCGACCAATTGAAAAAATTAGGGGTATTGACGCGATTGACAGTATCATAGCTAAAACGGCGCCGTTGTTGGGGAAACATTACTTTTTCTATGCTTTGACACAAGAGGTTGAAAAAGGCTTTTCAAAATGGCGTATTTTTTATTGTTTTCATGCCAATAATTCTTACATTTTTTTAAAATTTTAAGTGATTTACGCCAGCCAGTGAGTTTAGAATAAATGCTTAGCTGATTTAAGTCAACCAGAATCAATTTGGCGTGAGACCTTATCTGCTTTTTTACAAGATTTTGTAATAAACCTAATTATTATTATTAAGTGGGTCAGGACCCTCCAATGGCGTGACCTCGCGATACCTCAAAAAAAAAAATTGCAGTGATTAATAATGTAGATTCCTTTACCCTAAAAGACACTGATTCGTTTTGACCCTGCAAGTTTTCCCCAGTTTCTAACATGGGTACATATGCAGTATACATTTTCCGCCATTTTTGATTGTTTTTGAAAAATTCTTTATGGGGGCACCTTCTAGGGTCCCTAGGACCCCAAATCCGTCTGCGCCGGTTGGTTTTTTTTTTTTTTTTGGTTTTTTAAAATTTTTTTTCACTAAAACAACCCAAACCAACACAGTCCAACCCAACCTAATCCAAACCAACCCAAAACAATCAAAAAAATACATTACAACCCCCCCCTGGCACCCTTTTTCTCGTAAAAAAAAAATCGGGCGCAGGCGGATTTGGGGTCCCAGGGACCCTAGAATAAAGAATTTTATATTATATATAGGTATAAAACTATGTGCTAACAAATTCATTTTACACCAACCAGGTAATGAAAGCATTTAATAGTTTAAATGCAGTCAAGTATTTTGAGGCTGGATTTGTGAGTGGTTGCAGAAGACGTATTTTTGGAGATTACACCTTAGTTATGTCAAAGGTGAGCAATCCTTACTTACCCTCGAATTTTTTCTCCTTATTTATACTGAGAAGTTTGGCTTAAAGGTGCAGTTCAGCCAAATAACAAGTAGGGCTTAATTGATCCAAAACCATCCTCAACTAAAAAGCCAGTTAACTCATTTTTGTTTTAGTATTGTTTGGCCTATGATTGGTGCCATATTAACACCAAACTGACAGAAAGTCCATGTTTTACCAACACCGTTCTCAACTAAAAAGCCAGTTAACTCATTTTCGTTTTAGTATCCTTTGGCCTATGATTGGCGCCACATTGACACCAAATTGACAGAAAATCCATGTTTTGCTTCTCAATTTGGTTATAAAAATGGCAGCCACAATAGGCTAAAGGGCACTGAAGCGGTAGGAGTTAACAGGCTTTTTAGTTAAGTACGGTGTTGGTTTTACTTGTCAATTTGGTTATAAAAATGGCAGCCACAGTAGGCTTAAGGGCCCTGAGGTGGTAGGAGTTAACTGGCTTTTTAGTTGAGGACGAAGTTGATTGATCATACAAAAAAAATTATGTCAAATGGCTGTCTATCTTCATTTTTCTCTATGAATGAAGCTTATTTGAAATTCTATTCTTCTTATTTCAATGGACATCGGGCCCATAGGCTCCAGCTTTATTTGTTATTAAAATATGAGCATGTTTGTACCAGGTGAATTGCACACTTGCATTTAGGACATTTTGAGAATTTGACCACTTGGTACATGTTATGTTTTTTTTGTTAACAATGCCTGACAGAAAAACATTTAAACAACAAACAGAAGATGGCTGTGGCACAGTCAATCTAACGAAAAAACAAGAGTTTTTTTGTACTTTAGTGCAAAATGAGCTTCTTGGATTTCGATTGCTCACTCCTAATAAGGATGAAACGGCGTCATCCTAGGTTCCACCCTCTGTGTGAGCAATCGAAATCCAAGAAGTTCATTTTGCACTAAAGTACAAAAAACTCTTGTTTTTTCATTAAAAAACCATTTGGCTCTGTCACTATAAATCTATGGCAGATCTATGGTATTTAGGTTAATATTTTCTGAAAGATCTACAGAGAGATTCAACAAAAAACTTATATGATTTTTGACAGTTATTGTTTTACCAGAGCGACTGGATTTGACAGTTTTTAGGGAAATGTTTGAAATTGTGTGTTGGCAATGATAGTTGGCAATACTGTCAGATTTTTGATTAAGAAATGTCAGGTTTAAAAATGGAATTTTGCTGTATCAACTGTAAAAATATGTGCTCGACGAATTTGTATTGTTCTGTTGTCCGACATTTTTTATCAAGCTGAAAAATTTACATTTTTAATATCTACCGTGTGTATTCACTGTTTGTTTTTGTTTTTTTTTTTGTCCAAGGTTGACATATTTTACTAACCAAAATAAAATCAATCTTTTAAAAACTGTCTGGGGAAAATATAAAAAGAGACAACAAAACATCAGTCCATTTCGTAAAATTCCTTTTACATACAAATAGGAAAAAAACTAGAAAGAGAGGCCAATATGAGTTGCCCACCTCTGGTATAACAACTGTCAAATGTATAGAGGGCCTCTAGTACAAACATGCTCATATTTTAATAACAAAGCTTCCTCGAGAAAAATGAAGATAACCATTTAATGTAATTTTTTTGTTGTGATCAATTAAGCCCTACTTGTCATTTTGCTGAACTACACCTTTAAGTTGGGAAAAGTCCTCGATTTGCATTTGCCAAAAGTTCAAGATAAATTATGTTTATCTTTTGCCAACTTTAGTTTGTAGTTGTTCAACAAAAAAAAAATGCTAAATTTTGTGAAAGATAAACATGCGAGTTATGTCCAACTTTTGCCAATCAAACTTTTGTCAAATGCTCATTGCAAACTTTTTCCAACTTAAGCCGAACTTCTCAGTATAAGCCACACTTTAATAATATCAATTTGTTCATGAAATTTATTATTTTCCTTACCCCTATCGCTAAAAGTCCTTTTTGTTTCTCTTTTTATTGGCCTTATTTTTATTTTTCTATTGTTAGTACCAATATTTTATTTTTATTTTTTTATGTGAATTATTTTGTCAACTTGTATTTTTTGTAATTTTATTTTTTTTTTAGTAACTGAAATCTCTACCTTGTTTCATGCTGATCCTGCTTTGTAATTGAGCTTGTACAGTCAGGGAATTATTAATTTAGCGCTTTAGTTTGGATGCACCTAGTGTTTTGACAGTCTCTACACAAAAACTGTTGCATCCAAATTAAAATGGTAAATTAAAAATTCCCTAACTGTAGGTCTTAGGCAGTGTTACAATGATAAAATAAATAAACCATGCTGTAATTACTGCAGAGATTACAAATTCAATCAGATTTTTCTTTGTGTTCACAGTTTAGTATCCTTAAAATTGATAGGTTTGTCAAAGGGATTATTAAAATCAATTTTACACTTACCTATTTTTTAGCATTTGTTTAATAAATTTTTTTTCTTTGTTTTAGGTCAAACATTTGCAGAAAATGAATCTTTCAGCTCTAAGATCAACATAGTAATAATTAAGTTTTTTTAAACAAATACAAACCAATAAGTTATTTATTATAATAAAACAACTGATGAAACCCTAGACTAAAACATTAATTTTTTTTAGAGTACCTACTTTGATTGTTTGTTTTTCTACGAGCCTGCGGAAAATCGCATTTTTCACACTATTTTTAGTGCGTTTTTCCGCACAGTGTGGAAAAATTTTTCCACACTGATATGTCAATGCCTTGTTTGCTATGGTGTGACAAACCAGTTTGTTTATGCATTTATTTGTCAGTGGCAAAAAACTATTTTCAGTGTATTTTCCTCACGCTCGTAGAAAAACAATTGTTCCTAACACATGCGAAAAACTTTTTTTCCGCACCTAACTGCTTGACAGAACTCCGTTGCGTGTCGTTCCGTCAATGGCAGTTGCGTGCGGAAAAATCGATTTTCCGCACTTGTTAGGAAAATAGCTATTTATCTGTATGTATGTATGTATCTTTTTATTTTCAAATGAAAATAAGTAAAAGGTTTTGTAAAATTATTTAAATTTTTTTATATACATTTTATTTTTAAACATTTTTGTTGTTACTCTTGGATTTTAGGTTCTAAATAAAAAAAAAACTGTTAAAAATATATTTTATTTATTTTCAAAATCCTGTATTTACTAAAAACCGACAAAATTAAACACTTTAACTAGGTATATTAATAAAAAAAACTGGAGCAACTGAATTAAACTAAAAAAAAGTTAGTTACAATGGGACAACTGGGGGACATAAATTAATGCACAGCATACTGTAAAAATTTCATCTAGCAGTGCTTCTTTACCTTTTGATGCAATTTTAGTGACAAATTTATTAATAATTAGATTATTTAGCCTGCTTTGTCAACAGAATGTTTTTTTCTTGACAATAAAGTATTTTTTGATTGATTGAAGGATGGTTGTAATGGTATGGTAAGGCAGATTCAGAGTTTTTAAGGTAAGCAGTATGTGGTAAGATGCAAGGAAAATAAACAATAGCAAATGCATGCTGCTGTTCATAGTATTCTGTAAGCCACAAGCTATGAATAGCATGAATGCATTTGCTATAGTTTTTTTTCCTTGCATCCTACCGCATACCTCATACTGCTTATGGTACTCTGAATCCGCCTGTACAGTACCGTGACAAATTCTGTATATTTTCCTGATTAAATTTATAATTCTTCCAAGTTCCAATAGAGTGAAGTTGGGACTTACCTATAGTAAAACCTGAAATTTTTACTTTATCATTAAATAATTGCAAAATCCCTTGAATTAAGTGGGATAATCTGTGAAAAATAGCTTGCCAACTTGCCAAAAGTTTTTACAGAAACTTTTTTGGGGGTTGTCAGAAGTGCATCCTTTTCACCTTAATCTAACCTAAAAAAAGAATCGAGCGCAGGCACATTTGCATTTCTGAGAAAAATAGCAGATTATTTAAAGTGACCAGTGCAGAAAATGCATTTTGTTTTGACCATATTCTCAAAAAGGTTAACTTTTTTTTTGTTAAGTCCTCCCTTTTTAACGCCTGAATCCATTTCTCAAATCTTGTAGATTAGGTATTATTTATGTTCAAAATGTAAAACAGTGGAAATTCTATAAAAATTAACTTCGTCTCTTGGCCAGCGATTGCGGCACCCCACAACCCCGCAAAAATTTGGCATTTTAATTAGTTTGACAGTTCATTAGACTGCTCTATTTAATTAATCTGATACAAAGTCAGGAATTTGAGCTACAAATTAACCTTTAGGACACCTCATCTGTTCTTTGCAGAAAATACTTACTTTTTGTGGAATTTTTATACAATCCGCGAAGCAGGACAACGTTAGAAGTTGAAATAAATCAATTTGTTAAATATTTTAAAGAAAAGACTCAAAAAAAGCCCAAGATATTCCAACTTTAAAAAGTAAACAAATAAAGGAAAAAGTAAACCAAAAAGTAGGGTTATAAGTCGAACCAGAGATCAAATTTACCCAGGGAATATAATTTACCTAACAACGGCAACTTTCAATAGCTCCTTCAAAATTTGCCACTTTTTCTTTGGTGTTAACCATTTCCTATATGTTCTCTTTCCCTGGTCGTCGTAGTTGCATCCCACATAGCAAGCCTTGGATGTTGTATATCACAAAGATATTTAAAATTATCATATACGTTTTGTATGTTACATGTATATTTTATATATATAAAATATATTAGAAAAAAAACATGATTCGTTTCAAAAAAAGGAAATATGAACGGATATTTATTGTATATTCAGTGTATATGTGCTATCGTACATCCTAAAAATATATTTTTTTGTTTACAAGCCTTATATTTTTTAACCGAATATCAGTTAATATTTTAAAATAAAATTTTATCCGAAACTAAATATCTATATAAATTTTATATATATTACGTAATATTCTCTAAAAAGGGTTTTTAATATTTCCCTCTGCATTTAATATACTATATATTTTTTATTTAAAATTTATTGCAAGAAATTATATAAAAAATATTCAGTATGTACCGTTTTAGTATATTCTGTTTACATACAACCTAAAATAAAATTCAAATATGCAGATTACATTAAAAAACAAATATTTGGGACATATTTAATGTGCAAATTTTCAATGATATTGGGCTAGGATATGTCCTTAGATACAAACAGATAATCTAATAGAACATCAAATTTGGTGTAGAAGAAATATAACTCGAATATTTTTGTGGAGTAATTAATACATGTTCAGAATATACTTATAATGTATATTTAGTGGATGTTACCTAATGGGTACCTCTGTATCTAAATTGGATCTTTTTTGAATGTCCTATGCACGTTGGGCGAATATCTTCTCCGTTTTCGTATATACGCCCAATATTTTTTTGCTATGTGGGGTTGTAGCTGTAGTGAATTGTTTTCCACAGATAATGCAGAATGGATTATTTTAATAGATAAATAGCTAACAATATTTTTTGTACACATTTTTTAATATAATTTACTTTCTAAATGCTTTAAACAAATATTGATGCTGCTCAATTTTGGAATAAGTTTCACCTTGCCTATTTCTTTGGTATTACCCAAGTAAGTTTCGTTTTTTCTTAATATCTTGTTCAAAAATGCTTTAATTTTAAAATTGAGGTTGATAGGGTAGGAAAGAAATACAAAATTAAACTTGGGGAGTAAAATTACTTTCCCGAACTAGTGATGTAATGTATCATTTCCCGGACTGAAACCAATAACGTAATGGAGTATGAAATAAAAGAATGTAGAACATCATTTGGCAGCTGCGTTTCTCGACCGTTCAATTACGAGAAAATCATACTGTATCTAGAAAGAAACGTTTTTAAAAAGTACAGGAAAAAATACGGTGACATCTCTTTTATGTTTTTTTTGTTTTATATTTTTTGGAAATCACAACAAAAAAAAACAAATTTTGTAGATTGGCACCTTATAATAAAGTTAGTGACATTACAATAAAGAGTTAGTGTCAAAATTTTAATGAAAATGCTTGTTTTTTGGAACTAATTTTAAAAAATGTCCAAGTAAAATACTTTTCACAACTAGGGGCTAAAATAGTGCTTTTTTTTTCACAAGCGTTGGTTTAAATACCGAGCGCAGCGAGATATTTAAAAACGCCAGTAAAAAAAAGCACAGTTTAGCCGCAAGTTTTTAACACTATTTTTTTTAATATGTTTATCAAAAAATCCAAGAAAAACAGGAAAATACTTTTAAAAATCTCGAACGAAGAGCAAGACACCATCTTTACATTATAAATCAAGGCGGCTGGTAAATGAAATAAAAATGGTTTCCGTAGCAATGTGTCTTTTTTCTCGGTGACTTTCATTGTTGCGACATTTTAATCTTTGACACTTTGATATTTTGACGATGTTTTTAAATGATTTTTTCGTAAATACTTGGTGAAAACTGGCGGAAATGATTTAATTTTTAGGCAAGAATAATTAGATTTTTTCAATATTACTATTTCCCACTATTTCTTCAATTTTCGGTAAAAAACAGACAGAAACCTTTTTTTGCACCCGTGATAAAAAAAAAATTTTTTTTCATCGGTAACCAAAAAATCTATGCTTTAGTTATCTGCAGACAGTTACTAATATCATGTGTTTGATGAAGGTATAAAAAAAGCCCTTCTTAATGCTTTTGTGGTTTTAAGAAGAGATCCCTAGGTATACGTAACATGAACATATCCTAATTTTTTTCTAAAGGTTAAGGTTTTTTTCTAAAAATTAAATTCATAAATATGTCAATTTTCACCAATTGTAGAGATTTCTTCGACAGCCTGTATCTCCTTAGCTGTCGGTTTTAAAGAAAACATTTGGATTAAAATAAATTTTTTAATTTTACCCTATCAGTATTTCTAAAATGTCCCTTTTTCCCCGCTCTTTAAACTTTAAATAAAAACCAAATATCTGGAAACAAAGGAGTTTAGATTCTAAAACCAAAGCCAAGGTGTCTAAAGGATATACAAGGGAGAGATTAAAATTGCCTCTTTTATCCCTAAAATGAGGGATTAAAAGTGCACTTTTAATCCGTAAAGTGCATAAATTAATTTTTATACTCAGGAAGACTTATCCAGCAGCAGTCCGTCCATCCAATATAACTATGAGAAACTATACTGGCCCTGCCCTTGCATTTTCCGAAAAAAAGACGTACCGATAATAACTCTGCCACGTTAGCCTGGAAGAAATGCAGAGGCAAACACTCTTCTGGCTAGCATGCGTAGCAGATATTTCGCGTTTGGCCTTGCCCAGAGCCAACCTTGATTTTTAAATTATTTTATTTGTTTTTCGAAGCTATTATTGTTACACATTTTGCAATCCTTGAGCCATTGAAGTATGCACAAATTGTTTCTGGGAAGGAGGGGGAGCTTGAGGCTCTTGGAGGAAGCTTTAGTAGCAGTATAGTCCCAGATAACCATTTTATTCTGGATTTTTGGGGAAAATTCCATCTTTACGAGTAGATTTTCAATAGCTCCGGGGCCGACCTCCGTAGCGCAGTGGGTAGCGTATCGGCCTGGTGCGCGAGAGGTCTCAGATTTGAATCCCGGCTAGGTGCATGGATATTTTGTGTTTGTCTTTAACTCTGCAGAAACAATTGGCTACACTGGGCATTGATCCTACTATAGATGGAAAAGTCCCAGTATTAAAAAAGAAAGAAAAATAGCTCTGTGGAGGCTTGAATCCATAAGCGCCCCTCTGCGTACTCCGGTGCTTAAACCATTGTAGTATCTCATAGTTATATGCAAAAACTCTTCTGGCCGCGAGTAGAATGCGTCAAGCATGCGCTGTAGATTTTTCGCTTTGACCAGAGCCAACCATGGTTTTTAAATTATTTTCTTTGTTTTTCAAAGTTAATGTTGCTACACACAGCAGGCCTATAGGATCTATATAGAAGACGTGGGATCAACCCGAAAGAAAAACAATATGGCGCCGTATTACGTTCCTGTTTCACATTCAGTCTGTTTTTTTAAATCGCGAAATCGCGTCTTCGAGATACTTTTTTAAAGAGTTTTTATTGATTATTTTTATATTTAAATATTATATTTTAATATTTATCTTTGAGTATTTAATTCACAGGTAATTTAGGGTTTTGACTCCAAATTCGCAATAGTTGGTGCTTTTTTCATCATTAGTGTTTTTAAAGTTATAGTGCATTTTTTAGAGATGATATAGGATTTTAAGTGGTTTCTGGTTGTTTATAAGCATGTTTTATTACATCATTTTGACGATTAAAGTGTACTTAATCATATAAAAGTGTGCGTTGTTAAGTGTTTGTCCCAAAATACACCAATTTTTGCCGGACTTACAGTGCATTTATAAATCTTGTGAAGGTATAATTAAATTGTTTGTATATCTTTTATGATGCCTACTACATGCTGTATGTCAAATTGCCAAAGCAATTACAAGGGCTAAGGTCCATCAAGTGTTTCTGTTTTTTAATTTCCAAGAAATGAGGAACTTGCAAAGAAATGGATGCATGCCATAAAATGAGAAAACTTTGTTCCTAGCTAGCGTACATCTGTAAAATACAGGTGAAAAAAGTCACTGAAATTAGGGTACTGAAAGTGTTCTTTGTTAGGTGTGTGAAGTGCATTTTAAACCTGAAGCAGTTGAACGTTCAACCAAATAACACTGGCGATCTGTTGGAAGTTTCTTTATTAAATCCTCGTTTAAAGGCCGGTAAGTTATTTAAGTAAGGGGTAAACCGGCGTATTAAAAATCGTTGTGTACTTTTTGGCTACACCAGGAGGATAGTGCATGTGTAGAGAGATGGCACAGGATATCGAAAAAAGATAGTGTCAATTGTAAACCAAAGTAGGCAAATAATATAAATACTGCAGTAAAAAAAATTGGTTAGTATCTAAGTGCCAAAAATATTTTGAAGCTCTTTTTAAAAAGGATTTTTTTTTGGTTATTTAAAAAATATTAAATTATACATACATATAAAGTTAAAATAAAAACCCGAATTTTATTTTTTACATTAGGTACCTGGTAGTAAAAACTGCTAAAACTCGCTACGCTCGTTATTTAAATCCACGCTTACAAACGCATAAAAACGCTTAAAACGCTTAAAACGCTTAAAACGCTTAAAACACTTAAAACGCTTAAAACGCTTAAAACTCTTAAAACGCTTAAAACGCTTAAAAACGCTTAAAAATGCTTAAAAACGCCTTTTTCACGGGTGCAAAAAAAGATTTCTGTCTGCTTTTTAACCAAAATTGAAGAGAAATAGCTGAAAATAGTAATATAGAAAAAAGTCTAATTATTATTGCCTAAAAATTAAGCCATTTCTGCCTGTTTTCACCAAGTATTTACGAAAAAATCATTGTCGCAACAATGAAAGTCACCGAGTAAAAAGGCACATTGCTATGGAAACCATTTTTATTTCATTTACCGGCAGCCTTGATTTATAATGACCCGATGGTATTTTGCGAGAAGTGCTCTTCGTTAGAGATTTTTAAAAGTATTTTCCTGTTTTTCTTTGACTTTTTGATAAAGGTATTAGAAAAAATAGTGTTAACAACTCGCGGCTAAACTGTGCTTTTTTTTACTCGCGTTTTTAAATAACTCGTTGCGCTCGTTATTTAAATCAACGCTTAAAACGCTTAAAAACGCTTAAAAATGCTTAAAAAAGCCTAAAAAGGCACATAGTAAAAAGAAGCACTATTGTAAAAAAAGCACTATTTTAGTCACTAGTTGTGAAAGCTACTATTTTTATATGTCTTCAATATTATTTTAATTTTTTTTTATGTGGATGGTTTGCTATGTTATGTTAGCAACCTAGTTCAAAATTTGAGAGTAAAAAATTATTATTGATGTGGTCATGATTAAAAAGGAGAAACTACGTTATAGTCTAATTTCTATTATACTTTTTTGTAAAACAAAATCAATAGATAATTGTGCTATTGGAATTTTCCCAAGGATTAAAAATAAAGGTCCTGTTGCAAATCATATAAAGGGTTTTTAAAAGACATTTAAAACAAGATATCCCTCATCTTTTTATTTTAAGTAGATTTTCTGATCCCTATTAATTGCCCCAAAATCAATGTTATCTCTAAAGACTCGTCTAGCTCAAAAAGAACTGATAAATTCTATAAGTTAAACAAATTAAAAAAATTAAAGTTTGATGTTAAAACTTGAAAAAACCTAATATTGAGGAGAGATATTGGCGTATGGTTTTGTACCTTACGTTAAACGAGGTCATTCCTGTTGCGGAAATATGATTTCGCCATAATATGATACCAAACCCGAACTATATTAAATGTAACCAAATTGGAACCAATTGGCACAGAATTAAAGAATGTCAAAGCTCTTTAGAAATATGGGAGTGTGTCAGAAATTGTATACTAACAAAATTTGGAAAAGATATTAATATGTTTAACAATTGTGTAGAAATGTTGCAGGTTAAATATCAAAATAAAAAACAACAAAAAACACATACTTAGTGTTAGTTTTTAGTGCTATACTTATTTTACTTAGTTTGTATGTAAATGTGTTTAATAACATAATATGAATAAAGGATTTTATTAAAAAAAATCTTTCAGTTCACACTATAAAGTTAAAATTTAAAATTCCCGCGATTTGCCCATTTAATGCAGTATTGTATGGGAACGTAAGGGGCGGCCATTTTGAATCCGATTCTTGGCTTTCCGTGGAGGCGGTATGAAGCAGGCCAAAAGTCAGGGAATACAGGGGGCTATTCAGGGTTTTACCTTTCGGGGGCTTTACTGTCTGAGAGGGTTAATGTTAAAAAAAATACGTAAATTAAAGTAAAAAGCTTTTGTGTTTCTTTTTCTCTGGTGATTTTTATGAGTTTGCTCTCATTCGAAAGGTAATTAAGTAGCGTAGGCAGGATTTAATTTAAAGAAGGGCATAAGCCTTGAAAAGGCAATACATAAAAAAATGTTATAAACACAGGACAACCAAATTTTTTCCATTTACATTTTTTGTCACATTTATTCAATCATTTCGTTACTCTTTAAGGGTACAAAGCGTACATACTATGAAATATTGACTCCTAAAGATTGAATTTTCCCCAGAAAAACAAAATGGCGGGAAAAGAGGCTATGCTGTTACTCAACCGCCCTTTCCTCCAAAGAACCTTAGGCCCCCCCAGCCTATGTTTTCTCCATTTTTCTGCTTTGTTGCGTCGTCTTGACTTGATACTCAAACTTTGCCCATAAGAGTACCTACACACAAATATGTCAATGCAAAAAATAAGGTAATCCACTGCTTTTAACATATTTATTACTTATTGACATTTTAAAGCTTATGCCTTCCTTCAAATTAAATTCTGCCCATGCCACTTAATTACCTTTCAAATGAGACCAAACCCATAAAAAACGCCAGGAAAAATAAAACACAAAGACTTTTTACTTTCGTTTACGTAACTTTTTAAAATCAACCCTCACAGACAGTAAGGTCCCCGTAAGAGAGAACCCTGAATACGTACCTGTGAAGTGTTCAAGTTATGAGAAAAAGTGTTGTGTGTATGTGATGAGTTCTTGTACGGCTCATATCTCCTATCGTATACGATTCCTCATAGAATTTCACTATTTTGACCTTTGGTACAATACCTTCAAAATATTCAAATATGGTTAGATTTTACATGTTATCCGTGCAAGGGTTCTTTCAAAAATTTTGCTTTCGGCGCGTTAATGGCATTGTTTCAATTTTAGTTAATTTAAAAGAAATAATATCAAACGTGTAAATAATATCATTTTTAGTATCATTTTTTACAAATTTTCGCCTGCGGCACATTAGTGACTTGATTTTTTCCAACGTATCTAAAATTGAGACTAGATTAGACCCCCAACCCAATCCTTGGCAGATAAGGCAAACCACTTTTTTAAAAATATTTTATAATAAATGTAAAGAAGGTCAATTTTTTAAAAATTTTCTGCTTAACATGCAAAAAAAATTTACCTACGGATCATTGATTGAGTTACAATTTTAGATAAATTTTAGGGATTATTTTTTCAGCAACATTTAAAAGGTGAAGAACTCAGTCCCTCTTGACAGGTAACGCAACCCACTTTTGTTAAAATAAATATCTTGAAGTTCAAACTTTTTAGCTTAAAGTTCAAAATTTTTGGCTTAAACTGCAAAAAAGTTAAATATTTTCCTACCATATTTACAACATGTTAAAAATTGCATTTTTAGTATAATTTTCTTAAATTTTTCGCCTGCTATGAGATTGGTAACAAATCTAGAATTGGGACAGTAGATTGGGCTCTTTTTCAGAAAATACAAGGCAGAGCTGTTATTGCAGTATCTCATAGTTATATGGTCCACCTCCATAGCAATAAGTATTTTGAGAACGTTTGCTTTTCGAAAATGTATCAATAGAGAATTGTCGAGAACGGTATTCGAGGGCTCGTTAGTTTCGTTAGATCTACTATTCCAGTAAGGCAAGTGGGGTCAATAGTTCAGGGTAGTATATTGTATAGCTCTTTGTGTCTAGATACTAAAGATCATTGCCTATTATTATATAAAACACAAACGACTTCAAAAAAAAATAAAAAGTATAAAACATAAACATCTGTATAGTGCGAAAAAGTTAAGAAAAGTAAAACATAGTAATATATCCCCCGCGACGACAAATAATGACATTGTTGATTTAATAAAAACTGTTGATTAACGTTCACAACTAATTTTAAACTATCAGAATTGTCGCGATTCTTCAAAAACCGTCAGAAAATTTCGCCCTTACAAAAAATCTGAAGATTCATAAACACAAATTTAAGCTAACTGCTTTTTTGTCGGGACTTATTTGCTAATAATCCTTAAAATTTAGTTGCTTAATACTGCTCGAGTAAATAAAAAATATGTCACAATTCTAATTTGAAGGCATTTTTTGTGTGTAAATAAACACTGTGTTTTTTTCCAGAATTGTGACGGGTGAGATTTTCTGTTGTTTCACGAAATTCCTCAAAAGATTTTGCATTCTGCGAATGTAGCTGGCTTTAGAAATTTTTTCCTATCAAGTACTCTCGTAGAAAAAAAATAGTTCCTAAGATTTGTGGCAAGGGTTTTCCGACAGTCCGGAAATTTTTTTCCAAACTTGTTAGGAAACTAGGTTTTATTTTTAACTTTTTTAGTGTAGTTTTTTTAATCGGTCCATTTTTTTAAATGAAAAAGGCTTTGCTAATGCCCTTTTCCGATCTTTTTACTAACCTCTATGAAAGAAAAAGAAGACAATCTTTTCAATACGTATTGAGTATGATGTGAAAACATACTAATAGTATGGAGGGTATTGAAACCGTCAAAAAAAAAAGATTTTTTTTATTTCCACTAAAAATAAGTTATTTGGGTCAAAAAAGACCTAAATACAAAATTTTGTCATGGTATCTCTCAGTCTGTATGTAACACGATTACTTAAAAACCGCTTAACCGATTTTTATCACATTTGGCATAAAAACTCTCTCACACCAGACGTAGAGCTGATTAGTTTTTGATGGGAGTGGGAGGTTGGCAAGAGGATAGGAGGGGGGATTAAAGTATTAAAAAAATTGTAACTCACGAATCGCATCAGCTAGCGACACGCGGTTTTCACATTAAGATAGATAATTGCATTTTCAACCAAAAAAAAATTGAAAAAAGTTTTGAAAAAATTTTAATTTTAATTTTTTTTTTAAATTTTACATAAAATAAGACATAACTGAAGCTCTCCTAAATCAAATAAAAAAATATAAAAAATTCACATTTTGATAGGTAATTGCATTTTCAACCAAAAAGAAAATTGAAAAAATGTTTTTTTTTCTGTTAGTCTGTTGCAAAATTATTTATATTTACCAGCGCCAACTGACATTAAAAATTTACGGATGTTGATTGGAAATTCGATTTTTTCACTTCTGTGTGACTATGTGGTGTTCTTCAATCTTTTTACAGGGCAAATATACAATATAGCGCTCCTTATGACTAAAGAAGCCCTATTTCGAGTTATTGAGCGATTAGAAATTCTTAAAAACTATTTTACAAAACCGCTCACAAAGCAATTGGAGAAATCCTCTCCGAAAATACCCTCAAGAGAGAAACAGACCATACACAATGCATGAAACTTGAGAAAAATTGTAGTAGTACCAAATTTTTCGACGGCTCGTTCACCAAAATGGTCCAAGAGCAACATTGCCATGTCACATAATCGAAAAAATTCGGACGCGGATTTGCCTTTCGAGTGGCGTTCAAGAATAGATATTTTTTTGAGTACTCGAAACATCGTTCGAATTTTAGTCGTATACGAAAAAAAATTCGAGTAATTCAAGAATTTAATGCAGTTTAAAAATCTTAGACAATGATAGTAGTAGATGATAGCAGATCGCGGTAATGATTGCCATCGTTAGAAGAAAATATTTTCAGCAGCATTTTAGGCTCAGTAATAACGGAATCCTAAGATAATTAGGTAAGGTGTTACCAGTTTTTCTTCAATATTGTGGCCTTATAGAAGTAGAGAGGGTTTCGAGGAAAAAAAGTAGTAAATTAAGCCCAAAAAAGTGTGGGATAGGTATTGTATTTTATAAATAGATATATTACATTTTTCTTTATAAGTATTACTATATGCTGGACGTCGATTGTCTAATTTTGTCTAGACATTTTTGGATATCTGCGATTATCACAAATTACCTGTTTTTAGTCTAATTTTTGGATGATGTACACATTTAGCTTTTGAAAAGAGGAATATGTCAAATTCTTCCTGTCAGGTCAAACATCGATTATATCGATTTTCAGTAATTTTGTAAATTCAAAAATAAAAGAAACAATATTAAATTAATATGTTCTTTGAATTTTTTACAGTTAGAAAGTCCCAAAGTCTTTTAATACGTTTTACTATCAAAAATCCCGTATTTGCGATTTTTTAAAATATGATTATTTTCAAAAATGTCCTAATACGTTTCATTTAAAAAATTGTAGTTATTATTTGTAGTCCAATTATATTAGGTTGATTGATTTTTGATTGATTCGTTTGTGAGTGTGCCAGTATGGTACAGTCCACTGCGACCACTATTGGGTCTATTATGGCTCACTTTTAACATTTTCTGTTGCTACAGAATATTCAGTCCCTTAAAGAGGCTTGCGCAACTTGCTTTGGTGAAGCATCATTCAGATTCAGTCCGTTGATCTGTGGTTTACCAAAGATACGTTGATGCTGACGTGCAATGGCCGGACATTCACACAGCACATGTCTGGCCGTCTCATCATACTCCATACAGAGCCTACATTCGGTGTCCTCACTTAGACTCATTCTGTGTAATGGTCCTTTCAGCCTGCAGTGTCCGGTGTATAGATCAACCATTGTCCGGATGTCCTGCCTGGTGAGCTCAATGAGTTTCCCGACCCCCTTCCTGTGGGGTTATTCTTGAATCCAGATAAAATTTGCTCCCAGGGAGTCGAATTATCTCCCTACTATGCATCTCATTGGTCCAAATCTTCGATTAAAATCGGTTTCTCTCACTTTTGCCCGATATTGATGGAAACTAATTCTCTTATTCAAGACCAATAGAATTACTTTCGATCAATATCGGGAAAAAGTGACAGAAACCAATTCAAACCGAAAATTTTTACGAAATTAAGTCCTTATTTAATTTTTTTAGGAAAAGAGTCCTATCATATCTTAGGGATATATTACCTGTTCTGTAAAAATGCTGTTTAAGGTCGTAGTTACAATCTGAGGAATGGTTTTTAGCAACACTGTACGGGTAATCAATTTATCTATTTCGACCTGATTGTTTGCAAAATTTTACGTTATTGAATTTGTTTTCCATGGCAATGCGGAGACTTTATTTATGTTTATTCAGAGTGGGACACCAGAGACATTTTAGCACCGGATCAAAAATTTGGGGTTGGGTTACTTATTTTGACTTTTCGGTTTCTGCGCCGCTAAAGCACATAAGTATTTTTTACTTTCGCTTTTTTCGTAAAGTGTGTATGGTTAGCGCTAAAAAGTTTATAAATGGTATGATAGCATTTCAATAATTGATCTTCCATCGATAACATCCATCTCGCCTTTCGGCTATACCGACAACAAGTTAACTTAAAAGCATGCAGATTTAAAAATCGGCTACTGGCGCTAGACGAATTAATCGTATTCTATTTTAAACAGAAGCGTCAACGACTATCAATAGTATTTCCAACCTCTAAATGGAGCTTTACTGACCTGTTTTTTTAGTACGCAAGTATTCGTGTGTTTTTGAAACTGAAGTTGGGATCTAAAACCTATTCTTTGCACTCCAATATTTCTAGTACACTTGCACATAACTATGCCGCAATAATTTTAATTAAAAAAAAATGGTTGAATCAAAATAAAAACAAAATCATGTGGGGTTATGGGCGCCGAATGTTTCTATTCGAATTGCTAGTAATCCCAACGAGTGTTTTTTGATAGACTCGCTGTAATGTCCGCGCAGCGCTAGGCCTTTTTCGGCAGGCGACCGCACACGCGGAGTGGTTTCATATTTGTTTTAGAACAATGTTTTTGAAAACACAGTTTTGGAAGATAAACATAACCTCGAATGGTTTTCTATCAGAAAACGTAAAAATACTGTTCTGTCCCAAAGCGACTCGATTCAAAGTTTGTTGACAAAACACCTGAAGTTACCATGGAATCGTATAAATTCTGCGATCTATCGGCCAACACCTGAACTGCGTGTGTTTCCCAAATTTAATGAAGTGTACAGGGTGTTTTAAATTCGATGCCCACCATGGGGATCTCCTAAACGGTAGGAGATACGAAAAGATTTAAATTAGGGCAAAGTTGCGCAATTTGATGCTTTATCCAAAACTAAAAATAAAGTTTACAAAATCCGAGTAGTTCCGGAGATAGGCGAAAAAAAACGAAATTTTCAATTTTAGTTTTTATTTTTTCCGCCTTTATTATTAGAATTGTCAAAAAATGCTTAAAGAAAGAAAGATCTAAAAGACGAGCTATTCATTTTTAAGATTTGACATTTCAGTTTGACAGGAGCGGTGTCAAGTTCATTTTTTCTTATGGACACATCTTTTTTTTTCTGGTCGTTTTGTTTCGGAAGCAAGGCAAATATCATTTTGAAACATTATTTTAACAGGGAGCTTGTTGTTTCGGGAAATGACCATCATCAGTTAAAAAAATCCCGTTATACAAGACAACTTAAAAAGCGCTTGTAGTAGTTTCAAAACTTGCTCCAGCAGGCACGTATAGCCGTCCATAAAACCTTTTAAAAAAATTTAAAAAAATGTCAATTTTTTTTTTAATTTTTCCAGTTTAAAAAAAAATCTATATTTTTATTTTTTTTTTGTGTTAAATTTCATCTAAAAATTTCCCGTATAAAATGAAATTTTTCAATTTCTTTTTTGTTTAAAATGTAATTATCTACCTAAATGTGAAAACCGCGTGTCGCTATCTGCAACGGTTCGTGAGCTATAATTTTTTTTATCAAAAACTAATAAGCTCTGCGTCTGGTGACAAAGAATTTTTGTGCCATATTTGATAAAAATCGGTCTAGCGGTTTTTGAGTAATCGTATCCCAGACAGACAGACAGACACAATCCCAAAATTTTGAAGATAACTATGATTTTGTAGATACAACTACAAGCGCTTTTTAAGTTGTCTTGTATAACGGGATTTTTTTAACTGATGATGGTCATTAAGCTCTAAACAACAAGCTCTTTGTTAAAATAGTGTTTCAAAATGATATTTGCCTTGCTTCCGAAACAAAACGGGCAGAAAAAAAAGGATGTGTCCATAAGAAAAAATGAACTTGACAGCGCTCCTGTCAAACTGAA
Source organism: Oxystoma pomonae (assembly GCA_963921995.1). NCBI lineage: Eukaryota > Metazoa > Arthropoda > Insecta > Coleoptera > Brentidae > Oxystoma > Oxystoma pomonae. The sequence continues at coordinate 95,519,612 of OY998165.1, forward strand.
ATGTCAAATCTTAAAAATGAACTTTATTTTTAGTTTTGGGTAAAGCATCAAATTGCGCAACTTTTCCCTAATTTAAACCTTTTCGTATCTCCTACCGTTTAGGAGATTCTCATGGTGAGCATCGAATTTGAAAGACCCTGTATACGTTTATGACTGATTGATCGGTTTTCTTTTCCAGAGTGCACAGGCTTGTAGAAAAAAGGAAACTTAGTTTTTCTTTTCGCTAAAGCAAGGAAATATAAAGAGGAAAAATATAATCCAGAGGAAATTGTGAGGATTTCTCTATTTTTTTTTAATCGGGTTTGTTCTAAACCACAATTATTTTGAGGCTTTTGGGATAGATGACAGCACAAGATATTTTTGTTAAGCATATAAAAATGATCACCTCTGCAAAATTTCAGCTAATTCTGATGTTTAGTTTTCCCTGTGTACTCTGGCAAAACACCAAAAAATTAAAGAACAAGACGCTGCCAGTTGTACTTTATTTACTTAAAATCTGGGGAGAAACTATAGCCTTAAAGAAGAAGAACCTATTTATTGATCCGGCTGTTTTTTATGTCACTTCTCTTTAAAAAGAGTTTCTAGAGAAAGTAATACCATTCATTTAAAGGGACCTTTTAAGCCCCTGAATCTTTAAATTTATATCTACCAAGGGACGTTTTAAGGAGGAATCCCCGTTTTCCTAATTGGACAATTTGGTCAAAAGTTCTGCTATAAATAACTTCCAGCAAGTGCATAGGTTGGAAAGTTATAAAATGACCATAAAAAAAATTAGCATAAATAAGTTCAATTGAGATGTATGAGACTGTGTCTATGTGACTAGTGTTTTCATGCATTTGAGAGTAATTAAGTTCCAGACAGGTGAGCACAAAAAAATTGGCTAACACTTAGACACTTTTATCATAGGTAGAGGTATAGTCCAGCGACGATAAATATATAAAAATATTTCATGTCCTTGATTGTTTCAACTGTTACTTCAAATTGACAACAACAAATTATTTGACGTGGGAACTGTTGACAACAAAGAAATACGTTTTCAGAGGAAAAAATGACGTCAGTCCGCTCATCAAAAAAAGTCGACTATAGGTTTAGGGATACCAAAAATAAATAATTGCCACCCATAACGTGAAGCATCACAATATGGCGACACTGTAAACATTAAAACTTTAAATGGCCTTATTTTAAAATCCGTAAATCCTATTTAAACGAAAAATAACAAAATTGTCACATGTCAGCCAAAAACAATCGAAATATGTCATCAAAAACCTAGAAGGACCATTTTTTCGTGACTTTTAGAACGACCACTATGAAACAACGATTGCAATAAATTTTATTTCTATTCTTTAAAATATTTAAGCAATTATTAAAAACGAAAAAAAATGCGGGTGCCACCTGAATTCCCTTTGACAAGTAATTGACGGCCATTTTAAACTCGCCTTGTAAAAACATGATAAACGCCACTATCTCCTATGCTATAAACGCTAGGACAATAAATCTTTTTTTTGATCGATTGGTATTTTCTTTCTACATAAAAAAAATCTATTTTACGTGTAAGAAATTACGTTTGGGCTCTGAGAGATATAAAAACAACACATTTTTTAATGTAAAAGGAAAATTAAACAAATCCCTTTTCTAAAAAAACTAATTGGTGTAAAAATATGCCACCATCATGAAAAAATTAACGGGTTTAATAAAATGATTAAAAATCAGTTTAATTTTTTTTTGATGAGTCACGGGGTTTCTAATATACAATGGTTATCTGAGACTATGTATTTTATCAACCCCCCCCCCCTCCCTAGACAATTTCAGCGCAAACCATTGTATTCGAAATGGAATCGAAATATCGAAGGTACAGCAATTTGTGCTAGCACCTGATGAATCCTTTCTGTCAATTTGGTAATTCATGACCCAAGAATTACCAAATTGGCAGAAAGGATTTATCAAGTGCTAGCACAAATTGCTGCGCCTTCTAAGGAGGGGGGTTGAGTAAATAGACCGTCTCAGATTTTTTTGGATTAGCCCGTTCTACCTCACCGATTAAAAAAGCTCATACCATCGATGTACTAGTACGTCAACTACCCAGAAACATTAGTAACTTCGACAATCACCAGAAATAGGTAGCTAAAATAAGAAAAATAACCGTACTAAGAAAATATAAAAATATCTAACGCATAAATTATGGTACTTAAGTACTTACTTTACGAGTTTAATTAAAGCCGTGGTTTGATAAGAGAATGTGTTGCCTTACAGACGGGGGTGTTACTAGGCCCCACGACATCAGGAATATCGTAAACTAGATCTTGTAATACTTGTAATGTAATAAAATGGATTGATAAACGCAATTAAACTATTATTTTAATTTAATGAATGAATATTGAGTCAGTTCTGAAACTGCAAGCATAGTCCTTTAAAAAGACAGGAAATAAAAATTACAACCCGGTAGCTACTTTCGCGGTCGAATTATGTTACAATTGAGAAAACAAAGTCATTTGAATGAAGTTTTGAATTTTGAAATTTTTAATTTGGAAAAGTTACAAAACTTTTTGAAACCGTTAAAAAAAAGATACAAATTGGTTCTCCAACGGAATATTATCTACTTATAATAGAGAATGAACTTCACAATAGCGAAGAGCATCTGACTATAAACGGCAACAAAATCAACAATAAGATATGCTGACGACATAATCATAATTGCGGACACTCTGGAGAGTCTGCAAGAGTTGTTGCATCAAGTTGCAGTAAAAAGCCCGCAATTTGGGCTTAACTTGAATTTTGGAAAAACAAAATAATAAAAATATTAGAAGTAAATGGCCTACAGGTCGAACGTGTCGATTCGTATGTACACAAATACCTAGATTGACAGCTCAATGAAAACTGGGATATTATGCAAGAAGTCCGTGAAAAAATCAGACAGGCCCTAGTATCTTTTATATTTTTTTTTCAAAATTAAATCAGTTTGGGGCGATCACGATCTGAATACAACTCTTCGAACTCGTGTGCTTCATTATTATGTGTTTAGCATCTTATATTACGACGTAGAAGTATGGACACTGACTGATGCTATGTGCAAGAAGTTAGAGATGTGGTGTTATCGTAGTAATTATCAGGATATCTTGGATGGACAAAGTACGTAACGTAGATATTCTGCTCAGAATAATTAAGGATCTCGAAGAAAAAAAGATTTTGCCCACACTTTAAGAAATGAAAAATAGGTATTAACTCTTAAAATTGATTAAATAGAGTGTTCTGTGCGCACAGAGATTGAACTGTGACCAGAACGGGGTAGATGTACTATTTTTAATTCAATACCTGTCGAGGCATTAGCCAGAGGTGTAGTTGTTTAACAGTCGTTTGTATCTACTAGAAGGATAGGACCTAAATTTGTGTTTGTTACAAATTATAGCACTCAATTGTCTTTAGCACCCATGATGAATCCTTTCCGCCAATCTGGCAGGTCTGGTGCAATAACTCAAAAATCACTTAAGCTATAAACGAGAACTTTATTTTTTAATTTACCTTAAAAACTGTTTTTCTCATGATTATATCTTTTTTTAACAATCACTGGTTTAACAAAAAAAAACATTTATTTTTTTTCACATCAAATAGTGTGTTTTTTATATATTTCACTGCCCAAACGTAATTTTTTAAACTAAACATAAAAGATAGTAGTTTTAAACACTAGTGGCTAAAATAGTGTTTTTTTACAAGCGTTGGTTTAAATAACGAGCGCAGCAACAATGGTGGTTTCCATGGCGATGTGCCTTTTTATTGGGTGACGTTCATTGTTGCGACATTTTGATCGTTGACAGATTAAAATTTTAACGATGTTTTTAAATGATTTTTTCGTAAATACTTGGTGAAAACTGGCGGAAATGGCTTAATTTTTAGGCAAGAATAATTAGATTTTTTCAATATTACTATTTTTCGCTATTTCTCTTTAATTTTTTTTTTTTTTGCACCCGTGATCAAAATAAAGTTTTTTTTTGCATCGGTAATCAAAAAAGCCATGCTTTAGTTATCTGCAGACAGTTACTATATAAAATCACGTTTTTGATGAAGGTATAAAAAAAGACTTATTGTCCTAATGTTCATAGTATAGAAGATAGCGGCGATTATGATGTTTTTACAAGGCGAGTTTAAAATGGCCGTCAATTACTTGTCAAAGTGAACTTAGGTAGCATTCCCATTTTTTTTTGCTTATAAGAATTGCTTAAATAATTTAAAGAATAAAAATAAAATTTATTGAAATCGTTGTTCCCTAGGAGCTGTTCTAAAAATCACGAGAAAATGGTACTTCGAGTTTTTTGGATGACATATTTCGATTGCTTTTAGGTGACATATAACAATTTTGTTATTTCTCATTTAAAGGGACTCAATTTAGTTTAAACGCAAAAATGTTTTTTTAAATAAAGCCATTCAAAGCCTTAATGTTTACAGTGTTGCCATATTCTAGTTCTCCACGTTATAGGTGGCAGTTTTGTATTTTTGGTATCCCTAAACATACCTCTTCCTATGATGAAAATCTCAAAGTTTTAGCCGATTTGTTTGTGAGGTCCTATATTTTAAGGTCTGGCATTTCGACTACTATCTTTCTTTATCAATGACACTAATACTAACCGGTTTTCATAATAATTACTTAATTTGTCGATTTAGAAAATGTTTAAAAATTACTAGCTGCCTAAGTTCAAAACTGAGTTAACTTTAACCGTTTATTTCTTAATCTACTAAATCTTACGATATTTTTCTTTCCAATAAAACCTTAGTATCTTATTTGACACAAATAGTTTTTCATGTACCCTAAACAAAATAATAATATAAACAAAAATTTTGAGATAATTAATTTTAGGTGTTAGTCTACCTAACCGTGGGGTAAGATAACTTTTTGTGATAAATCAGTTAAAAAAGGGTTTACTTTTAGGCCGGTTTAAAATAAATAGCAACATAATCTATTTTAAACATTTTACCCATGTCAAAGAGTTTGCTACTAATGTAATGATATAATGATACCGAGTTTGATTAAATTTTAATTTTATTCAGTTTCCTAAAACGGAAATTTGGATTTGTGATTTTAATGAGGAAAATTACAAATTTAGTTTTATATGATGAATAAGCTATTGTATATTGCAACTAACTGAATCAAAACAATTGTGTTATAAAGCCCCGTACACATTTAATGAAATAATTTATTTTGACATTTTGTGCATGGCTTGACGTTTTGTGTATGACTTAATTACGATTATTCCACTAATGTGTTAAAAAAGACGATAAGGGTCATTTTGTAAAATTACAGCAATAATTTACGTTACGTCAAGTGATAAAAATTAAACTGATTATTCCACTCATGTGTTAAAAGTCTATTAGACAAGTGTGATTTTGGTGATAAAAATTACACTGAACACAACCAGTGGTTGGGTACTATACTAGTTTTTTATGCAAACAAATGACTGTGTTACTCATGCGTATTTTATTTGCAAATTTCATGACTCCGCAGGAACACGCGATTGTGAAAAATTATCGGTAATTTCTATGCTTCAGTGTTAGTACCCTCGAAAATTATGTACCCATCAAACCCATCATGCTTTTGAGTTGAGTGCAGTGAGTTACTACATTTATACGGACCTAAAAGCGGTTTTATATAAGGATGGTTTTCAATAAAATCGTTTTCTCCGAGGATTTATATGCCCCTCATTAATTATCATCAAACGTCACTCGTCAGTCTAAAGAAACAACTAAGTTAACAACAAATTTTTCGGTAGGGTTGAGTATTTACTTAGGTTGAAAGGAATGCGCTTTTAAATACCCACCTTAAAATCGGTTTTAAAGCAATAAATCGCCTTCTTAAATCGCTTTAAAATAAAATCGATTTAGTGCTTAAAACTGTTTTAGTGGTGTTTATACGACAAAATTTTCAAACCGTCCTTATATAAAAGCGCTTTAAAAGTCCCGTATAAACAAAGTAAGTGTTACAGTTTTATTGAGTAGAGTATCCGTGTACCTAATTTTCCTTACTTTCAAAAATTACGTTCTACCTACGTTAATAGTTAGACTCCCGCAGTTTTTTATCAGAAGTTTAAAACCACCATTAGATATTGGAAGGTTTGTAAAAAAAAGAAAACATATTTTGTTGGTCAAAATATTTTGCAGGGAAATAACAATCGGCGTTCCGAAGGCATTTGATTTAAGGACACTAATCCTAGAGCAAGCTCTAAAGGAAGCGAAGCCTGACATTTATTTTGACACTTGCGTTGTCATTTTTGTTTGCCTCGCTTTTGTCATCGGCGGCTCGTTATTATTGTAAATAGTTTTTTTTATCAAACAATTTAATTGTATTATTTATTCCTGTTGTGTGCCAGGCTGCAAAAAATAGTCCTGCGACGGAGTTCAGCTCTTTCAAGTAGCTATTAAAGGTAAGTTGTAATGAGTGAAGAAATATTTGTATTAGGAAAATCAAACAGCAATAGAAGGACAGCTTGGATGAAATCCTTCAGACAAGACTTTAAGCAGCACGAAAATTTAAGGATTTCTAAGGAAAGTTTTATCACAGTACCTATTTTTGCCCCGACGATAGTACTTAATAAAGTGGAAGTATAAATTCGATTCCTTGTGTATTTTCGTGCCTGGTGTGTGAACTTGTGTGTCCCATTTTATATCCGAAATTAGTAAAATTATTACGGCGTTGTGAAAGTTTCTTTTTCTTCTGCTCTTTAGCTATTCTTGGTAAAAAAAAATAATTTTTTAAAGATTTAGGTATATAGTTATCTAGTTTATGGTAAGAATTTAAGTACTTCTTTTGGGGCAAGTATTTGCCTGTATATATGTTACCGTAAAACCCCGATTTTAGTTACAACCTGGTTTTCCTAGGAAAAACTAGTTTAGATTAGGTCAATTGGATTAGGTCAGATTAAAATCTAATCTAAACTTATATAATTTAGTCTAATCTAATCTAATATAAAGTTAACAGTTATAACTAGTTTTTACTAGGAAAAACCGGGTTTTAACGGTAACATATAGGTACTGTGATAAGAATGCGTTGTATTGGTAAAAGATTTTAAACATTACAAATCTAATGTAGTTTTAAGTACATTTGAATAATTTAGATAACTTTAATCAGTTTTCTGTAATTATTACGGAATAATTATTTTTTTTACGTATAAATATAAATATAATAGTCAAAAGAAAGAAAAAAACTGTGTTAATTATTACTTGAAACACAGTGACACAAAAGGAGTTATTATAGTACACCGTCATCATGCCAACGTATGGTACGGTAGTTCATTAAAAATTTATTTGCTATTTGGGTCCTAAAACACCTACATCTACAAAAAAAAAGGATTTTCCGCGGTCTGCACACATGATAGATAAGGCATTATGTATTATGATTTTAACTAAAATTTGGTACCAAAGCGTTTTTTTAGCCACCCACCATTGGATAGAATGATGGGAGTTTAGGAAGAGAAAAGTGTGAAATAGTTGAAAAAATTTTAGCATTGAAATAAACATTTTTCTGCAGTTTGGTTCAAATTACTAAGAGCTTTAGTTTTTGAAATATTTAAAAGAGGTGTTAAAATATTTTTTTAAAAAACATAATTTTTGAAGCAAGGAAGCAGATATCAATATACGTTTCCAGATTTTAGTTCCTGTGAATAGTACTTACCTGAAAATTTTGTTGTCCGGTTTTACAGAGGGTTTCCCAACTTTCCGTATTGATAATTTATTCATAACTTTAGTAATTCTGAATGTCTGTCGTTTTACTTCTTTATCAAAATACAGAGAACCCAGACTAAGAGTAAAATCTGTTAGATTTATAATTTTTGATTATATTTTTTCCTTTAGTAACTGGCGACTGTATGATAATGGACTAGTCGTGCTTTCGAGAAATACTTTCTTATCGTATTTATCATTCATTAAAATATTTAAAATAAGAACGAGCCGCCCATGACAAAAGCGAGGCAAACAAATCAAAAATGACAACTCAAACTTTCAAAGTAATGTCACACTTCGCTTCCTTTAGAGCTTGCTCTAGGATTAGTGTCCGTAATTTGATTGGAGGAAGGATAAAGGCAATTTTCCCAATTAATATTAAAAGCGATTCCCAAGTTATCTGAAACTTTGAGATTTTTTTTATTGTTGTTTGAAGAAATTTGAAATACAATATATTTTGTAAAATGTACTTAAATTTCCCAACTAAACCTTCATATTTCCCAAACCAAGGGATTGCCGGTGATTGTCCACATAATAATATTGACCAAAACAACTGTTGCGCAACATATCAACTGAAGGTAAACTGACCTGACCACAATCAAACAACGACCACATTGTTAATTAATGATTTTGCATGAATGATGAAAGTTAATTCGCAATTTTCGTTTATGTTTTAACAACACGTGTATAATTACTTATGCTCTGGGGTTGTTTAAAATAGAGGTCGTTGCGGTAGACGTACAAGGTAAAAATTTAAAAACTACCAGTCAGAAATATTTCAAAGACCGAATATTCTATCCCCCTTAAACACACACTTAATTAAAGTTACAAACTTATACTATATATAATACGTCATGGGTTTCAGTCCGGGAAATGATACATTACATCCCTAGTCTGGGAAAGTAATTTTCCCGGAATGAAATCGATATTTCAGTCCGAGGAATGATACATTACATCACTAGTCCGGTAAAGTAACTAAAAAAAAAATAAGAATAAAATAATGGATTTCCCACTTACAGTATGAAATAAAACGTTGTACGATACGCGGCCGTGAAATGTCAGTAAGTAGTAGTAATAGTAGTGGTAGTATAGAGGCGGCCCGTAGGTCTGGTAATTAGGCCTCTTCATGGGCCCTTTCTGCCATACCTCGTTCCTTACCCCTATGCCCCTACTTCCGCTGCAACTCTCTCTCCGGGCCTCCCTGTCTTCTTTACGAAGTTCAGTATGTCACCCCATTTGAGCGAGTGCAGCTCTTCTTCCTCTATCGTGGGAAATCCCCACTTCAGCTGCATTGATCTGTCATATGCATCGCCCTCCTCGAGCCCGCAAGCGGGACCAGTCAGCAGTCCAATGTCCTTTCGAACCATTTAGTTCTGGCTACTTTCGGACCATCCACGAATAGCCTGGACTGTCTGCACTTTGACTCTTGCCTCCAAGACGTTTTCAGTTCATTGTTCGCCCATTTTTTGAGTTCACTCTGTACCTGTTTCCTTGGTATTCCGAGAAGATGTTCCGGTCCAATGTATTGGGTTTCAGTCCTGATGACCTGGAACTCACATTAGTGTCACCCTTTTGTCTTGAGCCAGTGTTTGCAGTGCTTCAGCGAACTCCTCCACCAGACTACTGACTATAATGGCTTCACTTAGAGCCTTGAGGGCAGCCTGGGTGTCGCAGCATATATATAAGTCCCTCCTGCTATTCCTGACCTCCGGTAGGGCGGCTGCCATGATAATGGCATACACCTCCGCTTGAAACACCGTAGCGTGTTCTCCAAGTGGATAACTTTTCTGAACTTCTAGGCTTTCCGCGTACACTCCTGCTCCTATTGACTGCCTGGCTGACAGTTTAGAGCCATCCGCGTAGCAGACCGTTACCTCTCTGCTTAATTCCGTTGGGAATGCTTCCCTCTGCCACTCATTCCGTTCTGGTATTGTGACCTTGTACTTTTTATCGAACCTCCATGGTTTAAGCGGTGCTTTCACTGGCAGTCTTAGGAGGTGCAACTCTTTCGTTGCCAGTCCCTCGACCGCCAGATGGCCCTCTCTTTCAGTCAGTCAATAAAGTACTCGTCTAGAAATTCCGGACTCGGCTCCTTCATCGCCTTGTCCGTAATCATCTAGACTTGTACTTTAATAGAGCATTTTCCGACCTTGTAACGTAAATTACTATTCTTCTTCGTTTTTCAAAGTTCAAAGTTACTATTGTTACACAACAATCAAAATAATAAACTTTTTAAGTCACGATCACCCACTCTTCTTCTGCAACCTTTAGAGGGTGGCCTCCGCCACTTATTGTTTTTAATATACGATCTTGGCCCATCGTCGGAAAGGAATTTCCTTTTTCTTTTTTAAATCATGAACGCTTTTTTTAACTTCAAATTCATTAGTGGGATACCCTGCACTTGTCAGGAAAACAAGTATTCCATCCATCCTATAATGTAAATAGTTTCCAACAAAGATACTAAAGTGGGTACCTACTTAGCCTCTTTTGTAAGCTCTGTTTTATGATGATAAAGCAAGTATAAAGTGTATTTATTTCCTGCTTCATAAAAGTTTTACCATAGATTGCCTAATAGCATAAGATGGTATAAACTTCTGTATGCGGATACCACAAAAACGGTATAAAAGCAAGAAAAAAGTTTTGCTTATATAAACTGATATATGCATCCAAGAATTTTATTAACTTTTGTGAATTAAAAGGGGAGCAGTAATTTTAAAATTCTAAAGTCTAGTTTAATATAATATTAATTTAAGATTTTAGGGAGGAAACTCATATAATTGCACAATTTACATTTTGGTCAAACGTTTAGCGATAAAACTGTAAAAAATATGAAAACTAATTTTTATCAGACTGCAAAAATGTTTAGGGATTTTTTGAAGAACACGATTTACTATGCATCATCAAAATGATTAAGGTGACCCCGTCAAAAAAAACGCATTAAATCTCATAAATTTTTTATCAGTTTTTATAAGGTTTATAAGCTTTTGTGAGGTAAAATTTTAGGTTTATTAAAGTTAGTAATAATTTATAAATTATGTCTTTGATTTTGGTAAAATATCTGTTTTTTACCTGATCCTATAAACTGACAGACTTATAAATATGTATAAAATTATATAGCATAACCGTTTTATTTTCAAATATTTTTTATCAAACAGCCTCAATAAACTCACTAGGTTCTTATGATTACATTCATGTTATAATGTGTTATGGGTTTTTATAAGCACATTTTTATGATACTTTTGGGACATTTTATTATCAGTTAGACTGATAAAATTTTAAAGGTTTCTATGAAACCTCCTGTTTTATTAATAGTTTGCTATGGGTTGGTAAAAACACCTAATTTTTTTAAGTGTTCTTATAGATTCTAATATTATAAATATAAATTTGAATATATCCACAATTTTAATGGGTTTTCCAGGGCATTTCATAATCTAACAGGCTCATAATATTTCATAGGTCTCATTTGAGATAGACAAATCTTATAAGAAACGTTTTAGCGATCACCTGAAAACTAATTAAAAAAGCTAGACTTGGTACACTTTGTACTTTAACACTTGCTTAGTTATATGTTTACTATCCTAAATACTTCTACAAAAAGAAATTTTTATAAAATCTTATAAAATATTATAAACAAAGCCTTAGAAAATCTCATAGGAACTTATCAAAGTAATAAAATCTGAACCTATAAAATCTTTAAAAAAAAAAACTATAATCGCATCATCTGTCGTAAACACTTTCGCAAAAAAAATATTTTCTGAATAATAAAATCCTGTAGGCTTCTATAAACAATGCCTCAAGCAATCTCATAGAAACTCATTTCTCCCACAGCTTTTGTCGAAAAATAAGTACTTATACGAGAACAATTTTCTGTTAGATATGCAGAGCTTGTGCAAGCCCAAGGTGTGTTATTATATTATAGTGGGTTAGTTCGTCGTAGTTTATAGTATAAGTTAAGTTATGGTTTAGTTTTACTTTTATTTCTATCACTGCTAAAGTTGTGACTTCATTTTTTATTTTATAATGTTGCAGATAGATCTTATAGAATATTATAAACTTTTGAGAGGAATTTTCATATTAAAAATCATAGAATATTATAAACTTTTATAAACTATCTGGCTGGCGAAATATGACGAATTCCTATGCGGGATTTGTGTTTCACTTTCACTAGTCAAAAATTATAAAATATAATAAATTTATGTGAGCATAGCTCATGAAACGTTTTAATGTTCGCATATTCTCTATTACTTTACTTTAGGCTTCGTTGATGTCTTACAAAGCCATGCATACACAATTAAATGTTTTCTCCAGAAACTAGTATATTTAAAAAGTTCAAAAATTTAAATATTTTCTTGATCAAAGGATATTGAGCCACCCTTGATTTATCTAACAATGTCATTTTCCTGGTCATTATTCTTAACCTAATATTTTTGGGTTGGGAAGATTGACCATAATTTTTAATATTCTATTAGTTTTCTAGTTTTGCCTTCCACTCTCTTTTTAACCTAGGTACATACTAAACCTTCTCCCATCTCGACGACAAACAATGCAAATTCAACTCCATCTCCTCTGCTTTAGCTCCTTATAATAATACAGAAAGTCACTCTAACTAGTTTATCGTATTTCGGGGCAACTGTCACATGCAGTTTAGTATTAATTTAAACGTTGAATGGAGTTATATTTTACTGAATTGGTAATATTTGGGTTAAACAAACTTGTGCAATCAATATGAAAACATCGTTTCGAAAAACTTCCTCATGTTGCAATATAGTACAACTAGTGCGGAGAGTGCCACTTTTCCGCACGCGATTTCAGATGAACAAACGACGCGTCAGCGGAGTTTGGCCAGAAATCAAGGACGGAACGGTCACTTTACGCACGTGTTAGGTACAATTTTTTTTTCTACGACCACTTGAATGTGCCGTCAAACAGACGTAAGTGCGGAAAAGTATGACAGTAAATTCATTTCCGCACTCAGTACTGAAAAGTGCAACTTTCCGCACGCAAATGAGTGCGAAAAGTGAGTACTTTGTGCACGCGAGTAGAAAAACACATTTTTAAAATAAAATGGCACATTTTACAGGCAGTCATCGGCCCTTATGGATTAAAACCTAAATCAGATAGACTTAAACCTTGCAGTGAGGATTTTGCCAAATAATATTACATATTTTTTTAATACTGCGTACGAAAAGTACAATCAACAAATACAAATCAACTCTACATCACCAAATCGTTACAAAATAGTTGCCATAAAATAGCGCGCATTAAAAAAGCCTGCTACAGAATAGCACCAGTTCAGAATAGCATCTGATTACATAACTATTTCTTATATTTCTAATTTTTTACGAAACTATAGAAACGGCTTCTAGGAAGCATTTAAAGATTATTTTTGTTAATTTTTTGAAGGACGGCTTATTTGTGTAACTCATTTAACTCTGTTAAATTACATTTTACGCGATGGTACACGTCGGGAAAGCACTTTCTTATAAACTCCAATTTGGTATTCTTTGTCGCCTTTAAACCTTTTCTGAAAACAAAAACTCTTCGTTTACCTGAAATTGACTTTACGCCCTAGTCACGTAAACGATGATTTTGGTTAAAACCACAAATCGGTTAAAACATTTTACGTACTTTGGAAGAATGTGCATTTTTATCCCCAATTGTAGTAATAAAAGTCAGTTTTTATCCCTGAAATTCCAAACGTGAGAAAAAAGGACAAAAAAACAAAAAAGAGAAATGAAAAGTAAAAAAAGGGATAAAAGTAAAGAAATACCGAACCTTCGATTTCTTTAAATGTACAGTTTGTTTTTGTGTGATACCGTTTTGCCTTGATTTTTTTAGCATCCTTGTGCGACCTGCATCCATCCCGATAGGTACTAAAATATGTTTTATGCACAATCAGACGTAAAGTGCACTTTAGCGCCCTCATTTTTAAGCGATAATTAGTTCTTTAACGTCCTAGGGAGCCGTTTATTACCTCTGGCCTTAAAGTTCTAAAATGACTGGTTATCACGTTTATACTTTGAAGTATTTGTGACTAGAGTCATTAGAGAATGATATATATTTTTTTAGATATTATAATTAACTCATTCTCTGGCTTTAAGCCCTCAGAGTGTAACAGCCTTTAATAAAGTCGACACTATTTTTTGACAGTTCCTCAAAAAGGTAAAAAGTTACTACATATTTTTAGGTACGGTCTCTAGAATAAACACGGTCTGTTTTTGCTCCGCCCACCTGATGACGACGCAAAGATATCAGCCTGCTTTTTTTATTAATTTTTTTGATGGGTGATATTTGGGGTTATATTATTTTTGCATAAATTTTTGTAATAAAAATTGTATTTGTTCATCATTTCTTTTCTTCTGGTCCTAATTAAATACCCTGTACTATTACTTACATTATTTTTATCAGGTAGCTGCATTTATGCATTTTTGTAGTAAAAAGGCTCATCATTAAATAATAAGAAAACCAAAAAAAAATGTTACAAACCTCATATTATGTACCGATAAGTCCCTAATGCCGTCTTTTAATAGGATTCTTTTCTTTTAAAATCGTATTGCTTGTTCAACCTATACTGGGTATTTATGCTCAATATTATTGCATCCCAAAAATTAAATTTAAAACGGGAATTGAATATACGCTCCATGTAATTTCTATAACAATTTGGTTTTGTATAAACCGTGGAAAGGGAGTAAAACAATTTACTATTGTTATTTTACGGCAATTTCAATATTATTTCAATTGCATTTTCCATTGAAATACATCATATAATGTTTTTTTTTCAAACAAAAACGTGTAAAGGATCCCACATAAAAGACAATAATTTGGATCTCCGCCGAATTTGATATTTTTTTAATGTATTACTGGAGGCACCAAACCAGGTGGGAAGAAACTTTTGACCGCTTTTTGTTACTTGTTTTAAAAATATAAAATAAAAAAATTGTACCTAGCTATACTTATAGCATTTTTTTCTAATTTTTTAATTAATGGATAGGTAACCTCCACCATTTTTGCTTGCGTGTGCATTTTTCCATCCTCAATACAAAATAGATGGTCTTGCACCTCCAAATTGTGATGGGTAAGGGTTTGGCACACCACCATAAAGGTAGGCATTTAACTCCCTTAGAGTAAGGGTGGTTCACATTTTATTGAACATATTTTTATTAATCGAAGAAAAAAGAGCTTTTTTAATTCAATGCAAAATAAACTTTCTGAATTTCTATTGCTCACACACAGTAGTAATGGGCACAAAACATCGATATTTCAAGAATATCGATGTTTTTAACATCGATGTTTATAAAATATCATCGATGCTAAAACAAAAATACTTTTTTAAACATCGGAACATCGATATAAAAAAAAATATGGGAAAAAATTTGTCTGAGAAGTCTGCACTTGTACTCCACCGCACCAGAGCGCTTGCTTTCAAAAACTGGCCAAGGCTGGCGCTTCTGGCCGCAGATAAACTTAACGTGGTATTGCCTGGGCCAGTGTTGCCAGTGGAAGGGAAAATGGTTTTCTCTAAATCTGAGGACTGATCGCGTTTCAAAGTGATTTATGAATGACTTGATGGGTCTATTTTAGTTGCATGTCTTTGGGTTCAATTGATATGAATGAACCACCCCCACCACCGTTTTTCTTTCAAGATTAGGCTCAAGGAAGTCAAACCCGAAAACTGCATATTCGTAGCTTTGGTTTAAAAGTAAGGAATTTTCAAATATATTAGCTTTCACTTACCGCTATATCAACACACATCACCGTCCTTTCTTAAAATTATAAAATTAAAAAATATGCATTAACACTTAAATCTGAAAACTGCATGTTGGTAGCCGCTTTGGTTTAAAAATTATTAATTTTCCCACATATTAATTACCATAAGAGCACCTAAGTAAATTCTGAAAACTGCATATTCGTAGCAGCTTCTGCAACCCCTAACAGCATAGTTTTTTCATAATATTGCTGTGTCACCAGATCTACATAAATATACCAATTTTTTCATTGAAATCGGTTAAATGGAAGTTAGTTTATAGTCGATAGCAAGATTTGTGACGACCAAACGCTCAGACAAACAGACAGACGAAGAAGAAGAAAAAAGCGAGCTAATAAAAACGTGGTAAAAAAATGCTTATTCAGCAAACTTAGCAGTAAAAGGGGTGGGAACTACTTAATGTGTGCAAGATTTTAGGTCAATCGAATTTAATGGTTTGTAAAACAACTTACCTCACATGTTAATTTTTGTAAAACCCGAATACGAACCTAAAAAAAAAAGAAAATATAAATTAAAAACTCTCGCATAAAAAACGGTGCTTTCAAGAGTTATGGGGTAAGGTTTTTGGTAATAATAATAATTTTCTGGTATCTTTTGTACGATTTATGAATTTTGCTTCAAACGGATGCATGAGATATGGCCCCGTAATTCTTTTAAACGGGTGTTCTGAAGTTGTATCTTTAAACAACCCTGCACGTAAATTTTTATTTTAATTGTTTGAAAGAAATAACTTATTGACCAATTTACGAGGTTGACAGGCTCAGTAGCAGGAACGGTTTCCACCAAAATAAAATAAAATTTTTAAAAATAGTTGTAATTGACAAGAAGATTTTTGTGTTTAGCTACTGAGATTTTGATATTATATTCAAAATTATTTGTTTCTAATAACGCCAGAAACCGACAAAAAATGGCGTTTAGCAAATCACAAACAAAAATGTTTAGTTGTTATACCAAAAATCAGAATCCCCAAAAGACACAAACAATGTATCAATTTTTTTTTGTTGGCCAGCACTGAGAACTTCAGGGTACGGATTCTGGAAGTCATAGGAAGTGATCGTTCGCCTGAGAGAAGGGAACCAGTGTCAACCAATAAACGCGCTTAAAAGCAGTGACGAGACGATCGAAGATCACCAATCTATTATGGGCACGCGCAGAGCTGCCTTGATCAACAATTTTTGAGCGAAGGCGTTCTCTTGACTAGATCCAGTAGTATGGACTTGTAGGAAAGCTCGTCTGAAAAACCTCACTCGTATGATTTCAGAGCACGCTATTGGATGAAACCATAACGTGACAGATCTCGCTAATATGCATGCTACGGCCAACTTGACCGTCTCGTAAAGTACGACGTCGCACAGTGGTCGATTTTTGTAAAAACGTGGATATTAAAAAAAAAACTTCCACATTGTAATTTAATCGTACAAAATATTTAGTTTTAATAAAAAAATAAATAGTTTACAATATTTAAATAAGTAAGCATTTATTCTTTTTTAGCTGATACACAGGATGATCGTGTGAATTTTCATATTTACCTTAAGACATTTTTAATAAGGTAAAAGATACATATTTATTAATTGGCTAAATTAAACTAAAAATGTTAGTTTAGAACAATCAAATTTACTTTAAAGTAATTGACACAATATATAAGTGTTACACTATACTAGTATATTTTTTATGTATATAGTGTTTTGAAATTCTAAGCATTTTATATAACATACCCTATGTCGTTTACAATATTTAAATAAATAAATAAATATTTAAATAAGTAAGCATTTACTCTTTTCTAGCTGATACACAGGATTACATTACATTTACTTCAAGACATTTTTAAGAAGGTAAAAGATACATATTTATTAATTGGCTAAATTAAACTAAAAATGTTAGTTTAGAACAATCAAATTTACTTTAAAGTAATTGATACAATATATAAGTGTTACAGTATACTAGTATATTTTTTATGTATATAGTGTTTTGAAATGCTAAGCATTTTTATATAACATACCCTATGTCGATCTTCACGATATCAACAGTTGAATACTGTCATACTCTGGGTCTTCTATTTGAAATTTGATGTTAAATACTGATGCGTAATATCAAACTAGTAAAAAGCATAGTTTATTATTTGGCCAACTATTCACCTAGTATCTTGACAACCATATAAGGGCTAATTTAGACACATTTTGAATTTTTTAATTTTTCAAGTTATGTCCGCGTTTTTCTGAAAACCGACCATCGTGCGTTATTCGCATGACTTTTGTGCGATGGATCACTTCTCATGGTATGATCGTTCTATTACGCCCAGAATCGAGCCCCAGTTGCGTTGTGTAACACCAAACGTTGCAAATGTGGTGAAAAGATTTAAAAATACGTTCATAAATGCAGTCTCAGTAAGTAAAAGATAAATTCCAATTTTTAACTAGAAACACAATGATGATTTTTTAATTATGGTTTTTTACTTTTGTTGTGCCCTCGATACCACAAAAGGTGGTTAGGCCATGACAGTACTTGCGCGATTAAACTTTTTACTCGAACGGATCCAAAAGGTTTATGCGTTCAAATGTAAACGTAGTTGTGATCGGACGAATGGATATGCAACTTGTACCGCTTGTTTGTGTATTGTAGGTTTTAGAAATAAAGATAAGGCTACCTTTCTTTGACTTGTTGTTTTTTATGTATGGTCACCTTTGTCGTATGGAATTAGTTATGACGATTTCTACTTAGTTGGGATTAAGGTCTAATATTAAAAAAAAATAAATAAAAGGTTTTTTTATAGATATTAGTTTACTTTATTAAAAAATACAAACAAATAAAGTCATTTATTTAAATAAAACCAAAATCAAGACGACGAGCCTTGAACCATTTTGGTCATAGAAACTGCTCTTGCAAAATAAAAAATTAAAAATTATATCAAAAAAATGCACCAGCCACCGCAACGCCAACGACTTTGAGAGCTGGTAAAAGTAATCAACGCTAGAATACGTCCGCAAATTTTAAAGTTTCGGTCTTTACCAATAGTATGACAAAAAAGGCAGAATGAAAACAACTTCGATTTTTCGTAATTCTCTCAAAAAAATAAAGGCTAATCTACATAAAATTTAATAATATATAATCATATATCAATAATATATATATAATCAACATACCGTTTAGACACAGGGGCGTATCAAAGAAGAACTGAAATACATGTTATAACTAGAGTTTGGCCCACAAAACGAAAAAAAGGTCTTGTTTTAAAGAACTTATAAATGCCTCTTATTTACCAGAAAGTAAAGGCAGCCAATTTGCCATTTTTATTCAGTGAAGTAACAAATTTTGTAGTTTTAAATAAAAATTCTGCAGTTTTATTACCAAATTTGGTACAAATTATCTCTAATATATTTTAGGGCCGGGAAGCTAATGTCTTTAATTTTTTTTACAGTAGCGTAATACCTTTTTAAAATCTATGATGGTGAAAATTCTGCTGTTTAGGAAAAATTTTAAAAAGGTGGTAGCTTTTCAGCCCTAAAACCAATAAACGAGACACTATAAATGTTATATTAGAGATGATTGGTATTAAAACTACAGAAATGTTACATTTAAAAATAAAAAGAATTGGTACGCCACTGACTGAAAATGTCAAATAGGCTGGCTTTGTATTCTACTAAATAAGGAGCTTCAATAAAATCTTTCAAACAAAGAATTTATTTGATACGTTCCCATGTCCAAACAGTGGCTACATCATATCAAAATTTCAGAGAAATCTATTGGTGTCGGCGCACACCTACAGTTCTGTGAGCGGGGTTCTTTATTGTCGCAAAAATCATTTTTTTTCTGTTACATTTTTAAGCTAAGTTAAGTTAAGTTTAAGTTTTTAAAGTATGGCATAATAAAAACATTGAGCTATGGCAAAACTCTACGAATGATTTTATTAATTAAAATTTTTGGTTTAAAAAAAATATCTCCGAAATTACTTGATATCTTTACATTAAAAAATTGTGTTTTCCAGACCAAGAAGGGTATACTTTGAATACTCAATTTTTCTTGCGAAAATCAAAATTTTTGGGTAATATTTACGAAAACCAAAATCTGAAAACCGTATATCAATAGTTTCTTTACTTCTAAAGTTATGATTTTTTAAAATATATTTTAACGTTTTTTCAAATAACTCGGAACTCAGACTTTATAACAAAATTTGTAGTCCATATTCATGGAAACTTAAATCTGAAAACCGCATATCGCTACTTGCTTTTGTTCCAAAGTTAAACATTTTTTAAATATTTTATCCCCTTCAACCCCCCACCATCCTACCCAAAAGTTAATCAGTTTATGGTCAGTCGATAGAGGATTTTTGTACCAAATTTCGTTAAAATCTATTAAAGCGTTCTTGAGTTATCATGTATAAAGACAGACAACAGACCGACGGACATTTTTTTTTAATCGATTAAATTGTTTTGGAACTTTACTAACTCATTTTTGATAAAATTAAGAAAAGTAAAAATTTCACTATTTTAATAGTCCCCCATACCATATTAGTATGGTGGACTAAAAATAGAGTTAGAAAATGGTGACATATGAATAGTAAGACGAAATATTGGTTTAGAAAACTAGTAGTGTATGGATTTCTTTTTTAAAATGATGGTATACAACACTAGACACGTAGATAACAGATATCTTTCGCAGGTGGAAAACCAACAAAAGGAATTGGCGAATATATCCTTAAATTAAATTTATGTTATTTCGGCGCAGGAACGGTCTGAAAAATGCAGGATCAGTGCAATTTGTTTTGGTTTTAGAGCATTAAGAGTTGAATGAATAAAGGAATACAAAACCATTTTTTATTGTACGTACATATTCTTATAAAAAATTTACAAAATAGGTTATTACGCTTTCTGTTACTCGTGCTGCTTGCTTGTTGAAAGTTTAAATGTTTTCGAAATCTTTACCCATTTTCAAGAATAAACAATTTTTAAACTAAAATATTTAATAATTGTTTGGTTGACTGAGTCCACTTTTATGAACAATGGGATTCAAAGAGGGTTTGTAATAAAAAATTGCACTGAGTACAAACCCTCTTCCCACATAACATTGGAGGAATATTCCCTCAAAGTGATTTTGTGAATATTCTATTGCGAATATGACAGGAATGTTCCAGACCTATTCTTTGTTGAATATTGATAACGTGATAATCAAGTTATTTTTATGAAAATTCCCAAAAAGAACATATTTAAAGTAACACTCGTGGCATATCGGAATTTTTATTTGCGGACTCGAGATTCACTTTGTTGTTTTTTAAATATTTTGGCTTTTTAGAATATTTTTGTCAGGATTCTGGCATGTTTCCTGAAAATATTACTATCTCGTGAAAAGAACGCGATTTACGTGATTTATAATTATAATTTAGTTTAATGTCATCTATTGTAGGTAGATAGCACTGGAATCAATATGTTCTTTATGTAGCAGGTAATAATATTATAAACATAAGACAGCAAAAAGTTATTTAGGTAATCTTTTGATAACTAATCTCAAGTAGTACATCAACATAATGGTGATATACTTATATCCATAGGCTGCATTTTGGAGACTAATACATATTTGGTGGATATTAATGTGGATATATATCCACTGCATATCTTAGGATATCAATCTCGTGGCCATCTGGAGATGTTTTGATTCGCAAAATCATATCCATTCAATATTCGATAGGCATATATATTTGCTATATGGGATATTATAGTCAGTGTCATTCTTTTAAAAAAAAGTTCTAGTCGTATTATATTCATATTTCACTTTCTATCACATTTATATCACCTGTATGAGCTAGAACGTAACTTATTGCCGGCATGTGTTAGTAATATTCCCAATGGTAAAATGTAACATTTCTTACATTCTTATGTATATGACTATTACATTACAGGAATGTTTAATTGTTATGTGGGTTCCAATCACATTTTTTTAAATGCTTGGTTTAAACACCCATATCTTAAAGTATAAAAATTTTTGAAATTAACAAAATTTAAAAGCTGTTAACATAAGTAATTTCCAACGTGATTAAAAAGAAGATCGGAACAGAGCCCGGAAAAGTTTTAAAAAAAAGTGCTTTAAGAAAAATAAAATGGGATTTCCCTGTAAAGTGAAAGAGTCCTCATAAAGAATTATACAGAAGGTATATTTTGCAACCTCAACTGTCCAGGCTCCTAAAATCATAATTGAGGTGATTAAAGTATCTAAAAAAAAAACAAAAAAACACCATAAACACGGTAACTGAGATTTTTTTAGTATTGTTAAGGCATCCAAAATTCAAATGCTATTATTTTAAAAGATAAACCCATAGTGTGTGGTTTTATTAGAATGAGAATTATTTACAGATTTTGAAAATGTCAAAGTGCACAAGATGTGCGTTTAAAAAAATATTGCTTTACCATTCCAGTAAACTAATAAAATAGAAAAGAGTGAGATAGCAGGATTAAAGATAATGCAAAATCTCAATTGAAGTGTTTTTGAATGTTTCTAAAAAATCAAAATTTTAAGCTGAAGGCAAAATTGAAAATACAAGCGACTAAATACAAATTACAGTGATTCCTAACATCACTTTTTTACACCATTATCGTTAATGAGATACAAATTACAAGATACAAAATACCAAAACTTTGGTACTTTGTATCTGTCACTAGTAGCCTGCATTAAGTATTTTTATTTTAACTTAAAGCATTGATTTAACGGCTTTGAAAGTCTGTCACTAGAATCTAGTAGCTTGTATTTTTAATTGTGTCTTCAGCCTAACAGATGCGTGCATTTAGGGAAGTTTGTTTTAATTTCATTTCATTTTCACATAAAATAAAAAACCAACGATCCGAATTAAAATTTCAGGTCTTCGAATAACGCGCTCAACCTTCGCATACCTTGCATAAAGGTTACAGCAACTTTATGGTTTACTTTCTCTTTCTTGACTAGTTTTATAGGTGGAACCCAAACAAACACAGATTTTTCCGTAAAACGTAGACAAAACATAAATGTCCTTGCAATAATATCTATTGTTGTCTTCAGAGAATTTATGGTATGCAGAAATGATACGTGGGGAGGTTTAAAGGTCCTGGGGGGGGGGGTTGAGTAACTAACCGAATAGTCTCAGATAACCATTTTATTGGTGAGTTTTGGGGAATGTTCAACATTTAGGAGCCGATTTTCAGGGGCTCTGGAGGGGGAAACTTGAGCCCTTAAGTCCTCGTCTGCATACGCCGGTGCCTTAAGAGTACGGAGTGTATAATTATAAGATAAAGTGCATTTGTTTTAAGAAGTCCGCTAAGCAATAAAACCTCTTGCGCAGGTAAGTCGGTGGTTCTCAAGAAATAAATTATATTTTTGGAATATGGCGAATTACATTTTCTAAATAATAGTAGTTTTTACATCTAGTGGCTAAAATAGTGCTTTTTTACAAGCATTGGTTTAAATAACAAGCGCAGACAAAATTATTTTTTTTGTATCGGTAATTAGAAAAGTCATGGTTTGGACATTTGTAAACAGTATTTAAATCATTTAAAGTTAATAAAAAATAATTAGGTAAAAAAAATAATTTCTTAGGTTTTATAGTATTAAGACAAATTAGTTTTCCGAATTCTTTTTTATAAAGTTTTGGTTCTAAAAAGAACCGATATTCCAGTCTTGCGAAAAAACGCACCTACTTATAAATGCGTACTAAAAATAATCTTCCTCTGCATCTGAAATATCATCCATGCTTTCAGAATCATTATCATCATCCGTAATGATTAACGGTCTTACTTCGTCTATAACCTGTTCTGTCTCATAAGATTCAAAAATAATTTTTTCCGTGTGTTCAATGCATTTCCGACATTCTTCTTTGCCCACTTTGCTAAGTGCCTCCTCCCACAACTTTATAACGCTAGGCTCACCGATATTTTTACAGGCATGTTTGTCATAATAATTTTTGCTAATACCCCATACCAATTCAATTGCGTTGTAATGGCATAGTAGGGTGCTAATCTCAAAACATGATGTCCATAGTTAAGGGCTAATTCGTCAACAACATATTTTTTTTTAATGTCTGCTCTTTACACTTGCTTAAAAGGTCACTTTTTAAAAATAAATTTTCATGGTTTATGTTTTTCTTTGACATCCACTGCTTGTAGAAAATTTCTCTTCGTGTCCCGTATGGTAAGACACATTGTTTGTCCAAAACAATTAAGGAAGGGTTTTCTAAACTTTTTAAAAGTTTTTCCTCAAACCAATGCTCAAAAATTTTAGCATCCATATTGACGTGATAATCGTTAGTTTTTTTTGTTGATGAAAATGTTAACCTGGTATTTGAAATAAACCCTTCTTCATTGCCTGCATGTATTATTATATATCTTTTTCCATTACTTGCACGGGTACTGGAATAGCAATGTTTTGATTCATCCTACCAAGACGATTTTGTTGAAGTTCCGTGTGCAAATACCCATGTCTCGTCAAGAAAAACAACTTGCCTTGGCAATTCCGATTTTTTGTTTTTTATGTAATCCCTTAAAAATTGCCATCTTTTTGACACAATATTGGATTGCTCGCAAAGCACTTTTCTGTTGTTCGTTTTTTTATATTTAAAGCCCATCTGTTTTAAAATTTTGGACAAACTGGTAGTTCCAATTTCGCAAAGTTGTTTTCCTTTATCTTTTCTAGAATAGCTTTGATAGTAACATATTCCTTTGACTTATAAATATCATAAACAATATTTCTAATCGATAGTTTAACCCCTTGGAATAGATCAAAGGTTTTTGAATGCTGTCGAACTCTTTTATATGGTCTGTCCAATTCCTCTTCACTCTTTTTGTGAAGTCTTCTTAAGGTCTTATCTGAAATGCCGCAAGCATCAGAAGTTCGTTTTTGCACTGCCAAAACAGACACTAACGGGCCCGAGTTATTTTTTTCTAACGCTAAATGACGTTCCACTTGTAACACCAAACAGCGTTCACTTGGAGATAAACACCTTCTAGGCGTTGTGCCACCTTACTGAACATTTTCCATAATTTTGCTTTATAACTGCTTTAAATTCCGTAATTCACACACAATAACAAACAAACTAAAAGCAAATAAAAGCATACCTACTTATTTAAAATAGAACATACTATCCCCAACTGGAGTATATTTTAATTATTTCTTGGAAAATAGTGATTATTAGCATTGACGACAGCTCCAGATTTACCTATAATGACCGCAAAATAATTAAATTGTCGTAAAAAACACCTGTCAAAATCTTAACTTAGTGTCGCAAAAAGTTTTTTCAAAGTATAAGTGAAAAATAAAATAAAATAGAAATATTTATCGTGGTATAAGTATAACGCGATATTTTTGTTTTAAGACCGCTGATTTAGCCCACTCATATTTTGCCGAATACAGTGAACCAGTGGGATGTCTGGTACGATCAAGCACAGCGAGTACATTCTAACTTAACTAACTTACTGTCCAAAAGGCGATAACATCTTTTGGAGAGAACCAACTTTATCCTCCTCGCAAATCGCTTGGCGATTGCCCGAGATCAGAGCAATGGCATCACAGATCAGTCAACGATTAGTTCAAATACATATTCGATTTGTTCTCTGCTCTGTTTTAAAGGTTAGAATTGTTTAGAAAGGATTTTTCAAGTATATTTCTGAAAGAAAATGAGCGGAACTTCATGCCTTAAGGGCAAAAAATTTAAAATAAAAATAAACAACACATTTTCTGACATTTATGAATCTGACATAGGAACACCACAAGGCAGTATTCTTGGGCCACTTATATTCTTGATTTTTGTAAATGATCTTCCTGAACATATTAAAAATGGAATAATTCTAATGTACGCTGACGATACAACTATATTGATTTACGGACAAAACAGAAATGAAATACTACATAAACTAACAACAATTTTCAACGAATTCTCTAAGTGGTGTTCCAGTAATAATCTCATTATTAATTATAACAAAACAATTTGCTTGGAATTTAAAACTAAAAAAAGTAAGTCCCTAAAAATAAATACGCATTTTCAAGGCGTCCCTGTACAATTCTCTGATACCGCTAAATTATTAGGAGTAACCTTTGATACTCATCTAGACTTCAGTCAGCACATTGATCAACTTTGCTCAAGAATTAATAGAGGCATATATGCTATCACATGTCTCAAAAACTCTTTGGGAAGATCGGCTCTATTAACGTCCTACTTTGCCAACATTCATTCCATTATTGGCTATGGCATTATCTTATGGGGTCAGTCCTCAGATTTGGATAGAGTTCTGATCTCACAGAAGCGGGCTCTGAGAATAATTTTTGATTTGAGGTCTTTAGATTCATGCCGTGAAACTTTTAAGAAGAACAATATTCTTACCGTTGTTTCGCTATATGGTTTTAAATTACTTACGCATGTGCATAAAACTAAAGATATTTTTATAAAAAATAACTTTAATCATTGCTATCGTACCAGATACGCCGACAAATTTTGCTTACCTTTACATAAGCATGAGTTTTTCAAAAAAAGCCCAACTTACGCTGGTATTTCTTTGTATAATTTGCTACCCAAGGTTTTTCAAGAATTATCATTAAATAGGTTTAAAAAATCCTTAAAAAAATTACTTTGTGAAGGGGCATTTTATAATTTGAACGAAGTCAAATCATTTTTTAAAAAAATGTAAAAAATTAAATGTTAGTTTGTCAGATTATATGTACCTAATTGATGTATGTTTGTACTTTACCTATTTATATACTAATGTTAATATTTATGTAAATTATCTTACTTAACCTGTTCTAGCAGTTGCTAGAACCAACTAGTTTGTATTACTATTATTTATTTATTTTTATATACCTACTTATTGACATGTTACATCCTATTTTTATAGGCCAAAGTAATTAATAAACATTTTGAATTTTGAAATTTGAACAGGAACTATATTACAAATTTTCGATGAGCTGGCCAATCCGTGCATTGATGAGAGCAACCATATTTTGTTATTCGTTTTTTCATTTTTCAATTCGATTTTTCCACCCAAGATCTTTTGATCTTTTGTTAATAGATTCTTATCGGTTGAAGGAACTGATTCGGAGGTTTTTTAATTTTTTTTTGTTTTAAACGTCTTAGGAGCGTAACCCTATTGGAAAGATTAATACGCCAGGACGAACCCGTTTCAGTTGACTTAGATAAGTGCCAGTGCGGAACGATGCCTATTTGTGAGTGATTCAAAGTTGGAAATCAAAGTGTATGATGGTGTTGAATGAGCTACAAGCAAAAGCATATCAACCGAAGTGCCATACTGCACATTTAAAAAACGAATGGGTAATGGTTGCGTGCATTTTAAATATAACGAAAAAATAGTAATTTTTTGTACTTAGTGCAAAATGAACATCCCGATCTTGTTGTAGACGAAACTTGCATACAGATGGCATTGTAATATGTCTCTCGCAGGATCGATGCTACGCGGAGGTTCACACAGAGGGCGCCATGATCGGTACTCAACGGAAGTTTTCTCCGCTTTGCCGAATTTTTTGGCACAGAAACGCGAGCGAATTGTCTGTCGTTTTGGTACACCTAGCTGATGAGTCCCTAATAAGGACGAAACAGCGTCGTTCTAGATTCCATCCTCTGGGTAAAAAGGCGAAGATCAGGATGTTCATTTTGCACTGAGTACAAAAAACTCCTGATTTTTCGTTAGAGTTAAAATGCACGCAACCACTACCCATTCGTTTTCTAAATATTTAGACCTGTGGGGGTTACTGTTTTAGATCTTAGTAAATTCCACTGTAATGCTCGTATTCACCAACACAAACATTCTAAATTATAGACTAGTCGGTGTATAGAATATTGTGTTTTACATTTTTACAAACTTTGTTTTGCAAGACTCATTCCAAACTCCGATTAGTGTTAATCATGATTTAAGCTGAATCGAAGAATTTTCACGTTGGTGGATATGGCTAGTGTTTTTGCCTTTATTCCAATATTTCAATTTAAATAAAACGAGGTTTATTTTGCTTTTACAAGCATACGCAACATTCATTTTTCGTTTACAAACGGGCAGTTATTTTTTTAGCAATTTACGCATTTGTAAAAAAAAATCTGTTTAGTACAAATGAATCTGCTAAAAACATTTAGATTTGATTTAGTTAGCGTTTTATTTTCATTGCACTATTATGGTTAGCGTTAATTGAAAAATGAAATTTAAACTAATAATATATTATTTAAAGAGAAATCAATGGTTTTTAATGGTTCTTATGGTGTCAGTCAAAAGCGACAAAATTGAATTGGAAACCGGTATATTTATTAAACAAAAATAAATTTTAAACTTTATGAATATAGAAAGATAAAGATAATTATTATGAGTTGGATTTCTAAACGACCAGATTTTTCATTAATTTGTAGCGCATCAAGTTTAGCAAGGCCATCAACGTGAGGGCGAACATTTTTTAAAGGTGCCACATTTGGTTTATGTTCATTTCAAATTCTCCGGTCAAATTTCAATATGGCGGCTTACAGTTTTACACAGTAACGAAATGGAACTGTGATTGTCAATTACTACGTTTATACGCACCTAAAAGCGCTTTTATATAAGGACGGTTTTAAATAAAATCGCTTTCTTCGAGGGTTTGTACGTCCTTCATTAAATATGTCAGTTTAAAGAAAAAAACAAATAAAAAAACTTAGTTAACAACACAGTTTTCGGAAAACCAGGGTTAAGTATTTCTTTAGGTTGGAAGTAAGGCATTTCTAAAGTGTTTAGAACGACCCTAAAACTGGTTTTTAAGCGATAAACCGCTTCCTTAAATCGCTTTAAAATAAAACTGATTTAGTGCCTAAATCGGTATTGGTGGTTTTTATACGACAACATTTTCAATTCGTTCTTATACAAAAGCGCTTTAAGAGGCCCGTATAAACAAAGTAAGTGTCAAAAAACTGGTCCGATTGAATTTCGAATGTAATGTAAATTTATATTTCTATACCTATTTTGTAAAAATTCCTACCTAAAAAAAACTAAACATAGTTTACATGCATTTTTCTCAACGGTCTTCCCTGCCTTGAATGTACTTTTTTAGATACCTATAATTTTTAATGGACAAGACTTTAAGATTATTTTTTACAGTTGGAGAGTGGAAAAGGGTTAAATTCTTACGGAATTCAATGGGCGAATGGCAAAATCTAAACGAAATATTCTTTCTTGCTTTCCTAACCCAATGTAAAGAATCTGGGTCAGTGAGTAAAGTAAACTTTAAAATGTGTATATTTTTATAAATTTTCATATTTTTTGCTTTATTTGCTTACAAAAATCATAAGAGACGTAACGTATAGGCGTGCATTGTCTGTTTGAAACGTCTGCTACGCAATACATTACAGCTATTTTTCATTCATCATTAGCATAATTGACACTCTATTCAACAATTAACAACGATTATTATAAAAAAAAACAATTAAAAAATTAAATTTTAGAATAGTCTTCAAATAAGACTTTCGCCTATCACAACTACGTGGCAAAATTTTGTCCCATGCATTCAAATCTAAGTGCATGGACCGCTTTTTTGATAATGTGCCTGTAAGTATGTGTGTTTAAAGGTCCGTTTCTGCGCATTTAACATAGTTACTATTGTTCTCTTTTTCTAAATGTATTCTTCTGAAAGAGATCCAGCACACTACCCATACCAAGAAAAATTCCCGCCTGCATACCCTTCAACCCCAAATAACTGTCTCAAGAAGATAGATTGCGGGAGTCGAAGGGTGTACAGGCGGGTATTTTCCTGGTTTGCTGGATCTTCCTCAGACGAATGCATTTAGAAAAAGAGAACAATAGTAACTATTGTATGAAAGTTTACACTTAAAGTAAATATTTCAACGCATCGATATCGGTATTCGTATCGCGTTCGAAATAAATCCAAAATACACTACATTTTTAACTTGCTCATGCCATGTTTCGAATAATTCCCGCTTTTTTGACGGGTGCTATGACACAAAAGCTGACAGCAATCGATGCGTACGGAGTGATGAACGTATCGTTACGTCCATCCCAACGCACGCATCGATTGCTGTTAGCAGTTCTCTCATAGCACCTTTGAAAAAAGCGGGCATCGTTCGAAACATCGCATAAACAAGTGAAAAATGTAGTGTATTTTGGCTTTAATTCGAACGCGATACGTATACCGATACCGATGCGTTGAAATATTTACTTTAAGTGTCTATTGTCTCAAACTTTCATACAATAGTTACTATTGTGTCTAATGATATGTTGGAAATTAACTCTGTGTTTCGGACTTCCATTGTCTATATTTTATTTATACATGAAGTTTCGATCAGTAAAATCTCTGATCGTCTTCAGGCTGCGTACTTATATACTAGGGACATAATGCTATTTGTAACTCATCGCGGTATACGTATCCGCATCTAGCGAGAACCAAGCACATTGATTGGTCAGAAACTTGTAGCATGTTCGAAAAGAGCACATATATGCTAATTTAAGTTGTTTCGGAACGCAATAGGTGCTGAGATACGATACGTGATATCGCGTTCAAGAACACCTTAGATTAGCATATATCTGCTCTTTTCGAACGTGGTACAAGTTTCTGACCAATTAATGTTCTTGGTTCTTGCTATACGGCGATGAATTACAAATAGCTTTATGTCGCTACTATCTATGGGAAACCACTCAACCGTTTAAGAAGATGGCTCCGTTCAAGAAGGAGCTTCCAAATATTTGGAATTTCAACACTTGGTTTCACTGAAAATACCCCGATTCTGCCCATAAAAGCAGCTACAACGAATTTTCGTTTCTTCCAGTGTGACTCCTTGTGCAAAACCTTTACTTCTGTCCACTTAATTCGGTTTTTCATTGTTTCACGTCTTTGGGTATTCGTCTAAAGTTCCTTAAGCCTAACAGATAGTGGTCTTTTTGTTTCGCCTATATGTATGATTCACCTGATTCACCACACTCACAAGAAACTTGGTAAATGCGATCCTTATTTTGTTTGTTCTCCGGTTTTGTTTTCCTAGGAAGGCTTCGAATTGTATTATAAGATTTAAAAGCTTTTCTAATATTAAAGTTGTTCGCTACTCTTCGAATCTCTGCACGGAAAAAAATCTGCACCAAGAACAATTTTGTGAAGATATAATCAACAAATTGTTCGAAAAAACTACATTTTTATTGATAATATTTTTAGAATTAGCTACAATTTTTACAGAAATTGTTCTTGCTGCAAATTTAAGAATGATTTGTGTAAAAATTTTAAACAATTGTAAACAATAAATCCACACATTTTTCCCAGTGTAATACTCCTTTAATGTATGAAATTGTAAGGAATACATTTGCCTGGTTTTGGGCTTGTAATGTCTGTCCTGTTTGCTGAAATTTAGGAATAGTATCTGTTATAAGTTTAAGGTTGTAACCATTCTGCTGCAGATCCTTCTAACTATTTCTTTTTTCGATTTCCAAGTCATAAGAATTGTTACAAATTTGAACGGCTCTGTTATAAAAAGTTCTTATTATGCCCCGTTTGGTTGTAGCAGAATGATTTAAACCTTGATTTAAATATTGTCATGTGTGTATGGGTTTACGATAGACTGTTGTTCTGATGTCGCTTTCTACTCGTTTGACAAGTAGTAAATTGTCAAATTCCTTTTCTTGATGTACCTGAGCAGAGCTCAGCTGATCATCAAGCTCACCGAGTTTAAAAAAAGGGACGAGAAAAATTAATTATGGAAGTTTGAAGAAAGACTAAAATTAAACACCACTAATACTTTACGTGAGTTTGGAAAGTTGGTGTACGAAGAAACGAAGCCAAAAGATAACAATCCTACCCAAGTAGCACAGATCGTAGCTTTTGGTTTTTACAGCCAAGCAAAGGTTGGGCAAACGTTTTCCCAACCTTGGTTTACAGCAAAATGGTTGCCGTTTTGGAATTTGTTTTTAAAACATTTTAAAAACCCGGTTTCAAAAACATTTGACTCAATATTCCCCAGGAAATAAAAACCATACAGCCATTTAGTTGTAGTTCTGCTTTAAGAAAGATTCTAGAACCAATAAAAAGCAAATAATTAACCAATTGGTTTTTCCTCCTCGTCTAAGTTCGGCTAGGGTCGGGGGTCAGTTTCTTAAGACGCCATGACTGTTTGTAGGCTTTTGGTAAAATATACTATATGGATAGCAAAATCTGTAAATATTTTGGTAATTTTTTACTTTATTGAGTGCAAATTAGTTCAAGCTTGAGTACTTTTGTATTTTCGAGTCACATTTTTGTGATTTATGAAACAGAACCTTAAACAAATCATTACCAAAAACTTCAAAAGTTGCAAATTTTTTTTTTAAGTGCGTGTATTTTGACAAGGTCAAAAAATAATATTTATCAGTACAGTGAACCCTGCAGGTAAATATTACCATAGACAAACCTCTAGACGCTTATTTTATGTGCACGGTAGAGCATCTTTATATCATCCAATTATTTTTATTTTGAAGAACTATTTGGCTTATTCTTTGACATATAGTTAAAAAAGTAGAAAGAATGTAGGGCGGAAAAAGTTAGGAAAAGGTTCTCAAAACCATCTAAAGAGGTTGTGATAGACAAAAGCCAGAACCATATGGCTGCAGAATTTGGCTGGCTAAAGATTTTGCCAACCGTTTAACAGCAACTTGTGCTACTTGGGTTAAATAAGCTTAGAATTTTTACAAGCTAGATGTGCTTGTTCGACAAGCCTGGAGGAAAACGATTAGTTCAGTTTGCTCGCTCGATTTTGAATGAAATGTATAACTATTAGGTATATAAAGGCCCAGAATGCGGGAAAATTGTAGCGGCAACGGTCAAAATCTAGAGCCTGCGCAAGTTTGCAACGTCGAATCTCATTAATCCTTGGCCCCGGCGAACTTGATATTTCGCAGGGATTTCCGCTACGCTTTTTATCATAGGGAAATACACGGACTGGGCCCTTATAGTATCTCATAGATCTATGGAATAAACGAACGGAATTGTGTGCTTTAGTGGGCGGTAATTGTTATGCATATAGCCTTTATCAAGGGGACGCTTAACCATGTAATGTACTTTAACTCTTGTAAACCTTGTTTTCGAAATACAACCACAATAATTATCAAATGGCCACAAATTTTCAATAAATTTTGGCAATAAGTTGGAACCGCTATTATGATTGCACATTATTCTTGATTTTGACCAATAAGATGGCTCAGAAAGAAAAATTATATTGGATTTAATTCGAAAATTTCAAATTTAATAAGAGTATATAATAGTGCATTGGTACGTTATTCCAAGCAAACCGATTGATATATTTTAATTGGTTTCCTTTTTTCCGATGCTTTAAAATAATATATCAATACTATAGTCTAAGCTACATAGGAAAAACAGAGGCAAAAATTAGAACCAATTTTTTTTTTTGGATAAGCGGTGACAGACTGTCAAAAGTGACAAATGGGAAAAATGTTGCAAATTTAATTCTCTATCAATAAGAAAATAGTGATAGTGTAGTTCAAACCACTCCTTCTACCAGAAAAATTGAAAAAACCCAAGCAAAAATGATGCTTGAATTTGAACAATTTCTTGCATATTCCTTTTTCCCATTTTGTTCAAGATTTCCCAACCTACGAGTACCAAACTTAGCAGGGTTGATCTTAGAGCAATGTCCTCAATTATATAAAAAAATTAAATTTTTCCAGTGGCGTAGTCCTATTTTCTTAATTAGAAAATTTCAGCATGTACCAAAACTCTTTGATACTCCACTGTTACTGACATATATAAAAAAAAAAGGCGCCGCTTTCCCCTGGATATTATACTAGATAAAATTGCATTTCAAACGACATCTTCCGCTTCTACTTGCTGTTTCTAGCAATAAAATAAGAATTTTTTAAAATCATGATTGATATTGGAGGGGTGGGGGACCTTGGATCTTTTATTTAACAAAGAACCAGGTACCATTAACATGGGGAAAAAGGTCTCGGCCAAATTCACTAAAATTTTTATATGTTTTTGTACTTAGTCTCATAAGAAAAAATTTAAAAAACCAAACTTTTCTATTAAGCCGTTTTTAAGATACAGGGTGTTTAAAATGTCATGTTTTCCGTAAATTTTCCTCTTTTAAGCCAGTTTATGTGATAAATCCATTTCCGTTTTTAAATATTTTCTTTAAATTAATTTTCCTGATTCTTCTCTAGAATTTTGGACAGTATAATTAAAATTATCCTGGGATTTAAGATACAGAGGTAGTTAAAAGTTCTACGTACAGGTAGAGTTTTTTTTTCAATTTAGGCAATTTTTTAAACAAGTTTAGTATTTATACTTTAAAAATGGTCACATCAAAAATTCTTAAATTCATAATGTAATTTATGTTATACAGGGTGTCCAAAAATTGTTAATAAATGTTTCTTATTTTTTTCCTATTTTAGGCATAGTTTATTAAATAATATAACTCACCTTCTAATGGATCTGTTCTTTTACTTTATTAGGATCTTCGACAATACCAATAATGATACAAAAAATTTAAAATACAGGGTGTATCCTGACTTAAATGTAATGTTATGATGTTACATTTAGCATATTCTTTTAAAACGTTCGTTTTTTTCTATTTGCGGTTTGCATTACAAACTTAAAAATATTTGATAGTTAATCTGTCATAAATATACGGTGTGATCAAAAATTATGTTTTTCGTAGGGTCAATTTTACATTAAATATTTACCTGGTTTGAAATGGGAAAAAAGAAGAAAAATCTATTTTTGGGCACCCTGTATATGGCATTTCTGTAAGATATTATGAAGACTTTGTGATAATATTTTGCCCAAAATGAAAAAAAAAACTCTACCTACATATTATAACTTTTGACGCCCTCTGTATCATAAATTCCAGTTTGTATTATCCGAAATTCTAAAGAAGAATCAGGAGAATTAATTAAAAAAAAAACATTTAAAAAAAAAATGGATTTATTACATAAACTGGCTTAAAAGAAGGAAAATGTACAGAAAACATGACATTTTAAACACCCTGTATTTTAAAAACGGCTCTAAAGAAAAGTTTAATATTTTTATTTTTTTTTAATGAGTCCAAGTACAAAAACATATCGAAATTTCAGCGAATTCGGCCGAGACCTTTTTCCCCATGTTAATGGTACCTGGTTCTTTACCAAAAAATACCTATTTCATTACTAGACGCAGCAAATACAAGCAGAAGGTGTCGTTGAAAATGCAATTTTATCTAGTATAAGAACCAGTGAAGGGCGGGGCCATTTTTTCTATATGTCAGTAACAGTTGCGTCTCAAAGAGTTTTGGTACATTTTGAAATGTTCTAGTTATGAAAATAGAACAATGCTACTGGAAAAATCTAATTTTCTGATATGATTTAGGTCATTGCTCTTAGATCAACCCAGCCAAATTTGGTGAGTTGAGAAATCTTGATGAACTTGCTAAAAAAAAAAATTGATAGAGAATTAAATTTGCAATAGTTTTCTCACTTTTAACAATCTGTCACCGTTTAGGAGTTATCCAAGACAATCGCTTTTTCGGAGTTTTTTGGAGGTTAGAAATGACTCTCTATTCAGAAAATTTATATCTAATTTGCCTAACCTACTAATCGAAAAACAAAATTCATTTTAAAAGTCAAGAGTATTAGCTCTTAAATTTTTTCAACATTGGACATTTTATTTTATACAACCACAAAGGTACTTGTACTTAACATAAAAAAAAATATATTTATATCGAGTTCAGCAAACATATAAGAGGTCCTAAAAAGTTCAGTGACATCAACATACCACCTACAACCTTACAAAATACATCCCACTCTCTTATTTCGCTGTGTTGTGAATCTTTTTCTTCTTTTTGTTCTGCAAATAAATGGCATTTATTTTAGCTTACGCCATGCCCATCTTTTAAACTCGCTCCAAGTGAGCTAAACAAGCTTTAGTTTAAGCCTTAAATTCAATTTAACTCTGCAATTTCTACAAATAGGGTCGACTCCGTGACTCTGTGTAGCTTTTACCCACAATTTAGTTGCTGTATTGTCAGAAGCCACAAACAATTGATCTTTTTATAATAATGTAATCATAACAAAAAAGTACGCGATCTATCATGCTGATAACTTTCATAAAGGTGCTAGGGTGATTTTGGTTTGTTTTGTTATCACTCTGTTAAAGGCACAGTATGTATGGATGCAAAGGGCGCGCATGGCTGTCTTTATAAAGGGTACATAACAGCTTGAGCTGCGTTCGAGCTTAGGCGTAATTAACCCGAACTTCTAAAATTTTGATAAAGCTTTAGCCGAGTGTAACAAACCAAGGAGTAGCGACAGCACCCGTCGGTACCTTTGATGTTCGGGGAAACATTTTTCGCAAGCGATATGAGTGGAATTCCCACCATTATACTGCTCAACTTATGATTAATGATCAGATAAACTACTCGAACAAATGTTAATATTCCGTGTTATTGTGCTATAGACAAAATTTATATACACTGCCTAAAAGATCAAAATTTTTAAAGAATTTTTTGTTGTTTTTGTCAAAGTTTTCGCCTGCGGCGCTATACCAATATTAAATATTGTTACAATTTTCTTTAATTTTAAGTCATTTTCTGTCAACAACATTTGAAACGCGTAAAAAATAGCATTTTAGTGTAATATTTTCAAAATTTTTGCCTGCAGCGCACTTAATGGTTAATTTTGAAAAAAATCTGCAAATGAAACTAAATATATGAGACTTGCTTTTAAAAATAAGTATTTTTGTTCGTATAAATTCACATATTAAATCGCCCCTCTCCCCTCCCTTCAGTTAAAGAGCTCAAGCAATAGGGACCTATATAATTTTTAAAAAATATTCATAGGTAGGTAGCTGATTTTTATTTAATGATGAAACCCCCCGTCCAGAGTCGATTTCTGGCTACGGCACTAGTCCGACAACTTTAACTTTCGGATTTTTTTAGTTATAATCAATTAATATAAAAAAAAAATGGATTCTAATTCACCTACTTACAGGTTATTATTTTAGGAAATGCAAAACTAGATTTTCCATTACTTTTCGTTGTTGAACAACCACGGTATGAACAAGCATAAATCATTACATTTCAAAATAAAAAAAAATACGAATTGCTTTAAATCAAACCAGAGATAAACTCACTACTAAAGTCATGAAAGGGAAACACTTACGTTATATAATTACCCTACTGGTATTTGACTGGAGGATAAATTTGCATAAAATTAATCCAGACACATAAAATTTCACAAATTTTTTGTTTTTTGAAATTAAAAAAGTACTTATAATATTCGTAATGACCGTCACATAAAAAACTTTGCCTTAAAATAAACTAGTAAGAAAGAAATCAATAACACGAACAAGTTTTATAAAATCACACATAAAATAATTCAATTAACAAAACCTAAACTTAAACCTATTAGTAAATTAACGCCTAACTCCCGGCCTACTACGCTAGTTTTCTGTTAGACTGCTAAAAAATAAAAAAATCATCAACTACGGACCAAATAGAGGATCTTTTACTGAACTTTATTTCGCGCATGCGCCCTCTGAAAGTGTACCCGAACTGTCGCTACTCCTTGGTTTGTTTTAGTCGTGCTTTAGTAACTTGCCACGTAAAAAAAAGAGGCCCGACATTAAGTGTGACGGGAGTCTAAGCTATATAGAAAATTTCACACGCGGAAGAAACCGAATATTCGCGATCTTCAAACTATAGTTTAATAACGGGTTGAAATCCGGTGTTATAAAGCTCCAAAAATTATGTAAGAGCAGTTGCTGGGAACAGGGGAAAGTAACTCTCGCACATGTTTTTGCGCGCGCAATTAAAGATGGGCAAAGACCGACATCTACTGCATGTTTTAGACATACGGCGTTTCTGATGGCGATCAAAATGTTTTTTCTTATGATTTTTTGTCGTAAATTTTGTTTTAAAAATAGTAAAAAAGATTATTGGTGCAATGGTCGAATATGTAAAGAAATAATTTTTTTTTACATACATGTTTTATATGTAAAAGGCCTACTTCAATAGAGAAGGTAGGGACCTCAACCAAAAATAGTGTGACTGCTCACACGGCTCTATTGAATATCTTTAACGCCCGCGCCAAATATAGATAACCTTCTAGCGCGCTTACGCAAAATAGTGATAACTCTGCGCCCATTAATACAAAGGTTGTAGCCCACGAAAAACCCTTTATAAACTTGACATTACCGTTCCTGTTTAATGTAGATAGGACACTATATATAACATAACTATAGGTTTACCAATATATCCAAATTACTAATAAACTATTTTACTAGGATGAGTTAATAGGGGCATTAGTATTTTTCGGTAATTAGTATACCCAACAAACACAGGGCCCTCCAGCCGCCGCCAGTGGCATTAATAAGACATTAAGAAAGCCACCCAGGTGCTGATTCTTGAATTTTGAAAGAATGGTCACCTGGGAACGTTCACATTCTTGGTTTTGACCAATAAGATGGATCAGAAGCTGCCAACTTTGTATGGTGGACGCGCAAAGCTGACTTGATTATTGTTTTTCAAGAGCGCCTGTTCTCCGGGTGAGAGCCAAGTACTCTATTACTAGAATAAGTCCTGCATGTCAAATGTTTCTGCTAACATGACCGCTTTTAAAGACATATCCGCCGGTCCACTTCCGCTGGTGCTTGGTTGCCCTCTTTTGAAGGCATAACCGCCCGTCCACTCTGGTTGCTCTTTTTTGAAGTCACAGCCGTTGGCCAACTTATGCCGGTCGCCGGCTCCTATACGAACCGTCACTAATCCTCCATTTTTCTCGTAGCGGCCGAGTGTTTCCCGCCTCTCTTGTTTTTTTTGGGTATTTTATGTCAAGTCAAGTTAGACGGTTGTCAAATCAGGATAGTTTGAAGCGCTAAATGCATATTAAAACACCGTTTCGTTGGATTCATATTTATGCAGAATTATGGGTTGGAATTTAAATTTATTTTAATTGTTAAAAAATTAATGATAAAATAAAGATTTCTAAAAATTTAAAGACAAAGCTGTGTTGAGCACAATAATATACTGACACAGTCTACTCGCGCCCAGAAAAGCTTTTGCCTTTGCATTTTTTCCAGGTCAACTTGATTGGGAGATTTCTTATCGGTAGGCTTTTTTTCAGGAAATGTAAGGGCCCTTATAGTATCTGATAGCTATATGATGCAGGCCATGAAAATAGAGATATACGTTATTCCTAACGCCATTTTTTTTTATTTTTGAATCCGAATTCATACAGAGAAAAACAAATACCTGTAAAATTTTCGGTATCATAGAGAAAACATCTGCCTTACCACTTTTCACACACAAAAACACCATAAGATTACATTTTTATTTTGGGCGGCATGGCACATATTTTTACGTAAAAAACGAAAACTGCTTGGTTTTTAAAAAGTAAACAGCCCTGTCAACGTGAAACGTGACATTTATATGCCAATGGCCATCACAGTGAAAAACAAAAATTTTTACAGGGATGCATTGCAATACCATGTACGTTACGTTTATAAGTATATGTTATACGTTGACGTAAAAGGAGTGTTTAAAAGTGTCACGAAATCACATGGCATCGATCCGCAGCGGCACGTGGTCTAAATTTTTGTGACGTTGGCAAAGTGCCGAAGGCGAAACATTTTTTTTTCTTGGTGCAACGCCCTGCACAGGAGCCGTAGTAATCAAATCAAAATCGCTCCAGTAGTTGTATGCTTTTTGTTATCTATATGGTCTGTTTAGAAGCCAACAAAAAAAATTTTAATAAAATATTCAATGTACAGAAATAATCCCTCTAGAGATTATTTTATCTTCCAAAGGTAGCAAAAAAAATCTAATTGTCTTTAAATATTACACGCTAACGTTAGACATCGAAAATTCAGCCATTATCCGCAAATAAAAATTTCCCGATCTATCTATCTCTGTCACTGTTTTTTTTCTTAACGAGACAGTGACAGAGATAGCGTTATGACTAAAATTAGAACTAAACCTATGACTACGCCTTGGATGAACGATACTTAACACAATGCCCTTATGGCAAATTATTTTAAATTTTACTCGACAACCACCAAAGATACAGACTACATGATATATTTTTTGAATCAAAACTTAATAAAAATAGGATTCCATTAAAAAAAGAGAACCTCATGGCTACCCTGCGTGTAGTGTGATTAGGGAAAAAAACTGAAATTGTGACGGAAATCTACCTAATTATATGAGTAATTCCCTTTTTATTGAGCTTTTTGTGACAAATAACAAAAAAAAATTCCAAGTGGGACTTTATAAACGGTCACCTTGTACATAACTGAGTGTAAATGAAAGGTCTCATTTTTAAGTTATTAAATTCTTTATTTTACAATATTTCACATAAAACTTGGTAACTTATGGTACTTATGTGGAGATTCTTTTTTGTCTGTCAGTGACCTTAGCTCAGGAAATATTGAAGCGACATTCAAAATGGGTCATGTGAAATCTCTACTTTTTGTTGTCAAATAAACATCAGAATTGGCTGAATTTTGAATGGAAGGCACATTTTGTAAGAACAAAGACACAGCTCGGAGCCCTCAATGTGTGGCATACATGTTTTCCAACACTTTCTTGGTAGAGACCATGTGATAGAAAGTTTAGAGCTACCATAACCTGCAAAAAAAAATTAACTAAGAGCTTATAAGTATGAGGTATTAACTTGCAGCAGGTTTGTGCAGCTGCATCATGCACAATTGACAAACATAATGAAACTTTCTATCCATCCTTTTCTATTCATATATGTGAAAAAGAGACAGACATGTAAGATTATGCACTTAGTAGCTGCATAAACCATGCCTATAGGATTGAACTAGGTTAACCTATAACTAGGGATAACTGTTAACTGTGAAAATTGGATATCTAATTAGTTTTGGAGTTATAATGCAACAACAATTTTTCTATTCCCACATAAAGTATATCCATGAATGCCCCGTATATATCCAATGGACATCAATCAGAAGTGATTATTTATCACACTTGGATGTCCATTGCAACTTCATCAATATATATCCATTTTATATAGGTAACATATAGAATGGATATACATTGATGGAGCACATATACATCACTGGATGTCCATTGAATGTATTTTTCATGTATGATCATAAATGGGATAAAAGTTCCTATATCCATTGGAGGTACGTTCATGTATGTCCATTGAAGGAATATAATTTGCACATCCCACATAATCATTTCCAAGTAAACATTATAAGCTCATCCAATGGATGTTGGATGAATGTGTATATGCTGACGGATATCCATGGCTTACTATGTGGATTACTTAGTATGTTTTCACATTATACTCAATCAATATGTATAAAAAAATCAAGCATTTTGTTCTTTTATGTATCACGCTCTTAGTCGAAACAGAGAACATGCTCTATGAAAGAAAAAGGAGACAATCGTTTCAATATGTATTAAGTATGATGTGAAAGCCCACTATATATTGCACTAGGTATATTAATTTATTACTTACTTTTGTGTCGATGGACAAGTCTGATGCTCTTCGGCCCTCAACCATAAATGGCCATTATTTCTCTTGCCCAGGTTTTTCAAGGATCAAATCGTCTTCTATTGGAATCTCGGGGCGACTTGTTGCACCGGATCCGCCTCGTCCTCCTCTAAATAATTTATAACTCTATTCAAGAGAAGAAATATTCTTCTGGCTCCAGCATTTTTACGGACAATATTTGTATAAAAAAAGGTAAATAGAATAAAACCGAATCAACAAAGGTTAGGTTACAAATTAACCAACCAAACATTGCATTCTGCGCAAGTTTCATGCGATTACAGCGCCATTCTCCTGCCTCATACCAGTAGAACGTTCGCCTGCGAATTTTGGACGGACGGGAACACTCCTCGCGCGTTCAAGAATACAGACTAGGAATTTTTTCCCACTCCCACATGTGACCATCCCTCGGTTCAAGAATCGATACCCAGGCGACGCATTGGAACTCGTTTGTATATTGGCAATAGATTAGGGACGTTTGAACGAATATTTAACTCTAGTTTTGTTACCTAGTTAGTAATTTATTGATAGGATAGGTTTAAGCAATTGTTTTGGAATTATTCTCTTGTGATAAAGTTTTTTGAAGGATTAATAATACAATTTTAATGTGGGTTTGAGAAGAGACACATTAAATTTGGGAGTGCACGTGGCATCGATATCAAGTTTTTATGAGCAAAAAACCAGGATAAACCACAAGAAAATTTTTGAGGGGCGTGGAGGGGTGGGAAGCGAGGATATGGATGGAAGGGATAAGGGACCGGAAGTGGAGTTTTTTGGGGAAGAGGGTGGGGATTGTATAGAAGGGGGTGGGAAAGGGGCGTGGGGTGGAGGGTAAGCTACCTTTTTAAACACGCGAACGTAATCGCCGGATGCACAGCTAGTTTTAAATATGTCTTTAATCCTCTTTTATAGAACTTAAATATATTTAGATATGCTTAATAGATTTAGCAACGTAAACTAAAATTATGTTTACCAGCCAACTTTGGATGCCTGAATATGACGGAGCCCTAAGTAGGCATAAGTACATTATCATCATCTCCTAGTTATAAAGCAAGACTTCGATTAAAGTGCTTTGTGTATAGGCACTCAACTGCCTTTATGTAGGCATGTTACATACACAGCGATAAATGAGCGTGCTTTGAAAAGTGAATGACTAATATTATTATCCAGTCACTTACAACATTTCGAATTATGTTAAAGTAAAAATTAATAGCGGCATTTTAGAGCAACGAAACAATAAACTTTTTTTTAAATGAAAGCCTTCTATATCTTGAAAAACTTTAATATAGCTTTCATCTCCAAATCCTATTTGTCTAGTTTTGTCTGAATCCGGTATTACACTATAAAATATATTTATCAAAGATCTTTTGTAAACGATGTATTTTACAGTCTAGTATAACATATTTTATAAAATAAAAGAGATATTTTATAAAATATGGTATATTACACTGTAAAATGTTTCAACAAATATCTTTCATAAAAGATCATTGACAAATAAATTTTATAGTATAATACCGGCCTAACTCAGTACTCTTAATGAAACGTTTTTGCTATTTGCAGTGGCGGTCCGATTGTACCCCCCCCCCCTTGCACCAAAAAAAAAGTAGATAACAAAGATGCTGATGGTAACCCTGAAGTATTTGGAGAAATAACGAGAAATTGTGGAACGTTCCTTTTAAGACATTCTAGAATCTCTCCACAGTATTTTGGGACCATTTGTCCCTCAATTAGTCACAACAAGAATAAACACACGCATGACATACTTACTGCGAAAACCACGATATAGGAAATACAGAACAATACTATAGAGTTTCTATTTATTAACAAGTTTTAGACAAAATCATTTCAGGCATAAAA
The DNA here is from genome assembly GCA_963921995.1 of Oxystoma pomonae. NCBI lineage: Eukaryota > Metazoa > Arthropoda > Insecta > Coleoptera > Brentidae > Oxystoma > Oxystoma pomonae. Next base: position 95,562,392 of record OY998165.1, read on the forward strand.
TCAAGGTTCAATAACGACACTCTAAGTATTTTTGACCTGAACATATTCATACTAAGTTTTATACAACGTGAAGCCAAAATCAAGGCAAAATTAACTAATGTCGTTTCCAAATACTATAAACTGTTTGATTGATCCAAAACACAAATTTTTGAACTTTTATTGGGAGAAGTCAGTATTTGGAAACCATATTGGTAAGAAGTAAGCAAAAGCTTAAATCAAAACATAACGTTTTTGAGGCAATAAAAAATTATTCTTGGACGTTTGTCAGTAAGAAATGCTTCGTCAGAAAGAAGCTTCTGCTGCCTCAGAAGATTGAAAACATAAGTACCTACTTAACAACACTATAACGGAAATTCGTCTGACGGGCTTAGCGTTGCTGCATATCAACATACATATTGAAATTGACATTGAGCAAGTCATTGAACGGTTTGCCCAAAAAAAAACCGGAAACGAACTTTTTTTTGAGATAGGCATCTTATATTTGAGATATGCAATATAAAATGTAATGTTTCAACTTAAAATGCTTTTTAGACCTCAAAAAAAAAGTATTTAGCTATTAGGTTTTGTTTGTGTTTTTTTTTTACTCAAGCGCGGATTTCATGGGGGTAGAGGGATAATTACCCCCGCCCCACCCTGGATTTAATTTTTTTTACGAAAACATTTAGAACATCAAAAGTAGGGCATAAATTGCGGCAATATAACACCTTTGATATTTAGGGTATTAGTTTAATTTTGTGTTAAAAATTGCATTTTTAGTGCAGTTTTCTGAAAAATTTTCGTCTGCGGCGCTATGATACCATTGATATTTACTACTTTATTTTAATTTGACTTAAAAATTGCATTTTGCATGTAATCTTCTCAAAAATTTTCAGCGCATGCAAACATTTAAAAAAAATGTATGAAATAAACAAATTAAAACCTGAGTACCCCCTAGATTTGAGGCCAAATCCGCGCTTGTAGTTACTAAGTTTTGTTTTCATATATTGATATGTTCCTCATAAAAGCTATGCTTCTATTCTAGTTTTTTTTTGTATCGAAACCGCCCGCCCCCCTCAACAAATGAGCCTCTTTAAAGTGCAGTTTTTCATATATTCATCATACGCAATTTTAACTAAGTACTGCAATTCCTGATTTAAACCTTTAAATCGCTTTACTTAAAACTGTTCTAGTTTATGCTCCACGCTCCATTAAGTATCGCTTTAAATAATGCCGAGTAACCCATAGAGGTAAAAATTCGGGAAAATTATGTTGCAAGCACCGTGAAAAAGTAACAATACCTAAAATACAATAGTATTAGCTTGGCCCGTATCTACATTTTGTTTTTTTTTTATAACGTGTCCAAGCAGCGCACAAGAATCTTTAGTATTACTATACGTTTTTATTAAATTACGCTGACGTCTAGCTTTCTCTGTTTAATAACGTCAACTTTTATAATTATATTGTGAATACGAGAAGATTGTATCAAATATGCATGCAAGTAGGTTTAAGTTTTAATATTAAATAGTGGGATTTACAAAAAGGGTTTAGCCTATAGAAATTGTTGGTTTTAAGCATTTTATAGCAACTTCCTTGAGTTTTGGATATAGTTTGATTTATAAGAATAATTTTAATTATTTTTTTTGGTGAATAATCATCTTAACACAACCTTTTGTTGGTTTTAAGAAGTATATTTCAATTTAAAAGACTTTTTTTTAAGCCTAGCGGAGGATCTAAATGGTAAACGTAAATTAAAATTGACGTTATATGTCACTCTTATTACAACTTACCCTTGTTTATTGATTTTCGAGATTAATAGTCACTGTCACAAAACCAATCATAAAATAAGGATTAGATTAACTTTGTATTTAATTAAAAGGGGTTTTTATGTATCGAAAGTATGAAAAACTTTACACACGTAAACCCAAACCACACGCAAACCACAAATAAAAATATTTCATCAAAGGAGGCCATGGAAACAAATGCGGCTAAAAACAGACCTGAATCAAAAAATCATTCCCTGATGCGTTCCCAAAAGCGTCATGTCGGCTCAACGAACTGGACTGTGCCCGGTTCTCTGGTAGAACATCAGCGAAATACCCATGAAAACTGCACCTTTGAGACTTTTGAGTGTGATCTTCCAATGAAAGTTGATGATTAAGCTTTTAGATAAACTCAATGTTTTAATTTCAGTTTGTAAGTAAATGAATAGGTACAGTAGTTTTAAATTTTTTTCATTGGAACCAGTTTTCGTGCATAATCAGTGACCTTTACTTATGTTTGTTTTGCTTCGTAGTGCCCTTATAAATATATTTTTTGTGCTGAAAATGGGTTCAAAATATGGCATTTTTCTGGACAAAATTGGAGGTGTTCTATTGATTAATGAACAATTTAGGATATTAAATAAGGTAAATTAATTCTTGTAAAAACGGTTACTTAGGGAAATTATAAACGAACTTATTACCAGTTGCCACAAAACAAGCCTTTCTGAGGGCTATAAATTTAAACCACCCCCCAGAGGTGGTCTAAAAAATCACCAACTTTATAACCTCAAACATAGATAATGAAGCTATTTATGTGCCAAATTTTTGGCGTATTCACCATTTGCCATTTCCAAACCTGTCAAAAAAATTAGTTTTAGGACATTTTCTCTTAAAATATGGTAAATTTTGAGGAAAAAGCAGTTTTTCAGTGGTATTTTACAATAACAATACAAAATAATCAATAACTTTGTGTCTTTTCTAGTATGGGTAAGTGTTTTTTGAAAATTGGTTTTAAAATTTAGTACCCCCCAAAGGCGTAAATATTTAGACCTGTGGGGGTACTATTTTAGATCTTAGTAAATCCCACTATAAATGTTTAAATCATTTTCCATTACGCATTTTCTTTTAAAATCCTTACTAACATTTTAAAGGTAGTTGACAAGACAGAAAAAACTACTTTTATATTACCATCTAAAATTTAGGTTCAAGAAGGTACAGTGTGTTTTACCATATTTTCCACCCTTCCCCCCTTACCACCCTTATTATTGGAACGGGAAAAAAGTTTTATTTACAAAAGTTGCAGAATTTTTTGCCAGTTTTCAAATGACGACCCTAAAAATTAATAGCTCCCATCACAACTAGCAAATTTTGACATTAAATTATGTTTACTTGCCTAACACATTTTACTTATGGGAAAGTGTTTTCCTTTTTTTCAATATCCTTCCAAAATAAATCCAACCAATTTTTCGAATCTGTAATAAATGTCATTCTAAATTTTAAAAAATATACAGGGTATTTTATTTAAAATAAAGGAGTTAATGTGAAAATTTGAGCGTTGCGATGAAAGCTGCTAATTTTTAAGTACGTCATTTGCAAGTTTGCAGAAAATTGTGCAACTTCTGTACGTAAAAGTTTTTTCTAGCTTCAATATACGGCAGGTAAGGGGTAAAAGATATGTCGAGTCACTCTGTATATGTTTTTTAATGTCCAATTAAAATTTCTAAATTTGCTTTGGAGACACAATCTTACTTTTTTCTTAACCTCAAAGACTAAATTAATTAGGACTTGAACTATTACAGCTTAAGTAATTAACAAATAATGTTTGCCCTGAACTGCATCACTTTGGCGCAGTAGTAGTAGAATTACAGGGGCGGCCCGTGGGCCTGGCAATTAGGTTTCTTCATGGGCCCTTTCTGCCATACCCCGTTCCTTACCCCTATGCCCCTACTTCCGCTGCAACTCTCTCTCCGGGCCTTCCTGTCTTCTTTACCAAGTTCAGTATTGCCCGTGTGCACCACTTCCCTTTACTTCTTCCACTTGTTCAAGTGCCGCTTGAGGGTGACCCTTGAGATTTACTTGGTTTGCAAAACTTCCGAATATGTTCCACTTGGAAAAAGTCAGGAAATTATTGGCAACGTGGCAGTTATCTGCATTTTTTTTGTGTTTTTTGTGTGGTGATTATGATTATTACCTGTCAGCTGTCAAAAAACAACGTAAAATTTGAGTTCGTTTAACAAAAACCAATTTTATTTATGATTATATGGAGGAAAATGCAAATAAAACTACTATAATTGGTTACCTATAAAACCTGACTATTTATTTAGTATGTTTTCACATCGTACTCAATACGTATAGAAAAAGATTGTCTTCTTTTTCTTTTATAGAGCATGTTCTCTGTTCCGACCAAGAGCGTGATATATGAAGAACAAGATGCTTGATTTTCGGTACGTATTGAATACGATGTGAAGTCATACTAATTATTACACCACTAGGCCAACCCAACACTTTTTCAGTTTTTTGCAACGAATTTGCGAAAAAAAGGGGAATTATTCGCTTAGCGAAAAAAACATCATTTTTTTTAAACCTTTTGTAAAAGGTATCATCTCATTCTTTGCAAAATCTAATTCGTCATCTTCTTCGTCATCCCAAAGAAGTTCCATTTTAAGCACAGACCACTATTATAATCACAGAAAGATTTTAAGGCAACGGAACAGTTTTATAATCTGATTAAATTAATGGCTTTTGTTTAAAAACATAATAAAAAATAGCTCACATAACCTCAAAATGCGCTTAAGCTGAAGTAATTCTAAGGCTTATCTTAACTGCAGCTTAAGTGCCACTTAAATGATATTCGACACCATTGCACACCAAAACTAAAGCTTAAGCTCGGCTTACATGTCAAGCCGAACTCGTGCACACGGGCATGTGTCGGCCCATTTAAGTGAGTGCACCTCTTCTTCCTCTATCATGGGAAATTCCCACTTCAGCTGCCTTGATCTGGCATATGCATTGCACTCTGCTATTAAGTGCTGCGCCGATTCCTCTTCGAGCCCGCAAGCGGACCAAACAGAATCTTCAGCCGATTGTGCCCAGTCAGCGTCCCTATCAGGAGGTCAATGTCCTTTCGGGTCTTACCTAAGAGCCATTTAGTTCTGGCTACATTCCGACCATCCACGAATAGCTGAACACTCTGACTCTTGCCTTCAGGACGACTTCACTTCATCAAATCAAGTCAAATATCTTTATTTTCCGAATATTATTATATTCATTGTTCGCCCATTTGTTGAGCTTACTGTGTACCTGTTTCCTTGTTATTCCCAGAAGAGGTTTCGGTCAAATGTATTGGGTTTCGGCCTCTGGTCTGGCAAGTTCGTTCGCTTTCTCGTTCCTTGGTATTCCCTTATGACCTCGGACCCACATCAGTGTTACCCTCTTGTCTCTCCTCCACCAGACTACTGACTATTTTGGGTGCACTTAGAGCCTTGAGAGCAGCCTCTCTGCCATTTTTGTCCTCTGCCATAATAATGGAATATGCCTCTGCATATACAAATTTTGATTTATTTGTCTGAAAAAGAGCGAACTCGAGCTCATAATAAATGTTCTTTTGGGACAGGGAAATATTCGTTCGGCCATATTCAAAACCTTTTTGCTTGTGACAAAGAATTTTTCAATGGTATCATATCTGTAAAACTTAAAATTATTTATTACGCAAATACGTACTTTTTGCTCACTTTACGGAATAAAGCTGTATAAACCATTACATACCTACGTACGAGGTACAAATGACGGGAGGTGTGAAATAAATGGTGCAAAATAAAATTTTGCGTTAGCGCAAGAAACATTAAAGAGTCGTTAGAACAAATCCTGAAATAAAAGAAGGAAAATAAAGTATGTACTTAACTACGGAAATAAATGCGCCAATAAGATTTTATTTAGCATGCGTAGTGGACAGTGGGCGTTGTAATATAATTGTCATTTATTGCGAACTAGATAAATGCCCGTAAAATTCCTGATGCGGTTTTTACCCGTTTGGTTAAAACTTGATGCAATAATAGTATATTTTAAACCTTAGAGCTAAAGTGCTACTTTTAATACTGCGGCGAAATTCGCTAAAGAATTAAAAGACACCCGAGGTTTATATACTGTTTAATGCACTTTAGTAAGCGAGAAGCTGAAAATAGAAAAAATTAAACAATAATTATAGACCACTTAACGGTACTCTAGTTTCGGAATGTCAACTCGCATCAATTACTTTGTTTATACGGGTTTTTTAAAGCGCTTTTATATAAGGACGGTTTAAAATTTTTGTCGTATAAGCACTACTAAAACCGTTTTAGGTCCTTATATAAAACTTAGTTGTTTTGTATTTTTTATTTAAACTAACATATTTAATGACGTTTAATGAAGGACGTATAAACCCTGGAAAAACCGGTTTTAGGTGCATATAAACGTACTAAATGATAGTTGTCATTGATTGTTGTTGGTATGGTGGATTCATTCAAAATTTGGTGTGCTCTGGAAGTGTTGCTATGCTAACAAACAAAAGTCAAGCAGTTGATGCAACACCATTCTTAACTAAAAAGCCTGTTAACTCCTTCTGCCTCAGTGCCCTTTAGCCTAATGTGATTGCCATTTTTATAACCAAATTGACAAGTAAAACATGGATTTTCTATCAGTTTGGTGTCAATATGGCACCGATCATAGGCCAAAGGATACTAAAACGAAAATGAATTAACTGGCTTTTTAGTTGAGAACGGTGTTGGTTGATGTTGTTAAACGGTTGAGAGATTTTAACAATAATATTTTCCTAAAGTGCATAAAATAGTATATAAGCCTAGGGACTAAAGCGTTTTTTCGCCGCGGGATTAAAAGTAGAACTTTAGTCCCCAGGTTTATAATATACTGTTTTTTTAAAGATGGACATTGAAAAGGACACCTAAGTGGTCATTGCTGACCTTCTTCCTCAAAAATCTCGTGAGATCTATACGAAGCAGTTCTCTGACTATCGAAAATGGTGCACTGAACAGAATGCAGAGAATTTCACTGACCAAAAGGTGCTCCTGGCCTATTACCAAAAACATTGCTTCTAAATGTCTGCCTTCCGTTAGCCTTGCAAACTGTACCGAAGTGATTATAAATGTAAATATACAGCGTGGATTCTTTACACGGAACGGTGCTTCTAGCGGGTTAGAATTTGGTTGAATAAAAAAATCCAAAAACACGTCAACTGAGATTTTTAATTTCCTTTAATCGTGCTGTCTTGGATTTTTTTATGTCATTTTGTTTTCGAGGTATGGCAAAAAAATATATATTTTAAATAGGACACATAAGAGATAGAGTATTAGTGTGTGGTATTGTCAAAAAGATAATTTTTTTAAAATTCAAAAATGTCAAACTCTACAGGGTGTCCTATTTAAAAAAAATACCATGTTAACCATACCTCGTAAACAAAATGACATAAAAAAAATCCGAGATAGCGCGATTAAAGAAAATTAAAAATCGCAGTTGACATATTTTTGGATTTTTTTGTAAAACCAAATTATAACCCGCTAGAAGCACCGTTCCGTTTAAAGAATCCACCCTGTATAATATCATGATAAAGGAAGTAGTAAAGAACTAGATTGTAAATATGTATGTGCTCATTATTGTATTTCGTTTATAGTTATTCCAATAAAATGATTTGAGAAACCTATATTTTAATTTGGAAGAATTCACTTTAAATCCCGCAGGGATTAAATTTACTTTTAATCTTTAAGGATTAAAAGTACCACTTTATTCCCTAAAAGAGGGATTAAAAGTACACCCAAAGTGTATAAAATCTTTGTACTGCCCGGTGTAGCTATTCTTGAGATCAAGAAAAAGAAGATTATTATCCAAAAATGCGCGGCTCCCAATGATCGATGTTCCTTATTTATCTCAAAAATTACACCAATGACAGAATTTTAAATAAAATTGGTGTCTTTTGTTTCTTTTACTGACGAGCATTAGAAACAAATTTCATCAAAATCCATGTCAATAATAAAATTTTCGGGAGAACTGAAAGCAATAGATTCTGTGCGTTTCAGGGAAATAATTATTTTCTCCCTGATTTCAAGAATAACTACACAGGAATCTGAGAAGTTCAATCATGAAATTCTCATCAAAATTAGTTCAGCACTTTTTACTTGATTAAAGAAGCTTAATAATTTTTCCTTTATGTGTCGCTTACCAAGTGGTGCACTGGAGTAGAGGTCGGGGTTACCCTTCTCCCCAGAAAACAATTAATCCCCAGCGCCTCTCCTCCCAGAAGATAAAATAATCAAATAGTACAATATAAACATAGGGACTAAAGTGCCACATTTAATCCCGCGGCAAAAGGTTAGGTAGGGCGGGCTACAATTCGCTAAGGGATTAAACGACACTTTAGTCCCGCGGTTTTTGTACTATTTTATGCACTTTAGGAAAAGATCTTTGTTAAAATTACATTATTTCTACGCCAAATGGTTCGTCAACTACAAGACAGGGTGCTAAGAATGAAATCTTGGTCAAGAGCAAGTGCTGTTTGGCTTAAATTGCGATAAATTAATAATAATTTTCCAGAGATTATTTTTTTTTAATCCCTGAGGGTTGAATTTACTTCCAATCCCTAAGGGATTAAATTTTCTTTGAATTCCTTAGGGATTAAAAGTGTCACTTTAGTCCCTAAAAGGGATTAAAAGTACATGTTTAATCTCTGAAGTGAATAAAATATGTTTGTTGTGCTCTACTGGTAAAAGTTTTGGATTCTAACTAAATCCCGAAAAAACCCTAGGAGAATCTGTCAGTGAACTTAGCTCAGGAAATCTCGAAGTGACGTTCAAAACGGATAATGTGATATCCATACTTTTTGGAGTCAAATAAACATCAGAATTGACTGAAGTTTGAATGGAAGGCACATTTTGTAAAAACTGAGACACGGCTCGAAGCACTTTTTTTATTGTTACCGAATAAGCTGAATTAAAAAAAGGGCTCCGAGCCGTGTCTTAGTTTTTACAAAACGTGCTTTTCGTTCAAAGGTCCCCGCACCCGATTACATAGGGCTTATGGAGAATTTTTGACTCGGTGGAATTTAATATAATTTTAGTATGTTGCAGCGGACAAGATGATAAAAAATATTAAGGGTAAAAAAAGGTTCTATGTACAGTTTTTGAGAAATGAGGGGTCAAATATAAAAAAAAAGGCCAAAATGCTGTATGTTTTACGCGTTATAACTCTGACGTATTAGCCAAGGAAATGTTAATTGTTATGTTATGTTATGCTGTCATTTTTGATAGTTCATCAAGTAATGTACAGGGGGTGGTCAAAAAGTAACATTTTTTATGTTTGTACTACTACCGAATTTTGCAAATAGCAGATTATATTTTGACAAAAACTAATAGTTTTGGTTACAACTTAAAGAAAAAAATAAGTTTAATTTTTGATAGCCCTTGTCTCCTTTCGGCAGTCTCAAATTCAATTTGTGAGGAATAAAAGTTGATTTGTAAATTATTTATCATTTATTAGGTCACAGCAAACGATCTTAACAGAAAAAACAAAATCGGTTACTTTTGGTTCACTCGCGGGGTCTACTCAAAAAAAAAATGTAGCATTTAATCTAAAATGGTTTTTAAATTATTTTTGGATACCGGCTCCGTCAAATTCGACATAACTTTGCCAGAATATTGTCAAGACTTGGTACTAGTTCAGATATGCAAAAGGTTGAAAGATAAAAATTGATATTTTTAAAACCAGACAAAGAAAAAATCTGTATTTTTGTGCTGGTGTAGTACCGAGTCCTGACACTATTCTCGAAAAGTTATGCCGAATTTGACCGAGCCGTTATCCAAAAATAATTGAAAAACTATTTTAGAGCAAATGCAACTTTTTTTGATTGTTTTGAGTAAACCCCGTGAGTGAACCAAAAGTAACCGATTTTGTTTTTTCTATTAAGATCGTTTGTTGTGACCTAATAAATAATAAATTATTTACAAATCAACTTTTGTTCCCCACAAATTTAATTTGAGACTGCCGAAAAGAGGCAAGGTCAATTTTTTTTGTAAGAAAATTGACCTAGGAGACAAAAATTAATAACAATAATACTAAGAGCTACCAAAAAATTAAACTTATTTTTTTCTTTAATTATTAACCAAAACTATTAGTTTTTGTCAAAATATAACCTGCTATTTGCAAAATTCGGTAGTAGTTCAAACATAAAAAAGGTTACTTTTTGACCACCCCCTGTACATTACCTGATGAACTGTCAAAAATGACAGCCTAACCTTCTGCCAAATCATTCTTGTAACAATTAACATTTCCTTGGCCAATACGTCACAGTTATAATGCGTATAACTATATTAAATTCCACCGAGGCAAAAATTATCCATAAGCCCTGTGTAATCGGGTGCGGGGTCCTTTTAGCCATTTCTAATGTTTATTTGAACTCCAAAAAGTATAAGTATCACATCACCCGTTTAGAAAGTCACTTCGATATTTCCAGAGCTAAGGTCACTGACAGAAACAAAAAGATTCTCTACTCTTAACAATATAAATTTTTTAATTCACCCTTAACTAGGGTGACCAGATTTTTTAAGCCTCAATACAGGACACACACAGAAGGAATAAAAAATACATTTTTTAAAATTTAAACAGTTTTCTATTTATTTTTAAACGATAATTATAATAAAAAATTATTTATATTTTTCCGAGGAGTGTACCTTTTTTTAAAAAATCGTAATATTTTTAATTTTTTCATAAAATTCAATGCAGTTTTTCTTTATATTACTTTTTGTAACCAAAACTGACTTTAAAGTATCGACGCTTAACTGCTTTTTTCTTCACTCGAAAAAATGTCAATGCAGCTGAATATTCTTTCGGTCACCGCAGACTAAAAGAGTATAATTGGAATATATTTTTCATCTAGCCTGGACTGATACTGGATCGTTTTTTTTATTTCTGCTCCTACTTCCATCAGCGTCATTTTGACACTTTCTATAATGTTATGACTGTTTCTACTGTCGCGTCTTGCGAATGCAAAAATTTTAAATAAATTTCTGTTTGTGGATTTTAAAAAAACTTGTTAGTATTTTGGAAAATTTGTCCATTGATAAAAAGTAGGATTTAAGTGGTTCAAACATCTGCAAAATTCTCTCTGCTGCAGGCAGAAAGGTCAGCTAACGAGGTTTGCTGTAGCTTAGCATTTTTGGTAACAGTGTAGTATACGGTTTTTTAATTTTAACTTTTTATGAAAAATCATTATACAGGCACTTACTAAGGTTCAAAAGGGTCCCAAAATTATCGGCGCCAAAAATTTTGTTTTCACATTTTTAAAAATCTAAAACCAACTCAAACGAACTAAACTAACCCAGACAAACCTAACCAACCCAATTCAACCAACCTGGTACATTTTTCCACATATTTCCACACAATATTCACATTATAACAAAAAATCGGCGGCGGTAAATTTCAACTCTTTATAGACCCTAGTAAGTGTCTACGTAAAGTTTTTTTTTGCATAAAATGCCAAAATAAAAGAAAACTGTTTACTATAAAATAACCGCAATTTTTTGTACTCAATTTCTACTCTGACTGTATCTATATATACAAAAATTCTAACTAATCTAACTAAGACTAAGTCAAAATACAGGACAGCGCAGGACATTTTTACGTAAACAGGACATTTACAGGATATTTTGTGATGCAGGACAGAACTTGCAAAAAAAGGACTGTCCCGCCCAATACAGGACGAATGGTCACCCTACCTTAGCATCTTAATTAACTTATTAACAAACTAAATAAAGTTTTTTTCTTAACTAACTTAAACTTTAACCTTATTCATTGCAAAAACAGAGGAAACTAAGAACGCTTATTTTATCAACTAAGCAGGCAATAAGTAGTTAGTCTAAAGATAGCAGCAGGTTGCTTTGCTCGCTAAAAAGCCTGGAGCATTCTAAAATTAAATTTTAAAAAGATTCTCAAAAGGAAAAAAGTATTTTTCCATTAGGTGTGTGCCCTCAAGCGTACTTTTCAATTTTATACAGTAGAATAAGTTTTTACTCTATTTACTTTTTAAACTTACTACTAATTTTTAAAAAGCCGGTTTTCTCCGTAGGTTGGTATAAGTTTTTCCAACTTTTAAACTTGTTTGAGTATTTAGATAAGAAATTAAACTTCAACAGTCCATATTTTGTTATTATATAAGCTTATTTTTTCGTGAAACTTTATTTATTACTTTAAAAAAATTATATAATATCAGACCGATTGCAAAGTTTTCGCAAGTTTTCTGAATGTGATAAAGAAAAAGTCAATGTATAAGACCTGCTTTAAGAATTTGGAACCTTTCAGTATAATCCACAAAAGAAAACTCTTTTAACAGAAACTCACCAGTTGTATAAACTTTTCCCATCAATTTATCATAAAGGGAAAGTCAATTCTAAATTTCTCCGGAATTTTTTATCCATTCGTGTTTCTTTTCATGCGAGGGTCTGCAAAACTTTTGTCGTGCGCGGCTTTAAGAAACCTAACCAAAGATTACAGATTTAAATGTATAAGATGGGATTTAAATTTTAAATAATACAATGATTACTCACACCCAAATTGGCAAAACATGAAGTAAATGCGAAAATTTTTGAGAAATGTACTCTGCAAATGCCCATTTTGGCGCAATATTAAACTAAAGTCAAAATATCAATGGTGGTATAGCGTAAAAAGATAAGTCCAGAGGGACATTCCCCCCTCCCCGAAATTCGCGCTTGCATATAATACAATGCAAACAGAGGGGAAACTAGCACCTAGTTTTCATTTAGGCAGAAAACGCATTTTATGTATTGATATCGGTATACATAACGCGTTCAAAATAAAGCCATTTTTGACTTGTTTTGATTTGAACCGAGTGGACCAAAAAATAGTTTATCAAAATTGTTCTATTTCAATAATTTATTAAAGTTTTTGCCATGATTATGATCGGTTTAATGTATTTCGAGTACTAGAAATTAAAAAAAAAATATCGCTACCTTTAGTACCTTGAAAAATGGAATTTAAAGTAAAGAAATGTCATTTTTAATAAGGGCAATTTTATTTAATATTAGGGACTTATTGGGCTTTACTCTGTAAGGTTTTACCATAATAAGGGGGAACCGTATTTTATTTAGGTTGAACCTTAACCATACTTTACAAAAAAGTATTATTGGAAGTTGCATTACTTAACCTAAAATTTCTAACCTTGTAGGGATTTTCCCTGATAAATTCTCGCAAAAGAATTATATCGTCAGTGTAGCTGAACCTAAACCTTGTAGGTGTTTTCAATTTATTCATTTTTCACATAAATTTTAAAAATCCTGAAGAATGTTTTGGTTTATAAACAAAAAACTAAAAATGCAAAGAATATTAAAAAGTCGTGTCGAAAAACAAACCAATCATCACTATTATCCGTGCTAATTGAGGTTATGTTTAAAGATAAGGGACGTACGGTAACTGTACCGAATTAAGGGAACACCGTATTTTATTACAGTTCCCTTAATAAAAACGCAGGTCACGCGCATGCTCAGATGTCAAATGTCAATTTTCCTTAATAAGGGAACGCAAAAATGTACGCCCAATAAGTCCCTAATAGGGACTTATTGGGCGATATTCTATAAGGTTTTACGAAATCCGTATTTTATTTAGATTGAACCTTAACCATCCTTTTAAAAAGAGTGTTATTGGAAGTCGCATTACTTTTCCATATTCCTAACCTAAAATTTCTAACCTTGTGGGGATTTTCCCTAATAAATTCTCGCAAAAGAATTATATCATCAGTGTAGCTGAACCTCAACCTTGTAGGTTTCTCCAATTTATTCATTGTTTTAATTTAATAGGGACTTATTGGGCGTTATTCTATAAGGTTTTACCATAATAAGGGAAATCCGTATTTTATTTGGATTGAACCTTAACCATCCTTTTAAAAAAAAGTATTATTGGAAGTCGCATTACTTTTCCTTATTCCTAACCTAAAATTTCTAACCTTGTAGGGATTTTCCCTAAAAAATTCTCGCAAAAGAATTATATCGTCAGTGTAGCTGAACCTCAACCTTGTAGGTTTCTCGAATTTATTCATTTTTCACATAAATTTTGAAAATCCACAAGACTGTTTTTGTTTATGAACAAAAAACTAAAATTGCAAAGAATATTAAAAAGTCGTGTCGAAAAACAAAACAACCATCACTATTATCCGTGCTGTACCGAATTAAGGGAACACCGTATTTTATTACGGTTCCCTTAATAAAAAAGCAGGTCACGCGCATGCTCAGATGTCAAATGTCCATTTTCCTTAATAAGGGAAAGCGAAAATGTACTACCCATAAGTCCCTATTTGGTATTAGGTATGATTAGAGCCGATTTTATATATATCTCAAGAACAAGGAATTGTTTTAGGTCACCGTGACCTCCGATGACCTTAAAAAATGCGATCCATTATAACGAAGAATGTTATTTTTACAACGATTTCATAGATTTTTCTAAAATATATATTTACTACGTTCAGTGACTTTAAAATCAACGATTAAAACGTAATTTTCGATATAAACTCATATAAAATTAATTCAAATTTTTAAATTAGTGTGGGATGAAGAGTTCAGAAAAAAAAATGTTTGAAGCCGCCGCGCGCCGATAACCTCAAAAATGCAATTTAAGGTAAAAGAACGTCATTTTTGATATGAACTATTTTTTAAACAAAGAATATTAGGGCAAGATTATAGTCGACTCTATATATTTTGGAGGTAAAGATTTAAAAAAAATATTTGAAGTCACTATGACCTTTAATGACCTTGAAAACCGCGATCCAAGTTTACAAAGGAAGGCAGTTTTCTTTTGGTTTTGTTTTAAGTTCATGAATTTTTTTAAAATAGCTCTGAGATCATGCCCATTCTATTTTATATATTTCGACTATAAGGATTTTAAAAAAATCTTGTTATGTCGCTACTCTCTTTAGTGATCTTAAAATCAGCAGTGCAAATGAAATGAAACGTAATTTTTAATATAGACTCACATGAAAATTAAGGTAATGTCGAGATTATAGTCGATTTCATAAATCTCGTGTAATGAGTTCGTAAGTTTTTGTTAGTATTCACCTGATGACGATTGCAGATACATAAACATTCGAAACTTTCTGAAAAATTAAAAAATAAAGACAATGAAATTTCGAACCTTTAGTTTTCTCTCATGTTCAACATTGTCTACCAACCTCAAACAACAAAGTTATTATTGTTATACTTTTTGCGATCCTTGGGCTATTATACTCACATAGCACATTGCAAAACAGTGTGATTTAGACAGAAAAAATCACGCTTAATATCACATGTTTTTACGTATACAATACGTGACCGGCAGAGGTGGGCGTTTCCACCTCAACTAACGCGATTTCAGGTACCGGGTCAGGCGACGGGACGTATTATCACCCTAGCGAGCGCTAGCGCCTGTATCTCCTGAAAAGCAGTCTCGCTCGACGTGCGATTGACAACTTCTATCGGATCTGATCAATGAGAGCACTAGATTTCAGAACGACGTTACGTTTAAGCGGTGGTTTGGCTTTTACTCCCTAGAATTCAGCGCTCTCATTGGTGACAACCAGCAAAGATGGGCGTTTCCACCTCGACTAACTCGATTTCAGCTACCGTATCAGGCAACGCGACGAAACGATACGCCACCCTAGCGTCGCTAGCGCCCGTATCTCATGAAAATCAATCTCGTTCGACGTACGATTGACAACTTCTGAGGGATCTGAGCAATGAGAGCGCTGGATTTCGGAGCTACGTTACGTTTACGTGGTGGTTTGGCTTTTACTTCCTAGTATCTCATAATAATATGACTTAAACGTATCGTCATCTAATTAGTGACGCGCATGATCGAATGGGGTTTTCCCACATTTTTAGGAAGCAACGGAATTTGGTACCTTAGAGTGAGTTATCCAAAACGCATTTATTATTTCTTCTGAAAAACTCTTGGTTTTGTAGAAATTTTTTTTTAAAGTTGGAGTTCTACAAAAACGCTCAAAAAAATTTTTTAGCCAACTAACTTTACGAGAAAAGTAGCGAGTGGTGACCTTTTTCTCAGCCTCTTCCTAACTTCAGTTTAATGCTTAGCTGTCACTAAATGTCATTTCTGTTTAGTAAACAATCTGTTAAAAGTTGTATTTATTTTTTCTGGAGCTTTTTCTGCATCAAAATGAAAAAGTGCGTTTTCCGCGGATGTGAAAATAAATAAATGTCAGAATTCCCCTGGAAATTTAAGATATTTTTGCCCTTCCCTTTGTGACCAAGAAGAAAATTATGGCTCTAGAGGCACTAAAGCTGAAAAAATTATCCACGGCTGGGCGCAATAGTGTGTGAAGATCACAGCTGAAATTCAAATACAACCCCATTAGAGACATCGCCACCCAAAGGAAAAATTTTTCTTTACAAAAAAATATTTCATGATCATGTAAAAAAATATAGGTTTACGTTTGATGGTTCTCGCGTAAAATAACCCCCGTACAATCTGTTAAGACAAGTAAAATTTAGTTCACTTCTTGTTTAACCCATTATTCTTATAGCAATAAAGTTTTTAAATAAAAAAGAGTTTTACCAACCACCAATGGTTTCAGACACAGTCCATCCACCAGTCGGCCCTTCAACTATAACGAATCGATAACAAAAACAATGAACTTTACAAAATACACCGGAGTACCACAAGAATACATACCGGGTGCGACTTGGAGAATAAACGCAAACATGTGTTTCACCCTTGTTGGGGATCATCGGTACGCCATAAGGTTTTATAGACAAATAATACGAACGATCAAATCGACAAGTCATGAACAAATGCTCGGCAAAACATTATAGATAACAGGATGAGAAATGATGGCTACTATGGATAGTGGGAATTTGTTTGAAACCAGTCAGTGGTAGAACTAGTGGAGGAGGCCAAAAATCTAATAGTTTTGTGTTGGTAAAACTCTTTTTTTTATTTATATTTAACTCCACTATAGACATTGGGAATTTATATCTCATTCTGTAATAAGACTTTTGTTGATTTGCTTAAAAACTGGAAAGAAAAGATTTATTTAAAATTGACCGAGCCAAACTTCCCACTTATGACATAGAAAAGTCTGATAAGGTCAGTCCTCCCCACCTTTATGGGAATCTAGGGACGTATAAAACTTCTGTAAAACTTTTTTTTAGCTCCAGTGATGGGAGTGAAAAAATATGGTAAATCACTTCAAGTTATTTTTTTCTAATATTTTTTCTTCAAGTTTAGTGGAATTTTTTTAAACTTATATTTAAATTTATTGCCTCAGGGTTAATTTTTTTGTAGTTTAAGAAGTTCATAGCAAGTAATTTAGAGAGATGCATTGATTAGCAAGAGTCAATGTTTCTTCCCAAATTTTTCTTAAACCAAAAACTTCTGGGTTAGTTTACCTGCCAAGGACTGGGTTGGGGTCGAATCTCATCTTAATTTTAGATGTTGGAAAATCAAGTTACTAATGCATTGCAGACGAAAATTTGTGAAAAATGACATTATTTTCACATTTGTTAATGCCATTATAGAGCCACAAGCAAAATTTTTGAAATAACCCCTGCACAAAAACTTGTAAAACGTAACCGTATTTTAATGTATTGTACCAAAGGTCAAAATAGTGAAATTCTATGAGGATCTTATATGATAGGACATATGAGCCGTCAAATAACAGATATCTCGCAAACACCCAAGAAGACTTTTTTCTCATAACTTTCAACCGAAAAAAATCTTGGGTGGAAAAACGAAATTCAAAATTGGATGCGTTTTTTTTAACTTCTTTTTTTTATTTCTCTTTTGTTTCAATTGCCTTAGGAGCATATTCCTATTGGAAATATTAACACGCCATCGCCAGGACGAACCCATATCAGATGACTTATAATAAAGTACAAGTGCGGAATGATGCCTATTTGTGAGTGATTCAAAATGATGTTTGGGGTGGGCGCCTAGTGGTTTTATACTGTCTGAAATTGTTTCAATCTTTTTTTAGAAGCATGTTCTGTAAATAAGATTGATTTTGGGACCTTCAATGGAAAAAATTGTCATTTTTAATATTACAATAGTTTTATATAATTTTTATTTTTAATAAGTGAAGTGAAATAAAATCATTGCCTGTTCTTTTGTTTTGTAAGAAATAAATATATACCTACTGTAGAGCGTTTACCATGTTTTATTTATCCTAAAACTCAAGCTTTTAAAGGCGGACAAAAAAATATCAAGACTAAAGTTAAATAGTCTTATTAAATAATATGGTCAAAAATACGTACTATTTAAACAAAAGGAGTGTTAGATACACAAGAAAATGGTAAATTATTAATAAAACAAAATAAATAAATGTACTATTTTAATTATACAATTTTTTATTATTCTAAATATACAAACTTTAATTTTATATCTGAAGGAATCCAGAGAGGTGGAAAAAATATCCACATTATTAGCAGAGCTACACATTCTTCGTATAGGTCTATTAAGGTTGTAATTTGTATTATAATATTCTAAGTTAAAAATATTCCTATTTCTTGTACTCTGCTGTGGAACCCTTAAGCCAATTCTATGTATTAATTGAGGAGAATCAAACATTGCATTTCAAATCTTGAAAAGAAAAGCTAGATCAAGACATTACTCGACGGTTTTCAAGAGTTGTGACCTTTAGAAATTTTAAAACATCACAATAAACTATTTCCCCAGATAGAATTTTAAGTTTAAAAGCTACAAAACGTAAGAATTTCTTCAATACCCTTTCCAGATTTTCTACATGACATTTATAGAATGGGGATCATATGGAACTACAATATTCTAATATTGATCTAACAAGAGAACAATAAACATTTTTAAAACAGATTATATTTTTAAATTCAGATAGGCTCCTTTTTAAGAAACCCAGTAGTTTAAAAGCTTTGTTACAGATAAATTTATAGTGATTTTTAAAGCTTAAGCTTGGGTCAAATAATATTCATTCTGCACTCTTTCACAATCCCTAAAATCTTTAACAATTCTAAAAATCTTTTAATCGTCTGCATATAGAAAGATTAGACAGCAACAGAAACAGCCTGAAATATCATTAATAAAACAAATGAAAAGAATTGTAGACATAGGTCCCCTTGTGGTACTCCAGACTTCACTAATATCTCTTCAGAGAGACAATTTTTTATCCTAACAGCCTGTATTCGGTTCTTATTATGCCAAGATTTGTACAGGGAATCAAAACAATGTATTAACATCAATCAGTGAAGATTTTTTTTCTTTCAAAATCTTTGTCAAAAGACCTTTTTAGCAATACCAAAAACCTATAATTTATTTGGGGGTACCTTACATTGAGGTTTTATCTCTTAACAGTTTTTTTAAGTTTTTGATGGTCCTGTCATAAGACGCCTCTGTAAAAAATTGTGCTCCACCAATTTGGATAAAATTTTAGTATGTTATTGTCGTAGTCAAAATACACAATACAGAAATCATAACGAAAATTTCATAAAAGTGTTTTATAACACTTATTTTAAGTCTTTAGTAGTACTTGGGTCATCAAACTATAAATATATTAATAGCAGGTTTTAAATTTTAATCACGATATCTGATTTACCCTGTACATTATAAATGGTTTACATGAAACAAAAAATTTTATTCAAATTGGCGAAAAACAATTTTTCACATAGAACACTGCAAGATTTGATAAAAAACGGTACTTCACTTTGGGGGTCATTTGTGATCTATCACTTTGAAGTTTCTACAGAGATAAAAAAATTCAGGCTGACAACATTTTTTGGAGTTTATCATATATTTTTGTGATTTTCACAAAAAAAATCCATGTTTTATAAATAATTTCCGCGTTTTATTAAACAACTCAATGTTTTGCATTAGTTTAGGTAGTAACTATATTTTTGGTATTACTGTAAGTATGCGCGTTTTGAGATATCTACATTTTTTATGGCACTTTGAGATTAAATTTTTGTTTTATGACCAGATATTTAAGTAACGAATGAATGAGACTTTAAAAAAATATAAACATTAAAAAACCAAAAAAAAAAACCGCAGATATTAATTAAACAAACACGGATTTTTTAAAGTGCTTTAGCAGACACATATATCGCCCAAAGAACCTTTTCTTGAATATCTCTAGCTAGCAGCTACAGTAAGTAAGGATGTTTTTAAAAGTTCAACCCTCTTTCCAACCTTCCACGACCATTAAAAACTCATTGCTTGATGCCAAAGATATTTTGTAAAATTTTTTATAAAAATCGGTTTAGCAGCTCTCCACTAATGTAACAAAAAGACACCACACCAAAACATGGGTATTGGCTTCTCAGGTACAAGCCTGATTTTGAAATTTTAATTTTTTGAATTTCCTTCAAGACTTCATCTTTAACTTTTTCCCCCTCTCCACTGCCTCAGTGCCCAGGTGTTTAGAAGCGCCAAAAATAGCCTCAGTTAACGTTATTCTGCCAAATCGCAAGCTGTGCCATAATGGAGAATTGGCTTGAAGTCGAGTATCCGTTTCAGCTTCGACACACAAGGAATCGCTCATATTTGACCGCATGTAATTAATGAACCTGTCAACATTCCATTTGGTCCATTTTCTCTGCAGTTTTAAACTTGAACCAGAGCTGGTAGACATCGATATAGGTGTACTTGTCTTCAGATCGCAAAAGGGTATATATTACCCCTTTGTTATCTGCGCAGATTTACATCAATTGAGACACATAATTATGACTTTTTGGTCCGAGGGCTGGCACGTCTTCGTTTAAGTGACTGCAAATCCATTTTGGCATTTCCAACATCATTGTAGAGGTGCAGGCTGGTTCTTCACTTCTTCTGTGAAGCCAAAAAAGGACAGCAATGGCATGCTTGCAGCCCCCTGTAAGTATCAAAAAAGAAAAGTTAAAAACAGTTAACAATTTTCTAATAACAGGTTAAAAGGAGACACATTCTGCTTGCGTCTTTTTTTATCTTGTGAAAACTAAATTTGCATTGTGTGTTCCTAGCTTAACAGAAACTGGTACAAAAAATACATCATAGTTAGAAAATACCAGAAAAATATTTTTTAAAACATGGCACCAGCAGGCATGTATAAATTTTATTTTTCTTCAATATCTCAAAAATTACTGATCTGCTAATTTTTGTTGAAAATATAATTATTTCTTTTAATGTGAAAACTGTATGTGTGTTGCTAGCTGATACGGTTTGTGAGTTATGATTTTCAACCCTCACCCCCATCAAAAACTAATCAACTCATTCTTTGGTTCCAAAGGATTTTTGTGCCAAATTTCATCAAAATCGGTTAACTTTAGTGGCTTTTCAGTCATCGTTGTCCAGACAGACAGGCAGGCAGCAATTAAGAAATTTTGTATTTAGGTCTTTCATGTTTATTTGAGTTATTTTGGTATAAATAAAGTGTTTTTTTTTCGCACATATTTTTTTTTTTGAAGTTAGGAATGCCCCCCACCAGAGAAATGTGAAATGACGCCGAAATTTGATAATTAAACAAGTCTCGGAGATCGCCGAAATTTGATAATTAAACAAGTCTCGGAGATGGTTTGGGGATACAACCTTTTAATGTCTAAAAAAATTATTCCAATGTTCATAGCTCCTCATTTTGTCCTGACAAACGTAACTTTTTGTGTTGGTATGCTCTAAAAACTCTATGCATAAAGGTCAACTTTTAAAAAATTTAAAGCAGTTTTACTTGGATTTTCCACCCCAGATATGTACAAAAAAGAGCAGCGCCTAATATTCTGTAAGTTTGGATACCTTAAAGATATAATTTTCCTACCAGGTGTAATTGCAAAACAGTGGCAGCTGCTATTCTGAAAGTTATAATTTTACCTCTTTTTCTCAAAAAATGTAAATAATAACAATTATTAAGTAATTTTAAGAAGACTTTAAAAAGAGATTAACCAAATATTTTTTTTAAAATGTAATGTAAAATGTGTATAGTTTCAAAAGTTTTTAAAACTACCTGCAGAAGCAGAACAATCTTTGCACTCAGAATGCAGCACTTTTTCCTCCTTCTCATTAACAGAAATTTCCACAGTATAAGGAGTATTTCTTACTCTGTGCTCCGGAGTTATTTTCGCCTTGACTGTGCAAACATCTCCTTCTCTCTTAACTTGTCACCATAGACCTCCTTCGTAACTCTAAAATAAACAATAACACTTAAGCCTTCAATCATCTCACTTTTAACACCAAATCAACCAGACCATGTACATTTTTAAGGTACAAACAAAGTAAAAATAATTTCATATACCCGTAGAATTGCAACTCTCATGACACGAGAATAACTGATATGCTGTGCATGCATGCTATGATATTTTTCATAACATGAATTAAATTTGGAACTTCTTTGAGATTAAAAATATAAGATAAAAAAAATACAATTTTTTTTATATTTTTACAAATCTTGAGACAAATCTGTCTTAGTTATATATCTCAAAATAGTTTTCCCAGATTTTACAGCTGTGGTTAATTATTTCTGATAAAGCTTTTCTAACATTTTGTTTTAAATTTTATAGCAAAATTTTAGGTGTACCTACAAATGACTTTTTTATTATCTTCACATTTTGCAGCTTTTTACTGTTACAAAAAAATCCAGGATGTTTAAAATATAGTAACTGTAATAAATTACTTATTTACTGACATTTATATTTTGCTTTTAATAAGTTGGTCAAAACCTTGGTCAAAACTAGTAAGAAATCCTGTTGAGTCCAATATTTCCTTGAATATCTGAAAAACTACAAATCTGATATAGTTTTTGTTGGAACTGTAATTATCCATCTAAATATTAAAACCGTGTGTTGCTAGCTGCTAAAAGTATATTTTATTTTCCTTGAATATTTCAAGAACTATAGATCTGACTTCAATGTAAATGTAATTGCTAGCTGCTACAATTCCACCGACTTCACAACAAATTAATTGACTATTATATAATGTTTTGTTTTAAAAGTCATTTTAATTAAATGTTTGGGATTTTCTTTGAAAGATACTTGAATGATTTAATAAGCTAGTCATCAGGTTTTATTAAACCCAAAATCCTAATTTTAAATATTTATTTTTAGTTTGGTTTTTTAAAGAAAGAACTTTATTGCTTAACTCAGTAACCAGTTATTAATGTTTTTAATGTATCTATTAACTCCTTAAAAAGACTAACAAAAAGAATCTTACCAGACTAAATATTTTTTTTAGTTAAATTTTATACTGTTGTGTGTCTGTTTTCAAATATTTTTCATTGTTCATTTTAATGGGGTTTCTGTTCCCTATAAATATAAATAAATAAATTAAATTACTTGTGCTGAGGTTCTTTCTCAAAAAGTTACCTTGCTTCTTCTTAGTTGGCATAAAAAAGTAACAAGGTTTGTATTTTTGTAATCGGGGAAAAAAAAGTTAAATTAAAAAAAAATATGTACAGGGTGTCCAAAAATCATATTTCAAGTCACTTGACAAATGCTTAACAGTCTTACTCATATATTTTGACACAATTTGGATTTTTAATGTGCGCAGTTAAACCATACTCACTTTCCAGTCTTAACATTCTTCATCTCAGCGCTAAAGAAATCCATATTATCCAAATAATATAAATTAATTATCTCATGATCCACTTTGGGTAAGTTGTTAGAATCACCCTTCACAAATCCCTTCTCCATATTCTGAGCCATATTCTCTAAAAAAAAATCAAGAAAAAATCTTAGTTAAAAAACTACTTACCTACAGCTCTCTTTAAAAATCTTTTTATCAATACTTTTTTTAATATAAATATTGAAACCTTTAAAATAAGTGCAAAAAAATTAAAAGAACAGAATATTATTGCTTTAGAATAGATAGCTATATTTGAAGTCTGAAAATACCATCATGGCTGTACCCAAGGGGTGAACCAATCCAGCAAGTGCACAAAATATTTGGCAGGAACTATATTTTAGCACTTGCAGGCCTCCTATATTATGAGTTTCATTTTATCCTAAACCCAGGAGGAACTGGAATATGGACACTTTTTCTAGGAGACGTACAAAATATGGGATCATTTCACCCGTTGGCTGTACCAATATACAGATTTTAAACAATAGCAGAACGAAGTTTTTATAATGTTACTAGTATGAATCTACACTTTTGCAAGCAAATAAGAAAACCTATCAAAAGATATAGATTTTAGGAGAAAATTCTGTCTTCTAATAGACATGTAGCAAGCATGAAAATTGTTGGATCTGGGGTTTAGTTTTTATGGTGGTTTTTGACGATGCATCAGAAAGCGGCTTTATATAAAGAGAGTGTCTAAAGAGCCGACAATTTATTATGTGTTTTTCATATTTTCGTTTTTTTTCAAACTAAATTAACCCAACCTAACCTAAACAGACTCAATCCAACTTATTAAAAGCCAAAACAACCCAAAAAAACACACTTTAAACTAAATTAACTTAACCTAAACACTCAAACCAACTAAATTCACCCAACCTAACCTAAAGAAACCAACTTATTCAAAGCCAAAACAGCCCAAAAAAACACACTACAACCCCTACATCTTTTTTTGGCATAAAAAAAATGTTTGGGTTGTTTTGGCTTTTAATAAGTTGGTTTGAGTCTGTTTAGGTTAGGTTGGGTTAATTTAGTTTAAAAAAATATGAAAATATGAAACACATAATAAATAATTATTGTCGGCTCTTTACCCTCACGACTATTCAGCCGAATTGTCGGCTCTTTATAGACACTCCCTTATATAAAATTACTTAAAAAAAACTTACCAAATATCAAAATTTGTATGCGCACACTCTGTTAAAAATCGCAATCAAAAGTTCTTATTCTTCTTGTCTCCGAATTAAGCTTATAAACCCAGCTTAAATTTTCTTAGCAGCTAGGGCTATGGTGGACAGGAACCGTACTGTTTGTAATAACATTCACTACATATATAGTTGTATATTACTTGTAGGCTTTCTAAACGACAATATAAACTTCCGCACTACTAAATGTTTATAATTTTATAAATTAACTTCAAAAGAATCACAACCAAAAAAGCAAAACACAAAAAAAAACGAATTGACAGTATGACTTAAAGTTAGCCGCAGGCCGCAGTCCGCAACCCAGTGGTCCAAATAAAAACTGCATTTGACAAATTACAATGGACCAGCCAAAAATGACGTCACCTGTATTGATTATGACGTCACCTATATTCGTTTTGAAAAATCGTAAGGCCACTGAATCGACGATTAAAAACATTATTTTTCACATAGAAAACGAAAATTTTTTGGGGAAAAAAGTTTTTAGATGGATTTCTTGGACCTTTATGTTTATGTATATTCCAAAAAAAAGGTAACTTTTTTTTATGGGAAAGCCCCATTGACGAGATTCCCACTGTCCCCACCCACTATCTAGCGAAATCACTGCAAAGGGAACGGGCTTAGAAAAATTACCGAGGAAAGAAGACCCTGTTGAGCTTGACTCTAGTTTGGCACTGTGAGGAGACATGAGAGGTGTAGCATAAGTGGGAGATGGCAACATCGCCGCTCGAACCAAGCACGAAGAGTGATATTCGGAAGCCGAGCCTGCGTTGATGACCGAGCGGTTCGCCGCGCCGTTTGCGTCGCTGCTGTTTGTGCGCGGTTTTTCGTGTGTGGTTTTATGCTCCCGTGTGATCTGATTCGAGGACACTGCCAGGCGGGGAGTTTGACTGAGGCGGTACATCTGTCGAAGAATAACGCAGGTGTCCTAAGGCCAGCTCAGCGAGGACAGAAACCTCGCGTAGAGCAAAAGGGCAAAAGCTGGCTTCATTGTGATGTTCAGTACACATAGGGACTGAGAAAGCACGGTCCGGCCTATCAATCGACAAACAAAGTTTAAGTTAGTCATGACAGGCACGAGGGACCTAGCAGCAAACGTGGAATTTACTGGATCGGACATTTCTGTCTCTTACATTTTATCGCAATGTATTTCTATCTTCTTATTACGTATTGGTATTACGAATCTATTGACGTTTTGACTCCCTCTGGCAAAACTCGTTACGTTTTTTCTCATATCTCTGCGTTAGTAACATAGAACAGACATTATAGAACGTAAGTTTGCGTCTAATCTGTACGTTATACATGCTAAAGATGTGACCTTGTAAAAGAGCTTAACGCTAGACCGCAGAGATTGGACTCTGATATCTGTATTCGAGCGGAAGTCTTTGTCTATATTCCGCGTTTACGCTGTCCATTGTGTATCGTTACGTACATGGCTGTGACGGTGGAATAACTTTTTAAATATATAAATTTTATTTTTCTCTCTTTGGTCTGGACTGAATTGCGAACTATGATTTAGGCGCTGAATGAAAACGATTAATGATGTTGGATGATTGAAAAGATTTTTTGGATTTTGCCCAAGCAAATTTTAGATATAGTCTGCAGTGTTTCAAATTGTCTGAATGATTTTTACAAATCATTTGTGTGTACAACCTGACAGTTTAAAAATTTACAATGCTTATATTATATATATCTAGATAGCCCATTTCTCTACTTTGAATATTTTTTAAAAATCAAACCAGAATTTTTTGTCTGTTTGTTTGTCCCAGCATCGCGCAAAAACTACTAAGCGGATTTTGATAGAAGTTTCCGTATTAGATTCCTCGGAGTCCTGAGTAGGACATAGGCTCTATCAGTACGATCTCCATACAGGCCGATCAACTCCTACCGATTTTGTGTCCTTTAATCCACCTTTGCCGCCATTTTCACTCAAAAATTACAGAAAATCCATTAGTTTTCTGTCAATATGGCGGCGAGGGTCGCGAAAAAGACACTAAAACGGTAGGAGTTGATTGGCCTATGTGGAGAAGGTATTGGCTCTATGTAATTATTATCGGTTAATGGAAACAAAAGTTATGACCATTTAAAACAAGAAAAACTTGTAAAGCCGTAGGGTAGGGTAGTAAGTAAAAGAATACCGTTTTAATAAAAATAAGCTTCTTTCATCACTTTCAAGGAGTAAAATAACTCAAGCCTTTGAATAGTCTTTATAGCTGTATCTTGTATTGAAGTTAAATTTTGTATGGTACGAAAATGGAATTAAACTTTAGTTTAGAGTTAATAATAATACAAAAAAATTAAGGGAATATTATTTAAAATAAATTTACATAAATTTTATATAACATATACACCAAAGTTGTTTGATAAAATAAAAATAAAAATTTGGATAAAAATAAAAACGATATTTCGCCAGTGGTTATATTTTGTCTTGTTTTTTAATTCAAAACAAATTGTAGACTAATTGTTTTACGAAAGAGAGACTTTTAGGAGATTCGTATAACTACCTAGATCCCTTTTTTCATTTTAGGCTGAGACAAACCAAGGCAAAACCTTTTAAAAACCTGTTGAATTTTTAGAGCTGTTAAATTTTCAAGCAGGTTTTATTTGGTAAAATGGAACTCAAACAAAATTCATGTAAAAAGTTTTAATTGACATGCTCGTAACAAATTATCTTATTTAAAAAAAAAAACTAATATAAACTCATTATACAATGTTATACGTTTTTAATTATTCTACTCCTAAGCCCGCTTGGCATAGTGCAGTTCCCGATTTATTGTTCCGTGTCAAGCGGGCTTTAGAACGATCTCGGGTAGAACAGTGACAAAATCGAAAACGCTGTTGCCCCAAAAATGACATATTGTTAATTCATTTAAATGGCAGAAAACTGTGAAGAGGCAGTTATAAAAGAATCGTTTATGAAAACGGGGGGCAGTTGTTTGCCATAAAATGAATTGTACGGCTCTCCCTTCTGATCAAATAGAGAAAGAAAAAAGTTTAACAATCCTCCAAAGTTACCTTTTTTTACCTTTTAAGCTCATATTACATGGAGAAAAAATTCACGATAAAATTCGCTAAAAAATTCACGACAAAATTCACAACAAAATTTGATCTCCAATTTATTCAAGTTCATTACCGTGAAGTGCCAAACATACCTAAGGCTAACAGAAAAAGCATTTGAGTGGCCTGGAAATTTAAGATCAAATTTTGTTGTAAATTTGGTCGTGAATTTTTTCACGAAATATTTTGTCGTGAAGTTTTTCGCGAATTTTTTCTCCATGTAATACTTGCTTTAAGAATCCTTCATAAGCAGTATTACTATGCTGGATCCAGCGGCGTAGTGTGACTTAAATGGGCACCACAGTTGTTGGTACCTAGGTATAGGTAAATAGTACAGTCACAATTTAATATATAGTGTAAAAAAATGTTTCACTACATTTTATGTTAACTTTAAACTAAAAATTAATTCTGCGAGTTTTTACTGACTTCATATAGTCCAGCATTACATCGAAATCAATAGTATGGCTATATTGCCGTCTCAATACTAATTATAGCAAACGCATTCAGGTTGTCTTCCGTCATTTGTGACCTTTCACAATTTTAATTTTTTTTTTAGGCTGTTAAAAGTGCCCTCAGCTTCCGCACTGCTAGGAGTAATTGTACTAGTAATTTGCTATAATTTAAAAATGTTTAAGAAGCAGTTCTTAAAACTATTTTTCGTCATAAATGGCAACATTTCTGAACTGACGTTTATTATACACTGCTTACAAATAAGCTTAAAATAAAATGTTTTTTTTTACTTTTGTTTCATATTATTGTAATTTTTATTTTTTTAATTTACCGCTGAGGGCGCCCAAAGGGCGCCAAAACCTAGAGGACGGAGGGGCGAGGAACTCCCCTGACCCCCCCCCCTCCGCCGCTGAGCTGGCTGGATCGAACATTGCATAATTCAGTATCCATATTCTTTACAAGATTGCTTTATTAAAACAGCGTTGTCCTATTTTATTCTGTTCTCCAATGACCTGTCAGGACAACCAGCTACTGTGATCTATTTTGGAGGGAAAATTTACCTCAATTTTTCCTCGTTTTTTTTAGGGTTATTTTTTAACTTTATAATGCCTACTTGCAACGTTTTGTCTAACTGATTAGTTAAAGTAACTGACCAGTTAAAATTTAATAGCAGGTTAGTTTCCAAAATCTTGCACTGTGTTTTTTTTAAATTTAACTAACAATATAGAGAATTTCAGTAAAATAATTACAAAAGGACACCCACGGTTTATCAAAATGTGCAAAATCAAACCGGTTAAACAAAAGAAAAATAAATTATAAAATCATTCACTATAGGAACAGCAATTCGTTAAACCAATTTTTTATCCGAACCTTATTTCTTCAAACCCATTCAATAACAAATTCTAAATTTATAAGACCCGTTTTTAATCGAACCATTGTTCATCAAACTCATTTAATATCAAACCCGAAATTCGTAAAACCCGTTATTTATCAGAAAATTTTTGCTAAATTAATTGCGCATTGATTTTGATAAAAGATGATCTGGCCTGTTCAATTCTTGCACGAACTTTTTGCATGTTGTCCCAGTTCTCATTAAGGAGACAACCTAAGTATTTGTATGAATCCACGCGTTCGACTTGTTGCCCATTTACTTCTAACATGCCCCGGATGTTCTTTTCCTTGGATATGACCATCCATTTTATTTTTTTGGCAACTTTTGGCAGCAATTTGATTCAACAACTCTTGTAGGCCTTCCAGCGTGTCTGCTATCATGACAGTGTCGTCGGCATATCGTATGTTGTTGATTTTTATACCGTTTATGGTCAAACCCTCTTCGCAGTTATGAAGTGCATTCTCTATTATTTTGTTAATATAGATATTAAACAACAGCGGAGACAATATTATACCTCTTCGGACAGTTGGCCATCAACCTTTATTTGAGCAGTCTGATTCCAGTATAGATTAGCGATGATCTTTAGATTTCGGTCATCTAGACCAACTTCTTTTAGCGATTCTATGAGCTTTTCGTGTTGGACTCGATCAAATGCCTTCTCATAATCTATGAAACAGGCATATACTGGCACCGACACATCTCTAGACCGCTGAAATAAGACTTGAATGTCAAACAAGGCCTCTCTTGTCCCGAAACCACCACGAAATCCAAACT
Organism: Oxystoma pomonae; assembly: GCA_963921995.1. NCBI lineage: Eukaryota > Metazoa > Arthropoda > Insecta > Coleoptera > Brentidae > Oxystoma > Oxystoma pomonae. Next base: position 95,592,079 of record OY998165.1, read on the forward strand.
GCGTGTCACCCATTAAAGATTCGCATTTCCCATAAATTCTTTTGTGGACAATCTTTAGAAATATTTTTAGCAGATGATTCATTAGTCTGATTAGGCGATAATCACTACACTTCTTTGCTGAATGTTTTTTAGGCAGCGTAACAAAGGTTGACTTTAGCCAGTCAGCAGGGATTTTACCGCTACGATAAATCAAGTTAAAAAGTTTGACCAGCGTATTTATCGAATGTTCGTTTTTTATTAGCTTTAAAACCTCAATGTATACTTCGTCTTGTCCTACCGCTTTTCTGTTTTTAGCTGAAGATATTGCATGTTTTACTTCCTCTGGTGTTATATCTCTGCCTTGGTTTGAGAATTCTTCTGGCTGTTCGGATCGGTTATCGATAAAGAGATGTTCTATGTAGCTACCTCATTCTTTTTCTTTGGTATCCAATTCTGCCTTGATTGTCCACAAGGATTCCAGCTTGTCTTTTATTAAATAATCCGGCCGCTTCCTTTATGTATTTGTGTAAATTGAAAGTGTCATATTTAGCATCTAGATCTTCTATTTCTTGACATCGCTGTGTTTCCAGTCTTGTTTTGCTGACCTTATCTTGTTTTTTATTGCTCTATTGATTTCTTGATACTGATCGCTGCCTTTTTTACTGCGTCTTTTATCCATCAACTCCAGGATTTCATCGGTCATCCCAACTTTCTTTTTATTTCTTGTTTCATCCTTACCTAAGAGTGTTATGCTTTCGACTATGGCATTTTTAACCTCTGTCCAGACCATTTCTGCATCTTGTTCGGTAGACTCATTAATATCTTTAAGCTTTTTGTTAAGTTCGACTTTAAGTTTAGTTGCTATCATGTTATCTTGAAGTTTGTCCAACCTGGGTCTGGGTTTGTTTTTGGGGGATGATTTTTCTTGAGGGTAAATTTAATTTTTGCCACAAGTGGATTGTGATCCGAGCCTACGTCTGAACCAGGATAAGTTTTTGCAGATTTAATAATGTTTCTAAATCGTTTATTAATTAACATAAAGTCTATCTGGTTTCTAATTATATTCTCAGGAGTGTCAGATTTGGAAGTCCTAGTATAAAGGCGTCTAGCTGAAAGTTTAAAGAAAGTATTTGACACGATAAAATCCCTTTCCTGACAGAACTGGAAAAGGCGATCTCCACGTTCATTTGATGTACCAAGACTGTATCTCCCAACAATGTCTTCTCTTGGGGCGTTTCCAAGTTTTGCTTTGAAGTCTCCCATAAGAATGGGCAGTCTGAACTTGGTCGTAGAATGCCTCTACGTCATCATCTGAATATTTACTGGTTGGAGCGTATACTTGAATAAAGGGACTTATCGGTACATAAAGTCGGCATAGACTAACTCGGCACTCTTTCTGACAGTTCCGCACGAAGGTTGAAAGGTTTCTGACATTTTTGTCATGTAAACATGTCATCTAAACATGCTCAAATTGTGCTATTTTTAAAGTTGACAAATTAAAGTTAATGCCGTCCTTTATTAAAGTTAGGTACAAACATTATGAAAGTCGACACTATTTTGATAGCAAAGGTGACATATCTAGACAAAAACAATGTCAGAATCATTTTAAACTTTGTGCGAAATTGTCAAAAATAGTGTCGTCTTTATTAAAGACAGGCTATGCGGACTTTATGTACCGATAAGTCCCTAATATTGACATTGAAAGGCTTAGAGTTTAGCTGAAGAAATATGACTCGATCCGACACAGGGACAAAAGAGATAACGGATTGTTGAATTTCTTTATTCAAAATGACTGGGACGCCGTTATAGTGGTTTTGTCCGTCATTGCCTGCGTAGTAGACATGGTAGTCGTCTATCTGGCATTTACATGAGTTAGGCCATCTAACCTCGCTCCCAAGATCTCTATGTCCAATCGTTCCATTTCTCTGATGACATTGTGGACTTTTCCAGCCTGAAACATACTTTGTACGTTCCATGTAGCAATCTTCTTCATGACTGGTCCGGAGATTCTTAGCACTCTCTGGGGCCGGTAATGAGGTGGTTTCCCGTTGCCTTCCTCATCGCAGCATTAAAACCGTTAAAACAATCCTTGTCACGCCTTTAACTATGTAATTTGTTGCCGTTTTTCTTTCCATGTCTAGAAGTACGCCGAACAATTACTTTTAGGGTTATTGCTTCCCAACACCAATTTTCTCGCCATATCTGGCTACCCTCACATAGTTTGGCTTGCAGGTTGATGCAGTTACCGGGGTGTGGCACGTGGAGCCATATGTGAGAGCTGACCGCCCTGTGACTCTCGACGCAACCACTTTAAACAAGAGATACTACCTCTACAGCGCAGCCCATACAACCATAACCCATTAAAATTAGAAATCCCGTATCGATTACATCTAACATATCTAAAACTATACTTTAAACTAAGGACACTAATCCTAGAGCAAACTCTAAAGGAAGCGAAGCCTGACATTTATTTTGACACTTGCGTTGTCATTTTTGATTTGTTTGCCTCGATTTTGTCATCGGCGGCTCGTTATTATTGTAAATAGTTTTTTTATCAAACAATTTAATTTTATTATTTATTCCTGTTGTGTGCCAGGCTGCAAAAGATAGTCCTGCGACGGAGTTCAGCTCTTTCAAGTACCTATGAAGAAGAAGTGAAGAAGTATTTTTATTAGGAAAATCAAACAGCAATAGAAGGAGAGTTTGGCTGGAAGCCTTCGGACAAGACTTTAAGCAGCACGAAAGTTTAAGGATTTGTGAGGCAAGTTTTATAACAGTACCTATTTTTGCCCCGACGATAGTGTTTAATAAAGTGGAAGTATAAGTTCGATTCCTTGTGTATTTGCGTGCCTGGTGTGTGAACTTGTGTGTCCCATTTTATATCCGAAATTAGTAACAAAATTATTACGGCGTTGTGAAAGTTGATCTTTAGTCGAGTTTCTTGGTAAAAAAAATCATTTTTTAAAGATATAGGTATATAGTTATTTAGTTTATGGTAAGAATTTAAGTAGTTCTTTTGGGACAAGTATTCGCCTGTATATAAGTTACCGTAAAAACCCAATTTCAGTTACAACCTGGTTTTCCTAGGAAAAACTAGTTTAGATTAGGTCAGTCAGATTAAAATATAATCTAAACTATAATTTAGTCTAATCTAACTTAATATAGTTAACAGTTATAACTAGTTTTTACTAGGAAAAACCGGGTTTTAACGGTAACATATAGATACTGTGATAAGAATGCGTTGTATTGGTAAAAGATTTTAAACATTATAAATCTAATGTAGTTTTAAGTTCATTTGAATAATTTAGATAACTTTAATCAGTTTTCTGTAACTATTACGGAATAATTATTTTTTTTACGTATAAGTATAAATATAATAGTCAAAAGAAAGAAAAAAACTGTTTTAATTCTTACTTGAATCACAGTGACATAAAATGTGTGTGAAATAGTTGAAAAAATTGTAACTTTGAAATAAACATTTTTCTGCAGTTTGGTTCAAATTACTAAGAGCTTTAGTTTTTGAAATATTTAAAAGAGGTGTTAAAATATTTCTTTTGAAAACATAATTTTTGAAGCAAAGAAGCAGATATCAATATACGTTTCCAGATTTTAGTTCCGGTGAATAGTACCTACCTGAAAATTTTGTTGTCCGGTTCTACAGAGGGTTTACCCAACTTTTCGTATTGATAATTTATTCATAACTTTAGTAATTCTGAATGCCTGTCGTTTTGCTTCTTCATCAAAATACCGAGAACCTGGACTAAGAGTAAAATCTGTTAGATTTATAATTTTTGCTTATATTTTTTACTTTAGTAACTCGCGACTATATGAAAATGGACTAGTCGTGCTTTCGAGAAATATTTCCTTATCGTATTTATCATTCATTAAAATATTTAAAAGAAGAACGTGCCGCCCATGACAAAAGCGAGGCAAACAAATCAAAAATAGCAACTCAAACTTTCAAAGTAATGTCACGCTTCGGTTCCTTTAGAGCTTGCTCTAGGATTAGTGTTCTTACTTTAAACGCCTTTATTAGCCCAAATTAGGGGCTTTATTATTATTACACGTTTATTTTAGAAAAAAAAAATAGAATTATAAAAACCATTGTTACAATAAACATCAATAAAACAATATATAAAAAATTCATATCTAAACATAAAAAAAGTAGAAACAAAATAAACGTAGAAAAAGAAAAATTATCCCTGAAGCAATGAAATTGCTTGTGCGGGATAATTTTAAGCGTCAGTTAAAATTTAGCCTTTACGGTGCAAGTGGGCATAAGTTATTTAGAGCTTTGCATCGCCGTATGCAGCTTTGTAAATAATATTGAGGTTCATTAATTAAAAGTTGCCGGCCTCGCTTATACGCCTTTTTAAAAGTTTTTGCCCCAAGCACGATTTGTTGGAAATTCGTTCGTCGGCCGCCGCCCTTTTTCAAAGAGAGCGTAAAGCCTTTTAATAAAAAATCTACTCTTTAAACCTTCAAGTTAAATGTAATTTGATTTTTTTTTGTTAAATAAAAAGTTAAAAGATGTGTGTACGTAAGTATACGCAAAATATTTAGACCCTGCTCTATGCACTGCCCCAAAAAAGGGTAATGGGATCCGTAGACTCGAGTTTGGCATTAATGGTGCCCTTTAGATGTACAAGAAGCTAGCAGCGCAAATTGCGATTTTTTTTATTAGAACCCATACAGGGTGTTTCAAATTCGATGCTCACCATGGGGATCTCCTAAACGGTAGGAGATACGAAAAGGTTTAAATTAGGGCAAAGTTTTGCAATTTGATGCTTTGCTCAAAACTAAAAAAGTTTTTAAATTCCGGATAGTTCCGGAGATAGGCGGAAAAACCGCGCATCTTAAAGCTGTCAAAAAGCGCTTAAAACTTTCTACAGGCACTTTTTTAGGATCTACCTAGTGAGAGGTCTGTTTTTGAGACTTAATATTTCAGTGTGACAGGAGCACTGTCATTCATTTTTTCTTATGAACACATCGTTTTTTTTCTCTTGGCGTTTGGTTAATAAAGGATGACGGATAACATTTTCCAACCTTATCTTGACAAGTCACCTGACATTTTGAAATTTAATTTTTGCTTTTAACTTACTCAAGATATTTTGGAAACCCGATTGCAGTACTTTTTTTTACATTTTGTTTGTAACAAAATATTTTTACCTAATATTTTAAGATTACTAGTAGTAAAAGTAGAGCTTAAAAAATACCTGTGGAAAGTTTTAAGCGTTTTTTGACAGCTTTAAGAACAAGGGCGCAGAAAAATAAAAACTAAAAATAAAAATTTCGGTTTTTTTCGTCTATCTATTCTTAAAACTTGAGACTTGACATTTCAGTGTGACAGGAGCACTGTCATTCATTTTTTCTTATGAACACATCGTTTTTTTTCTCTTGGCGTTTGATTAATAAAGGATGACGGATAACATTTTGCAACCTTATCTTGACAAGTCACCTGACATTTTGAAATTTAATTTTTGCTTTTAACTTACTCAAGATATTTTGGAAACCCGATTGCAGTACTTTTTTTTACATTTTGTTTGTAACAAAATATTTTTACCTAATATTTTAAGATTACTAGTAGTAAAAGTAGAGCTTAAAAAATACCTGTGGAAAGTTTTAAGCGTTTTTTGACAGCTTTAAGAATAAGGGCGCAGAAAAATAAAAACTAAAAATAAAAATTTCGGTTTTTTTCATCTATCTCCGGAATTACCTGGAATTTGTAAACATTTGTTTTGGTTTTGAGTAAAGCATCAAATTGCGCAACTTTGCTCTATTTTAAACCTTTTCGCATCTCCTACCGTTTAGGAGATCCTCATGGTGAGCATCCAATTTGGAACACTCTGTATAACTAGTTAGAGCTAATTTAGTCCTAATTTTGTTCCGCAAAAAAAAAGAGCTTGCGTTTTTTAAAAGTTAGCGCATGCGCTGCTAGGTTCTGTGAGAAGCCAGTAGCGCATGCGATTACAGCCTAATTAAGAGAATTCAGAAAAAAAAGATACCTAATTAATTAGAGCTAATTTTTTAAAAAATATATAATAAATATTATATCCTAATATAAGTTTCTAATAAAAAAAATAAATCGTTGTAATGATCAGTGAATCAATAAGATTACTTAACAATAAAATAACTATTAAAACCGGGCAAAGTACTAAATTTATATTTTATAAAAAAATGTAGAGCTCGTTTTTTTAAAAAAAGTGATCGTAAGCAAACTAACTACTCCTTGGAAATCATTCTCCTATAGGCATTAGATTTTAAGTCTATTTTATTTAGTTATCCCAAAATTCTTGAAATCCAATTTATTAAATTAAAATTATAAGAACTATTTAAATATGTTAAAGCACTAATTTCCTAATGCCTTAAGAAATTTAGAGCTCGCTTTTCTAAAATATAGATCCTGCACTGCTAGCTTCTATGGTAGTTAGCAGCTCAAATGATGACGGGCAAACCAAAAGAGGTTTTAAAAAAAAACTACTTCTAATATTTGTAGTATAATTTTCGTATTATATAATTAAAAAAATATATATTAAACCATTGAGCACAAATTACCTCTAATTATGTAGGTATCTTTTGTTTTCTGAATTCTCTCAAATCGCATGCGCTGCTGGCTTTTCGCGGAACCTAGCAGCGCATGCGCTAACTTTTAAGAAAACTCAAGCTCTAAATTTTTTTTTGATAAACAAAATTAGCTCTAACTAGTTGTATAGGTTCCAATAAAAAAAAATGCGCGTTGCGCTGCTACCTTCTTGTACATCAATCTGGCCATTACCATTTTTGAGGCATTGCCAGTACTCGCAATTATATTGTTTTTGTTCTTTAAAATAAGCTTAAAAAAGTTATGGCAAAAGTTTTTTTCTAAAAAGTGCCCCAAACCAAGCTTAATTAAAATATGATATTAGACTTGAATATCCTATTGAAATGTATGCCGTTTCAAGATGGCATTTGTTTTTTTTTGCAGAGCTCGATTAAGCATTCTGTCCCAAGATTTTTTTTGCATAAAAATTAGATTTTTTTTGTGTATCGTTGTTGATACTAGAAAATCTGCTATGGTCACTTTTTCTCAAAACGAGCTTCTGGTATTGCCATATTATATGTGGAACACGATACTCATTGTGAAATAACTATTTCGCGCATCTTAGATTAAAAAGAGACAAGATATCCAACGAAAGCTCCTTGGCAATAATAACCACTTATTTACAAAAACGTTAGAGAGGAAATCGACGGAGATATGTAGAGTGTGACGCAGTGTCGAAAACGAGCCTAAATGAACAGGTCAATGGCAGAGCGAGCATCTGTTTTGCTGCGGTCATTCTTGAACTGTGAGCATGCATTTGATGTGCTTTGGCTGTTAAGTGATCGATTCCTCTCGCGGCTTCGAAAATTAGGTCCCAAGATTTCTCAGATATTATACACTTAAAGTACCATATAAAAAAGGGTGCTTATTCCTTGTCGTATCTCAGTGCGCATGCTCCGAATGGTACGTACGTACAACAGCGACTACGCCTCACCTATCTCTACGACACCCATGCAGTATTCGCAAGCAGTTAGCGTATTGTATCGGTACCAGCGGCGTACTGAGGGGAGGGACGGTCCGCCCCGGGCCCCAGGTTATGCACTGGGAAAAATGTGTGGAGTTATTGTTTAAAATTGTGTAAAATTTCTACACAAATTGTTCTTAGATTTGCACCAAGAACAATTTGTATCAAAATTATACGCAATTCTAAAAATATTATCAACAAATATGTAGTTTTTTCGCACAATTCGTTGATAATATTTTCACAAAATTGTTCTTGGTGCAAATTTTTTTCCTTGGGGGGGAAGTCCGCTTGGGATCCCACAGTTATCCAAATACTTACTCTAAGTTATAAGATAAAAGCACCAAGTATACGCACACAGAGGTGGCCGCTAAAAGGTAGAATTTATCATCTATCATGCATAAATACCCAGTATAAGATACCTTAAATGATAGAAAAAGACATCCGGTATCTCTCCCTTAGTCTGTCTAGCATCCGTCTATGAATGAAGTGCTTTAACCACAGACAGTTATAGTTTAATTTGTTTAATAATTTAAAACGATATGTGTAGTAAAAAAAGTAACAAAATTCTTAAAGTTATAAAAATCTTACCCTCGCTTATTTCATTACTCGAAGAAAGTTATTGTTCCGAAGATTAAAACCCTAGAAAATATATTTTTTTATACCTTCATCAAAAACATGATTTTAGTAACTGTCTGCAGATAACTAAAGCATGGCATTTTTGGTTACTGATGCAAAAAAAATTTTTTTTTTTGATCACGGGTGCAAAAACAAAATTTCGGTCCGTTTTTCCCCAAAATTAAAAAGAAATTGGGGAAAATAGTAATATTGAAAAAATCTAATTATTCTTACCTCAAAATTAAGACATTTCCGCCTTAATTTATAGTATAAAAATGGTGTGTTGCCAGAAGTGCTCTTCGTTCGGGATAAAGTATTTTCCTCTTTTTCTTGGATTTTTTGATAAAGGTATTCAAAAAACTAGTGTTAATAACTCGCGGAAAAACTGTTTTTTTTACTCGCGTTTTTAAATACCTCGCTGTGCTCGTTACTTAAACCAACGCTTGTAAAAAAAGCACTGTTTTAGCCACTAGCTGTTAAAACTATTATTTCTTATCACGGGTGCAAAAAAGATTTCTACCCAAAATTAAAGAGAAATAGCGCAAAATAGTAATATTGAAAAAAATCTAATTATTCTTGCCTAAAAATTAAGCCATTTCCACTTCTAAGTATTTACGAAAAAATCATTCAAAAACATCGTCAAAATATCAAACTGTCAAAGATTAAAATGTCGCAATAATGAACGTCACCGAGTAAAAAGGTACATCGCTATAGAAACCATTGTTATTTTATTTGACAGCCGCCTTGATTTATAATGTAAAGATGATGTGTTGCGAGAAGTACTCTTCGTTCGAGATTTTTAAAAGTATTTTCCTGTTTTTCTTGGATTTTTTGATAAAGGTATTAAAAATAAATAGTGTTAACAACTCGCGGCTAAACTGTGCTTTTTTACTCGCGTTTTTAAATACCCCGCTGCGCTAATTATTTAAACCAAGCAACGCTTGTAAATAAAAACACTATTTTAGCCACCAGTTGTGAAAACTACTATTTTGACTTTTAGTTTTACCATCCCTTTGTTTATATTAACTATATTTCTGAATATATTTAATCGATTTTTTGGTAATAAAAATTAATAGTCGTCTTGTGAGTTGTTTACATTTTCTTAAATTTATTGTTAAATATGAATTTTGCGATTTAGTTTCAATTCTTTTTTTGAACTTGAAACTATTTATTCTATTATGCATTTCAAACACTACATCGGAGCGCAGTTTTTAGAAATTAAAATTGATTAAAAATTATTTGCTCTTCACGATGATCCAAGAACGGATAACAAGTTTGGCGACATTTATAAATATTTTAGGATTTAATATTGTGTTTTTTTCAGATAAAACTAATATAAGTATATAAAAAAATCAGAGGGGGGGGGCCCATCTGAAGATATTGCCCCGGGCCCCATTTTTTCTCAGTACGCCGCTGATCGGTAAACTTTAACGGTGGGATTTACTAAAAAGGTTTAGTCTATTTTAGAACGGTCCTAAGTTTAAGTGAAATTTTTGGTTTTAAGCATTTTAAACCAACCCTCCTTGAGTTTTGGACAGAGTTTGATTTATAAGAAGAATTTTAATAAATTTGTTTTTTGAATAATCATCTTAAGACAATCTTTTGTTGGATTTAAGAGGAGATTTTTAATTTAGAAGAAAAAACAACAACAACAAATTGGGATATTAAATAATGCAAATTAATCCTTGCAAAAACGGTTACTTAGGAAAATTATAACGAATATCAAATGCCACAAAACAATCACTTCTGGGGGCCATAAATTTAAACCACCCCCCTGAGGTTGTCTAAAAAATCACCAACTTTATAGCCTCAAACATAAATAATAAAGCTATTATGTGCCAAACTGTTGGCGTATTCACCATTTGCCATTTTGAAACCTATCAAAAAAAAAATAGTTTTAGGGCATTTTTTTCTAAAATAAAAAGCAGGTTTTCAATGAATTTTGCAATTATGCAAAATAATCAATAACTTTGTCCCTTTTCTATATGGGCAATTGTTTTTGAAAATTTACTAACCCCCTCAGCTGTAAATATTTAGACCTGTCGAGAGTACTATTTTAAATCTTAGTAAATCTCACTGTAAGTGTCTAACATATATGTATGAGCTTATATATACGCCCTTGCAATGCTTTCGGAGTGCAAAACTTTGTAAGCAGGATGTCCTATATATATATATATATATATATGCATATACCTTTCTCTTTTACTCTTTTATGACTCTTTCTGGCGTCAAAGCTTAGCGGTTCTGCACATGCGCGGCCATCGTCGTCGGTTAACCAACCAAAATCCAGAAAGACAGCTGTGCAGTTGTCAAAATTTTTCTATCTGTTTACATTTTTAGAAAATCAGTCTTTTCTATTTTGAAATAAATAAATATATGAATAGAAATAATTTTTAGATATTTTCACTTTTTTTCCTTAAAATTTTAAGAAAAAATAGCTACCAACCTTTGGAACTTCACTTTTGTTGTTTGGCGGCATCCACCAACACAGCACGTCTTTTTATACGGCGACATCTTAAACTGCAAGATATAAACAGTTTTTATTATAACTCCTAAAAACTTTCGCGTAACCAAAGATTAAAAATATCACAATAAAAAAATTTGCATAAACGAAAACGCGGAAAACGACTACTTATGTGTGATCAAAATAAATCAACAAAAATGGCGTCTCGACAGAAGGGCGAAGACGAAGGTCGCGAAACTCGGCTCCATGGCCTGCTATATTTTAGATCTTGCTTACAAGTTTGGCCTGGGAAAGGCCTATCTTTAACCTCATACATATATGGTGTCTAATAATATAACCAAAGTATCCGTAAGCATCGGGTAACTTTAAGTAGTTCATCTAAGTTGCGCATAGACAACCAATAATTCCCAAAAACTCGTAGTATTCGATTTAGAAATTTTATGTCCTGAAACAAGCAGAAATATCTGTTATGTGTATAAGTAATGCTAACCCCATAGTATAAGTATTTCCGCGAGAGCCGTTATCACGCACCTTGGAGGCACCTTATTTCCTACCCTAAAAGTGATTATTTTCCCTCTTCTTGTTTCAATTGCGTTGATATCGTTTAATGTTTTGTATGTGATTATCTCGTTTGATCAAAACGAAAAAACCTAGTTTAATTTTTTTGCAACACTAATATTACCCATTATACTTAATAGGCAACTAAACCAAAAAATGTCATGTGCCATTCTGCTCGAAAATAATTGCTGTGAAAAAATTTCTTAAAAATTAAGATTTCTGACGTAAACTAAGAACGTATCTAAAATATAGTGCTTAAATCTACTAACTAGGTTGCCTAAAACTTGTTTTATTTATTTATAAGTTTTGTAATCCGTTACAGCAACAATAAGTCTTTTTGCATTCCGGTAAAATTTCTAAAAATACATATAGAAGATTTTGGTGTGTCAACTACGATATAAAACAATACGTTTCCATAGATTATAAATTTTTGTTTGTAAATGTTAAAACTTAATAGTAGTAGATTTTACAATTAGCTGATAAAATAGTGGTTTTTTAACCGGCGTTGGTTTAAAGAACGAGCGCAATAAGAGATTTAAAAATGCAAGTAAAAAAGCACAATTCACCCTTAATTGCTCACAATTTTTATACTATAAAACAAGGGCGGATTAAGGATGGCACAACAATGGTTTCAATGATGGCAATGTTGATTTTTTGTGAATACTTGAAAACTATTTAAGAAAACGGCCTAATTTTTATGTAAGAATAATTAAATTTTATAAATAATAAGGATAAGAATTTTTTGTGCACTCGCAACCAAAGACAAATTAGTAAAATCATGTTTTTGATGACTGTAAAACAGTAGTTTTCACAACTAGTGGCTAAAATAGTGCTTTTTTTACAAGCGTTGGTTTAAATAACGAGCGCAGCGACGTATTTAAAAATGTGAGTAAAAAAAGCACAGTTTAGCCCCGAGTTGTTAACACTATTTGTTTTAATACCTTTATCAAAAAATGCAAGATAAACAGGAAAATACTTTTAAAAATCTCAAAAGAAGAGCACTTCTCGCAACACACCATCTTTACACTGCGCTGGTAAATAAAATAACAATGGTTTCCATTGCGATGTGCCTTTTTACTCGGTGACGTTCATTGTTGCGACATTTTAATCTTTGAGAGTTTGAATTTCAACGATGATTTTAAATGATTTTTTTCGTAAATACTTGTTGAAAACTGAATTTTTAGGCAAGAATAATTGTATTTTTTTCAATATTACTATTTTCCGCTATTTCTCTTTAATTTTGGGTAAAAAATAGAAAGAAATCTTTTTTTGAACCCGTGATCAAAAAAAGAAAGTTTTTTTCATCGGTAACCAAAAAAGCCATGCTTTAGTTATTTGCAGACAGTTACTAAAATCATATTTCTGATGAAGGTATAAAAAGAAACTTTTTAAGGTCCTGGAATTTGTTTTATTTTATTTTCCTTCCCCATTTGTTTATATACTTCACCAATAAAGCAAAAATCAAAGGCATCCGCTGTTAATAACTGCACCACTTAGCATGAGTATATAATTGAGTTGATATTTTTTTCAGCTATATTTCAGAAAATTATCCGGGAATTTTCCGTAACTATACTATATAACGGGTTATTCAATCGAAACTTTTACGCTGACTCTATAAAGCAGTGCTTATTATTTTATGAGTTTTAAGTGGAGTTTCGTAAACAGCAAGTTGTTTGTCAGCTATAGAAGACAGAAATGAGAAAGTTGCTACACTCGCCTGAGACAGTTTAGGGACTTATTGCAGATTTTTTTCAACCAGGCAGCATTATGGCTGCGTAGTATTTTGACACCTTCCCTTACCCCCTCCCCCCCCTAATATGTCAAGATAGTCAAGCACATTTTTTTAAAGTGCCACATGTACCATCAGTACTAGTTAACTCGCACGCAAATTGAGCTTAGAGTTTGGCACTCGGTTACTATCCCAAGCAACAAAATCAACCGTCTCCACGACCTATCCCTGATATACATCATATCTCGACGACGCTTTTACTACTACTATACCTCCTTTTAGGAATGCATTGGGACGGTTATACAACTACATCGCGACGGTAATGATTACTCTTGATATAGAAGTTATGTCTTCGCGGGTAGTAAACGGGCACGTTATCGCGAAGTCCTTTTTACTACATAAAGTAGTATTTGTGACTTTATAGGGTTTTTATAGGTTTTTTTTCTTTATCACATTATTAATTAAAAACCTGTTGATCTTTTTCCAAACTATATCAGGACATACATCATAAAATATGTGAAGAACTGACAAAAAATAAAAATATTATCTATATCATATCCTATACCTTTAATAATTACCATTTTATTAAACACTGAAGTCACCAAATCTTAAATTTATAATCGCATTTTTAATAAAAAAACGCGCGCCCTCCAGTTTTGGCCTAGTTTTATGTAAAATGTTGATAAAAAATGGTCCGCGAGGCAGTAAGTATAATAAGTATACCTAAATAAAATAACCAAAAATAGCAAGAGGTGGCATGTAAAAAAATGGAATGGCAAAATCGTTATTCCAATAAATAGTGACAGGCCGTATTCCAGTAAGTCCATATTAAATGAGACGAATTCTTTATTATTTCGTTATTGAACCAACGCAATAAGGTAATAGTTATTTACATGAGAGGTGCGGAAAGTGAAATTTTTTTCGTACGGAAAAGACGCTTTCGTTTAACATTTTTCCTACGAGCGTGAGGAAAATTAAAATCATCTTGTTTTACATGATTATGTAAAAAGAATCCCACCGAAAAAAAATTTGCATGCGTGAAAAAAGTTTTCAGTGCATGGAATTTTTCCGCGTTTTTTTTTATACTGGGAGCTTTTTACAAAGTTAAAGACAAAAACAAAATATCCATGCACTTAGCCGATATTCGAAGCTACTGCGCTTCGAAAACCGGCGGATTTTTTTTGCATGCGTAATAAGACTTTTTCCGTACGGCACGCGTGCGGATATAGTAATTTACCTAGCTAGTGCGGAAAGTTTCACTTTTCCGCACGCGATTTCAGGTGGACAAACGACGCATGAGCGGAGTTTAGCCAGAAATCAAGGGCGGAACAGTCACTTTACGCACGTGTTAGGTACAATTTTTTTTCTACGACCACTTGAATGTCAAACAGACGTCAAGAGAGTCAGGTGGACGTAAGGAAACAAAAGCCAATAATTAAAAATCCTGGTGGGAAAAGTATGGGAGTAAATTTATTTGCAATTTCCGCACGCAAATGAGTACGGAAAGTGAGTACTTTCCGCCCGCGAATAGAAAAAAAAATCACTCACGCTCCTAGGATAAAAACATATAAAATCGGACACCTGGCAAAACAGGACATTCTACGAAAGGGTTACTCATTTTAACCACCGGCGTACTCAGGGGGCCTAGGGCCTCAACTCCCCTCCCCCTCATAGAGCCACTGATAATCGACTCCAATGAAGATGAATGTATTCCAAAAATTACCAATAAATGGTCATCTGAGATCATTATGTTACTCAGCCCCCCCCCCTCCAGGAACAATTTCTGCGTACGCCACTGCTCAACTACAGAATTAAACGACAAAAAGATGCTTTTTCTTTACTGGTTTTGATACCAAATAAAACTGTATTTTACTGTACTCCAATGTTTTATGTTTTATGTTTCTTAAAACCGTGGACGCTCTGGGGCGAAAATATTGTTTGTTGCCGAAGTACATAGGCTATCCGAAATGGCTGAATATTATAAAGTCTACAGACTGTTATAATAGGTATAGCTATATGAAATAAGAACAGATTTTTTAAAAGGCTTTGATACTAAAGTTTAAAAAAAAAGCTTTTGAACAGTATTATTATAAGTCGTTCAGGACTATACCTTCGCGTTTACGCAGTTGTTAGGAGCTCAATAAACTATTTTTATACTAGGTGCTGAAAGGTAACTTTGTCGCACTAAGTACGTAAAGTAATGATTTCTCAAGCGAGTAGGAAAATATTAACACACAAGAGAGCCAAGTGATTTCTATCAGTCAAGGACGTGTTTTGCGTCTAAGCGTCAGCTATGGGTTCCAAAGTAATCCTACACGTTGTGTATTATTTTTTTCGTGCTCTTGCATTTCCATCATCAATAAAGATGTATGCCTTTTTTTAAAAATGTACCTATAATTCAAATAATCATAACATTGACACTCAGTTACTTTGTTTATACGGGACTCTTAAAGCGCTTTTATGTAAAAACGGTTTGAAAATGTTGTCCTATAAACACTACTAAAACCGTTTCAAGCACTAAATCGGTTTTATTTTAAAGCGATTGAAGAAAGCGCTTTAAACCCCATTTTAGGCTCGTTATTACTTACCAACCTAAGGAAAATACTTAACCATGGTTTTCTGAAAAATCTTTTGTTACCTAAGTTGTTTTATTTGTTTTGTCTTTAAACTGACATATTTAATGACGTATATTTAAGGAAGTATAATCCCTCGAAGAAAGCGATTTTATTTAAAACCGTCCTTATGTAAAAGCGCTTTTAGGTGCGTATAAACCTAGTAACTGTAAATTTTTTGATCCTTCGACGTACTTTTTAAATCCCTGTAGGTCGGGGACGTCCCGACTCATAAAAGACGATCCGCGGACGTCACCAAAAAACGTGCCAGGAACGTTTATAATTAGCTGTTCCTGGGACATCCTTTTTAGGACACTTTAGATGTCGAGAATGGTCTTGAAAATAAAACTCGTTTTTTAATTACCCTATAAATGAAGTTGTGATGATAAGTGGCTGTTTTTAAATGCACAACTTTTTTGAAATAATTATGGTACCTACGAGGTCGCAGTCGTACGACCCACGAACGTCCCTAAAAACGTCCGAGGAACGTTCCTATAGGACTATTCCCGGGACGTACTATTTAGGACACTGTAGGTCTCAAGTATTAAAAATAAATCAGACGTACCAAATAATGTGGACCTAGTTATAATTATAATAATTGGCTGTCATTGCATGCATTATAAGTTGTGTACGCAACCCGAGAAAAAAAATAATTTATGAAGAACACACCTCTGCGAGCAACTGGCAAGAATAAGAAAACAACAAATATAATTAAAATTCGAAATGCAGGCAGCAAAAAAAAACGATTTTTCGTCGATTTCTACTGTCAATATCACTACGATCGTCGTCAAGTTCCTCCTTATAAAGACGTAACTCGCAATATTAGAAAACATCCCCAGGACGTTCTAGAGCTATCCCGGGGATATTAATAACAGTACCTCTTTGCAATGTTCCGGGGACGTTCCGGCAACGTTTCTTTCTCAATGTTTTTAATGAAAGCTGTAAAGCTGCACGAAACCATGATCCGTCTTGAAGTAGTACAAAGAATATTGTCTGGATGGTGGTTACTTAAGGGGACATTTTTTGACTGTTTTGGTACGTTTTAAAAACATCCCCAGAAGACGTCGTGGGCCGGTCGAAAAGCTATACTTTTACCAAACCATACGTGTTATTAGGGTATCCAGGCTCTTTACCTCCCTAGAGAGTTTTGTTTATTTTACCTCCCTCTACCGCGCGTAAATCTGATTTTATAACTCGCAGAGATACTGTTTTTATATTATACCAAATTTTTTTTCTTAAAAAAACATACATAAATATTTTAACAAAGTTGTTCATATAAAAATTTTATATAAATTTCCTCCTTTGTCGGACATCAAACAACCCCTGGAGGGGGGATGGCACTTTCTTCGCTTGGTATGTAAATAACTGTTTATATCTATGAAGAAATTTGAAATGAAAAAGGTTTCAGCTTTTTTGGACAATTATTTTTATTTAAACTTTTACATCAGTGCCGACGTTTCGTTCCCAATCCGGATCATCTTCAGGGCAAGATGCTTTGAGGCAAGATGCTTCGAGATTTACATTACATTACATTTTTACTCTTGTAAATCTCGAAGCAGGGCAAGACTTAAAATGATCCGGATTAGGATCGAAACGTCAGCACTTGATGTAAAAGTTTAAATAAAAATAATTTTCCAAAAAAGCTGAAATCTTTTTCATTTCAACTTAATCCCGTGAACGAAACGATAACAGCTATATCTATGAAGTTTAATTAAAGTCACAATCTAGTACTTGCTATGTAGGGAGTAGAAAAAAAAATCATTAAGAGTGATTTCTTACTTATTCGGTAAATCAATTTAAAGTTTTGTTAAAAACAAATGTTCCGTTTCCTAACCAATTTACCCTAATTGTTCCAAAAACAGATAAATTACCCACCCTTTCAGTTAAAGACTTTTACCTTAATCCCACACATTAGCGTTCTAAATCTTCCACAAAAGCATTAATAAATCTATCACGGGTTGCACTAAACCCAATTAGTTAATTGAGTAAATTCATTTAAATGAACAGAGAATCGTGTACTGTGATGAAGTTTCCATGGAAAGTTTTGCTTGATATGCATCTGAATAGTATGCGCCAATAATTATTCGAGGGTATGTAACAATTTTGCAAAAAATGCAATGCATAAAGCATCTTGTAAAAGAATACAGATATACAAGAGAATGCAGCAAATTGTATATTCGCTATTTATACCATTTTTTTAAATTACATTTAAGCAATTTATTTTATTCTTTTGGTCATTTAACAAAAAAAAAGACTAAAGAACAACAATAAAAAACATATCGGTCGCAAGCAAAACAACATTATCATAAAAGTTTACCTTAATTCACTCTAAGTCAACCTGTGTAGGTATTCTTTTAAAATCAAAGAAATTAAAATAATTCCCCACAAATGCGCGGTTAGTACTCACAGGCGGGTGCAGGGGGGCCTTGACCCCCTAATATGTCAAGATAGAAAAGCACATTTTTTTAAAGTGCCACATTTACCACAAGAAATATCACGCTTTCTAACTCGCATGTAAACTGCCTTTAGAGTTCTGCGCTCGGTTACTATTCTGCCGTGCAAAGCAACAACCTAGTAAGTACTTTTGGGAAATTGACTTTAAAGTTTTTTTGCAACTAATTTTTACATAACTTTTTTTTTAAAACGACCAAAATGAAAATTTTTTATTTAACTGTCAATTTCATTTACGGCTATCACTTAGGCATACTATGGTCTCTATATTTTAAGTAGAAACGCTGATATTGAGACAAAATCACTTACCTGGTCCACAAAATATAAACCGCTTTTTTGATTTGTACAAATCAAAAGACCCAGTAAGTCATTTTTTCAATACTAAAACTATGTAAGTCAACTTGCTCTTCACTGTTTTTAAATACATTGAAAAAAATAAAACCAATTAAGTGAAGAAACTAAATTGCAATTTGATAATTAATATTTAATATTAAATGCAACCAATTTTACACTTAAATTTAATTAGAAGTAATAATAATAAACAAAAAAAAAATTACTTTCGATCTCCTACCGAAGATTTATTAGACCAGAAAAGTGAACTTTACTGGTCGACACACAAAGTTTAACAGGGCGAGATCTGTAAATCTGTGAAGACCTGTAAAGTGAGTTTCTGGTCGTGTATCGTACTTTCTTTTTTTCACCAACTAATATCCACCTATTTTTATTCTTATAATAAAAAAAAATAAGTCAAATAAAAAATAGTCAAGTAAAAACAAAGAAATAATATTATTTAAAAAAATGTATGGTTTAAAACTGTCAACACAGAACACAGGCAACTTGACTAACTAAACATGAGACCGGAAAATAATACAAAAACCGAAAAAGATCATATACAAAAACTGCTTTTTTTATAGGTAGATACTAATAAATAGGTATAGATGTAAGATAAAGTAACTCTAGTTACAGTTGTGTACGTTAGCAATAAAAACTTATAAGGACAAAGTAACTGGACTTACTTTATTTTTGTATGACAACAATTGTTTAAAGCCGGAAGCAAGTGAAGTTGCCTTGTTGCGTAACTTGCTTCCTTTTTTAAATTGTAATATTTTTTAGTATGGCAAATTTAGGGCGATAATTATGTACAAGTTGACATACTTGTTTTGATTTGGAAAAATTAATTTTTTCTTAAAAACGTCTATAAAAACAATCAAGTAAGTCTGATAACTTTTTATTTTATAAAACTATCTGGTGCATCTCTTTACTGCGATTTTAGTGGTATAAAAATCTCAATTTTTATGTAAGTTGGCTTACTAGGTTTTTGTACCGGTATTTATGGACATACCCTAGTTCGATAAATGTTCACACGATCCATATTATTGATATTGGTGCCTTTGGTGGATGCTTTCGTACGCGGGCTGAACGCGACCTTTTTAGCAAACTGCCGACACCTCCCGAATGAAGGCGTAGTTTCGAAGAAGTTAAAAAATGATAAGTCTGTTCCGTTCTTGCTATTTCTTGGATGGCTTGGTTGGTAGAGGATGAAAATTTGAAGATATACAGTGAGTATTTTAAAAGAATAATTCTTTTTAACCCTGCCAGTTACTACGTGCTCTTGCGAAAGGTCATTTTCCAAAAGAACAATTTGCAATAGCAAACTACGGTCAACTATGAAGCCAGAAAGAATTAAATCGTTGTTTCTTTTTATTGAACAAAAAAGAACTAATAATGTAGATTATGATAAAGTCAGATTATGTCAAGCACTAACATGTAGTATTTAGTATATAATGCGTTTTTTAAACTAAACTAAATATATGTCACTTATTTAACAACTTAAAAAAAATACATACTAAACAAAAAAAAAATTAAAAATTAAAAAAAAACAAAAAAATATGGGAAGTAATTAGGTTAGTTTTATTGTAAAAAAAATAGATGTTCCAACTGTTTCTGTTTAAAGGATTAATGAAAAAAAATGTAAATTTTCTTATTATGATTTAAATTTCTTGTTGGGCTATGCCCCCCCCCCCTAATCCAAAATGATGTGCACGCCTGTGTTCCTATTGTTCGATGTCACTGATTTCGCCTACAAATGCGACTAATTACAGATTTTAAATTTATTTATTATTTCCCTTGTAAAAACCAGTAGAAACAAATTTCATCAAAAGTCATGTTATTAGTGTCATTTTCGGGGGAATCGGCGGCGTCGACCAATAGGATCTCTGCTTTGCAGGGAAAAAATTGTTTGCTCCCTGATTTTAAGAATAGCTATACTGGGGTAAAATAAACAACGGTGTGTTATCATATTTCGGAAAAAGAAATCCTGGGCTTCCAATTCGCAAAAAAATGTAATTTTTTTCAAACCTACCCACAACAGTTAAAACATATACATATATGGTAATGAATCATTTATTCAAAACAACATAATGAGGCCACGTGGGAAACTCAGGCTAATTCGATTCCACTTTGAAAATATGTTCAAATAATCCGTCCAATTTTATACTCTGACAATATTACAAACAAAAGTTCGTTAAGACCTCAAAAGCACGAAATTTTGCATTTGTAATGAATAACGATCAATTCAGTGCTAATTTTGTAATTTTATTAAAATGCAATCATGCATATGGAATTAAAATTAGGTTTTGCAGCGTGTAATTAATCAATCCTGAGTATAACATGCAATTAAAGTAGGTTTGATGGGCAACCTTGCATGTGCAACAGAATTTTACCATAATGCTGTCTCCGGGGAAATTTTTCCAGAAACGGAATCCTATATACCTCCTTAATCGGGTGCCTACATTTGTTTGTCCAAGTTAGCTCGTATAAGTGAAAAAATATGAAATGTACTGTGTCTTCTTCTAGGAATGCCGTGAATAAACTTCAGACAGTATTTTTGAATTTTTTCGATCTTATTTGATGTTTCAGCAGCCAGTCACAGTAGTTAAAGATAACATATCATATTTTTTTTTCATATTAAAACTTTTCTAGAGCCATACAATCCTGTTAATGTACCAATACATCTCTGAACACACAAAGTCTGTCAAAACGCAAATTATTATCAAAGAATAAACCTTAATTTTTGACCTCTGATTTGACAGACAATAAGGGATTTTCAATTTGTATGGCCTACATTTGTTTGTCCAAGTTAGCTCGTATAACTAAAAAAATAAGAAACTGTACTGTGTCGTCTTCTAGGAATGCCGTGAATAAACTTCAGACAGTATTTTTGAATTTTTTCGATCTTATTTGATGTTTCAGCAGCCAGTCACAGTAGTTAAAGATAACATATCATATTTTTTTTTTCATATTAAAACTTTTCTAGAGCCATACAATCCTGTTTATGTACCAATACATCTCTGAACACACAAAGTCTGTCAAAACGCAAATTATTATCAAAGAATAAACCTTAATTTTTGACCTCTGATTTGACAGACAATAAGGGATTTTCAATTTGTATGGCCTACATTTGTTTGTCCAAGTTAGCTCGTATAAGTAAAAAAATATGAAACTGTACTGTGTCTTCTTCTAGGAATGCCGTGAATAAACTTCAGACAGTATTTTGAATTTTTTCGATCTTATTTGATGTTTCAGCAGCCAGTCACAGTAGTTAAAGATAACATAACATATTTTTTTTTATATTAAAACTTTTCTAGAGCCATACAATCCTGTTAATGTACCAATACATCTCTGAACACACAAAATCTGTCAAAACGCAAATTATTATCAAAGAATAAACCTTAATTTTTGACCTCTGATTTGACAGACAATAAGGGATTTTCAATTTGTATGGACACGACACGCTGTGCGATAGCCGTTTATTGTCATTTGGTCGACCAAAAAACTTTACCATCGATTTATGTGGGTTTAATCACACTTAGGTCTTGAAACAGAAGCATCTTAGTGGAATAGGATTTTATCGAACACGTCGATTTTTTATTCGGGTGACTCATTTTGGCAATACTGAAATTTTTGTCTGACACACTCCCTACGAGGGGTAGCTTTACCCCCAGAATTAAAAGTGGATCAAGAAAAAGTATTTCAACTGTCTTTACACTTTACTTTAAAAAGTTTGTCCGACGAAAATTCCAATATTGGCCAAAAGTGTTCCTCTTGAATACAAAATCGACATTTCCAAGGATTTATTTTTAAATTGTACTTTAAATACTCTAAAAGGCCTCTGTTTCAATAATTCTGAAACACTCTGTATAAACAACTGCATTAAAATATTATCTAATAGTACATTACATAACGAGAGAAGAAAGTGACATATTTCACATGAGTGTGAATGTTGTGAACGAGGCGCCAGCCGAGTTAAACAACACGCGAGCGTAAGAAAGTTACTTTCTATCGAGTTGTGTACGCTATTTTTCCTACGACCACTTTAGAATTTTATTTTTATTTTAATACGTTAAGTCTGTGTTTTAAGTCCGCACTGGTACTGCTTATTTGTGAGTGATTCAAAGTTGGAAATGAAAGTGTATGATGGTGTTTAATGATGTATGGGGCGGGTGACCAGTGGAACCACTGATGAGCCTACGCTGGTTACCCAAGGCGAAACATCGTTTAATCATTTCTCTTTTCGCTTTGGTCCTTTGTTTGTTCCTTGTGGGATGCTCATCCAAGTTTGAATTTTCGTTATTTCCACCCAAGATCTTTTGATCCTTTGGTTTTTTAGTTTGTTTTCGGTTGAAGTAACTGATTTGGAGGTTTTTTAACTTCTTTCTAAGTTGTTTAGTTATTGTCAAAGTCGCGTCTTTTTTATTTGAAATTTGTTGAATAATACTTCTTGTAATTAATTTCATTGACTATATATATTATTTTTCTCACGCTCTTAGCAGAACAATTGTTCAAAACTCTTGCGGAAATCATTTTTTCCGCACTTGACGGCTTGAGCAAACTCCTACGCCGTTCGGTCAATGAGCCAGTTTGTGCGAAAAAAATGGATTTTCCATACTTGTTGATTTTTTGCTTTGGTATCGGTGTTATTTGCGGACAAAAAACAATATTTTTCCATTGTCAGAACCACAAACGCCACCGCAGCTGTTGATTTCGCATTTTTCTGTTATTTTTTCAATCCAAAAACATACACTCGTTTAAAGCTATTGAGCCAAAATTTTCTGTTTATTTGCAACAAAACGCACATTTATTCATTAATTGTTTTCTAGTAAAGTAAAGCAGAAACAACGACGTTGATATTTTGCTTAAAATATCAATTTTACCATTTTTTCCGTGGGTTAAATTGAGGGTGAAAAAAGGACACCCCGAAGGAGTAGTTTCATATTTTTTATGTGGTTTCCTTAAAACAAAAATGGTTTTACTTTTCCCTTAACAATGTAAAAACTTTGCGGTGTACGAAAACCTCTCCTGTGGGGAAAAGCTAAAGACATGAGAGACCTAAGTAAAAGCCTAAATTTCAGGAGGGGTTACAAACCTGCTAGTCCAGGAGCAAACCATCATTCCCACTTTTGTTACTTAATTGTTTCTGGATCTTTCGTTCTTACTGCACTAAGAAGCATTTTCAAGAAAATAGTTATGCACAAAAAAATGCAAGAATGCATATTTTTGGCTGGTTTGAAAGGAGGAGGTTATAGGTTTTATGTTTTTTTTTTAATTTATGTTCCAGCTTAACCC
This sequence comes from Oxystoma pomonae, assembly GCA_963921995.1. NCBI lineage: Eukaryota > Metazoa > Arthropoda > Insecta > Coleoptera > Brentidae > Oxystoma > Oxystoma pomonae. The sequence goes on from OY998165.1 coordinate 95,615,656, forward strand.
TCAAATGGCTTAACGGTTTGTGTATAATTATTTTTTAAAAACAAAAATCAATTAAGTTGTATAAACAATAAAGCTAAAGTCCAGTGGAGCTTTTTATAAGCTCACTTAGATACTCTCAGTGGCGGCACAAACTTGAAAAACGTGAAAAACTTTTTTTTCAAAATGCAATTTTTCGTAAAATCGCTGATTAAAAAAGAACAAACGGTGAAATATTTTTTTATTTTTTGATATAGTATAGAAAAGATAAGCTATATATGTATAAGCTCAACACACTTTGTGAAAAACGCCCGTGAACCTGGAAAATGCTCGGGTTATTGTCCCCATTTCTACTATATATATGTGTATGCTATGCTAGAGACCAGAAGGCTCAGCCGATTTTGACAAAAGGAACACCCAAATATCACATTTTTGATGATATCTCAAAAACTTTTTTCCGACGAAAACAATACCTCCCTTAGTCGTGTGGGCTAGGGATTAATTTTCTTCTTAAACAATATGTGACATATAGTGCCTCTGAGATACAGAGTACTCCAGCGGTACCACTTTTATCAAATTCGGCTGAGCCTTCTGGTATCTAGCATGGCTTACACATATACATAGTAGAAATGGGGACAATAACCCGAGCATTTTCCAGGTTCACGGGCGTTTTTCACAAAGTGTGATGAGCTTGTACATATGTAGCTTATCTTTTTTTTTCTCTCTGAAGGTTTTTCTATAATATGTCAAAAAATAAAAAATATTTCACCGTTTGTTTTTTTTAATCAGCAAAAAAAAAGTTTGTTACGTTCACTGAGAGTGACGTATATGAAACATGTCAATTTTTTCAACTGAATTCAATAGCCTGGTTCTCTGCCTAAAAACTGGTGTGATGGAAGTAGCAAGTTAGCTACTCGAATACAACAAAATAGGCAAAAATCTAATTTTAGTAAAAAATCCATAAAATCTGAAACCATGGGTCGGATCAAAAAGAGGTCCAGTTAAACGCTGATCAGAGAGAACAAGTCTACAACATATCAAACGCCCAGCCCATTTCAACTGAAAGCCAGTCGCAATGATAAGTGAGCGGGGTCTTTTACAAGAAAAAGTCAAGGGCCTTTCTTTACTTGGTATTACCCAAGGATAACAATAATCATCGGGGCCATAAAACTCCATTAACATACCGGGATTCAGAGGTTTTCTAAGTTTTAATGTATATTTTCGAGAACATCTGCAAAGCCCGGTATGTTAATGGAGTTTTATAGCCTCAATGCATATCCTTGGGTAATACTAAGTGGAGAGATTCCCTTGAGTTTTTCCTGTTAATCTTATGAGCTCCAGTGGAATTCAGCTTTGTTGTTTACACAACTTAGTTGATTTTTGTTTTTACAATTAGCAAGCCAGGCATTTTGGTCCATATAGCTAATCTTATGCCACACTGATGAGATCAAAATATGGTCGAAACACGTTTATGTGGCTAGACTTAAGGATTTATAACTTTAAAAGTATATTTTAGAGAACATATGTGAAGCTCGGTATGTTAATGGAGTTTTATAGCACCGATGTATAAGCTTGGGTAATACCAAGTGGAGAAAAGACATTAAGTTTTTCTTGTAAATTGTTTTTATTAATAAAAAAATACTTCCTACATGACATAATGGATAAATTGGGTGATAGTTGGGTTTTACATATAAAATACAGATTATTGTATTTTTTACCTTTATTCTGTTTGGTTTTTCGTTAAGTTATTTCATTAAAATATAAAGAAATCTCATCTGCATGTCCTGTATAGTTAATTCCAAGTTTCCTGGAACTATTTAATTTTCAATATAGCGGAACAGAGAAACTAAATAGAACTCAATATCATTATCAAAAAGGTAGTTCGAATCGGTTGAGAACCAATTGTTGATATAACACGAGTTACCAAGTTGAATTGCTTAGGTTATTCAAAAAGATTTGATTAACCCTTAACTGGCGTGGCGGAGTCCCAGGGACTCTATCAAGTATAAAATGTTCAACAACTTTTTTTTCGATCAGGCAGCGCGCCCTATTCAATACCTTCTTCCTATATTGCGAGGACGCATGGGGCGCTTAGTCGACTATTATCTTTTGTTAAAGTAGCAGCGAACGTAACTTTTTGTGTGCAATGCCAAAATTTGATTTGTTTACAATGTTCTAAAAAAATATTCGCATTGAGGGGCAAAAAGAGCTCTTATTACTCAGTTTTTAGTAGGCCAAATGGGTATTGTCAATTTTTTACACTTCCTTGGTTTCCACAAATTATAGTTTAGGTGCAGAATTTCTTGGTTTTTAAGTATTTTTTAAAAAAGAAGAATTATTATTTTGGATTCAGAACTTATTACAAATAGTTATTTGCAAAAACAAATATATTCCAAAACAGGGTTTTCTTGCCTTTGTTCACTTATGTAACTAAAAAAATATTACTCTTAAAAAACCTTGAAAACCCCCTCTTAAATCTTAGGGAGTCCCTGGGACTCCGCCACGCAGTAAATGTAAAAAATTTTCACCTCGCCAGTTAAGGGTTAAAAAAGGGTAAATTTACATTACATTTTATGTTTTCAAAATTAGTCTCCGGTTGGTGAAAACTACTTATAGGTCTCTTGATGTCCTCATGTGGAGGCACTATAAGTTAATAAGGTTCATAAATCAAATTGTCTGGAGTTGTAATATGAGGAAAAATATTTTGAATTAAAAGATAAATTTTAACTATTTGGTCGCACGTTAACTGTAACGCAATATAACGATACTTGCCGTTATATTATTCAAATCTGAATTTTTATGAATTTAGATTAATTAATTTTTTGACTGTTTTTTTCTAGGAAAGTTTTGTTAGCTGGTTAGGCCCCAGACTACTTTTCCAGAAGCATTTGAAAACAACACCAGAGGTGTAGAAGGGACTAAATTACACTGTTCCATTACCACCACTCAGTGTGAATACTAAAATTAAATTAAATTTCCACGGGAATTTTCTCTTGATATCCGTAATCATAGTACGATGAGGAACATATCACCCGGTAAAATTAGGATACGTAGCGTCCCGTGGAGAGCAAATAATTTTATCATATTATTTGTATTTTTTAGTTAATATTTAATAAAAAAAAAGATTTGGTGATGGCAAATAAAAACAAAAGAAAAAGAATGGTAACCATTAAAAATATGTTGATCTTTTTTTAAACTATATCAGGACACACACCATAAAATATGTGAAGATGACAGAAAACAAAAATGTTATCTATATCATAACTTTTCTGAAGTCACAACTTCTTAAATTTATAAATGCATAGCACGTTACTGATTAAAAATGTGCCCCCCACCCAGTTTGACCTAGTTTTATCTAAAATGTTTATCAAAAATCAGGATTATTTAGGTCAATCAAGCCACCCCCCCCCCTAAAGATATTCCAATTTTGATATGCTTATAATTTCGAACTAATTTTGATCCACTTTTAAAAATTTTGAACCACACTCTTTCCTGTTTTTTTTAGCTTGACGTCCGGCTGCACCTTTCGAATATTAAAAAAAACCAGGAAGGAGTGTGGTTCAACATTTTTAAAAGTGATTCAAAATTAGTTCGAGATTAGTTCAAAATTATAAGCATATAAAAAATCGTATATCTTTCGGAGGGGGGGGGGTGTGGCTTGACGTCAACCTGCACCCCCCACCATATTTTCTAAAAAAAACAGGGTTACTAATGGGTTTTTGGATTTTTTTTTTGGTGAGATTAGGAGTTCGAAATTAGTTCTTAATTTTGGGATAGTTGCTTTTAATTTTTCTCTACGCTTTAAATGAGGGGGGTGTAGCTTGACGTCCGGCTGCACTCCTCATTTTCAATATTAAAAAAACCAGGGAGGAATGTGGTTCAAAATTTTTAAAAGTGGTTCAAAATTAGTTCGAAATTGGTTCGAAATTATAAGCATATAAAAACTCGAATATCTTTCGGAGGGGGGGGCTGACTTGACTGACCTGATTATGATTATGATTTCCAAATTAAATGTCTTTCCAGTTTTAATATGTTTTATTAACCAAACATTAATATTTCTACTCTTATTGGTACATGCCATTACTAATCAGTAATTTAATGAGTTTTTTTTAATTTTGATTTCAATTGCATGTTTAAGGCTGAAGACATAATTAAAAATACAAGCTACTAGCTACTAGTGACTAACTTCCAAAGCTGTTAAATCAATGCTTTAAGTTACAATAAAAATACTAAATGTAGGCTACCAGTGACAGATACAAAATACCAAAGCTTGTATTTTTAATTATGTCTTCAGCCAGGGACTCCCTAAGATTTAAGAGGGGGTTTTCAAGGTTTTTTAAGAGTAATATTTTTTTGGTTACATAAGTGAACAAAGGCAAAAAAACTCTGTTTTGGAATATATTTGTTTTTGCAAATAACTATTTGTAATAAGTTCTGAATCCAAAATAATAATTTTTAAGGAAAAGAAAAACTCGTTTCTACTTAAATTCTTCTTTTTTAAAAAATACTTAAAAACCAAGAAATTCTGCACCTAAACTATAATTTGTGGAAACCAAGGAAGTGTAAAGAATTGACAATACCCATTTGGCCTACTAAAAACTGAGTAATAAGAGCTCTTTTTGCCCCTCAATGCGAATATTTTTTTAGAACATTGTAAACAAATCAAATTTTGGCATTGCACACAAAAAGTTACGTTCGCTGCTACTTTAACAAAAGATAATAGTCGACTAAGCGCCCCATGCGTCCTCGAAATATAGGAAGAACGTATTGAATAGGGCGCGCTGCCTGATCGAAAAATGCAGAAGTTGTTGAACATTTTATACTTGATAGAGTCCCTGGGACTCCTCCACGCCAGTTAAGGGTTAATCAAATCTTTTCGAATAACCTAAGCAATTCAACTTGGTAACTCGTGTTATACCAACAATTGGTTCTCAACCGATTCGAACTACCTTTTTGATAATGATATTGAGTTCCATTTAGTTTCTCTGTTCCGCTATATTGAAAATTAAATAGTTCCAGGAAACTTGGAATTAATTATACAGGACATGCAGATGAGATTTCTTTATATTTTAATGAAATAACTTAACGAAAAACCAAACAGAATAAAGGTAAAAAATACAATAATCTGCATTTTATATGTAAAAAAAATCTTGTAATTTGTAGCTGATCTAACGAAAATGGTGCAAAAAAATGAGGTTAGAAGTCACTGTAATTTGTATTTAGTCGCTTGTATTTTCAATTATGCCTTCAGCTTTAAATGCATCCGGTTGACGGTGTATTGATTTACAATGTCAGTAAAGTAGCGATAACTCGTAGGCAACGTTTTTCCACTGTGCACATTTATTTTTTACTGCGTGGTAGATAGGCGACCATGTAGACTCCATAATTTTGTAGTTTTGCATTGATTGGGGGCTACTAAATTGCAACCAAATTAATATGAGTAAACTAGTAAAGTCATTACCAACTAAAAATAATATTAAAGAAATTAACAGTGGGATTTACTAAGATCTAAAATAGTACCCCCCACAGGTCTAAATATTTACACCTGTGGGGGGCACTAAATTTTAAAACCAATTTTCAAAAAACACTCAAAAAAAGAAAAGACACAAAGTTATTGATTATTTTGTATTTTTTTGCTAAATACCACTGAAAAACTGCTTTTTTGTCAAAAGAAATGCCATATTTTAGAAGAAAATGCCCTAAAACTAATTTTTTTTGGTTTCAAAATGGCAAATGGTGAATACGCCAAAATTTTGTCACATAATAGCTTCATAATCTGTGTTTGAGGTTATAAAATTGGTGATTTTTTAGACCACCTCGGGGGAGGGTGGTTTAAATTTCTCGGGGGGGTGGTTTAAATTTATAACCCCGAGAAAGGATTGTTTTGTGGCAATTGGTAATAAGTTCGTTCATAATTTCCCTAAGAAACCTTTCACAAGAATTAATTTACCTTATTTGATATCCCAAGTTGTTCATTAATCAATAAAACACCTCCAATTTTTTCCAGAAAAACGCCATATTTTGAACCCGTTTCCAGCACAAAAAATATATTTATGAGGGCACTACGAGCCAAAACAAACATAAGTGAAGGTCACTGATTATGCACGAAAAATATACCAAAGAAAGAAACTCAAAACAACTATATTAATTTATTTACAGACTGAAATTAAAACATTGAGGTTATCTAAAAGCTCAGTCAAGAAAACTTTCCTTTCTCAAAGTTCACTCATTTTAAAGTTGTAACTTTCATCAGTAGAGGTTGGTGCAAGCCAAGGTGCAAGCAGAGGTAAACGATCCGAACTCGCAGTTTGTGATTGAACGTAGCGCTAATATTTTCAAACTGACATTTCGACAGTGACAGAAATGTGAACAAAATTTGCATTTAATTTTTTTAATATATTTCATAAATAAAAACACTTTTTAAATAAATACAAAATTAATTTACTCCTTATTTTATTATTACCCATCTAAATCTTTGTGTGACATCAGGTATTAATTGGAAAAATTAATTAACAAGGGTAAGTTTTAATTAGAGTGACATATAACCCCAATTTTAATTTGTTCTACAAAGTGTTTACTATTTAAACCCCGCGCGGGTTTAAATTTTTTAATTTTCTTTTTTTTTTAAATTGAAACTTTCTTCTTAAATCCAACAAAAGATTGTGTTAAGATGATTATTCAATAAACAAATTTATTAAAATTCTTTTTATAAATCAAATTATGTCCAAAACTTAAGGATGGTTGGTTTAAAGTGCTTAAAACCAGAAATTTCACTTAAACTTAGGACCGTTTTAAACACTTTTAGTATGTAGGAGGTAGGAAGTAATAGGAATGTATTACTTTCTTGTATGACTTTATATTTTTACGACACATTATATTTTTACGACAATTTTTTAACCGTAATAGTGAACACAATAAGTGACAATAATGAATTTTTTATATAGTTTTTTGTAGGAAATATTACTACGCTTTAACCCATTTTTGGTGGCAATGACAATGACACCAGTGAAACTGACTATAATTGTTGGTTGGGATATATAGATACCAAATATCTATTTTTAGAATTTTTTTCCATTTGTTTGTTTCAGCATCAAGCAAAGTCTACTAAGCAGATTTTGATAAGAGTTCCACTAATAGCTTCTTTGGAGTCCTAGACAGCCTGAAGGCTTAATTTTATAAAAATCAGTGTGCGGGAACAGAAATTATATTTATTTAAAGCAAATAGAACTGGAAAAGAATCACAGGCAAAGGGGGTATTCAACTCGATGGTGGGGTTTTAAGGTGATGTACGGGCGGAGGAGGGGTTGGAGTAGAAGTTTGTGCAAACTTTGGGGTGCAACCGGGATGATAGCAATTTAGTTAAAAGCCAGAAAGAAGCTAAAATTGATTAAAACAGTATTGCATTATCCGTTTATAATATTGCTAGTAATAAAATACGAATAAATTTCTCGACGAATAACCGTCATCTACACTTAAAGTAGGTATAACACGTCTCAAAAAGGTGAGTGTATAGAATACTAATTACACACACTTTATATTTTGTGTCAGTAACTGTTTTGTAATCGTGCATGGCGGTTGGAATAAAGAAAATAAAATTTAATTTGCTTTCCCTTCAAACATGTCTCTTTAGTGATGTAAAAAAAATTGCCTACTTGACACAGGGCGATATTTACTAAGATGCGTTAGGGTTTAGGACTATGGGACGCATGTGGTTTTTAATCTAATTTTGCGGGTTTTTCTTTAAATTTGAGTAAAATTTGTTGTAATTTTGGACGTACTATAATCATATAAATGACTTCGCAAGGAAAAAACACATGTTTTCCAGAAACTTCGTGAAAAAATGGGAAAAAGCAAATTGACGGTGGGTTTATCCCCGTATAGTAGGCTTTTTAACTACTTACTTATATTTTTGTATCACTTTTTATCCTCAAATTTGCAGTGGTCCATATGAGAAGAAATATTCTTACACATACATCTTCAATATGATGATAAAATGAAATTAAAATTGCTTAAATTACACGTTACTTTTTCGGCCCCTAACGCATAAGAATTTACCGTTGAAGAATTTTACCGGCGCATAATATGACATCACTGCACAAATCACAATACCACGAAAGACTAACAAAACAAACAAAAAATTAGCAGATCCCGAACAACCCAAAAATGCATTTATTTGCTTGCGCGTTATATTCTTCGCGGATAAAGGCGCTATTCTTAAATTTGCGCTGCATCATATATTATTTAGGCGTATGCGCGGTTTGTGAATTAGCCGATATCAGTTTTGCACTCTAATTGCTTGCTTGCTTGAAAAATAACAACGCACAGCGGTTACAGCGCAAGATTTATACCGTGAAAAAACTGCTTTTTAAGATACCGCGCGCTACCAGTTACCGCAAAAATTCTTACTTCTTAATTTTTTACCTAGGCGCGTAGTTAATCGCCTTTGACAAGGTGTTCAAACCAGGGTGTATTAGGAAATCTTTGTTTTCATTTCATTACCTATTTAAAATTAATTTTACTTTAAACTTGTAAAAGGCTTTTTTCTTGATTTAAGAGAGCAGTGATCGTCTTAAATCAACTTAAAATGAGATTCCATACATTCCTATACATTGACGTAAAAAACACGCTGGAATACCCAATTGAAGCAAAAAAAGCCTGGAATTTGGTTCTTTTGTAATTAAGATACTTCAAAATATTTATATTGAAAAGAAAAATGAACCAAATCGTGATTGTTTTAAAATTTAAAGCATATAAACCACCTCTTGGCGGTATTCTATAACATACGATGATTTTACTCAAAATACCACATCCCATGTAACTTTGACAGTTCTCAGATTTCTTGTTTACCCAGATTTTATTAATATTTACGGATTATTTGGACTGTTTTAATTTAAAAAAATGGCCCTACGCATCTCATTAAGGTGCATTTTGACGTCCATCAAGCTAAACATATCATATCAGTTCCGGTATAGTTCCGCTTAAAATCAATTTTTAGATACCCAGCCTTCACACCAAAGTTTCCTTAAACTATAAGTAGTAAATATCGCCCTTAAAGTTGCACAAATAGAAAGTGCTTAATCGTAGTCGTATCCCAGTTCGAATGCTCAGAACGGATACGTCGTACACCAACGACTACGTCCACCCTTGCAGGGCTGCGTTCAGAAAGCCCACGCCATGGTGTGGGTGCGCGCACTCGGTGTGTCCGCAAGTGTACACACCACCTATTCGAAAATGGTGTTGATTTCTGGGGTTGCTTGTCTTGTGTCACATTATCTAACAAAAAATTACCCAAAAACATATTTTTTTTGGCTGCAAGTGGCTGGAAAAATGTAAAAAAATATAGGCTTTTTGTCCTCTTCGAATGCTGGGTTTTGGGTTTCTCGGGTTGCTTATCTTTTTTGACATTATCCAATATGAAATGACCCAAAAAAGCATGTTTTCAGGCTACAAGGGATCATTTAAAATGACGTCATAGAAAAGCTATATAAACACTCCAAAATTTTTTAAATGATCAAGTATCAGCTAGAACTTTTTAACACCTCCTATAAAGAAGTATATATACTAGACTCATAAGACATCACGGTTTTTTACTTCCTATACTTCTAATACCTACTATAGGTGTATTCGCTTTAAAACGACTCTAGAAAAAAATCATGAAAATCATATATTATATAAAATTGAATGAAATTAAATTTTTAAACAGTCTTGTCGAGACTGGGGTGCCGGTGTGGTGTGATAATCTCACTAAAATAGACATAAATATATGCAATATTAAACCTTATTGCCACATGTTAGTGGCCTTGCTAATGACGCTAAAAATACACCAGTAGACACATAATCTTTCCTGAACTACGAGAATGAGACGGACCGGTCATTTTCATATTCCTGAACGGCCTCATACCACGCACAGGTGCGTTTTTTACACTGGGTGTGCGCATTCTGAACGCCGCCCAGTACTCGTACGTAGCTAACGTATCCTTACCATTTTGTTGAGGAACATCTACCGCCGGGAGTGGAAATTTTATATAGATTCGACGGTGGCCCACATAACCTAGGCAGACTGCGAGCAAAAACTAAGGTCTCGACGACCTCGGTAATCGAACTGCAGTACGCCGATGACAACGTCGTTATGGCCGATACAGAGGAAGGGCTACAGCTGGTAATCAACGCATTTAACCAAGCCTACAAAAGCATTGGCCTAGAGGTCAATCTTGCCAAAACGCAAATTCTTCTCCAACCAGAACCAGGTACAAATACCCAAGCTCCAAACATTTCCATAAATGGCTATCCTTCATCAAATGCAACTATTGACGCAGAAACACAGCATCGCCTAGAATGTGCTAGCGCAGCGTTCGGACGGCTTTCGGAGAGAGTCTTCAACAATCACGACATTAATGCGGAGACAAAGCTTCGTGTCTACAACACAGTTATAATACCAACTCTAACATACGGATGCGAAACGTGGACCACCTTTAGAAGGCATATCAAACGACTAGAAAAATATCAGCAAAGTAGTTTAAGACGAATACTGAGAATCAAATGGCAAGACCGACGAACAAACATAAGTGTTTTAGAAGGAGCCAGAACAACTAGTATAGAAGCCCTTATCTTCAAGCACCAGCTTCGTTGGACTGTTCACATTATCCGCATGCCCGAAACACGTCTCTTAAAGCAGATATTTTATGGACAACTGAAGGAGGGAAAGAGAAATCAAGGAGATCAACAAAAAAGGTACAAGGACGTTCTCAAAGGCAATATGATGAAGGGTCACATCGATATAAACAACTTCAAGACCACGGCAAACGATAGGGCTTCATGGCGCCGAACAGTCCATGAGGGAGCACAAACTTTTGAAGAGCAATGACGTAGACTAGAGACGGAAATGAGAGAACGTAGAAAGGAGCGACAAAATGGAAGAATGGATGACCAACAACACCCGGCTGCTGCCGGAGACTGGGTGTGCCAGTACTGTGGAAGGGTCTGCGGCTCGAGAATTGGCTTACATAGCCATCAAAAAATGCACAACAGATAGCAACGATACAGAATAGAGGAAAATGATACTCGGTATCGAGTGATTGCCTATGATGATGATGACCATTTTGTTATCTGCGGGTTTCCATAAATGCCTGATCAACAGTTTCACTCCTTCTATTTTCCATTCTGTTGCCCTCTCACGTTTTTCAACAAGAAAGGAAATAGAAGTGAGCGACATGAAGTAAAACTGTGCATCAAGGACTGAACAAGAATTGGTTTGGTTACGTCGTAGGTTACAAGCACAACTTTAACTCTTTTTTTTTTAAAGACGATTTCACAAACGTATCAAAGATACGCTAACAACAAGAAATCAAAATAGCTTGCCAACTTTGTGTCCTATAACGAACCAAACGACAAAATGTTTGCTTGCTATAACATCGTTAATTTTCACAATTTTAGCTTAATTTTAAGAATTTTTTCTCACCAACATTTAAAACGTCTCAAAAATTGCATTTTATTATATTTTTTCCAAATTTTTGCCTCCGAAGATCTCATTTTCGCAACAGATCTTGCTTTTAAACGTTGCACATATTTGTTTTGCCCTTTTAAAGAATGCTGCGACCACGCCTGATGCATGTGGGCGGCGATTAAACAATTTTCCCGTGGCGGTCAAAAGCGTAAATACCCCAAGCCTTCTCTATAAAAAATACAAATTTTAAACGATTTAATTTAGCTTAACAGGATCTGCCTACCTGTCTATCTTTCTATCAAATCTTGTAATCCACTTTTCACCAACTTCCCGTTAACCAATTTCAATGAAATTTGGCATATCACCAACGGGAAAATATTAATTGGAGTTTGGAATAAGTCTTGGCAAAGAAAGTTTAAAAGTAAAACACCACATTCTAAACACCAATTAGTAACTAATCACGATTTATGCCTAATCGAGCAATTTTTGAGTTGGTGGATACGAGTATTAGGTAAGTTAAGTTACGATGCTGGGGACTGGTTAAGGGGATGCGCAGGGCATATTAAAACTTTTGAATCAAGATTGCTACGGATATTCAGTTATCAGCATTGAGTTTTGCTTAATGTTTGCTAATTTTTAAAAAAAATAATTTTGTGGGAGGATGGTTAAGGGGGCGAGAGGGGGTAATGATATTTGAAAACGCATAACTTTGGATTTAAAGCCACCACAAATATGTAGTTTTCAGATTAAATTATTATTTTTACTTTTATAGGATAAAGTAAGTTGGTTGGGGGAGAGAGGGTTGATAAAATTAAAAATTCGTAACTTTCGAACCAAAGCCGTTATGATCATGCAGTTAAATTTTACTTAATGTTTAGGGCGGTTAAAGGGGTTAATTTAATTTGTAAATTCATACCTTTTGAACCAAGGCTGCTAATACGAACATACAGTTCGGAAATTTGAAAATCAGAAATTATTAAAAGTGTCAAACGCGAACACTCTTAAGTCAACAACCTTCATAAACTGAAGTTTCAATGACACTCTATCCAAAATGTCAAAAAAAAATAAGATGATTAAGGGACTTCTCATATATCTTTTTAAAAACAAGGTTTTTGTTTCTTAAAAATTCGTAATATGTCAATTTAACGAGACTTATTTTTGGTTAGGTACTAAAACTACATTGGATTTATTTACGTTTAACAAATATTTATTTTCTTAAAAATATAGAAAAATAATTCACATTTTTGCGCAAATAAAAATAAAGTTCCATCGCTTGTCACGCCATCTTGTGGTTTACGTCTAAGCTTTATTATTATCCCACTACGTAAATGAGCCATTAAAGTCGGGTTGAGATGGTCGTAAAATTAGTATAAATAAAAAATTGTTTGGTTTTAAGATTTTATTTAATTCCACATTAAAAGGTAAAAAAATTATTTTATCATATGTTTTACTGAATATGGTGTACCTATTGAATAGGTGACATAAAATCGTGATGAGTTCTACACTGGAAATTAAAGGCGCTTATTATACTTATCCAATAGGAATGAATGAAAACTTCGTAGCACTCCACTATTTTATATCATCTATTAAATAATATAATAATTTTTAAATGAAATCGTTTATCAAAAAAAAATCATAAGTTTTGATTAAATATAAAGGTATATAGGTACTCAATTTTGCAGTATACTTATTTAATTTACTAGAGAAGTATAATTAGAAGTAACCCCAACTATAATTAATTTTCTCTCTGTTTTTGTTTCGAAATTCCTGACTTTTTCGCTAACCGCTTTAGAGCTGAAATTGTGTTGAATTAAATTGTTCAAAAAAACAGAAAGAGAAAAAGGGTGTTTAATGTAAAAACAGGATCGACGGAATTAATGGTAGTTTTAGAGGCTTCCATTTCAGTTTGTTTTTCTTAAAAGCAATTTAACGAATCGATCGCAAAAACCAAAATTTTTCCAAGATGAAAAAAACACCGAAGTTTAGTATAGAGGATGTAAAAGCTAAATATGAAAGAAAATAATTTAATGGAGGAAAGTAAAAAAATATGAAAAAATATTATATACTTGAGGAACTCCTGTTTCAAGGTTATTTGATTTTTTAAAGATCAAGTAGTGGCAGAAAAGGACATTATTACCATCCAAAAATATCCTATTCTCCAAGTAGCAAAGTTAGGTCACATAACATTTATTTTAAAGTCTCAGAACATTGCAACAACGTTTTCTGACGTCACTTGCTAGTAGGGTTAGTTCAGTGCTTTGGAGATACGGGTGGTTAAAAAACAAACCTGCTGCAATGGATAAAATATGTATAAATATTTAATAATTATTTTTTTTTAAATATAACATAACATTTAGAAAAATACCGCGATATCTGTTCATGTTATGTATACCTGAGTATCCCTCCTTAATACCTAATTAATAAAAAAATTAAAAGGGCCCCTTTAAAATTTGTTATAATTAGTATCGAAAAATTTAGAAAATAAAAAGGTAATGATTTCACGTAAACACTGGTTTTAGGGTTAATAAGCGTTAGCATTTTAGCGTCAACACTTAGCATTTAGGCTATTACTAACGTTGACGTTAAATCCAATGTTTACGTTATAACCAATATTTTAGGTATTTTGCAAAAAATTTAAACTTTAATATCTCCACCTTTTTATTGTTTGACTGTGTTGGAAAATGGTCTTCAAGTATTTTCTTTAGAATTTTTGTATAAATTGTTTTTTTGCTTTATTATTGCTCTTATTAACAAGTGCGACTCTACACAATTTTGTTTTAATTTTGACCAACTTCCAACATCCGATCGACTTCAAATTTGGCATGCTTATATAGTTGCGGTGAAAACACAAGAATATTGCGGTGAAAACACAAGAGGGGTACAGTTGAAGTACACCCGATTTCGTTGAAATTTGATGTGCCAAGGCACTTTCAATATGGCGGATTCAAGATGGACGATTTTTGGTCATCTTTTGCTAACCAATTTTAACTAACTTATACACATCCGATTGCCTTCAAATTTGGCATGCATTTATAGTTCCGGTTACAATACAATAATATGTCATTAATAGGCACCTCTCCCCTACAAGAGAAGTGGAGGGTGGAAAACACCTAATTTCAACTAAAATTGGTATACTATATTTTAAAATGAAATATAGCGGATTCAAGATGGACGATTTTCGGTCATGATTTGCTAACCAAAAGTTTTGGTATATATATTTATAGTTCCAGTGAAAATACAATACTATGGTATTCTCAGGTACCAATCTCCCTCTAACGAGGGAAGTGGAGGGAGAAAAAAATTGGTATACAGGGGTTTTTAAGGAGGGGAATTATGAATTTTTGATCAGATTTGAAAATTTCAATATGGCGGGTTCAAAATGGACGATTAAGGGTACAAATCTAAAAATTAAGGGTTGTGTTCAAATTTGGTAATTGTTTATAGTTCCGGCGACAATACAATAATAAGGTATTATTAGATACACACCTCCCTCTAACGAGGGAAGTGGAGAAGGGGAAAGATTTAGTTTGTTCGATTTAAATCAAAATTTTCATACAGAGGTTTTTCGGGAAGAGGATACGAATTTTTGATCAGATTTGAAAATTTCAATATGGCGGATTCAAAATGGGCGTTACAAATCTAAAAAAAAAACATTATTTTTTATTAACCAATAACTTTTAAAGAGCAAGCTTTTATTAAATGCACTCAAAAGTAGAAAATAATTTTTTATCTTCCTTACACCATATTAAAAGCGATGGGCGCAAATTAAAAATTTTAACTTTACGTTGACAAAGAGAGAACTACAAAAAGAAGAACTGAATTATTCTTCTGTTCGAATGATAACAATAATTCTTTCATCTAAAGAAGCTGACAACGGATGAGATTGCCGTGCTTGCCAAGCCTTTGAAAATCGTCGATGTAACCGATATACGATACCTAAAGATAAAAAATTATTTTCTACTTTTCAGTGCATTTAATAAAAGCTTGTTCTTTAAAAGTTTTTTTTTTAATTTATTTTTTGTGACTTTTAAACAACATGTAACGACCCTACTAGCAAGAAAAGAAATATTTAATTATTTTTCTTGCTTAGGATCAACAAGCATTTAATGATGATCATCATAAAATTTTTATTTTGTTTTTATACAACACAACGTTTTGCAAATTTCGCCTGAGGCTCTACGAGTTTAAACTTGTATTTTATTCTAAGATGTTTGGAATTACTAACCTATATCTACTACTGTCTATAATAAAAAAGGCGAAAATTTCAATTCCCTATAAAAAAAAAAAGTGGGTATTATCGAGCACACATTGAGCGCGCTCGAAATTTCAGCCTTAACTGTCAACTGCTTGGGTCTCACAAAAGGCATTAATTTACGAGTGGAGCCTGCATTCTAACGCGGCTAAGCCGCTTTTCGCCGTTGGAAATCGAAAGGTTATCAAAAGAGTAGAGGGTGAGAACTGAGAAAGTTTTATACTCAAGTAAAAATTCCAGCTGATAACTCTAACTCTAAAGCAAAAGCTTCTTACGGCCGACTGGACACAGATTCAAATCGATTTCCTTTCCTATTTTAGAAACAGGAGGTAGTCTCCCCCCTCCGCCCCTCCCCTTATATCGGCCCCTGCCCTCCCATGTGCTCATTTACCATATCCACTGCCTTCCACCATCTAACCACCTGCCCATATTACTATAGGATACTATAACGCCGCTTAACTTGCATTTTCCGAAAAAAAAAATGCCGTAGTGATAATAAGGACCTTTTGCACCTCTTACTTTATCTCTTATAGGAAGTGTGCTCACTTGATAAGAAATAATGATTTCCCTTACTAACCGATACGGTTTGTAACGTTAAGTAGAAAAACAAAATATTTAAATTGATCTTTGAATGAAAATATGCTTTTTGAATACAAATATGCTCTACTATAAAACTGAACATTGATGTTTCAAGAACATCGATGTTTTTTGTTCAACATCGATGTTTACAAAATATCATCGATACTTTTTTAAACATCGGAACATCAACATCGATACAAAAAAGTTATGGGAAATAATGTGTCTAAGAAGACTGCACTTTAATTACTATTGACCAAAATTTTCATTCTTTTTTTCCAAAAACTACAATCACCACACATACGAGAGAGAATGCAGAAAGGTGTGAAGTAAGGCCTAGTCCACATTCCCAATTCTTGCCGATAACTTCGATCTTCTCCTTCGTCCTATTTAAAGAGAGAAATATATATTTTAGTCGATAAGCTACACCGGGAATTTTAGCCATATTGGGAGTTTCATGAAAGAAGTAACACACTTTGTATGATTATATAGGGTGTCCCAAAAGTTAGACCCTAATATCTCCAAAACTAAAAGAAGCAGAGAAGTTAAATTTCCCATAATTAAATGGCTTACAAAAAAGTATCTTTTTAGATGATAATCATTGCACCCGTTATTAAGGAGGAAGAGCTAGGGCGGCGACGATACTTTTTTTTAAATGAGATACCCTGTATATTTTGGAAAATTTAAATAGAGCTTTTCCTTCTGTTTCCAAATACACCTATTAAGTTTTTCTCTAACGGTTTTTAAATAAAATGGGAAAAATCATCTTCATAAGACCAATCAATGAGTTAAACAAGAAAACAGATATTCGGTGACTCTTTGTCTAAAGCATTGCTCTTATTTAAAAGTATTTGTCATTTTATTTAAAAGCCGTTAAAAGTAATATATTAGGCATTCTTGGAAACAGAATGAAAAGTTCTATTCAAATTTTAGAATAATATACGGGGTATCTCATTTAAAAAAGTATTTTCTCCGCCCTAGCTCCACTCCCTTAATGAATGTCGGCACAATTAGCATCCAGAAAAATATGTTTGAAATGGGACCCACTCCCTCACCCTTGACCCAACACAGCGCCCTGAAAGTTCATTTAGTCAATTTTTTGGCAATACCTAAAAAACTATAACATTTAAAAAAAAATTGTAATTACATTTTTTTGTAGGCAATAAAATTATCTTTAATTTGAGGTTTAACGCATATATTTTTCTACTTTAAGCTCAAATCAAGAAAATCCATTATTTTTGGATATGGTTGTCTTTCAACTTCGATGATTTTTATATATGATAAAAATTTAGTTTTTAAAACATATTTACTTCCTAAATATATTTTTAAGCAACCCTTATGGCCTTAAATACCCTAACTGCTGAATTACGCACATGACAAAAAAAGCACGAATAACTGGGTAAGTCCAGGGTAAGAAATTAAAAAAAAACAATCAAAGCTAAGGATAACTTAAAACTTGAAAAATATTTTAAAAAATCCTCGCCCCACCACTTCTATGGTCGCGAGGCGCGGATTACCGATAAAAGTGCAATTTTTTAGTTTTTGCCGATAATTCAGAGACTTAATTTTTCAAATAGTCAATACTTTTTTGTAGTCTATAAAATTATGTTTAATGTCAAGAGGAGCTCCTTTGCTGCAATGCGACATTTAAGTTCAGAATTTTTCACTCGACTGCATGCTGTAGATCGGGAACCCGGAATATCAGTTGTGTTGATGACTTCGACAGCTGTGGAAAATGGGTTCTCTCGCAAATTATATTTTTTACACATAGTTAATATAAATTATATAAATAAGTATTGTTTTCATACAGACTTATCAAACTCACTCAACCCACTAAACCGCCACCATTGTATTATATAGTAAAGGTATATTTTTTTAATATTTTTTAGCTTTTTTTATCAATAAAAAACTGATTTTCAAAAGCAAATCTTCAAAAATTTAGGGTAAAAATCGAAACTTTCGCGTTTGTAAATTTATAATTTGGTATACCTACATTTGTATATATTTACAAACGTATGTAATTACTTGGATTATTTTTAAAATATATACTTAGTTTAACTGGAGCTGCATGGAGAGTATTTGTCATACATTATCGCCCTTTCACGTACGCGTTGGGGCGAGGGCGGGCCTGAGGAAGCTCTCTCGCAACGTTGGTAGCCAGTTGTGAAAATAGAATGACGTGGGAGAAAGAGCGCCGGTTTTTTTAGCTTTGCCTTGGATGACTACATATTCAAGAAAAAAAATATATAAACTTTGTTTTTGATATAGACATACCCCTACCTTTAATTAAAATTAAAAAAATTAATCTTTTTTGGGGAGGGGGGGGAGCGTTTTAGGGAGTAATTTTATTTCTTTTTTGAGATCTCCTATTTCTTATAACAAATTTGAAATCTTTATAAAATTTTTTGTTTAAAGATGCCCATACGATGGGTTTGCATAACTAGGTTTCGAGATATCTGAAATCAAAATCTTGAAATTTCAATTTTTAAAGCAATTATCTCACAAACTAAATTAGATACCCCATGTCGTCAGGTGTTAATTTAAGAGATTTTTTAAAGATAATTCAGAAATGGTAGGCTTTGGATGATTCCACATGTACAGTCAATTTCAGATAAAATGCGTACTTGGAAAAACAAAATACAACGTTTTTTCTTCGTATAGATGCGCCATTTCACACTATTCATTTTGCACCCATCATATATCATGACATATTTTATTTTTGATTTAAGTCAATCATTGTCAATAACTTTCGGCCTTTACGAAATTGCAGATAATAACTCGACTGCAAGATGGATAGTCAGTAAGAAGGGTCGCCGAAAATTTTGATATTAATAAAGCCACTATGGTTAGAATTTCGAAACGATGGCAAGAACATTGGAGCGAAAGCGGGGTACCGGTTGCAAAATAAGGTAAGCACAGAGAAACAGGATGGACAATTACTGAATAATTTGCGAGAGAACCCATTTTCCACAGCTGTCGAAGTCATCAACACAACTGGTATCCCGGGTTCCCGATCTACAGCATGCAGACGAGTGAAAAATTCTGAACTTAAATGTCGCATTGCAGCAAAGAAGCTCTTCTTGACAGAGCAACAAAAACAAACACGACTGATCTTTGCTCTCAATCACGCTGCAGAGGATGAAAAATATTGGGACAGGGTGATTTTTACTGATGAAAAAATTTGTCAATCTTCTTGGGATAGCCGAAATATAAAAGTATATCGCCCACCTCGAAGTCGCTTTATTGAGCGATATACTCACCAGGTTAATAGAGCAGGACACTTCTCAGTGAACATGTGGTGTTGGATGTCTGCCAGAGAGTTAGGTGTTTGCTGGCAAATTGAAGGAAGATTTACCGCAGTAAGATATTTGAAAATTTTAGAACGGGTAATGGTGCCGTCAGTTGATTTTTTTATATCCAAACATTGAAATAATTTTTCAGCAGGACAACTGTCCTGTCCACACAGCTAATGCTGTGCGTCGCTGGTTTCAAGACCAAAATATAGAAGTGCTGCTTTGGCAATCGAACAGTCCCGACCTTAACTCCATCGAATATATTTGATGAAGATTAGTCAAAATAATATATGAAATAATTGGAGGCCGCAAAATGCCGAAGAACTTTTAAACGCTATACGTAATGCATGGGATTTGGTTTCTAACGATGAAGAATATTATCGAAATTTGGAAAAAATGGAGCCGCCATTAAATATTAGTTTTTCTTTTGTTTTCATCTTTATATTATATTAAATTAAAATAATTTGTTTGTTTATGAAAACGCGTGCATTAACAACTCCATGTTTTGTTGTCCATGAACTTGCCTTGCTCGTGTATACAAAGAGTTGTTCTTTAGCCATTTATCCATTTCTGGTCAATTTGACATATTAATTGTTGATTCTCTCAAAAAAATCCTTTAAGACGCCCAACATCGTGGAGTTTCTTATTCATTTCGTTAGATAATCGCTTTCAAAAATTGAAATTTTCAGAGTTTCATTACAGATATCTCAAAAACTAGATATGCGCACCTTACCGGGTGGGCCATAAAAAAACCGGACAAAATGTTTTTCGTCATAACTTTCAAACGATATCACCGATTTTAATGCAACAAACTGTTCTTTGCAGGAAATTGAGCAAGACTTTGATTACAAATATTTTTTTTTTCCGCCGTCTTAAAATCTAAGATGGCGGACATAAACAAACTTTACCCTTCAAAAAGCCTCTTTTATTCTTATGTTACGGAATTTTTTTGGATTTTTTTATGAAGTCGTAAAAAATCTTTGTTTCTGCCACGCAGAACGAGGTGCAAATCATTAAAATCGGTTAAGTGATTACTAAAAAGAATTAAAAAATTTCAATCAGTGTTTTACGGATTATGCGATTGCCGTCTCAATTCTGTCTGCATACATTTTCTCATAAATTCATTATTACTAAACCGATTTTGATGAAATAAAAAGCCTCATGGTGACAATTGATTGTTCTTTAACTACTGCTATTGAAATTTGTCGCCATCTTGAAATCCAAGATGACGGACAAAATCAAACTTGTTCCTTTAAAGAGGCTCGTTTATTTAAATGTTCTGTAAACTTTAAAATATTTTCTTTAATTCGTAGAAAAGCTTCGCCACGCGCAACTAGGTATAAATCATCAAAATCGGTTTGGTGGTTCTCCAAAAATTAATTTTTGATTCCATCATTGTTTTCCAGATTATACGATTGCCTTTTCAAATTGATACTTAACCGATTTCAATGAAATAAAAAGCGTCATGGCGAAGATCAAAAACTCTTAAAAGATCACTATCAAAATTTGTCGCCATCTTGAAACCCAAGATAGCCGACACAATTAAAGTTATCTCTTCAAAGAAGCTCGTTTATTCTTAAGTTTCAAGAACCTAAAAATGACCTCTTTCCAACGCGCACGAATCATTAAAATCGATTTAGTGGTTCTCAAAAAGCTAATTTTTGTTTTAGCCATTGTTTCCTCATAAACTGATTGTTACTGAACTGATTTTGATAAAATAAAAAACATCATAGTAAGAATAGATTTAACAGCTACACATGAAAAGTGAATCAAAAATTCGTTTTTAATAACCACTAAACCGATTTTAATGATTTGTGCCTAGTTATATGCGGCGAAGACAGAGCTTTTTTATGAATTTAAAAAAAGTCGAAAAGGTTCTCGAAACATAAGAATAATCGAGCGTCTTTGAAGGGTCAAATTTGATTTTGTCTGCAATCTTACAAATCACGACAAATTTAAATAGTGCTCTTTAGAGTTCAGTCGATCTTTGTCATAATGGTTTTTATTAAATTAAAATTGGTTCGGTAATTATGAGTTTATGAGGAAGTTAATGCAGACGGAATTGAGAAGGCAATCGTATAATCTTCAAAACGGTGATGGAAAGAAATATTAATTTTTTGAAGAACTACTAAACCGGTTTTAATGATTTATACCTCGTTGTGCGTGGTGAAAGCAGAACTTTTCTACGAATAAAAAAAAATTAAAAGTTTACAGAAAATATGAATAAACGAGCCTCTTTAAAGGGTTAAGTTTGATTCTGTCCGCCCTCTTGGATTTCAATATGGCGCCAAATTTCAATAGCAGTGGTTAAAAAAACTATCGATTTTCGCCGTGATGCCTTTTACTTCGTTATAATCGGTTTTCTAATAATGAATTTATGAGAAAATGTATGCAGACAGAATTGAGACGACAATCGCATAATCCGTAAAACACTGATTGAATTTTTTTTTTTTTTTTTGAAAAATTTCACCGATTTTAATCGTCCTGCGTGGCAGAAACAGCGCTTTTTTACGACTTCATAAAAAAATCCAATAATCTTCCGTTACATAAGAATAAACGTGACTTTTTGAAGGGTAAAGTTTGTTTCTTTCCGTCATCTTAAATTTTAAGATGGCGGACAAAAAAATATTTTTACTCAAACTCTTGCTCAATTCCCTGCAAAGAGCATGGTTCGAAAGTTATAACGGAAACATTTTGTCCGGTTTTTTATGGCCCACCCGGTATAATATTTAAAAAAAGGAATTTATTGTCCGTGAAAAATAAATAAAAAGAAAGGTTCGTGGAATATCGGACACACATTTTCCTTTTCAATTCATTAGATCTTGGAGGCCTGGTCGTAATAGTCCAGAAACCTACAGGCTCCTTGTTACCCTAATAATTCCTAACAAGGATGAAACGGACCTGTAGGTTTCTGGACTATCCATTAGATCTTGGAGGCCTGGTCGTAATGAATTGAAAAGCAAAATGTGTGTCCGATTTTTACTTATAATATTCTTTTAAATGAAATTTTATTAGGATTTCAAATTTGCTATCAAAAACATGAGACTGCACAAAAAAAATAGAATTGCCCCCAAAAAAGAGCTACGTGAAAGATTTTAATTTTTATATTTTCTTTTATTGAATATACACTTAAGTCTAACTGTGCGATACCCTGTTCTTCCCTTTTTCTTTAAAGTACACTCTATTCATTAAATGCCACTTTCTAAATACAATTAAGAAAACCCAAATCCTTTTGTACTACAGCCTGTAAGTAGGTACATTTATTTTCAACTTTGAAAACCTAAACTAAGTTTTATTTGAAACAATCCTGCTATTACTAAGAAAAGGAGTTGCTTATATTTCAAAATAATTATAATTATCTCTTTCATAACGCCTTCTATCCCAGGATATATACCACAAACAATAACACATCATATATTAACGGATGCTCCCAAGAACACATAACATTATACAATACAGTACAGTACGACTCGTTTAGTAAGGAATTTCGATGGCATTTATAAGAGTACCGCTATACGAGTAATAAGTATAACGCATCATATATTTATAAGAACTAGCCGAACTAGAGAACTACACAACACTGCTTTTCCAGCATAGCTCTGGATTTCACAATTGACATTTTATTATATAAAATAAGAAAAAAGTTTTTCCACATACTTTCAGAGCACGCTATTCTCTGTCATCACTTCTTACGAAACCCAGAATCGGCACCAAGTTCTTAAACGGTTCTCGAACTGACAGCAGTTGGACAAGTACTCTTATATTGGCATACGCTAACTTTCGTGTGCTAAAACGCAGTTTTTACGTCTGTCTCTTTCTGAACCGTGTAGAATAGTTTCGATTAAGATGCATCGAATGGGCCAAGAGCACTTAAATTGTTTCGCTCATAAATCCGTTTCAATTAAGTTAAGTTACTTACATGCTCCCTAGCTCTCTTCTTTTACACGGTAAAGAAAGAGACGAAAGTGGAAGTTTTCTGTTAGTTTGCACCAAGGGCCTAGTAGTGTTTATGTTATTTTCTTAAGCTTTAATTTAATTAATCGCTGAATTTAATCTGTTTAAAAGAACTCGTCCATATTCAATACAAGTTTCATTTTTACCTCTATCTCTTTCCATTCCAGGTAGAAAGTAGGCATGTCAATAACCGGTAGTTAAAACCGGAAAGCCGGTTTTTTCCCATCAGTTAACCGGTTATTATCAGTTGTTTTTTTGTTTCGGTTATTACCGGTTTTTACACTTTCTGCCCAATAACCGTTAAAAAAAAAACCGGTCATTTACATTAAATAATGTTGTCATGAAGGGTCTTTATGAACAGAGTTCCGAAATCTTACTGGGTAGATTAAGTTTTTGTAAGTGTTTTTCAATAAAAAAAAATTGTGAATTAAAAATTGCTTTTATTAAAATTTGTATGTTATTTATCATTATAAATTCATGATTCTGTTATTATTAAAAAAAAATGAAAAAAAATAACCGAAAATCGGTTTAACCTGAATAACCGGTGCTTTTAATTATAATCACTTTTATTTTTAAAAAAATAACCGAAAAACCGGTTAACCAGAATACCGGGTATTCCGGTTTTTCTATCGGTTATAACCGGGCAGTTAAAATGAGTGCAAACATAACCGGTGAACCGAAAAACCGGATTTTTCCAAAAATTCTGACTTCACTAGTAGAATGGAATGCAAAAGACATTCCAGTATGTTAGCGCAATTAATCCTAACGTAACACTCGTGGCATATCGGATAAAGCGTTTTTGTTTTTCACTTCATTACGACCAGTCCTACAATGTCTAATGGAGAATCCAGACACATACAGAACTATTTTATCCTTATTAGGAATCATCAGGGAGTCATAGGATTGTACCTGGCAGTTGAAGCTATACAGGCACCACGCACACCTCTCGAATTTAAAACAAAAAGTTTATAATCCGCGAAGACGTAGTACCTGCATGCGCCACCTGTCGAATAAACTGAGAAACAAAAACGTCAAAATTGAAAAGTGCAGAAGACTGGAAATACAGAATCCTGTACCTTTCAGCAGGTTATAAAGAAGAAACCTGTAAAAGTATAAGGTCACTGTAACATGACTCTTAAAAAGAAGTAACGTTCGCAGCAGCACCGCCCCCAATTGGAGCTTCATACTACGTGGCCCTAATTTTTAAGGCGCGGGTAGTGTCGGGTTATGAAGCACCGGTTATTTGTTTGTGTTTTTTCAATAATAAAATGATGAAGTCTGATTTCGTAATGTTCAAATTCAGAAGGGAAAAATCCTCTTAGAGGTACCTGCCAGGCAGCTTTAGTCAGATAAGTTATTTAATTGTGGGTTTACACATAAAAATAACAAAATAACACAAAAAGTTTACAAATATTTTATAACAATAAGTTAGGTTAGGAATTGTAAAACTGTCACCGGTAACGTCACATTTCTAAATCACGTAAGCAGCGTGTTCTACGCAAAAAAAAAAACAACTATAGCACACAAAAGTTGTCGTATGTAGATATTATCGTATGGTTTAGAAAATCAGACCTCAGTTTGTTGCGCCGGTCATCCAAATATTTACATTTTTTTCGGTCGAATTTTTCCGATAGTACGCCGGAAAAAAGAGAACTACAAAAAAATTAAGTATTTTTTTGGAGGGTAAGCATTTTTGCTTTGACGCCTTATCCGCTAGTTCTAACAAGTATATTGTTTCAGTATTTAACAAATATATGATATATATAACGGTGTCGACCTTTTTGCTTTGCGTTCACTTTCAAAATCTTCAAGGTTCTTTTGGTATTGTTGATCTCTGTCGGTTGGGTGCCTTGCATCAGTGTTTTATATACCGTTTATTAATATAAAATTTCATACCTTGGGTCTAACAGTGAAATTATACCAAAAGTTTAAATAAAATCAACACATTTTTTTAAATTTTCTTAGCTCTTTAATTTTGATGGATGATGACCTTTAGATGTAGGAAGATTTACTAAAAGGACCGATGTCAGTTTATTATTATAAGTGTGTAGTAATGCGCACGTAGCTATGAGATACTATAATGGACCAAGAATCGCAAAAGGCGCGTTTCTGCTTAACATAGTTACTAATATTCTCTTTTTCTAAATGCATTCGTCTGAGAGAAACCCAGCATACCAGGAACATACCGCCTGTACACCCTACGACCCCGCTGTCTAACTACCTTTTTGAGATAGTTATCCCCTGACAGATATGCGGGGTCGAAGGGTGTAAAGGCGGGTATTTTTTGTGATGGTGCAATATGCTGGATCTCTCCTAGACGAATGCATTTAGAAAGAGAAAATAATAGTAATGGTGCAATATGCTGGATCTCTCCTAGACGAATGCATTTAGAAAGAGAAAATAATAGTAACTATGTTAAGCTCGCCGAAACGAAAATGTGTAACACCAATAACTTTGAAAAATAAAGAAAATAATTTAAAAAAGGCCAAATGCGAAAAATCTACTGGGAATGCCCGACACAGTCTACTCGCGCTCAGAAGAGTTTTTGCCTCTGCATTTTTTTCAGGTTAACTTTTGGACCACTTAAAATAACATTTTTTGTGGTTATCGTTATTTGTGCGGCTGCGCAGTAAGGGAAAAGAGGGCAGGCTAATCAAATAAGGATAACGACGGACTTTATTTACGCCAAATAGGAATAACGATTTTTGTGGTTATCTTTATCACAGATTAAAAAATGGTTGGTTAGTTTATTCATTTTTTCGTAAGAACGGACATTTTACATCATTTTCAAATTATTAATTGTAATTTAACATTTTCTATCTATACATATATTCTAAATAAATAGAAAAAATCCGCAAAATTCATACCACGCATTGACCTCAGAAAAGTTAGGTTATGTTTCATTTAACGAAATTTTACGTTATCTACTTTTACATTCCAAAAACTCTTTGAAATCTGACAGTTGTTATTCTTATCGTTAATTACTATAACCAAAAAAGCAGTTATTTTTGCTGTTATTTTAGATGGTCCAAAATGTCCCTATTATCGGTGCGGTCCTTTTCAGGAAATGTAAGCACAGAGTATCGAACAGGATGATCCGTGATGCAAGGGCATCGGACAGTGCCGTTATAGTATCTAATAATTAAAAGAGTGCATGCATAGGCGCTTCCTTTAATTGCGGGTTTCTTTATTGTGTAGAGGTGGCTTTTTGTAATATTTGTTCTTTTGTGTAATTCTGTAATATCATGATTTTATACTATAATTCTTATTTGGCAAATTTTGTTTAGAGTAAAGAAAAATGTTTAGAGCACCATAAGAAAAAACTATAACGGTGGGATTTACTAAAAGGGTTTAGTCTATTTTAGAACGGTCCTAAGTTTAAGTGAAATTTACGAAAGTACTTTAAACCAACCATCGTTGAGTTTTGGACATAATTTAATTTATAAAAAGAATTTTAATAAATTTGTTAATTGACACAATCTTTTGTTGGATTTAAGGAGAAAGTTTCAATTTAGAAAAAAAGAAAATTACAAAATTTCAACCCACGCGGGGTTTAAATAGTAAACAATCTGTAGAACAAATTAAAATTGGGGTATAGGTCACCCTAATTAAAACTTACCCTTGTTAATTAATTTTTCCAATTAATACCTGATGTCACACAAAGATTTAGATGGGTAATAATGAAATAAGGAGTAGATTAATTTTGTATTTATTTAAAAGGTGTTTTTATTTATGAAATGTATTAAAAAACTTAAATGCAAATTTTGTTCACATTTCTGTCACTGTCGAAATGTCAGATATTAGCACTGCTTGCACCTTGGCTTGCACCAACCTCTACTGATGAAAGCTACAGCTTTAAAATGAGTGGGATTTGAGTAAGGAAAGTTTTCTTGACTGAGCTTTCAGATAACCTCAATGTTTTAATTTCAGTTTGTAAATAAATTAATATAGTTGTTTTGGGTTTTTTTGTTTGGTATATTTTTCATGCATAATCAGTGACCTTCACTTATGTTTGTTTTGCTTCGTAGTGCCCTCATAAATATATTTTTTGTGCTGAAAACGAGTTTTTCTGGACAAAATTGGAGGTGTTTTGTTAATTAATGAATAACTTGGTGTATTAAATAAGGTAAATTAATCCTTGTGAAAACGGTTACTTAAGGAAATTATGAACGAACTTATTATCAATTGCCACAAAACAATCCTTTTTGGGTGTTATAAATTTAAACCACCCCCCAGAGGTGGTCTAAAAAATCACCAATTTTATAACCTTAAACACAGATTATGAAGCTTTATGTGCCAAAATTTTGGCGTATTCACCATTTGCCATTTTGAAATCTATCAAAACAAATTAGTTTTCGGACATTTTCTTCTAAAATATGGTATTTATTTTGACAAAAAAAAGTAGTTTTTAAAATAAAAAATAACTTTATGTCTTTTCTGTATGGGTAAGTATTTTTTGAAAATTGGTTTTAAAATTTAGTGCCCCCACAGGTGTAAATATTCAGACCTGTGAGGGGTACTATTTTAGATCTTAGTAAATCCCACTTTAATGTTTACTTTTCCTCTTGATCTTCTCTCGTTATTGAAAAGGCTATGAACTTACCGTACCGGTAAGGTAGTTCGCATTTTAAAACAAAAAATGCTGATTAATAACTTCTTATTTTCCTCGCACTTTTCTTTTTTAAGTTGGAAAACAATCCTTACATTTTTTCCCCACCTTTATACTAACTAAAATAACTTGTGTAGGAGAGACAAAGAAGACAATTAGAATTATTCTTAGAATAAAAAAGGTTTATACTTTAATCACGGCATATGGTTTTTCCGAATATGGAAATCGGCAATAAAGGGAAACAAAAATAAGTTAAAAACCTGCGAATCAATTACTTCAACCGGAAAGAAACTAAAAACAAAAGATCAAAAGATCTTGAGTGGAAAAAACTAAAATTCCACAAGGAACGCAAGAAGGACCAAAGCGAAAACAGAAATGATCAAATGATGTTTCGCCCTGGGCAACCAGCGGCCTGAGCTCATCAGTGGTTCCACTGGTCACTCTCCCCAAACATCATTCAACACCATCATACAGTTTGATTTCCAACTTTGAATCACTCACAAATATAGGCATCGTATCAGTTTACTTAAAAGTGCCAGTGCGGAACGATGTTATTTAAAGTTGGAAGTCAAAGTGTATGATGGTGTTGAATGATGTTTGGGAAGGGTGACCAGTGGAACCACGCTGGTTGCCCCGGTCAAAACATCATTTGATCATTTCTCTTTTCGCTTTGGTTCTTTTTGTGTTCCTTGTGGGATACTTATCCAAGTTTGAATTTTCGTTTTTTCCACCCAAGATCTTTTGATCTTTTGTTTTTAATAAAGGCAAAGCTGCTGCTCACACTTCAGCTAGCACTGCTTAGAATAAAATAAAATCTTAATGGTGTCAGGTCTGCCAAATACCTCGTAGTGCTCCAAGGGTCCGTCGTAGGACCTCTCTTCTTTGACATCTTATAGTTGGCGTGGGGAGAGGCTTTAGCTCAGCCATTTTTCATGCTCTAGTGAATAACATATCTGACTGTCTAGTTTTACAAAATTGTTGTTTACAAAACGGTCTACTCCTTAATGGTGTCAAATTCAATGTAATGATATACACAAACAACAACCTATATAACTTACGATTAAGCAATGAACTACTAGCTCCTTGACAGCCTGGAAACCATACGTGATTTAGGCGTAATCTTTGACTGAAAAATATCATTCTCTTTTTCCATGGAAACTATTACATCAAGTGCCAAAAAATGTACGGGTTCGTTGTTCGTATCTCCAAAGAATTAAGTAAGTAATTAAAAGTCTACTGTGACTATATTAGATCATCGGGTGGAATCTATATCCATATTACACCAGCCATATGGAAGACCTAGACAGAGAGTGCAAGTTTTTAGCACTCAAACTGTATGGTAGCCACCTACTCAGGCTATTCCTCAAGATCAACTCGATCCTAGCGAGATTTGGCTTTCCATATCTGATTACTCGAAGGCAATATGCATTTCAGGCGGCTACATAAAATTAAAAATAGGTAAAAATTGACTATGCCCAATTAAACCAAACCACGCTAAGAAACTAGACCAGTATCCACTTTTTACCTTCCTTACGACATAGTAACTAGAATAGTTCTAATATTTCTTTTTAGCATCTTATTAGTACTTAAGACTATTATTTTTACTATTTTTATATTCCTTTTAATATTATTTAATAATATTTGATGTTAAATAGTATTTTCTGACAGTTTTATCGGTAAATAATCTAAGAAACTTTTGAAATAATTATTTTTAATAATTTTTACATCCCTTTCCCAGGTAATACTTTCTGGCATTTCCTTGGTTTCTTATCCCAAGGATCGTAAAATTATAGGCAAGACGCAATCGTGGAAAATAATCTGTAATTTTGAAGCTCTGATGGTATTATCCCACAAAATTTAATAAAGACTTTTACAGTGGGATTTACTAACATCTAAAATAGTATCCCCACTGGCGGTCCAGAAAAAAGTAGACAACAACAACAAAGATGCTGGTGGTAATAACCCTGAAGAAGAAAAAACGAGAAATTGCAGAGTTCCTTTAAATACATTCTAGAATCTCTCCACAATATTTTTGGACAGTTTGACCTTCAATCCGTCAGACCAAGAATATACAAACGCATGACGAACTTACCGTGAAAACCATTGAAAATACAGAACAGTATTATAGAGTTTCTATTTATAAAAATTCCCAACATAATTTATAAACAAGTTTTAGACAAAATCAATTCGGACATAAAAAAAGTATTTTTGACCTGAACATATTCATACCAAGTTTAGCATGAAGCCAAAATCAAGGCAGAATTAACTAAAGTCGTTTCTAAATACTATAGACTGTTTTATTAATCCAAAACACAAATTCTTGAACTTTTATTGGTAGAAGTCAGTATTTGGAAACAATATTGGTCAAAAGTAGGCAAAAGCTTAAATCAAAACATATCCGATAACGTTTTCGAGGCAATGAACAAGTGTGACGATATTTTTGCGTTGCTAAAAACATTCTTGGATGTTTGCCAGTAAGTAATGCTTCGTTTGAAAGAAGCTTCTCCTGCCTCAAAAGATTGAAAATATAAGTACTTAAAAACACTATGGCAGAAGTTCGTTTATGAGACTTAGCGTTGCTGCATATCAACATACATATTGAAATTGACATTGAGCGAGTTATTGACCGGTTTGCCCAAAAAAAAACCGGAAATGACCTTTTTTTGAGATAGGCATCTCATATTTGAGATGTTGCAATATAAAAGGTAATGTTTCAACTTAGAAAGCTTTTTAGAAAAAAGTATTTAGCTATTAGGTTTTGTTTGTGGTTTGTTTGTTATCTATGTTTTTTTGTAACTGAAAAAATAATACGTAGTTACTCAAGCGCGGATTCAGGAGCAGTAGGGCATAAATTGCGGCGCTCTAACACCTTTGATATTTACGGTTTTAGTTTAATTTTGTGTTAAAAATGGCATTTGTAGTGTCATTTTCTAAAAATATTCGCCTCCTGCGCTTTGAAACCATTGATATATTTACAATTTTAGTTTAATTTCAAATCAAAAAACGCACTTTTTGGAGCAATTTTCTTAAAAATTTTCGCCTGCGGCGCTATAATACCGTTGATATTTACGATTTTAGTTTATTTCGACTCAAAAATTAGAGTTTTGACAAAATTTTCTCAAAAATGTTCTTCAACATTTTTTAAAATAAAACCGCCCCACCGTTTCAAATGGCTGGGACCGCCACTGGTACTCCCCATAGGTCTAAATATTTACACCTGTGGTGGGCATTAAATTTTAAAACTAATTTTCAAAAAACTCTTACTCATACAGAAAAGACAGAAAGTTATTGATTATTTTGTATTTTATGCTAAATACGACTGAAAAACTGCTTTTTTGTTAACATAAATACCATATTTTAGAAGAAAATGCCATAAAACTATTTTTTTTTACAAGCTTCAAATTGGAAAATGGTGAATACGCCAAAATTTTGGCACATAATGACTTCATATTCTGTGTTTGAGGTTATAAAATTGGCGATGTTTTAGACCACCTCTGGGGGGTGGTTTAAATTTATAACCCCCAGAAAGGATTGTTTTGATTTATTGGTAATAAGTTCGTTCATAATTTCCCTAAGTAACCCTTGTCACAAGGATTAATTTACCTTATTTAATATCCCAAGTTGTTGATTAATCATTAAAACACCTCCAATTTTGTCCAGAAAAACGCCTTATTTTGAACCCGTTTTCAGCACAAAAAATAAATTTATAAGTGAAGGTCCCTGATTATGCACGAAAAATATACCAAACAAAAAAACCCAAAACAACTATATTAATTTATTTACAATCTGAAATTAAAACATTGAGGTTATCTAAAAGCTCAGTCAAGAAAACTTTCCTTACTCAAAGCTCTCATTTTAAAGCTGCAGCTTTCATCAGTAGAGGTTGGTGCAAGCCAAGGTGCAAGCAGAGGTAAAAGATCCGAACTCGCTCTTTATGATTGAACGCAGCGCTAATATTTTTAAACTGACATTTCGGCAGTGACAGAAATGTAAACAAAATTTGCATTTAAGTTGTTTAATACATTTCACAAATAAAAACACCTTTTAAATAAATACAAAATTAATCTACTCCTTATTTTATTATTACCCATCTAAATCTTTGTGTGACATCAGGTATTTTTTCTTGACCACCCTTTCCTTATTTTATTATCGCAAATATGGTTAAATCAATATCTAATTTTATTTCACATCCATTTTGTCTGGGACGGGAAAAACGTGTATTTTTATTTCCTGACCTCGTAATTCCAGATTTTTACGCATCACTGACATAATATCCTATAAGAGCTTAATAAACTCATCAGAGCTTATTCAACCTTGCAAAAATATTTCTAGAGGAGGAAATTTTTCTCCCAATAATCGCCTTATAAGGGCTACTCCCAAAGTTTCTGCCAGCCAGACCCAATAATATTCCCCTTAGATAATTTAGAAAAAATAAAGAGGGTTTTTCAAAAAGAAACTAAAAACAAATTAAAAACACTGTTTTAGTAACTGGCCGCAAATAAGCAAACCAATGGCTTTTTTTGTTACCGATGCAAAAATAGTCGTTTTCACAACTAGTGGCTAAAATAGTACTTTTAGAAGCGTTGGTTTAAATAACGAGCGCAGCGCGGTATTTAACACTATTTTTTTTAATACCTTTATCAAAAAAATCCAAGAAAAACAGGAAAATACTTTTTTATACCTTCATCAAAAACATGATTTTAGTAACTGTCTGCAGATAAATAAAGCATGGCTTTTTTAGATACCAATGCAAACAAACTTTCTTTTTTGATCACGGGTGCACAAAAAGAATTCTGTCCATTTTTTACCCAAAATTAAAGAGAAATAGCGGAAAATAGTAATATTGAAAAAATCTAATTAGTAAGTATTTACGAAAAAATCAGTTAAAAACATCGTCAAAATATCAAACTGTCAAAGATTAAAATGTCAGATCGCTACGGAAACTATTGCTATTTCATTTAGCAGCCGCCTTGATTTATAGTGCGTAAAGATGGTGGGTTGCGAGAAGTGCTCGTCATTCGAGATTTTTAAAAGTATTTTCCTGTTTTTCTTGAATTTTTTGATAAAGGTATTAAAAAAAAATAGTGTTAACAACTCACGGCTAAACTGTGCTTTTTTACTCGCGTTTTTAAAAAGCTCGCTGCGCTCGTTATTTAAACCAACGCTTGTAAAAAAAAGCACTATTTTAGCCACTAGTTGTGAAAACTACTATTAAAAATCTCGAACGAAGAGCACTTCTCGCAACACAACATCTGTACACTATAAATCAAGGCAGCTGCTTAATTAAATAACAATGGTTTCCATTCCGACGTTCATTGTTGCGATATTTTAATCTTTGACAGTTTGATATTTTGACGATGTTTTTAAATGATTTTTTCTTAAATACTTGGTAAAAACTGGCAGAAATGGCTTAATTTTTAGGCAAGAATTTTTGGGTAGAAAACGCACAGAAATATTTTTTTGCATCCGTGATCAAAAATTTTTTGCATCGGTAACCAAAAAAGCAATGCTTTAGTTACCTGCAGACAGTTACTAAAATCATGTGAGTTTTTGTTTCATTTTACCGTAAATACCATTTATCTCAACATTTTCACCTGCGGCGGGAACAAACCTATACAAAACCGAGGGGAGGTGGTCAGGTTACTGAGCACTTACGTTCTTGTCATATTATGTGGGGCCCCAAAATGTATTATTACTTACATCTTAAAAAACTGTTAAGTGTCCCCTGATGTACGTCTGACGTGTAGCAGAAGTACCCCTCGGAGAGAATGTAAAGTCAGCGCGGCGATGACAGTATTAAGAACTGCCCTCGAGAAAGAGGTGTCAGATGAAATTAAGTCCTTTTAAATAAAGCAGACTAGAGGGAGCACATGCATCAGCCGGGGGTGCGTAACAACTACTAATCCCAACTAAGTTTCGACAATTTGAAAATATTAACCTCTTATAAATGTAAGATATCAGTGATCTCGGGAAAGCATTCCAGACCACAGCACGGCCTTCATACAAATCTTCCACTAACTCGATTTCGAAGAGAAGTCGAGAACGATCCAAAAGTTATTACGCAGGATTATCTCCCCTGTGATGAGTATGCCATTTATACTCGCGTGGAGTAAACAGACTGAGTTCATGTATTTTTAAAGCAATTTTACTTAAACTTAAGACTATCAAAACAACAATCATACCTTTAAGAAAATTGTTTTATTATAGAGTATATCCTAAAAACCTATTTACTACATACCCTGAACCGGTATTCTCGTAATACGTAACGTTTTGAAGTCGCTAAGCAAAACGAATAGCGAACAGCGCGCTCAGCGGCACGCTGACCGATGACTTTTCGTATTCTCTCTGCCGAACGCGCTGCCCTGCGAGCAGAGAGAATCAAATTCGCTTAGCACATCTTGGCATCACCGAATTATGCATTTTTATTTCTTGTTAGCCTTGTCGCTCCTTTTCTTTTTCTATGTGTAAGAAAGAGGCCATTATGTGATCGATTTGCATCCGTAGTTCAGAAAGGGTAAATAAAATGGTGACTTGTACAAGTATTAATCCTTTACAAAATTACTTGATGGTTTGGTTTAGCTCAGTTAAACCCGCCCTTTGACCCTGTGATATAAACTAGTAGCACGTTCCGGCCCAGTGTGCGGGAAAAAGTTTACCCCGAGACTTAACCGCACACTTACAAAAAAAATCCGCACTCAGTGCGGGAAAGTTTAAATTTATTCCGGCACTCAGTCAGGAAAGTGGTGTTTCTGGCACGGTCGTATATTGATATTGATACTTTATTATATAGCATTTATTGTTAAAATGTTTTCACAATATTTACTTATATATCTGGTAAGTTATACCTTATAATTAGAGTAAACATGCGTATTCTACATTTTAAGAAACAGAAAATAAAACTCCAAGGTATTTGTTACCCAAAAAATAATAATATTAATTATTTTTTATATCAATTAAGCTATTTATTTCATGTCTGATAATTTCATATTTCATGAAAGTTTTTAGTTTATTTTTAAAAGAAAACAATGTGGGCATGAGCTTAATAAAACCAGATATTTTTTGGTACACAGCTGATGAAAGATACAAAAAGCACCGCTGACCAATGGCTTTTTTTACCCTTGGTTTTACAGAATTTTGATTGCTTCTATTTCTAGTATTATACAGATGCTCAATTATTTCGATGTCGATTTTATTAACAAAAATTTTTGTTGCTATTTTTTGGAAAAAAAGTTGTCTTACATCAAATAGTAAGGTTGATGGGTAAAGCCGGTCTTAAAAATTACTTTAAGAAGCCACTTTTGTGAGATGTTGAGTCTCTAAATACACGTCCCCAAGCTACTAATAAGAGATTTTTATTTTTTTTTATTATTAATAAAAACGCAAACTAAAAAAACTACTATATTTTCTGCAGCACTCTACAAAGTATTGTAGGGTAGGAAAATCGTACACGCGGAGAACAAAACAGCAAGCAAATGGTAGGTGTTTCTCAAACGGTCGCCACGCGCTGAGCGCATTTCGTCGACGTCTTGCGTTCAATATACGTAAATACCATTTTTGTTACTTTGGTCACGTGGTACGCGAATATTACGTTATTATACGGTCAGCGAGTACGAAACGCCGAGCGTATTTAGTTACAAGAATACCGGTCCTGAGCCGCGTTCGAGCTTAGGTACAACTAGCCCCATCTGCATCCTTCTAAAATTTTTATAAGGCTTTAGTAACTTGCCATGTAAAAAAAGAGATAGCACATAAACGGCACGACATTAAGTGTACGTGGGTCTGACCTATTTAGAAAAGGCCGCACAGAAGGGACCGAACATTCGCGATCTTTACACCATAGTCTAATAACTGGTTGGAAACCGGTGTTATAAAGCTCCAAAAATTAGGTAGGGGCAGTTGCGGGGAACTGGTGGAAATAATTGTGGCACTCCGTGCGGTAAAGTGACTACGTTTATTAAATAACTATAAGACACCGGGAAAAAATTTCACTAACGGTTAAAAAAAATCGACTGTAACAATCAAAATCTATAGCTAAATAGGCGACAGCCAATCTTTGTGATTACCATAGCTAAAGTAATTTGATAATGACCACTAAAAACTTCCTTTAATACAATCACAAAATTCTATTGGGATTATAAAATAAATTTATAACCGCTGTGGTAATTGAACATAAACCGTGCAAATCAAAACCGCGCACGAGTAAAACGCGCCAGTACTACTACCGCGAAACCGTGAGATGATTCTACGGCGCATCGGTTTTTATTTATTTCTATATATAGAGGTCATTTATAAGCTTTTTAGTTGAAAAACACAAAAGATTAATTAGGAAAAAAAATAAAAAAATAAGAAAAAACAAAAAAAAATTAAAAAAAATTATAGGAAAATAAAAAATAATAATAAAAAAATTTAAAAAAGATGTCCAAAAATATCAAAAAAAGAAATAAAAAAAAAGTAAAAAAAAAGAAAAATAATTAAAAACGCATTAAAAAAAATTGTTTAAAATTAAAAAAAAAAATAAAATAAGTTTTAAAACTGCCAACACAAGTAATAGCCAACGTGACTAAAAATGGGACCGGGAAATGATGATTTTCTGGTCTCTTCTTCATTTTCCGGGCTATGTTTTATTTTCCAGTCCCATCTTTCGTGCAAAAAATTGTATGAAAGTGTGTACTTTCCGGTCTGTTTAAAAAAAAATCTTTAGCAGGCGCAATCAGAGATCCTCATTAGCACATGAGTATAGTACCCCCACCGCTACCTTTGAGGGCAGGGAGGTGGAAAACTCTGTTAAAGGGCCAAACTGTCATCCAGACTCTGTTGGGGCCCCAATACTACGCTTGAACCCAAAACTGTCTTTAAAACTCCGTTGAGGTCCCAAACTGTCTTTAGAACTCCGGTGGGGTACCAAACTGTCTTTAAGACTACCTTGAGATTCAAAACTAACCGTCAAAATGTATTTGAAATATTTGTGCTAAACATCATACCAATTAACTAACTAACATACAAACATACATGTGAAGTTAAATAAAAGCTTGTAAAAAACAAGTTTTTTCTCAGAATTATTATTGATATAAAAGCTGTGACATAAATTGGGTTTTATATTATTAGGTTTTAAATAAAGTTCAGTTGGGTAAAATATTTAATAAACAACAAAATGAATCTCGTGTCCGTAAATCAAAATGAAAGTAGCACTCGTAGCATATCGGACAAAGCGTTTTTGTTTCTCACTTCATTACGACCAGGCCTCCAATGTCTAATGGAGAATCCAGACGCCTACAGACCTGTTTCATCCTTATTAGGAATCATCAGGAAGTCATAGGATTGTACTTGGCAGTTGAAGCTACACAGTGACCATGCACACCTCTCGAATTTAAAACAAAAAGTTTGTAATCCGTGGGGACGTAGTAACGTTACCTCTTTTTAAGAGTCATTTTACAGTGACCTTATACTTTTACAGGTTTCTACTTTATAACCTGCTGAAAGGTACAGGATTCTGTATTTACGTTGTTCTGCACTTTTCAATTTAGATGTTTTTGTTTCTCGGTTTATTCGACAAGTGGCGGACACAGTTACTATGTCCCCACGGATTACAGACTTTTTTTTAATTCGAGAGGTGTGTATGGTCACTGTGTAGCTTCAACTGCCAGGTACAATCCTATGACTCCCTGATGATTCCTAATACGGATGAAACAGGTCTGTAGGTGTCTGGATTCTCCATTAGACATTGGAGGCCTGGTCGTAATGATGTGAGAAACAAAAACGCTTTGTCCGATATGCCACGAGTGCTACTTTCAAAAATATTTAATTGTTGCCCACTTGGTGTGCCTGTAACAACGTCGAAATTGATCTTTTTTTTATAGCCGACGCTTACCCTTCCACTTTTTCGCTTTTACGTTTTCTCCTCTAAAAATGTCCAGGATTTTCTTTTTAATTTGATAAATCTTTTTAATTATACGTTAGGACTTCTCAAAAAATTTTCAGTTAAAGTTTTAGTGATATTATTTTTCGATTTTTCGCCTTTGCGGAATTTTCACATATTTGAAGAATAAAGCAAATTAAGTATATTAAGTAGGTAGGTATGTATTAACAATCTAAAACAAATATTTACCTCAAGATGGATTATCGCTAATCCAGAATTTCGCTTCAGAGCCGCTCCTGTCTAGAACCAGTAAATTCGGTTTCATGCATGTAAACAAAGTGCTTTTGAATGTTCGCCAAAAGTTTCTTTTGTTAGAGTATAAAGTTTATTTTCAATTTGGTTTCAATCAAATGATGTTTAAACTTAGACTATTTGCCTAAAGGGCTTTAGGGGAGCTTTAACTTTTTACAAAACAAGAAGAACTGAAGTGCCCCACACACTGAGATATGTCGCGAGACACCATACCAAATCTCATAGTGTGTTTGTTATATCCACCAGTTTTGGTCTCGTGTAATACTGTCTCAACGAGACCTCCACCGGCGCGAGACTGATACTTGTCGCAAGACGAAACAAGACAGGTCTCAATGTAGCCTGGCAATTAGGCCACATATTGGACCCTTTTTGCCATACCGCCCGTGCAACCCTGACTGATGCACGTGTCCCTTAGGATGCAAGTTTGCTTTCTATAAGAGGACTTAATTTTTGCCTGACACCTCTTTGTCGAGAGCAGGGATCTTTAGACTGCGTAGCAAGTATACACAGTGGACCGCCGGACTTACACCCCCTCGGAAGGGTGGTCTTGCTACATGTTAAAATTGCATCTATCGCTACCGTCCCAGTAGAACTTGGTCGACGGTAGACTTTTCTCCCCATCAGCCCGCCGTCATATAGGTTGACCCGAAAATCGAGGTCCCGGTTTCGCTGGTCGAGGTAACCGTCGGAGTCTTCAGACGCATTCCTTGGAGTGGTCCTGCTACCGGAAGGTGCTACCGCCTCTTCCATTCCAAGTCACCCTCTGTCGACTCCCGCTACCAAATCTGTCGGAGTCTAGCCGCAGTTTGGTGGGGTCCTCGCCTGTCCACCTTTGAGTCCCGCAAAGTTTTCGGTGCAGTGTCAACCGTGCCGCCTACTTCTACCTCGTTTGTTGTTATTCTATGCACAACGTCAACTGCGGAGCTGCTGAGAAGTGGTACCGCACGTCGTCTCGAGTCGCATTCGGTGTTGTGTGAAGCAATGTGTACTTGCCGAGATACGATCTATGTTCTGTAGGCTAAGACGCTGTTCACTGGTTTACGGCGGTCCCCTTTTTAAATTTTTGGAAGAATTTATAGAGAAATATAAAAATAACCCATGTCTATTGGAGGGGTCTCTATAAAAAACCCGAAACCAAAGTTTGTTTTGTTTTTGTCAGAATTTAAAAGAAAAGAAAATAATTGGTTTAAAAAAAGTTGTCTCGAAAATGAAATGACGGGAAAATTAAATCGCTAGAAAAAATATGCATAGAATTAAATTTAAAAGAAAAATGTTTTTATAGAAACACAAAATGTTGGAAAATAATTTTAACGAAAATAACTTGATAGAAACATAATAATGCCGAACCACAAAATTCAAGAACCTCAATCTGACCGAAAATGATTTGAACCGATAGCCACGAATTCAATTGCTACGTTGCCAGGTTTACGGCAGGGAAGGGTCGAAGTAAGTTGTGACATTGTATTAACTTACCTCCTTTACATTCCTCAACCACCCTCTACCCCCAAATTTCTTCATAACATTGTATTGTCATCGGATCTATATTAAAAAAATGAATCACAAGATTTGATAGACAGTTAGACAGCCAGAAACTGTGAAGTTAAATAAAATCCTTTAATAAAAAAAATCCCGGTGTCATCTTCCAAATGGCGAAACTTGTCAACGCCGTAATCCAGAGCCTACGGCGCTCTAGAGATTAAAATTTAATGCATGCCCAATAGCGATTCGGCCGGATTAAGGTTCTGCTCATTTAAGAATCGGACATATTATTTTCTATCAATTTGTGGGTCGGCTGTTTTTCGTTTCTAGACAATTATTTTTGATACGTTTGTAATTCCGATATTTTAGGGTTCGGGAAAATTATAATTGGTTAAATTATATTTGTGTCTTTTAAAGATCAAGTAAATTAAAATTCTATCAAATTATATTCGTATCCATTATTTTTTGGGTGTTTTATTTTCGTTCATATTTCGTTTCGGACATTTTATTTTCTGTTCAATTTTGTTTCGGTTTTTGTAAATTCGGCTTTTTTGTGGATTCCCTAACAGAGTTTAAAGCCAAAACATATACGTACCTTATATAAACCTAAAAAAAGCTGCAATGGACGGACTTGTGGCAATATTCCACCAATTCTTTAACCATTTCTTTTTTTTTCTGTTCTTTTTCAAAAACTTACTATGACACCAACTACAATTTTTTTAGTTCGATATGGTATGTAATGCCCTCTCGAAAA
Organism: Oxystoma pomonae; assembly: GCA_963921995.1. Classification (NCBI taxonomy): domain Eukaryota; kingdom Metazoa; phylum Arthropoda; class Insecta; order Coleoptera; family Brentidae; genus Oxystoma; species Oxystoma pomonae. Next base: position 95,656,160 of record OY998165.1, read on the forward strand.
ACTCGCAAAAGCCTGATTCTGATATTTGTGATACTATATCAGGGTGTGGGGACTATCGAGACGGAATACCGTCTCACTAGAGACTTCACCTTGCCACGTGTCTCGAGACAAATCTCATAGTGTGTGGTGCACCTTAAGATCGAAAGTAAACTAGAATTTCGAACTTCCATTGTCTTTGTTTTTTACTTTTTTACAACGTTTCGAATGCTTATGTATCTGCAACCATCATCAGGTGACTACTTACTCTCAAGTTCAATATTGTCTACCACCTTCAAAAACACTTTAAGATAGGTTTGATGAATACATTAATTTATTTAATATATTTACTTAGGATTGTTTGAAGTTCACAATATCGAACTTAAGAGGTAAAAGTTCTCAATAGGGCATATTGCACCAGTGGACAGTGGTTCATTCCTACATTTTATTTTGTCCTACACATTCCAAACTATCTAAAAAAGCTTCCTAAGTCATTGAGAGTACTAATTTAGTACGCTAGTGAAAGTGACCAAACAATAAATGTTGGGATTATGTTTCGTTAATTTCTAAATAACCATTTTTTAGGGCATGTTCGTGTATTCATTAAAGAAGATTCTTTCAGGTTGTCAATTTTTGGATATGACAATCCTAATAAAAGAACTTGACCTACAGTTATAAAAATTTAAGGATATATTGGGTTTGTGACGTAAGCGCTCGCTAAGAAAGTATTTTTGAAAATTTTACCCCTAAGGGGGTAAAAATAGGGGTTAAAATTTTAAATGGACGCATGTTTCAGCGTTTTTCTACCAAAACCCTTTTAATTTTAGAAATATGTGATCTTTTAAAATATGAGTTGTGGGGTATCAAACTGAAGGAAATGAAGTCCGGAATGAAAAAAAGTGGTTTTCTATTAATTTTTGCAATTTTTTTTATCACTTCCTACCTACTAAAATATGGGTTGTGGGTTATCAAATCGAAGAAAATGGAGCCCTGAATAACAAAAATGTAATCTTTTAAAATATGGGTTGTGGATTATCAAACTAAATGAAATGAAGTCTGGAATAAAAAAACGTGGTTTTCTATTAATTTTTGCAATTTTTTTTATCGCCCCCTCCCTGGATAAAGGAGCCCTGAATAAAAAAATATATTTTTTTCCATAATTCATGCAATTTTTTATCACTCCCTCTCCCACTTCTATATTATTTTATGAAAATATTAACCCGGTAAAATATAGGTTGTTTAATTTTTTTTATTAATTCCGCCGCTTGCAACGCAGAACAGCACAATATATGTTGATATCCTTTACAATAAGTAAAATATTTAATAGTTCAAGATAAGTGTGACGTGTTGCGTTTATAAATTAAAAAATAGAGCGTTTGTATGATTTATTGTTTTTTTATGTAATAAAATTAAACTGTACTAAAGTCTTAGAAAGAAAGTCCTCTCAAATCTTTTCTTATATATATCCTAAAGTAAAGTCTTTCTACTTTTAATCCCTGTAAGAATTTCATCCTACTTTGTCCAAATTTTTTAAATATAATGTTTTAAAACTTCTTGATGTGAAGGTTGTGCCATATGAAAAGACTATAAAAAATATTTTTTTTATCATTATTGCTAATCTAATCATTTGCTTGTACTCAAAATTAGCACCTCAATTAGCAGAAACCAAAGCTTAATGTTATTTGCATTATTTGTAACAATCTACTTATTATAATAAATTTCTTAAAATTTAATGTAATACATGATTTTCGACATAGGGCTATATGGACGCTGAAACGCTGAAACACTGTGCAGTGGACTAGTGGTACTTTTGATCTCAAAAAGACAGTTTAACCCTAAAATTTTAAGAACATGTTTTAAATTTTTGTCTTATCTTTGCATCTTAAATGAAAAATAATTTTGTGTTAAGATTAATTTTAAGCAAAAAAATCTTTGTATCTAAACCCGTGCTATAAAGTAAAGTGACTTTCCAGAGTTAAAATAGTGATGAATATTTTACAGTTATTTATAAAAATAATAGTTATTTATTTAAAAAATGTGACCTAAATTAACTCTTATGTTATTGCGTTTTAAATATAGTTTTTGTTATTGGTTTATGGGACCCCCAGGGGGCTGATTCTTGAATTTCGTGGGAAAGGTCGCACGGGAGCAGTCACCTCCCTGATATCGCCCAATAACAGGCTTTGAAACTATCACAAGTTATAAGAAACCTATCCAACTACGGCCAAACCACACCCGATTGCCGTGTATCAAAAGAACCTTGCTACACTATCATATACCTGCCCCTGAGCAGATGAACGGGCGATGCTTGACAACTTTAGAGCCTTCTTATTGGTCGAAATGAAAGACGTGAACATTCCCAAGCAACCATTCTCTCGAAATTCAAGAATCAGCCCCCAGACAGACCAAACATTTTACTAAATCCTAATTAAATTGAAAATATTATTGCTTGCGACCGCGGCGCGGCGTTATAACAATGCTAAGATAAATGGTTTTACTTTAATTTTAAGCAATTTTTTGAGCACATCAAAAATTGTGTCAAATTGATAATTTCTGATTATCCCCCCCTCCTCCAGAATCGAGGCTAAATCGGCCCTAAGTTAGGTGCAAAATGTAACACATTGAAAATTTTAACAGCCTCGCAAAGCACACACGATGCCAAAAAGTTTTTTTTTATACCTTCATCAAAAACATGATTTTAGTAACTGTCTGCAGATAACTAAAGCATAGCTTTTTTGGTTACCAATGCAAAAAAAACTTTTTTTTTTGATCACGGGTGCAAAAAAAGATTTTTGTCCGTTTTTACCTAAACTTAAAGAGAAATAACGGAAAATAGTAATAGTGAAAAAATCCTATTATTCTTGCCTAAAAAAAAAACGTCACTGAGTAAAAAGGCACATCGCTATGAAAACCATTGTTATTTTATTTACCAGCCGCTTTGATTTATAGTGTAAAGTTGGTGTGTTGGGAGAAGCGTTGGTTTAAATAACGAGCGCAGCGAGATATTTGAAAACGCGAGTAAAAAAAGCACAGTTTAGCTGTGAGTTATTAACACTATTTTTTTAATACCTTTATCAAAAAAACCAAGAAAAACAGGAAAATACTTTTAAAAATCTCGAACGAGGAGCCCTTCTCGCAACACACCATCAATCAAGGCGGCTGGTAAATTAAATAACAATCGTTTCCATAGCGATGTGGCTTTTTACTCGGTGACGTTCATTGTTGCGACATTTTAATCTTTGGCAGTTTGATATTTTGACGATATTTTTAAATCATTTGTTTGTAAATACTTGGTGAAAACGTGCGGAAATGACAAGGCAAGAATAATTAGATTTTTTCAATATTAATATATTCCGCTATTTCTCTTTAATTTTGGGTAAGAAACGGACAGAAATCTTTTTTTGCACCCGTGATCAAAAAAAAAGTGTTTTTGCATCGGTAACAAAAAAAGTCATGCTTTAGTTACCTGCAGAGAGTTACTAAAATCATGTTTTTGATGAAGGTATAAAAAAAGTGTTTTCCTGTTTTTCTTGGATTTTTTTGATAAAGGTATTAAAAAAGAGTAGAGTTCACAACTCGCGGCTAAAATGTGCTTTTTTTACTCGCTTTTTTAAATACCTCGCTGCGCTCGTTATTTAAACCAACGCTAGTGAAAAAATCACTATTTTAGCCACTAGTGGTGAAAACTACTATTGTTAAATACTTTAATGTACACAATAATATGACACATAAAAATAACTATGCAAAACGAGATACGGTATTTATTAATAATAAAATCGTAGGTGTAACATTTTCTTTTTTGTCCCATCATGACCTTTACACTAATTTTTCAAAATCATTAGGGAACCGCATCCTGAATAGACCTATGAGTCAAAATCCAAAAATTCTTATGTACTTACAACTTATTTTTCTTTGCATTATGTCAACACATTTTAGATCTGAAGGTGAGATATTTGGTTCTTGCAATCAGTATCAAGGTCTTTTATGTTTAAATGTAATTAAAAATAAAAGATATTTGTTTTTCTGAGGCGGATTAGTAGCTTTAAAATAAGCTTAAGCCTTGTCTGGTAAATTAATGTAAGTTTATTCCTGCTGTAAAATACAGGAAACATATATGTGAGTCAGGTCAAATAATTAATATGACATTCAAGTTATTTCTACATATGTACCTACTTCAATTATATAACGGAATGTAATTATTACATTTTTTTAGGTGGAGAACACAAAAGACTATAATGGTTCACATTAGTAATGGGCACAAAACATCGATGTTGCATTTTGTTCAACATCGATACTTTTTTTTAACATCGGAACATCGAACATCGATCCAAAAAAAATATAGGAAATAATGTGTCTGAGAAGTAAAACAGGAGTTGCCTATTTTTGAGGTGTCGGTCGGCTTTGACGCCAATAGTGTCTCTACCTAATCTGAATGTACTACTCATATATTTGTGTTTTTTTTAGCGTAGATATTTAATAGCTTCTGTGTAAAACGAGGGGGTAAACACTAGTTCAAAAAGTGTGAAATGATTGCCAATGTTTTTGAATGGTCAGTGATAGCCGGAGACTGCCGAGGGATTTCCAAAGACACCCAGGGTCTCTTAGGGTCTGCAAGCCAAGGTTTGGCGGCGTTTGGTGAAGTTTAGGCAGTTGCAGGAACTGCAAGGGACTGCGAACTGGTAAGATTTTTGACATGATTGCCAATAGTGGTTACCCCCTTGGTGTAAAATTAACAATAAATCTTAAATAAAACAGTTTCTTTGAATAACAGAATACTCTCTAAAAAAAGCAAAATAAAACATCGATGTTTTGATTCCGATGTTTTTTCACCATCGATGTTGAGTTTCGATGTTGACATCGATGTTCAACATCGATGTTTTTTTTCGATGTGCACATCACTAGTTCACATGCTAAAATATCTGCAAATTGTTAATATGAGTGTAAATTATACCATCAATTCTTTCGCTGAAACTACTTTTTTCGATTTTTCACTACTAATAATCGTCCGGCTTAGGTCCCCAATTGTTCATTTTGTGCAGAAAGCATGAAATTTGGCACACTTATTCTTTAGACAATTATTTAAAATTTTGGTCGAGGAAATCGATGATTGAATGTATAAGAGCCAAGATGGCGGCGATTTTTTCAAAATAGACGTCTATTTTTTTAAAAAATTGTAGGTTCGCCATCAAAACAATATTATAATCGAATTCATATAACTCGATAGAGAGGAATTGAAAAGAAAATGGTGAAAATTAACATTTTATTTTTTTTTAAATGCATTTTGAGATTTTTCTTTGATTTCTCATAATTCAGTAAGCCGCGACAGGTCTTTTGTTTTAATTTTAGCAAGAACATCAAAATAACTTTTTTAATAGACTTTTTGCTTACAGGTCAAAGTAAGATTTTTTAAAATAGCTAAATTAGCATCTGTATCTTTTTTAGTTTTTGAGGAAAAAATATCAAATTTAGCACGATTATTACAATTGTCAAGGTCAACTGATACTCTAAAAAATTTTTGGATAGGTGGCTCTGCGGACGACGTGGCACTCAAATTTCCGATTTTAAATTTGATAAAAGTTCATATTTTTTTTAATAGCTTAGCTAAAACACACATATTTCATAAAATAATCGACTATGTATAGCTGAAGTATGTAAATTTTTATAAAAATAAATTTAGTTTGATATGGTCCTTGGTCGCATAACTTTTTTTTTGAGTATGTAAGAAACGCGGGTTTTTCAACGTTTTCTTTGATTCTTCCTAGCGACCAAAAATTAGGCTGAATATGCACGTTGATGAATTCTGATAAATTAGACGGCCCCAACAAATCGATTCAGATATGAAATTCCAAATTCCATCGAGCCCTTTTTACGCTATAGGCCAGTAAACTTGACCTAACAAGTGTTTAGTCGCCTCGAATAATACTCTAATATACCTTATTGTTCATTTTTTGCGGAAAGTACCAAATTTCGTGCGCTTACTTTTTTAAAATTTTTTAGAATCGTGATCAAGAAAATTTATGATCGGATGTACAGAAAGTAAGTTGGCGGCGAATTCTTCAAAATGGCGGTCTAAAATCGAAAGTTATTATCACAAAGGAATTATGCTTGAATCTATAGAACTTAATGAAGAGAAATTTGAAAATACTAGTTAAATTGACGTGCACCTTTGATGGCCTTGAAAAATGTCATTTTACGTTAAAAAAATACTGTTCCCGAGCCCTTTTTTAAAATGTTTTATAATTCTGAAAACGGCGCTAAGTTTTATAATTTTAACATGACATCAACACATCTCTCCTAAGTGACTTTTTGCTTACAGGGTGATTGGTTTAGTAAGATTTTTGAAAACGCCACATTTTCATCTGTTTTTGTTTGTCTTTTAAAGTAGAATTTTCAAGTTTGTTACGATTACCAGATAGTTTTTATATCTATATAGTTAGGGCAATAAATTCTTCAACTTACATGTATTAGAGTCTCTATATTTTTATAAAGGCACTATAACTTTTTTTATTATTTAAGGAAACGTAACAAAACATCCAGTTAGGCACCCTAACATAATAAATTTAATTAAAAAGTATTTTATTAGATTTAATATCGGATGTTTCTATGGCACGTCGTCCGCAGCGCCACCCATCCAAAAAAAATTTAGATGTTAAGGTAACATTACCAATTCGTAACAAATTTGAAAATTCTACTTTAAAAAGTAAAAAAAAACAGATGATAATGTGGCTTGTGACCTGTCACTGTTTTCAGAATTATAAAACATTTAAAAAAGAGGCTCTGGATCTTGCTCTAGAAAAGTATTTTTTAAGGTAAAATTACATTTTTCAAGATCATCGAAAGTGCACGTCAATTTAACTAGTATTGTCAAATTTCTCTTCATTAAGTTCTATAGATTCAAGCATATTTTTTTTTGATAAGAAACTTTCGATTTAAGAGCGCCGAAGAATTCGCCGCCAACTTGGTTTCTGTACATCCGATCATAAATTTTCTTGACCACTTTCTTAAAAAATTGTTAAGAAAATAACCGTATCAAATTTGGTGCTTTCTAAACACATGTTAGTTCACCTTTACCGGCCTATAGCGTAAAAACGGCTTGATAGAATTTGGAATTTCGTATCTGAATCGATTTGTTGAGGCCTTCTAATTCATAAGAAGTTATCAACGTGTATATTCAGCCAAATTTTTGATCGTTAGGAAGAATTGAAGAAAACGTTGAAAAACCCGATTTTTTACATACTCAAAAAAAATTTTGGCGACCAATTACCATATCAAACTAAAATTATTTTTATAAAAATTTACATACTTCAGCTATACATAATCGATTATATTATTAAATATGAATATCTTTTCTAAGCTATTAAAAAAATATGAACTTTTATCAAATTTAACATCCGAAATTTAGATGCCACGTCGTCCGCAGCGCCACCTATCCAATTTTTTTTTAGAATATCCATTGATCTATACAATTGTAATAATCGTACCAAATTTGACATTTTTTCCTTAAAAACTAAAAAAGATACGGATGATAATGTAGCTTTTTAAAAAAATCTTACTTTGACTGGCCTCATATAACTAAACTAATCACCCTGTAAGCAAGAAGTTAATTAGAAAAGTTAGCTTGATGTTCTTTCTAAATCAGAAAATTACAACAAAAGAACTGTCGCGGCTTATTAAATTATAAAAAATTATTAAAAAAAAAATTCTCAAAATGCATTTAAAAAAAAATAAAATGTCACTTTTTAAGGACGATAAACGTCATACGTCACTGTAACCATTTTTTTTCAATTCCTCTCTATCGAATTATATGGATTCGAGTAAATAGACGTCCATTTTGAAAAAATCGCCGCCATCTTTGCTCCTATACATCCGATCATCGATTTCCTCGACCAAAATTTTAAAGAATTTACCGGGATGCGTCGGATGAGCTAAATTTGAGATATGTTAGAGCCTTAACCTTCCTGATATTTTCTCCAGAAAAAATTGGGGGGGTCATCAGTTTCGTTTTCGAGCAATATTATTTATTTTAACGAACACATTTCAACAAGGTAGTGAGAGTTTAAAAAAAATATTTTGCATTACCTACCTACAGGGTAGACTCAAAAATACATATCATATACACAGAAAAGTTGTCCCCGAACTTGCGATTATTCTACAGAAAAATAAAAATCCGTATTAAAAATTAGTTCAAACATATTTACTATTAGTCCGTCTTAATATGTTATTACGACTTAGTTACTTACAGGGTGACTTAAATATTTTAGAAAATATATCAAATAAGTACCGAAATGCTTATCCTTTATGTTAGAGCCTTAACGTTTCTTATATATTTGACGAAAAAAATTGGGGTGTCATCGGTTTCATTTTCGAGAAATAATTATTAAAAGGAGAGACTGGAATCTTAATAACTAGTTTTATTTTGCAGATAGTGAACACGTTTCCAGAAGGAAGTATGATTTTTATAAAATATTTGGTATTACCTATCTCAAAAGTACATTATGTGATATGCAAATATACTATAAAGTTTACAATGCGTAATGAAAGTTTAAATAAATTCACTATTAGTTTGTTTGAATATATTACGACGTTTTGTTTGGAATGGGTCACGTGATTTATTTATATTGTGTCGGTGCCCGTTGTCCATCTACCCTGTAGAAAACTTAAAAAACAAGGACATAGTAAAAACACTAAAATGTAGGTTAAGTTAGGTTGGGTTTCATGGCAACTAGGTTGATTTATTGTAATAAGTACATAACACAACGCGCCACAGAAATGCGTACAGCGTCATGTGACTTTATTTGTATACCATAAAAATGTAAAATTATCAGTGATTGATGTCACATATAGAAAAACTGTAAAACGTTCCATTATTAGGATTTCAGTGGCTCGCATTTTTTCGTCAAATATATAACAAAGGTTAAGGCTCCAACATATCTCAAATTCAGCTTTTGTAGGGCATCCCTATACTCGGAGTAAAAAAAAAAATATTTGAGTCACCCTGTAAGTTTTTGATGCGACCCAACCTGCATAAGTCGTCATAACATATTTAGACGGACTAATAGTAAATATGTTTGAACTAATTTTTAATACGGATTTTCAGTTTTCTGTAGATTAATCCCAACTTCTGAGACAACTTTTCTGTTTATATGATACGCATTTTTGAATCTACCCTGTAGGTAAATAATGCAAAATATTTTTTTGAACTCTCACTACCTTCTTGGAATGTGTTCCTTAGCTACAAAATAAAACTAGTTTTAGCTTTTTATCTCTTTTTTTTACGAAGTTATTATAAAAAAAACTGTAACAAGTTCTATTATCAAGATTCCAGTGGCGCCCTTTCGAATAAATATTGCTCGAAAACGGGACCGATGACCCCTCCAAGTTTTTTTGGAAAAAATATCAGGAAGGTTAAGGCTCAAACATATGTCAAATTCAGCTCATCCGACGGATCCCGGTAAACATTCATGCTTTCTGCACAAAATGAACAATTGATTGCTATTTGCGACTTAAGCCGGACGACTATAAGTTAAGGAAATTTCTTAAAAAATAAACAATTTGTACACACTCACGGCAAAAAACGTTGGAAATATTTTCCTATATTTTAATTATATTATTTATATAAATTATTTACTTTTTATGAATTATTTAATGTAAATTTATTCGTAGTGTAAAACACTGAAAACATATAGGTATATTAACAGAATGTACTTATTACATTTTTTTTTTCATAAAATTGCACAAAAATGAATAGTAATAACGTCTATTTTAAAACCAAAAATTGATATTTTTTACTTCCCTGGCAAGTTGATTTTGAGATGAAAATTACTGAAAATATTTAAAAAATAGATAAAATTTCAACGTAAAAAAATTAGTTGACACTCGAGATGACACTGGCAGCGCACCACAAAATAAAATTGCCTACTTCACAAATGTGGGGTGGCGGCAACGTCTCAAAAATTCAGAATCGGGGCACGTTCGTTATGTATTTAAGGTTAACCTAAGAGATTATTTTTTAGTCCTCGATCAAAGCAGTAGCGCATCATCTGCACATAATTTAAGATTAGTAACTGATTTGGGATATAAATAATGTGCTTTAGGAAAAGAATTGGTCGCCAAATCAATTATAATTAACAGCATAAAATATGACGTCAATTCGTTTTATAACTAAGGTTTTTATAGTGCCAATTTATTAATTACTACCATATGTGTACTAATTTTAATCATTTTAGAAATCAATCAAACGGACTTCCGACCCAAAATTCATAAATATTTTCTTAAGCATACGTAAAACTAGGAATTACGGTGGATTACACCATCATTAATAAAACTTTCTTAAAAATAAAAACCGAAACTGTATGCTTGAATAAACTAGGCCACACACATTGGTATTTGGCCAACTATAACTTGCGGTTTGTTACATGTTTGTTATGCTTTTTCCAAAACCGCATTTTACTTATTCCTATTATTTTTATTCTAGTAAGAAGTATTTTTACAATGGATCTCCACTGTTTCGGTACTCTGTGTTTTTACTTGGACTGATTCGCTTGATCTGTATTAGAGATAATATGTTTCACTTGTCTTTAAATTTTTTTGGCCAATTTTATAGAAAGTTTCTTGTAGACAGTGAAAATAATTGATATACATTCTAATGATAAAATATATCTTTTTCTAATTGCTAAATTGCATTAGCAAAGATAAATCTCAATTATCTTTAAAAGTTATGTAGTGAAATGTGCAGGAAAATTTGAAAACACTTTTTCTCGCACTCGGATTTTTTTTCTTTTGAGGTGGTCGTACAAAAAATATTGATCCTAACTCCATGGCTATCTCTTCTTCCCTATTACAGTTTGTGTTTGAATCCTGCTTGGTCTCCTCGGAAAAACGACGTCAAACATTTGGGTTTACTGCTGTTATGGTTTCGTTCACTGGATTGAATTGAAATGAAAAAGGTTTTAGCTTTTGGACAATCATTTTTATTTAAACTTTTACATCAAGTGCCGAAGCATCTTGCTCCGAAGATGATCCGGAGTAGGATCGAAACGTGGGCACTTGATGTAAAAGTTTAAACAAAATAATTGTTCAAAAAAACCTTTTTCATTTCATTTAGGTTTACATATTTACTTTAAGTGTCTAATATGTAAGTAGCTATATATATGCACAGCTGCAAAATTTCAGTATGTTTAAAATGCGTGTTTTTTGCCAAAAAAGAACATTATTAAAGTTCGCTTCTCTACTACATTCTTGACAAAATAAATATCTCACTCCTCTAAATCGCACCAAAACAAAACAAACAGCACTGCAGTGGGCCTATATAAAACGCTGCCAAAATTGGAAAATGACTGAACATAAAATAAAATACACCCGGTGTCTCTGGATAATTACGATCTAGGTTGGTGAAATGCCCTTTGGGGACAACTACATTAAACTGCTCATATTGGACGTTATTAAAGCCGTTAAAATACCGTATCAATTCGTCGACAAGACGAAAGCACCCCCCTTGAAATAGAAATTTTGAAAGAAAGTATTGATCGTAACAATGTTTAAAAATTTAATTAATAATAAATGAAAAGGATTTTATGGCATGAAATAGAATAGAAACTTGTGCTTTTGTTGTTATAAGAATCTGCATTTAGTTACCTTTATAATCATTTTCAATGTTTTATACATATAACTATGAGATAATATAAAGGCCCTGCCCGTGTATTTCCGTATGATAAAAAGCGTCGCGGAAACCCCTGCGAAATACCAAGTTGGCCGTTGCCAATGGATTAAAGACGGGCTCCAATGCGCGTGCGTCAGCTGGAAGTGTGCTGAACGAGAAATGAGGGGATTCGACGTTATAAACTCGCGCAGGGTCAGATCGAGCCGCCTTTAGCCCATTGGCCATGTCATGGCAATCTAGATTTTGACCGTTGCCGCGACGATTTTCTCGCATCCTGGTCCTTTATATATCTAATAGTTATATGGTTTTATATCATATTTTCAGTGTTTTGCATATTTATATTTTACACTGTTTTCTATCGCTATGCGTTGCGTAAAGAGCAGTGGGGGAGGGGTCGCGAAGGCTTAAAGGTTTTGTTTATTTGCACGAAGGCATACCTCTAAATAAACATGTAGAATATACTGGTTACTGAGACTGACTGCTATCACATTTTTTTTTTAATGGGGTGCTAGGTCTAATATGTGCCATGTTGTGTTAGGTTATTGCATATAACTATGAGATACTATAATGGCCCAAATGATCCAAAATGTGTAACGAAAATAACTTTGAAAAGTAAAGGAGAAAATTCAAGATCGCGGTTGGCTTTGAAACTGTTTGAGTCACCAGGCCATAAACCAAAAATCTACTGCGCATGCACTTACAAATCCATGCCTGGCGTCGTAGTGACTTTACCATAATTTAATGACATTTTCATTGCTGACGCAATCGACGCGCCTGCCCATTTACACTCTGCGTTTATCGGTTTTTTCCAGGTCAACTTGATTGGGAGAGTTATTATCGGTACGCATTTTTCTCGGGAAAAGCAGGTAGGGCCGTTATAGTATCTCATAGTTATATGGGTTATTGTGTGCGAAAAAAACCATTTTATATTTAATAGCAAGGGCGGATCTAGTCTCAATTCTAGATTGGTTTTCAAATTGTCTTCGCCGCAGGCGAAAGTTTTGAAATTCTGGCACAACGGTCGCGATTCTTCAAAAAACTTCAGAAAATCTCACCCTTACAAAAAATCTGACTATTTAAACACAAGTTTACACTAACTAATTGTTTGTCAAGCCTTATTTGCTAATATTCCTTAAAATTTAGTTTCTTAATACTGTTCCGGTGAACCAAAAATATGTCAATTTTAATTTTTGTAAGCAGTTTTTGCGAAAACCCCTTTTTTTAATTTAAAAATCTGTTTTAATAAGCTTATTTTTGTGTGTAAACAAACCTTTAATAGTAGTTTACCTAACAAGTGCGGAAAGTGATATTTTACCGCACGCGACGGCAGTTGCACGAACGACGTGTAGCGGAGTTCGGGCAAGTCGTCAAGGGCGGTAAAGGCACTTTACGCATGTATTAGGTACAAAATTTTACCTATGAGCAACGCGAGTTTCTTTAAAATTTGGGAACAAATACAGAAATAGATATATTTTATCTATTTTTTTGCGATTTTTTTGAGAAAAGAGAGAAAATAAAAAAAAAATATTAATTTATTTGTTTATAAATAATTTTTAATTTAAATTAAAATAAAAAGTGCAATTTGCTGTCTATTGCAAGTTCATGCGCTTCTGAAATGGAATAAACTTCATTTATTGTTACGACGGATTGCGAGTCAGGGCAAAAAGGTCACTGATGTCATGTCGAGGGTACCGATCAGTGCGGTAAAAAAACTTTACCGCACTTGGGCGGTACTTTTTTCCGCACCCAAATGAGTGCGGTAAAGTGTACTTTACCGCACGCGAGTAGGTAAAACTTTTAACATACAAAACCATGGGTAACCATAGAATATGTCGCTGTCAGTGTTCAGAAAGGTCACAAAAATTCCGTCTTTCCTTTTACACGGTGACAATTTTCGACACTTTTTGAGGTTTATCTGCACGCGTAGTAGCAATTTTGCTCCGCCGTAAAACTAGTCCTACAGAATATCTGCACATAAAAAAATGACGCAGTTTTTACAACGTTGGGATAAATATTAAGGACGCTGTGTTTTTATTTTCCAGTATTGTGACGGGTGAGATTTTCTGTCGTTTCTAGAGAATCGCGACCAACCTGCGTAAAATTAAACTAAAATTGCAAGATTTAATTAAATTTTTACGTTTATCTTTATATATTTGCCCCAGGAGCAGTAGGTCCGAAGGGCTGGGATGGGGGCACTGAACTCTCTCTGAAGTGGGGTAACTAAGGCTGGTATTACTGTATATATTTTATAAAATATTTCTTTTATTTTATAAAATATGATATAATTACACTGTAAAATTTTTCATTAAACAAATTTGTAATATCAGCCTTACTAATTGCAGAATCGTAAAGGAGAAGAAAGAAATTTTGTAGCAATAATTTTCATAAAATTTATAAAAATTTAGAAAAATTTAGGTTTATTAAAATTTAAAAAAGCTTTTCTAATATTTTCCAAATATTTCCTATATTCCTTTTGAATAATTGGTAACCTCGATTGACAACACAGACATAATTGCGTGTTTAGTTGGGCCATTTGGATATTTTTCCTCCAAAATTTGACATGTTTTTGCTTATATCTAAAAATTATGAATAAATTTCCGTAAAAAATATTAATAGTCTACTAGCTATTCATGCACATATTTCGAAATTATGTGTGCCATCCCAATCAAATTTTATGGCTTTATAGTATCCAACATCTACGAGTAACTGACTCTGGCTTTTAGCATATTTTTTAGGCTGGTCTCCCTCCTATTGGCTAAAACATTTTGTTTATGGGACACGTAGCTATAGCTAAACTGGGAAATAATTTAATTAAAAAAGTTACAAAAATTGGACACAAATAGCTTCTATTTATATAGGTATCTAAAAAATCCAACCCAAATTATTTAGGTAAAAAAATAACAAGTCTATAAAATAGTACCAGTATAATCTTTATTTAGCTTTAAGCTATTATTTACAATTTGGTTTTATAGCTATCCAACTAGTCATTGGCTAAAATTAAAAGCAAAAAAAGCTTGCAAAAGTAATAGGATATTCCATGAAATTAAACAAAAGACGAAAAAATTAAATAACATCAAAACAGTTTTTAGCTCCGTACTTTCTTAATTCCCAACCACTGCTCAGAAGAGAGCCTTATGTCACTAAACAAGCAAACTTATGTCTTTCTTACTGAGGGCGGTTTCTCAATATCGAATTGGCGCTAACTCGAGCAATATAAACTTTTAAAAATCTTTAAAATGCGGGTTAAAGTTAACTCTAGGGTCACCTTGGCTTCACAGCGAGGGTTAGTTATCTTACCCCAGGGTTAACCTAAAAAATTTTTAGCTTAAAACAGAAAAAAACTGAGATTTATAACCCGAGTTAATTTAACTCGCTGTTATCCCGCAATTGCTCAGTCTGGCTTCTTTTCACCAATACTACTAAAATTTTTCGCATTGTAAGCCTTTTACTTTATAGGTAATTGTGTATTTTTACCTTAACCAGCACACAAATTCGCCTGTATAACATACTACTCACAAATTGTAAACTTAACGATGGCTTTAATGGTTTAATGCGGTGGCTGAATGTATAGTATGTCCCTAAAGAGGCATTCAGCTCTTTTTTAAGTGTTTTAGACGAGAAGTAAAACTTTAAAGTTTTGTTTCAAACGAGCTTTTTTACTGTTAAGATTAGTACGTTCTTTTTCATCCTAAAATATTCTCGCAAAATACGACCTTCTCCCCCACGATATTAAACATAGTAAGTACCTATACTAAAAACCTACGGCCTAAAGTGACAATTTTTTATTTGTAGGCTGAGTGGCACAAGATGTACTATTCGCTGAGAGACAAAAATGCGCCTTGGAAAAACAGTTGGCAAATATAATACAGGGTGAGCTAAAAATTCGAATCCACCCTAATATCTCCAGAACCAAAAGAGACAGAGAAGTAAAACTTCACATAATTAGATGGTTTACAAAAAAGTATATTTTTGGATGCTAATTGTGCCTCCATTCATTAAGGGAGCAGCGCTAAGGAGGCGGAGACAATACTTTTTCTCAGATCTCTGATAAAAGTTTTTTTGCTTCACCACCCCAAGGACCAAACGTCTCAACACTAGTCATCAGATAAATCTCCGTATTTAGAAAATTTTGCTTGTTCACCCTGCTCTGCTGCCCCCCCAGCCATCCTTGACGTTTTCGAAATGTAGGACTTGGCCATCGTATCTTTGCAGGTAGCATCCCATAAAAGAGCTCTACCGGCCCTCCAGGGAACCAGAGACACCCCGTCAACCCGTTTTCCATCTCTCCTACTAATACCGGAAGGCTCCAATTGTGAAGGGATTTCTGCAAGGGCCAAAGCGCGCTTTAAAATTTGATTAATTTGGCTGTGGCGAGAAAACCTGCCCGCACTTTTCCTGCAACAGAGCCCGTGAAGGCCATAAATGTCAACTTCTTCGCTGCAGGGGCAAACGTGTTTTTCAACCACAGGTTGTCCGACACGAAGTGAGACAGAAATTTGGAAAGACGAGTCGTCCAAAAGGTTTCCCAGGGAAGAAGAAGAGCTCTTAACCAGGCATTGCTTTCATATTCCTGCAGAGCCAAAAGCTGAGCCCTGTATCTCGAATCTCGGTTAGCAAAAGTATAATGTCAAAATCTCTCTGTGATTTATAATCGGAAATATTGATGTCTATAAGATTAGTTAAATTTTTAAATTTCGCCATAGCTTCTAAAACGGATATATCTTGATAGTTGAGAATATTAGAAGAAAGAATACTCGACACTAAATGTGATGAATTTGAAACTGAACCTAAAAAGGCAGAAAAACATAAAGAAGACAAGTCACGGATTCCTAAGCCCCCTAGTTTTACTGGTAGGTTAGGCAAAATCGTTTAAAACACAATTAGTTATTTTCTCTAAAGTTGATTTCAGAAGATTATGTGAAATTTTACTTTCCTGACCCTTTTGGTTTTGGAGATATTAGATGAATTCGAACTTTTGGGACACTCTGTATAGAAACCAAAGAAAATCTGACAAAAAAGTTTTAAAAATAGAGAATTTACCAGTTAGTGGTAAAACTAGTAAAGTAGACCTAAAAACTCTCCCTTTCGGTAAAATTCACTTTAAATTTAGACCACCATAGTCATCAGGAATTTAAAAGCCAAAACATATTTAAAAAACAAAATCCCGTGTCCGTAAATAAAAAATTGAAATAAGCAAGTGTTCTGTTTCTGTTTCTCAGTTCATTACGACCAGGCCTCCAAGATCTAATGAAGAATCTAGACACCTAAATACCTGTCTCAACTTTATTAGGAATCATCAGGGACTTATACAACGTTAACAAGCAGATTAAGGATACACAAGCAACCAGACCTCTCGAATTCAAACGAAAAAATTCTGTAGACATGATGCTGGTCTGCGACACCTGTCGAATATCCTAAGAAGCAAAACCTCAAAATTTTTAGTTTTTATTTTTCTGCGCCCTTATTCTTAAAGCAGTCAAAAAATGCTTAAAACTTTCCACGGGCACTTTTTTAAGATTTACATAATGAGAGATCTGTTTTCGAGATTTTACATTTCAGTGTGACAGGAGACAGTGCCGTTTGGTTCATAAAGGATGATGATGATGATATTTTACAACCTCATTTTGACAAGTACCTGACGTTTTGAGTTAATTGACAATCATCACCCCAAATTCAAAGATTAAAAAACAAAAAAAAAACGTATTTTTAAAATATTAGGTAATGTTATTTTGTTATAAAAAAAATGTCAAAAAAACTGTCATTTTTAAAATGTTAAAAAAAGTACTGCAATCGGGTTTCCAAAATATCTTGAGGAAGTTAAATCAAAAATTAAATTTTGGTCTTATGATGGTCAGTAAACCCAAAACGTCAGGTGACTTGTCAAAATAATATTGCAAAATGTTATCTGTCATCCTTTATGAACCAAACTGCGGGAAAAAAAAGTATGTGTCCATAAGAAAAAAAGAACTTGACAGTGCTCCTGTCACACTGAAATGTCAAGTCTCAACTAGGTAGATCTTAAAAAAGTGCCTGTAGAAAGTTTTAAGCGTTTTTTAACAGCTTTAAGAATAAGGGCGCAGAAAAATAAAAACTAAAAATGAGGATTTCGGTTTGTTCCGCCTATCTCCGGAACTATCCGGAATTTCTAAACTTTTTTTTTAGTTTTAAGCAGAGCATCAAATTGCGCAACTTTGCCCTAATTTAAACCTTTTAACACTATATTTTATTTTAAAAAAATCAGGGCGGCGGATGTTAACCAAGAGACCTCCCTATTTTTTTCAGCATTCCTCCTTCCCCTTCACCGACTGAAACCCCCCCCTCCAAGTTTGGGTGGGGTTACAGCTTTATATCATCACTAACGATGTCTTCCTTAATAAAGCTGTGTGGGTTTAGTTGACGTTAATTTTTTTTTCATTTCCATCCAAACTATTTTCTATGAGCCTTTTTCTCTAACAAGATTCATTTCCATATTATTAAGTACAACGCAATAGATAGACGAAGAGACGGTCGACCTCTGCGTCAAGAGGGTATATCTTTATTAAACCTCTCAATCATGTTTACCGCAGAAATTTCCTGGAGGGAAATACGAACTGAGATGGTAGATTCTGCATTCACGTATTAAATAGAATGTCTGTCTACGTAGACATATCTATTAAACTTTAAATTTGCTTTCTAACCAAAATTATATTTTACATATACAGGGTTCCTAAGCAAATCCTTAGGGGGCCAAGCAGCCGTGTATAAGACGCAGACAAACGGAAAGCACATTAGGCAGAAAAGGATTGTCACTACATCTTACACGTAGTAAATCCATTCCAGGTTGTTGTTTTCTAATGTTTTCCATTTTCATACCTTTAGGACTGGAATAAAAATTGTTTTTGCTCGATTTTAATACCAAACTGATGAAAGATATCGTAAAAAAAAATATTTTTCGGCTTTTCATTTTGTAACCATTGTCCTTACGCACTGTTTACAGGCTGGGGACTGAGATACATGCAAATGCCTAACCTAAAGCATTCATACACGGCCGGAGAAATCGACTGAGATATTTCCGTAGAAACTTTATCAAGCAAATAGGACGGGTTGACGCCTTCGAACGTTCAACCCGGGTTTTGCACTTTGATTTGAAATCAAAAAGGAGGAACAGTCAGATGTGGGGCCGTGCACAAATTACGTAACGGTGATTTTACCAATTTTTGACCCCCTCCCTATGTAATGTTTTGTAACGGTTTGGCACGCCACTCCCCTAATATTACGTAACGATTTCAAGACCACTAACCCCCCCCAAAAAAAAAAAAACTTTTCACTTATTTTCATTCCAAATTTTCTTAGTTTCACACAAATGCAAACGCTGTCGAAAACCCCCCTCCCCCCTACGTAACGTTTTGTAACCCCCCTACCCCCTATTAAAAATTATACTCTTTAGACCTATTTCTTTGCATTCCCGAAATTACGTAATATTTGAAAAAAAATTGTAAGCGGCGCCATTTTTATTTCGTGTTTTGTTTTTCTAACATTTTTGCGTTCGGCTAATTTATTTGAAAAATTTTTGCCTTTATCTTCTCACTCGAAACCAAGATCCCCTGTTTTAGGAAAACTGCTCCCGTCTCTGTTTCTAAATTTTTTCAAATAAAAGTAGAGTATGACCATGGGGGAAATAATTTTTTTCTACGGTATGACGAAAATTTCGAGAAAGTTGAAGAAAAAAATAAAAAAAGTGGCAGAGCTCAAGTTTTTCGTAAAAAAAACGTTTTTTGTAAAGAAGCAAAGCAAAATAAATCTTTTCACCCCTTTTTCGGTATTACAAATATTGGAAGCCCTTAATTTTCGCTTTTACCCTCCCGCTAGTTTTGAAGAATTGGTTCGCTACATGTTTCGAGATCATGTCATAAAACACCTCGAAAATATCAAATGTAGTGTAGGGCCAGCTTTATTTAAAATCAATAATATCGCAAGAAAAAAGCTCTGCAGGAAAAACAGCGCCATTTATTAATTTCTTTGGCTGCTAGTGCTAGCTGCATGGTTTGGCCGTTTCCGGATAGATGTCACTAGTAGAACAGAATGGAAAGAAATTTAATTAAAAGCGAAGATATTTCTTTCTAATGTTAACAACCTCACGAGTTTATCGCTCAGTATCGTAAATAATGGACCCTGCCGCCTCCTTTAAGCAAGAAAAAGCTGTGGTTTGGACCTGAAAACATCTAATTTTTTCCTCGATCATCTCATGGTGTGGCCGCCATCTAGCGGAATTTGCAGACATCTTGTCAACGGTTATTATTGCAACTATGATTTATGCTCACAATGAAAGAGTGGCGACAATTTTTTCTCATGAAAGCAGTCCGGAGATAATAACAAACTGGCAACATTGCTCAATATACCTGTTTCTTTTGTGGGCGCAGAACTTTCTATGCCATTTCTATTTGATTTGTTGAAATCCTATCCCTAAGGAAAATCTTAGGAACCCTGTATACCTAATGCACCATCTTTCTGTATTATTGTTCTCATTAACACAAAAAATATCACACAGGAAAACAAATGCAGAAGTATCAACAGTAGGTGAATGAATAATATACATAATTAGCTTTTTTGCGCTTTAGGGACTATAACAGATTTTAGTCCCTCATTTGCAGAACTAAAGTGCGATTTTGGTATCACAACAACAAACACAGTTACCTAAATATTACGTAAAAGTAACATTAAATTATTACATGGTTACATAAATTCCAAGTAACTTGGAAATCACAGTAAGGTAAAATATAGCCCATAAGTGATGCGTTATGCAATGCACAAATTTCCCTTCTTGTTACTTAAATAAGATATACCTAAAGGAACATAAATTATATTGGGCACCAAAAATATTTAAAAACAACAATAGAATATTGATGTATGGTATTATGTAACTTAAGGTAAACTTTTTTTCTAACTTTATAACTCTTAAAAGTTACAAAAAAGTAGTCTTAATGTCTTTATGTAAATTCTATATAAATTAATAGCGTAAATGTTATATCAATGTATCGCCGTGTAACATTTTTATAACGGAAATGTGATATAACAAAGAACGTAATATTCAATCATGTCCACAGACTTCTAAATATTAATGATCAAGTTCACAGTTTGAGTAACTTTGCTGGGTGGGAAATAGCGCCATCTACCAACAATAGATGATAATGATCTAAATCATCAGGTTAACATTACAAAGCTTATGTAAATTTTGGGTATGTAAGTTAATGTAACAATTACTTTGTTTAAAGCGCTTTTATATGAGGAGAAGGACGGTTTGAAAATTTTGTGGTACAAACACCACTAAAAAGGGAGAGCTTTTATAAATTCCCCACTTTTTTGACCCTTTACTCCGGTTTGTGACGTGTGTTTGGTGTGATATCTTAAATTTTAAAAATTTTACCGGCGGTGCTATGACGTCATTAATTTTAACAACAATTTTAGTTTAAAATTTAAAACGTGTAATAAATGGCATTCTTAGTATAATTTTTCTTAAAATTTTCACCTGCGGCGCATTTATGATTTGGCAACAAATCTATATATACCACCGCAACCCACCCCTTCTTGGCATCTAACACAATCCACTTTTCCAAAAATATTTTCCAAAAAAATCCAAGAGATTAAAATTTTTAAAGAATTTTTTGTTTTTTGTCAAAGTTTTCACCTGCGCTGCGTCGCTATACCAATATTAAATGTTAAGTTAAGCTTCCAAATCAGGTACATCAACCAAAAAGAATCTAAAAAAGAAAAGATCTCGGGAGGAAAGAACGAGAATTCAAAATTGGATGAGTGTCCCACAAGGAACACACAAAAGACCAAAGCGAAAGAAGAAACAATTAAAACGATGTTTCGCCCGTGGTGACCAGCGTGGGCTCGTCAGTGGATTTACTAGTCACCCTCAATCCAGACATCATTTAACACCATCGCACACTCTGACTTCCAACTCTGAATCACTCACAAATAGGCATCGTTCCGCTTGATACTTATTATAAGTCACCTGATACGGGTTCGTCCTGGCGCATGGCGTGTTAATCTTTCCAATGGGAATATGCTCCTAAGGCAATTAAAACAAGAAGTTAAATTTCCAAATCAGTTACATCAACCGAAAAGAATCTAAAAAAGAAAAGATCAAAAGATCTTGGGAGGAAAGAACGAAAATTCAAAATTGGATGAGTATCCCACAAGGAACACACAAAAGAACCAAAGTGTGCGATGGTGTTAAATGATGTCTGGATTGAGGGTGACTAGTGAATCCACTGACGAGCCCACGCTGGTCACCCCGGACGAAACATCGTTTTAAATGTTTCTTCTTTCGCTTTGGTCTTTTGTGTGTTCCTTGTGGGACATTCATCCAATTTTTAATTTTCGTTCTTCCCTCCCAAGATCTTTTGATCTTTTTTTTTAGATTATTTTCGGTTGATGTAACTGATTTGGAAGTTTAACTTCTTGTTTTAATTGCCTTAGGAGCATATTCCTATTGGAAAGATTAACACGCCAGGACGAACCCGTATCAGGTGACTTATAATAAGTACCATGCGGAACGATGCCTATTTGTGAGTGATCCAGAGTTGGAAGTCAGAGTGTGCGATGGTGTTGTTGTTTGATCTTTTCTTTTTTAGATTATTTCTATTTATTATTTTTGGTTGATGTAACTGATTTGGAAGTTTAACTTCTTGTTTTAATTGCCTTAGGAGCATATTCCTATTGGAAAGATTAACACGCCAGGACGAACCCGTATCAGGTGACTTATAATAAGTCCCATGCGAAACGATGCCTATTTGTGAGTGATCCAGAGTTGGAAGTCAGAGTGTGCGATGGTGTTAAATGATGAATCCACTGACGAGCCCACGCTGGTCACCCAGGGCGAAACATCGTTTTAATTGTTTCTTTCGCTTTGGTCTTTTGTGTGTTCCTTGTGGGACACTCATCCAATTTTGAATTTTCGTTCTTTCCTCCCAAGAATATTAAATGTTGTTACAATTTTGTTTAATTTTAAGTCATTTTTTGTCAACCACATTTTAGGCGCGTAGAAAATAGCAATTTAGTTTAATTTTTTCAAAGTTTTTGCCTGCGGCGCATTTACGGGTTAATCTGCAAAGGAAGCTAGATGAGACTTGCTTTTAAAAGTAAGTATTTTTGTTTCGTATACACTAACTCAACACCTATTAAACTGCCCTACTCCCCTCCCTTTAGTTTAAGAGCTCAAGCAATAGGCACCTACCTAATTTTTAAAAATTTGCCATAGTTGATTTTATTAAATGAAGAACCCCCCCCCCCCCCAAAGTCTGTTGCTAACTTAGTTTTCTGATGCGTTTTGTTTTTAAATTGACATTTAATGACCGTTTAATGAAGCACGTATAATATTAAACGCTTCGAGAAAGCGATTTTTTTCAAAAACGGAAAGGCGCCTATGAATGTAGTAACTGATTTTATTATTATAATATAAATATGGCATATAAGTAACAATTTTTGTGTAACTTTTCTTTTATATGGCTTACGCATAAAACTATGAGATAATAGACAATAGTCACAAGTAAATATTTCAATGCATCAGTATCCGTATACCTAACATGTTCGAAATAAAGCCAAAATTCACATAATTTTGACTTGTTTATGCGATGTTTCGAAGGATGCCCGCTTTTTTGAAGGGTGCAATGACTGAACTGCTGATTGAAATCGTTGCGTACGTTCGTGGGTCCGTTACGATACGTACATCCTTCCGTACGCAACGAGATTCTGTCATCACACCCGTCAAAGAAGCAGGCATTGTTCAAAACATGGCATGAGCAAGTCAAAAATGAAGCGTATTTTGACTTTGTTTCGAACGCGTTAGGTCTACCGATACCGATGCGTTGAAATATTTACTTTAAGTGTCTATTAGTGTCTATGAAAGAACTGCTGATTGAAATCGTTGCGTATGTTCGTGGGTCCGTAACGATACGTACATCCTTCCGTATGCAACGAGATTCTGTCATCACACCCGTCAAAGAAGCAAGGAACGTTCGAAACATGGCATGAACAAGTCAAAAATGTACTGTATTTTGACTTTGTTTCGAACGCGTTACGTATACCGATACCGATGCGTTGAAATATTTACTTTAAGTGTCTAATATAACGGCCCTGCCCTTGCATTTTCCGAAAAAAAAGCCGTAGCCATAATAGGGAAATTTTGGAAAGCTTAAAATTTTGACAACTTTGACAGCCGCTGTGGTAGTGTTTAATAATAACTACCACTGCCACGCATTGATTTTGCCAGAGTTTTTTGAACACATTAGAAACTGTCACTCGCAAAAAAATTTAGACTTTGAGAAAAAACACAAAACTGGGCTTTATTTTACAAAATAATATGTAGGAACCTGTTAAATTTTTATTATTATTAAAATTAATTTTGCCAAAATTCTCTAAAATTAACCAGAAAAATAAACACAACCACAACAAAATGGACTGGTTCCTTACGGCAGTGGCTAGTTACCACAACGGAATGACGTTTAGCTATTGCGCAAACGCAGTAATTACCACAAAATATCCCTATTAATTCTCCCAATCAAGGTAGCCTGGAAAAAACGCAAAGACAAAAAAAAATGCTGGGCGCGAGCCGACTGGGTCAGGCATGCGCAGTGGATTTTTCTCCTTTGACCTTGCCCATGACTAACCCTGATTTTGACATTATTTTCTTTCTTTTTTAAAGTTATTATTGTGACAGATTTTGCGACATTTGGGCCATTATAGTATCTCACAGTTATATGTGTTTACGTTACAAACTTTACTTAAATCTTAGGTATGCAGTATTATTTAACGCTGACGTAATTAACTCAACATAAATATGACGTATTTTTACAAAATGTTACATATTTTTTTTAATGGAAAATAAAATTTTTAGATCTCGTTTATATTACAAACCTCACATATATTAATTATATTTATGTAACATTAATTTAGTTAATTAAACGAATATTTATGTTACTTTTTATGTGATATTTATATAATTTTGTTTATGTAAACTTTTTTAATATAAAGTTTATGTCATAATTTTTACATGACGTTTACATTACAAACCTTATGTAAATTTAAGATATGTTACATGTAGGTTTTTACATAATGTTAATATAATTTAATTCATGTAAATTTTAAAGAGTATAATCTCGAGTAAAATTAATTTTAGTAAAAAAAACTTAGACAGAAATGTAAAGTGCAAAAAATAGTACAGTTGCTAACTTAGCGTAACTAAATATTATTTCTATCAAAGGGTGAATAAATAACAAAATCAATGCGAGTTAATCAATAGCGAGCTTTCTCTCAAAAAAGGTAATGGTAACCGTAGATCTGGATTTCGCACTTGTGGTGCTCATCAGTACGGTTTTTATTAGAAGATGAAATGATGCAATTTGACATAAATCCTGTATCACATTTTTTCATCATAATTTCATCTCCTAATTCCTAGCACCGTACTGATGAGCACCACAAGGGCGAAATCCGGATCTACGGTTACCATTACCTTTTTTGAGGGAAAGCTCGCTATTTGTTGATTTCATTATTTCTATCGTCCTGAAATTGTAGCCCTCGTTTCGCTCGGATTATGTTTTGTAGACCTTATTTACTGGCTATAGAAAATAAATCTTAATAAAGTTAATGAAGACCATTCTTAATCAAAAGGTCAAAACGGTAATTTATAATTTTAGCTTGACGAAAATGAAACAAGAGACCCAAACAAATTCAATTTTTCCAATATAAAAGCGGATTCAAACTCGCTCCATTTAATAACTTTTCAACTTGCTTCCAGAAATTAGCTTAGAACTCAGTAAATTAAATAAAAAATGCTTGGAAATTAATATAACTTTTCTTATTAAAAAGTATAATTAAAATGTAAGGGCCAAATCAAATGTTCCTTAAAACTTTTGTCTCTGCTTAAAATTGCGTTTAAAAAGCAAATTAAAGTTTTTCAATTAACTTCAAAGTTGCATGGTCTGTGTAATAAGCACATCTTCCTCAAATTTCCTAAGCTAATTTCGGGGAATTTTATCTGAAAAAAAAATCTGCCTTGACAGTAATTATATGGCATACCCACCGTCACACAAGATTGGCGTGGTCTGAATTTAAAGAGAGAGAAACAGAAGGATTTTTCAAAAAAGAAAGAAGTTAAAAAACCTCCAAATCAGTTACTTCAACCGAAAAGAATCCAAAAACAAAAGATCAAAAATCTTGGGTGGAAAAAACGAAAATTCAAACTTGGATGAGCATCCCACAAGGAACACACAAAGCACCAAAGTGAAAAGATAAATGATTAAACGATGTTTCGCCCTGGGCAACCAGCGTGGGCTCATCAGTGGTTTTACTGGTCACCCTCCCCAAACATCATTAAACACCATCATACACTTTGATAACTTTTGAAACCAAAAAACAAAAAAAATATTTATCTGGCATCCATATTTTTCATTCACTCAATTATTTGAATAAAACCCAGCCTTTTTAACAAGTAAAGGAATAAAGTACTAAAATGAACACCATGTACCTAATAGCGACCATTTTCCAATATTGTAAAAAGTAGGACAGGGGGTACGATAGCCTGCCTGCACACCTGCTTATGTTTTTTTTTTAAATATTTATGTTAATTTGCACTGTTGGTATACAGTATTGTCATACCACTACAACTTTCTATTAAGTATGGTAAGCAAATAAGCAGTCGCCACAAATAGGATTCAATGGTTAATATGGGTGAATATCAAAAAATTGCCACTTTTTAATGTAGAAATTAAAAAAAAAATACTTTAAAATAAAAAAACACATTTTGGGAAAATATTGCTGGGGCGTCAGAGATTCCAGAAAATGTTGCTGTAGCGCAGTTTATTTAAAAACCGATTTGTCAAAGTGACATTTACTTTTTTCCTACCAGGAGAGTGAGTAGTTTTGTTATATCTTATGGTAAAGTATAACACATCCAATATACAGCAATGTATCACATGGATTAAGAGATAAATAAATAAATAAATAAAGCCATGATGACCCTTAAAATAATTTTCTTAAATACCTGTTAAATTATTTTTAGATGTGCTAAAATACACTTTAGTAGGGCACATTTTTTGGTAAATTTGTTTGAAAGAAATTAATACCACCTTATGTTTTACACACTGTACACTTTGAAAAATTACAATTTTTGCAACCACTCAAGATGACAGACAGATGACATAACAGAAATTTTAGTAAACATTTGCCTTAAATTATTTTCATCTTTCTCTAAAATACTTTTTTATATATTTAATTGTTTAGTGACCTTTAAAATTAGTTTCAATTCAGTTTCGTGGTTTAAGGTCAGAAGAATCTCATTCTCCTGACCTTATTACACTAATTATAGCCTAGCGAGCCTACCAACTCGGTTGTCAGAATAGATCAGTTGTGGATAGAAGTTTCTAACCTATAGGTATGACGCTGTCACCCATAACCGTTGGAAAAATAAAAAATAACAAAATTCTTTTTCATTTTTCAAAGTCACTGTCAAGTCCATCTTTTCTTAAAATTTGTTTAAAAAATGCCGAACATTTGCTGTATTATTAATTGCAAAAGCACGGGCCAAAGGTTTCGGTGTTTGCTTTCCAAATGATCCCGATATCTGTGAGAAATGACGAGCAAAACTTCTAGGGTAAGCTTTTATTTTTATATGATACTTATAGATAGATCATTCTTTTTTGGCAATGAACATTACAACATTACAACAAAATCCATTCCAATAGTAAAAATAATTTATAAACACTACACCCTAGAACAAAAAATTAACAATATAATTTTAACATTTACTTACAATAGTAACTACCTATTTTATTATTTTATATCACAATATATAGGTAGAAGAAATCCTGATCAACCTCTTATGAACAACAAGAATTCTAATATCTATTTTCATAGGTCTGTGAGTTGCATTTCAAATCAAGCGACTTCATAATATCGATGAAGAGTTTTGATGAGAAATCGGGAAAAGTTTTATCAGTACCATTAAGAAGAATCAGACAGAAGAATTAATTGTTTATTATTATTAGCTATGTAATTACTTTATAACTACTAATTAGATTAAAAGACAAAGATTTTAAAAATCCCTACGTAAATTGTTTCTTTATAATAATACATAAGTATTACTTACTTTATAACTGAATTAAAACGAAAAGATTTTGAAAGTACCTACTTTAAACTGTTTCTTTATAATAACACATAGGTACCTATATGTAAAAAGTAAAGAATAAATAATTTAAAAACGTCCTTAACTATATGACGGACTTCTTATTTTTCATGAAACACCAATGAACATGACAATAATATTGGGTAACCTACCTAAAAGAGATAATTTGACTGACATTGACTGGATAATCCACTATTAACAGCTGATTGATAGGCTATGATTAGTGACCGAAGGTAGTGACCGAAGGACATGATACCTCTCGTCGTTTACTGTCAGTGGGGTTTTGAGATCGATTTACGCCGACCTCGACGCCGACCAGGGGCCTAATTCTTGAATCTCAAGCGAAGTAACGATCCCTGGGCCCTTAGTCTTCAATTTCGGGGAAGTGAGTGCTCCCGAGAATTAGAAACGCATCTGATTGGCCGAATTCTCATTTTTTTGTCACATTTTTGTCAGTTTTGGAACTAACACACACAAACTGACGGCAAAACCCTCACGAACAAAGTTATTAGTGCCAAGACAGACAGAATAGTGATATAAAACGACCAATTAGGTGCGTTTCTCATTCCCGGGAGCATTCCCTTCCCCGAAATTGAAGAATACGGTACCTGAAGAGAAGGGATCAATCTCGGGGAATAGTACCAACCTCTTCGAAATTTTAGATTGAAAAATATACATTTTACGCGCATGCGTGCCTAAGAAATAGGACCGAGCCCTGGCTTTAAACGCGAAGAGCGCGAACACCCAATTCTTGAGCGATCACCGCTCAAGAATAAAGTTAGCAGTACAAAGTTAGCAGTGCAAACATTTTATAATTGGAAAAATGAGTGCTAATAAAGTGCTAATTAAATGCCAAGTCACAAATTTTTGTGCTCTTGTAGTTTCTTAGATATGACCTGCACTGTTAGCTACCCGTCAAAGATAGCAGTGCACCATACTAGAATGGTCCAGAAAAGTAGTAGAGTGGTCTAAATTAATTGCTAAATAAATGCTGCCGCTTCAATAAAAAAAATTGTTTTTTTTACTTTTTTCTGCATATTTTTTAAAATTAACGTGGTGTACTGCTAACTTTAGGTCGTACACATATTTCGGTTCCCGTGAAAGAAGGCGTTGGTGGTGTTTTTGATATTGGAATAAATTAGTTCTATTTAGGTGCTAATGGAATGCGAAGTAACCAAATTTTGTGCTCGTATAGTTTCCGAGATATGCAGTTCACCAAGTTAATTTTAAAAAATTTGCAGAAAAAAGTAAAAAGTATAGAATTTTTTTATTGAAATCACAGCATTAAATTTTATGGACCATTCAGACCACCCTACCACTTTTCTAGACCATTCTAGCATGGTGCACTGCTATCTTTAACTGGTAGCTAGCAGTGCAGACCATATCTCGGAAACTACACAAGCACAAAATTTGGTTACTTGGCATTTAATTAGCACTTAAATAACACTAATTTATTTCAATATCAAAAACACCACCAACGTCTTCTTTCATGAGAACTCAAATATGTGTATGACCTAAAGTTAGCAGTGCACCAAGTTAATTTTTAAAAAAATGCGAAAATTTACGCCACTCTACCACTTTTTGGAACTATTCTAGCATGGTGCACTGCTATCTTTAACATGAGCTAGCAGTGCAAGTCATATCTCGGAAACTACGAAAACGAACGTGTTCGACGTGGGATCATTCGACACAAATCTGTGTTGTTTGCTTCTCAAGAATTATCTTGTTTTTATTTAATATTTTTAAAATAATCGATAATTTTTACCGTGAATTAAACATTTTTAGGATAGGTAAGATTATGTAAAAACTTAAAATTATGCAAAATCATGCACGTGCAGCGAGATATATCCCTTCGAGTCTTAAACACAATTATGATTTTGAATAAAAATAATTTGATATACAATAGGGTACATGCACGTTTTTCAGCAGCAGCGGATTCGCATTCTAGGCGAAGAAATATTTGACCCATATTTTTTCTCTTTGGCGAAGAAACGCATTTTACTTAAAAAATACGCATTTAAGTTTAGTACCAAACTGCGGATGGCCAACCAATTAAAACCGTATACGTAACGTATTGCCAGTTTTGTTTCCTTATTTGGATGCAGTTATGGCACTTTACCGCACTAAAGCGGTAAAGTGACTACGTTCATTTAAAAAAATTAAAACATAGATATTTATATTTTAAAGACTTATAGCAACGAGGAAAAGCTTATATCCCCGTTACTCACGCGTATAAAGTGTTTTCACCGCCGTTGCCGGCTTGACCGAACTTGCTTCTCTTCGTTGAGTCAACTGCCGTCGCGTATGGTAAAAATTATTTAAATGGTCGACTTCGAGCCTCTGACATCAGAATTTCTTTTATAACAGGTTTTGAGTTTTCCAAATAGAATTTAAAACTTGGCCTTTTTAGATTTATATAATAATTAATAATAATAATTTTATTTTAATTTATTTTTATAATTAATTTAATAATAATAATTGTGTTTTAAATATAATTTTATTAAGTTCAAACACGTAGGAGCGTAAGTTAGGTCATATTTTTTTTTCATAATGCAAGTACAAGATGACCCAAATTATATGGAAATAAAATGCCTAAAAAACTATTTATTTTAATTAAAAAATTTAAAGACATTTAACATAGGTAACACTAATTTTAAAAAACAATTAAAATAATTCTATATAGAGGAATTATATTGTTCTGTCAAAATATATTTTTGGGACAAAATCTAACCCTGACTTGGTTTTGTCTAATTTTATTTATTATTTTGTATTTAAACAAAAATTAACGTTAATTAACGGTATTTTAACATTTAACTTATTAATTTTTTTCAATTTTTTTACCAAAATTTAAAAGAATTACGTTTTATTTTATATGTATTTCTTGTACTAAATTTGGTATTATTTTCCAGGAAAGAAGAAGAATAATGTTTGTCTAAAAGAAAAAAAATACAAACGCGAAGAAAGAAAAACTTCAAATCGGAGAAAAACTAAATCAAGAGGGAAAGGGATTGGACAGAATAAAGAAAAAGAGAAAAGCCGCCTTCGTAACAACTTTCTGTTATATCTATATAATATCTAATTTTAGTGTAATGGTATATTACCCTTTAAAATATTGGATTTTTGTAACATAATCAATATATTAACTTTAAATATATTACTTTAATTCCATGTAAAACAAAATATTGAGAATTTAAAAATATTAAATTAATTAATCTTAGTAAACCATATATTTAATCTTAAAATAAGAGATATTAAGCGGTAATACACATTTTTTTTTTAATTAAATAAAATGATTTTTTAATTTTTAATAAAATACATTTTCAACTTTAAAATACGATGGCTTTCTATATGTAATATGCTGAATTTTAGCTTTCATATCTTATTGTAATATATTTTTTGAATACTTTTTAAAACCTTGGATTTTTGTAACATATATTATTTATTAATTTATTATATTTTAATATATTTATACTTATTTTTTAAATACTTTTTTTCCGTGTATAATGAATTGAAGCCGAATTAAAACTAGCCACCATGTAATTAAGCCTAAGCAAAAAAAGTAAACTTTAGGTTTTTTGCATAAACCCCATTATGCCATAAAAAATAAAAGTTATTTAATTTGCCAAAATCTATTACTTTAACCTTAATATACCCCCCCTCCTTTTATTAGGTTCCTTGTAGATAATATAGAAAAAAAAATAGAGGAAAAGCAAGCAAAATCATTTTTCTTACAATTTTAACCGCGACAACAGTCGATTCGTTTTTCTTTTTACCTATTGAACCAGTCTAAGACTTCCGCATCACTGCGGTTTTGCGTGAGCTTTTTTTTTATAGGTATTCGATCCAGCAATTCCCACGTCTAGGACTTTAACTGTCTTTGTTTAGGCGAATTATTACTCTATGACCAACCGTATAAGAAAAATGTTATTGCGTTTGGATTTTTAAGCTAACAGGGAACGGCAGGTTAGACACGTTGCAGCTACGACAAACTTGAACAAAACCCACTTTCAACTAACTATTAAATCTTAATTCTTGATGGAACGCCGCGCCGCAGATTTAACTACGGTGGGCGAAGTTTAAACAAAAGTTTACCAAATTCAAATTAATTTACACTATGAATGAAGGGTTCTCGGGTGGTTCAACCCGCAAAAGCTACACGTATAGAGAGTAGGAAAGTTTAAAAAACAGTTTATACACATGGGCGAGAAAGTTTCGTGGACTGAGCCAAAGGTTCACAGTCGAGCAAGTGTGAAACAGGTCTTTTTACAAGTTTTTCGATTCGATTTTTTCTAAACCATTTTTTTTTAAATTCTTGTTGTAATAATTGGGGCAAATATCATTAAAAATCTCAGTTTTCGGCAATTAAGAAAATATAAAATATTGCGTTTTTTGTGAAATTGCCTCAGCGTGCGAAACGTATATTTTTTTTCTTGAAATAATTTCAGAGAGTGTTTATCCTGTTTAAAACTCAGTTTTTAGAGGCACTTGTAGAAAATAGTTATTTTGTGAGAGACACAGTCAAATGCTTTTGTTAGATCAAGAAACCTCTGGTAATAAGATCTACTAGTATATTTATTG
This sequence comes from Oxystoma pomonae, assembly GCA_963921995.1. Taxonomy (NCBI): domain Eukaryota; kingdom Metazoa; phylum Arthropoda; class Insecta; order Coleoptera; family Brentidae; genus Oxystoma; species Oxystoma pomonae. The sequence continues at coordinate 95,688,538 of OY998165.1, forward strand.
CATTGGTTGTTGACATGTTTTTCCGAAATCGAAACTGACTTACACAGAAAGTACCACTATATAGAACGCCCTAGTTTTAAGCTTTATCTATCAAATAAATAAATAAAAAAATAAAATAAAATAAAACAAAAAAAAGGTGACGGTCATCTAAATTTAGGCCCAAAATGACCATAACAAGGCAAATATCACTCCAATTCACCAATTTGTTGCCATAAGGTCCTGTATATTTTTTTTAATTTACAAAAACCTTTTTCTCCTGGTTAAAAAAATAAATAATATATTTCCTATATAACTTTGTCTTTAATGGCCATGGAAAAATCTTGCCATAACATGAATAAAGAACCACCTAAAATTGTTTCCTTGTCTAGCACATTGCACTTATGACAAAGAATTTTTAATTAAAGTAAGACTCGTGGCATATCGGACTAAGCGTTTTTGTTTCTCATTTCATTACGATCAGTCCTCCAATAAGTAATGGAGAATCCAGACACCTACAGACCTGTTTCATCCTTATTAGGAATCATCAGGGAGTCGTAGGATTGTACCTGGCAGTTGAAGCTACACAGGCAACCACGCACACCTCTCCAATTTAAAACAAAAAGTTTGTAATCTGCGGGGATGTGGAAGCTGTGTGCGCCACCTGTCGAATAAACCGAGACACAAAAGCATCAAAATTGAAAAGCGCAGTAGTCCGTAAAAATACAGAATCCTTTACCTTGCAGCAGGTTATAAAGAAGAAACCTGTAAAAGTATAAGGTCACTGTAACATGACTCTTAAAAAGAGGTAACGTTCGCAGCAGCACCACCCCGAATTGGAGCTTCATACTACGTGGCCCTTGTCCCCTTGTCCGATATGCCACGAGTCTTACTTTAATTTTTATTCGCGGACACGAGATTCACTTCGTTGTTTTTTAAGAATTTTTAATTTTACTTAAGAATCGGCAAAGATAAAATAAAACATATTATATATTTTTGGAATCAGAAAGAAATGATCCATCTAATTTTTAAATATATACAAAGTTGGGTCGGTATAGATCGAATTTAAAAAAGGCCATGGCCACCCTCAGTGTTACCGGGTGATTTACAAAAAAAAAACTGAAACCGGGATAAATAATTTCATGTGTAATTAACTTTTTGATTTAACTTTCTACTAAGTCAGCAAGTATAGATCTAATGCAGCACATATTTGAGTGTATCGTTAGAAATGAGTTTGTTGTTGTCTTGCGGTTTGACCTTACTCGTGCATTTGATAGTGTGGATTTTGAATTTGTCTCGGCAAAAATGGACAAGACTTTTTAATGAACTAAGGAACAAGGACTAAGGACAATCTTTAATAATGACTTACCGGATTAGATTATGTAAAAAGTGCCAATCTGTTTGTGCATTGCGGCGATACAACTGCAGTGATTTCAGACTCCAACATTCACAATTTAAACAGTAAAGTACAATCATGTCTTGATGAACTATCAGAATGGTGTGTGATCTTGCATTCAACTTTGAAGGTCATCAAATATCATCATCGGACACTGTTGGTTTTTTGGGTATTACCGTGTTTAGCAAATAATACTTTCTACTGGGCCAACTAAAGCATTCACTGGGATTAAATGAGCTACTCAGCGTGTATTACAGCTCAGTACACAGCGTAATTAGCTATAATATTGTTCTTTGAGGAAAATCAGGTGAAATCGAAAGGGTATTTGTGGCACAGAAACGTATTATTAGGAAAATATTTAATATTCCCCATAGGGAATCCTGCAGGGAAACGTTTCAAATGAAATGACTGTCTCAGAAATTTATATTCTTAAAAGTCTGATCGTCATTTTCAAAAATTAAAATAAGTTACAGCTGATAGGTGATCGTCATTCACATAATACTCGTGGTCGAAACAATATTTTAATTATTGCACACAAACACGAATTTTTTTAAAAATCTCCATTTTATGTCGGGATCTGCCTTTTCAACTTATTGCCTAATAAAATAAAACAGTCTCCGACTCTTTCAAGGTTTAAAAATAAAATTTAAAAATTACTGTTTACCAGTGCTTTTCACTCAGTCTTAGAATTTAAAGCCTTTTTGAAAAAACTGAGGATTTTTCATTTGTTTTTTCATTGCGTTGAATCCTTTTTAATATTTATTATTTGTGTTATTTTTTACCTATTTTAATTAATATTTTTATTTATCTGTTAATATTTTATGTCTTGATATTTTCTTATTTTTATTTATTTGTGCAGCCTTTAAACCGTATAGGTGCTTTATTTATTTATTTTCTTGTGTTTTTACCGTATATTTTTTTACATATTTTATCTTTTTAGAATGTTTGTATATTTATTTTTTTGTAATATTTGACGTTTTTATAATGCCTTCTTTTATTTTTCTATTTTTTAATTATTGGTTTTTTTCTTGTTAATTGAACAAATGCACTTTAGAGTGCATAATTTATTATTTAATATTTGCAAAAACATTTTGACAATGTCTATACTATTACTTTAGTTTTTTTGAGACAATAAACGATTTTATTTTTGATTTGATTTTGACAAATACTAAAAAAGTTAAGAGGGGTACGCGTTTATAAACGATTATCCTGTATACAGGGTGTTCCAAATTCGATGCTCACCATGGGGATCTTCTAAACGGTAGGAGATACGAAAAGGTTTAAATTAGGGCAAAGTTGCGCAATTTGACGCTTTGCTTAAAAACAAAAAAAAAGTTTACAAATTCCGGGTAGTTCCGGAGATAGACGAAAAAAACCGAAATAATTATTTTTAGTTTTTATTTTTCTGCGTCCTTATTCCTAAAGATGTCAACAAACGCTTAAAACTAATGAGAGATCCATTTTCGAGATTTGACATTTCAGTGTCACAGGAGCACTGTCAACTTCATTTTTTCTTATGGACACATGTTTTTTTTTCTCCTGCCGTTTGGTTCATAAAGGATGACAGATATTTAACAACCTCATTGTGATAAGTACCTGAAAAAATTTCAATTCAAAGATTAAAAAACAAAGAAAAGAATGTATTTTTAAAATATTAGGTAAAGTTATTTTGTTTTAACCAAATGTCAAAAAAACTGTCATTTTTAAAATGTTAAAAAAGTACTGCAATCGGGTTTTCAAAATATCTTGAGTAAGAGTCAGGTGACTTGTCAAAACAAGCTTGCAAAATGTTATCTGTCATCCTTTATGAACCGAACGGCAGGAGAAAAAAGGATGTGTCCATAAGAAAAAATGGACTTGACAGTGCTCCTGTCACACTGAAATGTCAAGTCTCAAAAACCGACCTCTCACTAGGTAGATCCTAAAAAGTGCCTGTAGAAAATTTTAAGCGTTTTTTGATAGCTTTAAGAATAAGGACGCAGAAAAATAAAAGCTAAAAATGAAGATTTCGGTTTTTTCCGTCTATCTCCGGAACTATCCGGAATTTTTAAACTTTTTTTTAGTTTTGAGCAAAACATCAATTTGCGCAACTTTGCCCTAATTTAAACCTTTTCGTATCTCCTACCGTTTATATACTTATATACTTACAGTTTTTTTTATTAAAACATCAAAAAACTAGGCCGCAGACAATCCTCTGGACTTTTGGTATCCAAAACAAGAAAACAATTTAGACATTTCAAAGACTTCAGCCAAGCCTCAAGAACATTTACCTTATTGCCGATTAACTATAAATCACAAACAAATTAGTAACGTCTGAATATAGGTAGGCATTAAGATTTCCTAATTATATACCATTCTTAATAACTGTTAAGCAACAAAAGTTGGGCGGATATACCTACCAGTTACCTACCATATTATACCAACTTGGCATTGTATGTGATACGTACACAAGAGTAGGTTTTTGCATATATGTAGAAAGACAATAAAGACAAACAAGAACGTTGGCTGGTTGAGCGAACTCGAATTACCAGTTAAATTTCAGTGTGCCTGGGTATGTCTTTAAAAGTCAAGGCACGCGGGCAGATTTTTATTTCGTTCAAATGGCTTTTGATACACAGAAAATTTTCCACAATTTCAATAAGTTAACTTACTTGTAAAGACATGGTTGTCATCTAAAAACATCGTTAGAAAATTTCTGCCAAATTGATGCGAGAGTTTTCCACCGTTAATTGGGATCCCTAACTCATGGCTTAAAATGTGTATTATTTTCCAATTTACTTCAAATAACCATTAATTACAGATGGATATTTCGTGCTGCCCCTCTATCAACCCACTATTCATTAATCTTAGTCAATATTGACTCTTGTGGCCGCGTATTTTTGAAAATATGGGAAGGGAACGCTCCCGCGGGAATATCCTTCTTCTTTTCACGTTTTTATACTTTCGTTATCTCTATCTTACTTTTTGGGGAACCACGCCCATTTCCCCAGCTAGATCGCCTCCCGTAATTTTAACCTTAAAATATACAGGAAAACTAACAGGCCTTTTCCAAAAAAACTGACTATTTTTAGTAGCTCTGGGGAAGGCTTGAGCCCCTAAGCCCCCTAAAACAAATGGATTCGTATTGACTTAAATAGTGACATTTAAACCAAACTCTCTTTACACACATAAGTTCATCAAAATTACCGACTCCGCAGGAGGAGGGGATTCTCGTAAAATATGATAACAAACGAATACAATTTGTAATGAAAACGCGTTAAATACTAAAATTATTTTGTTCATTTTGACGTACGAATGTTATTTATTTTAATATTTTTTCAATCAGAGAAACAGCAGCCAAAATGAGAATAGGAATTTATCGGTACATAAAATTGGCAAAGCCTGACTTTAATAAAGTCGGCACTATTTTTGACAATTCTACACGAAGGTTAAACAACTACTACATATTTTTAGGTAATGACTGGAACAAATCCTCGCATTTTTTCACTTACATTTTCACGTTTAAGTGATCTTGTCCAACTATAAGAAACAAAACACAGTTATTCTTATCAGGACTGAATTTTATGACAAAATTAAAGTTAGACCTCGCTCTTCTTGGTTGCCGGGGCTATCCAAAACCTACTTTCGGGATATCCGGCCAGAGTGTTTTGGACTCGGGTCTGTAAAAATAACATCTCGGACGGGCGCGGAGCTCTTCTTGGTTGCTGGGGCTATCCAAAACCTACGTTTGGGCTATCCAGCCAGAGCGGCGTTGTAAAAATAATGTTGACTTAACATAATATTGGTGCTTACCTTTAATAAAGGACGATATTTGCTTTAATTTGTCAACTTCAATCAATCAATCAATCAATATGACCATGTGAAGATGACATGTTTGTACGACAAAAATGTCAGAAATCTTTTAATATTCGTTCGGAACTGTCAAAAATAGTGCCGAGTCAAGCCCACACAATACCTTCTCCAAATAGGCCAATCAACTCCTACCGTTTTAGTGTATTTTTCTCGACCTTCGCCGCCATATTGACAGAAAACTAATGGATTTTCTGTCACTTTTGCGTGAAAATGGCGGCGAAGGTGGATTAAAGGACACTAAATCGGTAGGAGTTGATCGGCCTGTATGGAGAGGGTACTGGCCCACACTGTTATCATCTAAAAGGCCAGTTAACTCATTTTCATTTTCGTATCCTTTGGCCCATGATCGGTGCCATATTGACACCAAACTGACAGAAAATCCTTGGTCCGGCTATGCCAACTTCATATACCCATAAGTCCCTAATAAACGACGGCATTAACGTTAATTATGTCAAATTTATAGGTGGCACGATATGTGCATGTTTAGATGACAACAAAGTCAGAAATAGTAGTAAAAAAGGTTAGGTGAGCAACTTAGGGGCTAGCCCCAAATTACGTACAGCAGCAAAGTGGGGAGAGAGGGTTAGGTGTAAGTGTTATAAGATGTTACAAAGTGTGGGCAAAGTGCCTACAAATATCTTGTAGTTGCGTGAGGAACTGTCAAAAATAGTCTCGACTTTATTAAAGTCAGGCTATGCATAGATACTTTATGTATCGATAAGTCCCTAATATTGGTTAGACACGAGAATAATGTTATACTCGGATTGTAATAGTGACATTGAATTTTTTTCACCTGATTAAAAATAACAAATCAAAATTATAACAATATAATTATGACATTTATTTAACGTTATGGAAACCATAGGCACATGCGGTAAATTTCTCGTTACAATGCGATTGACAATATTCTGGGCAGCCACGTTAGTTCGCGTAACAGTGTTATCAACCTTCGCTAACCAAATTTTCCTGTTTACTAGGTTGGCACTACAAAAATCTCCAAAAAGTTACCATTTTTTTATTGAAGGTTGGCAACTAAAGTCTACTTTCTGGTAATGTACCAACCTGCACAGGAAAAAATGCCTGTGTAATTTTTTTAATTGTAGTTGTGTAACTAAAAATTGTGACTTATTACACAATTGTATATAAAAATATACACAACTTTTATATACACAACTGTGTAGTAAATATACAATAAAATGTTATTTTGTTTTGTTACACAATCGTGTTAAAAAAATACAAAAATTTTCTAAGGCGGTGCGATATATGAAAAGTTGTAGTATATAGACACTTTTTAGATTTATCCTTTATTAAAATCTTTTGAATGGGGTCCCACCTAGTTATTAAAAATCTTTATTACATTCTACTACAAAAATTCGCGCTTACCTTGAGCTCCGCAAAAAATCAAAATATCCACAGTAACCACCCATAAAAATACCAGCAAACTTCCTTCTCTGAACTGCAACCCCATGGCTGACACTTTAATTTAAATTTCACAGACAAAAAATTCAAAAAGTTTTCACACACAGTTTCACTTTTCAAAAATGTTCCACGCCATTACGCGCCACTTTCGGTTAGAAAATCTTGAAAAATTTGTAATAACAGTTATATAAAATCACTCAAGATAATTATATTAATTCATATCATATTAATTCACTTTTACACCTGCACGATACGCTTAAGACTCGAAAAATTATAAAACTTTTTGTGAAAGTGAAACCTCGCGCCCGGACGTAAAACGTAAGTCCCAAAAGAGAACGTTACTTCAACGCAATGTTACGCTCGCTACGAAGCCCACGATAAAACTGAGTTCTGTTTGCTTTCGTACAAGAACCGGAGAATGGGGTTTACAGCAGGAGTTGCAGGCGGTAAATGACAGCAGCAGCACGACTATCGGAGGCAGGATTTTAAAGTTTTAGAACAGGATGACAGGAACGGTGTACAGTTGCTGGAGTCCAGGCAATAGAGGGTTTTTGGACATGCACTTTAACAGCTGTTATGCTGGGTTTATACAGAAAAATAATATAAGATAACACATAAAATAAGACATTAAAATGAAACATTAAAATGAAATAAGAGTTGAACTTATGACAAACCCTGTTGATATTCCCTGCCAAAAAAACCACTTCAAAACTCATAAAAACTGATCAAGTCCTGAGGAGATTTTAAGAGATTTTATTAGTTTGAAAAGACTTGACCTGGCAAAAATGTATGGCACATGAAAACTGACAAATTCTTATGATGTGTCGTGAGAATCATTTTCAAATAATTTCTGACTATTGAAAACTCACAAGATTTCAATAGATCCTAAAGGCAATAAGAATTCCTGTTTAGATGTTTTACAAGATTTCATTATGTTACACCAGACACATGAGATTTCATGAGGTTTAGCAAGCAAAATTTTTGTGAGATTTTACAACATTTCACAAGTCTAAAAGAAGGGACGTTTTTAACAGATTTTACAAGATTTCATGAGAAATAGGGTAAAGCGTTGTGAAGACTTGACAAGGTTATAGAAGTATTAAAGGGTAGAATATAGACATGCAAGCACAAACAGATTTGACAAGCAATATGAGAATTTAAAAGATTTTATAACTACCTATAAAAATAAATTAAAAAGAATATATTACGAATTATAATTAAAACATTTTTACTAAAGCAAGAGATTTTTCGAGATTTCGTAAGTTTATATCAGACACAAATTTCATGAGCAAGCAAGATTTGTATGAGATTATACTAGATTTCACCAGTCTAAAAGAAGGAACGTTTTTTGAAGATTTTATGAGAAATAGGGTAAAGGGTTGTGAAGATTTCACAAGATTACATAAGTATTAAAGTATAGAAATTAAAAAGAATATATAATTAAGATTTAACTATCAAGATATTTTAAGAGATTTAGTAAGTTTATATCAGACACAGAAGATTTTTATGAGATTTAGCAAGCAGGATTTTGATGAGAATTTAAAAGTACAAATGAAGATTCTGCAATATTTCACGAGAAGTAAAGTGAAGAGTTGTGCCAGGTGTAGAAAATAGATACTCACAACACTTTTTTGACAAGCAAGATTTTCAATGAGAATAAAAAAGATTTTATGAGTACATTAAGTAAATTAAATAAAACCTATTATACATTTAAACAGATTTGACTAGCAAGAAATTTTAAGATATTTAATAAGTTATAAAAGAAGGAATATAAAGATACAATTTTCCCAAAACTTGTAAAAATCCGTGAAATCTTGTTTCTCCTAAAATCTGCTTAAAACTGCTAAAAACATGAAAATTTTCCCATTTAATCTTGTGAAATCTGTTGGGGGGTGGGTCTTTTAAAAACTGCTGAAAACATGGGCAATCTAAAAACATGTGAATTTTTTCATGTGTTATGTAAACTTGTGAACTTTCACTAGTTTTTTTAAGAGTTTTGACTGGGTATTTTTGGAGGGTTTATACAGAAATACACAGAAATACATAACATGAGACATAAGAAGATGCCCAACTTTTATCTTTTTATTTTATGTTATGTCATGTGAAATCGAAATCGAAAATGATGAGTGTGGATGTTATTTTTGTTAAAAAAAATGTTAAGCAAAACGCCGGATATTGACATTTACATAGGTAGGGTAGGCCGTTCATTCATTTTGCAGTAAATTGGGCCTCAGCTATCTTATGTCATGCTATTTCCTGTATAAACAGCCATTTTTTTTATGTTATGTTATGTCATGCTATGCCTTATTTTATTTTTATGTATAAACCCAGCTTTATAGTTTGGCATTCCTATCGTTAACTTTTTCGTAAATAGCATTAACAATAACCCGGTTAAAAATTAAATTTCAGAGCAGGATGACCGGTACGGTGTACACTTTCTAGAGTTTAAGCGATAGAGGGTTTTTGGACATGCACTTTAGCAGGACCTGCTATATTTAGTTAGATGATAGGAAGTTTTTGGTCAACACACAAAAATAACATTTTCCAGTTTACAGCTGTTTGGACACTTACCCGTTAAGCACTGGCACACCGAGAGGGGGAGGGGGGTTTTGGAGTTAACCCCCCCCCCTCTCAAAAAGTCTGGTTATATACAATTGACACAATCAAATAACAGCAGAAATTATATATATGGGGAATAAAATACAAGAGCCTAGAATTTAATTTTTAACAAAAATCTTTAAAAATCAAACATTGCAAAATTTTTTGCCTGCGGTGCTATAACACCTTTCATTTTTACGATTTCGTTCGTTGTTGACTGGTATGAAAATGTGTGATTTTTTTATTGTTTTCAATCACTATCATGGTCTTTTTAATGCAATTTTATCATTTTTACAAAAAACTTAAGGAACAACTCAAATTCACAAAACCCCATCAATATTTACGATTTTAAAACAAAATTATGATTGTTTTCCACAAACCAAAACTACACTTTTTTGCACTCGACGCGCGTTTCGCTAACAACGTTAGCATCATCAGAAGACGATAAACAATGTTTGTGTGTCAATGTCATTGTTTATCGTCATCTGATGATGCTAACGTTGTTAGCGAAACGCGCGTCGAGTGCAAAAAAGTGTAGTTTTGGTTTGTGGAAAACAATCATAATTTTGTTTTAGTGCAACCAAAGGTTCCAAATTCCCAACATAATTTACGATTTTAGTTTAATTTTAAGTCAAAAATTGCATTTTAAGTGTTATTTTCTCAAAAAACTTTGAACAATGACTTTGACATCAAATTTTGGATAAATAAGCAATTTTTAAATTTGCACACACCCCCCGCCCCCCCCCCAGATTTGAGCCCAGGTCCGCGCTTGTAAGCACCTGTTTCCTTGTATCAATTATGGTTACATTTTTAGTTCAATTATCAAATGTCAAAAAATTATCAAATGTATCATGCCGTGGCAACCAAACAAACAACCTACTTTAACCAAAATGTAAAAAAGTCACTGTAAGTCATTCTGACATTTTTGGGTACTGAGACGCAAGTAGCTTTGTTTTGATCACAAAGCTTATTAATTATTATCTCATAAAAAACCGATTTCTTCTTCTTGTTGGATAAAACATTGTATGCCACTCGTGTGTTATGTTTCCTAAGTCACTTGAGTATTTATATACATAATAAATCTTTCTCGCCTGACTTATTTTCAACATAACACACTAGTACCATAAATAAATAACTATTATATTTACTTCTGTCAATCCAAGTCAAAGTGTTTGTGTTTTTGGTAAATTTTGCAAAAAGAAAGCTTAAAATGGTTACTTTTTGTTTCAGGAGATGCAGAATATATTGCTTTATGAGTGAGCGTAGAAATAGTTGGGAAAATAAACCGAAAGAACTTTTTTCTATTTCCGTGCGGGAAGTACCTACTTCCCATTCCATTTTAGTTCGCATAGTGTCTCATTCCCGCACTGAGTGCGAAAATTAATTTACCCACAGACATTCCCGCACTTACTTTTTATTTGGCGGCCTGAATCATCATAACAACAAATAAAAATAAGCCTCTCAGTGTCATTCAAACACACTACCGTGTCAAAACCAATTTCGATGTCGCATTTTTCCTTTAATATTTTGAAAATAAAATTTAAATAAGAATTTTACCCCAGTAGAAAAAATGTTTTTCCTAACACGTGCGAGAAGCGTCATTTCCGCACTTAAAGCTTTATACTACATTCTTGATGGCTTTTCAAATAACGATAACCACAGGGGGTTGTTATTTTTGTATGGTGACCAAAAACTCTATATTCTTATCGTTAACTTTGTCGTAAATAACGTTAAAAGGTGATAAATCAGAGAAGCAGCAGGACTAGACAGCAGAATGACAGGAACGGTGTAGAGTTTCTCTAAGTCCAGGCAACAGAGGGTTTTTGAACATGCACTGTAGCAGCTATTATTAAACACTTAAAGGTAATTTTCAGTTTTATCAGCATTCGTATCCTGAGCCCACGCTGGTTACCCAGGGCGAAACATCGTTTGATCATTTCTCTTTTCGCTTTGATCTTTTGTGTATTCCTTGTGGGATGCTCATGCAAGTTTGAACTTTCGTTATTTCCATCCAAGATCTTTTGATCTTTTGTTTTTTAGTTTCTTTTCGGTTGAAGTAACTGATTTCGAGGTTTCTTAACTTCTTCTTTGTTTTAATTGCCTTAGGAGCATAATACTAATGGAAATATTAACACGCCAGGACGAATTCGTATCAGGTAACTTGGATAAGTAAGTGCCAGTGCGGAACGATGCCTATTTGTGAGTGGTTCAAGGTTGGAAATCAAAGTGTATGATGGTGTTTAATGATGTATAGTGGAGGGTGACCAGTGAAACTACTGATGAGCCCACGCTGGTTACCCAGGGCGAAACATCGTTTAATCATTTCTCTTTTTGCTTTGATCTTTTGTGTGTTCCTTGTGGGATGCTCATGCAAGTTTGAACTTTCGTTATTTCCATCCAAGATTTTTTGATCTTTTGTTTTTTAGTTTTTTTTTAGTTTCTTTTCGGTTGAAGTAACTGATTTGGAGGTTTCTTAACTTCTTCTTGGTTTTAATTGCCTTAGGAGCATAATCCTACTGGAAATATTAACACGCCAGGACGAATTCGTATCAGGTAACTTGGATAAGTAAGTGCCAGTGCGGAACGATGCCTATTTGTGAGTGGTTCAAGGTTGGAAATCAAAGTGTATGATGGTGTTTAATGATGTATAGTGGAGGGTGACCAGTGAAACTACTGATGAGCCCACGCTGGTTACCCAGGGCGAAACATCGTTTTCGCTTTGATCTTTTGTGTGTTCCTTGTGGGATGCTCATGCAAGTTTGAACTTTCGTTATTTCCATCCAAGATCTTTTGATCTTTTGTTTTTTATTCGTATCCTTATCTCTTTCGAGTCGACCAATCAAGCCGGTGCACTTTTAAAATCATGGCGCATGCGTGAAAGCTCCATGCACGAAAACCTCGTTAGGTACGGTAAGGGAGTCGTAACATTACGACCGTCCCTGCATACGAAACGATGTTTTGACGCATTTGATCAGCTGGAGCTGTCATGCATTCGCCATTAGTTCAAAAGTACATCTGCTCGATAGGTTGACTCGATAGAGATAAGGATACGAACGCCGATAAACCCAAAAATTAACTTTAAGTGTCTATTATTGTATCTATTTTTAACAATAACGCTAACATAATAGTGTTAAAAACTCGGTTACAAATAAAGTTTTTGGACCGCTACAAATAACAGAAAGCGTTGAGATAAAAGTCCGGCATTATTTAAACTAAAATTGGTAGATAATTTGAATAACTTGGTCAAAGTCGGTAAATAACATCGTGTACAGATTCTGAACTCCAAACAATAGATGGTTTTTTGACATGCACTTTAGCAACTTTGCTGTGAATAATGTTAACAATAAGCCAGTTAAAAATTAGGTTTTTGGACAGCTTTAGATGACAGAAAGCGTTGAGAAAAAAATTCGGCATACCTAGTTTAAATTTAAATAAATTAGTAAATCACTGCAGCAGCAGGACTATCGCGGAGGCAGGATTTTAAAATTTTAGAGCAGGATGACAGGAGCGGTGTACAGTTTCTATAGCGTTCAGGCAATAGGCAACTAATTAATTGGTTTGTAGAATCCATGCCACTTTAGCACTCTTATAGTTAGGTATTAGGGAGATGTTGGTAAGGCAGTTTAACGGCAAATTTCGTTACTCTTATGGTTACCGTTACCGTAAATAAAGGTCACTTCAAGAGGTTAAAAATAGAGCTTTTGAATCTAGTCAGTCGTTTGGGAGTGAACATAATCTTACTTTTTTATCGACTTTTGTTGTTTTTTTTATTTGCTTTTCTAACCATATCATGGAGGAAAATATTAATTTAGTGATAGGACTGGGAGACGGACACCCCAGCATAAATTCAATCAGGCAAATGATTTCGCACGATATCTTTGGTGGAGTAATAGAAGACAACGAGCCTCTGCAAACTTATTTGTACTTGCTCACCTGTTTACAAAAAAAACAATAAAAAAGGCACCCCGCTACTACTATAAACACGGTTAATAAAAAATAAAATCCTAATACACAAAATTTTTGTAAAACAAAACAAACTTTTATAACCTAAAAATTTTCCACCACAGAATCACATCAAGTTTGGTTGGTTGTCTTTTTAACGGCAAAGGTAGTCGCTATTCGACGCTAATTAGCGCCAGTGGTTACCTTTAATAAAGGTAACAGCCTCATAGAGCGCTACTGCGCCTGCCCTGATTAAAGGTAAGGGTAACAGACTGACAAAAAACCTGACCAAAATCTTCCTATTCTTAACGTTAACTTTGTCGTAAATAACGTTAACAATAAGCCGGTCGAAGTTTTTAGACAACAAATAAGAGAAAGCGTTCACATAAAACTTCGGAATACCTAATTTAAGTTTAAATAAGCTAGTAAAAGCAGGTAAATGACTGCAGCAGCAGGATTATCAGAGGAAGAATTTTCAAGTTTTAGAGCAGGATTTTCTGGAGTCCAGGCAACAGAGGGTTTTTGGATATTTACTTTAAAAGCTTTTTAAGTAGTTATTCTTATCGCAAACTTTGTCGCAAATAACGTTCACGTCATGGTTTTAAACACCCGGGTAAAAATAAAGTTTTTGGACCAGAAAAATCTAAAACGTTCTTTTTTTGCTTTTATTGCGCACTTAAGTCTAAAACTATATAGTAGCTATTCGGCTTTAAACAGTAAAAATGACAAATTTTCTATGCACCATATTTAAAAAACTTAAAACCTGATAGATTACAAGTTGTGTTGGAGGTCTGGCATTCGAGATTTGGTGTTATGCTGGCTACATACCATTTAAGGATATACTTATAAAGGCGTGCATAGGATATGGCAAGAATAAACCATCAAGAAAGAATGTTTTTAGTATAACTTTTAAATATGCAAAGTTTATAATATACATTTGCATGTGCACATGCAATAAAATTCCTCCAAAGCCATCATTGGTATTTTCTTTTGAATACATTCTTAGCACATACTAAGTATATAAAATTATTAGAAGATTATTCCTTAGATTTGGTGCTTACCATTTTAATATGCTACTACAAAAAAACATCAATATCATCCAAAGATTATTTCATTTCGATCTAAATGTCTAAACGTCTCATCCCATCAATAAAGTATTTTAAGAATACGAGAAAAATATCTTACATTGGATATTCTAGGTACTATATCTGGGAACTTCCTCTTAAGACATCCCGTCTTTCTTGGAACATTCCGGAGTCCTGAAGTTTATTGAATCTTTCCGCCTTTAAAGTAATAATTGTGGGTAGATGGCGCTAGTTTGAAATTTTTTTTCTCCATTAAAGATACTATTATTATACTTATAGATAGAAACATTATTTAAACTGTCATGTTAATAATTAGAAGTATATGACGATGACGGTGATGGGCTGGACATTTTTGGAATGTCAGAACATTCCAAGAATGTCCAGGAAGGACATTTTACGGATTTCTATATTTTGCGTATACAGGATATGCCTGGAGCCATCCCGATTGATTAGATAGTACATGCAAAGAATTTTTTTGGTTTTTAGCTAACTATCTACATCGCATTTAAATTTAAATATGTGGTCGGGTACATGTTAACATCCTACGCAAAATGTGCCTTTGAAATAGCTCTTTAAAAAACAAAAATAAATTTTTCATATATCAGACTTTATGGCGTTGAAAAAAAGACCCTTAATAAGAAAGTACCGAATCTGGACATAAGCCGTTTTTGTGCATCAATCAGACTATACGCAAAATGTGCCTTTAAAATAGCTCTTTAAAAAACAAAAATAAATTTTTTATATATCAGAGTTTATGGGGTTGAAAAAAAGACCCTTATGGAAAAAGTACCGAATCTGAAGAAAAAAGTACCGAATATGGACATTAGCCGTTTTTGTGCATCAATCAGACTATACGCAAAATGTGCCTTTGAAAAAAAGTCTTTAAAAAACAAATATTATATATCAGAGTTTATGGGGATGAAAAAAAGACCCTTATCAAAGAAGTACCGAATCTGAAGAAAAAAGTACCGAATCTGGACATAAGCCGTTTTTGTGCATCAATCAGACCATACGCAAAATGTGCCTACTAAATGGCTCTTTAAAAAACAAAAATAAATTTTTCATATATCAGAGTTTATGAGGTTGAAAAAAAGACCCTTAAGAAAAAAGTACCGAATCTGGACATAAGCCGTTTTTGTGCATTAATCAGACTATACGCAAAATGTTCCTTTTAAACATCTCTTTAAAAAACAAAAATAAATTTTTTATATATCAGAGTTTATGGGGTTGAAAAAAAGACCCTTATGAAAAAAGTACCGAATCTGGACATAAGCCGTTTTTGTGCATCAATCAGACTATACGCGAAATTCGCGATTCAAAAAAACGGCTTATGTCCAGATTCGGTACTGTTTTTAAAGAGTCTTTTTTTCAACCCCATAAACTCTAATATATAAAAAAAAATATTTTTGTTTTTTAAAGAGATATTTAAGAGGAACATTATGTGACTAGTCTGATTGTTGCACAAAAACGGCTTATGTCCAGATTCGGTACTTTTTTCTTAAGATTCGGTACTTTTTTCATAAGGGTCTTTTTTTTAACCCCATACACTCTGATACATAAAAAATTTATTTTTGTTTTTTAACGAGCTATTTCAAAGGCACATTTTGCGTATAGTCTGAATGATGCACAAAAACGGCTTATGTCCAGATTCGGTAATTGTTTCTTAAGGGTCTTTTTTTCAACCCCATAAACTCTGATATATAAAAAATGTATTTTTGTTTTTTAAAGAAATGTTTAAAAGGAACATTTTGCATATAAACTAATTGATGCACAAAAACGGCTTAAGTCCAGATTCGGTACTTTTTTCTTAAGGGTCTTTTTTTCAACCCCATAAACTCTGATATATGAAAAATTTATTTTTGTTTTTTAAAGAGCTATTCAGAAGGCACATTTTGCGGATAGTCCGATTGTTGCACAAAAACGGTTTATGTCCAGATTCGGTACTTTTTTCTTAAGGGTCTTTTTTTCAACCCCATAAACTCTGATATATAAAAAATGTATTTTTGTTTTTAAAGAGATATTTAAAAGGAAGATTTTGTGTATAGTCTGATTGATGCACAAAAACGGCTTATGTCTAGATTCGATACTTTTTTCTTAAGGGTGGCTGTTTCGACCCCATAATCTTTGATAAATAATATTTTTTTAAATAATTTTAAAGATCATAACAACAGAAATATTTTTTGTCTTACACAGTTTTATGCAAAATCGCATTTAAAGGAAGTTTTATCTATTTTTATTATTTTTAAGGTTTGGGGGTGTTTTACCCTCTTAGAATAATCAAAAATACGATTGGGTTGTCTTAAGCCTTTCTATGGATGGCAAGTATAAAATATTGGCAATAATATATGATAAAATCACGTTACTTTTGTCAAAAAACTAAAAATAGTGTTAGGCCCAACTATTTATCAGGTCGACTGTGATTTCGCGCGACCGGAGCTGTTTTCGAATCTAAATCCGAATCTGTCTTCAGCCACATTATTTTTTCGCCTACAATTCGAATCCGCTGCTTTTGAAAAACGTGCGAGGACTCATGGTTAGCAAATTTAAATTCAAATAAATTAGTAAAAGGCAGTAAATGGCATCAGCCGCAGGACTATCTGAGGCAGGATTTTAAAATTTAAGAGCAGGATTAGAGGCTTTTTGGACATGTACTTAAGCAGCTGTTATAGTTAGGTATTCTTACCGGTATTTTTGCCATAAATAACGTTAACAATAATCCGGTTAAAAATTTTTTTTGGACCGCTTCAAATAATAGAAAGAGTTGAGATAAAAAAAAATTAAATAAACTAGTAAAAGGGGATAAATTACTGCAGTAGCAGGACTATCGGAAGGAGGATTTTTAAGTTTTGTGTGTGTGCAGTTTCTAGTGTCCAGGCAATAGAGGGTTTGTGGACTTTAATTTCAAATATCGAAAACAGTTAACTTAAATATTAATTAGTTGGGTCACCTCAAGTAGTTTCAAAATTTAAAAATAAATAAATCATTTGCAATAATTTTACAAAAACGCATGCAGCTACGTTCAACTTCATCGTATGTTAGAAATCTGTAGTAAAATATACCAAAGAACAATAGAGATATTTTGGAACGCTTAAAATTTAACAATTTTGACAGCCGTTATGGTAGTGTTTAAGAACCTTTACCACTACCACTCGCCGATTTTACCCGAGTTTTTGGAACACATTAAAAACTTTTACTTGCAAAAAAATTTAGAGATGAGAAAAAACACAAACCCACAAATTAACGTTAACAAAAACAATAAAGTTTTTTTTCACTAGAAAAAAACCTCATACCATCTTATATTTATTTATTTATAACTACTATCTTTAAACGTAACTTAAAATCGTATTTAGCTTCTTTTTTAGTCTTATTAATTTTATGTGCCTAATTGTCACTTAAAAAGCCGTCGAAAACAAGTTCCAAAACCCCACTAGATTAAGATTTCGCAGATCTACTAATTTTTTGCGTTTTTTTGTCGCGTTTTTTTTTACTCAAAAAAGACGCGAAAGCAAATTATAAAAACTAATTTTTTCGACATGCGCGACATGTGGGGGCGCTGTGGTCGGCTACCTTGCTTATTGACGAGATCTTTCGTGTCGAGTGGACAGTGCCTTGTTGCTCGCTATTTTTTATGTTTTGTGAATCGTACAAATAACCGTGAACATAGAGTAGAGATTTTTTATGATAGTATGTGAATGTGCTAAATAAAAGTATGGGTTATACTCTAAGGTAAGTAAATATACCAAAAAATTACTGCAATTTTTTCTATACCGAAAAACCTTATGGCGTCCCTATTTTTCAATCGACATTTTTGATATCGCCCACTGTAGCTGTTGCATACTTGATAGTTACAAAATTTTACAAGGAAACTCGTAATCTTATTAGTGCGGTCCTTGATCCTTTTTTAGATACAGTTTTGACAATATGTGATTTAGTAGTTTATACTTATAGATTATAAATAGCTGTTCAACGTCATATATGCTAAAAAATAATTTTCCTAAAATCCAGACATTTGTGTTTGGCAAAAGCCATTTTGGCTTCTTTGTGTACCTAGATGGTAGCCTTCTTAAAATTTTGACATATGATTTTTTTACAGTAATAAACATTAAGTCGATAGAGGACTAACCTCCCAGAGCCAGTTGCATATTTGGCTCAGAGCTGAGAAGTATTATAGGTAAGTCTGCTAAATTTAATTGTTTCAATTTAAAATTCTAAATTCTCATTCATTCTAAAATCATTCATTATTTCTAAAATTCTTTATGTAATTTTTTGAGGGGTATTAAACCCATACCTTTTGTGCTGGCTCCTCAAGAAAAAAAACTTAGAATTTCATAAAAACTGTGTGTAGGGAAAATTATTAGACTAAGTATCAAAAAAATTGAAGATCCAGAGGGAATTTTAAATTTGTTTAGGCGCCGATTTTCCTGTTTTTTTTTGTTAAACAGTTTAAAATTACAAACCTACTTAGGAATTAACTAGAAAAACGTTTTTTTTGTATAACCTTAAAAAACGACCTTGTAGCTTGTTTTCGTATATGAGATAAACGTTTTTTTTTTTCAGAATGCGTAAGAGACATTCATAATCAGTGACTACGAGTTAGACAAGGCTTCGTTGGATTTTTCCTGCTATGCTTCTCCCAGGGTACAAAAAACCCAAATATGCAACTAAGTATAAAAATGGTAACCATGTAACAGATATATTAAAACTGTTTCTTGCTTTTTAATTATAATTTTTGAAATTTTTTTATTAATTTATTTTTTTAACCTCTCTAAGTAAAATTTTGTAAATAAAAAAAAAAGATTTTTTTATAGTTCTTACTTTTTACAAAATTTGAATTAGGTATCTTTATTTTAACTGTAGAATTTTTGTATCTCATGATTTTATAAAATTTGATCAATAAGATTTCGTGCATGTTCCTTGATTGTAAAAATTAAGTAGAAAAACGGTAAAATTTAACAAAATCAATGAATAGCGAGCTTTCCCTCGAAAAAGGTAATTGTAACCGTAGTTCCGGATTTCGCACTTGTGGTGCTCATCAGTACGGTGCTATTCATTGATTTTGTTATTTATCCATCCTCGCGAAATCCCTTTTTAGGTAAAATTTAAGTTTTAAAAACACCAGATTCATGTAGAAAAGGTGCAAAATTAATGCGATTATAATGTTGATAAAATCTGCTTAGAATTCACTGCTAGAAATAACGTAAAAACGTTGTTACTTTGATTTCATAATTGTGTCATTAAAACGCCTTTTTAAAAAACTTTTTTTTATAACGCTAAAAATATGAAATAAACGTTTTTTTCTACCAACTTTCAAAATTAACGATTTTTTTTCTCACGCAGTTTTTACGCAAAAAACACGCGATTGTGCTATGTGGGAAATTGGACTTTATTTTACAAAATAATTGTTTATATGTTTGAATCTGGTAATATTTTATAATTTTTAAAACTAATTTTGCCAAAATTACCACAACCACAACGAAATGGATTCGTAGCTTACGGCAGCGGTAGTGTTTAATTACCACAAAGGAACGACATTGAGCTATTGCGTGGATTACCACAACCACTACGAAGTGTCAAATAAGCGTTCCAAAATATCCCTAATAACGATAAGAACAACTTTTAATTTTCGTAAATAAAACGCGATGTCATCCTTATTAAACCTAATAGTATATGACAGATCGCTACTGCGCCGACGCATAAAAATCTAACAATAATAAAGTGGCAAAAACAACGGTCCAAAAACACCATAGGACATCTTATTTATAATTTAGCAAGTTTGAAAGCAGACTCATCTTTTCAGGCTCTCCTGCGTCGAGAAAAAAGCAAAAAGATTAACTTTCCCTAAAAATCACAAACGCACTTATATGCTCCAGAAACTATTAAAGAAAAAAATTCCCGCATATTTTTTATTTTTAAAAAAAATTTATTTTGATTGGGAGGATCTGACCTTAAATCTGGAGGAGGGGTGAGTGACTATCTCGCATTATTTGATGAAAGGAAACACTACTTTTGAGTAAAATAAGATTAAACATTTTTTGTAGCATAAAAATGATTACTTTTTTTGTTCGCTATCATAAAAAAAAGGAATAAATAAAAAATTAAACGAAGGTTAGAGCTTTTGTCAAAATTGAATATTTTGTGGATTAGGACCATTCACATCTAGGGCGACGAAATAAACTACAGCAGTGCAAAGTAACAAAATTAAATTAAATAGTGAGCCCTTTACTAGAAAAGTAATATCCATTGACTCGACTCTAGCTCAACAGCTACAATATTTTTCTATCCATGCTAATGGTTTCCTGAATTTATATGGACAGAGTTGTTCGTTGAGTCCTTTGAGGATACAATAATGTTAAGTTTGGTTTCGCTTAAATCCGAGTACGATGTTAGGCCATTAGTTAGCAACTTACTCTAATATATACGCCAACGCTGCACTATAGCTTATCCTGTGTATAGGTTGGTAGATTCATGTACGGTCCACCCAACGGAAGGGTATATGAAGTTCCTGTAAACTATCTATTTTAACAGTAGGTATGTTTTTATGTTTGCAGGGTCGGCCTCAGGGAGAGAGAAACGGGACAGATTTTTTGCTTTTATTTTTTTTAACATAAAATTATTTTTTTCCTTACGAAGAAGGCATAACCATTCTATTACTTTATCATTGCTGAATCGCTTATTAAGTCATTTGAACTCAAAAAAGGGGAAATGAGAAATTCGCTCGATTTTGTTCCTTTATCTTTGCTTTTAAAAAGGTCATATGAGTGCATGTTGGGCCAAAAGTTATTAAGCAGGTAAGTGGTTTATTTGTTGTCGCCCCCCCCCCCCTCTCCTTTGTTTCATGTAAACTTAGTACGACCATTCTTTTAGTTCTTCTGGTAACTGTAGCTCTAGCTACTGGTTAAAGGAGCTTTGTACCACTTGCACACCACTTGGTGTTCCGAAATTTCCTATTATTATCAGCGCTGATGGCACCGCGTCAAAATTAGATGTGTATAGTATTTATAATTTAACACAGCCAGGTCTCTCATCGTCCGTCCTTTCAACGCAATACCTGCTACCAGCTGCTCGATCTCGCCACCGAATGAAATGAACCGGAACAGTCGCACATGCGATTAAGTAGGTGAAGCCTAGCAGGATATCTGTATGTTTTCAGTGTACGAGTAGGTTTGGTGTGCTCCAGTCCGGTTGCTTTGCATCGTTGCTGTGGTTGGTGATACATTCGAGCGTGTAACGATTTTATAAGGGCTTTTATTTATACTTTTTCTGTTGTATTATTTCAGTGGCAGTCCCAGCCATTTGAAAAAGTGTGGGAGCGGTTTCGATACGAAAAAAAAGTAGCATAAAAGCATAGCAATATATGCAAACAAAACTTATTAGTCACTACAAGCGCGGATTTTACCTCAAATCTAGGAGGGGGTACTCATATTTTAAGTTGTATATTTCATACATTTTTTATTTTAAAAAATTATTAAATGCGAGAAAATTACATGAAATATGCAGTTGTTGAGTCAAATTAAACTAAAATCGTAAATATCAACCTATCATAGCGCCGCAGACGAAAATTTTTCAGAAAATTGCACTGAAAAATAAATCTTTTTATTTAAATTTAAACTAAAATTGTAAATATATCAATGGTTTCAAGCGCAGCAGGCGAAAATTTGTAAGAAAGTAACACTAAAAATGGCATTGTTAACACAAAATTAAACTAATGCCCTAGTTCTGATTTTCTAAATATTTTCGAAAAAAATTTAAATTCAGGGGGAGGGGGGCTAATTACCCCTGTACCCCTCTAAACTAGGTATAATTTTTTCAGTTATAAAAAAATAGATAACAGTTGAATCATTACCTCTTATACTGCATATCTCAAATATAAGATGCCTATCTCAAAAAAAAGTTAATTTCCAGTTTTTTGCCAAGCGGCCAATGACTCGCTCAATATCAATTTCAATATGTCTATTGCTATGCAGCAACGCTAAGCCCGTCAGACGAATTTCCGTCATAGTGTTTTTAAGTACTTATATTTTCAATCTTCTGAGGCAGGAGAAGGTTCTTTCTGACGAAGCTTTACTGAATGACAAACATCCAAGAATATTTTTATCCACGGAAAAATATCGTCACACTTGTTCATTGCCTCGAAAACGTTATCATATATGTTTTGATTTAAGCTTGTGCCTACTTCTAAACAATATTGTTTCCAAATACTGACTTCTCCCAATAAAAGTACAAGAATTTGTGTTTTGTATTAATCAAACAGTTTATAGTATTTGGAAACGACATTAGTCATTTTGCCCTGATTTTGGCTTCACGTTGTATAAAACAATGTTCAAGTCAAAAATACTTGTCTCGTTATTGAACCTAAAATTTCTTTAAAAATTGAAACTCTATAATACTGTTCTGTATTTCTAATATTGTGGTTTTCGTTATTTCAAACTGTCCCAAAATACTGTGGAGGGATGCAATTTCTCCAAAGACTTCAGGGTTCACCAGATTCTTTGTTCTCTACTTTTCTTTTGGACCTTGGGACCGTCACTGATTATTTTAACAATTGTTATAATGAACATTTTCACGGTAGAGTACTTGAAAAATAATTTTAGCTCTTTGAGTATGGAGCAAAAAATTGAAATGAAAAATGCGGGTAGACCTAAACCCGAAATTGACTTAGCGCAAGTCACTAAGGGCAAATCTAGGGACTTGATTGATGATGAACCTGATTTTTAGTTGGACAACCTACAAAAAAACTTCAATGTCAATTTTTCAAATTTGTGAACCTCCTCTTCGTAGATCACGAGCCGACACAGCATTTTGGTGAACTGCCCCTTTAAAAACGTCTATGAAGGACGTCAAAACAGGACAAAAAAACAAAGAAGAAAAGTCAAAATCGCGGTTGGCTTTGGCACTGTTTGGGCCAGGCCAAAGGCGCACTAACAAAGCCAGGCCAGGCAAAAAATATCAACGTTTCCCGATGTACCATGAAACATAAATTGAAAGGATCCTTTTAAATGTACACGTCGGGCCACATAAAATGCGTACGCCGATTTTATATAGTCTATTACGGGACGAAACAAGGCTACAATTATTGTAAGAATAAGAAGAAGTAACACTTTCTTGAAGACCTGATTGTGTGGAATTGGATATCGGCGAGAGGACATTGGACTCTTTTTAGATTCCATGGAAGATTTACGGCTGAGGTTTATGTTGATATGATGAAAAATATTATGCTTCCAGAAAGAACCATTCTTCATCAAAAAGGTTTTGTATATCAACAGGATAACTGTCCTATCCATACCGCACGCATTTCTAAACAGTGGTTCCAGCAAAACAACATCCCATGAAAAATGTGTGGGTCTTATAGCAAAAAAACTTAACACGAATGAATATTTTTCCTAGAAATTCCAACCACTTAATGGATCTCATAGTAAGAGGGTACGACGAAGTCATTATTTTAAATCTAAACGTATTTCAAAATTTAGCAGATTCCATGCTATGCCATGAAGACTGGCAAACATTATCCAGGCTGACGGGGCAATGAGGCGCTACTGAAGAAACGCTTTTTTGTTTTTTTTTTATTTACGTAGCGTTTTTTTAATAATTTCTTTTTGAAAAATTTCAACAAACAGGACAGAGATTACAAGACCAAAACCAGGCAAATGCATTCCTTACAATCCCATACGTTAAAGGAGTATCAGAGAAAATTCGAAGAGTAGCGAAAAACTTTAATATTAAAACAGATTTTAAATCTAGTAATACAATTCGAAGCCTTCTTAGTAAAGCAAAACCAGAGAACAAACAAAATAAGGAATGCATTTACCAAGTTCCTTGTGAGTGTGGTGAATCATACATAGGCGAAACTAAAAGACCACTATCTGTTAGGCTTAAGGAACATCAGACCAAGGCCGACAAAAAAAACAACAGGCCGTAACCATCAGAAAAACAGCTGTTAATCTTGGGCCGGTTTTTACATGGAGTCTTATGGGAGAACCGAGGTTTTTTCGGGATTATTTCTAAACGACTCGATGAATTTTCTTCAAATTCCCATGAAATATTCTTCGATACTATCCTAATATTTTAAAAAAGTTTTCTGGAGATCACAGGGTCTCAAATAATAAAAATTCTAGGAAAAGTATTTTGTGAGGTTAGGTTGATGTAAACAACAACACTTATTTTATTTTTCTTAAAAAAAGCAAATTTTCTCATATTGTTAGCAATAAAATGCACATGAAAGGTTTCAAAAGGTGCGCATCCATATCTACACCAGAATAAAAATTGATTTATCGAAAAAACGCTGGAGACTAGTGTTTTTTTTTGTGATCATTTCACGAATTGGAAATGGTGGATTTATATACCTAAATTAATAATTCCTGTCTTGTTGAGTCGCTAAATAATATTTTAGTCGCCATACATGACATCTGAATATATTTTGTTGTATAGCAAGTTTAAATGTTGGTTTAGGTTCTTCCACAAGGTCTCCTACCAACCAGGTCCCATCAGAGTGATTACCTTATAGAAGATTGGAGTAATGGTAAAAAGTAAGACAATGGAACAGAATACGGTACAGAGAAGCATCTAATTAATATGTCATTTTGAGTGCAGTTTTTGAGTAATATCTGGGACTTTTGCTGTTTGTGTGATTTTCGTCATAAGAGACCTAAATTGAACATTATTTAGATAGATAGATAGATATTTCTTTATTAGCAATTAAATATTATTCATAGGTAGCTGCACTGAGAATCCTATTTATCTAAGACGTCTTGTGGGCGTTTCAACCAGTTAACATTTTTTTTAGAAATCTCAGATTAAATTAACATTATGATGATGAACTTAACAAAAATTACTAGAGATAGAAACAGTGATTTCAGTGACATCACAAAGTTTTCTTGCTCTTTTTTGCATTATTTGAGGTGCTATGGAGGTGTATTTATGAGGAGGATGACCGACAATCCCTCTGCATAATGTGATCCTTAACTTGTTAGTGTTGTTTGTTTGAATGTGTTTATCAAATCGCATTTTTCGATCCTTTGTCTCAGAGTATCTCGGGATTCATCACAGTTTTCAAAAAAGTGTGACAGAAAAACGCTATATGATAACCACCCCCAAAACAAGCAACATTGACAAGTTAAGGGTCAAATACTACGAAGGGATTGTGACTCTCCTTCCACCCACAAAAACACCTTCACATCACCTCAAGTAATACAGAAAAAAGTAGACAAACTTGTCAACAATGTCATGATTTACTGTTTTCATCACCACCATCTCTGAGAATTACTGTTAATTTAAACTGGAATTTTAATTAAAAATGTTAACTTGTTGAAATACATAGAATATCTGAGTTACATACTCCAACAAGACATCTTAGTTAAACAGGATTGTCACTGTGTATACCTATTTGTTTTACTTGATATTGACATCGAGTGGACCTTCTACTGAATTATTTCAACAAAATTCGGTATTCTTCTGCAAATAAGTTTATTTTCTTTAATTAGATTCACACATAAGTAGGTACCTACTTTACAAATCCAAAAAATAATCACTTTTAGAGATTTTCTAGGACCTTCTTGAATTCATGGTTGTTTGATTATTTCATAAAATGACTATTTCATAAAATAATAATAATAATATATATCTATTAATTTTCAATCTCAAATTAGATTATTATTTTTGATTATTTTGAAAATTAGAAATAAATAGGGAAACTCACTGAAGCCTCTATGAGGCTTGTGCTTGGAAGTTTTTTAATTTATTTATGATTACTACTAAGAAATAAATTATTAATTTTAAATATAAAGAATAAACATAAACATAAAATCTGTAAATATAAATAAATAATAAAATATAAAGGCAACTTTTGTAAAGAAATATACAAGGATACTAGAAGTTATTAGAAAAAATTATATTATTTTTAAATACCTAACAACTTAACAACCTAACGTTTGGATAGCCTTTGATAAATAATTTGATCAAAAAATAATCTAGATTCATTTGGAATCCAAACTTTTATCTCTTTTTTAAATTTTTCTGATTGTTAACAGTTTTAATTTCGTCCAGTATCAGATGATAGACATAATTAAGGCCCAGGGCTTTCCAGTTACAGTAAAAGGAATATTTTTTTACCCCTTTTAGAGGGTGAAACCTAACCCCATCCTATTTTTTTAAATGGGATGATAGTACTTGTGGCACCTTGCTGGAAAGCTCTCTTAAAAGAAAATTGGCTGCTCATGTTTTATTTCATTCTAACTAGAGAATCTATCTTTTAGCTTCAAAAAACTTTTTAATATCACAAAATTCCGCAATGTTTAAACAGAATGAATTTGCAATTTTTAGTGGTCCAGTATTTTTTTCATTAATTTAGATACAATGTGTATGAACTGCTTTATCGAAATTTTGCACTCTTTATTGCCCAAAATGGATTTTTCTGAATGAAAGTTGAAATACTTACTAAAAAAAAATATATATATTTTTTCATTTGTGTGGCAGAATTAAATCAATTATTTTTGCCGAAATATTTTTCAAATATTCTTTATTTACATTAAAAATGCCAGCAAATAACCGAAACATTAAAAATTCAAATTTTAATGATTGGGTTCAGAGATTTGAAATATGAATTACCTATGAAGTTAAAATAAAAAAAAAATTGCACAATTTTCTGCTTAAAAGAGCTTTCCAACAAAGTGCCACAAGTGGGGTCAGGTTTCGCCCTCTAAAAGGAGTGAAGCAATATTTTCTTTAGTATGACTGTAAAGCCCAAATTCTTCATCCTGAAGCTGTAGAAAATTTGTTTGAGTTAAAGTCCCCACCCTGTAGATTCTACAATATTATATAGGCAACCAACTTAATCTAGGAATAGTTTTCAGTGAGTGTCATAAACTAAGATGACCATTGACCATTGCTATCTCCTAGGACCCTTCAACTGGAACAGTATTATTGTGATGCCTTTTTCGTTTACCTCTCTTTCTCCACTTTTATCTTCTTCATCTCCGCCTACTTTCATTCTAAAAACATTAAAAAATTTACTACCTCAAGGGAATTAAATCAATAAATTTTCCAATATATACGAATTTTAGGTCATTCTATCGCTTTTATTGGCAATGGTAGCATGTGATCCTCAAAAAGTTAATAGCTGTGGATTTTTCTTAAAAAATACGTTAAAAAATGATACCAAACTTCATAGGGGTACCCCTTTTAGTTTCAGAGACATGGGCATTTAAAAGTTACTTAACCTTATGAAACAGATTTCTATTAAAAGTAAATTTTAAGAAGATTGCAAATTTAATATTAAAATGGAACATTTATGTTCAAACCTTCTAAGTTAAACCAAAATTGCCCCCTAAAAAGGGGCTACATAAAAAATTTTAATTTTTACATTTGTAAGTTAAAAATATGGGCTGCAAAGTGCTTGAATATGCTAGTTTTGTTAACTTTGTTTACCTTGATATTGTTAATAACATGTGCCGAGGTATTATTTTCCATATTCATAGTTCTCTATCCCTCCCAAGATCTCTCCATTATGCATTCCCATGTTTTCTCTTTTACAGGCATTCAAGTTTCCATTTTCTACTCCTTTTCCTATAAAAAATAAATAATAAAAATTATTAGCAAAAGAACTGGGGACGTGTACAAATTATGGAACGGTGATTTTATCAATTTTTGACCCCCCCCCCTCCCCCATATCACGTTTTGTAACGGTTTGGTGAACCCCCGCCCATAATATGTAACAGTTTCAAGACCACCGCTCCCCAAAAAATATTTTTTTCTTATTTTCATTCCAAATCTGTCGCAAACCCCCTATGTAACGTTTTGTAACACTTTGGCTACCCCCCTCCCTCCCCTCTATGACCGTTACATAATTTGTGCACAGCTCCTAGCATATAATCGTAAAATTTTATTCATTAGCTCAGTTCAATACCTATATATGTTTAAATTATCTCTAAGTATGAAGAATGTTCAGTGTTTTATACAAAAACAGTTTTTACAAGTAAATTTAACAAAAAGATAGGAATGTCAAGTTTCCTACCTCTGATAACATGATGTATGAAGGGCCTCCTAGCAATAGGCAGGTAATATGTGACATTTTACTAGCTTAGTAGAAAAGGGGGCAATTATGCAGTATACAGTTTTCTGCCATTTTTGATTTTTTATGAAAAATGCTCTAGGACCCCAAATCCACCGGTTGGTTTTTTTTAAATTTTTTTTTCACTAAAACAACCCAGTCCAACACAGCCCTACCCAACCTAACCCAAAACAATCAAGAAAACACATTACAACCCCCCCGGCACCTTTTTTCTCTTAAAAAAAAAACCGGCGCCGGCGGATTTGAGGTCCTAGGGACCCTAGTAGGTGCCCCCATAAAGATTTTTTCATAAAAAATCATAAATGGCAGAAAATCGTATACTGCATATAAAATTACCGAAAAGGGAGGGATCAGTTGGATAGGAAAAGTTTGTTACATATGACTCACCCTTTTTCAGGGCACTTTCTGGTATGTAGCATTTTCGACGCATTTTCCTGATTTTTATATCAAATACGATAGACGATAAAGGTGATTTAAACATTTTCGAAGCACAAAATTCACACTGTAAGCAATTGTCCTTTTTTTGGTTTGAAGTTCACTTTGTTCACATCAAACGACCAGTCATTCTTTTTAAAACAATACCGGTTTATTTTAAAGTTTGTTTGATTCCAAAATTGGAAAAAAAATGTTAAAAATTGACTGAAAATTAAATACACAAATCAAGAATTAGTGAGGTTATGTTTGCGGCCTTGCGCGTCTGGCTGGACGCAACCAATGAAAAAAAAACCGGCCCAAGATTGTGACGTCACAATTTTGGTTGTGTGAGGCCCGTGTGGAACACATTCTTGTCGGCCCTGATCAGACGAATACCCAAAAAGGTGAAACCACGAAATCAGGAATTGCCGAACACGCATGGTCAAAACAACACCGAATGAAGTGGGCAGAAGCAAAGGTTTTGCACAAGGAGTCACACTGGAAGAAACGAAAATTCCTTGAAGCTGCCTTTATTGGGCAGAATCAGGGTATTTTCAGTAAACCAAGTGTTGAAATCCCAAATATTTGGAAGCCCCTCCTTGGGCGAAGCCAACTTCTTAAACTTCAAGGTTGAGTTATTTCTTACAGTATATAAGTACGTAGCCTTAGGAATTGATTGTAGTTTGCACCTGAAGACGATCAGAGATTGTACTGATCGAAACGTCGTGTATAAATAAAATATAGGCAATGGAAGTCCGAAACACAGAGTTAATTTCAACAGACCTGCTGCTAACTTCTGCTGTACGCATTTTATGTGACCGGAAGTGTACTTCAACTACAATATAATAGGGAGTAAAAGCTAAACCACCGCCAGAAGTTGTCAATCGTACGTCAAGCGAGACTGATTTTCATGAGATACGGACGCTAGGGTGGCGTATCGTTACGTCGCGTCGCCTGATACGGTAGCTGAAATCGTGTTAGTCAAAGTGGAAACGCCCATCTTTGCCAGTTGTCGCCAATGAGAGCGCTGGATTTCAGAACTACGTTACGTTTGCTTGGTGGTTTGGCTTTTACTCCCTAATTTCTCTTTTAGAGATTTTTAAACGTATTGGGGTCGTTTAAAAGTTTAAAAGTAAAATATATCCAAAACTAGTAGAAAAATGGACAAAAACAATCAACAATTTTTGCTCTGGGAATTTTTTTTTATTGTGGTGTTTTCGTGTTTTAAAATTTTGTGGCGTTGGTTTCTGTTAATAGTAAAATAAAATACGCATTAGTTAGCCCTACCCCACAAAATGTCTCACTTACAAAATCCAGGGCACGAAATGCCTACAAGAGCACTTGTGTAAAATTTGAAAAATAAAGTCCACTAATACCTAGCAAGTAGCTTTTCTTTGGAGAAAGCCATAGATTGACCTAAACTCTATAATTATACTAACCAAGTAAGGTTCAAAGATCCTGGTTTTTGTTTTCTAATCTTGTTTTGTCCATGTTTAAATCTAGAGGAATCCAATTTTTTATTGATACGAAATAAAATAAATAAAATCGTCTTTATTAGCAAATTGTATAAGAATCTTAAATCGATGCTTTTCATGACGAAGTCTAGCTGCTAAAGCTACTCATACTTAACCGCAAAAGGCATCCACAAAGTGTTAACTAAAATATAAAGTAATAAAATTAAAACTAAAGTAATTATAAAAAAATATACTTATAAAAAAATTAATTAAATAAGAAAAAAAAACTAAAATGAACAATAAGAGGAGTGTAAATAAATACAATAAGATAGGTAGGTATCTACGAAAATAAACTACAAGATCTCCTGATTTAACAAGTATTTTTTGAATTGTGTTTTGAATTCGTTAAAATTGAGATTTTTTAATCGTAAGGGTAACGTGTTATGTATATTCTTCTTTTGTACATTGCTCTCCGATGACGAGGAATGGTATACGTCATTACATCGCGAAGTCTAGTTGAATGTAATTGTTACGTGAAAAGAACTTTTTCTTTAGTGGAGAAGTGACGTCGGTGCTTTTTATAAACTCGTGGGGTAATGGAGTTGTCTATGTTTGGACATTCTAAGTCTAACACAGTTCCCAGACAGCACAACTCTGTCCCAAGGATGTCCAGTGGAGAGAGTTTTCTGGACAATGCAGTAGTCTATTGGACAACCAAATCTGGAGGAAGTTTTGTCCAAGGCATATCCGTCGAATAATACAATTGTCAAAACGTTGGACGGATCTTGGACATCCCAAAAAAGTCCAAAAGTTTCAATATTTTGACTATCGTACCACTATACTAAATCCAATGGTTATTCAGTGGCACGAAATTGTGTCCAAAAGTTATCCATCCAAAAAGTATTTTTATGGTTCACTGTTGGAAAAAATTAATAATTACAATGTGTATCCGTTGATCTAATTTTCTTAGTACACTGGATATATTTGTTCCAATCGATATCCAGTGGACAGTTTTGTCAAAAGCGGCGATATTTTCAATATTTAAGTTATAGATACCTGCATTTGAACCACTCCAACATCATAAGTCTGATTGTCGATCGAAAATAATGAAAAATTCTTACCTATAATATACAAGTGATTCTACTAGATATGAGAGAAATGTTATTGTTAACTGATCCATTGGATAAAAGATATATTTATTAATGTGCCAACTAGGCCAAGCCCGATTGACATAGATTTTTTGATAAATATTCAATGTTTAGTCAATGTATAAAGTACCTATATCACTTTTGCAGGACACAAAATGGACGTCCGCCGGATATAGTTCATTTTTGGTCCAATGGACCAAGAAAAATCGTTATCCATTGGATATCCAAAAACTAACTGAGAAAAAGCAGTTCTTTATGGATCAAAATTGGAAGTCCTTTGGAATCGGTTTTTTTGTCATCCACTGTAAAAGGAAAAACTTTTATCCAATGGATGTCCATAAATGGTCCATGGACAATGCGGGCGGTTTTGGACAAAAAATGGCTGTCCGATGGACAATTTGTGCTGTCTGGGTTACTCTGGATTTTTTAAATTATATCCTGAGCACTAACATCCAAGCATGGCCCATATATGAAATCACAATAGTTGAGTTGTGACAATACAAGAGATTCGCAAAGGTTTTTTCGTAATGTTTTACTAAGTATATGTTTGTGAGAATACAAGAGTTTAAGGGACATATAAGCTTTCTGGGTAACTTTCTTAGTGTGCTCTCGAAACCGAAGATCGCTATCCAGATACAATCCTAGAATTTTTGCTGAATTAACAACTGGTATTTTGATATTGTTTATATTTAAATTCATTTAATTTATAACATTATCTCTCTTATTTTTGGTAGGTACCAAAAAAAGAACACAGGATTTAGATTAAGCTTCAAATTGTGCTGACTAAAAAGATTGTAAATTAGATTTAATTATTGCGTTATAAGCTTTAAAATTGTAATAGCATTATTTGTCGTCCGCGTAGGCGGCTATTTTAAAATGTTTTGCCGACCTAATGATCCTAAACGCTGCCTTGTGGTACCCCTGACATGATATCAATGGAATTAGATTTTTTATTATTATAAAAAATAGACTGTGACATACCACTCATATAACATTTAATTAAATTGAAAAAACGGTAACGAAAACCGTAATACTTGAGCTTTGACACCATTAATCTATGATCAATGGTGTCAAAGGCCTTCGAAAACTCCAACAGTGTTAAAGCCGTCATATCACCTTTGTCATAGGCATCAAGAATATCGCTTGTAACTGAAGCTAAAGCGGTAGCTGAAGAAAACTCTTTTCTAAATCCACATTGTGCGTTAGACAAATATTTCTTTATCGCAGACGTATTTATAGATTTGCTTGTACAAGATTTTTTCGAAATTTTTTTAAATTGTTGGTAAAATGATTATTATTCGGGATTATCTAATAGCTTTTCGCCATAAGAGAGGATAGTTACTCTTTTCGATGCAGCAGTTTATAAGGTTAAGGTATAGGTTATAAGGCAGTTTATAAAGAGAGAATTTACTTTTTATTGACCGCAGCTACCAGGGCTATTTGGTCAGAATTTTCCATCCGGCAATAATTTTTAGACTAATACTTATTGTATGCCCCCCTACCCGACTCCTCAGACCGGTCTGATGAGCACCCCCTAGGAAGGCAGTTTTCTTTTCCTAGAAGGATTTAATTTAGCCTAAACCCCTTTGTCGGGGCTAGGGATCTTTAACGTGCTCCATTATCAATATATGGATCACACGGGACCGTCCTCTTAACGTCCTCTCCGAGGCACGGTATGGAATCGAATTAGCCTGCCTTCTAGCTAACACGGTCTACTCCGCTTCATACAGCGTTTTACCTTAATCTTACAAAATTCTGTAATTTTATAAGAAAAATTCCAAGTAAACTACCTGCAAGACCCAGGGCTGGAACGCGGCATCTCCTGCTTGAAAGTCGCGAAATGTACCCCGACACCAACCAGGCAGGTAGGCAGTTTATAAGGTAATTACGAAAAACACTAGACAACACCTTTTGAAAAAGATTTAGGGTAGAGCTTATGGTCAAGCCATGATGGTAATGTAGGGCTTAAAATATTTTAGCATAACTTAAGGGGTACCGTTTTTGATGAAGCAATTTTTTACTACGTTTTTCGCATTTTTATGCCATGATATTGCTCACATTTTAAAGCTTTCTTTCCAAAGTTCACAATTTCTAGAACAAAACACTGAAATTTTTCAAGTTTTCAGAGTTTTTTAGGTGTTCAAAAAAAAGTACGGTCAAGAAACTTTTTGTCTCTGTTAAAGTGAAAAATATTTAGAAAGAAAGGGCAGAATTTTAGAGGTAGATGGAGAGATAATTTAGTGACGTGCAAAATTTTTTAATGTTGTTGAAGAAAGACAGCAGGCTATAAAAAAGTATTTTAGAGAAAGATGGACATAATTTAAGGCAAATGTTTACTAAAAATTTTTGTTATGTCATCTGTCTGTTATCTTGAGTGGTGTCGTGCATATGATTTTTATTTTATTATTTTTATCCAAAAAACAGCAAATTTGTAATTTTTCCAAGTGTAAAGTGTGTAAAACATAAGGTGGTATTAATTTCTTTCAATCAAAGTTCTTTACAGTCTTTAAATTTACCAAAAAACGTATCACATCTAAAAATAATTTAAGATAATTATTTTAAGGATCATCATAGCTTGACCATTACTCTCTTACTAAATTTTCCAAAAACAAACAAAAATATTAAACATAGCCGAAATTTTCGCTGTCAAATGGTAAGGATTTTGTAATATTTCTCGCAAACTAATGTAGATAGAAGCAACATATTTGGTACAGTATTTTCCACCCGAAGTTTATCCACATTGGTTGACGTCAACTGTCAACGAGAATTTTCAGTCTGACGTTTATTTTTTTTGTTTCTCCCTAGATTCCGGAGCATATGGACAGGGCCTCATTCAGAAAATTTTCGATTTCGTTTAGTTTAAATTTTATCATGAGTATTGATTATAATAGAGAGTTTTTGAACCATTTTTTGCCATTTTGTTATTGTTATCGTAAGACAGTTGATCACAGTGTACTAGATATGGTGAGCTTTTTTCACCACTTTTTCCACGAGGAATTTCGCTCACCTCACCTCACGGTCGGTAAAGAATAAGCGTCCAGGGCCGCAAGTGTTGATCCAATATATAAACTTAAATAGTGCGAACTCTACATCATAGAAGGGACTGTTTATGAAACTAGACAACATTAAGTTTATTATTAATTAATTTGGTATGCAATTATAGTTCCGGTGACAATACCACTTTTTCCACGAGGAATTTCGCTCACCTCACCTCACGGTCGGTCAAGAATAAGCGTCCAGGGCCGCAAGTGTTGATCCAATATATAAACTTAAATAGTGCGAACTCTACATCATAGAAGGGTTATGAAACTAGACAACATTAAGTCTATTATTAATTAATTTGGTATGCAATTATAGTTCCGGTGACAATAATATGATATTATTAGACACACCCCCTGGAAGGGGGAAAACACCTAAGTTTGTCTGATGTCAACCAAAACTAGTATATGGGGGTTTTTGGGAATAAGGAGTACTAATTTATGATCAAATTTTGAAAATTCAATATGGTGGATTCAAGATGGACGATTATTGGTCATGTTTTGCTAACCAATTTTAAGTGACTTATAGACATCCGATTGTCTTCAAATTTTGTATGCGTTTATAGTTCCGGTGACAATACAATAATATTGTATTATTAGGTACCCACCTATCCCTAACGAGGGAGGTGCAGGGGAAAAATATTAAGTTTGTTCGATTTCAATCAAAATTGGCATACAGGGGTTCTTGGAGAAAGAGATTATGAATTTTTTATGAGATTTGTAAAGTTAAAATTGGTTAGCAAAACATGTCCAAAAATCATTCATCTTAAATCCGCCATATTGAATTTTTGAGATAAAGAAGAGCTACTCACTAGGTCGGTACGCAACGGTTTCCAAGGCGGAAGTATATGCCATACTGGCAGTCGCACGAGAAAAGCCAGGCGGCCATAAAAGCACTTTGTAAACCTACGATGCCAAAAGAACTGGCCCAGGATCTAGTAGGAGAAAAAGAGGTTGAACTTGTCTGTTAAAATTGGTTAGCAAAACATGACTAAAAATCGTCCATTTTAAATCCGCCATAATGAATTTTCAAAATCTGATCAAAAATTCGTAGTCCTTATCCCCAAAAACCCCCGTATACCAATTTTGGTTGAAATTGGACAAACTTAGGCGTTTTCCCCCCCTCCGGGGGGTGCCATATTATTGTATTGTCATCGGAACTATAATCGCATACCAAATTTGAATTCAATCGGACATCTAGAAGTTAGTCAAAATGGAGTTGCAAAATTTGACCCGAACATATAAACATACATACATAGAGGTGAAGTTAAATAAAAGCTTGTAATAAAAAATACGCAAAATTAAAAGACGGTCCTACATTTTTAAACGTCTAAATTGAATTTCAATCCATTATTTTTCGGGTGCCTTCGCTCACCAGTCTGGGTCTCCCTCAAGGATATTGGGTCTGTATCGCGTTTTCTTTATTATGTTCGGTATACAAATAAAAACGATTATCATACGCTTTAACAGGCATATTCATTTTTCATTCCTAAAGTATCCCTGGCATAATTTTGTTTCACTCTGGTGCATTTGATTCATATCAAAGCGTAATATAAGGGGTTATTTGGAGTGATTTAAGGTTAGCAGTGTAGTTATAATGCCGATTATCAAAATCTAGGGTGTTTGATTATGGCAACTTAAAAATATGGTTTTTGTTCTGTAGAAAATGAGGTTAGGTTTTTTCTAATTAAAAATGGAATGGACTTTATATTTGGGATCAGAAAGGAATAGCCAATTCAAAAATTTTATAAAATATAGGGTGTTTCATTTAAAATAACAAACCTTTTTAGATAGGTAACTCTTAAAGTATACAAACAGTTATACAAGTTTTGCATTAAACCTTTTTTTCTAACATTAATAACAACGGCGCTAACTGGGGTTCAAAATATAGCGGAACACCCTGTACGTTTTCAATACGATTCACTTTTCGGTTTTCATGGAGCGATCTGGATGCGTTTTAAACACGATTTGCATTTTGAGGTTAGTTTTTGCCAATTTTACTTCTTGTTTGTTTTTCTAAAGCCAATAAGTATATGACACAATAACATAATTCAAATAAAAGAATATACATACATTTCCAGAAATACTGGAAGTGCTAACAGCTTATTGGCGTTATCAGTCGATACGATACACCCGTTTTCATTCAGTTGGATCCCGAAAAGTAGTGGCGTAGCCAGAAATCGACTCTGGGGGGTCTCATCATTTAATAAAAATCAACTACCTCCCTATGGCAAATTTATAAAAATTAGGCAGGTGCAGCTTGAGCTCTGGAACTGAAAGGAGGGGAGAGGGCCGGTTTAATAGGTTTTGAGTTAGTGTATACAAAACAAAAATTTTCTAAAAAATTACACAAAAATGCTATTTTTTACGCGTTTCAAATTCTGTTGACAAAAATTGCTTAAAATTAAACAAAATTGAAACAGTATTTAAATTTGGTATAGCGCCGCAGGAGAAAAATTTGGAAAAAAAATTCTTTAAAAATTTGGATCTCTGAGGTTTTTTTTAAATATTTTAAAAAAAGTAGAGGGTTATTTGACAATAAGAGGTGGGTTGCGGTGGTACATATTGATTTGTTGCGCTAAAGATGAAAATTTGAGGAAAAATTATACCAAGAATGCCATTTATTACACACGTTTTGATTGCTGGTGATAAAAATTCCTTAGAATAAATTATTAATTAATTAAATTTTTTTTCAAATTTAAGATATCAATCACACCAAACACACGTCACACACCGGAGTAAAGGGTCTCCCTGTAGATTGGGTTGGACCTTTTGGGCGGTTTTAACCCCCAAAAGCCCCTCCCTAACTACGCCACTGCGGAACGATACAAAAAAAACAGTATTGAACTTGTGCAGGGCCAACGAGAAAAAAGTTCGACTTCCCCTGTTTTCATGGAAAGTTTGAAAGTGAATCGTATCAGTGGCGGTCCCAGCCATTTTAAAAGGGGGGGCGGTTTCGATACGAAAAAAAATCTGGAATAAAAGCATAGCTTTTATGAGGAACAAATCAACATATGCAAACAAAACTTAGTAACTTCTAGGGGGGGGTACTCAGATTTTAAGTCGTTTATTTCATATATTTTTTATTTTAAAAAATATTTTTATATATAATATTATCTTCCACTGTACAGGGAACATAGTGAAATTAGCGCCATCTCTACATACTAGAAAGAAACTATTAAGCAGTTTAAAAATTTTAAGGTGACGTAATCGGACCATCGTCAGTTGCCGATTGCCGACCGATTAAACAAAGTTCCAATCGGCCACCATGGGCCTTAAAGCAGATAAGGTTTGCGTTGGCATAATGTCGACTATAGTAAATCGGGCCATCGTCAGTTGCCGATTCTCGTCCGATTAAACAAAGTTCCAATCGGACCGTCATCGCCCCTAAAGCAGATAAAGTGAGCGTCGGCATAAAGTCGACTGTAGTAAATCGGGCCATCGTCAGTTGCCGATTCTCGACCGATTCAAGAAACTTGCTATCGGACCATCATCGGCCCTAAAGCAGATAAAGTTTGCGTTAGCATAATGTCGACTATAGTAAATCGGGCATCGTCAGTTGCCGATTCTCGTCCGATTAAACAAAGTTCCAATCGGACCATCGTCGGTCCTAAAGCAGATAAGGTTAAGGTCGACTATAGTAAATCGGGCCATCGTCAGTTGCCGATTATCGTCCGATTAAACAATAAGGTTTGCGTTGGCATAATGTCGATTATAATAAATCGGACCATCGTCAGTTGCCAATTCTCGTCCGATTAAACAAAGTTTCAATCGGATCGTCGTCGTCCCTAAAAGAGATAAAGTAGGCGTCGGAATAAAGTCGACTATAGCAAATCGGGCCATCGTCAGTTGCCGATTCTCGACCGATTCAAGAAACTTGCTATTGGACCATCATCGGCCCTAAAGCAGATAAAGTTTGCGTTGGCATAATGTCGACTATAGTAAATCGGGCATCGTCAGTTGCCGATTCTCGTCCGATTAAACAAAGTTCCAATCGGACCATCGTCGGTCCTAAAGTGTTGTCGGTATAAAGTCGACTGTAGTAATGTGGACCTCCGTCAGTTGCCGATTATTGACCGAAATCTGAAAATCGCAATCTGTCCAACATCGGGCCAGAGTGTAGTCGCCGATGCCGACACACTGCCGACGTTGTCGACATTGGCCCGATTCAATGCCGACGATTTGTGTTTGCTGGGTTTGCACACGATCGAGACCACAAGCCTTTGGCTCGGTCCACAAGTCGATGGAGTGTGCAAAGAGGTTTTCAAACGATTTTTTACGATACTTTTTATATGACTGAAAATAAACAGAGACCAGAAAAATTAAATTTCAATTTAACTCGTTTTTATTAATAAAATTTGTATTCTATTTGAAGTATCTAATCAACAAAACAAAGGAGCCAACTTATATTGTTGTGTGACAACAACAAAATCACAATGACGGGAGACCAGTGTGCAAAAATGACGTAAGTGTGCGCAAAATTGACGTAAGAGTGTGTAAAACATTTTCAAGTCGTATAAAAAGTTATTTTCATTACACATTTTGCAACACTTGTGCCCCCACAGTATCTCATGTATAGTTATATAGGAAAAACAATTACAATAGGCGCGTTTCTGCGACCTTAACATAGTTACTAATATTTTCTTTTTCTAAATGCATTCGTCTGAGAGAGACCCAGCATACCAGGAACAAGGAGAAGGGTGTAAAGGCGGGTATTTTTTGTGATGGTGTAGTATGCTGGATCTCTCTTAGACGAATGCATGTAGAAAGAAAAAATAATAGTAACTATGTTAAGCTCGCAGAAACGCGCCTTACGTTTATACCCACCTAAAAGCGATTTTAGATAAGGACGGTTTTAAATAAAATCGCTTTCTTGACTATTTCTTTAGGTTAGAAGAAATGCGCTAAAGTGTTTTTAAAGTGTTTATAACGACCCTAAAATGAGCTTTAAGCGATAAACCGCTTTCTTTAAATCGCTCTAAAAAGAAATCGATTTAAATAGTGCTTAAATCGGTTTTAGTGGTGTTTATACGACAACATTTTCAAACCGTCCTTATATAAAAGCGCTTTAAGAGGCCTGTATAAACAAAATAAATAGGAGTCTGAAGTAGTCTGAACATCAGTGGCTAAAAAGTGAGCGACTGACAGACCGACAGTCGGAGCGATGCACAGTGTTGCGCCCCATAGGCAATAGTGCTAAATGCAAATACAGTTTTTTAACATTCCTAATTTACGAATTTATAATAAAATATCTGCTTTTTGTTATACGGGCAAAAAATTTGGCAGTTGTACACCTAAATAAAAAACAGGGACACTCTAAGTGAAATAAATACTTACTCTTATCAGTATTAAAAGTCGATTAAAGACAACAACAAAATTAAATTTTGGTGTAGTTAATAGACGAAAAATAATAATATTTAAAAAAGAGCGATATTAGCAAAGGTAAATAATTTAACTTTTTTAAAATGCCTGATCAGTTTTGTATTTCCTTCTTTGGTAATTTTGATTCTAAATATGAAGGTGCATAAAAACTAAGCTATATAAAACGTAGCTAAGCTTTAAAAAAAAATAGATCGTAAGTGATTCAAGAATTTTGCGAATAAATACTTCACCTATTATAGCTTATGTCGCGGCATGTATTATTTGCAACGGCCTGCAATGAACTATCTATATTTTTTTCAACTGTCTCCTTTGAGATATCGAGACGCGCTTTATTTGAAGAGTGGTGTGTGTACAAAAAAATGAAAAGATTGAAAAATTTTGTTAAAAATAAAGTCCTACCTGCCTACTGATATATCTGTAAATACGGAAAAAATACTAAAAGAGAACCGTATCAGTTTATTCGAATTTATCCTTAGACTTCGATTAATTTACCTTAAGTAGTGAAAACGAAAATTTTAGCGATACCAAGTCAAGGTATTTTTTATAAAATTTTTTTGTGTTTTTTATTTTTTTTATTATTTTTATAATTCCGTAACAATACAAATTGGTTTATTTTTCCAATTATTATTTCATATAAAAATATTTAGATTTATTTTACTGTTATCGAGATTATTATGCCCCCCAATATCAACCGATTTTTAAACTTTTTGGATATGTTGTAGGTATGAGCCCCAATTAAAAAATATGGCTTAGAATATGGTTACCTGTTGCAAAATATAATTTAAGTGCTAAGTGCAAAAGAGTTAATTATAAACTATTTAATATTTAGTTGGATTTAAAACATGGCACTGTTTTGTGTTTTAAACTTGAACAAAATAGTTCAAGGCAAAAATACAAAATCACAATTCGAGAAATATGTTTTCTTTTTTAACTGATACGCCACTGGTTTCAATTGTCAAATGAGAAATTGGAGACATTCGCAAAATTATTATCTATTCGTTTCCGAAACAAAACTTGTATTTGCTCTAGCACTTAAGAAATTTTCAATTCTTGGTATAAAATGCATTTGTGATACGCCCCTGTATCCAATATTTTTTTTGATAGAAGTGTCCATACGCCTTCTATTTCTATGGGTACCTACAAGATATATGAAAAGATCAAAAATCGATGGATGTCGTTTTTCTCTTATTTTGACTTCCCAGCAAACACAGTTCCTTCGGGCCTTCGTCGGTCCGATATCAATTGCCGAATTTGTCGTTATCGCCACGACGTCGATTTACAACATCGGACCAGCAGTATTTTTTGTCCGCTTTGCGATGTAGGCCCAATGTATGTTTGCCGATGCAGCGTTAGACTATGGCCCGTCGTCGGACCAATGGTAAATTTTACTTTTTGCTGACATCGGCATAACGTCGCCGCACGAATAAAGTCCGATATGGAGCTTAATTTGGTCGGTCTAACGTAGGCAAGCTGGTCTCGGTTATCTTCCACTTTACAGGGAACATAGTGACATTAAAAATTAAAAATTTTAAGGTGAGGTAATCGGACCATCGTCGGTTGCCGATTCTCGACCAATCAAACAAAGTTCCAATCGGACCATCGTCGGCCCTAAAGCAGATAAAGTGTTCGTCGGCATAAAGTCGACTATAGTAAATCGGGCCATCGTCAGTTGCCGATTCTCGACCGATTAAAGAAAGTTCCAATCGGACAATCATCGGCCCTAAAGCAGATAAGGTTTGCGGTGGCATAATGTCGACTATAGTAAATCGGGCCATCGTCAGTTGCCGA
This sequence comes from Oxystoma pomonae, assembly GCA_963921995.1. Lineage (NCBI taxonomy): Eukaryota > Metazoa > Arthropoda > Insecta > Coleoptera > Brentidae > Oxystoma > Oxystoma pomonae. The sequence continues at coordinate 95,730,092 of OY998165.1, forward strand.
TTCTCGTCCGATTAAATAAAGTTCCAATCGGACCGTCGTCGGCCCTAAAGCAAATAAAGTGGGCTTCGGTATAATGTCGACTATATAGTAAATCGGGCCATCGTCAGTTGCCGATGTGTGATTTGTGATTAAACAAAGTTTATTTGCGTTAAAAGCTACAAATCCACTAATAACTCTAAAAGTTCATATTACTTTGAAAAATTTAGAAGACTTCATGGAATTAAATTTCTTAATAATGAAGGTCTTGGTCGAAACAGCCGGGAGTCATCTCATTACATAGAGATATTATTAAAACTTGGGAGAAATACCAATTAATTCAATTAAATCAACAATGAAAGATATGATATTTTACTATTAAAAGCAGTAGTAGGGTTTTAAGCTAGGAATACAAGATGCATCTTTTTCAAACATCAAATTTTCTAATAACAGGTTAAAAGGAGACACAATCTCCTGGCGTCTTTTTTTATCTTGTGAAAAATAAATTTGATGCATAGAAAAGTTGCATAGTGTGTTCCTAGCTTTAGACAACCCATTTGTGTTTTTTAGTTTTTTTACGGCTCGTTTTGGTCCCTGGTCCCTTATTTAGAATCCGTAATTAGAGGCCAAGCTGTGATCGTCTATAATATTATTGTTATAATTTTAATCGAACTTAACCCACAATAAAAATAATAGCAATAATTATTTTGGTGGACCCTGTACGTTATGCCGTTTTAACCCAAGATTCTTTAGAGCTGATAAAAGAAATTGTTCATACTTAACTGATACGATTTTCTTGCTATCTGTCAAACTGGAACCACTACCGTTTAGACCTTATCTATTCTCTTTTTTTTTAAAGGTCGTTCTTTCTTTTTGTTATTAGAATAAAATTTTGGTCGGCTGAACAATCTTGATCTCTTTATTTAAATAAGCAATCTAAGGAATTGCCATCAAGAAACATATTTAACACAGTTGTCCATTTTGTGCTTATAGACAATTGTGAAAAAATACTCCCCCGTAGCATTCCCCGGTTGCTCAAATAAACACCGTATCAAAATATCTAGCTGTACCTAGCTGCACAAATAAACAACAACATTTCGATTTTATGCTGTTTACTTATTTTTATTTAGAAATAATTAATTTGTTTTAATTTTGGCACATCACAATAAACAAAAGAAACCTACCAGCACGGTCATTTTTTTACTTGTAAGAAATTGGAAATTATCTTCGTATTATCTAGATCGCATTACTGCAACACCAAAAAATAGAATTAATTAATTAGTATTGCTATCATTCTTGGTAGTGTCTGACACCCACAACCAATTTTGTAACAATACCTTTAAGTTAATTAATCTACCTTCACTATTGTCAATACCGTACCCAGTTCTGTTTTTCTACCCATGGTAGAAAAACTAGATTAGAAAATAATTTTTATTATGAAAAACGTTAAAGATTCCCTTCTTAATTTTCTTGTCTTATTTTGGGAGGTTATTTTCTTATTATCTAGATCGCGTTATTGCAACATAAAAAAATAGAATTAATTAATTAGTATTGTTATCGTCTCCTGATGATGCTAACGTTGTTACAATTACAATTTACAAATTACAAACAATCATAATTTTGTTTTTGAATTAGTATTGCTATCATCCTTGGTAGTGCCTGACACACACTACCAATTTTGTAGCAACACCTTTGTTTAATTAATCTACATTTAATATTTTCAATACCGTATCTAAGTCTGTTTTCCTACATATTGTAAGAAAATATAAATTAGGTGAATTTTTTATTAAATGTGTATTTTACACTTAAAACCGGTTCTTATATTTTCTTAGTTTACTAATAAACGACATAGTGCCATAAGCCAAATCAAGTCACCTAACAGATCCTTTCTTTTGCTTGGCTTATGGCACTATGTCGTTTATTAGTAAACTAAGAACTGTTTTTAAGTACGTGGTGATTTACGATATTTCCTTTCCCCCCCCCCTTACCTCCTTTATTACACTAGTCAGCACAACAAAAGGTCGGCGATAAAAATAGCTCAGTCTTATAGATTTTGACCTGCTCGACGCAAATCCATCGCTTAAAATATTTTACGAGGTCTGTAGTTTACATGATACGGGCAGTATACCTGTCTGTGAACCATAAATCTTTACTCAGCAAAAGTAGTCTTAAAGCGGTATTACTACATAATGGCAACATATTTCGATCAGTTCCAATTGGTTATGCTGCTTATGTGAAATGAACATATCCCAAAATGAAGCTGTTGTTGGAAACTGTGCAATATAACAAATATGCAAAAAAAAGAAGTTTAAAAACCTCCAAATCAGTTACTTCAACCGAAAAGAAACCAAAAAACAAAAGATTTTGGGTGGAAATAACGAAAACTCAAACTTGAATGAGCATCCCACAAGCAACACACAAAGGACCAAAGCGAAAAGAGAAATTATTAAACGATGTTTCACTGCTCACTCTCCCCATACATCATTATATAAACACCATCATACACTTTATTTCCAACCTTGAATCACTCACAAATAGGCATCGTTCCACACTGGTACTTATCCAAGTTACCTAATACGGATTCGTCAAGGCGTGTGAATATTTCCAATAGGATTATGCTCCTAAGGCAACTAAAACAAAAAAATGGGGAGGGTGACCAGTGAAACCACTGATGAGCTCACGCTGGTTACCCAGAGCAAAACATCGTTTAATCATTTCTCTTTTCGCTTTGGTTCTTTGTGTGTTCCTTGTGGGATGCTCATCCAAGTTTGAGTTTTCGTTATTTCCACCGAAGGTCTTTTGTTTTATAACAAATATGGTTGGCAAATTTGTGTAGATTTGAAGGTAGTTGCTGTTTTATTTGCCATGCAGATGGAATATAAAAAATACTGCGTTTTTGTTTTATTATTACTTTAAACCGCAAGAAAATTAAACGGACCAAGTGGGCAAAAAGATGGCTTTTGAGGAGAAACTAGCATCTACTTCTTTCAATTTTACCAAGAGCTGTTCATACGCTTAGTCTTTCTTAATACGAGCACTGCGATCCAGTTCTACAAATTTTAATAAAAAAACGTTTTATTAATTTGGCAATTTGTTGACATATCGAAAATCTCCGACGGACAAAATCAGATACACTTCGGTTTTGCGTCGTTTTCGCTCGACCAGATTTGCTCCGTCCAACAAAAACGCAGTCTATGGGCCCCTTAAAAAAAGAAATTGTCCACAAAGACAATCTTTTCTACCGGGATTGAGAAATATTAAGAACAATCCTTTAGTTCCTTCAAATAAAATATTACTTCCGCCGTTACATATCAAACTTCACTTATTTGAAAACTTCTAACTATGAATAGAGATCTTCCTGCCTTCAATCACGCAAAACAAAAATTTGTGTGGCTAAAATAGTGTTTTTTTTTACAAGCGTTGGTTTTAATAACGAGCGCAGCGAGGTATTTAAAAACGCGAGTAAAAGAAAGCACAGTTTAGCCGCAAGTTTTTAACACTTTTTTTTAATACCTTTATCAAAAAATCCAAAAACAGGAAAATACTTTTAAAAATCTCGAACGAAGAGCACTTCTCGCAACACACCATCTTTACACTATATCCTATATCAAGGTGGCTGGTAAATGAAATAACAATGGTTTCCATAGCGATGTGCCTTTTTACTCGATGACGTTCATTGTTGCGACATTTTAATCTTTGAAAGTTTGATATTATGACGATGTTTTTAAATAATTTTTTCGTAAATACTTGGTGAAAACTGGCGGAAATGGCTTAATTTTTCGGCAAGAATAATTAGATTTTTTCAATATTACTATTGTCCGCTATTTCTCTTTAATTTTGGGTAAAAAACGGACAGAAATCTTTTTTTACACCGGTGTGATCAAAAAGTTTTTTTGCATCGGTAACCAAAAAAAGCCATGTTTTAGTTATCTGCAGACAGTTACTAAAATAATGTTTTTGATGAAGGTATAAAAAAAACATTAAATTTTTTTTTCTATTTCAGTCATAAACAATCAAAACTCTATTTCTACCCACGACCTTTAAAAAAAGTTAAAATTTGTGGCCTAGTGTTATTACATCCGGAAGTTTTATCCACAGAAGTTGCTTAATTTTTGTAAACTTTCAAATGACGTCCGTAAAAATTAGTTGCTGACATATAACTATGAGATACTATAATGGCCCAAGTGTAGCAAAAATAACTTTGAAAAACAAAGAAAATAATGTAAAAATCAGGGTTGGCTATGGGCAAGGCCATAGGCGAAAAATTTACTGCGTATGCCTGACGAAGTCTACTCGCGCCCAGAGGACTTTTTAGCTTTGCGTTTTTTCCAGGCTAACTTGATTGAGAGTTAATATCGCTACGGCTCTTTTCTTCGAAAAATGCAAAGGCAGGGCCTTTATATTATCTTATAGTTATATGGTTGCTGACATCGGAACTGTCAAATTTTGACATTAGCTTCACCATGTATATTTTTTTTTAATTTAGAATGTCCGCTTATTTCTGATTCCAAAAATATATAATATGTGGGATTTTTCTTGGATGGTTCTCAAGTAAAAGGAAAAATACTTTCTCATAATAGTCCGGTGTCTTAGCCCCAAGAAAGATAAAAAACTTCAAACTTGGATGCATCTGAGATTTCTAATTTTGCTGACAGAATGTCTACGCTTTAAAAAAAAGCCCGAGGCACAAGCGCTATGTCATCCCGTTCGCCAGATATGACGTCATAAAGACTAGTGTCATCAGATATTCGTCAAACTATGATAATTTTAGATTTATTTGTTTTTCAAGAAAATTTATATTTGTACGAAAAAACCCTAATGAAGCATTTTACGAACAATAAAAGAACCTTGCACAAACTACATTGGGAATGGCTTTCGGCTAAATTTCATAATTTTTTTATATGTTGTAGTACTCGATCAACAAAATAAAAAACGAAATAGGGAGCAGGATTACTTTCTGAGATATGGAGCTTTAAAGTTGACGTGTTTTAAGGCTATATTTTTGGACATGGTCCAAGTATTCTTCCCACAACTTTGTTGATTACTGCCAAAATAAAACGATTGAAACACCCTTTCCATCCATGAAAAAATATTTCTATAAGGGTTCTTCGGTACCACCAGAAAAGTCACTGATTTGTAAATTTTAAAAACGAAAGAAAATGACCGTTTTTAAAAAAAATACAATTTTTATTTTCTTTAAAACAAACGGCCAGATTTTAATAGTTTTTACATATGTTTATAAAAATAATGCTAGTAAGCCAAAAAAAAACAGTTTTGCTCGAGCGGTACCATTAATTGAAAAAATGATAGCTACTAATGATTTTTAATATTTTTGAAATATTGGTGAAATACTAAAAGTGATTTAAAATAACTTATGGGTAGGTTATACAAAGTTTTTCGGGACAAATTCAATTTAGAAGCTTGATACGAATATGTAGGTACCGATAGGTATCCATTGGTACCTGTATTTGACCAATCAAATTGCTCATGTGTTAAATACTTTTAGGCTAACTTGGGGTTGCCGTTAACGAATATGATAACATTTTTCCGGTTGTTTACACTGTGTTCACAATAGAATGCATAAGTAAAAGTTTGACGTTGACATATCTTAAGAGTTTTAACTTTTTGCACGCAAATGCATGCGTAAAAACCACTCCGCACTTTAGTAGGAAAAACACTTTAGCTTTTTTTTCTCGTAGAAAAACGGTAATAGTAACCGGAAAAATGTTATCAAATTCGTTACCGGCGACCCCAAGTTAGCCTAAAAGCATATACCACACGAGCAATTTGATTGGTCAAATACAGGTACCAATAGGTACTGATTGGTAAGTTTTTGCATTGGATTTGTCCATAAAAAGTTTTTATAATCTACCTATAATACAAAGTAAAAATAAAAGAACCACTTCTATAAAATTTTCAAATAAATAAATAATAAAATAAACGTTGGAGAACCCTCTGACCACTAAAGATAAAAGACCTCGTCCAACGGCTGAAGGTGTATTTATATTTAATAATATAATATATTTAAAATCACTTTTCGTATTTCCCCAATATCAAAAATATTAAAAACCATTAAAAGTGCCTACCATTTTTGAAATTTATGGTACCACTCATGATAGAAATTTTTTCTTTAGCCAAGTGGCATTATTCTTAATAACATATGTGAAAAGTTTAAAAATCTGGCCGTTCGTTTTAAAGAAAACGAGAATTGTAATTTTTTTAAAAATGGCCGTTTTCTTTTTTAAAACTTACAAATCAGTGACTTTCCTGGTGGTACCAAAGAAACCATATAAAAACATTTTCATATGGGTGAAATGGGTGTTTCATTCCAGACAAATAGAGATTCGAATCATTTTATTTCGGCGGTAATTAACAAAGTTGTGGAAAAACTTTCCAAAAATATAGCCTAAAAACACGTCAACTTTAGAGCTCAATATCTTAGAAAGTAATCCTGCTCCCTATCTCATTTTTTTTATTTTTGTGCTTTGTTGATCCAGTACTACAACATAAAGGATTTTCGTTTTACAATTGGTCCTGGTTCTGGTTGAACCAGAACCGCAACCGGTCCTTTCGTTTTAAAACAATGACGTCACGGTTGCAACACGGTTATAAAATTTTAGAACCAGCCTAGGAGATTGGTTTGGCCCTTTGGTTGTAAACATAACCCCTAAAATTTTGCAAAAGTATAGATAGTCTTTTTTTGAGTAAAATCAAAGATATCTTCATAATATTTTAAATGACGTCATTATTTTAGAACCGCTGTCAAAATTTATGTCAACATAATGTTAACTAGAACCAGGACCAATTCTTAAATCGAAAATCCTTATATAAAACAATTATGACATTTAGCCGAAAGCCGTTTCCAATGTAATTTGTGCAGGGTTCTTTCCTTTTAAATCATATGTCATTTGTCATTTTTCGACTTGTCGTAAGAGTTCCAGAACCGTATTAGGCTGAAAATATAAGTAGGGTTAAGGTAAAAAAAATGGCAATAGTGTTGTTGAAAACGTCAAATACGGCTAGACACAGCCAAGATACGGCCCAGTATAATTCGTCCACAAATAAGGGCAGGACCTAACCTTATTAGTGTCAGCACTAAATGTGGTCGTTCTGGCATATGCGTATGTGTCAACAGCGTCAAAATAGTGCCTGGCCTTAGTGCCGGACCCTAACTACGTTTCAATAATTCCCTATTACTACTACTACTGCCGCTATTATAACTGTTCACACATTTTTTATTTTTCGTTCTTTACGTTACGTTACTGACATGCCGATTTCGGGGTCTGCGACGATTCACGTACGTCCGATATCGGCTCGCGCCCACTATATTTGCTGGGTGACATGTGGAAGGAACGAGGGCAGAACCACCCTTTGAAGAAAGTGTGAAACCACTGGTCCACTGTGAATAGTTCCTATACAGTCTAATGCAACAGAATGTTTACGTAATTCGGTATGGGTAGAGCTTAGACAATAGGCGCGAGGAAAAAAAATTACATTTTGACGACATTTTTACATAAAATCCCAAATTCCAAAATTTAAGATTCACAGAATTTATTATTATACTTCTGGCAAGATAGAATCACACATAAACCTCTGCAACTGCCTCTTTTAATCACAAGTCTCTTCGGCAACAGCTGAAATTTCTCAGAGAGAAAAGACATTATTTTTCGACAAAAATTTATTACTTAAGTAATGTTTATAAATACAATAAGAATATTCTTCCCTTGATCAAAAAATTACATTAAGCCTCAAATTCACCAGTTTTTGAATTCACTCACGCTTCCTAACCGAGATCTCTAAAATGGGGAAGAATGCATGCTCATTCTTACTTCTATTTAAATTTTGGGGAGACCTACTCCTGGTGAGATTTCAAGAATATTTCCAGGAGATAAAAACCAGCTAGAAATCTGGTGTCTAGTTGTTTGTGAGTATCCTAATTTAGTAAAAAATAAAAAATAAAATTTGTTCTTACTAAAATTAATCTAGGAACAAAATTGGCGGAAAAAACTGTTAAAACTTAAATTCTTTTTTGTAAAAAAGTTCGTATTTGATATTTTCAAAAAACTAAAAACAAATATTTAAATTATCTGTAGATTTTTTTTAAACAAATTTGTCAAAGCAATATATTAATATTAGAAATCATGGCCAGACTAATGGTAAGTAAGAAAAAAAATATCTTTAAAAACTGGTAAATCTGAGATGAATAATATTTTTAGGAGTATTAATTTGTAAACATACCTAATGATAAGACAATGTAAAACAAAACTTAATCAGTTGGGAAATAATAACTAAAAACAAAAAATTTTAAAAAAGCTCGAATTTAATAACAAATTCAAAATACTAAATATAGTCGACTAAAGTCTAATTTCTGACATTAACTGAAAAGTATTTTTTTTTTTAATCTTTGTTTTAAATGGGTTCAATGAGGTTAAGTACGGTAGAAGTAGCAGAAAATATCAATTAAACACACAGAGCAAAATAAGCACAAATTTCGGTTGCTACCACACTACAAAATAAATTCGAAAATCAGCAATGTGACTTATTAGACTTTAGTTGAATATAACCTCAAGAGCTCGATTTTATTAACCCTAACTTTAAAATAAAACATAAATAGTAGATTTAAAAAAAAAACGCTTTATTTTTTAATTCATTTTAATAGTTAATACGCGAAATAAGGCGCTTTTTACATAATTTTCATAACGAGTTATACTAATAAAAAAAATGAGCAAAGGTTTGTGATATTCAGTCATATATACTATTAAAAAACTAGCTAGTAGGTTTAATAATTCAGTCATATATTATTATCAGACTTAAAAAAAACTGTCTGGTAGGTTTGTAAAGAAAGGCCCGATTTCACGCATAAACTACATAATAATTAACGTAATAAAATTTAGCTCCCAGGTATTGTAAAGCTCAAACAAAAATTAAAACAGAAATTCCAAATCACTATCGTTATCCGAGCCGTCAGGATTCATCAGCCTCTCTGTAAAAAGAAAAAAACTTTCAAGGTTCGCTTAATATGCCAACAACAAAAACGGTATATCAAGAAATATAACCATATTTCATTTATCTACTCTATTAAGTGCCTTTTGCTAGGCTATTACAAGCGAGAGTACCCCATTAGATGTTAAAATATCGGCAGCATTCGCCAGCACTTCACTAACGCTGCCATTTATTTAATTCATACGTGATATATGTTTAATTTCGCCGTCCTTTCTCGTATTGTTGAGCTTAATCGATGGTAACTTTTTCAAACATTGAATGGTGATATTCGTTTGTTTTTCCACGAAGCCTCGCTAATGGGATGCAGAGCACACTTCATTTATGTCATATTTCATGTTTGCGGTACAAACCTACTCATATCTCACTAACGAGGCTTCATAAAAGAAAAACAAATATCATCATTCATTGTAAAGTATATTTGCCATCAATTAAGCTTAACTTGTCATTTTGGTGAACTGCCAATTTAAAGGAACTATTATCGCTTTTTGAAATTCGACTGCTCACACGGAGGGTGGAACCTAGGATGACGCCGTTTCGTCATTATTAGGTACTCATCAGCTAGGTTTACCACAAAGACAGACAATTTCGGTCGCGCTTATGTGCCAAAAATTACGGCTCAAGCGGACGAAATCCTGTCGATGTCGCCCTTGAACCATCGAAACTAAGAAAATACCTACTATAGTTAGCACCCAATGAGCATTTTGGTCTATATAAAAGTTACAGCACATAATTATTAAGTTATATTATTTAGTGTTGAAATGAGTAAAAAAGACTTGAAAAACAACTGTTCAACACCAGCTTATAAAAATTTATGGTACATAGTAATGGATAGAAAAACAACATATAGATTTTATAAAACTTCCTTATGAGCCCTCAAGTATAGAGATTATTATAAAAAGGTTTTACAACTGTTCTAACAACACTACATAACAAATTAAAGGTTTTTATGGATTTAGAAATATAAATTTTCCATCTCTCTTCCCTTTGCTTGTTATGTATTATTCTTTTTCTTTTTACAATAAAAAAAATTATAAAATGGTGTTTAGCAATCTTCTAAAATAAATAAAAATGAAAGTGAGATAAGCTGAAGCAGGAATATGAATATTTATATACTGTAGTCAAATAAAAGCTGTTTTTCAAGTCATCCTACTCTGAAAATCAGCTGCGGTCCCGTGTGTACTGTATAGTTTTCGAATACACTCACGTAAATTTCATGGGCTCCAAAAATACTTGAGAAAATGGAAAAAAAAATATTCATTTATATATTAATTTTTTTTTCATACGCGTTTTTTTCTTTCTGGGACAAATATTGAATTTTGTATGTTGTTCTTAACCCTAACAAGCAATATTTCGATTGAAACACATGTTAAAACCCCATAAATAACGTTTTTATTTAGGCCAAAAACCTATTTTTATAATCCAAAATGGCGAAAATTTCCGACAATTCTATAAAAAAAACAATACAACTATACCACTGTTTACCTCGTCAACACTATTTTATGACCCTTTTAAAAAATGATGCTACTTGGAACAAAGGGCCGCAGATGGCGCAGTGTTGAACACTGATGGTCCGTTTCTGCGAGCTTAACATAGTTACCATTGTTCTCTTTTCCTAAATGCATTCCTCGAGAGATCCAGCATACTACACATACCGCCTCCACACACTTCAAGCCCGTATAACTGTCAGAGGGAACTATCTCAAGTCAGATTGCGGGGTCGAAGGGTGTACAGGCGAGTATTTTCCGGGGTGTTCACATTTGCCGCCGACCAGCAGTATCAGCGTATGCGCTCGACGTTTCACGGTGCGTTTTTGCGACCTTAACACGGTTACTATATTGTTCTCTTTTTCTAAAACACGGTTCCCATCTATGCGTTTCTCATTCGTGGGTTCCCCGAATCAAAACACGTATCACGTGGTCTAAGCGAGATTTGCCTATACAAGTTCATGTCGGACCATGTGATGAGTTTTTTGAGTCAGGGTGACTGCGCATGGGAAACGCTGGTGGGAATCAGGTGTAAAATGCATTCGATCCCGATATCTGTCATCGGCAACTATCTCAAGAAGATTTGGATCTCTTATCTCTCTCAGATTGATGTAATTAAAACAAGATAATAATGGTATGCTATCTCGCAAATCGCGCCTTTTGATGTCGCAAAAACGCTCCTTTTGATGTCGCAAAAACGCGCCTTTTGATGTCACAAAATTAACCTTAAAAAATCTTGTGTGTTTTGTTATTATAATTGCCAAAATAAATTAAAATTGTTTTTTTTTGTTCTAAAAACAGTTGTATTATAATCACTATATAAAGAAATTAATAACAACATTATAGAAAAAAACCTTATGGGCAAAAAAGGTTTATGAATAAGTTCATAAGAATATTACAGACACCAATTTATATAACTATTGTGTGTGAGTTCCCAAGTTTTTATAAGTGTCTCTCGAAATATTTTCAATCTTATCTTATATAAATTTGTTGTTGGTTAATTAAGTTTTATAAGTGTGTTGATAGCAACATTTTAAAAACCAATCTATTATATATCTTTAATTGATAGTTACTTACGGTTTTATAGTTGGGTTGACAGAAAGATTTCAAACACTAATAACCTTGAGTTGACAGAAAGATTTCAAACACTAATAACTTTTGTCACTGATGACTTATATTTTTATAAATATGTTGGTGGAAACATTGTTAAAACCAATTTATATAACATTTGTTACCGATGACTTTAATTTTTATAAAGATCTCCGTGGAAATATTGTTAACGCCAGTTTTATGTTACTTTAGGGTACCATCAATTTAGAGCCTTTAATAAAACAAATATACAAACTCAATTCTTGTAGGAAACTTCTAAATACCCTAGGGTATCAATGGAACCCTCTTTATAATTTTTATATAAATATCTGTCACCAGAAGTTTCTGAAAATGCTCATTGGGCAGTATGTGCAGGTAGCATGGATCCTGCGAGAGACATACAATGATGCCATCTGTATGCAGGTTGCGTCTACAAGCAACCCGTCTACAAGCAAGCGATTATAAATCGCAAAACAACCGATAGGTGCCGTACTGCACGATTTAAAATCGCTTGCTTGTAGACGAAACCTGCATACTGGTAGCATAAATGTATGTCTCTCACAGGATCGATACCACCTCCCCACCTACTATTAACTACAGTAGGTATTTTCTTGGTTTCGATAAACGATCGACAGGATTTCGTCCGCTTGAGCTGTAATTTTTGGCACATAAGCGCGGCCGTAATTGTCTGTCTTTGTGGTACACCTAGCTGATGAGTAATAATATATAAGGACGAAACAGCTTCGTCCTAGGTTTCACCATCTGTATGAGCAGTCGAAATTCAAGAAGTTCATTTTGCACTGAATTACCAAAAACTTTTTTTTTGTTTTTTATTTTCGCTTTATCTGTTGCGATGACTAGTGGAATTGCCGATTGGTAATAATTTCTTATGGAGTTATCGATCTGCACTGCTCTCAAAGTGAAGTCACAAATCTGCCAGGGAGTGATCTGAGGGCGATTCCAAACTTTTCAGGACATATTTTCGTGGGGTTCCCTAGGGCAAAGGGTTCATGCAAAGGGTGTTTAGTAATTCAACAGAATGTTTTACTTTACCACTTTGTTCAAAGTCATTTTTTTCTCTCAAAAAAGATGCCATAAACGTTTAAAAATAAAAGGAACAAAAATAACAATATCAATGAATAGCGAGCTTTCCCTCAAAAAGGTAATGGTAACCGTAGATCCGGATTTCGCTCTTGTGGTGCTCATCAGTACGGTGCTAGGAATTAGGAGATGAAATGATGATGGAAAAATATGACACAGGATTCATGTAAAAGACAACCATCTGTCAAATTGCAGGAAAGCTCGCTATTCATTGATTTTGTTATGTAAGTCAAAATAGGGAACTGCTATTTCAGATTTTCAGAATATTTTTCAAAAATAGCCCCCTAGAAAAGCGCTACATAAAAGATTTTACTTTTTACGGTAAATTGTAGTTGTCGATGTATCAAAACCAAAAATCTAGTTTTAAAGACTATATATTTTTTTTTCTTAAAACCCCTCTCTAGACCAACAACAAGACGATAATTCTTTAAAATTTCCTCAGTATATAGTAGTAGTAGATATTATTTTATGTATTTTTGATAATAATTTGCAGTTTCACTAGTCATTGGGTGTGATGACTGTGGGAATTAAAGACATTCCATTTTGTAAAAAGATGCGTTTTCATATCATTTAAAAACAACTCACATAGATACCTTACCAAACTTAAAATGATATCGTGTTTTTAAAAAAAATCAAAACTTCTGGCAGTTCATGACTTGAACCAAAAATTTCAAAATGTGCTAACCACTCTATAGTATTAGTAACATGAGGAGCACTTTTAAAAATCCCTGGAAATGGAAAAATTGATGACTGCCGTAATGTATGAATCGAGAAAATAACTACCTTAGCTACTGTTTCTAGAAATTAGCTACTTTTAGCTACTGCTCAAAAATTTAGCTACTTTTAGCGAGTTTAGCTACCCACACCGATGGCTGTAGTTTATTTACAGATTGCGAAATACTTTTATGAAAACCAAAAAAACATACTTAAGAAAACTGAAATATTTCTGGGCATCATTAGCCGATATTTTCGTCTCGAAAACGCTTGCCTCTTTTGAAAGCCAACATATTTGACGTCAATTGACATATATTACATGTATACTGGCTGAAATACTTGAAAGTTGCAGGCATTTTCGAGAAAAAAAATATCGCCCTTTAACGCTGACCAGGGATAATTAAGTATGTATAAACTTTTTTTATTACATTACATGTCTGTTTCGAAGATTGAACTAATTCATTTTCGAAGCATGTATGTCACTGTACTAAATGAATAAACTAATTTCATTTCTACCCCATGAAAAAAAAAAACGAATAAACAAGTAAGAAAAAATCTACACCAGAAATAATAAAAAAGAAGAAATAAACAACAAATACAGGGACTAAGTGACCTAAAGCCCGACATAATTGATATCCAAGAAGGAGACCTGGCAGATTGTCACAGGCAGAGGTAGAGCCAAGAAAAAAATAGACGAGTCGACAAAAACAAACAGGTCGGCGATTAATAATAAAATGACGCTTACCAATAGCCATATATCTGCGGATATCATCGTGATCGTAGTACTGCATCGCGATGGTTGGGTCATCCAAATCTAGCTCAAACTCTGGATCATCAAGATCGATGTCCTCATCATCCTCTTCGATGTCTAAATCGTCATCGTTTAACCTAGAATATAATGTTAATAATATATAACCATACAAAGAAATTACTTGATTTTTACGTTTTGTTACGTAGCCAGTTCCCTTAAAAAAATAAGATATATATTTAGCTAACGACATTGATAAAAGACATTTGACAATCTTATTTCCTATATGGTAGAGTCTCAAAGGCTTTTATCAACAACTGGCTAAAAATTTACACCTACTGTCAAGAACTGAAATTTTGTCGAGTCGGGTATTGTTGAGTATTGTCAAATATGGTCCGGCATTGTTAAGTATTGCCTGATATTGCGAAGTACTGTCTAGTTATTGTCAAATATTGTCAGGTATTGTCGAATATTGTCAAGTATTTTTATATATGAAAAAGCTTGTTTGTTTTCTTATTATAATTGCCAAAATAAATTAAAATTGTTTTTTTGTTGTGTTATAACCACTATATAAAGAAATTAATAATAACATTATAGAAAGAAACTTAATGGGCAAAAAGGTTTATGAATGAGTTCATAAGAATATTACAGACACCAATTTCTCGTCTCGAAATATTTTCAATCTTATCTTACATAAATTTGTTGGTTACTAAGTTTTTATAAGTGGGTTGATAGCAACATTTTAAAAACCAATCTATATATCTTTAATTGATAGTTACTCACGGTTTTATAGATGGGTTGATAGAAAGATTTCAAACACCAATTTATATAACTTGTCACTGATGACCCTTATTTTTATAAATATGTTGGTGGAAACATTGTTAACACCAATTTATATAACATTTGTTACCGATGACTTTAATTTTTATAAAGATGTCCGTGGAAATATTGTTAATTAATATTGTTTTTATGTTACCTTAGGGTACCATAAATTTAGAGAGTAATAAAACAAATATACAAACTCAATTCCTGTAGTTTCTTAAGGACATCAATGGAACCCTCTTTATAATAATTATATGAATTTGTAACTAGAGGTTTCTGAAAATGCTCATTGAGGAACAATCAATATGGGACAATTTTTGTAATTTTCAATTCACCGATTCCACAACTAAATTTCAAGAATGTTTTTGGTCAAGTAGGATATTACTTTTGGGTAGCAAATTTATTAATTTTGATTCTGCTTTTTTGTTATAAGTTTTAAGACAGAAAACACATTTAAGAAAAAAGTCAGAATATACAAATTTATTAATCCTTTTTTTAAATCATCATGATCACCGTGGAATGGTTTCTGCTTTATCAATACTTACCAAAATAAAATTTGATGTACCAATTCTTGTTCTTCGTTAGCGCCCCTGGGCCTTCGTGGTTTGGGCGGACCAACGTCCATCTTTTTACCATTCGGCAGGGCGTGCAGATATAAACAAGTGTTACCGAACGGACAGCGGCCACTGCCCTTTCGGAAATATTTACAATCTACTTTTTGCATGCGAGATTTCTCGTTACTAATAAAGCTGTCCTTTTCTTCTTTCGCTTCTAACCAAAATCGGCTGGGATATACATAATCTAAAAGAAAACAGGAATTAAATTTTCTAGTAAGTTCATCTTCAAGTGTGAACAAACAAGATTAGATCAATTGAGCGGATTTTTTAATCAATCTACAATTAAACTTTTGTTAAAATTAAAACAAAACGTAGTAGAAAAGATTCTCCTCCAACAGCCACTTGTGAATCTTATCTTGGATGTGTTGCACCTGTAAATTCTTAACCGAGTTCAAAAGTAGTTCATACGAATTAGGCCAACGATTTTTTTTTTTTTTTTAAAGAAGAAAAATCAATATTTTTAACGGTTTTCAACCTAACTTTGTTTTCCTTTTTTTTGCAAAGAACACGACACCACACCTTATATCGATTTTCAGACCGCGGTCGATTTTAAAAGTGAAAGTTTTAAAAGAAGTTTTAGTATGTTATATACCAGACCTTTTTGATCAATAGCTGTCATAGGACCTACTTAATCTAATGACTAGTTTTCAGCATATACAGGGTGTTAAGTGTCAGTATCCAACAAGCATTACAGCTTCTCAGGCGACTTTACGGTAGATATTATACACAATATCTATGTATATAATATATACTATTTTTAAAGAGTAAACGGACCCCGGACTTTATAAATTAGGCGATAAGTTCCATAAAAAAAAAACTAAATTTTGATCTAGTCTCTACGCTTAGAGGCCTCTGTGTTTTTTGACTCGAGAGGTTAAAAACCCTTACATTTGGGATCAGTATTCCACTCACATACCAAATATAAGATGGAGGTTCAAACATGAAAAACAGGACACTTTTGGAAATGTAACAACTTTTTCATTTTTCTCACGATTTTTTTAAAACAATTTGGTTTGGTATGAATTATACTGCACTTTTAGTTAAACCATCAACCACTGGCATTTTTGAAGTCCACATCACGTTTTTGTTTTTATTTTAACTATCAATTCTGCAAAAAAACTCACATGTTAGACACCAAAAATTGACTTTTTCATGAAAGTTTTAAAACCCGACAAAAACTACTAAAATTGAAAGCTGATACCATTTCTAATGACCTAAACTGGTTTTTAATTAAACTGTGATCTCGACTCTAGGAGCCTGAAATGCACACCGATGGAGAGAAAATCTCATGCTCTACAAAAACCAACTTAATCATTTTTTTCATAAACATCATAGACATTGCACCTCTGTTTCGTGGGTTTGGGTTTGAAAAGGCTACGAGATCCATTTCATAAAGTTTTCTTGATAACTACAGTATTGCCTCAAAATTTGTAAGATTTACAGGCTCTGTATTTTAATAGTTCATAACAAATTCACTTTCAGCTACGCAAGAAAGGTTCAGGTATAGTTGTTTCTTTTCCGCACAAGCGAAATTTTGGATTTAACTTGCTTCAAAAATATTCTTTGTTGGGTGCCAATTATGAGCGTCTATAGTTCATTCAAGAAAATAAGCCTGGAGAGATTGACCAAAAAGATAAAAGAAGCAAAAAACAAAAAAAAATAAAAAGGTCAAGAAAATTGACTTTTAATACAGTATTCGAGTTTTCTGTAGATATTCCTGAAGATAAATTTTCCGTGCCTGCTAACTTTAAAACACCTCTTGAGGACGTGTGCAAAGATAACGTGTATCATTTTCCAATATATCAAAGCAAAGGACGATATTGACTATGCAAAACTGGAGACTCACTGGTTGTTTATAAAATGCGAAACTAGACTTTGTCTAGTAAAAGGCAGATATTGTTTTTACATTTACAAATTTTAAGTTGTTATTTTCTTATTCGTAGTGTATCCCATAATATACATAACAAACCAAACATAAAGTTCCAAAAATTGGGCCTTCTAGGATACAACTCGTATCTTTTTTGTTTCTAGATATAACATTTTTTTAACGTAAAAATATGTTTTCTTGTGTTTAATATAGACTTTGTATTCAAAAAAATTTTGATTTTTTTTTTAAATAAAGTTTTGCCAAATTAAGGGTTAATTTTATTTTATATTTCACTCACCTGAAGCAATTCTACATTCAGGACACGCCTTGGCAACCTCCAACTCGAATTCTTTGCTCTGTCGCCACTTTCTGAGGCATGTAAAGCAGAAGCAGTGATTGCAATTTGGCAAAATTCCGAAAACTTGTTCTCTTATTTCCTTTTCGACTATCATATCGAAACAGATGCCACAAGATTTATCTGGAAAACAAGAAGAATTTAGACTAACTAAGACCATGCAGCCAGTGCATGATTTAAAAAAGCGAGTGCACAGTTTAGTCGCAAGTTGTAAAAACTATTCTTTTTTTAATACCTTCATCAAAAAAATAGGACAGAAAAACCAATGACAGGTCACCAACTATAAATCAAGGACGGCTATGGCTCCACACAAAAGCATTATTCCTTTGCCACCGCCTACTCCGTTTTGAAATTTTGCACCATCGTTAACCAACATGGTTTTCATAGAAGATATAAAAAACTAATTTCCTGACCTAAGGAGGGAAATTATCTGACTTCTTTAGAAAGAAATTGTAAAAATTGAGCAAATACCTACACCAGAAAATAGAAAACTGGGGAAAATACCTGTTTTTAGTACAGCCGTCACTAATAAATCTTGCCCCTAATTTTTTGTATACTGAAATAAAAAAAAATATATGAAAATTTTTGAAACATGTTAGTTCTTGTGGAGCGTCTGGATCTGTTTTGAATCATTATCGAAGTCATTATACTGGAAAAAATGTGTTCCAAAACTTTTAGAGCATAAATTAATTAATCCCAAGAAAGACCCTATAGCAAACTTCTTTTACCGCCACTTGCAGCGACTTTTTCTTAATGGAGCTTTAAGCTCACGGTCCTTTAAAGTACCGTTAGTGATTTATGTATCTTGCGCCGGTTTTAATAGACAATAATTAAGCGTCCATTAAAGCATATTTAGCTAGCTGGCCAAAATCGGCCAATTAAAACAACTTTAAACCGACTTTAGTCAATTCCTAACCCCAATATTTCATGTTTTTTTTTATTTTGTATTTGTTTAATTTTGTGAAAAATGGAATACCTCAACATGCTTAATGAAGTTCTTGTGGAGGATATTCTAGAGGGCGAAGTGCTCGACTTCGTAGATATGGGTTTTCCCCGTAGGCTCCTTCATAGACCCAACCGTTACGAAGAACTATCAGAATTAGATTTTTTTAGAAGATTTCGCCTAACCAAGCCCTCGGTCATAGTCCGGGATCAAGAATCAACTGGAGTACTCAGGTGATAGGTAGGGCCGAGGGGAAAACCCACTCATGGCATTATCTATACATATTAACATGGCTTTTTACTGGCAATACCTCACACAGCTTACCTTAAGCGGATTCAGAGTACCGTAAGGTAAGCGGTATGATGTAAGACGCAAAGAAGATAAACTATAGCAAACGCATGCTGCTGTTCATAGTGTTCGGTAAGCCGCAAGAGGTAGGCGGTAAGAGCAGCATGCATTTGCTATTAGACACTTAAAGTAAATATTTCAACGCATCCGTATCGGTATACGTAACGCATTCGAAACAAAGTCAAAATACGCTACATTTTTGACTTGCTCATGCCATGTTTCGAACGATGCCTGTTTCTTTGACGGGTGTGATGACAAAATCTCGTTGCGTACGGAAGGATGTACGTATCGTTAGGGACCCACGAACGTACGCAACGATTTCAATCAGCAGTCCTGTCATCGCACCCTTCAAAAAAGCGGGCATCGTTCGACACATCGCATAAACAAGTCAAAAACGTATCGTATTCTAACTTTGTTTCGAACGCGTTACGTATACCAATACGGATGCGTTGAAATATTTATTTTAAGTGTCTATTGTTTATTTTCCTTGCGGCTTACCGCATACCTCGTACCGCTTACACCCGGTTCCCCCCTACGACTTTATCGTGCGAGCCCGCTCACGCGTCACATGACTGTCATAACATTTCATATTGATATCATGTGACGCGTGAGTGAGCATTCACAAGAAAGTCCTAGATGGGAACCGGGTGTTACCTTACGGAATCCTGAATCCGCCTCTACAGAACTCTGAAATCTGCCTTAAAATTAAAAATAAACAGAAAAAATAAATGAAATTTAAAAGGTTATGGCGATAATAACAGTGATGCCGCCAGGCAGCCCTAGGTTAATGCGCTGCTGCCATACTGTCAGGTAGCTAAAAATCATTTTAGCAAAAGTCCCTCAAAAATTAGTCCGCGCAAGTCGTTGAAAGTTAATGGATCTTTAAAATTAATTGGTTCTTTTTGTTAATGGGCGTTTAAAAAAACTTCGCTGCAAGTGGAGGTTAGTTCATTTTCTCAAACCCACCCTAAATAAAAGCCTGGTTCACTAAAATCTCTATATTTTGACTTATCAGACGTTTAACGGGGGCAGATCCATTTAAGGACGATCAACTTACTAACGTTTTAGTGTTCTACACCGCCACTTTTACTCAAGTGACAGGAAATCCAATTTTGCAGTCAACATGGCTGTGAAGTTCGATAAAATAACGGTAGGAGTTGATCAGCCTTTCTTTTTGGACCACTATAGGTTTGCAAAATATATACTTTCTTGAAGGATACTGTGTTCAGTTCAATTCAGTGTGGGTTTTGGCTCTGTCCAAAGTTTAGGACAATATGCCAGCTCTCATCTGAGGACTACTTCGAGGTTGTCTGACTCAGGTCACTCGGGGCCCTTGTTTGTCTGATTCCTTTTTCTTCTCTTGTGTGTCAGCCTTATTTTCTTTTTTCTCTCTTCTTTATTTTGATTGGGTTGTTATTTTTACTTTTATAGGGATAGTTTAGTCATTCATACCCATACTTTCAAAAAAAAAAAAAAAGATTTTAAAAATAGAAGAAAAATAGACATACATTTAAAATCGAAAACCAATAACATGTTATCTTTGGTGATGGGCTTAGTCAAATGCATTTAATTATTAAGACCAAAAAAGCAACACTCATACCTGAGTCATGAAATTTCAAAAAAGGGGATTCATGGATTAGGGATGGGTGAGTCTTTTAAGGCTTAACAGAGCTGTGAGTTGAAGCTGTTTTATTTTTTTTTCTTCTCAGTTTTATTTTGTTTTTTTTAGGCAGGCAATTAGGAGCCCGATTTTGGGGAGGGAATGATTTGCGAGTATTGTTTGTATGGATAATGGTCGGACCGTACCAATGTCTGCTAGGGCTTGGTACATGTCTATATTTGGTATTTTATTTATTGGGCAGTTAAAGAAAATATGATCTAGATTTTCAACATGACTACATTCACAGAGAGGAGATTCACGTATTTTAATTCTGTTCAAATGCACACCTGTGAGACAGTGACCCGTGCGCATTCTGGGGTGGATGGTGATGCGATGGCTTGGAGGGGAATTCAGTTTGTATTTGTGAATACCAAGTATTTTTAGTAGATGATTGTTGATTCCAGTTTTTTTTTTTAAGTTACTTAGAGTTTTGTTTTTTATAATATTACACATGTCTTTAACAGGGTATTTTAAATTTTTTGGAACTTCTTCATTTCCCTTTATTCCATTGTGTCCAGGAACTTAGGCTATAAATAACCGAATATTCTGTTCTGATAGGAAAATCATGTTCTTCGTAGCCAGTGTTATAAAGTCTTGACTAGGATCTATTCTGTTTTTATCTCATTTCTCTATGGAGCGTTTTGAGTCTGTTAAGATTAGGACGTTTTGAATTTCTTTCTCCAGGCAGAAACGAAGCCCTTCATGGATAGCAACCATTTCGGCAGTACATACATTAAGGATACTGTGGTTTATTTTAGTTTTTGTAATAGCGGTTTCCATTGGTAAAACTGGTGCACAACTGAGTCGGTGCTGCTGTTCCATTGAGGTGCACTTTTTCAGTTTTCATGTTCCATTGGCAAACAAATAATATCGGCACTAAGTGCAACTTTTTCCGCACCGGCTCTGAGGGCTCGTGGCGCACCGAAAACTTTTTGCCGCCTTTATATTTTAAGTCAAAACCCACTAATCAACCTCAAAAAGAGATTTTCAATGGTCCTAAGGTATTTTTATATATATTGAGTTAAGAGTTTGAATGAAACGAGTGTTCTGGTTTGGGTGCAGTTTTTTTCATGTGCCATTCAATCTGCACTCAGACTGCACTGACGCAATTTTTTGACAGCACCAAGACAGTGTTAGTGCACTACGCACCAATTTTACCAATGGAAACCACCATAATACTTCTTTGTTAGCCTATTACAAACCTTCAGATTGAGCCCTCCTAACCAAGTTGATGGCTTCCATAGACGAACTTGTGCCTGGACCGAATTGTTTTGCTAAGTTTTTACTCCCACTGCTACTAAAAATCGAAGACTGAGACGACGAGGAACAGGGTGAGGTCTGCAACAAAAATAATTGTATAGAACATTTACTACTTTAGTTAGGTGATCAGTTTTTTCCACTCTGAAGGTGGAACACTTATAGGGGGGAATTTAATGTTTTGGGGGACTGCATGACCATTTTTATTATGTAAATGAGATTCGACAAATATGTAATTTCATGTAAAGGTTTGGGGAAAAAGTGGTTATTTTATGCAGTGTAATTTTACATTTTAATTTAAGTGTCAATTTGAAAAAGAATAAATATATCTTAAAATTTCTATATTAAAAAACGCTGCAGGCGAAAATTTTTGAAAAATTAATATGCAATTTTGTTTTATTTAATTAGGATATTTTTTAGAGAAGCCAATATAAAAAAGGTAAGGCAATCGCATCCGGACCGGCACCCGTCTCTGTTTCCGCCCCTGTTTTTGAGAAGTTTTAACAGAATCTTATTGCGCCACAGGCGTAAATACCATTTTTGACATGTTATTTTTTCATTTAATTAAAATAGTAAATATCAACAAGAGGTAAATAACATTTTTGTTAGATCATTTAGGTAAGATACGAAAAATTAACCTACCGACACCTACAAATATTAATAATTTCCACCAAAAAAAAAGTTCTTAATTTTCCATTTTGAATTTAAAATGCGCCCACAGCAATGAAAATATAATTATCCTAAGCTCTTATTATTTTAATTTTTCTTTCAAATTCTAATTACTGTACTTATATGTTTTGAGTTAAATCCATCTTTATGTTGATTAATGAAAGATGGCCAGATTTTTTCAAAACGGAAGGATACCAAAAAGAAAAAAATACGCCGCAGTCGAAAATTTTGAGAAACTTAACGGCGTAATTTAGTTTTAAAATTCGATGAAATCCCGTCGAAATCCTGTCACATGTCACAAATATGTAAAATATGTAGGAAATACGAAAAAAGTGGTTGAATGTGTGTAAGTTGCTAAAATAGTTTGGTCAAATATGTAAACATGTTTCGAGTATGGACGCTGTAATTACTCAAAACCAAACGTGTTTGTTAACGTCATAGTTCTTACCATTCAATCAATCAATTTATTATTGTACAAAGACTTTTGTACAGTTTCAAAATTTTAAAATAGCACTTAAAAAAATCTATAAAATTGCTTAGACAATAAGGAATAATAACATTTTTCAATAAGGTAGCTTTGTAGCATTTTTGTAATTTTTTTGCATGAACTGATGCTCTTTTTTTCGGCAGGTATTCTATTGTAAGAATAACTGGCAAAACATCTTGGGCTTCTCTTATAAGTTGACAGGTGATAGTTTGGAATCAAAATATTTCCCATTTGTCTAGTATTGTAAGCATGACATGAGAATACCACAGGAAATCTGTTGCTAAATCTTCTAACAAACATGACTGCATCAAGTATCAAAATGCCATAAATCGTGAGTAGTTTATGGTTTTTAAAAATAGGTTTACATGATTCGATTGGACTCACAGAGAAAATTTTTCTTAGGATACGCTTCTGAAGTATGAAGATACTGCCTAGATCGCAAGATTGTAACCAATATAGAATCATATATTTGAGATAGATGTATACTAATGCATAATATACATTTATAAGTTGTTTGGCTGTTAATATTTTTTTTAGATTTACTATGGCAAAGTATGCAGAGTTGAGTTTACCTGCCACATGACTGGTATGACAAGTCCATCTGATTTGGCTATCTATATGTAATCCCAAAAATTTGCAACTGTCAACCTTGGCAATGTCAACACCATTCATGGAGAGGACAAAGCTTGGTACTAAGCTTCTCTTATGGAACACCATGTAATGATTGTTTTTCATTAACCAGAAGTTTATTGCGAGTGCACCATTCATAAAACTTATCCAGCATAAGATTTGTAAAGATTCACATAAAATGACAATGGTAGTATCAGCGGCATAAAGTACAATTTTTATTTTGTCTCCTGCGGGAAGCTTTCTAGAAAACTGACAAGGTCATTAATAAACAAAATTAACAGAAAGGGGGTAACACTACCTTGTGGTACCCCATAATTCTGCTTGTGATGCCCTGAAAATTATGTACCAAACTTTACCTTCATTTCTGTACTAGTCATGAAAGACTTGACAAAATTTTTAAAATCAGCTTTTGAATAAGGAATATACGATCAACGCAGTCAAAGGCACGTGTGAGGTCAAAATAAAGGGCAACGGTATAATTATTCGAATCCAGAGTCATAGATTGCTTGAGTGAAATCAAACGCTTGTTGACAATTTATATCTGAAACCGTATTGAAGATCTTCATGACGCAGGAATGATTTCAGAAGAAGACCAGTTATTGATCTGTAGTTCTGAAGTAGTTGGCTGTGGCTTTTTTTAAATACTGCACGCATATCGGTAATTACCATGAAACGGCAGTAAATCCGTCAAGTGACCTTGACCGAATGCTGGAACAGTACTGCGATCTATATTACACCACTTGAACTACGCATTTCTCTCTCAAATTCAATCAAACTGAAATGCTTAGAAACACCGTATGTTGATTTTTTTTAATGAGATTTTGATTTTTAAATTTTCAACGATAAAAATTTTCTATTTTTGCATAAAAAAATTTGTTTGGGAGTTTTTAAAAAATTACAAATGAAAGAAGCCATACGTTTAACGCATTCCGTAACATACTACGTTTATGCCTGTTAACCAGTGCCACTTTATAACTCGCTTAGATCTTTCATCGTATGTTTTAACATTCACTTACGGCTTTAATGCTTAGGGTCGCAAAAAAATTTGCCGAATGTAGTATTATTATTTTGTTAGAGCTATTAGTTTCAAGATTTCTTAAGAAACCTTATCGAGTTTGGGCAACACAAGTGTTTTGTTTAATCTAACGCTTTTAAAAACAAAACAGGTGGGTCGAAACCATTTCTAGGCCTATAATATTTTATATAGAGATATTGTATTCAGTCGAGAAGTAATCCTAGAGGCATTGAACGTAATAAAATCTTGAGTTTTAAATCAGAACAAAAATCAGCTAATACGCTATACTGAAATGGAAAAATCGCCGAATAAAGAAGCGTCGGTCTGAAAATCTAAAAAACGGAATCGAAGGGCATCTTCAAATAGTAGTCTTGTTCACAATCGTCTAACGAAAGCTCGTTTACAAAACTAAATTAAAACGTTTGCAAAAAGAACTTAGTGATTTAAAGCTGCAATCGTTGGCGTCGGTCATCCGTACGGGAGATGAAATTTTAGTGCCAACGTTCGACCTTAATTGAGATGATATAGTGGTAGAAAAGTAGGTAGAAAAAGTGGACAGTTTGGCAGAACGGTATCAGTGGAATGATGAAACCATTTTGCGGTTGATTTCCGGACGATTACGAGGGAATGCTCGCCAGTGGTTCGACGAAAATGTGGAATACCACTCTAGTTGGAATGAAATAAAAAAGTCAATAAGCCAGCAATTTCGTAAGTCTGTTCCATTTTCTAAGTTATTAACAACGCCACTAATTATGAGGCAATTCCTGGGCAGAAATTGGCCGACTATTGTTTTAAAAAGTTGTTCAAATTAAGAGCGCTTAATTTACATATACCAGATTCATACCTAATTGATGCGGTTATTGGCGGTATCAGGGACGAAAGCATAGCTCTCACTATCAGGGCAGTACAACATGAAAACGCGAACAATTTGCCTATTTAAATATTGTGTCAATAATGGCACTTTAAATATAACACAATATCAACCTGTTTTAATTGTTTGCCATAATAGCTGAGCCTTTGACAAGAGTTACTCGTAAAAACACTGTTTGAACCGGGAGTGAACCCCAAAAGTAAGAATTTTATCAAATTCAACAAGCTTTGGTCTCCTGTCCAGAACTTCATACCCACGCTAGTTCTATAGGGTTGGGAGCAATTTTATTACAATTGGATACTAAAGGTGAAGGACACGTTATATCATACTTAAGCAAGCAAACAATGTTTGATCAACGTCATTACCATTCATATGAACTTGAAACAATGGCTGTAGTTTATGCTTTGAAATATTTTAGGGTATACTTATTCGGCATAAGCTTTAAAGTTGTTACAGATTGCAATGCATTAAGAGCAGATGGTGGCTGGAGATTCAGGAATATACTTTTGAAATCGAATATAGACCAGGTGAAAGAATGACACATGTTGATGCTCTCAGCAGAAACCTTATAGGTTCGGAAATTGGAATAAAAGTTTCCAAATAGATTTGACTGAAGCTGATTGGATTACAGCAGCTCAGTTACAGGATGAACAGATTTGTCGAATAAGGAATATATTAACTGATAAGATGAGGGATAATAACACAAAGCAATAAAGAAATGTTATAGAGAAAATTGGAATAGAAAAAGTTTTACAACGGATCCGTGAAAATTACTGGTTTACGAAAATGAGGAAATTTGTAACTAAATATGTTAATGCGTGTTTAAACTGCAAGTATTATAAGCAAAACTCTTCAAAGCGACAGTGCAAACTAAATCCAATAGAGAAACTACCAATCCCTTTCCACCTTTCAATACCTTTTGTAACAAGCACGAAATAGGTATTGACGTCAATAGACCTGTAAAGACACTTTCCGGTCGTGTATCGTACGTACTTTTTTTTTCAAACGATCAGAAAAAACATTTTAGTATCTATCACTTTTGTCGCGCCTAGCCGTGTTGCGTAATTTATGAACAGTCCCCTGATATTTTCTGCTTCTTGTTGGCTAGATAGCCATTGCCGCTAAGGCCGGTAGTTTTTAAGATGAAAACTAAGAAAAACAAGTAAAGTTTTGTGGTTAGAAATGATTTTTGTATTTTTAACTTGTGCAAAATTGTATAAAACATTAGAAAAATTATAGTGTAGTGCCTATTAGCTAGCACAGCTAAATCAGTGATGACTGACGACCAATTATGGCCAACCATGGCCAACTAATCAAGCAAAATAATGATAAAAGAGATCATAAAAGGCAGATTTCTAGGTTTTTTCTTTATATACCTATATTTATGGTATACTCTTACTTTGAGAATTAAAAATGTGTGGTCGATTTTTCGGTGTATGTGACTCTTGAAGCAGCTTTTATTATTTCCTCCGGATTCAACTCATTTTCTCGATCTGAGTCCATTTTTGTAAACAAAACTTTTGAAACAAATTTAAAACAGCTTTTTTAGAAGTGTCAAAACTGCCCAAAAAAACAAGCTAAAAGCTGTCAACAAGAAGTCATAGCCAACTTGGCCAAAAATGGGACCGGAAAAGGATCAAGGGACCGGAAAATTGAACAAAAAGGTCCTTTCTGGAGTGTGGAAATATTTCGAAAGAACATGCCTTGTAATGTAGAACTTTCCGTATGAAAAATCGTACGGAAAGTGGCTATTTTCCGGTCGTTTGAAAAAAAAAAGAATAAGTACATATTTGTTAAAAGAGCAAGTATGTTGTTAAAGCTTTGACCCACGTAGTGTACTTATTTGGAGTGCCTACAAGGATTATTAGTGATAGGAGTACAGCTTTTACGTCTCGAGCGTTGGAATAAAACATATTTTAAATTCAGTGACGTCAGCCAGAAGTAACGGACAATGCGAGCTCTATAACAAAACGATTGTAAGCGCACTGTCGGCAACCGCTGCAGGGCAAGATGAACGAATTTGGGATAAATACGTAAAACAAGTGCGAAGTGCATTAAATACAAGTTTTAATAAGGGTATTAGCTCAACTCCCATGAAGGCCCTTAAAGCACGCAGCCGAGGCAACGATTTTAAATGAAATTCGGAATAGCATAGATAGGCTAGACCTGGAAGAGCTTAGAACTAAGATTTCGGCACATATAACGACAGATCAACAAAAACAAAAAGAACGCTACGATGAAAACCGACGTAAAGCTATTAGATATGACGAGGGTGACTATAAGGATTTTAATAACAAGTATACCTGCTACAGGGATGAGCCACAAATTAAATGCAAAATATAAAGGCCCGTTTCGCATTACGAAAAAACTATTTAACGATAGATATGAAGTTGAAGATCTACGTGAATTGTTTAAACGAAATCAAACAGTGGTGGCTGCAGACCATATAAAGAAGTGGATAACTGTACAGAACGAAGACGAGTGACTACACATTTGACGAACGCGTTTTTTTTACGTACGTATTAAGCAAACATTATTTACGAACATTACGCGGCAAACGTTACCTACGTTACGTTACCTACGGTAAACGTTACCTGCTGATAAACATAAGAAAATAACATAAAACCAAACGTTGCCGATTAGTGAACGTAACTATGTGGCAACCGTTACCCTCAGTATTGAGTATCTAGAAACAAATAAGGCAAACGTTGTCAATTATTAGTGAACGGCACTGTTATTTGGTAAACGTTACCTTTTGAAATGAGTATCCAGGAATAATAAGGCAAACGTTACCTTTAGTATTGAAAATTCCAGAAGAAATAAAGACAAACGTCGATTTTAGTGAACGTCACTATGATGTGATTTACATTGCCTTTTGTATACTTATTAGGTAGAATTTTTAAGATACCATTAATTTACCTGGTATCACGTGATTATAAAAAGTTATTTTATTTAATAAGTTTTTTAAGTATGATACCATTTGTGGATCAAAGGACAGTCCCATGGTCAGGATGGCCAAGTGTAGTATTATTATTTTGCTAGAGCTATTAGTTTCAAGATTTCTTAAGAAACCTTATCGAGTCTAACGCTATTAAAAACAAAATAGATGGGTCGAAACCATTTCTAGGCCTATATTTTATATAGAGATATTCTATTCAGTCGAGAAGTAACCGTAGAGGCATTGAACGTAATAAAATCTTGAGTTTTAAATCAGAATATTGTGTTTTATTTTCTTAACCGTTGTATGAACAAAACATAAGAAATAATAACGTATGTTTGAAAAAATATTTTTTTTTTACAAAAACCTAAATAAATTTCATAAAAATTAAAAATCAGTTAACTAATCAGAAAAATCACGCTATTGAAATTGTTGGCGTTTTTGTTCGATTTGTGTACGTCAAACTTTTGAAAGTCGTTTTTCCAATACTAGGAAATCATAACATACGGTGTTTTGTCGTTGGATTTCAGTGTAGTAGAGCCTCCTTGACTTTTTCGGTTTCAAATTATAAAAACGTTTTTTTTTTAGTTTCTCTCCACAGAAAATATAATATCTCAAAAACTATTGATCCTATAGAAGCGAGTGATAGCTCATTTTGAAGGGTTTTTAAAGACCTTTTTAAAGATGGGTGACACAATATAGTTTGTTTAATTTTTTTTTATTAATTAAAAAAAAATTTTTTTTTGAAAAATCTCAAAAACACATTTTTTAATTTTTTTCAAAAAAATATTTCTTTTTTTTCAATGATTTTTTAACATTTTTTGAAAATTTTAGGATGGAGAAATAATGGAGTCATACTTTAAAAAAATAATAAGATATTTAATACAGGGCTAATTTACCTAATATGGGTATAACAAAAAAATGAAAAGTAAGAATAATAGAAAATTTCCAATAAAAAATATTTAGGTTGCTAATTTTTTTTTTTAATATTTGAGGAATCTGTCATTTCTTCTGCAGTTAGCGTATATGTCCTATCAGTGGCAGTATTTGGGTTGACCCGTCTTAAAAGAGAATTTTGAGAGAAAGTAAAAAGACTGAGAGGGACCCTGAGGATGTAAAAAACTTTTAATTCCCCGCTTTCTATATTTTTGCCAATGATACATCCCATCCACCAAAGACAGTCATAGTTTATGGTTACAAAACCGGAGTCGATGTTTTCAATTTATGTGTTTGACAAACCACAGGTTGCAAAAAGACATTGAATATTTTCCTCTTTACTTAGTGAAAATGGTTTTGTAATAATTTTTTCATTACTGAGGGGGATAATCGAGTTCAATTTTTGAGTCCCAGGTATCGATTGTGCTTCCATGTATCTTTTTTCCAAAAACTTTTCATGTTGCTGGTAGTCATTTAATGAACAATATTTAAATGTTATACCAGGAATGTTTTCTGTTGCAAATTTAAAAAGATCTTCGGGGGTCTTAATCTGTTCATTATATGGTCTCTGCAGACTTGCTTTAGCAGCCAACCTTTTTACGGTGCCTCCCAGTCCATCGCATGCACTCTTCCCGTGGGAGGTGGCAAAAAAAATCCATTCTGCTTTAATTTTAAATTCCTCGAGATGGTACGCAATATTAACAAATTTTTTTTTATTTTTATACTGTGCGGCACAGCCGGCAGAAAAATAGATAAATTTGTCTAAATTATCAATTTGCCTCTTTAGTTCAGGCATAAGGTGGCTTAAAAAAAAAGATGAAATGCCACAGTGTTGTGTACCAAACAGTCTGAAATAAATATATATAATTTAAATGACCCAGTTTTCCCTCATGAATTTTGTAATATATTACAAAAGGATGTAGGGTTGCCTGGCTATTTGTCCAGTGATAGGACTGCACTTCATCCTGCAAAATAAATGAATAATTTTCAGCGAAGTCGCATGTGATTAATGCTTCCCCCTTTTTTAAATTGTCTTTTACCTCATTGTAGTATTCTTTTTGCATGTGAGTGTAAAAAGAATGAGATTTTAATTTAATAAAGTCGTTTGAAAATTCTTCAATGAAGTCCTCTGCTGGTTTAATTAATGTCTCCTTATTGCATCTATCTACAGATATCCACTTCTTAAAAGTCACATTGTCAATCATTGCTTCTTCGAACTTTTCATTCAAAGTTTTTTAAATTCTCAGTTCCTGGGCATATCTCACATTTGTCCAAAAAGCAGTGAAGTCCTGGTGGGTTACACATCATTTTTGAGAGGCAAGCATGGTAGTCTGGTAAAGCAGGATTACCCTTATCATTTAAGATAAACTTGTTTATTTTAGAACACTCTATCATTAACTTCATATTTTGATGTATTGTGCACACACACACTGTATATGTACCGCTCTTTCCTGCTAAAATGCAACTTTTTGGTCTCAATTTACTAAATTTAGACAAACCAATTTTTAGGTCTGGATGCTCTTTCTTAAAATGCAAATATATTTCTTTGATATTAGCCAAAACTAACCTTTTCTGATGATGCTCCTTAGTTCCTTCTTTTCTTACAACAACAAAATCTTTTTTTCCAGGCATGGGTCTACTCACATCATCTCTAAGGTAAAATGATGTTACCATTTCTACAACGTTTTGGTCAAGAGTTTTCCCAGGATTTGGATTAGGTGTGTATAAAATTCCTTTTTCTTTGACCATCCTGGTCATGTATTGGGAAACTCCAAATTCTTGCTGTATTTTTGCCCGACTCCAACTCATAGGAAGACAAGATAGAATTAACATTCTTTCGCTTCTTTTTTGAACTAGCTGAAATTTTTCTTTTAATTTTTATATTATTTCGCACTCGTCCATGTTTTTTTCTTTGGTCTTTTCTACTATTGAGTATTGTTCCTGACCTAATCTTTTTTCGATCACTGCTTTCACTTTTTCAGCCTTTTCTTTGGACACTCTTCTTTTTTTGATAGGCGATTCCCCAATAATTTGCAACGACTGGTTTAGAAGGTCCATAGATTCATCACATTCTTTAAAAGGAGAATCTGGAGTTTGAGCGGAAGGTCTGTAACAATAAAAAAAAACAATTTTTAATATGAAAACATTTACTAAAATTGGTAATTATTTAGTATCCGGTTTTCTGCCATTTTTGATTTTTTTTTGAAAAATTCTTTATGGAGGCACCTACTAGGGTCCCTAGGACCCCAAATCCGCAACCGCCGAATTTTATTTTTTTTTTATTTTTTAAAACCAACCCAACCCAACCCCACTTAAAAATATTCAAACCAACCCACCCAAAACAACCAAAAAAAACCCTCACAACCCCCCCCCCCCACGGCACCGGCGACACCCCTTTTTGCATCAAAAAAATTTAAAAAAAAAGTTTTCGGCGGTTGCGGATTTGGAGTCCTAAGGACCCCAGAACAGACAAGACAATAGACAATAGTTTATTTCCAAATTGTTTACAATAGGTAAAATCGAATCGTCATAAAAATCTACAAAAAAAATTGTGAAAATAACAAAGGTATATAAATAAGTTGCAGTTAAAACTTCGTTAAAAATTATTTCTAATAGTAATCGGTTTGAGAGTTTGTGACCAGAAAATTTCTAAAAATTGTTAATATTGCACACACACAAGTCAAAACATAACATTAGAACAGACAATAACGTATAGTAACAATATAATATAAAATTAGTTAAAATATGATTAAAACATAATATTTAAATTACAATAATATTTAAAAAAAACAGAAACCAGATGTGGCGAACATTACTTAAAAGACACACATATATACATTACCAAAATAAAAGACATTAAAATTCATTAAAATTTAGGAACTCACTAATGCTGTAGGGTTCTTATAAATTAGATTAAAGCATTCTTTTTTGTAAAGTTTGTAGCTTTGGATATTTTTTATTTTGTTTGGAAGTTTATTAAAGAGTTTAATTGCAGCATAATCCGGGCTTTTTTCAGTAATACTTAGTCTATGTTTTGGATATATATACATGTTGTTTTTGTTTCTTGTGTTACAGGTTCTAGTACCGGCATATTTCGCAAAAAGTAATGGATATTTTCCCAAATACAGTAAACATTCCAAGATATAAATACCCGGGACCGTTAACAACTTATTTTCTCTAAAATTATTTCTACAAGAAGCATATGGCTTGATTCCTACCAAGATTCTAATAACACGATTTTGTAAAATAAAAACGTCATTTATGTGACTACTATGGCTCCAAAGTAATATACCATATTTTAATTGAGAGTAAAACATACCATAATAAATTGATTTTAATGAACTGTGACCTCTAAAAATTTTACTTAAAACTCTAATAGCATAGCTTGCCGCTGATAGTTTTTTACATAGATCTCTGATGTGTGAAAAAAAATCTAGGTCTTTATCAATAGTTACTCCCAATACCTTCGTGTGACTTTCAAAAGTTAATGTGTCTCCTTCATAAGTAGGGTTTTTAGGGACATATATGTCCATGTTAGAGATAACAACTGCTTTTGTTTTTTCTGTGTTCATAATGAGTTGGTTGTTAACACAGTATTCAGACACTTTACCTAGTACGTCAAAATATTCCTCATGGATGTTCCCCTCTCGTTAAATCGGCATCACTACGTTGGCATCATCTGCGTAATTGGCCAGAAGGTTTGGATTTTTGATGACATGGTTTAGATTATTAAGATAAATAACAAAGAGTAGAGGACCAAAAATACTTCCCTGCGGAATTCCTGTCATTATGACGTTTGATTCTGACGTTATTTTATTGTTGTTCAAATTTATTGAAACTTATTGTGGTCTTTCAGTCAGATACGAGCAAAATAAATCCAAAGCACTTCCTCTAACCCCGTACGCTTCTAATTTTTCCAAAAGAATTTCATGATTTATTGTATCAAAGGCTTTTGATAAATCCAAAAAAAGTCCACAGGCCGCTCCCATAGATTCAAGAGTCTTGTTCAACTCTAAAAGAGCCGATTCGTAGACCTTTTCGGGAGAAAGTCATGTTGAAAATCGTTTAAAAGTGAATTTGTCAGAAAAAAATCTAACAGACTCTTATGTATTAATAACTCATAAATTTTTGCAAAGGATGAAATCAGACTTATAGGCCTGTAGGTGCTCCCATAAACAATTTTTCACTTAAAACCAAAAATGGCAGAAAACCGGATACTAAATAATTACCCTAAAATTATTAGCAGAGCCACAACACACAAAAAAAAACAAATAAAAATGTAGGTAGGTATTCGTTACTATTACTTACCCTGCTACAGGAGATGGTTGTTCATCCTGTTCCTTGGAACGTTTCATTCGACAATTGTCACAAATTTTCATGCCAGTCTCCACCCCTTTAAAGGAAGTCATCCAATTTGTGACATTCCGTAACTTTCCGGAATGTTTCTCCTGACTTAATGGATCACAACACCTCACAAAAAATTTTGTCCATTGTTTTGGCTTATTTTGTGCCATTTTACAACACACGACTCCGATAAATGTTTTAAATTAAAAAATAGCAATTTATCACATAAACCGCAGTTTTGCAATTAATTATTGTCAAAACTTTTCCTGTCTGAACCAGAAATGATACAAATAGGGGTAAGGGCCAATAAAAAGTAATGGGAGGAGCTAAACATTTTGCAGGAATTAACATGTTTAAATGTATAATAGGTGGGTGAAGGGGAGGACAATTGAAGAAATACTCAAAATTTTGCAGGAATAAACAAGTTTGGAAAAACCTTTTATGTATCTTATTTACAAGACTGGGAGCAATTGACAAGTTTTTAGATATAAAGAGTAAATATATAGGTATTTATCAAAAAATGTATGGTTTTTTCCTGCAAGGTTTTTTATATTATTTTTTTAAAAATAGAACCAATAACTTCTCCATCCTGAAATTTTCCAAAAATATTAAAAAAATAAAGAAAAAAAAAATAGTATTTTTTTGAAAAAAATTCAAAATTGTTTTTAAGATTTAAAAAAAAAATATTAAAAAAATTTAAAAAAAAATTAAAAACAAAAAATTACATGGTGATACACACCGTTAAAAAGGTCTTTAAAAAACCTTCAAAATAAGCTATAACTCGCTTCTATAGGACCAATAGTTTTTGAGATATTGCTATTTTTGTAAGTACCTGTTCTTTATTTTCAAAAATCAATAAAACAAAAACCGCTTATCCAAAAAATTTAATTTTTTGGATATTTTTAAGTTTTTGGATCAGAAGAATAAGTGTAGCAAAAATCATCAAAATCGGAGATGGTCAAAACGAAAAGTGCCTTTTTTTTGGTTGATTTGATATGGTTTGACCCTTCAGATAAGGCGGTTTTGTTTTAAAGGTTGTAGTGTTTATTTTTCTTTTATTTAAATACTACTGCTAAAGCAGATTAATTATTTGTTTTTTAGTAATTAAGTCAATGTTTTTTTAACATTTAACAAAAAATTATGTACAAATTTATTGTAAATCATATGACAAATAAACTTCTAGGGTTACTGTATTAAATATATAATAACTTACATCAGTGTTATACACTCCCAACAGCTCCAAATAAGTTGCCAAATTTGAATACATAAAAATCATACCGATTGTCAAGGGTGTATTACCTTATTCGGTAAAATTAAATGCACTATGGTATTTTAAAAAAGTCCACTTAAAAAATAACAATTTAAGATAATATCATCGTAAAAGGAACGTTCGTACAGTATTGAAAAAATGCACTAACGATCTAAAAATAAATACACGGCTTTATGAATTTTTGATTACCCGCTTGGCCTGTTTAAAAAAGCATATGAACTTATTAATTTTTAATTGAAATTATGGAAGGTGATAAAATTGGTCACGTCGAATTTAAATTAAACGTCGCGTGCTATCAAATTATAATTAGATGGCAATGAGGTTCTTGACAATTTTTCAGTAAGAGCGTAATTCAAAACCACTAAAAAAAAAAATCGACCAGTGCTTATAAAAATTGGAATGTAGGGTTGTACTGATATGTTTAAGGTATCGATCCTTAAAAGAGAATATAGCAGCGCGCTAGGATTACTAGAGATTAACATTCTCAAAATAAATATGTTACATAAACAAAAGTTTATCTAGACGATGGCGGTGACATTATTTTCGATCGGCGGCATCGTTCTTTTTTTTCAAAAATTTCACGACAGGTAATATTAATACCTATATTCTAGAATTTCTACATCCTTTACGAAGGTCATCCACTTGTTTATAGTTGTTGTGTTGTTCTTTATTTTAAGGTACCGATTCTTAAACATATCGATAATTCAAAGCTAAGCCTCGAAGGGAATCGATACCGTTTTTTTAAAAAATCAAATGATACCCATATCGATACTCTCCATTCGATACCAACATCCCTATTGGAATGAATACAATATTATTAAAAAACAAACGGAAGGTGTCTGTAGCACTGTAAATCTAACTTAAAAACGAGAGTTTTTGTACTTCAATGTAAATAGAACTTCCTGAATTTCGATTATCACACATAGGGTGGAACCCTTAGAACATTGAAGTACTAGGAGGAGCTTTTTTTCAGACCTAGGGCAGGGTGTTTGAGTTCAACATCTTCATCCCATTGTTGTCATGTTAACCTAATACGTTTTCCCCCGTTCTTAATATTATTTAAAATACCTTCAATAATTTTTAGTTCCGTTTAAATAAATGGTCTAGATTTAGTAATAAAAATCTATGTTTCTATAAAAAAAAAACCTAAAAATGTATTCACGTAGGATGTACAACCATAAAAATAACAAAATGGTGCTATGGAAATCCCTATTTACACTGAAATTAATGACAAGACGGCAACACAGATTTCCTGCCTTTGTTTGCCAAGAATGGCCAAATATGAGGAATTCTAACCTAATATTTAGTTATTATTTTAATTTAACGTACTTGTGAAACGAAATACTGCGGTCCCCCGGCTTTTGTTTCAACTTGCATATAATAATACACTTCGGAACCATTTTTCGCCAAAATATCAAAAAAACTTTTCACTTTCAAAACAATAATGACATTCCAGGAAAAATCGAGAAACCGCAATAAACTACAAAAGATGTTTAAGGAAAACACATATTAAATTTTCAAAAAACGTCGAAAGTTTTAAATAGGTTGTGAGTATAATATATTGTGTATATTAGCTTTTTCAACATATATCTTAAACCTCATTAATTAATTCATAATTAAGCGTCAAAACTTAATCCAAAGTTTTTTGTTGCATAATTCTGTTATTAAAATTGGCGTTACAGATTTCTTTCTCCCCTTTCCCCACTGTAGATGTAGCACTCAAACAACCAGTGTAACCAGACAGACCAGACTCCTTCTAGTAGTTCAATGTTCTAAGGTGGAACCCATAGAGAAAGTAATAGCTACGCGAGAGTGACCGATACTGCGCGCCAGTGGCTACAGGAAGGAAGTACTTGTATAGCCAGACGCATAATAAAATACATATATTCTTTTGGTTAATTTTTTACAGTGGCTACAGGAAGGAAGTACTTGTATAGCCAGACGCATAATAAAATACATATATTATTTTGGTTAATTTTTTACAGACACTTACTTATTTAATAATAAAGAGATATGAAAAAACTTAACAGGCGCAGTTTTTCCATACTTTTTAGTGTTAAAAAGCAATGCATTCGCGAAAGTTTTTAGCTCTATACAAACCTTAACCAGCTTTCTACTGCTCTATGCATTATGTTATTTTCTTTTATTAATTGGCAAAAAATCCAGGATAAGTCTTACAGATTTTATAAATGTTTAACCTATATCTCTTTTTTTTGTTGCATTTATCCTATTATCTTCTTGCTTAACTCTGTATAAATCATCACAATATTTTCTTAAGGGATTTGGTTCGAAAAAACCTGAACCACAATTTTCGGCACTCTTCAAATAGTCCCATGCTCTCTAGCTTTAATAGTAGTGATCCAGCCTGATTTGAATGGCATTTTAGAGTTTACAATAAGTTCTTAATCCACTATATAGCTAATCCCATAAACTCGCGCGATTTCCAACCAAAACTAATTAAAATAACTCACTTTTGAAAATCTAAAAAAACCGCTTGCCAGGCGTGACAAACTTAGACAAGCGGTGGCAAAAACCGGCAGGTACTAAATTAAAATTGTGTGAAATATATTTCGACATTGAAAAATATTCTGTCTTTCTTTCATGATCATATAGAAAGAGATGGACGGGGCAAGGTAGGTGTTGACTTAATACAAGCATTACTTTCACTCTTTTTTCTTTTTTTTTTTTCGTCCTCCTTATTAGGAACCCATTAGCTAGGTGTAGCACAATGACAGACAATTATTCTAGTCGCGCTTATGTGCCAAAGATTATGGCTCCTGTCGATGGAGCCATCTGTGTGAACGATCGAAACCAATAAAGTCCCTACTGTAATTAGCAGTAGGTAGAGGTAGCATCGATCCTGAGAGAGACACACAATTTTTCCATCTGTATGCGATTATGAATCGCAAAACAACCGACCACCTAAGTAGGTATTTTCTTGGTTTCGATCGTTCACACAGAGAGCGCCCCTGATAGAATTTCTTCCGCTTGCGCTGTAATCTTCGACACATAAACGCGACCGAAATTGTCTTGTCATTAGGGCAGTGCCAGTGTTGCCAGGAGTACCATCCATTACAGCATTCTACCATAATTTTGGCATGAATCCCATCCTCGGTAATGACCCGTTACCGACCCCCTAATTAACCATAATTTAGAAAAATTGGTAATAAATAAAAATAAATACTTTTGTATTTTTTTCCTTATACCGGGTGACCTGCGAGTTAGGATAACCCTCGGACAAAACAGGTCCCAAAATACTGTATTTTTCACTATTTTGTAAAAGTTTTGCTTTTTTGTTTAAATTTTCTAATCAAAAATCAATATTTTTTTGTAAAAATATTATCAGATACAGTATTTTGGGACTTATTTAACCCGGTGGTCACCTTAACTCCAACAACCAATATCCTTTTCTTCGGTACAATCGAGAAAATTAATAAAAAGTATATAACCTGTTCTTCTTATCTTCACTTTTTTTCTGCAATTCAAGAGTAAATATCGGTTTTAAAAAATCCGGTAATTTTCTCGGTAATTTAGACTTTGCTTCCAATCCTTATTTTGCTGGTTATAAGTTCCTAATAAGGACGAAACAGCGTCGTCCTAGGTTTCAAGCTCTGTGTGAACAACTGAAATTCATGAAGTTCATTTTGCACTGAAGTACAGAATATTAATAGATATTAGTGAAAATATTCTTTTCAAAACTAGGCAAAAAAGTTTAATGTCCACATTAGCGACAACCTTAATTCAAACACTATACATTTTAACTATGTTGGGAATTTGGAACCTTTGGTTGCACTAAAACAAAGTTATGATTGTTTTCCACAAACCAAAACTACACTTTTTTTGCACTCGACGCGCGTTTCGCTAACAACGTTAGCATCATCAGGAGACGATAAACAATGAACTAAATTAATCTACGCTCTATCTTACATACAATCCTTTAGTGGGCGGAGATAAGACTAATAATTTGTGATTGATCACGATTTTTAATCCTATCTCCCCTCAACCAAAGAATAAAGTGTACTAAACGGGATGGGTCCTCTATCTTTATTTAAACTATTTCTGGATTTAATGATTTCCATACTTTCATATGCATTCAAAAGTCTTTTGTTTGGTAGACTTTTTAGAAGTTTTAGGTTATCTAATGTGAATCTATGATTGCTTTCAAAAGCATGCTCGACCACACTTGACTTTTCTGTTCTTCCGTATTTTAAATGTGCTAAGTGTTCTTTAAAACGTGTTTGAATAGAGCGTCTCGTTTGGCGAAACTGGTTACGACGAAGGCTTAATAAATAAGCTGATAAATAGGCATTCTTTTCAAAAGACCTTTCGGAATTCCACTTTTTTCAGACAAAAAGATAGCTGCGACTCAAAATTTGTATCAATTCCTTATAATCCTAATTATACGAAAGGATTACAAAAGTATTTAATAACACCGGTCCTAACTTAGTATATCAATGCGGTAACACAATAAGAAGCTTACTAGGAAATCCCAAGGATAAAACTACGGCTCTAGAAAAAAGTGGAATTTATGAAATTAGTTGCATGGATTGTGACAAAAAATATGTTGGCCAAACGAGACGCTCTATTCAAACACGTTTTAAAGAACACTTAGCACATTTAAAATACGG
The DNA here is from genome assembly GCA_963921995.1 of Oxystoma pomonae. NCBI lineage: Eukaryota > Metazoa > Arthropoda > Insecta > Coleoptera > Brentidae > Oxystoma > Oxystoma pomonae. Next base: position 95,769,864 of record OY998165.1, read on the forward strand.
AAGAACAGAAAAGTCAAGTGTGGCCGAGCATGCTTTTGAAAGCAATCATAGATTCACATTAGATAACCTAAAACTTCTAAAAAGTGTACCAAACAAAAGACTTTTGAATGCATATGAAAGTATGGAAATCATTAAATCCAGAAATAGTTTAAATAAAGATAGAGGACCCATCCCGTTTAGTACACTTTATTCTTTGGTTGAGGGGAGATAGGATTAAAAATCGTGATCAATCACAAATTATTAGTCTTATCTCCGCCCACTAAAGAATTGTATATAAGATAGAGCGTAGATTAATTTAGTTCATTGTTTATCGTCTCCTGATGATGCTAACGTTGTTAGCGAAACGCGCGTCGAGTGCAAAAAAGTGTAGTTTTGATTTGTGGAAAACAATCATAACTTTGTTTTACTATACATTTTAGTTTATTTATGTATTACTATTTTTTTAAGTAATTAAATAAACGATATTGTCTTATCCAAAACACATTACCTAGGGTACTTTTACACATGACATTTTAAAACAAAATAATTTTGATCAAAAAAAATGTACTTATAGGCATTTGTACTTTTTTGACATTTTTGTGATCTCTCTAACATTTAAAAAACGAGAGCGACATAAAATTTTTCAAAATAAGAGATTTATAGAATCAAATTTTTACCTGAGCTTACTTCATATGAGTGATTGAAAACAAACTCAGATTTTAATTTTAAATGTAATAACCTTTTTTCAACTTGAGAACCCATATTTAAAAAAAAAAAAAAGAATTCAGAGTGATGCAAGTTATGTTGAAAACCAAGCAAAAAAAACCAAAGAAAAGAAAACTAAAATAACGGAGTACATGAAACACAAAATTCGCGATTTAATATATCGAATGTATGAATATCAGGAGTGTGACCATGGCTTCTCTTCATAAAAAGCTAAATGAAGAATTGAGTGTCATTTTTAATAATTCCGTTAGACCTAATAGGTAAGTAAACAAATTTTTTGTAGTAATATCGGGGTGTTCGGGCAGCGCAGTAAAGGTTCATCTTGTTTAAGTCATATAGAGTCAGGGTCATTATTTTATTTTATTATTTTTGTAACCTTTTTCCATATTTTAGATGGGTGAAAGATATTGGCTTCAAATGGAAAAAGAGCAGCTGTAGAAAATACCTCATGGATCTACCAGATATTCAATTAAAACGCATTAAGTTTCTATGTGATTATGTGCAAAACTACAACTTAAAACAAAATGGTTTCACCCCCATTTTTATAGATGAAACGTGGATATTTAGTAAGGGCTCCTTACGCAACAGTTGGCAAAATAACAGTCGAAAAACTTGTTATAAAAAGACTGGAGAAGGTAGATCATTTGAATACTAGTGAATTTGAACATGAATGGAAAAAAATTTGAAGCATGGTTTAAAAATCAGTTAGTGCCATACTTGTTATCACTTTGATTTAGTGGAAGATATACCAAAAACGTCTTGGACAAAAACCAAGTTAATTAACTGGCTAAAAAATAAAAATATTGACTTTCTCGAAAAAGCGATGAAGGACGAAATTTGGGCACTTGTTGATAAAAAACGCAACTGAAACAAAAAATATTACGGTTGCCACCATATAACGGCAATATAATGCCATTGAAATGGTATGATCTCAGTGCAAACAGAAATATGACCAGTACATGCTAAGCCTTAAAGGAACGCCAGAAGGAGTTCTTCTGACTTTGAAAAGGTATTTTAGGTATAGATATTTACCTAACAAGTGCGGAGAGTGATTCTTTACCGCACGAGACGGCAGTTGACCGAACGACGAGAACGACTTCGTCCAAGCTGGCAATATATTTTCATTTTATTGCTTAAATTTTGTTTATTTTGTGATGAAATAAAATATTTAAAAAAATCACACGACAAAAGCGGCCAGTAAAAATGTTATTGGCTCATAATTGTTCTATTTTTATTTTTTAGAGTACTTGACGAAGTTTCTGTTGTTCAATGGGAGAACTATGTTGACCATACAAATAAAGTTATCTTGGAATCATTGTGAAGATGAAGAATTAAGTTCTGAATCTGACGATTCGGAATTTGAAGAAGAAATTTAATTAAGTGTTTAAAAAGTATAATTTTTAGTATATTAGTTTGTTAACTTAATGTTTTAATTAAAATATAAATTTATTAACAGGATTTTATTTATACTGTAGTAGTAAAAAAGCAAAAATTATTCATGCAAAAAAGTAAAAATATGGGCTAATCTTCATTCGCCCGTTACCCTTTTTTTTTTTTGGTAATTATTTACTGCTTAGTGAGCTTATTAAGTTCACCTGTAATAAACCACAAATAGATTGTTTCAAAAAAACTGAATGTTGTTAACGGACATTAGAGGCTTTTTGGTAAGCATACAAAAATAACAACTTTTGTGGCTTTTGTTATTTGACAAACCGTCATGAATAAAGTTATTACGGTTTATTTTCCCAACTGTTTTTACGCTTACCTATAAAGCAAAATATTCTGCATCTTCTATAATCAAAAACTAACAATTCTAAACATTCGTTTTGAAAAAAATTGTCAAGAATACAAAGACTTTGACGTGGATTGACAAGTAAATATGGACAAAATAAAGTTAACAAGAAAAATTACGTGATTTTGCCGCTAATAAGCGCCTCATTTATCTTTATCTACAATTTTTATGCTTATTTCCATATTCTTCTGTCAATCAATTTCAAAGTCTTTGTATTTTTAGCAATTTTTTTCAAAACGAATGTTTAGAATTGTTAGTTTTTGATTGAGGGAGACACTGAATACATTGTTTTATAGGTAGCATAGCAATAGTTAGGAAAATAACCGAAATAACTTTATTCCTGAATACTTGTCAAATAACGATAGCCACAAAAGTTGTTATTTTCGTAAACTGCCCAAAAAGTCCCTATTATCTAGGACATACTACCTTTTGTTGATAGTTGTCAAAAAATGTCAAAAAAGTACAAAAGCCATTGTCCTCGAGTTTATAAGCTAACTAATAAATGGATACGCATTAAAAGAAAACAAATAGTAAGAGAAAGAGTCGTTGTCTAGAAATGCGTCTAATCTCTTCTGGGTTGCTGATGGATACTGCAAGTTCCAGAATTGTCTGACAACTGCAAAGCTTGCCCTGACCATACGACTTTAATAGTGTAGCTAAATATTTTTCGTTATTGGAGGCCTGGTCGTAATGAAGTGAGAAACAAAAACGCTTTGTCCGATATGCCACGAGTGTTACTTTTATTTTTTATTTACGGACACGAAATTCACTTTTTTGTTTTTTTAAAAAACCAGAAGTTGATGTGATCTAGAGATATTATGTGGGTACCTCAAGAGTGGACCAGGGCTCTAATTTAGGACCTCTTCTTATTATTATACCAATAAGCAAGTCAAAATCTCCTAAAAATGTTTAAATAACCATTGTAAAAAAATTGCCACAATTGTTAATGATTGGTATTTAATTTTAAGCACGTGTTTCTATAGGTTAAAGTATACTGATATAAATGGATCTTAGCAAAATAGGTTAGTTTTGAATGTTGGCAAACCACAGTATGCTGTTTCAGACAAGCAAATAAATGTTTTGGTCTTTTACTTCTGCTCAACAAGCCTCCTACGGATCGACTGCTTATACATATAACTATGAAATACTATCTATAATGGCCCAAGGGTCCTAAAATGTGTAACAATATAATTTATTCTAAAAAAATTATGATTGGCCCTGGGCAAAGTCAAAGGCGAAAAATCTACTGCGCATGCCTGACGCAATCTACTCATGCCCAGAAGAGCTTTTGGATCTGCATTTTGTCCAGGTTAACTTGATTGGAAGGGTTATATCGGTACAGTTTTTTTTTCGGAAAACGCAAAGGCAGGAGAATCCTCCAATTGGGGGTGGTACTGCTGCGAACTTTACCTCTTTTTAAGAGTCATGTTACAGTGACATTATATTTTGCAGTTGCAGATTTCTGATTTTACGATCTCCTGCATTTTTCAATTTTGATGGTTTTGTTTCTGTTTATTCGACAGGTACCATGTCTCCGCCGACCAGGACCTTTTTTTAAAAAAATTCGAGAGGTGCGCATAGTTCCCTGTGTAGCTTCAACTGCCAGGTAAAATCCTATGACTCTCTGACGATTCCTAATAAGAACGAAACAGGTGTGTAGATGTCTGGATTCTCCATTAGACATTGGAGACCTAGTCATAATGAAGTGAGAAACACAAAGTTATTCTAAAAGCTTAAAGTGAAACGGAAAAGGCATTCGATTAGGTAAATCACAGTTATTCTAAAAGCTTAAACTAAAACGAGATAGCAATATTTTGAATTTAAAGGTTGTAAATCATCAAATTATGTGGGTACATCAGGAGTGGATCAGAGCTCTAATTTTTTAAATATGTCAAAAACTCCTAAAATTTTGTTAAAAATCATTGAAAAAAAAATTGCCACAATTGTTAATGATTAGGATTTAATTTAAGCAAAACAGATTAGTTTTGAATGTTGGCAAAACATTTAGCATGCTGTTTCAGACAAACAAAAATATAGGTAATGTTTAGTTAAAATACCATATAAAAGGTTTGAAAACCGAGAACAATGCATTTTTAAGTTTAATAATCACAAGTGACATATTTTTAGAATTCTCTTTTTAAATTCCTAACTTCAAAGGATTTGAAAATGCAAGTGGAAGGCCCGAAGTCCATTGAAAAAAAAAGGCAGAATCAGAATGCAAGTGGTGCATTTTTAGTACTTTAATTATCCTGATTTTTTGCGTTTTTTTGTAAAAACCTCTCGACTTTTCCTGATTGACTTTTTTGCCAATCCTGACTCCCCTGACTTTTTCTGACTGCTAAGCAGCCTGTTTAAACAGCGTCATACAAAACTCAAAAGACAGGCATACAAAACCGCGATAGAATAAAAGTGCGACGTTTTTATCTGTTTTCTCTCTTCTCGGTATGTGTTAAGTTGTTTAACCGTACATTCCTAATTGTACTTTTAGGCACTCCAGCTGGGGGACTTAATATTTAATATTTGGTTATTTTCCTAGCAATGGTTATTTGTAGACGGGTCCGAATATTCGAAGAGAGGTAGCAACCACGACTCGAGATGCATACTTCTATAGCATTTTTCAATGTGCTATTGAATTTTGGGGAATTACTGTTGATGCAGAGAGCAGAGCACATTTTTTTGCATTAACAGTCTTGCAGGAAACTTATTATCTAAAAGAATTTTACAAAAAAAACTCGTTTTCATACACCACACTCATGCATACACCAGAACAAATAACATGGGGATAAAAATATTAATTTATGGACCAACCAAAAAAAAAGTAGGTATTTTTAATCAATTTTGTTTAAAATTGATATATTTAGTCATCCATAGCTAGTACCTATGGAGGCTTTTGGGTTTTATTGAGGAATAAACTGAATAACTCAAAATCCGCTAAACCGATTTTTATCGAATTTGTCCCAAGAAATCTTTGGCACTAGGCGATGAGCTAATTAGTGTTTGATGGAAATGGGGGGATGGAAAGAGGGTAGGAAGAGAGCTTGAACTTTTAAAAAAATCCTAACTTATGAACCGTAGCATCTAGAGACATACGGTTTTTACAGGAAGATAATTACATTTTCAACAAGTGTGCAATTTTACCAGGTTCTTAAAAATGTTGTCCCCCAAAAGGTTAATGAGTTACGGTAAAAATTAAAACAATGATCAATATTTGAACAAAAAATCATAAATAGCTTAAGATATTCACAAGGTCTGGAACCTTTAGTGTAGAAGGTTTTGAATAAATTTAAGAGTTACAAAATACTTCAAAAAAGGTCTAAAATTAGAAAAGAATGATAGGAAATTATTTGCAGTTTTGCCGTTAGTTTTAATTAATAATTAACTATATTATTTTTTGAAAGATTTATGAACAGTATGGAGATCAAGATTTTAAAAACTCAATTTGATACCCACAAGCACCTTGGTACTTGCTACCAGTTTTCTACCCCTGGTTGATGGACAACCCCAGATTGCTATTTCAGGGATGAAAACTTTTAAATTAAGATTTAAATAAGTTATATATTATCGATGTAAGTTAGTAACAAGTAAATATTTGATAACGGACTCAGTTAAGACCAAAGACTTTAAAAAACAGAGACAAAGGAATATTATAAAAACGAGACAATTATGCATTTTTAACTTCCAGGAGAACTACAGAATCTTAAAAGAGTAATTTCATATCAAATCAACCAAAAAATGACGCTACTTGTTCCCCCTGCCAAGAAACTCAAAAATCGAAAAATATAAATTTTTTTGACCGGTTGCTTTTTTAATTATTTCTAAAAACCAAAAAAAATCAGCATTTTGTCCTTTACAAGGATATACAAACATAGCAATATCTCGAGAACCACTTACACTAGGAAGGTAAGAAATGGCTCATTTGAAGACCTTTCCAATGACATATCACATAACGTACTTTTTGCTACATTTTTTTTAACTTTGACAAAATATAATTTTTAAAAATTTTAAAAAGACCATTTTTATTTCTTTTTAATATAAAATTTTGGTCAATGTGTTGTTTGTCAAAAAAAAAATATATTAAATATTTCATTACATAAAAATCATCGGTCGCGTCCGGCTTCACCGGAAATAGCGCTTACTTTCGATTTTTAAATGAAACACCTTGTATATTTTTACATTTTTTAATACCTGAGGAAATTTTGCGTCCAATGTCAATTTTTGACAGCTTTGAAAAAAAATGTTCTTGTTTAGTAAAAAAAGTTATCAATCACTAAAATCGATGTAGTAGTTTTTGTGATATTAATCCAGGCAAATTGTAACTTTTCTCGGATCTAAAAGTGAGCAAGCTGAAATTGTGCAGGGGTGTAGGGTACCACTGGGAAAGCTTAACTATAGATTTTCACCATTCTCACCCCCTTAACTTCGCCGCCATCTTGCCTCAAAGGGTTAAATCGGTTTCTCGCTCATGACTTCTGTTTATGTTAATTTTGCACGAGAAGAAAAATTAAAAAAGCATTTTGTAGGGAAAGACAATACCTACAAAACAACGCCTTTCAAAATTATACTAACTTTTTTGTTCATACTCAGAATTCCATTATTTAAACAAAATGAGCATAATGATATTAATTTTTTCGCTATTTCTAATTTCCTGTTGATTGAAAAAAATTTTCAACAAACATTGTAGAGCAGCAAATTCTCTACATTTTATGTTCGAACATTTTTTTTCTTAAACTAATTATTTTTGTTGTACGCCGCGCCAAAAAAAAAGAATTAGTTTAAGAAAAAAAATGTTCGAACATAAAATGTAGAGAATTTTCTGCTCTACAATGTTTGTTGAAAAATGTTCAGAGTAACAGGAAATTATGAGTATGAACAAAAAGGTTACTATAATTTTGAAATACGTCGTTTTGTAGGTATTGTTTTTTCCTACAAAATGCTTTTTGCTCTGGTGCAAAATTAACAGAAGTTATGAGCAAAAAACCGATTTAACCCTTTGATTCAAGATGGCGCCGAAGTTAAGGGGGTGAGAATGGTGCAAATCTATAGTTAAACTTTCCCAATAGTACCCATGCAAAATTTCAGCTTTTAGTTCCAAGAAAAGCATTGTGAAAAGTACAATTTTCCTGGACTATATGCCGAGTTTAATAAGCAGTGATTTGATTGGTCAAGTCAAACAAACTTCTTCAGTTTAAAAATTAGTGGTGCTGGCAAATTTGATGGATTAATTTTGAAATTTAAAATGGCGGATAAAATTTAAGAAGTGTGTTATGAAAATTATACTAATTCTTATATTAAAACAAGTTACAAGCAACAAATTTCAATCCGCTATTGCTCCCAAGTAACAAAACTGGTAAAGCAATTTTCTAGAAATAACAATTTTTAAGTGCTTAGAGAAATACGGAGAAATATAAAAAAACCATACCTAAACATTTCTATAATAAATTGAAAACCACTTGCTTAATGTTAATAAAACAAACTGTTGGGTTGGTAATCAGTAGGTTTTGAAGATTATTTCATGTTTTGCAAATCTAATGAAAAAACTAAGATCTAAATCTACTAAACCGACTTCCAATGATTAATAATATTATTTACCAAGCAAAATCAAGGGTTTCTACTAGTAATTATTTGAAAAGAACGGTAGGTAGTTTTAGATTTTTCCCGCCATCTTGTATTTCAAGATGGCGATCAAGAAAATACATGCAGATAAAAGCCCCGATTACCTATACGACGTAGTTTGTTTCACTAAAATCGGTTCAGAACTTCAAAAGTTATTGGACAAATAATTTTGTTTAGTATGATTTTTCATGTAATGACATATTTAATATATTTTTTGACATTGAACCCATAATTTGTTCATCTTAAAATAACAAAAGACAGTGGCGGTCGCAGGTGGGGGGCAATGGGGGCGATATCCCCCCTTTTTTTGAGAATTTATTTAAAAAATCGCGGGTTTTTCATAAAAACAGTAAAAGTTTTGATAGTTTTTCAAAAATTTTCACCTGCGCGCTGCGGCGGCCTATTGGGTCAAAAGTTATATTAATTTTACAAAATTTTTACCTCAAGCCCTCCTCCTTTCGGAAAAGCTGCGACCGCCACTTAAAGATATCTAAAAGAACTTCCAAAAGAGCTTTTACACCCGGTTCCCATCTACGACTTTTTCGTGCGGGCCCGCTCACGCGTCACATGACTGTCATAACATTTCATATTGACATCATGTGACGCGTGAGTGAGCACTCACGAGAAAGTCGTAGGTGGGAACCGGGTGTTACTTACTTTTCTAGGACAAGTGGTTCTTAAGATAATGCTAATTGGTGATAAAAAAACCGGTTCAAAAAATCTAAAATTTTGGATTTTAAAGTTTTTTGGTAGGGATAACATGTAAACCAAACATCATCAAAAACGGAGATGGTATGATAATACATATATTTCCAAGGAGTAAACCAATCCTCAAAATTTTGTACACCTTTTTGCCAAGTTCTTGCAACGAAAATTGTAGGTCCTGCCAAGTTTTTTGTGCATCTTCTGCCAAATGGTTCGATTCCCTTAGCTCATAAATAAGCAGGGGAATTACAGAACCGCACTTAAATAGATAAATACACAGAAAAATCAGAAAAATTACAAATTTAGTATTTCATTGGTTTAAAACCAGTATGTAATTAAAGACAATTGCTTGGTGTGTTGCCATTCATTTAAAAAAATGCTTACCGCTTTTAGTTACTAGAATACGGGCCAACATCTGTTTTTCATATCAGTCCTGCAAACAGCAAAAACTTTAGCTTTATATTAAATATAAAAAATTAAATATTTTATGTAGGTTTACCTAGAGGCCCTATATACATTTGACAGTTGTTGTTTTACCAAATGTGGGCTCATATTGCTCATATTGAAATGGACTGATGTGTTGTTCTCTTTTTTATAATTTCCCCAGATGGTTTTTGAAAGATTGATTTTTTTGGTTAGTAAAATGTACCGAGCTTTGACAAAAAAAAAAACAGTAAGGTAGATCATGGTAGATATTAAATACGCTAATAAAGAGATAAAATATTAAGAATCTTACATTGATCTACATTTTTGTTACTCTTTTTACTGAAATAATATCCAGAAACATAATATGTTATGTTATTAAACTAATCTTACTTACCTCGCTCGCGAATTCGACTTTATTTATTAATTTTCCAGTTAGGCAAATGCATGATTTCTTTCCATTTTTTTTTGCGTTTCTTTGATCATATATATCATATATATATATATATATCACATATAAATATTCCAATATTAAATCGCATGTAAATAATCAAATGTAAAGTTTGATGTACTTTTACTAAATGAAAATATGACAGTGGCAAAATTATTTATTGTCAGTGATTGAAGGTCGGAAATTGAAGTTTCTGCGGTAAATTAAAGAGGGGAACTGGGGTTGATGTGATGTGTCATTAATACCCCACGTATTAGGGTTTGTCTTACTTGTTTTAAAACTAATAGGATGTAAAAATTCCAACCTTAAAAGCTTTATCCCAAAAAGAAAACAAGATTACCCATTATTGTCGAGATTACATGTTTGTATCCCTAGTTCTATAGAAGCCTTCTACTTACAATAACAATGAAAAAAGAGAGACATGAGGTATGTTCGGGTAATATTAAAGAGCAAAGCCGGGCACAGACTATGTAACAAAACATGTTGTTACAAAACAAAGAAGTCACAAAATTATAGACCTAATAAAATTAATTCTATAATTTTCTGTCTTCTTTGTTTTGTAACATGTGTTGTTATATAGTCTGGACCCGGCTTTAGAGTGTTAGTGTGGTGTAGGAATAGAGTAAGAATGCGGCAGTGTTTGAAGTAGAATTGTAATAGTCGAACGAATCAGAGTAAATTTAAAGAATAAACTGTAAGCTAAACTAAACTTTATAAGACGTTTTCCACATGTTTTTGTTTAGTGTAAATACAACAGCTTACGAGCTGCTCACAAATAACATTAAACAAATACAAAACATTAATCGGTCCAAAACTTTGTTAAAAATATGTAATATGTATCAAAATATGTAAATTTTCTAAATTATTATTGGATCTACTATTGCACAGGAATGGAAGCGGGTTAGAATAATTTTTCTACTGACTTACTGTCCAAAATTTAAAAAAAATTCTGACCAAAAAACTAGGTATAAATAATGTTCTGAAGATTTTCTTTATCAGTGGGTCTATTCTTGAACCGAGAGAAAATTTGCTCGCAGGGAGTCAAATTCTCTTGCTACTATGCATCTCATTGGTCCAAATCTTCGGTTTAAATCGATTTCTCTCACTTTTGCCCGATATTGATCAAAAATAATTCTATTGGTCTTGACTAAGAGAATTACTTTCGATCAATATTGGGAAAAACTGAGAAAACCCGATTTAAACCGAAGATTTGGACCAACGATATGCACAGTAGTTAGATAATTTGACTCCCTGTGGGTCTATTCTTGAATCGAGAGAAAATTTGCTCCCAGGGAGTCAAATTCTCTCGCTACTATGCATCTCATTGGTCCAAATCTTCGGTTTAAATCGGTTTCTTTCAGTTTTGCCCGATATTGATCGAAAGTAATTCTCTTAGTCAAGACCAATAGAATTACTTTCGACCAATATTGGACAAAAGTTAGATAAACCGATTTAAACTGAAGATTTGGACCAATGAGATTCAAGAATAGACCCCCTGGGATCAAATTTTCTCTCGATTCAAGAATAAACGCACTCATTCTAGACAGCCAACATCCACTCTTTAATTTGCTGTTTTTAATATAAGTATACAACATTTAAACCCAACAAAAACTGGTACTAAGAAAGCCTTATTTTTTTAATCTATTACAAACAATATTACTTACTAATAAGAATGACTCTATCCCGGCACCTCGTTGCGGAGTGTGATGCATACCTAAGGATGAGGCATCAGGTACTCGGACAACCGAACCTGGATTCACAGAACCTACGAGCTCTCAAGTGGGCCAAAGTACTGGACTTCGTGAAGAGAACAGGAAGGCCCGGAGAGTCCACTACAGTACAAGTGGTACAGGTGTTGGATTAGGGGGCTGGGCTGGAGTAAGGTAAAAAGGGACCGATTGGGCCTACTTGCCAGGTCTTGGGCCGCCTCCTAGTTACTACTATTAATAAGTGAAGATTTTGGTTTCTAAATTTTTTCACAATTTTCCGCACTCTATCTGCCTCTTCTTTAATTTTTCGACACTTAAAATTGACTACATTATAAATATTGTGCTCTTACTCAATCACATTATCCAAAATATCGAATTTTTAAGTTTAAAAATCAAAAGAACCCATAAGCCTCACCAGTTCTTGCAAAAGAAACCCTATACTCAAAAAAATTGACTCGTTTTTTTTTCTTCGAAAGAGTAACAATTAATCCAGACAAAGATATAAAATGCTTCATTTGTGCTCTGAAGGGTTAAAGGTCCACTCAGGGGCGGATACAGTCGATTTCTAATGGAGGCGATTTAGTACATGTGTTAGGTTGGATCAGTACTTTTACACTTTATTTTTATTTAAAACCAAAAGCGCAAACTTTCAGTAGATCTAGACTTTATTCTAAATTTGTTAGCGTCGCAGGACAAAATTTGTGCTGTATGCGCGGAAGATTAACCTTTGTACCATTAACGACGTATACCGCCGCAGCAGGCAAAAACTTCTAAAACTTAGGATTTAGCAGGTTTTTTTAATTAGTATTGCATCAAGGACATTTTATTCAATTTTACAATTTTATTCAATTTTACAAGTATACTTATAAAAACACAAGCATGAACAGTGTGATGATTTTTTTTTCAAGGACCCCAAGTTTGAAGCAAAAGAGTGAAGTGGTGGGCAAATATTGTTCTAGAAATTTCAGCGATCTTGAAATATAACAGGAGAAAAAAGAATAATTCTTCTTTATGCAATAACTCCATTCAAGAAATATAAAAAAATATTTTTTCTCTCAGTTTATCTTCATTAAAAATTAATTATTTTGTTTTTTCCGTAAAAATACTGACTTTACTGATAGATTTATCCAAATCTTTAAAATACTAACTCATACTGACATACTGATCTAGCTTCCATCCCTTCAGTTCAATATGTAAAACTTTTGTGACGTTGCTGTTTGTATCATAATGTGTTGCTGGTGTTAAATGGAATTTTTCCAAAATTCTCCTAATATTGAGGGTCTACTTAATTTCCAAAAGGAAATTTATTTGTAAGATGATTCATCAGATAAAAAACTAATGGTTTTAGAAAAGGTTGAAAATTAATTTAATTGACACTGATTGCACAAAATAATTTTAAAAAAGCCTCTAAAAAGAAGAAGATTAGCTGCGCATGCCCGCAACTCTACATTTGCAAGGAGTGAGTTCTTTTTGCTCTGCTTCTAATACCCGAACGCCAAAAAGAAATTCACTTTTCACTCCGATTTGAATAACCGAATGGTTTGGAGTAAAAGAAGTCAAAAGAAGTGAATAGAGTGCATTACCCAAACGCACCTATTTTATATGATATGGATTGACCAAAAACAAAATTCTTACCTTTTCATGAGCATGAAGCGTCTGCCTTGACCCTCTCGGTTTCTGTGTTGAGTTATGCTGTTTCTCAGGTTCCTTCTTGATTTCCTCATTGTCATGCACATTTCTGCATCTGTTTCCAAATCTACACATGCCGCGCAGATAAAACTTACATATAGTCCTGTTCAGAGGAGCGACTTGGTTGTCGTTATATCCAGAAATAATATTCATGTTTACTAAGTTTAGGGGTTCTAATTGTAAGGTATAAAAATAAATGAACAAAGTTCTCTCACTATTATAGGAAAGGAAGTTTTAAATTGTTTTGTTAGGATTTTTGAAAGTTTGACTTCTGACAAACTTATTTGTCAATAGCTAGCATTGTTGAGAAATGTCGCTCTGTCAGAATCTACCTAAAAAAAACACAAAATTCTTGGTAAACAACATAAAACTGGATCTAGTAGTAAAATATTTTATAGGAATTAATATTTCCGATTACAAATCACAGAGAGATTTTGACATTAAACTTTGCAAATTGAAAGTAGACCAAATGATAGCTAACGGAGATTCGAGATGCAGGGCTCGGCTTTTGGCTCTGCGTCTGTCTCACTTCGTGTCGGACAACCTGTGGTTAAGAAACACGTTTGCCCCTGCAGCAAAAAAGTTGACATTTATGGCCTTCACGGGCTCTGTTTCAGGAAAAGTGCGCGCTCTGGCCCTTGCAGGAACCCCTTCACAATTGGAGCCTTCCGGTATAAGTAGGAGAGATGGAAAACGGGTTGACGGGGTGTCTCTGGTTCCCTGGAGGGCCGGTAGGGCTCTCTTATGGGATGCTACCTGCAAAGATACGATGGCCGAGTCCGAGTCCTACAGGGTGAACAATCAAAATTTTTTAAATGCGGAAATTTGACTGATAAGATTTATTTTTGTGCCTTTTTGTGTTGAGACGTTTGGTCCTTGCGGTGGCGAAGCAAAAAAAACTTTTATCAGAGATCTGCGGAAAAATAAATTCTAAAAAAGCAAAAATCTTCATTACTCAGAGGATTAGCCTTGCCATTCAACGCGGAAACGCCGCAAACGTGTTAGGCACTATCCCGTCTGACCCTCACCTGGAAGAGGATTTTGTTGTATGCCTGGGTAGTGTTTTTATGCTTGTTTTGTGGTTGTTTTTTTTTAGCTGTTTATTATCTTTTATATTTTCTATTTTACTTTAATATGTAAACAAAACTATACTTAAATAAATAATTTATATATCGCATAAAAAAAAATATTTCTGCCGTTATTTGATTGTGCCAATTGTATATAACCAGGCTTCTCAGGGGGGGGTTAACCCCAAAACCACCCTCTCGGCGCGCCGCTGGTTCAAAAAAAAGTACTAGCAAAAAACATTTTTTTTTCTGTTAAAATGAAAAATATTTAAGGTTGTTGAAGAGAGACAGCAGGCTATAAAAAAAATATGGAAATAATTTAAGGCAAACAAAATTTCTGTTTTGTCATCTTTAGTGGTGTCATGCATATGATTTTTATTTTGCCATTTTTATCCAAAAAACACCAAAAATTGTAATTGTTTAAAGCGTAAAGTGTGTAAGACGTAAGATGGTATTAATTTCTTTCAATCGAGTCTTTAAATTTACCAAAAAATGTGTCCTACTATAAGCGTATTTTAGCATATGTAAAAATAATTCAACAGGTATTTAACTAAATTATTTTAAGGTTCATCATGGCTCTACCATAAGACATAAGGTAGTATTAATTGATTTTAATTCAAGTTCTTTAGTTTTTAAAACGTGTCCTACTTTAAAGTATTTTAGCACATCTAAAAATATTTTTTTTTATACCTTCATCAAAAACATGATTTTTGTAACTGTCTGCAGATAACTAAAGCATAACTTTTTTTGATACATACCGATGCAAAAAAAAACTTTTTTTTTATCACGGGTGCAAAAAAAGATTTCTGTCCGTTTTTCACCCAAAATTAAAGAGAAATAGCGGAAAATAGTAATATAAAAAAAAATCTAATTATTTTTGCCTAAAAATTAAGCCATCTCCGCCAGTTTTCACCAAGTATTTAAGAAAAAGTCATTTAAGAAAATCTGCAAAATATCAAACTGTCAAATATTAAAATGTCGCAACAATAAACGTCACCGAGTAAAAAGGCACATTAATTTATAGTGTAAAGATGGTGTCTTGCGAGAAGTGCTCTTCGTTCGAGATTTTTAAAATTTTCCTGTTTTTCTTGGATTTTTTGATAAAGGTATTAAAAAAAATAGTGTTCACAAATCGCGTCTAAACTGTGATTTTTTTTACTCGCGTTTTTAAATACCTCGCTGCGCTCAATATTTAAACCAATGCTTGTAAAAAAAAGCACTATTTTAGCCACTAGTTGTGAAAACTACTATTAGATGTAATCATGACCGTAGCATAAGGATAAAAATTTAACCATAATTTTTTTAAAAGGAAACTCTAGAAAAGTCTGGCAACTAGTTAACTTAATAGTGACTAATAAAAAACAGGACAAAAAAGCGCAATAAAAGCACTACGGATCAATGTTGCTTTTTGTGATAACTCAGAACTAATAGGCGATCACTGCAATCAATATTTTACCGAAGTAGTATAGCACAGAATAGCTCAAATAGAAGTATATATTTTACACCTACTAGTGTCAATCTATTAAAGAGCAGGAAAATCACCGGCATTGATGACATAGATATTAAATGCATAAACTACTATGCCTGTGAAGTGTCAAATGTGCTCTGTAAAATAGCTAATCAGTCGCTGTCTTCAGCAAAATAAATTCCCACAGTTATGCAAGATTGCTAGTGTGGAAACTCTGAAATAGTTGGTAATTACAGACCCTGGTTTTTCTAAAATTTTACAAAGAATTGCAAATGATAGATAAGTGGCATTTCTTATTGATCAAAAGTTCTTTTTTAAAGGTCAATATTTATGGTTTTTGCAGCTCCAGTGACAAAAGCTGTGCCGGCATTGATACAA
This sequence comes from Oxystoma pomonae, assembly GCA_963921995.1. Classification (NCBI taxonomy): domain Eukaryota; kingdom Metazoa; phylum Arthropoda; class Insecta; order Coleoptera; family Brentidae; genus Oxystoma; species Oxystoma pomonae. The sequence continues at coordinate 95,785,864 of OY998165.1, forward strand.
TAAGTTCAAGGTAAAATCAATAAAAAATGGAAATGCGGGCTAGACCTGCGAAAAGTTTTTGACACCGTTAACCATAAGAAACTAATAAAAAAATTAATATGATAGTTATACAAAGACCTTGCTATGAGTGTTTTGAAAGCTATTTGTGTGATAGACAGCAGTGTGTGTTTGAAATATAAAATAAAATCACAAATTGACGTTTTTTAAAGAGTTTGCACTGCAATTAAATAAATCACACTACATTACATATTCTATCGATAGGTGAAAATTGATTCAGGTTGGTTCGCGATCTTTTGCTATAGAAAGTGGGCCTTTGACGTGCAGAAAGCCGAGGAACTCAGGAGTTTATTAGATTCAGAAAAGATCTAAAGAATCAATCTTATTGTTGAGTAGAGTAGAGTCTATTTTTATTTGCATAAATTTTTAAAGCATAATTGAGCAAATAATGTCACATATTATCAAATTTAAACCTAGTAATTACTTAAAATTATGTCACATTATTATTATCATTGTATAAAACAGACTAATTACTTAAGATGTGTTAGGATTTAAATACATACATGTGTGTATACATTATAAAAATATTAAAAAATAAAAAAGAAGAAAGGAACATTTAAAAAATATATAATTTAAACCAATAAAAAAAGATATTTCAATTTAATACAAGTGTAATTACATTGTTCAAAAGGATTATTTAAACTAGTTCGGATTCGGAGGCAAAGGCTGCAGATATTCAGACACTGAGTAGGGCTCAATGTTAAAAATATGTTAAAATAATTTTCTTTTAAAAACCTTTATTACACTTCTCTTGTAGGATTGATGTTGGTAAATTATTGTAAAATTTTACACACATATGAAGAGGGCTCCGTTCTATCAAGGATAGTCTGTGACTGGGTACATTTAAATTGGCAGTTCTTGTCCTGTATGAGTGAGTTGGTAGGAGATGACTAAACAATGAAAAAATTTTTAAGAGAAACATGATGCACCCAAAATTTAAACACCATGAAAAGTAAGAATGTTTAATTGTTTAAATTTACCCCTGCAAGAGTCACATGATTTCATTCCCAATAGTACCGTTACAGCTTTTTTAAAAGATCTGTGCCTCAGAGATTCCAACCGCACCTCCACAGAATATTATAACCATAACGTAAGATGGAATAGAAATTTGCATAATATTCTTAAAGAAAAGCAAGCAGAATTTAATATTTTGCAAACTTGCTGTATCTGTACTTCCCACTTTAGATGCTGATCAATGTGGAGACCTAGAAATTTAACTGATTTTGTAAGTTCAACATTCTGAGAAAAAATATCAACAGTTTCTGGATACTGGAATCTTGATTGAGGAGTTCTAAAACACACAAAATTTGATTTGTTACAGTTAAGTATCAGTTTATTAACACTAAACCATTTCCCAGCTTGCTCCAAGATAGTTTTTGGCTTTGCAAATAGATGTTCTAGGGTTTTAGCCCGTATGAGATCATCAGCAAAGTTAACAAGACTTGATGAGTCAGTATTAATGGTTTTTGGTAGGTCATTAATGTACACACTGCCTTGGGAAATGCCTAGCTCGATGTTAATTACCTCAGAGAGGGCTGTACAATCCTCCATCTCTAAACAGACATTTTATGACCTCCCTGTAAGGTATGACTTAATCCAGGTTAACGCTCGGCCCTGTATACCGTTAAGTTCTAGTTTTTTAAACAACAGCTAATGATCTATGGAATCGAAAGCTTTCCAAAATCCTTGAAATAAAGTCAAAACTTGTAGTTTCACCAGATTTACCTCTTAAAAATCCATGTTAAAATTTATTTATGAGATTTTTTGTCATATTGCTATATAGAATCAAACATAAATGTTTCAAGTTGATTCAATATAGCCTTCTCCAAAATCTTTGAAAAAGAAAAGCAGATTAATAGAACGATAGTTTTCAATTTTTGATGGATCTCCTTTTTTGAAAAGTGGTTTTACTATTGCAAGTTTTAGTTTCTGTGGGAAAATGCATGTTTAAAAAAGTTGTTAATTATAAAAGAAAGTGGAATACAGATTTCTAAGGCAATGAGTTTTATGAGATGAATAGAAATTTCGTCATGTCCTGAGCTGTGTTTATTTTTCAAACCTTTGATTATAGTGAAGGGGCATGTGTAAGTCCGTGGTATTTTGAATGAAGGAGTTTTGTGACTATGCGGGATTGATAGCTATTTAGTTACACAATCGAGTATTATCGGGTGTTTTGTTCGCATCCGTATAGAAGGGGTTGATATGACGTCATATTTCAAAATGGCGGCCAAAAATCATAAAAAATACAACATATAATTCGAGGATGAAGAATCCAAAAAAAAAAACTTTCAAGGTCATTAGACCCTAAATGACCTTGAAAACAGCAAGAAACAAGATTTTTGCCACTTTCTCTTCAAAAAATCTTAATAATTCGAGGTTTTGTCAGTGTAACTTTAAATTTAACCTAAACTATTAGGCATGTATGCCAAATTCGATTCTTAGAGTTTGATGCAGTTTGCAGCTTCATGACCTTGAAAAATACCTCAGTAAAATTAACATATTGCAAAAATAACATACTAAAGGGCCCCTATTTATCAACTATTAAAGCGAAGAGAGCCAAATTTGGTAAGAAAGGTAAGAAGGTCAAGTCCAAACAATATTGTTAAAAATTCTAACCCGTGGGATTTTGAATTAAGGAGTCTTGTGACTAAGTGGGATTGATAGCTCTTTAGTCACAATCAAGTGTTACCGGGTGTTTTGTTCGCATCCGAATTCGAGGTTTCGTCAGTTCAACTTTAAATGTACCTCAAACTATTGGGCATATATGCCAAATTTGATTCTTAGAGTTTGATACAGTTTGAAGCTTCATGATCTTGAAAAATACCCCAATAAAATTAACACATTGCAAAAATAACATATTAAAGGGCGCTATTCATCAACTATTAAAGCGAAGAAGACCAAATTTGATAAGACAGAAATGAAGGGCAAGTCCAACAATATTATTTTTAAAAAATGGTTCAGCTATGACGCGTTTCAATATGGCGGCTGATATATCAAAATGGCGACCTATAACCACATTTTATATATTTATGCCGCTCCCTGTTCAGGAATAGACTTCCAGCACGTTCAGTACTGTGACGAAAGCGCGTTTTTCTGGGAATTTCGGCGCTTACGTCGAACATTCCACGCAAACATTTTGATATAAAAGCAAAATTTAGCTTAAACAAAAGACAGTTTTAAAATAAATCTCTAAGAGAACAGTTCAAAATAAATTATCAAAGAGATGAGTTCTCAATAAATTCTCAAAAATAGTTAGAATGTAAAAAGTTTGTTTTGTTAAAGTATTACAACATGCTAAAATTTTGGAAGCCCGGTATAAAAACTGTCGTGTGGAAGTTAAGAATCAAACTAATAATGTTAAAAAATGTAGATAGTGATTAGGCAGAATGCAAGATGTAAGTCGGAGATTTTGTGTAATGGTAAATTTTCATGCAAAATACTTGTATTAGTGTAGGACTGTTTAACCGAATATTATATCACAATGGATTTGAACTTAAACAATGGCAATAAAATACCTACTATATTTCTGAAAAATCGAATTGTCTGTTTGTACATACATCCCCAAAAATTAAATATTACTATGCACACTAAAACGCTCATGTCCAAAACAGTGTAAAAAAAATTGTGGCGTATCTTAAGAAGTTAAAAATTTTCCGCTCGAACTTTAGAAATAACCCTTAAAGGCCGTTGTTCACATTGGTCTGCATCATGCCGAACAAAATTTAAGGAGCTTAAAATTTTGACAGCCCTTGGTTTGTACATATATGAGTGTTTACTATTTCTGTTTAAAAACAAGGACAAATTTAGAGACAAACACAGATTATCTTTGACAGAAAAGCTACCAACATGTTGACTTGTTTGAGGTTCTTTAATAAACTACCTCAGAATATAAAAACAGAAAATAGTATGTTGGAATACAGAAGGCATATTTTTGGATTGCTTTTAGAAATACAACCATATACCATCGAGGATTTTTTACATTATAAATTTTAAATGTTCTTTGTATTTTGATCTGTTATTTTAAAATAGTAATAGGTCTATAGTTTTTAACAATTTATTTATTGACTCTAGGGACAATTTATTTTGGATTTTTTTTTGATGAGAAACCTTAAGTTGTTATTGTTAACTTTTGATAGGTTCTTCTGAATAAAGAAATTTTGAATTTGAATTTGAAGCAACAGACAGCAACATTATTCCGGTTGCGTTTCAGAGTTCAGCGGATTCTAAATGACGCCAGTAAAGCGCTTATACGGTCCCAAATCAGCTTTCATTGCTGGAACAAGTCATTACTGACAGAAGAACTAGGACAACGGTTTCAGGAGATTCGAGAAAATACTATGGAGGAAGATTATCAGCCGATTCTGGAAAAAATCACATGAACCTGCGAACATCTACGACAGACTTGGCAAGTGAAGCATCAAAGGAAATTCGCCAATCAACAGCCACAAAGCCAATCGACCACCAACGCTGTAAGAACCATCGTTAATGGGTCAAAGAAGACATTGACACCCATAAAAGAAAACTTACTGGCCAAAGGACTTAACTTTTCCATCGCTCCTAAGAAGATACCCACCATTGATATCATCACCGCCATAGAAGGTCATCCTCTTCCACGACAAGACGCCGACGAATTCAGACATCAGGTAAGTACTATTATTGACAAACCTATTAAGCATACCTCTAATATAAGCAAGACAGGGGAAATTGCATTGAAGAATCTTCAAAAGGACAAATCAGTTAAAATCTTACCGGCAGACAAGGGCCATGCAACAGTGATTTTGGACACGGAAATCTATGACCAGAAAGTTAAAGAGGTACTAGCTAAAGGAAACTATAAACTTCTCCCAAAAGATCCGACGCAATCAATCGAAAGTAAGGTTTATAGAATTTTGAAAAAGTATTCCAGATATATTCCGGACAATACAAGGTCTACGGACTTCCCAAAATTCACAAAGTTGCAATGCCCTTACGCCCAATTACAAGTTCCAGAAATTCTCCAACAAGCAATCTGTCTAAATTCCTTTTGAAAATTATTCAACCTCTTGCAGGCAAGACCGTTTCATTTGTAGAAAATTCCAACCATTTTGTTAATATTTTTAAATCTTTTGTTTTAGGACCTGAGGATAGACTTCAAATCAAATCAAATCAAAAAATACTTTATTGTCAAGAAAAAAAATTCTTTTGACAAAACAGGCTAAATGATCTAATTATTAATAAATTTGTCACTAAAATAGATAAAAGTAAATTCTTAAATTAATATGATAATACGTCAAAAGAGGAAGAAAAAAAGAAAAATACCACAAAAATAATATTAATATGTTAAATAATAAAACAGCATGAAAATTTAAACAGACTAACAAACAAAATAAATAATTTAAAAAAAACAAAATCTGGATTACAGTTAAAAAAAAAACACGAAAAAATAAATAAAAGCCATAAAACAAAAAACTAGACAAAAAGATTAAAATATAATAAAGAGGTAAAAAAAACTAAAGGGTTGCTTAAAAAAAATGACTAGATGTTTAACATACTTTTTAAATTTAAGAATATAAAATAATAACGTAATAAAACACAATTGGTCTTATCCAAACTGGTCCTCATAAAACTCGGCCAAAGAGTAATATGGTCTCTCTACCATAAGATTTATTTTTTTTTTAATTTTTTGAGGGTTGTAGCATGTTTAATAACAAAAGGCAAGTGATAAAATATTTTCCTCCCTTCATAAATTAAAGATTTTTGAGCCAAAGTGCTTTTAGGAATTGGTAAAGGAAGATTGAAATTTTGTCTGGTCATACGCCTTGGTCCAGAACCATAAATATTATTAAAATTTTTAAAGATCAAACTTGCCAACTCTAAAACAAACAATGACGTCAGAGTTAGAATTTTTTGATTAACAAAATGAGGCCTACATGACTCTCTTTGGTGAATATTAGCCACAAAACGCACTGCTTTCTTTTGAAGAACAAAAACAATTTTCAGAAGATGAAGATGTGCAGAGCCCCAAAAAGGTATGCCATATCTTAAATGTGACTCAAATAATGAAAAATAAACAGATCTTGCAATGTCACTACCCAATTCGGCCCTTACACATCTAATGGCAAAACACCCAGAAGAGAGTCTCCTACTCAATTTAAAGATATGATCTTCAAATCTTAACTGACTGTCAATATGCAGACCTAAGAACTTGGTGACAGTATTGCTCTGCAAGGGATCGTCTCCCAAATTCACGCCCTGCACATTCCAATTAAACCCTAAAATATTTGTTTTATTGATGTTAAAACAAAGTCTGTTAGCGTTACACCAATTTTTAATTTTTAAGAGGTCTCCTGAAATATGTTTCCTTAAAATGTAAATATCTTTGTGGTGCCACAGTACCGAAGTATCATCAGCAAATAAAGTAAACTCTCCTGCAATCTTTAACCTTACAAGATCGTTTATGTACAGGAGAAACAAGAGAGGCCCCAACACTGACCCCTGAGGTACACCACTATTGACACCAAGAGGAGAAGAACACGAACCAGAACTGACTACTGACTGATGACGAAAACTTAAATCAGACTTGAACCACTTTAAGACATTGCCTCTAAATCCATACTTCTCGAACTTATGCAATAGTATTTTGTGATCCACACAATCAAAAGCCTTGGATAGATCACAAAATACCGCCGCTGCAGCTTCACCCTTATTGATCTCTGTATATACCCTATCAAGAAAGCTAAAGATGGCATCATGAGTCCCCTTTGAAGTCTGAAATACAAACTGTTTCGGGGTAATTAATTTATATTTAATAAGGTAGCTCCACACTCTCTTTTTAACAATTTTCTCAACAACCTTGGACATTGTAGGCAAAAGAGAAATTGGACGGAAGTTGGAAGGGATGTCTGATGCGCCACCTTTGTGCAAGGGAATAACAATTGATGATTTTAAACATTCCGGGAAAGTTCCCTTGTTAAAAGAATCATTTATCGCAACACACAAAGCAATCAAAGCGTCATGAGGCAGTTTTGACCGAACCTCGGCAGATATTTCATCCTCACCATTAGCTTTCTTATTCTTAATATCCTTAATTGCATCCACAACCTCTTCTGGTTCAACAGGATAAAAGCGAAAAGAGCTGGAAACTGAAATGTCTGATAGATAGGTAAGGGGATCTGTAGGAAATGGCATATTTTCTGTTAAAGTAAAAGCTATACTACAATAAAACTTATTCAATGAATTTGGATCAAGGTTTACATCACTGCACCGAGACTGTTTCCCATGAAAATCATTAATAATACTCCATGATTCTTTTTGCTTATTTTTTTGAATTTTGAAGTCTAGAATTATAATATTTCTTCTTAGCTGCTTCAATAATTTTTTTGTGCAAGTTACGATATTTGTTGCAATATTCAGTAAACCAGTTAACCTCATTAAAGAACTTTTTGATGTAATTTAAACTACGGAGATTTTTGGAAGCACTTTTTATTCCCGCAGTTAACCAGTGCTTTGTATTTTTAAGCTTTGGTTTGACCCAACGCTCGCTTAAAATTGTCCGCCAAGACTCTATAAAAAGCACTAAGCGGCTCTGGAGCTTGTCCTATGCCACACCAATTGACATTAAGGCAGTTATTTTTGAATGTGTTAATAGCATTTCTACTGAATATTCTTTTTTGGCGACGTAAACATTTTGTAGGAACAGACTTTAAAATAAACATGGAACTAACTGCTTCATGGTCAGACAAACCAGAGTGAAGAACAGAACAAGAAACATCATTTAAATTAGAGCACATATAATCTATAGTTGTAGCAGTTGAAGCTGTGATTCTTGTGGGAGAGAAAACGTGATTTGTTAAACCATACGCCGATAGCAAGTTCGAAAGCATAGTAGTATGCAATTTGTTTTTATCGCTAAATTCAATGTTAAAGTCTCCCGCAAGCACCACTTTTGCATTTGGGGGAACTTCGCATAATATTGAATCAAGTTTATTGAGAAAGTCGTTAACATTCGAAGAAGGAGAGCGGTACACGCAAAAGACAAACAAATTAAATTGCTTACAGAAAGACACAGAGAATTCAAAAATATTTTCCTTCCAAAGATGATCAAACTTATCAATATTTACAAAACTAAAAGATTGTTTGGATAAAATTAAAGTTCCTCCATGAAGCGAATGCTCTCTGCAAGACAGTAAAATGGTTTGATAGTTAGGAATATTAAAAATCTCCTCTGGGTGCAGCCAATGTAAAACTATGTCAGGAAATTTGTTAGATTCTAAAAATATAAAAAGGTCATTGCATTTATACCTTAGCGATCTAATATTCTGTAACATGACTGATTGATAACTCAGAGTAATTACTTTTTAAATGATCTCCCGCAGAGGGATGTTCTGTTATAAAAAAGATTTTTGATTTTTGATACAAGAATCGCTGCTTTTATTACAAGAGTCACTATTTTCTGAAATTTCGTTATTACCAATTCTTAAATTAATTGACCTGAGAGAATCCAAGACCACCATGGTAGGTATACTCTCAGAGCCTACGGACAAACCAGTTTGAACGACCTCTTTCACAGAACTTGAAATCTCTGTGGATACAACCAATTGATGAGAAGGTTTTATAAATATTAAAGTCTTGTTACTTGGTACCAACGTTGGATAAATTTTTTCAGCAATAATTTGCCCTAATTGCCAGTTTCGCATTTTATAACCATTCTTTTTGTTTGTATCCACATAGTCCAACTTGTTTTCTGTTATTCTGTCAATTCTATTCAAAAAACTTTCCAGATTTTGATTATAAAGTAACACCTTATTCTTATAAAATGTATTTTTAGTTGTTATAGGACACCCAAGAAAAATAAAGTTAGTGTGCAAGTAAGTTCTAAGTGCAGACCATAAATTTTTAATCCTAGGACACTTTTTTCCTAAGAAGTCATTAAATCCACCTGCTATAATAACATAGTCATCTTCACCATAGTGATCAACCATAGATGGAAGTCCAGAAATTACAAAATCCAACGGTGCCCCTGGTTTAATAATAGACTGGATCTTGTAATCTTTTAAAACCAAATGTTTTTCCAAAAAAGTGAAGTTGTCAGTTTTTATGTCAAAAGTCTATACACCAATGTCCCGATACAGGAATCGCTAGATATTAGAAAGAGACTGGTTGATGACGACTCCCTTTATGAACGTACCAGCCTACCGCTGGAGGGAGTGATGGAGTTGTTGGAGTGCTGCCTACATAACTCTTATTTTCAAGTGAAAGATAGGTTTTATGCTCAGGATGACGGTCTACCAATGGGTTCATCGCTTTCGCCAGTGGTGGCCAATATTTACATGGAGTGGTTCGAAACACACAAGATTGATACCGCAACATATAAACCTAAGATCTGGCTTAGATATGTTGATGATACTTTTATTGTCTGGACCGGGAATTACCAACAGCTTTCAGAATTTCTTCACCAACTAAATAACATAAGACCCACCATTAAATTCACAATGGAGTTTGAGCGAAATTGTCAAATTCATTTTCTTGATATACTTGTCAAATGAGTAGAAAGGGACATCAGAACAACAGTCTATCGAAAACCCACTCACACAGGACAATATTTAAATCAAGGTTCAAATCATTCTGCTACACACAACGCATATAGCAATTACAGTTAAAAAATATATAATAGTCCAGTATAACTTACATGACTTGAACTATCACAATTAAAAAGTAGTTTTACAAGATTAAGAAGATATAAAGTTAAGCAAATAAAATGTTTTTAGCTTGTTTGCAAAATACATTATAACTAGAGTTAAAAAAAATCTATATTATTATTTTTTTGGATTATAAAATTTGCAATTTTGCACATGCGATTTATAGGGTTATTAGTGCCATAATTAGATCTATGAAATTGTAGGCTAAAAATATCTTTATTTCGAGAATTCCTAGGAGGAATGTGAAAACCAACCTCTGCCAGAAGTTCTGGAGTGTCCAACATGCCATTCAAAATTTAAAAAAGCGTACAAATATCAAAAAAATTTCTTTGGTTTTCCAATGAAGTAAGATTTAAAAGTTTCATTATCTCACCACAATCGATTTTTTCATAGGAAATACCCATTTTGAGTCCCACTCTCCTTAAAAACTTTTTCTGCACTCTCTCCAGGCTCTCTTTATGCACAGCATAAAAAGGCTGCCAAACTGAACTGGCATATTCAAGCACCGACCAAACCAGTGCACAAAAAACATCCTTTAGTACAAAAATATTTTCTATCTCCTTCAGAGTGCGAAAGAGAAACCCCAGTAATCTCATTGCTTTGTTGGTAATGTTTTCAATGTGTGTGCTAAATGATAGATCACTATCTAGCCATATCCTAGATCTTTGACTACCATTTCTCTTTCCAACTCCTCAGAATGACTAAAATACTTAAACAGGATTGGTTGTTTTATTTTGCTAAAAGTAATAATATTACATTTTTTAATATTTAAAGTAAGATTATTTTGTGTGGACCAAAAAGAAAACAGATTTAGTTGATTTTGCAGAGATTGGCAGTCAGTAGGATTTACAATAATTTTGTAAATTTTAAAGTCATCTGCAAAAGCCTTGAACTGGCAGTGATAAAAAATACTTTTTACATCATTCACAAAGATTTTGAACAATAGAGTTGACAGATGTCCTCCTTGGGGTACACCTGATGTTACAGTGATTTCTGATGAGATGTAGTTTTTGATTTTGACAGCTTGCTTGCGATCAGTTAGATTACTTTCAAACCATTTAAAGAAATAGCCATGAAGACCCACTGCCTTTAGTTTTGATAGTAAAATTTTTTGATCCACTCTGTCAAATGCCTTCGAGAAGTCCGTGTAGACAACGTCAACCTGATACTTATTCTCAAAGGCACCCAACAGAGTTTGCTCATAAGTCAAGAGATTAGATACAGTGGATCTTCCTTTCATAAAACCATGCTGCTCATTAATTATAATATTTTTAAAAAGAGAGTTAATCTGTCAGCTACTAATGATTCAAAAATCTTTGCAATCAATGAAATCCTACTTATAGCTCTGTAATTTTTTACGTCAGCTCTGTTGCCATCCTTAAAAATAGGAGAAACATACGATCTTTTCCATAAGTCTGGAAAAACACCTGAACTTAAAGATAAATTAAAAATTTTACATAAAACGTCAGATAAAATATACTTACAATTTTGTAACAAAGATAGAGGGATTCCATCAGGACCCATTCCTAATTTTTTCTTTAACATATCAATTTTATTAAAAACATCAATTGTGGACAATTTTAAGACACCTACACTTAGACATTTATCATAATTAAAATTATAATTCAAATTTTTCCCCATCAATGGCCCATCAAAGTTCGAGTACACAGATGAAAAGTGAGACTTGAACATTTCCGTAATTTCTTGCCCATTATCAGATTCACACCCATTAAAAACCATGCACTTTGGAAACTCTGCACAATCTTTTTTAGAATTGACATAGTTCCAAAAATCTTGTTTGTCATGTAACTGGCTTTCTAAATTTTTAATGTAACTTTTATGTGTCAGTCAGCTCTTAGACCTGTAAAATAATTATAGTCATCTTGAGATTGTGTACATTTGTATTTTTTATGTGCAATCTTTTTCTCAACAATTAAATTTTTTAAATCTTTTGGCATCCATTTTGGAAATTTTGGAGATTTGAATGTTGATAAAGGGGTAAAGACCTCAAGAATACTATAGGTGATATCATAAAACTTAGAAACTACTATATTCACATCTGTATACTCAAAAATTGAGACCCAATCAACACAGGAAAGATAAAAATTTATTTCATTGAAGTCAGCACGTTTAAAATTAAGATATAAATAGTCACAAGAATGATTAGACTGCTTTCCTGTCATGACAAATGAACATTCAAATGCTGGATGAGGAACATCTAACTTTAAAATAGGATTTTTACATATATCAACTTTTAAGTCACAAACATTACAAAACAAGAGATCAAGAAAATTTCCATATATATTTGGTATATCTATTATTTGAAATAATGATAAATATGCTGCACAATCAGCCATACATGTTACTTCTTTAGAAAGCTGTCCCACAGGTACAGATCCATCTATAGAATTCTCCCATTTAATATTCGGAAGGTTAAAGTCTCCCCAAATGAAAATGTTTGTAAAATCATTTTTCTCCATAAGATTAATTAAAGAAAAACAAAAACTCTCATAGATATTGAGAGGTCATGTTCCGGGTATGTATACATTACCAACTAATATTCGCTGTGTTTCAATAGTAATTAAAATGAATAGATGTTCAACATTTTCAATTGGCGTTATTAATAATCTAGATGAAAGACAACTCTTAACAGCAATTAACACACCTCCCTGAGATTTACATGAACTGGTTTTTATTGATCTGTCACATCTATAGACCTGATAGTCCTCCAAGCCTAACTCACTCGTCAAAATGGTACAATCCAGAAAAGTTTTTGTCAGCAATATCACATCATAATCCTCAACTAGTACATTACACATAAGATTTTGGTAATAAAATGTTAGAGCTCCCTTTGACTGTTGGGAGGTTGAGGCGACTGAAAATTTTGTTTTGGTTGTTTCTTTCTAAATGTAAATGGTCTAGAGATTACATTTATGGACAAAAACTTTGATCCAATAATTGATCATAATAAGTCTGTGTCACTCCAATTTTACAGGATTTTGAATTTGCTTTCGAAGGGAGTTCGTGAATTAGCAGGGTATTCAATTCCTTAATGTTAGCTTTTTGCTTTATATAATCATTAACAATCTTTGTTGTGGTATTTTCTCTTACTCTACCCAGAAAAATCCACTTTTTACCAGGTACACCTTGAAAAATTTGATTTGTGGGTGCATTACCCAACAAACCTTGTTGTGTCGAGTTTTCAATATCCTGCATTTTTTGCATGTATGGTTGTAAAGTTTGTGCAACTGCCGCATCGATTGCCTTGGAAGTTTGACTAAGGGTAACTTCAGAGGTAGATTCCAAATTAGTTGGCGAGGGAGCATATCCATTATTTTTGTGTTGCTTTTCAAATCGTGATTTATCACCAATGTTTTTGTTTTGGTTCAAATTGGGGTTAGAAACAGATGTTTTCCTTTTTTACAGCTGTGAAGTTTCCGCAATACGCCCAGCTGGCCAAAAGATGAAGTCGGGGATCGAGGGGGTCTGTTTACATCCAATCTAACCTCACTTTTCTCCAAAATATCAATTTTTTTAAATAAAACATACATTTTCGCCTCCATATCAAGCACTTTTGCATGCAGAAGCCCATTATTGTCCATCAGGGAAAGCAACAGTTTGTTTAACAGCTCATTTTCTCGACTCAGTTCATCTGTACAAACGCCATCATCGGCTGATTTTGGCGCGCAGCCAGGGCACAAAACAATACCCAACCCCAGGGTTTTCGCACCCTTCAGTCGCACTAAACATGCTGGATGAAATTGCTTAGCACATTGTTTACATTTAAGTTCAGTTCTCACTTCTCTTTTACAAGAATTACACAATATTTTACTCGAATTCTCGGACGAAAAATTTTGTTGACCTTCATGATCCGCATTCTTGAACAAAAGAAGGATCTGCAGCAGAATGGTTACAGCCTTAAACTTATAACAGATACTATTTCTAAATTTCAACAAACAGGACAGAGATTACAAGACCAAAACCAGGCAAATGCAATCCTTGCAATTCAATATGTTAAAGGAGTATCAGAGAAAATTCGAAGAGTAGCAAAAAACTTTAATATTAAAACAGCTTTTAAATCTAATAATACAATTCGAAGCCTTCTTAGTAAAACAAAACCGGAGAACAAACAAAATAAGGAATGCATTTACCAAGTTCCTTGTGAGTGTGGTGAATCATATATAGGCGAAACTATCTGTTAGGCTTAAGGAACATCAGACAAATACCCAAAAAAGTGAAACAAAATCAGAAATCGCCGAACATGCATGGTCAAAACAACACCAAATAAAGTGGGCAGAAGCAAAGGTTTTGCACAAGGAGTCACACTGGAAGAAACGAAAATTCCTTGAAGCTGCTTTTAGAGAGAGAATCAAGGTATTTTCAGTAAACCAAGTGTTGAAATCCCAAATATTTGGAAGCCCCTCCTTGGGCAGAGCCAACTTCTTAAACTTCAAGGTTGAGTGATTTCTCATAGTATATAAATACGTAGCCTTAGGAATTGATTGCAGTTTGCACCTGAAGACGATCAGAGATTGTACTGATCGAAATGTCTAGTATAAATAAAATATAGACAATGGAAGTCTGAAACACATGAGTTAGTTTCAAACACATCATTGTCTCAAACTTTCAAACAAAAGCTTACCTTTTGTAGAAAAGATCCCACAAAAAAAAATTTTTAACAAAACCCAAAAATGCACACATTCATTTTCAAAAAGTTAAAAGTTGGTTAACTTCAGGGCCATTTGTTATTTCTTATTTATTGTATAAACACTTGTACAAATTGCCATAAGGTTAACTCCTATGTGTTATTTTATTTTATCTTATTTGTTATATTATTTGCTCTATAAACCCATCATTAGTAAGTGTCTAAAATTAACTCTGTTTCAAATGAAATAAAACAAGCAAGTAACATAAATGCATTTACGAAAGGGCTTATTAATATGTTGAGTCAAAGTGAATAACAATTGTTGAATGGTATTGATTTGTATTTATCTATTTAATTTTAAGTAATCTATATATTTGTCCTAACATTTGAATTTTATATAGCTGATGTTGTATTAGGTTATTCTAGAGCAACAAATAAATAAAGAGATTATTTTTAACTAAATGAACCCAACCCAACTGAAACAGATTTAAACCAACCCAAAAAACACTTTAACCCCCCCTAAACCTTTTTTTTGCATTAAAAAAAATGCCAGACAAGGATTCAGGGTCCTTTAAGGGCCCTAGATCGTGCCACAATTTTTTTTATGCCAAAAAAAGATGTAGGGGTTGTAGTGTTTTTTTGGGTTCTTTTGGCTTTGAATAAGTTGGTTTGAGTCTGTTTAGGTTAGGTTGGGTTAATTTAGTTGTTTTGAATCTGTTTAAGTTAGGTTTGGTTAATTTAGTTTAAAGTGTGTTTTTTTGGATTGTTTTGGCTTTTAATAAGTTGGTTTGAGTCTGTTTAGGTTAGTTTGGGTTAGGTTGGGTTAATTTAGTCAAATTCTTTATAGAGGCACCTACTAGGGTCCCTAGGAAGGAATAAGACCCCCAAATCCGCCTGCACCGTTTTTTTTTTAAGAGAAAAAAGGATGCCGGGGGGGTTGTAACATGTTTTTTTTATTGTTTTGGGTCGGGTTGGAATAGGTTGGGTTGGGCTGTGTTGGATTGCGTTGATTTAGTAAAAAAAAAATTAAAAAACCCAAAAAAATTGATGGCAGATTTCGACCCTAGTAGGTGCCCCCATAAAGTTTTTCATAAAAAATCAAAAATGGCAGAAAACCGTATACTGCATAATTACCTATATAATTACTGTAGGATCTTTAGCCTCACGACTATTCAGCCGAATTGTCGGCTCTTTAGACACTCCCTAAAAAAACCCTTTACCATATGATTAACAAATTTTTAAATGGGGACAGCACATAATTCTGGAATTATTAAAATTTGAATTTTTCTACATCCAAAATTCAACAAAATAGGTCAAGCTTAAATGGTGTATTGACAACAAAATTTTGAAAAATTTACCTTTTCAGACTCTAGTCATCTCTCTCTGTCTCACACACAAGAGTGAAACGGGAATGGCAAAAAACGACCGTTACGACCTTTTGTTTACCTGATAAATTTTCAACTTGAAAATCTACCGCTTCTTAAAGCAAATATAACAAACAAAAGAAGAAACTTCACAGATTTCAAAAATATAATATCCGAAAAGAAAAAATTTAATCTAAATAGAAATTTCAGGGCACGAAATCGTGGAAAATTCCTCGACCCCCACCACTAAAAAGTACAACGAACCACAGAAATCACAGAATCGACGACGCTGGCCGCCAACGTAATGACTTTTACACTGTATGCAAAAATGGTCAGTTGTTCGCGTTGGTGCCGTTTCTGTCCATTTTGTTCTCGTGATCTTTCGAAGTGGCTTTTAATAAAGACCCTTGAATTTTAAATCAGCTTTCTGTAAAACGGGCGCCATTCGGTTGGTTCCTATTTTGGCGTTCGCATTTCGATCTTTTTTTTGCAATTTGGAATGGAAATTCCTTATTCTTTTTATATTTAGGAGGACAATGGTCAGTTGCATGGTTTTTGGATGCAAAAGTAACTGGCGAAAAAAAGAAGATGGTGTTACATTTCACAGGTAAATAAAAGGTCGTGGCTAAAGTTGCCACAGTCGTTGTTATCTTTTTTAAGGCTGGTTCATGGTTAATTTCCTTTTCCTTTACTGTAACTTTACCCTTTTCTTTTTCCTTAAGTAAAAAGCTGGTTCATGCTAATTCCTTTTCCTTAACTTTAGTATTTCAAGTATTTTTATTCAAGTTATTTTAAAAAAACAAAAGTAATCTTAACTAATAAAAGTTAAACAGACATCATTTAATTTTAATTTTAGCACAAAGAAATTAATCTTGTGTTTGCTGAAACCTGTTGCTATTATACATTATGGGTTTGTAACATCAGATTAGACAAAAGAAGGTAAGAATATTGAGAGAGAGAATAAATTATGATTCATCTGAAAATTGCCCAGTTAGCACTATAAATCCCTAAATGTTGGGTAATTTTAAATTAATATTATTTATACGCTTCTAATTTTTTCAAAAGAATTTCATGATTTATTGTATCAAATGCTTTTGATAAATCCAAAAAAAAGTCCACAGGCCACTCCCCTAGATTCAAGAGTCGAAATTATTGACTTGTTCAACTCTAAAAGAGCCGATTCTGTAGACCTTTTCGGGAGAAAGCCATGTTGAAAATCGTTTAAAAGTGAATTTGTCAGAAAAAAATCTAACAGTCTCTTATGTATTAATAACTCATAAATTTTTGCAAAGGATGAAATCAGACTTATAGGTCTGTAGGTGCCCCCATAAATAAATAATTACCCTAAAATTATTAGCAGAGCCACAACACACAAAAAAAAACAAGTAAAAATGTAGGTAGGTATTCGTTACTATTACTTACCCTGCTACAGGAAATGGTTGTTCATCCTGTTCCTTGTGTTCCTTGGAAAGTTTCATTCAACAATTGTCACAAATTTTCATGCCAGTCTCCACTCCTTTAAAGGAAGTCATCCAATTTGTGACATTCCGTAACTTTCCGGAATGTTTCTCCTGACTTAATGGATCACAACACCTCACAAAAAATTTTGTCCATTGTTTTGGCTTATTTTGTGCCATTTTACAACACAGGACTCCGATAAATGTTTTAAATTAAAAAATAGCAATTTATCACATAAACCGCAGGTTTGCAATTAATTATTGTCAAAACTTTTCCTGTCTGAACCAAAAATGATACAAATAGGGGTAAGAGCCAATAAAAAGTAATGGGAGGAACTAAACATTTTGCAGGAATTAACATGTTTAAATGTTTATGTGGGTGAAAAGATCTTGGGTGGATGGGAGGACAATTGAAGAAATACTCAAAATTTTGCAGGAATAAACAAGTTTGGAAAAACCTTTTATGTATCTTATTTACAAGACTGGGAGCAATTGACAAGTTTTTAGATATAAAGAGCAAATATATAGGTATTTATCAAAAAATGTATGGTTTTTTCCGGCAAGGTTTTTTATATTATTTTTTTAAAAATAGAACCAATAACTTCTCCATCCTGAAATTTTCCAAAAATATTAAAAAAATACTGAAAAAAATAGTATTTTTTTGAAAAAAAATTCAAATTGGTGTTTTCAAGATTTTTCAAAAAAAAAATATTAATAAAATTTAAAAAAAATAAAAACAAAAAACTACATGGTGATACACATCGTTAAAAAGGTCTTTAAAAAACCTTCAAAATAAGCTATAACTCGCTTCTATAGGACCAATAGTTTTTGAGATATTGCTATTTTTGTAAGTGCCTGTCAAGGGCATATTGGTCAATTTCTTTATTTTCAAAAATCAATAAAACAAAAACCGCTTATTCAAAAAATTTAAGTTTTTGGATCAGAAGAATAAGTGTACCAAAAATCATCAAAATCGGAGATGGTCAAAACGAAAAGTGCCTTTTTTTTGGTTGATTTGATATGGTTTGACCCGTTTTAAAGAACACTTAGCACACTTAAAATAAGGAAGGAAGAACAGAAAAGTCAAGTGTGGCCGAGCATGCTTTTGAAAACAATCATAGATTCACATTAGATAACCTAAAACTTCTAAAAAGTGTACCAAACAAAAGACTTGAATGCATATGAAAGTATGGAAATCATTAAATCCAGAAATAGTTTAAATAAAGATAGAGAACCCATCCCGTTTAGTACATTTTATTATTTGGTTGAGGGGAGATAGGATTAAAAATCGTGATCAATCACAAATTATTAGTCTTATCCCCGCCCACTAAAGGATTGTATATAAGATAGAGCGTAGATTAATTTAGTTCATTGTTTATCGTCTTCTGATGATGCTAACGTTGTTAGCGAAACGCGCGTCGAGTACAAAAAAGTGTAGTTTTGGTTTGTGGAAAACAATCATAACTTTCAAAGTAGGTAGAAGGAAAGTAAGTCCTGTATGCTTCACAAATATTTTAATTCAATAAACACGACGCGTTTCGATTTTTTCTTTAAAAAATCATTTTCAAGTGTGCATTAGAACGTCAAAAATCCATCATTAAGGGTAAAATTTAGGACACAAACTACACATAATTAAATAAATAAATAAAATATGTCGGACAGTTAAAAACACCTTAGTGAAACAAAACATTTTTACAAGAAAACCAACCTTACCCAATAAAACACACCCCCAGCAAACCCAACCCAACACAAAAAGGGCTAACCAACGCAATCAAACCCCAAAAATGACTTTCGTAATTTTAGACTCTGCAAAATTCAAAATAATGCTAGATTGGGGGGAACACTACTGTGGTGCCTAAAGAATATCGCCCTTTTTAAATGGACATTTGTATTTATTTATTTGTTTATTGTACAAGACTATACAAAGTATATATGGTAGAATTGCCTGATTTTTTGGTAATTATGCAGTATACGGTTTTCTGCCCTTTTTGATTTTTTATAAAAAATTCTTTATGAGGGCACCTACTAGGGTCCCTAGGACCCCAAATCCGGCTCACTAAATCCAACCTAATCCAAATCCCAATCCAACCTAATCCAACTCAACCTAAAACAATCAAAAAAACACATTACAACCCCACCCCCGACACCCTTTTTTTTTCTTTAAAAAAAAACCGGAGCTGGCGGATTTGACGTCCTAGGGACCCTATAAGACTCATAAAAAATCAAAAATGGCAAAAAACCGTATACTGCACTTTTGAGCAATTTTTGAATTATGTACTGACCTTATTTGCAAACTAACCAGAATCTAATTTTCTTTTTTGAATTTGCCATGAATAAAAATAAAATTTTAATCAGTGTATGAAAAAATATTGGAATTAGTTATAAAAGAGGAGCTATTGGAATTTTTAAATGATAATAAGATTTTAATTTTGTTTATACTATTTTTTTAACTTGATTTTGACTTTAATCTATTATGTTACTAATTATCATTGTTTATTGTATTTTTAAACCCTTTTTAATTCTGTAACTCATTGTCGTTTTATATATTATTGTTTATTTACTTATTTGTTTATACCATTTTTCTAACTTAATTTTAATTTTACTCTATTGTGTAATTATCATTTATCCATCCACCTATATATTTATATATATATATATATATATTTTTACCCTAGTTCTATAGTTTTCGCTTTGTCCACAAATTTTTGTTTTATAAATTTTTGGCAATAAAGCACTATTCAATTCAATTCAATAATCAAGGAACAATCGGGTTTTAGACAAAATTGATGTAGGAGTTCCACAAGGTAGGGGTTTGGGGCTCTGTTGTTTATTCTGTACCTGAATGATATAAACCTATTTTTGGATTGTGAATTTATTAATTTGTTTGCAGATGACGCCATTGCGGTGATAAAATGAAAATGTCCTTTAATAAACTTAAACTTAATGTTACAAAAACTAAAGCTATGGTAATAACAACAAAACATAGGTATAATAATACTAATATAAATAACTTAAATCTTACAATTAACAACAAAAAAATAGAATTTGTTACCAATATAAAATATCTTGGAGTGCAATTAGATAATACTCTTTCGTTTAAAAACCATTTTGATTATGTCTACAAGAAAGTTTCAAAAAAAATATACTTTTTTCCAGAATTTCTAGGCATCTTTCAGCAGATACAAAAATATTAATATACAACTCCATTATACAGCCACATTTCCATTTTTGTTCCACAATTCTTTATCTTTTTAGTAACAACCAGGTAAATAAATTGCAGGTGCTCCAGAATCGCGCGATGAGACTGATTTTAAAGTGTAATAGAGATACACCAATAATCTTAATGTTAAGTACACTGAATTGGATGCCAATAGCTAGGCTCTTATATTTTAATACAATGACATGGATTGGATGGAAAAACTGTATATCACTAGCGTCTTTTAAAAATAAATTAAAAAATTTCTTGATGGAAAATTGAAATATGGTAATTTGAATATAAAAATCAGCGAACTAGATTTTATATACTATGTTCTGACTGTTGTTGTGTTTATGCTTAATTTTTATTTATAATTTTTTTTTTGACGTAAAGTTTGTAAATGTTTAATTTTTATTTTGATGTTAAAATGTAAATGTTATGCTGACCTCTATGTTTATACACATTTGTTTTTTAGTTATAAGTATAAACTTTATAAACTTATATTTTACTTGTACCTTGATTGTTGTATTTATATTAATTATGTATTAGGACAGCCTATTTTAATAAATGAAATTAAATTAAAATCAAACAAATTGAAACTTAAATATGGTATAGCGCAAGGAAGTACTTTAGGTCCTTTACTTTTCATACTTTTTATTAATGACATTGCCAAACACATTGAAAATTGTAAAATTAAACTATTTGCTGATGATACTATGATTTACATAAATAAATAAATCCTTTATTACCAACAAGATTATAAGACATTGTGCAGTATCCTACAAAAAAGTAACGTCAATAAATAGGTCTATGAATCCAGTTTCCTTAATGTGTTGTACACATTTTTTTTATATAAATAAAACAAATAAATAAAATTTTATAAAATCTACAAAAAATACAAAAATATGCACTTCACATTGACATTAGCTATTACTCATACTGTCAAAATCAAATGAATAAAATAATTTTTCCTTTACATAAGAGGTGGCAGCTCTCTTAAACCCCTCAATACTTTCTGTATTTCGAGTGGTCAGTGGTAGACTTTGGAAAAATTTTATTGCTCTATAGAAAGTGCTATTTTCATAAAAGCTTGAGTTGTGTCTTGGAATATGAAGCCCATCTCTATTTCTAGTAATGATTTGTAAATCTTGTACATAATGGTCTCTATTTGTAGGAAAGAGTTCTGGGTGCTTTTTAACAAATATTATTATCTGTAAAAAATAGATACATGGAACTGGCAGTATATCTACAAGTCGTTCTTGGTGTTAGGTTTAGCATAGCTCTTATTATGCATTTCTGACATTTGAATATTTTTACAGCATTTAACGACCCCCAAAATATAATGCCATATGAGATTATGCGCTGTATACTTGCGTAAAAAAAAATTCGAAAGCTGTGCTCTGAAACAATTCCCCTGAGCCTTCTTATTATAGCACAACTGCTAGACAATTTTGATGATAAATAATTAATATGCTTATCTCAGCCAAAGGATGCATCAATATACATGCCTAAAATCTTTCAGTGGGTGGAAACTGGTATTGTTTTATTATTCAGCCTTACCAATATAGATTGACTCGGAACACCAGCGTTTTGAAACTGGAGTAGCCCTGTTTTATCTGGATTAAATTTTAGTCCATTTGCAGACCACATAGAGGGGTCTTCAAAGGATATACAAAACCTGATCAGAATTATTAATAAAGAACTAAAAAGTCTATCAAAGTGGCTAAAGGATAATGGAATGGAAGTAATACAAATCTAAAAAAAAGTCAAAGAAAATAGAAAAATTGCTATACATGACATAAAGATAGATGGTTCTGTGATAGAAAGAGTGAACAGTTTCAAGTACTTAGGTTTCATTATAGATGAAGAACTCAATTTAAATCAACATTGTGACTATTTCAAAAGAAAAATGGCGAAAAAGATAGGATTTCTTTATAGGCTGAGCAATAGAGTATCACTGTTCACAAGACTTACAATATATAATACCCCTACCTTGGATTACTGTCGAACATTTTTGTACTTTATGTCGCAATCACAAAAAGCTATCTTGCAAAAGATTCAGAATAGAGCTATGAAAGCCATTATACTAGTGAAAAAAAGAACCTCAATAAAATTAATGCTTGAAACGCTAGAATTTGTAAATGTATCTCAAAGAGCAGCACACAATTTGCCAGAATATATGACAGAAGATATTATCTATGTTCATCAGATACATAATCAGAATACCAGGGCAAGATCTGTACATGACTTTTACATAGATTATAACAATTTAGCACACAAAACTATTTTTACAGCAGGTTTAAAACTTTATAATGCACTTCAAAAGAAATTAAAGAAGCGTGTGTAAAATTAAATATATTTTTTTTTAAATGCTTGGAATATGTGAGAAATACTCAACAGAATAATTAAAATACATAAAAACTCTTTTAAAAATATTAGTTCTGTTATCGTTTTATTATTGTGTTTTGTATTGTTTTGTTTTGTGTCATATTTTTAAATGTTAAACTATTTTTATATTTTTATAATATTTTATACTTCAATTGACCGATTTTATAAGCTAGTTATAAGAAGATAACGACATCTTTAGATTTTTTAGATAGCTACTTCGCTTTTATAATATTCTTGTAGAATACTGTTTACTATGTATACCTACTTTGAGATTTGAGAGCTATGCTAATAAAGGATTTAATAAATAAATAAAATAAATATTGAACTTTTTTATTTCGTATCTGATTTAAATGAAACTTTCTCTAAATTATAAAATGTTTCTAAGACACCTTACTGTGACAGAAAACTGACACATATTGGAAATATTGAACTTCGTTATTTTTGTCTGATTTAAACAAAACTTTTGTTGCACATAAAGCGTTTTCAATAATATCCAATTTTGATCCAAAATTGACATAGGTTAGTAGCCATCTTACAAGGGTCATATTGAACTTTGTTATATTTCCCGATTTAAACAAAACTTTAAATTCAAACAAGTTTAAAACAGTATTGCTACAATTGAATAAAGTAAGTGTCAAAAGAAAATGTTATTTGAGCTAATTTTTTACTTATTATTTTGATCTACATGTAAATTTTTACCTATTAAAATGTAATTTTATAGACTAAAGTTAAAAAAACTAAAAAAATGTGTCATTATTAGACTCCCTAGCACCTTAAATTGATAGTAACAAAGCTGACAGTTAACATTAAAAATACACAGTACATAAATGAGACAGGTATTTGAGACACACAGAATTAAAATAGTAAAAAGAAGAAATTTGGTGCCAAACCAATTTAAAATCTATCATTTAAAAACTCGGACGGTATATGCTTCAATGCTGTTAAAAGTGATTTTATTTTATTTGTATAATCTTTAAAGCTCTTTTCTTGTTTTATTTCATCAGGTACTTTATTAAAGAATGTTATGCCCGAATTTGCAGGACCTCTCTCTGTAGCAGTGAGTCTGTGAGATGGAAAACTCTTGAACAGAAATAATAAGCACTCATATATGTACACACAGGCCTGAAAATATGAGAAATTTCAACTCTTTAAATCTACCCCTGCAATAATATTTGATATGATTGATAATAAAATTGATGTTCTTTGTTTGAATGAACATTGGTTGCATGGCTTCCAAATAGTTAATAGTATAATTGAGGGGTATGTTCTCGTTTCAGACCTCTGTCAAAAAGATCACATTTGTGAGGGGGCCGCCATTTTTGTTTCTAATTAGATCAGAGGTGATTGTTCTGAGATTACTAAAATTATAAAGTTGTCAATTAAAATAGAAGTAGAATTCTCTGCTTTGGATTTTAATTTTGTTTAAATTATTACAGTTTATAGATCGACAAGTGGTAATTTTTAAACATTTTTGGAGATTTTGTCACAACTGCTGTGCTTACTTAGTAAGAAAGATAAAAAAACCATTATAAGAGGAGATTTTAACGTACATTTTCACACTGGAGAAAATCGAGAAGTTTTGCTTAACATATTGTTTGGTTCTTTTGGTTATAGGTTTCTCAATCATTTTAGAACTAGAAAAATGAATTGTCTCGATAATATTTTTGTAAACTTTGACCTGTCTGTCTCTAAATGTTTTGTGGTTGATCCTAATATGTCAGACCACAATGCAATACATATATGGTTGAAATTTCTTATCATAAACCAAAATCTTCTAAAAGAATATTTTATAGACCTATTACGCAAGTTGGACTATATAACCCTCAATATAACCTTAATGTAACGTTAAGAGAAGTTAACTTTGATTTTATAACATCATTGAATTTAAATACACAAGAAATTCTCTATCTATTATCACACAAATAATGGATCAAGTCTTTCAATAAAAATCAAAGGTAGTTTCTAAACATATAAAATCAGTCGTCAGCGAGATACTCTAAATTTTCTTCATGCATTTTACAAAATAAATCCATCTGATAACCTTAAAAATTCCATTAAACAATGTAAATATAGTTAAATTCTCAAAAAGCCATGTGGAATATTATTAATCAAAGTAAAAAACCAAAAGAACATCCACAAACTACTATCGAACCAAATATATTTAATTTTTTCTTTACAAACATCGCTTCAGAAGTAATTAACAATTTAGAAGATACATCCATTAGCCCCGAAATTTACCTTAATCAAATTGTAAAACCAGCTTTATTATTTAGTTTCCGATCAATATCCTTTATCGAAGTCCGAGATATAATAAAAAGCCTAAAAAACAGTAAATGTAAAGATGTATATGACCTAAAAAAGGAAATTCTATTTAAGATATTATTATTATTCCATTAACGAAGCTGCTAAATGAATGTATAGAAAATAGCGTATTTCCAGAAGCTTTTAAAATATCTAAAGTCTTGCCTATGCACAAAAAAACGATGTCAATAATCCCAATAACTATTAGGCTTTAAGAATGGTGAGTATGTTTCTGCACAGTTTCTTGACCTGAGTAAGGCTTTTGATTACGTGTCTCATGACATAGTGTTAGGAAAATTGCTTATTTATGGTTTTGATATTGGAGGTCAAAATCTGATAAAATCGTATCTATTAAAAAGAATGCAATACGTTTCAACGGGGGGAGTTGATTTCCGAAGGTTGCCAGTACCCTGCGGCGTTCCTCAGGGATCTGTGTTAGGTCCTCTTTTCTTTTTAATATTTGTCAACTAAGCCTTTCCTACTACTGACTTTGTAAGATTTGCAGATGACAACACTTCATTACATTTTGCGCTTCACCTAGATTAACTGAATACCAACTCATCAATAGCCTTTTCATTGATCAAAGAGTGGTTTTTGTCTAATAGGTTAAGTTTGAATGACCAGAAAGCAGAAAAAATGACCTTCACTCTAAGAGCACGTGCGTTACTAAGATCTCTCTCGCAATCTGTTTCGCTAAAAACTTTGCTCACATGTTACTACGGATTAATCCATTCCTTGTTGTGTTATGCATTACATAACATTATTATATTTTATCCTGTTCTTAACTTAGTTTTAATCAAAAATCCTTTTAGATTTAATTTTGACTTTTAAACTTTTTGTAAATCGATGTGTCGTTTTCTTTTATTACGTAACGTAATAATCTATAATATTTGTAATTTTATTAATTGAACATAACAAGCTTTTATTTTAATTTTAACTTTTTACCGTCCTTTTACTATTACAAAATTAATATACCTATAAGTAATAGTACTATTTAAATATCTAATTTTCTATACTATGTTAGGTCAATTGGGGTAATTGTGGACGTTATTTCAAGTTCTAAATATTTTATTCATGTTTGCTGGATCTGATAGAAAATTTAAATTAAAATTTAAAAACATAATATTGTAAGTGTCTATTTTAAAATGAATTTATGATTTTCAATATTAGTTTTACTATTTACTCAAGAAAGAAAAAAATAACATTATGAGTCATGTTTACATTTACCCCTACCTTTTCCGGGTAATTGTAAACAAAACACTATGTTACTTCTGACTGTAGTGAACCAAAAGTTAGGGAAAATGTAAACTAGCTGTGTAACAACTTAAATCCAATACCAAAATGCTTATTTTTTGCACTGTTTACATTTACCCCAGTATAAGATATGGTTCAGTTTTATGTCTAAATAATAGCAAAAAAAGCAATTTTTAACTTTTATTATTAAAACTTATAAAAGGTTTGCTAAAGTAAAATGAAGCAAACCAATAAAGGAAAACACTAAAATAAACTTAAAAGTAACATTAAATTAAATCTAAATTATTCATTTACTTAAACTGCTGCAGTAAACGTCTAAAGGATTCTTTCACCCTTCATTTGAATATTGGGGTTTGGAAGCACACCAAGAACTTGATCAAAAGATATGGAAGAATCCCATAATTTTAATCCTGTTACCACAATGTCCTCACCATCAATGGTATCAATTAGGCATACATATTTAAAAATAGTGATATTTCTCTTACCACCCTTAAACTGTGCCAAAATAAACATACCTTTGGACAGTTCTGAAAGGTCGGCTTCTTATATCTCAATATCTGGGTTGTCTGGTTCTTCCCAGTCCACATCTTCTTCACTATCGCCTAAACTTAATTGATCGTTAGAGCTCTCGTCAGACTCCAGAATATAATATTTTCTTGTTTTTTTTGCTTTAGTTTTCATTAAATTTTCAATGTTAGTCTTAGAGCTTTCTGGTCCTACGTTTTCCTTTAGACAACTTCTTCTCTTTTGCTTCCTTAAGTCTATCCAGGACTTGATTTTTTGTTAAAACTTCCCCACATTGGATCTGTTTCAACCTGGGCACTACTTGCTTTTCTGTCAAAACGTTGTTGGTGGGCAGTTTTGGGGTTGGCATTAATATATTTTTTAAAGAAACAAATTTTGGTTTGTTTGCTTCTACGTTTTGAGAGCAAGAAGATGTTTGGAGCAAAGTGCTAGTTGATGTTGTCTCATCATTTATTTTTGGATCCTGTTCAGTATTAACAGAAGATTTTTGTACTGTTGACTGAAGATTCACTGCTTGGGATGAACTTAACGTTAATGTCACTGGATCAACTGACTGTAAAGAAATAGGGAAATAGAAATAGGGGACTGTAAGGAAAGAGGACTGTAAAGAAATAGAAATAGTTGTAGCTGAATTTACT
The DNA here is from genome assembly GCA_963921995.1 of Oxystoma pomonae. Lineage (NCBI taxonomy): Eukaryota > Metazoa > Arthropoda > Insecta > Coleoptera > Brentidae > Oxystoma > Oxystoma pomonae. The sequence goes on from OY998165.1 coordinate 95,813,366, forward strand.
CTATCAGAGTTTTGATTTGTTTTAAGCAGTTTGGACTGTTTATATTTTTCCAAACCATTAATTAAAGAACTGTGGCTCTTCCATTCACTCATTTGCAGATGCTGCATATAATGTGGCTGGATATGCGTTAGATGAAGTCCAGCGTGCTTGAACAGCAGCACCTTTAAAAACGATAAGTGGTGGAAGGGCATTTCCATCAGCAGAAACACAGTCTAAAACTGTCGTCGATTCTCGCCCAGAGCCACCTGACACGCGACTAAGTGCTTTTCCTTTCAAACCAATCGCCCTTATCCTACTTGGGTCACTGTTGAAACCTGATTCGTCAGCATTATAAATAAATTTGCTTTTGTCATCCCTGAGATCATTTTCATCAATGACTTTTTCTAGGTTCTCATAGAAATGATAAATTATTTCTGGTTTTCTTGCATCTTTTCTTAACTTTTGTAAGTTTTCAGGTTTTTTTCAGGGATAACTCTGGATGTAGTCCTCTCCTGGAACACTGTCTTTAAAAGGAGCCTTCAGATCTTTTGCAAAAACATATTCCCCAACTAACTTTCTTAATTCACTTTTGTCACACGGAATTCCTATTTTTGTTCTCTCTTGAATGCACAAAACAATTTCGTTTTCGATTTCTGGTGATAACCTTTAAGAGTAATTGCAGATTTTCTTCCACCAATTCTTTGGTATATTACGGATTTTGAAATATCATAAAAGTCTTCTGCCTCACAGTAGGTTTTATTCCTATTTTGGACATCATTCACTGCATTAGCCAGGTCCTCCACTGTGTAAGATGGTGGATTTTTTTTCTTTCGTAATTTCTAGGCATATTTAGCACTAAAACCAAATTAAATTAATAAAATCAACAGTAAAAGAACGATTTTCATGTTTACAATTACCTCAAAACAGTGTTTACATTTCCCCCTGTAATAATTCATTACGGGGCAAATGTAATCACCAATTTTTTTCTTATTAAATTGTAATCCTGGATTATTTTTGTACCTCAAATTAACATTTATAGTATAAGGCAACATTTAGCATAAAAATATAATACTTACATCAAAAATTTATTATGCAAATTTTTTATTTTCACATGCACTGAAAAACTACTGTACTGGTCAAAATGCAGGGTGAACTGAACATAAATTGGCGCGCAAATTTCTAGAAAAAGCGGGGTAATCGCAATTACGCTGACATCTACACTGACTTGATTAAGTGTTAGGCGGGAAAATTGAAATTTTAAAGAACTTCTTTATCATATTTCAGGTGCGTTTACAATTACCCCTGTTTACATTTACCCCAATTGACTATATATTGCATTAATTTTTATCAATTTCGCTAGGTAGCTACTAAGTTTCGCTTTTTCCACAAAACAAGTTGTAATGTTTTTGATGACAATAAAGCATACTATCTATCATACAGTCAAAATCACAATATTAAACACACATGGAAAAAACAACATTATTTGTCCATATCAGAGATTCACAAGAACCAGAAACGGAACAAATTACTATTATATAAAATTTTATAATGTTCTTCCCGAAAATGTTAAGAATTTGGGTATAAAATGTTTTAAAAAAATTTTGAAAAGTTTTTTGATAAAAAAAGGCTTTTGTACATTTGAACCTCCTAATAATTTGATAATATAATTTATTTTTATTAACATACATATTTATTATTCTTCACATCAAAATGACAGACCACCGGCATCGGGCTTATAAATATTTTATGTTTTTATTGGTTTACTAATTAAGTATTTTAATAATATAAACTGCCTTTATACTATTTTAGTTTAACACTAGGCACCTTTTTATTAATTCGTTAATTACTTGTCTGTTTGTATGTGTAAATAACTATAATATATGTTCATATTTTCTTCAGTCTTTTTAGTTTTTTACTTTTTTAAGATGACTTTTTTATTATTTTACTTAAACAGTGTCTCTCCAATATTTTGTTATTATTACCATTACCAATTTCTCTGCTTGTACGTCTCAAATTATGTATTTTATTCTTTATTTATTTAATGACTATAATTTTGCATTTTGAAATCAGTTTTTTTAAAAGTAGTATTTTCGAGATTATGGTGCACTAGATTTAGTTTAGTTGCTTTTTTTAAATTTTTAGCAAGCATATTTAGCCCAATAAAGGAATCTTGAATCTTTTGCCAAGGCTCAAAATGGTACGCAAAGCTCTTTTTTGTGCAACAAATGCTTGATTTGCATCTGTGCCCCTACCCTAAAAAATAATTCCATACCTAAGTATTGAATAAATGTTGGCATAATATACTGTTTTTAAGGTGTTCTAAATTTAGATACTTTGACATGATTCTTAAGGAATAACAAGCTGTATTTACCCTCTTACAGACATTTGATAAATGCTCTGACTAAATACTACATACCTAAAAACTAGATAGGAATACAGTCTGATTTTCTATTACTGTTTCATGTGGAATATCTTTTTTTTTGTACAAATAAAGTTGGTTTTGTCACCATTTAAAACTAATTGCCCTGGGCAATGCCGATTTGAAGATGACCTTCCTCTGAAGAATAATGAATCCCATCCCTTGCAATAATGACTGGCGCCTATCCGACATGTACGATTTTAACCATTCTAAGGCAGGACCTCTTACTCCATACCTCTCAAGTTTCTCTGATAAAATTTGATGATTTAAGCTATCAAATGCTTTGGTCAGGTCCAAGAACATTCCCATTGAAATGTTCCCGTCCTCCCAGTCGTTCAAAATTTTCTCCACAAAGTCATATATTGCTGTCTCAACAGATCTGCCAATAAGATAACCATGCTGAGACCTGCATATGAATTTTTCTGAATAAAAAAAAGCGAAGAACCCTTGGCTCATCTTGAAAACTTTAGAAAATGTTGGCAACAGACTGATAGGCCTATAGTTTTCAATCACTGTTTTGTCGCCTTTTTTGTGCAATGGCTTAACTAAAGCTAGTTTTAATTTGTCTGCAAAATTACATATTTAAATGAATTGTTTATAATAAAACACAAGGGTTCTGCCACTTCTTCTGCACAGTATTTTAATAAATTGGCTGATATTTAATCATAACCTACACTTTTTTAACATTTTAAGATTTTCTAACATTACTTTAGGTGCGATGGCTACTGATATATGTCAATTTTATTGGAAAACCTTAAAATGTATAAAGAGTTATGTTTAAATCGGGAAAAATATAACAAAGTTCAATATAGCCCTAGTAAGATGGCTACTGACATATGCCAATTTTGGATCCGGGATTAAACTGGGAGAATCATATTGTAAATTTTACTAAAAAATTATCCCGACAACTATTCTTATTTAGAAATTTAGCTCAAGTTACTTCAAAAGAAACCATTCTCACAGCCTATCATAGTATTTTTCACTCAATATAGCAGATCCAAGATGGCAGTGCAATTTTGACATTTATTTTTTCTTAAAAAAAGGCAGTTACGGCAAATTCAAAAAATAAAATTAGATTTTGGTCAGTTTGCAAATAAGGTTAGTACAATAATTCTAAAATTGCTGAAAAATGCGAAATCGACGACTTTGACGTCACTTTTCGGGTACTTCTGGGAGGGGTAGAGAGTTGGCACAATGAAATCTGCTTAGGATGAGTACTTTAACATATAAAAATATCAAGTAATTCTACCGAATACAAATTTCCATTTAAAAAGGGCAATATCCTTTAATAAGTTTGGAGTTAGGGGCAAATCTTATCCTAAAGTGTGTCTGTAGTAGATGTGTTCTTGCAAAGTTTACCACTGAAAATTTTAATGGAAGAAAGAATTTAGTACCAAAAAAAGCGCGTTTTTCCACTTAAGACAAATGTTGTAAAATGGAATCTTAGAAGTTACTGTGTGTAAAGTAATTGGCGTTTACAATTTAATGTTTGTATTTTTTTTTAATATAAAATATGTTTCTTCCCTTAATAGTGTTGAGAATGTTGATAAGAATATAAATTGAAAGGACAAAATACAAAAAAACTATGCAAAGTATATTGCTTTTAAAAAAGTAGCATATATATGCTAATAATTAAGATTTGTGTCTTTAAGAATAAATAAGCATTATGTAAGTTGTTTAAGAAGAAAGACGAAAGAAACTTAAATATTTTGAGTTGTTTGCAACTGTTCCAAGAAACCAGTGTGCAAAAGTTGCTCTGAGATAGGAGCATCAGAGGCTTGACTTGAATCAATGCAAACTAATTTTTTATTGTGATATTTGTCATGATGAACAGAATAACATTAAAAACCCTCAAGGGTTTTAAAAATCAAATAGAGGACAAAGAACTTGAAAATTTAAATAATAATATAAAAGTACAAAATCTTTTAGAGGATTTACAGATGGCTGAAAAAAAACTTCAAAAAAAAAGAGCAGTCTATTACAGCATTTTCAAACCAATTTGAAGATGAAAAAGTTGGATTTGATACTAAGATTGAAAACATAATTGCAAAAAAAAGATGCGCATATAAAACAAATCAGAAGAAACCCATGCAACTTTGAAGTTAACATTATGGAACTGGAGCAGAATTATTAAGATGAAATAAATAGCCCAAAAAAGATAATTAATGACTTAAAAGACAAGCACGAAAAAAGAACAGGAGCTTTTACTATTTAAGGAAAACATATTAAATGAAAATAACATACTAAAAAGTGACATAAAAATATGGATAAACAAAACACGAAGCTGACTTTAGAGAATAAAAAGCTAAAACAGAGAACAATAATGAAATAAAAAAAAAATAAAAAACTAAACTTATTAAGTAGTAGTAGTAATAATAGTGATAAGGAGGAGGAAGCTCTTTTAAAGGAAGAAAATAACAAAAAACAAAAGGAAATCTAAAAGCTAATGAGAAATATTCACATTAAGAGAAACTATTAAAAACTTCAGATAGACTTTGCAGTTCAAGGAGGAGATAGTATCCAAGTGTAAAGCTGACTTGGAAGAGTTAAGACTAAAAAGTGAATATATGGTATCATCCAATAAGAGTAGTTGAGGAAGATAATCAAATGCTGCAAGCAGAACTTAATAACTTTTCAACAAACATAACATCCAATATAAGCACAAAACTAAAAATAGGATACTACTTCTAACATATGGTTTCGGTAAATATCTGCTTAACTATCTTATAAAACTTTTTGATGATAATACATAGTTCAAGTTTTATGTAAGCCTGGTGCTATCTTTGGTGATTGAAATTGACACATAAAAAAGATTATACATTTATTTAATGTTTTGGCACAAACTTATGAGTATGTATGACCTCAAAAATAACTTTTTAAAACAAAACGATTTTTATAGCAAAAACATTAATAGTGACATATGTAGTATAATGACAAATTTATCTAGCTTTGATAAAATATTAGTGTTTTGCCTTCAAATATGTGTCTAAAACAACTTCTATTTATAGAATAGATATAGAATTTGCTTTGTACACAATTCACCATACCTTAATAAATTAGGTCTTAACGCATTGGCTAATCAAATAAAAAATGCTATACATAATGAAAATAAAGTAAATTGTAAGTCAGATGATGAGACGGCCAGATATGTGCTCTGTGAATGTCCGGGCATTACACGTTAGCGTCAACGTAGGTAAACCACAGATCAACGGACTGGATCTGAATGATGCTTCACTAAAGCAAGTTGCGAGCCTCTTTAAGGGGCTGAATATTCTGTAACAACAGAAAATGTTAAAAGTGAAACACAATAGACCCAATAGTAGTCGCAGTGGACAGTGCCATACTGGCACACTCACAAACGAATCAATCAAAAATCAAAATCAAGTCAGATTGTAACCTTATGTATATACAAAGAGAATTAAAGAGTTAAGTTAACTTTAAAATACTTGTATGTCCTAGTTATTTTTCTTTTTGACTTGTTTCTTTCTATTGTTATTTTTGTAGTGCTCGGAACGGAATAAATCTATCTATCTATCTATCTAATTAAACAGCAGTAGAAAACAAATAAATCAGACCAACCAATAGAATCAGTAGTAACAAATAAAACTGATGAAATAATGCTTTTTTCGAGGCTTTTTTGAATAGTTTAAGTTATCCTAGCTAGCTCTTGTCCTAGCTTTCTCAGTTTTTCCCACTTTCTTTTCCAGATTACATTAGATCAATATTGCTTCATGGAGGCTACGCTATCTTAATTCACAAAGAAATATTACAAAAGTACAGTGTAATGCAAGAATATCAATTTGTATAGGCATTTATATTTTGTTGATTTTCTTATATCTTTGGAAGAGACTCTACTATGACTCTCCAAAATCTGTAATAATTTTAACTGCAGTGTACAAATGCAAGCTTTACTTACCTACTCGTATTACAAAGCACTCAGCTACTCTAATAGATTATTTATGCACAAATTTTTCTGAATCTGTAAATTACTGTAAAGTATGAAATGCCGGACTTTTGGATCACGAAGCCATCGTAGCGAGTTTTTCCATTAAAGGTAATGACCATAAAAAACAAAGAAACTGGGTCGGTAGATTATTTTCAAGTAGAAGTTATAATATTTTTACAAAATAATGCATTGGAAGGCTTTCACTTTAAACTTTGTAATATATTTAATGCTTCTTTTCCCTTAAGACTCATAAAGCAAAAAACAAAAAAAACTATGGTTTACAAAAGTTCTAAAAACTTCATCAAATAGTATGCCGGCACTTCACTATTTAAGAAAGTTTTTTATTAATGATTACAGGTTTTATGCATTTTTTTGTAAATATGGAGCTATTTATAGAGCATTATTATTAGAAGAGCAAAACATTTATATTACAAAATTCACATAGATTTTTCAAATAATAAGGAAAAGGAAACTTGGCACATTGTAAATGAATTAAGAGGTAAAAAAAACTACTAAAGTGAAATCAGGTGCAAAATTAACTGCTTATATGAAACATGTATCCATATCAGAATCATTTTTCTTTTTACCGACAAATGCAACTGAACTAAGGGAGATTTTTTCTGAAATAAAACTAAATAAAGTTTCAGATTGGGATGATTTCAATAAAGATTTTGAGATGACTGAAAATATTTTAAATGTTTTGGTTGATGATTTTAAGAAAAGATGGACTTGGAAAAATGAAATACGGTTATGGTGACAGCGTCATACGTGCAGGTTAGAAATGTCTATCCACAGCTGATCTATTCTGACAACCGAGTTGGCAGGCTATAATTAGTGACCGAAGGTCACGTTTGTATGGCTGCTTTAGGAGAACTTCAGATATATTTATTGCTGCTAACACCCGGTTCGCATGAAATGTTATGACAGTCATGTGATGCATGCCCGGGCACGCACGAAAAAGTCGTAGGTGGGAACCGGGTGTAAAAGAAAAGCTAAAGGTAGTTTCTTATATTTTGCTAACATACTTTTATTTGAAGATAACAAATATTTAAATAAAATTTATAAACAGTATACTAAAATTAGAAAAAAGTAGCTAGATTTTGCTGTACAACCCTACCGCTTTGAAAGTCGGGACGCTATAAAAATTAAAAATAACGCCAGTTGAATGGTGCGGTTGTGAATGCTGGAGCGGTGCGCATGCTGCTCGGCACTCATCCTATGGTGTACTCAAAGATATTGAAGATTTTAGAATGGCCTTCGACATGCGTGAAATGTCCAAACCCGATGGCAGCCATTAACATATTTACATATCAATTTAAAAAAGATTAAAATTTATTTTTTTGTTCAATTATGTCCAGTTTTTTAAATTAGAACGTCAATCAACGGCAAATTATTAAAATTACTGTCCAAAAATAATGGGAAAGAACAAGCTATGTTAAATGGCCGATTCAAAATGGTCAATTATTTTTTTTTTTGGTGGATTTGTTGACGCTATAGAACCAAAAATCAAAGTATTAAACAGAGAAAAAGTTTTTGACAAGGTTTTTGCTTTGCCCTTATGGAAATGATCTAAGTTCAATATTTCTTATTATTTTTGTTAATTGCAGATTCCCCATTGGTGACCCACCAAAACTTGAAGAATGGGTCAGAAATATGAACATCTTTAATCCAAAAAAAAGTGATAGAATCTGCTCCAAACATTTCGAAGACATTTGGTTTTACCAGACATCAGCGGGAAAAGTAAAATTGTTAAATCAAGCAGTCCCAACCATATTAAAGGTGTTACCGAAGTCTGTTCAACCTAAACCTAGGCCTCAAAAAAAAAATTCTCGAGAATTGCATGCAGAGGTAAGATTTATCCAAGAGAAAAAACTGATTTTTTTTCTTTTTTAAGAACAATTCACTGTAAGAAACGTAATTCGTCAAACCAATTTTGCATCAGAATCGAAATTTGTAGAATCAATTCTTTGTAAGACTATTTTCTAATAGAATCGTAATCTATCAGAATGAAACGAATTCATCTGTACGGTGGCCCCTATCCGCCAGTTCACGTCTTATTTGACACTTCTGACGTCACAGGCAGGAAATTTCTAAGTTGTTACATGCCTTTACCCGCCAGTGCATTTCACCGTTCTCACTTCCCATTTCTGACGTCACAACCGCGCTTTTGACTTTACAAGTATGAAATTTCTTTGTTATTGCGTTTTTAGTTAGACTTTTTACTTACTGCATAACATTTTATTTCTCACCTTGTTTCGATCCCTTTCTTTTTTACATGCACCATGCACAAAAAACTGTTTTTTGTTAATTTTGAGGTTAACACGCTCAGCTGTCTACAAAAACCGCCGCATTTCGGGGTTTATTCCGTTTATAATTAACAGTATGGGTGGTTTATAATATCTATAAAATCTACAATCAATTTCTTTAACGATGGTAAATATTTAATGATACAGGTAACGGAAAACGTGGTAATGAAGTGGGATAAGTGGGTTTTTGGGGTAAGTGGGATCAGGACCATCTGTAAAGCTTGCGACCATTTGGCAATGTTGCGGTTAAAACTCGAGACCCATCAAAGTTTTTATTGAATTGTATCGTCATTTCGCGTGAAGGTGCTGCCATGTTTGTGCCACAAAAAAAAGTATGTTAAATTTTTTTCTGGTAAAATTTTCAGTAGTTTATACTTATTTGTGTTATGAGTCAAGGAGTAGTAAGTATGGGCACAAGTTTGTGGCAAATGATGTATTTTTAATGTAGATTACGATTTTCGTGCTGTTATATTAGATATTTGTAAATATATATATATTTTAAAATCCCCGCGAATAGTCTGTGGGGGATACCAGAAGCCTATGTTGGGTAAAATTTTATTTTTGATGTGCTATTTATCTGTTTAACTAAGCAACTGTTTTTAGGATTAAAATTCACTCTTAAATTATACTGTGGCTAAAATTACGACGAAAAACCCGTTTTTTACATTTTCATAAGAAAACCAACCCCACCCAACACAAACACAACCCCAGTAAACCCTGCCCCAAAAACTACTGTCGTAACTCCAGATAATACTCTCGTAACTTTAGCCACTGCCTTGAAATTAATGTTGCGTATTTTTGCCCTCCACAATACATGATCGTGACAGACAACAGCTGATTAAATGTGACATTTTCCGTGAAAAATCTGACCAATAATTTCAACTTCAATTTAATTACAAATAAAAGTAACATTCTTAAAATTGTTTCCTAAAATCAAAATCTGTATATATGATGTAGCCTATTTTCTAAAACTTTGTATATTGTAATATTCCCGTATTTTTACTTTGCAATCCCAACGTTTTTAAATAATCAAAGAAAAGCCCATCCAATCCAGTTTTGTTTGATTATCATATAAAAGGCATTAGAATATTAAGGGCTGAACTGGTGCGTGATCTTGGCATACTGTTTGATCACAAATTATCATTTAACGACCATATTAATGAAATTACAGCAAAAGCGTATCGAATGGCAGGATTTGTGATCAGACAGTGCTATGAATTCTCGGACATACAAGCAATCAAATGCCTTTACTACTCACTGGTAAGAAGTGTCTTGGAATATTGTTGTGTCACCTTGTTATATTGAATATAAACAGAAAATAGAAAAAATTCAGCAGAAATTTGTAAGGTTCTTATTATATAAGTTAAATATTCCAAAACACAATATTTTATATCACGACAGGCTAAGGATCTTGGATATGCAAAGCTTGGTGTCAAGACGTATACTTTTGTCTTTGGTATTTTTGCACAAAATTTTAATTAATAAGATTGATTGTTGTTGACTGTTAACCATATTGAATTTTAGAATACCAAGATATAATACTACCCATAAATGTACCTTTTATCTGAATAGAAGTCGAACAAACATAGGTATAAACTGCGTAAGTAATCGTTTAATGTCTTTATATAATAAATATATTCCACTTGATTTTAATATAGATTGTAAGCCCCATATTTGTAAATGTAAATTAAAGAAAATTTTATTTCAGAATGATAACATGTTATTATAGTAATATAGTGTGTAATTTTAAATGTGTGCCAAATCTGTTAAAGTACTTTTTTTAATTTATCCAAATTCTTACTAACTAATGGTTTTCAAAGTAAACAATTATTATTTAAAGGATTGACTAATTATAAATAAATGTTTAATACTGTTTAATACTATTAGGATGTAACTAAATAGGAATTATACTCATTTAGGGACAATATTACTTTAAGACTATGTACTATTTGGATAAAATGACATCATCTGTAATTGTACATTACTAAATAAATAAATATATGTGTATATATACAAAAACAAAAACACAACAATAAACTAACTAAAATTGAAAATCACATAAAATAACAACTTTATACTAAAAAAGCAGGTACATTTTATAGTATTTACCAAATACAATACCTCATTGAATACATGGATGTTCTCTACATAATGATTTTTAAAATATAGTTTAAAACGATTACTATTCTTTATAATTCTAATTTTTCTGGAGTTTTTTGGACCTAAATAAGCAGCAAAATGTTAACCCATGGTATTTTTGCACATAATAGCATTAAAAAGCTGATTTTCATTCCCCCTGGTGCTATAACAATGAGAAATCTAAGAATTACTATATTTTGAGTTGTTATGCATGAAATTACAGACTGTTACCACATACATACCTTTTAAGTTGAATATTTCACTTGAAAATAGTAGGGCTGTGGGGTACAATTTAGTTTATCTCAATATAATTTTGACAATATAATTTTGTATGCGTCTTAGTTGTTCTATGTGTAAGTTATAAGCTCCACCCCACACAACAATTGCATACTTTAAAAGTGGTTCCACTAAAGCCTTGTAAATAGTCACTGTAAGTTTTTTGTTAAGACATTCACTTAGTATGTAGAACTTACGAATTATGCATCTTATTTTTTTAGTGGTAGCCTTGCCGAATGAGATGTTAACCACACCGGGTTTAACTACCCTTAAATCCGGTTTTAAAATACGGTGCAAATGAAAATCGGCGTCTTAAATTTAAGTCTGGTTTTAACTCCGCGGTAAATAAAAATTGCAAAAAAAATCTAATGTTTACAAGATTATTTCTCTGACCCCGTATGATAGCTATTGTGTTGTATACCTAAATTACATGTGGTGATTCATCTTGCCCCATTTTCCGGGGGAAGTGGTAACTCGACTTTGAATTACTTTTGAATTACAGAAAAACTATTTAGAATTGGTGCATTTTAAAATAAACAGTCTATTATAGGTATCTCCAAGCATAAGTGGTAGGATTTTGGATAATTCAAGAGTGTTAGTTTTTTGTTGGTAACAAAGTATTCCTAAATTATACATTTTAACGGTCCCACTTACACCACTTCACCTAACTGATACTTGTGAGGTCAGGAGTGGGAAGTGGGAACTGTAAAATGCACTAACGGGTAGAGGCACGTAACAACTGAGAAATTTCCCGCTTTTGACGTAAGAAGTGAGAAGTGAGCTGGCGAATATAGGGGCCACCGTACATATGTCTGCCTCTATGAGGTCATGTGGTAGTTTGACCCTGCCGACAGCGCAAAGAAAACACAGTCCTAATTCAGAACCCACGGTTATACTGCGCTTTTCTAATAAAAAAATCCGGCCACCCAACCCAACTAACCTGAGCATTTAACGATTCTCGTTTTGAAAATTCTGACAGTATATAAGTTTCCAAAAAATTGCAAACATGTTACTTTATTTGTTGCAGGAAGAAAAAAGTAATAAAAAACAATGTTTGGACACGCCATCTACCAGTAGAACAGTTGCGCCTGAGGAGGAATTAAGTTCTCGTTTGGCCAGTAAAACTGTTGCGCCTGAGGGGGAATTGGGTTCTCCATTAAATAAGGAAGAGGAATCGTTAAAGGATAAGTTAGATCGTGAAAAATACAAAAGCGCGCTAAAATCAAAACAAATAAAAACTTTGGGTCAAAAATTACGGCGATGCGAAAAGAGAATATTTTCTTTGAAACGTCTTGTGAAAGAGTTGAAATTAAAAAATTCATTGTTAGAGGAACCTTCTCTTTTAAATGAATACAGGCCAGAAGTAGGTATAGACGAAGATACCATTAAAAAAGAACATTCTCTTTTTCATGAACTCATCCCAGAAGTATGCATGGGAGAAGATACCACAAAAAAGAAACATTCAATTTTACATCAATTCATACCAGAAGTATGCATGGGAGAAGATACCATAAAAAAGGAATATTCTCTTTCACCTGAATACATGCCAAAAATAGGTATAGAAGAAGTTAACATAAAAAAAGAAATTCCTCCCGAATGAAGGCAATTTGCCATATCTTTGAGCTTCATCTCTGAGAGAGATATGATTATGTTTCAGAAAAGTTTTAAACCTGCCATACCACACCAGTTAACAATAGCCAGGTGCTGATGAAACCACAGAACCATGTTGTTTCGATAGCTTTTTTTCGAAGAAAATTAATTAAGAAAAAGAAATAGATAAACTTACAGTTGCGATCGTTTCCTCGACCTACCTGCTACTTCTCTTCTTGAGCTCTGGTGGAGGGTTGGGAGGTTATCTTCTCACTTGAATTTCCAAATGAAGGAATTTTCTACAAATGGCGTGTTTTGCATAACAATAATGTTTTTTTTTTCAAAGTTGCATAAATAACGAACAACTATCTATGCTAATGTAGGACAGACACAACGTATAGAAATTAAACTAAAGGAAAAAAATAATTTTAAACTGGCAAATAGCACATTTAACTGGTAGACAAAGGTACTACTAGCTGGTTTTAGCGTGGCAATGCGTGCTAAGCCTGTTTCAAATTTAAGAGAGGTAATTAAAACAAGAATACCAACTTTCGGTTTTGTACCTTGATGAAGCCACTCACTACTTTGGTGCAAGGTATGTAAGTATTCGACATGCCAGCGCTGACAAAACTCTTGATGCAGACAAATTGAAGTCATATCAGGGACGGCTATAAAAAATGACCAGCGGTCAGACATTTATGTCATTTACGTCAGATGACATTCCAAATGTACCGGGCAAGTACTGTAACATTTAAACAAAACTAAATATGAATACTTTTCAAGTTCTATTTTCGCTGTCCACTCATAAGTATTTGAAAGGCCCCTCCATAATCAACCCCTGAGTGAGAATAATTGTTAAGTTGCGAAATACGCATCAAGGGACCCATTTTAGGCTCATAATTTGTAGGATTGCGGCGCCAGCGATTTAAAAATTAACTAATGACAGATATAACTGCCCTTTTGGGTGACAAAATTCAAAACCTTTGCGCCAATAAAAATTCTAAATTGCGCAGTCCAGGGTGCAAATGAATTTTTTGATATAATTTAATAATTAAAGTAGTCAATCGTCCTCCCATTCTTTAGCATCCAAATTTTTTTAAATGCTTATAAAAACCATTTTTGCTATTCAGTTCATCTTTAAAATAAATTTGCTGCGTATAAAGCTCAAAAAAAAATTTTAACTTCGATTTCTTTTTGATAAGGAAAAATGACCAGTTCGTCTTTTACGATTTTTTATATTAAAAATCAATCTCAGATCATATCATTTCTGATAAAGACGAGTAATATTTTAAGAGATCTCTAAAATATATTGGGTAGAGGTCGGCGTCGCGAACAAATTATGCGGCCTCGCCTCCGTCGAAGCGTCGCTTCGCGCTGAACAGTCAGACACAAACACTGGCCAGGTTGCAAGAGGGTCCGATAAAAAAAGTAGGGCTGTAAAACCATTCACTAAGTGACAAAAAATCAGATGAAAACACTCCTCGAGTACCTGAGTCGGTAATATTATTTTTTTTAGTAATATAAAACCAAAAATCGGGCGGAAGTTTTTCGTGTATATAGGAGACTGGCATATTTTGCGAAAGTTAAGTTCATAAACATCTAAGATATAAGACATTAATTTTGAGAGTAACACGCATGCGCACAGTTCAAGCTTTGCGATTGTGCATTTTTGTGACTTTGCGTTTTGAGATTGTGGGAACCACAATCACATCCTTACGCCCTTATTGTAACCTTTTTGTTCTCTGATAAGGATTAAAAAAGTGTGATAAATATAATATAGGAACTATGCTATCAGATGTCAATATACTGTTTAAGTTGCTTCAATTTGAGTTCTTGTCTAATCTCTGAAATACAGGTCCACGTGTCTGAATCTTCATTGAAGTCGTCACAGGGAATTATTTTTTCAATGTCTCATCATTTGTCATGTTGCCCCATATATTGAATTTGGTTTCATTCAGCACGCTCCAACATTTACATTCTTTGTCATCGTTTTTATTTATCTATTTACCGTTTTTACAAATTTCTATGTCTCTGCAGTTGATGTTCTCTGTTGTTTCTTCTTAAGCACATAATTTCATCTAAAGATTTCTTGTTTTAATGTTCTTTTTTGAAATTTTCTCTTTAAGCGCACTGTCTTGTTAGCTATTTTGGTAGTGTATTCCGCTATCACAAATATCTTGTGTAGTGATTGCATCTGAACTAAGCCTAATGTTTCTATTTCTTGTTGTAGAGACACCACACTTGCAGTTTTTTTAAACTAGAGGATTACTTTTCCACACTATTGTAGTATTTAATTTTGTATCATATGATAGCGTTGATGTACTTTATCCGTCAGGAAAAGTTATAGGCTCCAGAATTCTCAGTATTTTATTGTTCAAATGTTCCCGGTCAGTGATTCACTTTTTTTTTGAGATTATACACTTTATGTTATTTATGTCCCTAGTACTCTCTCTACTACCCAATCATTTTTTCTGTAAATCCAGTATTCAAATAATCTATCTCCACAATTTGTTTGGTATCGGAGGTGTAAAAACATTTTACATTTGTCCCTTTTATATAATTTGTTACTGGCACTTTTAACTGTTTGTTGTTGCAGCTCCATGACGATGTGTAGGTGTGGTAAGCTAAATATCTATAACTTGCTCCTATATATAGATTTGTAGATGGCCCGATTTTCTCAATATCATCTGAATTGTCCAGGCATTTTGGTGCTCCCGAACCCCAGCATTCTCCTTTTGGAAAACATGACCAATGGGGCACATCTTTTGTCTGATGTGTGTCAGTATTTGGTTCATGTTTGGGTTTTTTCACTTCGTATTTGTAGTTGCCGGCACTCCTTGGGTCCAGTTCATTACATTGACCAGTACACCAGTCTTGGGGTAAGTCCTGAGTTCTGCTTGTAGTGCATTTCTTTTTATTGTTACTTATATGGGAGCAGTCTATTTGCATTACTGTCGCTGATATTATTATTATGGTTACTATAACCATGTTTTTCTTTGCTACACTTGATAGTTGAATTAGTTGAATTAATAAGGATTCGTTGTTACTAAGGATGGTATTTCACCCACTAAGAAAAACGAAGATGCAATTTTAAACTTTCCAAAACCTCAAGACCTATCTTCATTACAAAGATTTTTTGGCATGGGAAACTATTATAGAACTCCTATTCTCGAAGCTGCTCGTCTTCAAATTCCGTTAACAGAATTTTGAAAAGGAAATCCACCAAAAAATAAAAAACTTACATGGCTACCTCCACAAGAAGAAACTTTTTCCTTGGTAAAAGAAGCTATTGCTACAGCTGCTCTACTGAGTTATCCATCTTCTTTAATACCCTTAGCTTTGATGGTTGACGCTTCAGATTCTTTACTCGGTGGTGCCGTTCATCAATTGAAAAACAATTCCTGGAAACCACGATCGAGAACTTTTGTCAGTATACAAAGCAACAAAATACTTTCGGTACATGTTCATTATATTCACAGATCACAAAACATTTTCTTTCGCATTTACAAAAGAATCAGATAATATCTCACCAAAACAAATTCGATATCGATATTGTTGCGGACGCATTTTCAAGAATTGAAATCATATTACTTGTTCAAATTCCCAACACCAACACTAAAATTCATTGTTATACATCTGATTATAAAAATCCACTTCGTCCTTATGATCCTGAAAATTTACGAAAAGAAATCTTCAATCAAGTACACAACACGTCACATCCTGCAGTAAGAACAAATTTTAAATTAATTAAATCAAAATATATTTGGCCTTGCGTTAACAAAGACGTAAAAACTTGGACAAAATATTGTCTGCCTTGCCAGAAATCTAAAGTTACCAGACATGTACTGTAGAGTATTTATTTAAATTAAACCACCACACGTTTTCAGTTTGGCTTTTCGATAAGAGAAGAGACAGATGACAATTTTGACGTGCTTTTTATCGATTCTTTGATACATAGCAAAAGGAAATGGTTAGTTCCATTAGTTCGACCAGCCTAGACTTTATATAAAAATTCTAAAGGATATTAACAATTTAGCAAAGCTACATGAAAAAAAGCTATAAAGTTAATACATTAAATATTCTAGAAAAAGTTACCAATCTAACCAATACCTCAGAAATGTGCGCCTTACTTATATTTAAAAATACCTATATTGCTATGTTCTTAAATAAGCAAAGTTGTTAGTAAAATACAGGTTTTTTCTGTCTCTTCCTAATTATACCTAGTTTACACTAAAATTTTAATTAATTAAAATATATAATATTTTCTTTCAATTAATTTTTATTTTTTAATGAAAATATATAACATTATTTAAAACATAGAAAAGATTGCCTACCTAAAATCGAATAAAACAGTAATATGATTACAAGTCAATGGAAAATTTAAAAAAAAACTTCTAAATCGGAAGGCAAATATTACAAAAAATCTACAAAAAAATAGAACGAATCTGTTTTGTCATTTTTCTTCAATGGTATTTTTCCAGTACAACAAGCAAAAAAAAATTACATAGAGTAGACTCTTACCTATGCCTATATAGTCAAACCATCGACGTATTAACAGTAGACCCGGCAATTCATTCATAAATCACTATTTGTTTTGACCCCAACACCTTCCACACAGCCAGACAAAGAAAGAGAGATTTTCTGGGTATCTGTGGCAACACCGCAAGAGACCGCGGCCGCGCCTGGAAACGTATGTGTAGCGTAGGTGCAGCATAAAGCAGTGGCGGCGAATATGATATAATATGGATTTAATTTTTAAGTATAGTTGTTTGGTTGCCTGAGTGCACTTAAATGAATTTTAACTTTTAAATACTCAATATCTAGCGCGAATTTTAATCATAATAAGAAAAAAGTGCCACTTCCCTTAGAATAAAAAAAATCCAACCATCATTGTTTTTTAAGGAATGTACCAAATAACTGGGCGCTACTATAATGGTCCAAGTGTCGCAAAATGGGTAATAATAATTTTGAAAAACAAAGAAAATAATGTAATCAGGGTTGGCCCTATGCAAGGCCAAAGGCGAAAAATGATTGTTTCCAGGCTAACTTGATTGGGAGAGTTATTATCGCTACTAAATCGTAAATCATGCGAAAATGCGTTAAAGTTTTCTTTAAATCTAAAAATATAAACATACCTGGAGAACTATATAAAGCATAAATAACACATTATATACCCAGGAGCCAAGTGGCATTTTTTTTTGTACAATCTGTTAGGTATAAAAAAAAAACACTTTGGCACAGGGAATATTATGTATACTATTTTTAGCACTTTAGATTTCCGTATTTATAAAAAATACTAAAAATAACGTACTCGTCGTTTTCAATCTATTTTTTAAATTTTGCATATCAAGTTTATTTTTATTCCCTTATATTTTATTTTATTCATTTTTCAATTAAGGAACTAAAATGCGTTTTTAGTCCTTAAAGTAAAAAAAAGTAATTTTTTTTCTTTTTCTGTCGTTTGCATTCGCAAAAATTTTAAATATGTATATGTAAGTATAATAAAACATTCACTTTATTTTTTAATATTTTTTTTATTGAAAACATTAATAAATGCTAACTAAGGCCGTATATGGAAAGGGGTATTCAAAAATATATTAATGTTCTAATAGTACTCTTTTTTTAAATGAGAATATCCATTGTGTACAGTACAATTAGATAAGAGTATGTAAATAGACTGCTATATCCATATGTTTAGGTAAATGTTTAGATAAACATTGGGTAGCGGTATATTTACATAACTTATCTAGTGATATAGAAGAAAAAAAATAAGATTTTATTTAAATTTGTCCTGTACACAATGGATATTCTCATTAAAAAAAAGTACTATTAGGAACATTGACTTATTCGCAATAAAGACTTATACTTTTGAAACCTTAAGATAAAGTCAACAGTGCATTCATAACACAAGTGGAAGGATAAAACAACAACAGCAACTTATTAATGCAATTTACAATAAATACAATATTTACAAATTGACGCTTTCATATTTTGTTTGTACCTATATACATATATCTAAGTACCAAAATTACTAGTATTTACCGAAATCAACGCAAATATTCAGACTGACATACTATTCATTTTTAAATAATACTGTTTTTGTCAAAATACTCCTACTTCGATTGATCTTGGATATATCTGATTTTTTATTTGTTTCATGATGAATTCGAATGGTAAAGAATTTTTTTAAGATGAGCTTGGACAGTTCTACTGCGTGATTGTCCAGTACTTCAGTATCGTACAAATGGTCACCGAAATAATCGTAGGTTTTTCGTAGCATATCTGGATTTAAAGTGTTTGTTATTAATGTATTCAGTAGGTTGGTATTATTCTTATTAAAAATATTTATGATTTTATTGAAAGTCCTGAAATATTTTTCGCCTGCCTTGCATATTTCGATAACCATTGGACTTGCCTTTGTTAGTTTTCCAAAGGTCTTTCGTCTTTGTAAAGACGATATCACATTGTCTGTTTCTAAAAGCAAGAGGCATTTTTGACAATTAATGCAGTTTTTAACTCCACGCACCACATCCTGCTATATAGATAATAATATCTTCTAATTAATTCGTCTGAATGTTTCCTAATTTATCATCTAAAATTTCCTACTTCCCTCATAATTTTTTCGGAAATTTTTTATGTTTATCACTATCTTCTAAATTTTCGCCTTCCCTTACAGTCAACTTCTTTCCTGAGCCGCATGTAAGAATTGTGATGTTTTCTAAGTCAACAGCATTTGCATTTTTTGATGCTATTAATTGGCTCTGGATAAGTAGTCTTTTATATGCTGCTTCAAATTGTCTTGCAGACGGATTATTATTAAATCCTCCCTTACTTCGAATGACACTTAATAAAAGTTCCAGATGATCTTGGGATAATTTAAATGTCAATAAATAATTTAATATTTTTTTTTCTTTCACATATAGTTGATACATTTTAGTGACACTTTCCATACATATTAAAATGCCCAAAAACCCAGTTTTTCTACTTGATTTTGTTATCGGTTTATTCCCAAGAGTAAGACCTAATACATATTTTTTTTATATCTGCAAAGCAGCTGTAAAACAGATCTTCGTTTTTTGGAGAAAATGGCCGTTTGTATACATATTTTGCAAAGCAATTTCTCGAGTTTAAAATGTCAAATACGTCATTAAACTTTTGAATAAATATTGAAGTAGCTTCGGACTGATGAAATTCAGGATATTTTAAATCTTCTCGCAAAAATGTAATTGCATCACTTACACTCTTACTTAGAGTTTGTGTGGCCAATTTTACTTTCATTTTTTCCTTTTGCCACTGTATATGTCTCGATTTCACTTTCGTAGCAGCATGTAATCCCTCAGCTTTCTGCTTTTCTTCCAATTTTTCTACATATTTCCATGATATTTCTCTTTTTTCATCATCTTTAATACCATTTGATGAACCAAAACAATTTCTTACGAGCTTTATCATATGACAAGCATCCAAAATAATAAACACAGGATTTTTTGTTATGGGATGTTCAAAATCAGTTTTTAAATTGCTTTCGTCACTTAAATTGACTCCCAATTCGTGGGCTACCTTAAAATTAACTGGAGGCCCATCAAAAGTTAATGAAGTTATGGTAACAACACTTCTACCATCATCGTGAATGAACTCTAGACATTTTTTTACAAGGCCTGCTTTTTCTTTGGCTGTCAGCCCATCTATAAAGAAGTATCCAACTGGTATTTTCCAGGATCCTTTAAGACTTGTCACCAAAAATACTAATGCTTCTCTAGCTTCTTCCAATGTATCCGAATTAATATTTGTACCTATATCTACATAGCCAGTGAACTTTTTTTCCGTCCATTCGACACGTTTCCTGATTGACATTTCGTCGTAAACCAGGCCACAAAGGAGTTCTTCAGAAGAGTCATTTTTCCTTAGTGTTAAAGCTGATAAAGCTTCTTGAGTAAAGCCAGGACTTCCGTCGATCGATCTAAACCACTTGGATATTGTTGAAATATCTGGCAAGCTCTTGTTAAAAGTTTCCCTTACATAACTGTATGCACTTGCAGAGTAGAAGGATAATATAAGGGCAAATGATCTTAATGTTTCGTTATACTTTTGCCTGGTTGGACCTTGTAGAATTCTTTCAAAAAGATCCTTTGAAACTCCTGATAATCAAGCCTAAAAAAGAAATATATATTTTGTTTGGCCAATTTAAAGTAATTGTGTCAAATATATAAACGCTGATTTGCGGTCTACAGGGTGGTCCAAATTCGAGGGGATTGTGGGGTTTTCAGTATTTTTAAGAAAGATAGCGAAAACTAATATACATGTTATGGGCTCGATTTTTGAGAAATTAATATTGGTGAAAAAATGTCAGTTTGTCGACCCGTTTTGAGCTACGATATATCGCACTTATGTTATTTTTTATATTTTTTTTTTTTTAATTTTGTTTCCCTTTTATTTAATCGTTCTTTTCGCCAAAATGTATCAACTAATGATACAAATACAAAATATAAATAAAAATAAAAATAGGTAAGTATTAAAAAAAAAACAAAAAAATATCATACATAAATTTTATGGTGATTTCAAAAATCGAGCCCAAAATAGGTAATTTCATAAGAAAATCACCAACTTATTGTTATATCTTAAAAATTAAACGTTACAAATATCTATAAAAAAGTAATTTACACCAAAATTTTCATTAAGAAAAGTTATAGGTCAAATTCTAGAACGCATATTTTTCAAAAACACCCCGTAGCTCAAAAACGCGTTGACATACTGAAAAAGAAAAAAGAAAAATTTGGACCACCCTGTACATGCAATGTTCTAAATTGAACAGTTTTTAAAATTTTAACTTTAATGCAAGAAAAATATTCAAAAGAGCTCTTTTAATGTTAAGTTTTTTAAATAAAATACAAGTATTTTGGCACAATTTTTTTTTTGGTAAATTCTTGAGTCCTTTAAACAAGATCTTACAAAAATAAAAAAAATCACGCACTTTGAAACCTTGCATTTCGAAAACAAAGGACTTTTGTTTTTGATTTGATTTCATGTTTATTTTTCGTATTTTAACCTCATAAATAACAATAATAAACCTGTACTTAACATATTAGGTATAAGGGTGAGAGGCGAAAAAAAAACAACATTGACCTTTGTATAAAACGTGTATAACTTAAGGTAGTTTTACATGCTCGAGTTGTACAAGTTTTATATAAAGGTACTTTTGAAAGCTTGAAAAAGCAACAATATAGTTGCGAAACGTCGCTGAAGGTCAATGTTGGTTTCCTTTAGCCTCTCATCCCTATACCCAATATGTTAAGGGTGAATTTGAATAAAAAATGCGCTTCTTCGAATTACTTAAACTAAAAAACTGGTAATCAAATTTGTATCAAATTTTCTACGGTGAAAGTTTAGAGCATTATCCCGGAACCATATCACGAATTTTGCATAATTTTAAGTTTTTGACATGTTTTTACGTATCCTAAAAATGTTTAATTCGCGGTAAAAACTATCGATTATTTTATGAAACTAAATAAAAACAAGATTTATATATATTTTTTTTTTTTGAAAAACCACCAAAACGGTCTGTGGGGAATACCAGAAGCCTCCGCTGTGCAAAATTTTGTTACTTTTTTATGTGCGGTTTATCTGTTTAAGTTAACGAACTGTTTTTAGGATTCAAATTCACTGTTAAGTACATGTGTTCACCAAGGGAACGAAAACATAGTAAATAATACTAAACTTATTACTCACTTTAATAGCAGGTTCTGATTGTTCCGTAATCAATTGTTTTTCTTTTAGTTGCTGTTACAAATCTTTTAAAGTGGTTACCCTCATGGTTAACCGACTAACTGATCTTTGCAAAACTTTAATCTTCTTTCTTTTATCAACAAGATTATCTTTCAACATTTTCAAATTTTTTCGCCTCTTTTCTGGTGTTGAAAAAAATCACTGCTTCACAAGTCTCCAGGATATTTTCTCTTTCTGAAATAGAAGATATTATCAGCTAATTTAAATTAATAATTTTTTTGGTATGGCACACCAGTGAAAATTTTAAAAAGACTTATGTGTAATTTTAATATTCACAGTAAACTGCTTTAAAAAAAAATTTGATTACACCTTTTTAAACAATTTCATAAAAAATAGCAGTTCATTCTGATGACCAATCACAACATGGGGTCAAACCCTCCATCCGTCCTCCTGCTACTGATTAGCTATACATAATGGAATTTGCTTACCCGTTTTTTTTTGTCGACAACTTTTTGCAGTTTTTCAGTTAGCTTTCACTTTCAGAAGCTGTTAACGTAAGTGATGATGATGAGTTTTGCTGCAATCTAAAAATTAATATATTTGATTAGGTCCCATTTTGACATTTCAGAAAAATGTTTATTCTAGTTTTATGTTTATTGTTTACAAAAAATATATTACACAAAAATATATAAAAATTCTTTGCAAACACCCTCGACTTATAGACCTCGCGTTCAGCTCAGTCCATTAAACTGTCCCAGTCATTTGCAAAAAATTGTTTTCAAATGTATTCAAATTTTTTTGTTGAATATACTATTGTCTCGTACTTACATCTCTTTTAATTCACGTTGTTCTGAAAGATCTGCAGTTGCTTCCATGCCTTGTTCCATGCTTGAATGTTGAGATAACGCTATGCCATCTTGAACATTTTCATATTTCCTGAAATTGAATAAACTTTATGCTTACTATAATAATAAATAAAATCTGCCTTAGGAAATTAGATTTTGTACACAATCTAAAAATTAATAATTTTGATTATGAACCTATTTCGACTTAAAAAATGTTTATAACCTTCATTTATTTTAGTTCATTTCATAAAACTGTCTCGCTCTTATTGTGCAAAAAATCGTTTCCACACTTTAGACTGTGAAAAAGTAAGATCAATTTCTTGACGGTGAAATAAGAGAGAGGGTTCAGTAACAGTTTTTTTTTCGTGCCTATGACCATCAAAGTAGAATAGTTAAAATTTATTCTCAAATTTTGGAAAATAAAAAGAACATTATATTATTAAGTTTTTCAATATTTAAAAAAAAAGTGTAAATGTTTCATAAACCAAAAGGTTTTGCAGACATTTAAAATTAAAGCACGTAAATATTGTTTTTAAATATCATAAAATTTTTTAAAGCTTGTCAAAAAATTATCATAAAATTTATTAAAAAAAAATTCCATAAAATCATAAAAATAATGGGTTTTTTTCCAAGTGGTGAACCTTTTATTCTGTATTTACTTACATTGTCCTGGATTCTGGTTGTTTTGAAATTCCTGAAAGACCTGCAGTTGCTTCCCAGCTTAAATCCTTACTTGATTCTTTTTCATCCTCCCTGAAAATTTAATTTTAATAATGGAACTTTTTCTTAAATAAAGTGAATATTTCTTTTAAAGTATTACAAAATTATAAAAGGTTATCACAAAAAAGCAAGCAAGCTGTAAAAACAGCGCATACCTTTTTGTAGGACTGCTGTCCGGCTCATCAAGTAAACCCTGAAAATTGGGTTTCAAATCTTTCTGAAAGTGAAAAGGACTTCCTGAGGTGGTGGGATCAGAGGCTACATCTGAACTGTAAAATAAAATTAACAAGATAAGAATTTAGTATACAAATATAGGGTGTCCCAAAATGCGACCCACATTTACATACATTTTTTGAAAAATTTTTGGAGTTAGAGCTTGTATATCCATGTAGAGAATATTTAACAAAAACGAGACTTTACAGATCTTAATTTGTGCATCAATAAGCATGTGATTTAAGTTACATTTAAAAAAAAATTTAAAGGGACACCTTTGTATATATAGTAGTAAAGCCTGTTCATAAAGAAAAACAAAAAGTTAGCTTTCTATTTTTATAAATTACAAAACACCTATTTTATTCAAAAATCATTATTTTTGTCAATTGTAATAGGAAAAAAAGCAAAAATATGTTCTTTCATGAGAAGGTCACTTTTCTTTTGTCACAAACACCCAAAATATATAAAATACTTGACTACTGGAAATGCATGCATCAATAAGTTTGAAATATTCGTTTATGATGCTCGCTTACTTACCTTTCTGTGTCAAATAAGTCATGACTTAATTTTGGAAAGCTTCCCGGCTTAAGGTAAGTTATTTCATCCTTTCTAATTAAAATGTCTTGAGAATTAAAATGATCAGAACACAATACTGATTGAGTTGATATCGGCAGATCTTCTTCAGCCCCAAGTAATGATAGCCAAATTTTTTTTTGTTCCAAGTTTTTAGGAAATCTAAAAAAGTTAATACAAAGCTCTATTACATATATGTATCTATATACCTATAGTTAAGGAATAAGGAAAAAATTATTATAACTAAACCAAACCCAGCCCAAAATAATAATTTTGATTTTCAGGTATTTTTGAATATGTAACAATCAATTTTTTTCCGTTAAGAATGTCGATTTTTAAAAATCGTTATTTTAATATTGCACAGGTAAGTTTATTATTTATTTTACACTACATTTCATGGTCAGAAACCTTTAGAAATCATATTATAATCAAAAGAGCAAAAAGGTTCAAGGCAATAAAAATTATAATCTTGCATGTATTCTCATTTCCTCTTCTACCTACCATCAGGGTCCCCTGTTTTATTTAAGTTTATTTACCTACAAATGAATCGGATTAGTTGATCGATGGAATTTACTGGGGTTTTTCAGAACAGGCAGAGGAATTAAGGAATTGGAGGGCCTATTGTTTTGGTTTTCCTCACAATTTTACATATTCTTATAGTTTTAAAATTTTAACCTGCAGTACTATTTTTGTTTTACACGTTATGTTTTGTGATCGCATGTATATTATCTTTTCAGAACATTGTAACTGTTGAATAAAAAAAAAAAGAAAGATATCGTCAAAAAAATTTAATTTCCTATATATACGCCATTCTATAGATCAGTTTTTTAGGCCATAACTTCATGTCCATTTACCCAACCGACAAGAATAAATTTAGTATTAATTCTGTATGTCTCTCTCTTATTTTGCAGAATTATTAGCATCAAATTTATGCTTATGAATTGGGTAAACCTACCTTGAGTCAAAAATGCTATCTATGTTAAAATATGTAAATATGAAAACATGTTATTTTGGGTTCATTTTAGCTTGGGTTGGTCAAGCTTGAGTTGGGTTGGGTAAGTTACAATCATTTCTTGGATTTTTTTTCCAGGGTTTTTTTCTCCAGGTTTTTTAATTTTTATTCTGCTTTTTGCGGTGACTCTTACAGCAGCTTAATTCTGGATATGACTGTCATAACTTTAGACAGCACTGCCTTTTTATCTTCTCTATTTGCTATTGGTAAAAGTATTGGAAATGTAAGTACCTAAATAGTTTATGTTTCTGGATGGCATCTTACAAAAATTATCTCAATTTCCGAAAGAATAAAGCTGGGTTTATACAAGCAAATAAAAATAAAAATAGGAAACAATAGGGACTTTTTGGGTCACCTAAAATAACATTTTGTGTGCTTATGCTTATTTGTGCGGCTGCACACTTAGCAAAAAAAATAGGATGAAATAGGCATAAAGAAAAACTTTATTAGACATGTACGGCCTTTGTTCTTATATGTCTGACCTTAAATTTTTAAATGTTATTTTAATTTTGACAATGTTTTTGAAAATATGTGTTACCAGCAGTGTTCAAAAGAAGAAATAAAGCACGCTATCATCAGTTAAATGAATTAGATTCGAAAGACAGCGCATTATTTTTAATTGCCCAAAACCTCTTAAAAATGGATCTTGTTATCCTTATCTTTAATAAAAGTA
The DNA here is from genome assembly GCA_963921995.1 of Oxystoma pomonae. Classification (NCBI taxonomy): domain Eukaryota; kingdom Metazoa; phylum Arthropoda; class Insecta; order Coleoptera; family Brentidae; genus Oxystoma; species Oxystoma pomonae. The sequence goes on from OY998165.1 coordinate 95,839,777, forward strand.
AGCATAACTACTGTCAAATTTGATCTTATTTTTGCTGGCCCAAAAACTCCCTAATTCTGGTTTACACAGCCAAATAAGAATAAATAACTTTGAACCAATCAGCACACAGCTTCTGCGACAACAATAATTAAAGTAAAATCCATCATATTGGTTTTTTAAATATCTGAGAAAAATAACCAAAAAATGCAAAAAAACAACAACAAATGAAAGTGAGTTAATGTGCTTCAAAGAGGCATGCGCAAAACCGTTTTCAGATAAAAATAAAAGTGGCCCATTTTTTAACATTTATTTTAATTTCTTATTTTCATTTCTGCTGTATAAATGCGACGTATAAATGCCTACATTTTTTCCGATAAGCTCAAATTTTATTTTTAATTATTATTTGCCTGTATAAACTCAGCTTAAGATAACGGTAGTTGCATAAATTATGCTTTATATGGTATTCAAAATGTCCATGACTGTAGAATATAAATATCTACACCTGCCAACTGCCAACGCTAAATTGGCAGAAGCGTTTCAACCTATAAATTACTTATTAGTAGTTAAAAAGAAGTACACAAAACAATTCCAATTGAATTATTTAAATCTACGGCACTGTTTATCAAAATAAGGCTTTCCAAAAACTTACCTGTGAAACGAAACATCACTGTTCACATCGTCTAGTTTTTTGTATAAAATGCATTCTCGCACCATCTTAATGTTTTAAAACTTTAAAAAAAGCACAAAAACCACAAAAAAACCAACAAAAACGCTTAAAAATATTCAAAATGTCTCTTTTAATTGTCAGCAACACTGTAGCAAAAGTTCACGCCCTACTAGTTCTGTCTAGTAAGAAGGCAGTTTATGAATGGGAATTTTTACAAATCATACGACGAGTGTCGTTGGCCCAGGCGCCACGTTGCCGTTGTTAACTGAAGAAAAATCAGTAAAAATTATTTACGAAGGAAGATCGAAAATAATAGTGGTAAACTAATACCTAATAATTATCGATATACTTTACGTCGATGCTAATAATTAAAACTGTCTTTTAGTTCAAAACAGGACCCAGAGTATTCCGTTATATAACCGTGAAAATATAAAATACTGTATATGTATATGTAGGTAAGTAGTACGAGTTTTTTTTAAAAAATTTTAAATTTAAAATCAATTGCACTACGTGTTTCTTATGAAAAAATAGAGTATATTTTTTAGAAATATTTTAATAAACCTATTAATCCCAGACCAACACAGCATTTTCTGCTTAAAATGCAAAAAATTGCCTGCAGCGCATGATATCGGGATTTTTTAAAAATAATTCGGAAAAAACCGGGAAAAAGTCGGGAATTTTATCTACGGAATCTTGTGGTAACCCTGTAGGAGTCTCCCTCGTTGAACGATTTACTGTATTATTAAGAGCAAATTTACAATGAGAAAAGTCATTCTTTTGACAGTAATCAGTAAAAAGTTTTGAAGTAAAGTGGTATATTAGGGACCTTTTACACCTCTTATTTTGGCCCAATTTAACTTTATCCCTTATTTGAAGCGTGCGCACTTGATAGAAATAACGATTTCCCTTACTAACCGATAAAGTTCAACGTTAGCTATGGCGGAATAAAGATTCCGATAGTAACGTTTAAAGCGTAGGCGATGTTGCCGGTAGTAACACGCTATGTTACAAAAATAAAAAAAGAATTGGGTTATAATTGAAAAAAATTGTTTTTGCTTTTATTTAATTTTACTAAAAGTGTCAACTTTTAAATGCGTATTTAATTTGACTAGTTTTTTTCGGACAACATTATTCATTCATGCCACAGAATTAATTTCTATGTTTGCAACCTATTTGTGCTATTCGAAAGCGAATGAGGTTTGGCGATAATGACGACCTAGTGCTACTTCGGGAAGTTCTAGGACTGAATCCTTTTTTGAACCCCAACGTGTGGTATATAATTCAGGAGCATATTAGGTCACTAACAGGGAAGACTTTTACAATTAGATCTTTAAAGGATCACTTAATGAAGATGATGATTTAAAAGACAGGTAAGTTCCGAGAATATGTTATAGCTACCTATTTTGCATTAGATACCTAACATTTTTATGCCAAAGAAAACAATAAAGGATCGTTCATACTCGTCTTAAGGCGAGTTTCCTCGTATACAAGCGGTATGAGGTATGTGGTAAGTCGCAAGGAAAATAAACACTAAAAATCGCAATCGCATTCTGCTCTTACCGCTTGCAGTTTACGGAACATGACAGAATATGCTTCATTGTCCAAGACAATATTAAAATCAAATTGAAAAGTAAAAGCTTTGGCCTTATAATACTTACGTCCGCTTGCAGCGACTGTTTGTTATGCCTCAATTAACTTAAAACTCCCGGAATGACCAGATTGTTTGTCTATGTCGCTCTTATTATGGGACTTTTAGTAAATTGAGACATAAGAAAATGTCAGTGCCTGGACCTGTTAGATAGATGGTAAAGAAGCATATTAGCTCACACATATACTATATGACTACAGGGTGATTCAAAATTCCCCTGAAAGACTTTAACTGTAGGTAGAATTTGTTGTTCTGAACAAGAATTAATAAAATATATTTTTGTAAACCCTTTCGTTTCTAAGATATTTGCATTTAAAAATTGTTATTATTTTCTGAGAAGCACCCTTTACTACATGGTAGAAAAATCAATTTTTGAAAACAAAGCTTTCGCTTTTAAATTTAAATAAATTTTAGTCAAAATATGGCTTTTGTGGTATCAAATGAAAGGTAATTGAGTCTGGAGTTTTAAAAACTGCATTTTAGTCTTTTTCAACCAGTTGAAGTGGAATAGGGGGAGAGAGGATTTGGTGAATCGTGTGAGCTTAGGTGCCCATCAACTGGCAGCGTATTTTAAAATGTTTTATTATTTTTAGATCAGGAATTGAGATTGAACTGACCGAAAAAAATGGCTTGTGTCAGGAAGTCTATGAGTTAATGAAAGAGTTCAACAATAAAGCTGAAAAAAGAAAGAAGAAATATCTCTTGATGGCTCAAAATCCAAAGGAATTGATGCTAGGGACAAATTTGCAATGCAAAATATGCAGAAAAATATGTACATACCATCCGAAGAATTTAATGTAGGAAACTATGTTAACCTTGATGAGGAAATTGCTGAGGAAGTAATATATTTTGATCATGATTACTTAGGTAAGTGTAGGTAATATGTACATACAGGATTTTCAATAAAAACCTAAATTAAAAAGCTATATGGCATTGGGAAAGATATATTTTAGCACCCACATATATACTATGACTATAGTGTTGTGTGAGCTATGGTGGCCTTACCAAAGACAAAAAAAAAGCTCCTATTTAAAAAAAAAATTATCTTTGCGTTTCGTACAATTCTAAACATTTTTTTGTGGCGTCTGTCTGTAAACAACGCCCAAATCTCAAAAACTACGGAACCAATTTTAATCAAATTGAGTACCTATGTAGGGTTTGGGCTCTAGTTGTCCCATTTAAAGATGGTTAAAATGAACGCCATAGAAGCCAAGTAAAAGGGTGGGGATAGTTTTTAAAAATTAAAATTTTAGCCAAATATGGGTTGCATAGTATCAAATGAAGGATTGAGCATAAATTTAAAAAAAAATACATTTTCGTATTTCAGGCAGTAGTGGCACAAGGTGGGGGGGATTTGGTATTAACTAAAAGCTAACAAAGTCTATAAAGTATAATAATCTATTTATTTTTTTTTTATTATTTCTTAGATCATCAAATGGAGGTTATACCTAATGAACCCTTAAGTGTTGAATGTGTCGATAACACAGGTAAATTATTTTTGTATTTCTAAAGTGGATATGAATTTTGAATTTTTCATATTTACTAATAACTGAGGTTTTTAAATTAACTAATATGTTTTCTTAATTTGCACAGGCAAACTTTTAAGTGAACTTTTTCCTTAAAATTATTAATAAAATATTCAGAAACAGAAAGTTTTCATATGAAATTATATATTATATAATAAAATATTATACACATTTTTCTTTTTATATAGCAGGTTCAAGTACTATTCAAATTAATCTCAGTGCAGAGCCAGACGACACAAAAAAAAGAACAGTTGAAACTAAAACTCTCAACAACTTCCCAACAGCTAAAAGTAAGGAGCAGGCACCTGGCATAATCAATACTGAGCAACTGTCAGCTAAAAAGAGAAAGACACCCGAACCTATTGTCTTCGCAAGGCGCAAAAAAGGAAAGACTAGACAAGAAAATGTTCAAAAACAAGGATTGTCCTATCACAGAACGAGATAAAAGAAAAAGAAATAAAATTAGAAGAAAGAAAGGTAGCTCTCGAAGAAAGAAAATTAGCACTTGCCGAAAAGCAGTTTGACCTGTCAGCATGGGAGACAAAGAAAAAAATGGAATTAAGGGAAAAGCAATTAGAAATTGAAATTGAAAACAGAAAGTTTTTAATGTCCAACATAGAAAAGCAGGACAAATTGATAGATTTTCTTTTAAAGGATATTAAGAAATAATATGGTTTGCTATCAAGTTCAGGCCGTCTATGTGATATTTTTTACCTGTTTGAAATGTTTTTATCTTCCTGCATGAAAGTACAAAGTTTCTATATAATATTAAAAAAAACTGTGTTATTAATCTTAAGATATGAAACTAAAAGTTACCTTATTTTATATTCCGTTCCTATACTACCTAGTTCATTTTTTGTGTAAAATTTAATATAAGTGTGCTGTGTTATGTTATGCAGTTTTATAAGAATATTAAAAATGTTTACAGAAAAGTGAGAGAGAGAATACCAGTCTAATATTTTAGGGGTCCCGGGTTCAAATCCTGGTCGAGGAAAAATTTTTTTCCGATTTATTCCCTCACCCTTTGCCCTCTACGCCACAAATATTTTCTGTAAATTTATTAGGGCGCTAAATTTTCCCTTTATTTTTTATTAAAAATGTTGTATGTGCTACGAATAAATTTGTTTATGGAAAAATTAATAATACGAGCTTTTTTTAGTAAAGTTTTATTAACGTTTTGCAAAATAAATCTTTTGGCAAATATTTCTAAATGAAAACGAAACTCATTCATTAAATAATTATTTATTTATTGTCTGTATTACTGCAAATAATCTTCTAAATTAATTGAGTGAGAGAAATTTGATTTTCATATAAACATGTATGACAATTCGAAAGAATTGTAGCTGTCTTATACATCATCTCAATGTCCTGAACTAGAAGCTTTTGATTTTTTTTAAAGTCTCAAAAGCAAAATCCCTAATTGTCTTTTCAAAAGACCATTCCACTGCTTCTCGTACTGTTTTCATGGAGACATGAAACCGTGCTTGTACAGCATTTGCTCCCCCTCCTGGATAAGGACACAAAAGTCATTGTCTAATCCCATATGCCTGGTCTCCATAAATACCAAAATGGTTTCCATTTGGAAATTTCGCCTTTTGTTCGAGCTGATCATAAAACCCAAACAGTCGAAATATTCCAGCGTCATGTCGTTTTCCTGGATACGCTCCCAAAAGACTTACTGTCATGCCATCTGGACATACGACAGCTTGATATTTAACACAGTGAGTCTTCTTGTGTCCAGAATAATATTCTTCCTGTTCCTCAGAAGGACGACAGATAGGTCTTATGGTTCCATCTATAAAGCCAAAACAGTTTTGGACTGCTGCACCCTTAGCAGATATGGCCTAAAATAAATAAGGGTTGTTAGTTAGTATTTTGCTAAAACATAATCTGAATTTATGAAAGTTATAGACCAAACAGTATTGCATAGTCTGTCTTATACATGATACTAATATATTTTCTAAACATTACAATTATCGATGAATAAAAAAATATTTTTTTACATTTTATGGTCAATATATCTACCTGTGCATATAATCTCATCCTATCTTCACTTAACCACTCTAGGTTGTTAAGATTTTCTAGAAGGTTCCCAAATGTATCACATATTTGACAGTTTACAAATGTAATTATTTCCGACAAAGCAGAAGCAGACCTCTCAAAAAAAAGAAAACACATTTAAAACCCTCTTAATTATTTTCAGACTTATCAAGTCCTTTTTTAAATATAAATTTATCAAAACAAATTTTTCTGCTCTGTTAAGATGAACTTCTGTAAAGTAAGAAGCAAAAAAATAAACCCATGGTGTTGATACTTCTTACTGCCTACCATAAACTATGAAAAACAACATCGATCATAGATAGTTTATTTTTTCTTGAGTCTTACTTTAAATGTACAAATTTGTACACCCTAAGAATTCAGAACTGCTTATAAGATATACAACTACTCTTAAAATCTTACCAGTAGCATGATGTCTGCTTGGCATAATTATTTCCTGTGGAATTCGGAGCAATTGACAAGTCTTGGCAGATCATCTTTTGCAAATCTGAAATTTTTTTTTACCACTAATGGATCCATTGCCTCTAAATTAAAGGGCGCTCTTAATGGGACTTCATCCACATGACGATCCTGCGTCTTAAAACAGCATCAATTACATTTTCCATTGCAATAAACAAAAATGATTTGACTTTTTTTTAGAAACAAACAACAAAGTTAACCTAACTTTTTAACGTACGTCAACAAAACAGGACGAGCAAAAGCTAAAAATGGTGCCTTAAAAATAACGTGACGTTAGCTACGTCACAACGCGTTATTAAGCGATAAAGTCACCTAACGGGGATTTTTCATAAGAGGTGCAAAAGGTCCCTAATGTTTTTGAGTAAAAATTGTATATGTATTGCCAAAAACACAAGAAAATCAGGTAAGTCCTTATGTGCACATTCATATTAGATTATATTATGCCTTTTAATAAGTTAAAAACTATTGGAACCCTTTAGTTTTGTGTACGTATTTCAAACGGTTAAAAATAATGTGTTAAAACTTATAGTTTTTTGTCTAAATCTATAAGTAATTCATAATAGAGTCTGAGTACGAAATTTTATTGGGTCTAAATTTATTGAAAACCCAAAGTTATCTATAAGTATGGGGACACTATCTGTTTTGTCCTATCTTAATTTTATAAAAATGTATATGTATTGCCATTAAAAAAATTAAATAAGGAAAAACGCAAGAAAATTATTGAAGTTCATATGGGCAAATTCATATTAAATTATGTTATTGCTTTAAATAAGTTAAATACTATTGGAACCCTATTTCAAATGGTTAAAATTGATGAGTTAAAACTTATAGTTTTCTTGTCTAAATCTATAAGTAAAAACCGAAAGTTATCTATAAGTATGTGAACTATTAAGACACTATCTGTTTTTTCCTATAAAAATTTTATATGAATGTATATGTATTGCCATTAAAAAAATTAAATAAGGAAAAACTCAAGAAAATCAAGTAAGTCCTTATGTACAAATTCATATTAGAATATGGTATGCCTTTTAATAAGTTAAAAACTATTGGAACAATATAGTTTGTAAAAACTTATAGTTTTTGTCTAGATCTATAAGTAATTCATGTAGTTTGAGTTTGAAATTTTATAAGTCTAAATATATTGGAAACTTAAAGTTATGTATATGTATGTAGACTTTTAAGACACTTTATCTGCTTTTTCTTATGAAAATTTTATAAGAATGTATATGTTTTACCATTAGTATAATTAAATAAGGAAAAACTCAAAAAATCGATCCTTATATATTATATATATATTATACCTTTTAATAACTTAGAAACTATTGAGCTTTTATAGTTAAAACTTTTATATCAAATATATATTTTTCCTAAATCTATAAGTAATTCATGATATTGTTTGAGTATAAAATTTTATTGAGTCAACTTTTTGGAAACTCGAAAGTTATGTATATGTTTTTTCTCTAACATCTTTGATACAGAAAAACTTCTGATATCCTACTAAATTTCTGGAAGTATTTGCATATGGCCAAATTTGTGTGTAAAAACTGATCGCTTTTCTAGTAAACCTGTAAGTATATGGACTTTTGATTTCATTATGTTAAAACTAAAAAAAATACATTGCTAGATAAAATTGACCCCATGGAGTAAAGCATTTTTAGCATTTCGAGGGTCAAACTTTAATATTTTTTTTATGTACCTATACTCTATCCTACAACAAGCCGCTAAAAAGTGTTAGGGCCATTTTTTTCATAAAGAAAGTCATCCAATATATACACTAAGGGAAATCAAGTAAGTAGTTGCATAAAGAACAGTTCTATAATGGAATCGTGCAGGATAATATTGATTTTTTTTGCGTTTTTCCTTATTTAATTTTTAAACATGCAAATTCGTTACGTTAAACTGGGAATGATCAGCCTTAAACGAGATAGATTTGTATATGACTGGGCCACCTGAAGCAATAAAAAGACCTTTTAATTAATATATGGTATACATATGGTACTTTTTTTAATATAAATGCCAAAAACAAAGGATATTTGCTGGCCTGATACCATATTCTAATTAATATATAATAACTTGACCTTACATCTCGCCTTAAATTCTTACATATCTTTGGTCTCCCCATTTATACTTTTATTTGTTACCTAAAACAATCAGTCCATGTTCTGGTTTAAAATTTTGTGTTTTTTTCTCATGCTTAGTCGCAGTGATTATAAAGCACATATAATGCAGTTGAAAATACAAAGGATTATTTTTACAGGACAAAAAACATGAGCTATAGGTACAAATAATATGCGGGCCTGACCTTATACCATACCATTATAAAATTATTTTCCTTTTTTTTACCCATTATTTTACTTGTCTTTTACAATAATGCACAATAGTTAATTCCATGTAACGTCGCTAAGAGCCATCTCATCCCCATTTTTACCACTGAATAATGCACCGTACACGTTATTCAGTGTGTTTACTTCTACATAAATTCGGGAAAAAAATTAAAAATAAAACTAAAAATTACAAATTAAACAAGAGCCATAACCTTATTTTAGCAAACATGAAGTTGGCAGTTTTTCACGTTATCATTTCTCAATTCAAGCTATTGTCGTTCCACTTTACAGCGATAATGTTTTGATCTGCAATTTTTTTGAAGTTGTACGTTCCCCGTTCACTTTTTTTGAAAATGTTGTTATTTAGTAGAGCGTCCGCATATTCAAGGACAACTGAAGCTCCGACGCAATATTCTGTATAAATTTCATTTATATTCGTGGATATGCCTTGGTACGGTTCAAACCAGTAGACATATCCCTATCTATTTGTATCCAACCACAACTTATAGCCATATTTGATTGACTTATTTTTCAAAAATTGTTTTGCTCCATGTCTACCATAATAGGGAACCATACCTTGCTCTTTTCGGCCATGCTCCATGAACTTGGCATTCAAATGCAAAAAAAGGGTCTCAGTTTGGAAAATTTATCCTCTGAATTCAAGTTATTATTGTCCTGGAAATAAATGTTTGATATTATAAAATTAAATTTCTCTCTAGAAATAGCTTCTTTGACAAGATCACAGGATGCGTCTCGCTCTCGTTCCCACAACATTTTACGACTAGGAATCGGTAGATATCCACGCAATATAAGAACACCTAGGAAGGCTCTGACATCACTTCCAGTAACTAGCACATGTCTATTTTTTTGCTGAACATATCTGTTTCTTTCACCGACAATCAAGTCAACAATGAAGTTATCAAGAAACAAATTAAAGTAATAAATAGGTCTTTTCAGACGCCTCATTAACAGCCTCAACTTCTGGAAGCAAAACACTATCGTACTTTATGTCTTCTTTTACCCACTGATATGTTCGTTTTTGCTTTGGTTTCGCGTTTCTGAACATTACCGGACCAATGTGATAAAGGCAAATCATCTTCCGAAGAGTAGTCGTCTTCATTCACCGCTAATTTTATTTCTGCAGGAGCTCTTAGCTGTGTACCCGTCAAATTATGTATATTTGCACAATGTCGTCTCCTCTTGAGGAGGAAATATGGTGACATCCTGTACTTGGTCGAGTATATCATCATCATCTTCAAGAATGCTTTGTCCAGAGTTAACCCTCTGAAACAACAAGGCTCATATTGAAACCAAAATATCCTTTCCTAGTTTTGTTACATCACTGTCTACAACTATCAAACAAAAAAGCCTCATATTACTGAAATACTATATTTCGTACACTCAATACAAAGGTTCTCTGGGTGAGAGATGCAACAAAATTTAGAACGTAGTTTATAGAAAACCAAAACTTCAATATTTGCTTTCTTATTTTTTGATAGTAGGCTTTTGTTTTCGTGATTAGAACCATATATTATTCACTTACCTAACAAAACGTATCCCATAATCTAACATTCTTCGAAAATGCACTGTTTGAAAAAATCACTGCACATAAAATATAACTCGTTGATGTTCAAACAGCACACTCAACAACAAACAAATGCCTACTGAACAATGTCTATTAGAATTGAGGCACACACCACTACCTGCATAGACTTGCAGCAACTTTAAATCTCTGTACTAAATATAGTACTTCAGCATCATCTGGGTTAAATGGTAAATTGCCCTTCTCAATATTATGTAAAAACCCTCCTGTTCCCAGACAAATGAGAGAAAACTATGCCCTTCAAGCACTTTTTAATGTAGTTTTTAATTTTGTCTTTTAAATTTGGGAACCAATAACTTCTAGTCAAATGTTCAAAAACCTTGTTAACTCCGAAATAACCCAAATTGTTGTGAGAACGCCTAATGACATTATTTTCCATACACTCCGGAACATAAAAAAGAAGATTTCCCTTAGATTTTCTAGAAATTAAGCCATCCCTCATCTCAAAGAGTGATAGCTCGCTCTTGTCCAATTCTTTTTTTAGGTCATTTAATTTTGTGTCAGAGCTTTGCCGAAGGGCAAGATTTTATTTTAAAGAATTCTTTTTCCGATATGGAAACGTGTATTCGTAATTGGACAAAACGAGCGACCATCTCTAGATTTTGGGGTTATTTCCTTTTTGTTTAGAGCCAATGTTAAACTATTACAATTTGCAAAAATTTTAAAAGATATCTTTTCCCTCTCAAAATCTCAATTTGTTGTTCAATTACAGGCAATGGAAACCGATCTTTGACAGTAATTTGTTAATATGTCTCGTGTCCATTTTTTTATAAGAACAATTGGTGAGATATACTCAGAATTATTATTCCTAATTATACCTTTACTCGTAGGTCATCACAGATGTCTTAGGCCACCTACTCTCAAAATATGGCAGTTTTCTTGGTTTATAATAGAACGGCTGGTCATGTTTGAGTACTATCTTCATGTTGTACTCCGGCTTCTCTGGTTTAATGCCATTAACGTAGTAGTTCCTTAAAAGGTCAACAAATGCTTGACTCTGCTCAAATGAGATGTCAGATATCTCTTTCTCATCATCGTCCCACCCCACCAACAAAACTTCATTCTCCATAAACTCTCTATCAATTTTCTCCCCAACTTCCCCTTTTTCCGAGACTAAAAGCTTCCCATCATTAAAACAAAACGTTAAATTAGAATTAGAAATTACATCACGATCCTGGAGGCAACAACATCAAATAAGTTGCAATTGTAACATTTTGGCCTAGCTATATCTGCTAATGCTGGTCTCTGGCTATGTCGAGGTACTACATGATCTCTGGAAGTGGGCGGGTGGTACTGGTCTCTAGGTTGGGTACGGGTTGGAGCTGAGCAACTGCGGTCTGCCAAAGTGATGGAATTCATTGTTCTTAGAAAAGTTCTGAGGCTAGAGAACCCTGCATTCTCGCTTGTGTCTGCAGAACGGGATTGTCCAGTCCATCAATCATTTTAAACTTAATCGATTGCCCATAACCATCTTCACATTAAAATAAATGGAGAAAGCTTCACTTTTTTCCATTTTCGGGCTTCAAATTTTCTCAATAAGCTGTAGGTCATGATGGTATTGCACATGGCGTACTCAGTTCTGCAATAGAACCAGTTTTTCGCTTGACCTTGTAGTTTATTGATCATAGTAAGTAACATGAATTCTTCGCTTACTCGGTAAGTTCTTCATACCAACTTCAGTCTTCGTATCCAAAAATCTGCTGGTTCAGAACCATCAAACGGTGCAATAAATGTGGCTACTTCGGTCTGCTGTTTATGTTTGGTGGTGGTTGTTGATTATTAAACTGTGTTTTAGGTGGTTGACGTACATACTGCGGAACATGTTAGATCACGGTCTGAGCTGAACGGTCGCCTGGCATCTCAGGATTTTGAAAACTAATATCGCTGTGGTTATTCGGGGTCTGTCTAGGTGAAATATCTACACCTAATCCATCTATAAAATCTTTGTCATAATTATTGTTTGGTGGTAGGAAATTACTTAAATTTTGAATTGAGGTATTTAAGGGCGGTGCCGGTGTGTGCGATGATAAATTATCCAAAAAAATGTTGGGTGAGCGCTCTACTACAGCATTCGGAGGCGGTTCAAAATGGTTTAATAAGCTTTTTTCCGCCTATGTCCTAATCCTTCTCGTAAATTCTCGGGCGGTCTCTTAAACATGCTGGCCTTCTGCCTTAAGCTCCAACAATTACTTAAAATGCTCCAAAAATTACTTAAAAATGCTCCAAAATAGCCTTAACCCTTTCGTGCCTAATAGGTTATATATGTCCCAAAAAAAAAATGGTTCCAAGAAAACGACTTTTTTTTAGAAAAAACAAATTTATTACTTTTAAACTAGGTCAAACTAAGGATTCCAAAAAAAAAGACTGGGACATATGTGTCCCACCGCTATATTTTACTGGGACACATATATCCCAAACATACCCAGCTGGTACAAATAAAATAAACATGATAAATATAAACTGAAACTAAATGCTGAGCAATGTTGGACGATGGCCGTATAATCTTTTCTTGACAATATTTGCATTCTGCTGTCCCAAGGTAATCAACGATTCTGCCAGTTCCACTAAGAGTTGCAGGAAAAAAATGTTCGAGCGTTGTCGTGATTCTTTATAAATGCATTGACCGCAATAGTAAGTAGAAGTTTGTAAAACACTTTCTTCCACCATTTTAGGGACTTTCTGTCAATATCGTACAGACCAGTCAACTGATCTGATAAATCCACACCTCCCATGTGCAAATTATAAAATTCTATTGCTTTGGGGCATAGTATACTAAGCTTACTGCCGTCCTTGCCCTTACGATTTATTTCAGTCTGTGTATTCTGATGGCAGTTACTATGCATGCAAGTGTGCCCTCTTCATTACAAACACTCACTATCACCCCGAGAACGTTTTTTTTTTGTAAATTTGGACATATCCCTTCGAGTGGAAATACAAGTCCCAACCGCAGGAAATTGCAATGTATTCAATAAAGGAACTGACGTAAAAAACGATCAAAACAGAATGCAACTTCTTTTTGTCTGACAGTGCTTGTCAGTCTCCTCATAACTCTTTCTCCCAGAGTGCCTTCAGTTGCTACGTCCGCTCTTCCACTATATATATATATATATATATATATATCTATATCTATATATATCTATATCTATATCTATATATATATATATATATATATATATATATATATCGAAGTCATAAACGTAGCCAGTTTACAAGTCACAGCGCTCCCAGATTTTGATTCCACGCTTTATAGGCTTCAATGGAAGGTATTGTTTGAGACTTTATCGTCCTTTGAATTTTGTCATGCTCTCTTCTATGGACTGGAAAGGACTTTTTAACCTTGCCTTCAGAAAATTACCTCTTATACATTCCATCACATCATCTACATAGTAGGTTTTACTTGCACCCTCGGGTTTTTCTGGAGTATTGAAATACAGTTTGCTAATTAGGAGCATGAAGCGATCACGTGAAATAGCTAGATTGATAGCTTCATTTCCTAGGCTCTTGTTTGAAGACCAATAATGGTGAAGGGCTGGAACTTTATTATATGTCATAGCAAACGGACAGCCAACTACGATCATGATTTCGTGTGAATCAGTGTGCCCCTTTTTTTCCTGTTTTCTCTTCCTAAATATCTAGCCTTTCATTTGTACACTGAGCAATATAACTAAAGAGACTTCTTGGAAATAGTTGGAAAATTTCAAGTTCTCCAGAGGTTCTGTTTGTCTTGCATAGGGTTTCTGTGGTTCGTGCTTCCGGTATACGCATTCTTGGCACAAATTTTTCTGTTGGTTTATTCCATTTACAGTCTTAGCAGCAGGGGAACCGATCAACGCATTACCGTCCATAGTTTCAGCCTTAGATTCAAACTCGGATGAATAAGATTCTGACGAGCTTTCTGATAAAACGGTCGAAGTCGAAGCAGCCTTTTAACAATTGTTGGTATTTTTCTTCTTTTTCTTTGGGTAGTACATTGTTTCCCTAGTTTTCTTTTTTAAGGGACATCCATATCGCTCTCACTCATTAAAACCTTCTGAGCTTACCTGGAAATCTGAGTCACTGTCCTCGCCAAATGGTTCAACTGGAGCTCTTTTTCGGAAAGCGGCTTCCTAAAACAAAATGGGACATATATATCCCATATCCATTTTTCAGGATAAAAAATAATGAAAATTAATCAAAATTTCACTAATGACGGTATCCACCAACGCATTTTTTCTCCAATTAACTTTTAATTGCGGTTAGCGAGTAAATTCGGTATCCACCAACAAAATTTTTGCGTTAATCGCGCCGTTTACCAACCCGGCCGATGTTGGGCGATTAAAGCTTAATTGAGCAATTAGGTCGCTGTCATATGCATTTTGTTGGTTATGTTCTCTGTTTATTTTGATTTCCAGTTTGATTTTTTGAATTGTTTTTTTTTTTAAATATGGAAGATATGAAGATGTGTGTGTTGGACATAATCAATGATGGAATTCCAAGACGATGGAACGAGAGACCAAATTATTTTGAGACTATGGACAACAGGGGTTCTTTAGAAGGTTTCAGCTCACAAAGCTTTCAGACTTCAGACTTATTTCACTTTCATAAGCTTCTTTTAAGTTTTTTTTTTATTTGTTTCACCTTTTATTTAAGTGTTGATTAACGTTTGGGTAATTATGCAGTATACAGTTTTCTGCTATTTTTGATTTTTTATGAAAAATTATTTTTTTCTCTTAAAAAAAAAATTGGGCGCAGGCGGATTTGGGGTCCTAGGGACCCTAGTAGGTGCTCCCATAAAGAATTTTTCATAAAAAATCAAAAATGGCAGAAAACCGTATATTGCATAGTTACCAACGTTTATAGTTAATAATTTTCATAAAATAAAAACAAATATAATTAAAAGTGAAGTAGATGTTTTATTTATCTAAAAACCAAATAAATACATTAATAAAACAAAGAACAAATGCAGACAACTATTGCACATAGACATGCCTAAATAAATCACATTGGTCAGTTAGATATTGCATATCACAAAAAACATTGTCTTTCAACAGCAGAAAATACACCTAAATTAGTAACCTCATCAATTAGGATCTTAATAAAAAAACAATGGTCCACCTCAAACAATTTTGTTTAAGTTTTTAAAACGGTCTACATGGTTTAATGGTATTACATATATGCTTTTTGTTCAAGGACAATAGTAACTTGTTTGTGTTACTTGTCATGACGTCACGGTTACTTTCAGTGACCATGCATAGTTATGACATCATCATAGAAAAACATGAGATTTATAAAAAAAAAATAATACAAATGAAAAAACCATAAACAATCGGTAAACCACACTTTGAACCTTACATTTTTTTAAGTAACCATGTCCCATAAGCTGGTAACATAGTCTGGTTACTCGTGACATCATGACTTGGATTACTGTACGAAGAAAAATTAAAAACGAGCAACTGGTTTACCTGGTAATTTGTGATTACTTCAAGGAAAAACTCTTTTTGACACTGTCAATCACCAGTCATCATAAAAAGTCTACCCTACCTAAAATGTTAAAGTAATGAGAATGAAAGAAAAAATATTAAAGATCCTGAAACATTTTAATCTAAAACTTTTAGGTTTTTTTTTCTCTTTGTAATATAAAAATACACAAATCTGCAATCAGTGTGTACAAAACTTCATTGCTGCAACCTTTAAGTTGAGGTCCTATAAAGCTTATTTTCATTCATATTTTATTATTTTTCTTCTTTAATTATTATAACTTTAAAGCCTCTTGTTTCTTAGAGTGCTTGTCACCTAGGGCATAATTTTTGGTGATAACAGTTTCAAAATAAAATTGTCAAAAAATGTAGAATTTAAATAATTTCAGTAAAATTTGGAAGAGCAACATGTTTTTCTTGATATAAAAAATATCTCAACCTTATGAACTACTTTCTTAATTATAAGGTACTCAATATATCTAAAAATTAACAAACATCCTAAATAAATCACTTTTAAGCTGAGAAGATTATTACCCACAGATCTTCTAGGTCGGTGATAACTGGAAACAAACTTTTTTGACATTTTATTAACAAAAGTGGGTTGTGCTCCTCCTCAAGTAAAAAGCCCCATTGCAGCACCTACCATAATTTATTTATTTATAATTTATTTAAGTAGATTTTGCAATGGGGACCTGTCAAGTAATACAAGGGATTAAGTATCCTATTCTAAAACTATACAAATACTGAAAGTGACTTTAAAAAAAATTAAAAAATAAACAACAAATATTTTCAAACATCTAATCCAGTCACAAGATGGCTAATAGTTTTTCCTCCTGATAATTCTCCCATACATATCATATCACATAAAAATTCACATTGACGAACCATCTAAACTATTTTTTTTTTGTTTGTAACGACTTGTTGGGCTGATAAAATTTAAGGCACTATTACTTTAACTTAACCCTCTTATCTGAACGCATGTGAGTTACAAAAAGTCACTATGTTGACTTCGTTGCAAAGGATTTATTTTTGAAAAGGCCATTTATATACAGATTTTGCAAACCTTGGGCCATTATAGGTAGTATTTCATAGTTATATGCACCCAGCATACTGTTCAATGCCTACTTTTGTTTACCACACACTAGCTAAGTTCGGTATATAGATCGCAGATCAGACGGATTTTTGATCAGCTGATCGTTTGTCGATGATTAATCCGAGCAAGTCGCATTTCCGAACGGGTTCAGATTTAAACTTTCTAACCTAAGTTTTTTTTTGTGTAAAAATTTTTTTTTTTGGCTGATGGGCTTTTGAGTCTCAAAGGTACCATGAATAACATGCTTTTAAAGGCTATTTGTGCTGTAGTGTACGGACAAGAAATAATGTTTGTTTCGGCTGATGGGCTTTCGAGTCTCAAAGGTACCATGAATAACATGGTTTTAAAGGCTATTTGTGCTGTAGTGTACGGACAACAAATAATGTTTGAAGATACCCAATAAACCAAATCCCCATGGACCGAAATCGGCAAACTGAAGGCTTTCCGAAGTGACGGATTCGGGCCGAAAGTACCCTCCAAAGCGGCGCGCTTCCTCCAGGCGACCACGAGTCGGATACCCACTTGAAGTATGGTGCTTCCTGGGGCGTGCCGCCTTCATTCCGAACATCAGCCACAGGAGATTACCACTTTTGGCCATCCAGATTTTACCACTCTTGTATCATAGGCATGTGGATTAAATGTAGTGATTTATACAAATATTCGTTGCATATTGCACCGCAATATTAAACCTAGTTTAAATTTAATTGATGTTTAGAATGTGATACCTTAGCTTATTATGAGAGCACATTCTAAACCACAATTAAATTCAAAGTTTAGTTTAGTTTCTTTATTAGTAAGTATTACACAAGTGCTTTTACAAGTCAAACCAGGTTTAACACTGCGGTCCAATTTGCAACAATAAGGAACACAAATTTATATATTTTTTTTTATTCTTTAAAATTAGTACAGGCACTTTGATTTGGTGTATAAAAAATATCATTTAACAAACACACTAAAAAAGTACATTGCAGTTTTCCAGAACTCATCACCCTACTGCAGGCTGAATCCTGATCAAGCTATATCTGAAGCAATGCAAAAAAAAGGATTTTACAAATTACATTTTTGATAAAGAATGAGTTTCACAAAATACGGTACTTATTTTTTATTGTTCTTAGTTATGACGAACATTATTCTGATAAAACCATAGAGACTCAAGAAGTTATTTTACATAAAAAGGCCTAGAAAGAACTTCTTCCAATTTATTATGGAACGTGGGCATCCATTAAATTTTTTCAAATTTTAATATGTTATAGAAGAGGGTCAGACAATTTTTTCTATCATTACCAGCCCCCCCTCCCTTTTTTTACTACTAGGTTAATAAGTATAGATAGTTAAAGATACAAACTTTACGTTTACTGCATAGTCATCTTTTCAGAAAATGTTGTTAGTAGGTCTGTGGAACAGAAATCTTTGTGTGACTTTGGTACGTTTTTTTTTTATTAACTTTCATTTAATTAAGCTTTAGCTCTAGTGTCCAGATATGTTTAGACTTAGCTTTTTTAATGCTGTAGGCTATCTTTTGCAATTTGATTTTTAATGTTATAGGCTAGCTTTTGCAATTTCAATTGTAAGTTGTATTGTATTCAAAAAAAAATTAAGTGTATGTATTGTATAATATCAAATTTTACTGAGTTATGTAATATCCTTTTTATTGATTAAACCTAATATTAATTATATTTATTTATTTCTAATTTAATCTTTTGGGTTATACAAGCCTTTACAAAATATGTCATGTTGCAATACTGACATAAGTTAATAAATACAATATGTTATTATTGTCATTTCTATATGGCACTTAACCTTCAAAAACCAGCCTACAATTGATTTAAAAAAGATAAACAGATGGTTATAATCTAAGGTTATAACGACCAAATACTGACCACCTTTAATTTTTAGAATAAGTTCTCAGTTATTAAAAGTGATATAAAAAAATCAATTAAGCCACTAGTTTTAGGATCATTTCTACTACAAAATAAACACAACTTGTATTTTTACTGGAGACCCTCTTTGAGTAATGACCAATATATTACTTACCTCCAATTAATAAACCAACTTATAGAAATCCTGATGTTTTCTCAAGCTATTCTTTGGTCCCCTGTAGCTACAATTTGGTGGCAATATGCAGGTTGTTCCTTCAATACCTCGCCTATTATTTTTCTTAAGACTTTTTGGGGAGTTTTTTGTTTGAAACTGTAAAAAAAACAATAATACAATATAGTAACAAAACAATAGTACTTTGTTTGGTTGGGTGTTAGGAAAACAACAATTTACCCCAAAGAACTGTATTTTAGCAAGAGAAAATTAGAACTTTCTTCTTGTCTGACTTTTTAGGTTAAGCTGCAGTCTAGAGTTGCTGCACTATAAAAAGTAAGCCATACGACACAAAGAAAATGAACTATGGGTTATCAATGTTGATGTTTATAGTTCACAGAAGTAAGCAAAAAATTTACTCAAGTTTTAATGGATAAAAAAGCATTATGCATTAAATTACGATGCAGCAACTCTAGACTGCAAAGCTGTCAAAGTAAAACAACACAAAAATTGAAACCAAAAAATTATAAACAATACTTACATATTTTCATTCTCCTCCTGTTGACTTATTTTTTGTGTTTGTATATCAATGATGATGAGGTTAACTGTTCAGAAGACTGCAATAAGCTCTTTGGCTTTGCTGAAGAAAAATTCCCACTATTAAAAGACAGAGGCAATTTAAAGAACATTTCAGAATATGCCATTCAACTCAACTCGTTTATAAATCACCCCTCAGCTTTCGATTCAATCGCGCCAGTCGTTGTCGATGGCGCGAGCGTTTTCTTACGTACGTAAACTTACTTAAATGGTTTTGATTTTCCACTACTTTTTCTTAAAATCCAAAAAAGTTCAACCACAAAAATAAAAAAAAACATAACCCTAAAAGTTTAGATTAATCTGGAAAATCCGTCTAAAATTTGGAGCAGATCGATCTAGCTCCGATTGATCTGGATTCATTAAACAAACGCGCCAGATTTACCTCCGCTATGAATTGCCGAACGATTTGGAGCAGTCTGATTGATCGGATGTATATACCGAACGTAGCTACTGTGTTAAAAAACAAACTTTAGGCAAATCCACTTTTTTACACTACACGACTGAAAATGAGCAGTTAATTATTGGAAATAATGCTGGCGACAATAAACTGATCAGCTCCAAACAGCACCGATTCGGCCATCCCCGTTTAACTTGAGAGTTTCAGTCGCAACAGCTGGGGAATATATTTTCTAATAGGTTTTAAAAATAAATAAACAAAAACTGAAAGAAAATTAAAAAGTCAACAGAAAAGATAACCTTTTACATCAAATTTTTTTTGACATATCCAGTGTTACCAATAGATACACACCAAATATGCTGCGTTGCCAGCTCTTTTTTTTTAATCGAGTTACTTAACCCTGATTAGGTCATTATTTCATAAAAAAAGTTGGTGGATAGGTAAACTTGTTTAGCCGCGATTAGCAAGTTAATTCCAGTTAGCTAGCCCTGATTAGAGTGTTAAATAAAACAGACGCGATAATTTTGATTGGAAAAAATTGCATTTATTTTGATTTTATTTGCATAAAATAACAGAGCACGTGCGACATTTTTTTGTTAAAACAGCTGCATAACTACCCAGCAGTATATTGAAAACTTTGTTTGGGACACATTTGTCCCTACAGTATTTTTGGCACCCCTGAATTTGAAAAAAAAGTCGGCGCGAAAGGGTTAAAATTTATTCTAATCTCTAAACAGCCGTAATTTTATATCTTCAATCATTCAGTGGCGGTCGCATAGCGAGGCGATTGCTCGCCCCCTTTTTTGAGAATTAATTTCAAAAATCGTCGGTTTTGCATAAAAACAGTAAAACTGTTGATAGATTTTCAAAAATTTTCGCCTGAGGCTTCCTATTGCCCCAAAAACCATCGAAATCCTCAAAAAACTAGCATTGCGGTGTCTTACCCCACACCTGATAATTTTGCATAAAACTTTTTCTTTGCTTTTACAAAGTTTTGACCTCACAGCCCCCCCCCTTATTTTAGGAAAGCTGCGACCGCCACTGAATCATCGGCCCCAAAAACCATCGAAATCCTCAAAAAACTATAGCATTGCGGTGTTCTCCCCACACCTGATCATTTTGTAGAGTATTTATTAAAAAAATGAAGAAAGTTCGATTTTTGCATAAAACTTTTTCTTTGCTTTTAAAAAATTTTGACCTCACGCCCCCCCCCCCCTTTGGGAAAGCTGTCACCGCCAATGAATCATCGGCCCCAAAAACCATCGAAATCCTCCAAAAACTATAGCATTGCGGTGTCCTACCCCACACCTGATAATTTTGTAGAGTATTTATTAAAAAAAGGAAGAAAGTTCGATTTTAATTTTTTCTAAGTTATCTTCCGAACTAGATTACCATGTCGTAGCTACATTTAAGTATGTGAAGTCACGAACTTAAAGCCAACCAAAAAATTTTCCGGCCTGCCTTATGATAATTCCACCATTTGACATCTCATTCCCATAGAAATCAGAGGGGGATTTATATGGTCATTCCCAACCAACCTCATTCAGTTTAAAGTTCAAAATTTTGAAACAAAACCGGCAGGAAATTTGCCAAAAATTTCGACGACTGACGGATCCAATGACTTAAAGTTTGGGTAGCATGAAGGAGCTTAGTAACAGTTAAAAAAAGATGTAAAACATTTTTCCCAAGATTATATTATTAGTCTTTTTTAAATAATGTTTTAAGGCATTAAAAGGGCATCTCTCAGCCTTGTCATTCTTTGTTCTATATAAAAGAGGTTGCAGTCTATTTAACCCTGATGTCTTTATTCTTTCTGGAATTTTAATTTGAAATCCTTCGTCACATTTATTTATAGTATCTAATTTTATTATAGAGTCTGTACCCTATGGGCGGTACTTAAAGCCAACAAAGAAACAGTCTTAAAGGATAAGTTCTTAAAAGATAAATCTTCTTTAAAAATAAAGTTTTTAAAAACATAAGCACCTTTTCAGGATTTCAAATATTGTCGTATTTAGGACGAAGAGGTCTCAAATTAAAACTCTCCTTAAAAAAACGGCTAATTACGGGAGTAGCATCTGAAAAGATTTCAATAGAAAACCGATAATTAAGTAACTTTGAAAAGGGATTTTTCAAACTGAAAAGCCACCAACCGAAATCTGGCTGTAATGTATCTGGGATGTTAATGATATGATCATAATTAAAACTGGAATTCTTAAGGGCCAAAAATGTTGCCGTTTCATACCTTTTAGTGTAAACCATTCCATAAGGAATAGCAGGACAAATTGATACCAAAATTCTACATAACTTCGCAAACTCTCTTATTGAACAAGCTTTGGTATTTTTAAATTTATAAAGTACCTCTCTTCAATTCACTTTTCTTGAGGGAGACTCAAACCTAATTTGTCTGAACAAAACAGGAAACCTAAGAATTAGCATTGCTTAGACGGCAATAATCTAGATTTTTCTTTATTAATTAAAAAACCTAATAACGACAGGTTGTTTCAATATTCTTGAGACAAGATCCATATGAAGATGAAATCAACAAAAAATCATCAAAATAATTTACCTAAGTTAAAACTACTGAACTTAATTATGAAAAGGCTTTATAACCTTTGTAAAAACCCATGGAGCACTTGAAAGACCAAATGGCAGACAGTTAAACTTATAGAGCTTACCACTAAAGCTGAATCTTAAAAATGTTCTATACTTTTTATGTACAGAAAAATATGCTTCTTTTAAATCCACATTAAAATAGATGCAACTCTACGGTCTTCTAAGAAGAAATGCTCAGTTCCAACAAACTGATTTAAATTTCTTAAATTTTAAACTAGCCTTTCAGATCCACTAGTCTTAGAAATTTCAAAAATATTAGACAAAAATTGATCCGTACAGGGCTGACAAGAAGAAATTGCTTCAATTTCCACCAAATGTTTTATAGCTAAATCTAAACTATTCATTTCTTCTTGGGCCCATTTTGGTTCTAAAGGTGGACACAATTAAAAAAACTTTTGTAGAAAAAGTATCTTATAAACAACCTTCACCCAAGAAAGAATTAAAGAGTCATTACAAATCTTGTGCCATTCATCCAAGAAAAGAGCTAATCTGTCACCTTACTTACACCTAATTGTGATGACGATAATCTCTCTTGTCCTACCTCCCCCCCCCCCCCGATAGACGAGAGGGTAATTGGCGAACTTGAGACTCGTCTCTCCTTCAAGTTTAAATTTGGTCTCTGCATTTTGGGCTGTTCCATATTAGGTAAACTATTTCTTTCTAAAATCTTTACCTTTTCCAAACTGTCATTTAAATCTTTCCCAAATAAAAAGGTGTCAATGGGCGCATTAACTAAAACATCTTTGACATTAGCTTTAATCTTTTACAGGAACCCCATGCCTAACATCAACCATCTTCTATTAAGAGACTTGCCATGGTGCAAATCTGCCACAAGACGACCAACATCTGACAAAAACTCAATGTTAAAATATGTTGTTTTGACAAAGATGAAGAATTTAGTATTTTGGTAAGAACCTGACCAAGAACAGATAATACTGTGGACATCTCTCTTTGCGTATGATTTTAGTTCTCATCCGTGTCTAACGCATCCTTTTTTCAATTACACTTAATTTCCGATTTCAGTTCAGGAGCAGCCATAAATAAACAATTTGATGGCACAGAATATTTTGCCATAACTGCCTCTATTTTTTCCTCTTCTGCAATCTAGTTGACATCCGGAACAGATATCAAACTATCAGGTACCTCAATCTCAATTATTATTTCTGTAAAAAAAAATTGTCAGTATTAACTGAATAAGCATAAACAGAAAGCATCAATAACTCTGCTCTGACACAGTCAGTTTAATTATCCTGGTTTTGATATTTTATAAAGATAAGTAGGTAAGAACTAAATAGTTAATTAAGAATAATTAACGTAGCCAATTTAGAACATAATAAAAATTTGCTCATTTAGGTATCTGCAACCAATACCTTCAACATTATCGTCCAAACAATCGTCATTATTCTGGTCCTCTGTAGCATTTTCAAACCAAGAAGTAAAATTTTTGGCCGAAGATGACAAGAAGTTTTTTGGCTGTGACTGTCCTGCTTCTATTGGAAGAGCGTTGACCTCTGCTGTTCCCTTTTATTTTTGTAATACCAATTTATTTCTCCATCTCTCTATCTCATCCATTATTAAAACTTCTTGATCTTCCAAATAATCATCAAAAGATTCCGAAAAAGAACGTTTGGACATTCTAAATTAGTTTTTCACTTCTTAAAAAATACACGTTTTCAGTTCACCGCACGAAAACATAGAATGAAGTTAGTTAGGAATGACAGATCAATTCAAATCAAATTGTGGGATTATCATAAGGCAGGTCGGAAAAATGTTTAGCTTTAAATTCGTGACTTCACCTACTTGAATGTAGCTAGTACATAGTGATCTAGGAGGAAAGGATAACTATATAAAAATTTAAATTAAACCATCATTTTCCAAAATTTCGTATATTTTAGAACTTTAAAAATTGCTTACATGTTCTCAGTTGGCTTTTCGATAAGGGAAGAAACAGATGTGAATTTTGATGTGCTTTTTATCGATTCTTTGGTACATAGCAAAAGAGAATGGTTAGTTCCATTAGTTAAAATTTTTAAGGCGAACGAGAAAACCTAATAAGTCATGTGACAAAATAATAATAGGGTCATGTTACCAAAATATTGCTAACTTAACGAAATTCAAAATAAGTGCCTACAGTACACAATCCAAATTCAACGTATGAAATTCCATATTGCAGATTTGATCATATTAATATTGATATAGTTGCACCTTCACCTCCTTCTGATGGTTTTATCTAGTGTCTCACCAGCATTGATAGATATTCACCCTGGCTTGAGGTTTTTCCCATAAAAGATATCACTTCAGAAACTATTTCTAAAGAGCTATAGGATATATTACGTTTATATCGACTGATCAAGGAAAGCAATTCGAAGTGTCAAGGCAAAGTCACTTCACAATAAATCACTTTTACAAGTTAAAAAGTCAAAACAACCAAAAGGTTAAAATAAAGGCGTAAGGATGTGATTGTGGTTCCCACAAGATATTTAATTTCACACAAACTGAATTTTCATTGTAAAAACTGCGCAAAAAAACTACCGCACAAAGCGTCACTAAAGCGGATAAATTCAAAAAATTGTGCGTTTTCAGCGATTCTGCGAGATATTTCCAATCTTGATTTTTAACCTAAAAAAAAATCAAAATTTTTGAAAATGTTGTTTTTCCTGTCTCAACCGAAAAGTATTGTGAACTGGTAAGATGTAAAACTATTTTCTGATACCTTGATAATATTTTTTAATCGTGTTAAAAAATAAAGGAAAACCCCAATACTTTGGGGAGGGAAAGGGGGGTTAATAATATTCGCAATCAATTTACAAACTTGAAATTATTTGGCCATTGGCGGTGTTATCGATTTGAATCGCGAATTTTCATTCTTTACTAGGTCAGTCAACAAAGTATAGTTCTTAAGAGTAGGTCAGTAGATTCTATACACTCTTTATGTACTTTTTTGAAGAAGTAATACTTTTATGTACCAAGTTAAATAAAAAGTGTTATTAGATATGTAAATATGTAGAGTGTGGACGCTGAGAGTGTAAAATAAGTTGCAACATTAATACTTTTTATTTGTAATGGAATAAGCTTATTTTAAGACTTTTGTACCTTTTATTTTGTAAATTTTAGATGTAGTCTTTTCATTAAAAATGAATGTAAAGATTGTTGTAATTTTATTAGAACCTACTATCTTTTTTTCGATATTTTTCTTTTTATGCCAACCAAAGCGTTTATGAGATCCACAACCAAACTATTACAATTTCACCTTTATTCAACTGGTTTATTTACTGATTTTTATCCATACCTATGTTATTATTTGCAAGTTCTAGTATTCCATTTTTTATGACACATTATTTTTAAAAATCTATGTTTTGACTTTTATTCTCTTCAGATTTATTACTAAGAAATTCAGATATGTAATTGCTGTTCAAATTGCTATTTGAAATTCGAAAATAATATTTTTGCAAACTATCTTTCAGCCTATGATTCCCTGATGATTCCTAATAAGGATGAAACAGGCCTGTAGGTTTCCGGACTTTCCATTAGATGTTGGATGCCTGGTCGTAATGAATCGAAAAGCAAAATGTCCGACAGCCGCTAAACGTTTTATAATTTATACTTTCCAATAGTAGAAAAACAACAATGGTGGGATTTACTAAAAAGGTTTAGTCTATTTTAGAACGGTCCTAGGTTTAAGTGAAATTTTTGGTTTTAAGCATTTTAAATCAAACGTCCTTGAGTTTTGGACATCGATTTATAAAAAGAATTTTAATAAATTTGTTTATTGAATAATGATCTTGACACAATATTTTGTTGGATTTAAGAAGAAAGTTTTAATTTAGAAGAAAAGAAAATTAAAAAAATTTAAACCCACTTGGGGTTTAAATAGTAAACACTCTGTAGAACAAATTAAAATTGGAGTTATATGTCACTCTAATTAAAACTTATAATTGATTTGACTTGATTTGATAATTAATTTTTCCAATTAATACCTGATGTCACACAACGATTTAGATGGGTAATAATAAAATAAGGAGTAGATTAATTTTTGTATTTATTTAAAAGGTGTTTTTATTTAGGAAATGTATTAAAAAAACTTAAATGCAAGTTTTTTTACATTTCTGTCTGTCGAAATTTCAGTTTAAAAATATTAGCGCTGCGTTCATCATAAACAGCGAGTTCGGATCTTTTACCTCTGCTTGCACCTTGGCTTGTACCAACCTCTACTGATGAAAGCTACAGCTTTAAGCTTTGAGTAAGGAAAGTTTTTTTGGTATAGCTTTTAGATAACCTCAATGTTTTACTTTCAATTTGCAAATAAATTAATATAGTTGTTTTGGGTTTTTTGTTTGGTATATTTTTCATGCATAATCAGTGACCTTCACTTATGTTTGTTTTACATCGTAGTGCCCTCATAAATATATTTTTGGTGCTGGACAAAATAGGAGGTGTTTTATTGGGTAATGAACAACTTGGGATATTAAATAAGGTAAATTAATCCTTGTAAAAATGGTTATTTAGGGAAATTATAAACGAACTTATTACCAAATGCCACAAAACAATCCTTTCTGTGGGCTATAAATTTAAACTACCCCCTTGAGGTGGTCTAAAAAATCACCTACTTTATAACCTCAAACACAAATAATGAAACTATTATGTGCCAAATTTCTGGCGTATTCACCATTTGTCATTTTGAAACCTGTCAAAAAAAAATAGTTTTAGGACATTTTCTTCTAAAATATGGTGTATTTTTGAGAAAAAAAAGCAGTTTTTCAGTGGTATTTTGCAATAACAATACAAAATAATCAATAACTTTGTGTCTTTTCTGTATGGGTAAGTGCTTTTTCAAATTGGTTTTAAAATTGATTACCCCCCACAGGTGCAAATATTTAGATCTGTGGAAGGTACTATTTTAGATCTTAGTAAATCTCACTATAAAGCTTTAAAATTTGGACCAAAACTTATAATATAGTCCAACCAAATTAAAATATAAGACAAAAAAATTTTTAACCGCAGTTTGATGAGTGGAAATGGTAAAGGTGCTTCTGATAAACATTTTAAAAAAAATTCGTGAGTGGGGCTCTTGCGGGGTGGATTTGGTGGGGGGAAAGGGGGAGAAGAATGGTATTATTGTAATTTCCGGCAAAACTGAACGTTATAGAGTAAAAACTTCAATAAAAAATTGTAGACGGTGCAAAGGTGTACAACTTTTTTAAATGTCACTTTTTCACATAACCTCAAAATTTTCGAGAAAAATGCGAAAAATCGTAATATTTTTATTTTTTCGTTTCTTATTTTTTTTTTTTCACAAAAATTGGCCAAAATGTACCTGCCTGTGTCCTTAATGCCTAACATTTTTTTTAGTTAAAAAAGTTAAACATTTTTTAAGATATGAATTGTTTTCGGTCCAAATCACCTTTTTTTCAATCAAAAATTCTACTCAATTTTCCTGAGTAGAATTTTTGATGGAAAAAAAGTGATTTGGACCGAAAAAAATTAATATCTCAAAAAATTTTTAACTCTTTTATCTAAAAAAAATTGCAGGCATTAAGGACACAGAGAGGTATATTTTTACCAAGTTTCGTGATAATGCAATTACTTTTGAGAAAATGAAAAATAAAAAACGAAAAAATAAAAATATTACGATTTTTTGCATTTTTCTCGAAAATTTTGAGGTTATGTTAAAAAGTGACATTTACAAAAAATGTAGACCTTTGCACCGTCTACAACTTTTATATTGAAGTTTTTACTCTATGACGTTCAACTTTGCCGGAAATTACAATAATACCATTTTTCTCCCCCTTTTCCCCCCCACCAAAACCACCCCGCAAGAGCCCCACTCACGCATTTTTTTTAAAACGTTTATAAGAAGCCCCTTTTCCAGTTTCACTCATCAAACTACTGTTAATTTTTTTTTAATTTTTTTCTCGCTAAATGAGTTAATCCGATCTCTCATAATGTTAATGAGTAATGTATTTTTATACACATAGTTTAACCGTTTTTATTCCCCTAAAACTAGTAATAAAATCTACAGGCGAAATTTCATGGGACAATACATTTTAATTTTTTATTTATTAATAAAATTACATAAAAATCCTATAAAAATTAGTATACATATCCATAATAAACAAACTGCATTCCTAAAAAATGAGATGTTAAAAATTAAATAATTAGCTATAAAAATTTTGTCTTTGGCAAGTTGTATAAACTACTTATACTATGAATCCTGTAGTTTCCCCATCATTTCAAATAGTATTGCAAGAACCTTAATTATTCTTTTTTTAAAAGCTTTAGGGCCTGTCCATAAATAACGTCACGCTACTTTTGTCTATTTTTGACCCCTCCCTCTTGTCACGCTCTTGCTTACCCTCCAATAAAAAGGTTTCATATTTTATTCTGTGATGTATAATTAGTTAAATATTTTTTGTATTTGCGTCATATCACGCTGCCAATAGTGGACTATCCCTCCCCGTACAGTGCATACGTAATTTATGGACAGACCCTTACAGGAAAATAACAAAATTCAAAATATGGCTATTTAATTCTTATTATTGTCACTTTAACTGGTAGTGTGTACTTATAAATATAATTCAAATCCGATCAGAGGACTTACTTTAATCAACATTGATACTGGCAAACGACCTAAAAAGAGTTAAGAATAAAGACCTTAACTGTTAATTTACTAAGAACTGACAAAAATTAAAATTTTTCTGCGCGCTGCGAGTTATATATATGTAGGGTCATCGAATGCGTGTCCTGTATCAAGAATTAAAAAAAAATTCGCGTTATAAGGCTTATAACTCAAAAACAACCACCGATTTTTAATCGATAACGTGTTTCTTTAATAAGAATAACTTTTTGTTAGTTCTTGAACAAAATTGTAATTTTTGAAAAAAGTGGAGGGGTGTAGTACTTTAAAAAAATGTATTAACTTTTTTTCTTCCGTAATGATTCTGAATGTTTTGATATTTTTTTTTTCATGTGAGCATTTCGGCGATAAACAATGTTTTTAGGTGCTCAGTTCTCTTTACCAAACTGGACTACAAAAAAGTTGTCTAAACAGTTTTCTCAGCGGACATTACCGCGCGTGCCATTCTAGTTCATAGTCAATTAAAAACGTTGACAAAAATTGACAACCCCAAAAATAATTATTGACGTAAAAATACTCGTTTTTCACCTTTTGACTACGCAATAAAAAATATATTTTGAAGGAAAGGTCTTTAAACTTTCTAGTTCGGCTTTTCCGTAGTGGAATTTTTTTTATTAAAATTTGGTTAAAGGCCCGGGTCATAAACTCGGAATAAAGGATCCATTTTTTAAATTATTGCATATGGGTACTCATGTCTTTCATAAAGTAGGCCCAAACTGATTAAGGTTAATCCTTTAATAATTCATGAAAAATTTAAAGATTAATATAATAAATATACTAATAATCGGACACACATTTGTTTGAGACAATGATGTATTTGAAATTAACTCTGTGTTTTATTCATACATACATTTCGATCAGTACAATCTCTGATCGTCTTCAGGTGCAAACTACAATCAATTTCTAAGGCTACGTACTTATATACTGTGAGAAATCACTCAACCGTGAAGTTGGCTCAACCCAAGGAGGGGCTTTCAAATATTTGGAATTTCAACACTTGATTTACTGAAAATACCCTGATTCTGCCCAATAAAGGCAGCTTCAAGGAATTTTCCGAAAAACAAAACCGGAGAACAAACAAAATAAGGAATGCATTTACCAAGTTCCTTGTGAGTGTGGTGAATCATACATAGGCGAAACAAAAAGACCACTATCTGTTAGGCTTAAGGAACATCAGACGAATACCCAAAAAGGTGAAACAACGAAATCAGGAATCGCCGAACATGCAAAGGTTTTGCACAAAGAGTCACACTGGAAGAAACAAAAATTCCTTGAAGCTGCCTGTATTGGGCAGAATCAGGGTATTTTCAGTAAACCAAGTGTTGAAATTCCAAATCTTTGGAAGCCCCTCCTTGGACGGAGCCAACTTCTTAAACTTCACGGTTCAGCGATTTCTCACAGTATATAAGTACGTAGCCTTAGGAATTGATTCGTCGTGTATAAATAAAATATAGACAATGGAAGTCCGAAACACAGAGTTAATTTGAATCAGACACACATTATGAAACGTAAAAACAGTTGTATGGGCAAGTAAAAAGTGGCCCTAACTATCGACAATAACCTACCTACTTATTTATAAAATACTTATCTGTCCTTAAACTAAAATATTCTGGTAAATATTGTGCTTAAAAGATAAGTAACGTGATTTGCTGCTTAAAATTAATATTAAGTGCACTTTTTAAAGCTTTTGTTTGTTTATAATAAAACGCCGTTAACAAGCCTTTACCAACTTAAATTCATACAACGTGTGGCTTGAAAATAAAACTTACATACCTAATATTTTATTCTAAAATATTAACACGTACTTTCACCGAATTTTTTTTAATTGTCCCTTAACTAATTCTCTGTTTATCAATGGGCGCGCAAGAGATGGAAACATTTTGTATCCCTTTTGCACTTATGGTTAAAGAGAGAATTAGTAAAAGGACAATTTAAAAAAAAGTCTGTGCACGTGGCCGTAACTGTTTATAAAAAGTAATGCATTGATTTAGGAAGCATTGTAATTAAGGAATAAATTCACTAGAAACTGCTTGTCCAATAAATACTGCGAACTAATCGGTTATAGTGGATGATTAACGCACTGGTACCAAAAAGAAAAATTTATAAGAATGAACGGCTTTTGTAATCAGCAGGCATTTAAACTATTCACCTTTAGTATCCCAAAAGGCAAAAATTTTTGAATTAATAATGTAAATTTTTGTAATTTTTTACAACACGCCATTGCTGAGGAGGTAACTTTATCCCATTATTAGAATTTTGTGTTAAAATTTTTTGGATTTTTTGACTTGTTTTCGAGGGCATCATAGGAATTCCGAATTGAATTTTTAGGAATTGTTATCAAAAATTTTGGTATTGTTAAACCCATATGCAGATTTTCACAAAAAAATGTCAAAATTGGCAATACAAGATTGACTTAATATATCGAGTCATAAAAGTAGAAAGATATAAAGCATATTTTTGTTTGACCATTTTCATTATGTAAATGTGTTGTCGCAAGGTTCTCAGTGTTTGTGTTATCTCCATATACATTTTGATTAAAGGCGACCAGATTTTCTTAGTCTCAATGTGGGACACTGTAGACAGGGTCGGATACAGCCCCACCAAAATAGCATCAAGAAAAAAAATGCCACTTATGCCCGTGGCTCAACCCATTACCACCAAAGCAGCAAAATGGTATACATAAATAAATAAGTCTTGGTAGCGATCCTATTCAAAACGCGGCCAGCTTGGTGTGTCGGGCCGCATTTAGCCGGAAGGTAAAAAAAAAACATTTTTTTTATAAGCCCAATATTTTTTACTCCTTTACCAAGAAAGTAGCAGGTTTCGCTACCGATCCGTTAAGGTCTGTCACCCCCTGCGCGGCCGGATCCCCTTGACAGACTGGAGCAAAGAGGTGTTATTTTAAGAAACCTTTACCTATATGAGCAGTAATACATATAAGGTACCAAATGACCTTGACCATGAGACACCGGTATTTATTCGGTTGCCAAGAGCCCACCGATAAATAAATGCCGCAACTATAGTAGCAAAAAAATAGTAATTTAAACAAATATTTAGTTTGTTAAAATTAAATTATTTGTTATCGTTTTTAACTCATAGGCTTGTTGATAGTTGAGAAGGTAGTGCAAACAATGACATTTACTTTTTTTATACGGGCCTCTTGAAGCGCTTTTACCTAGGACCAACGACTAATACTAGTTTTACGACCATCTCGACACGATTTTAATGGCTCATTTACGATCCTAGGATTATAATAAAGCTTTTTAAGACAATAAATATTTATTAAACGTAAATAAATACAATATAATTTTAGTAACTAACCAAAAATAAGTCCCGTTCAATTGACATATTACGCATTTTTAAGAAAATTTTTTAGATAGAACGTCATTGAAACTTCAGGTTATGAAGTTGAAGAGTGTTCGCGTTTGATATTTTTAATATAGGCCAATTTTTTGATGAGCGGACTGACGTCATTTTTGCCTTTGAAGTCCACAGTTCGCATGTCAAATAATTTGTTGTTGTCAATTTGAAGTAACAATTGAAACAATCAATGACATGACTTTTTTTACATATTTTTTGTCGCTGTCTAAAACAATGTATCAAATAGAGATCCAAAAAAATGACGTCATTCCGCTCATCAAA
This sequence comes from Oxystoma pomonae, assembly GCA_963921995.1. Classification (NCBI taxonomy): domain Eukaryota; kingdom Metazoa; phylum Arthropoda; class Insecta; order Coleoptera; family Brentidae; genus Oxystoma; species Oxystoma pomonae. The sequence continues at coordinate 95,872,504 of OY998165.1, forward strand.
AAATTGGACTATACTTCCTGATATGATGACATTTTCATTGGTCGTAGGTAAAGTATAGTACACTAACTCGCATGTTATGGTCATTACACGCTCAGATAAATTAAGACACTCGCCTGCGGCTCGCGTCTCAAGCTTCATTTTCGCGTTTAATGGCCATCATAACATGCTTGCTATGTAAACTACTATTATATAAGGACGGTTTAAAAATTTTGTCTTATAAACACCACCACACCATCTGAACACACTTGTTCAAATATCAATCTAATCACAGAATGCCTTGAACCTTATCAACTAACCCAAGTTATCACAGAGCCCACTAGAATAACGCAAAGTAGCAGCAAACTCATTGATCCAGTCTTTGTCTCAAATAATTTGATTGTAAAAAAATGCGGCACTCTGAATGTGGATCACATTTCAGACCATAGACTAGTTTTTTGTAATCTAATGAGTGATAATCTCAAAATGAAGCCTAAACTTGTTAACTATCGATGTTTCGATAATTTTAACCAAAATTATTTTTTAAATGACTTAAGCGTGCTTCCTTGGCAAAGGTTACTTTTTGAACCGAATATTGATAAACTGCAAATATTCAATGAATTTATTATCTCAACGTTTGACAAGCATGCTCCCAATAAATCTGTTAGGGTAACCAAACCAAGAGCGCCGTGGCTAACAGCTGATCTTAAAAATCTAATGTTGCAACGTAATAATATTTTATCTACATTTAAACGATCAAAACGGGTCGCAGACTGGAATAACTATAAATCTCTAGGTAATCAAGTCGTTTCAAAACTTAGGCAAAATAAAAAAAATTATCTAATTAGTATAAGTAGCGAAAACAATTCCAAAAAACATGGAATGCTTTAAGAAATTTACATATTTGCAATAGTTCGAGCAAAAGTTCGATATCATCACATTTATCTGATCCGCAAAAAATAAATCAATATTTTGCAAAATTTTTCTAAGATGTGAATAATAAATGCGCAGAGCTTATTGATTCTTATAATACGGCTAACAGTCTTGCCAAAAAGTTTAAATTTAAAATGTCAACCTGCGAGGAAGTTCACTCAATTTTACACTCTTTGAAAAAAGAATCTTCTGGTTGTGACAATATATCACTTTCTATGTTAAAATATTGCAGTCCATTTATTGATATTTTCCTTCTTTGTATTATAAATTCTTGTATTGAACAATGTTATTTCCCAAAATTATGGAAACAAGCTATTGGGACTCCCTTGCCAAAAAAAACGAATCCAGAAACATATTCAGACCTTCGCATTATAAGCATTCTTCCAGTTGCATCAAAAATATTTGGAAAAATCTTGTATAAACAAATTTTTGATATTTTTACTTTTAATGTCTTATTTCCTAAGTGTCGGAATGGTTTTAGAGCAAATTTTTCAACAACTGATGCTTTAGCAAATGTCACAATTGATATCTGTGAGTTTTATGACAAAGGGTCGGTGACTGAACGCTGCTAGATTTCTCTAAAGCGTTTGATACTATTAATCATAAATTGTTACTGTCAAAATTAAAATTTTCAGGATTTGAGCTTGAAGCTCTAAAACTGACAAAGTCATATCTTGAGGAACGTAGACAAAGTGTTTTTTACAATGACAAACAATCATCTTATGTTGACGTTTTCTCTGGTGTACCACAAGAATCTGTCTTGGAGCCGCTTTTATTTATCATTTACACTGCTGACATTCTCAACTGTAGTGCCCAGGCATTTGCAGATGACACGCAGTTGGAATTTATATTGAAAGCTGAAGATTTTCTCCAGGCCAGTGATGTTATCAATACAGAGCTTTCGAGGATTAAAGAGCTATCTCTAAAACACAACCTGATACTGAATTCCACTAAAACTAACTTTATGCTGTTTGGCAGTCCTCCAAGGGTTCAACAATTAAAAAATAATCTTAATCTTAGAATTGACAATATACCATTAGAATTTGTCGAGGATGCAAGAAACCTAGGTTTGACAATAGACACAAAATTACGTTTTAAAAAACATGTTAACAAACTTATACAAACTTCTTTTTATAGGTTAAAACTGTTATATGACAGCAGATATTTTCTCAGTAAAAAAATGCGCAAGAATTTATGTGAATCACTTGTGTTATCTAATTTTAACTATTGTGATCAAATCTACGGAGGCTTTCTGGATTCAGTTACAAGTAGGCGTATACAAAAAATTCAAAACTCTTGCTGCCGTCTTATATACAATCTCAGAAGGCGTGACCACAAAATCAGGGAGCTCGGCTGGTTGGATATGAGTAACAGGAGATTACTACATCTTAATAATTATATTCATAAGCTTCTTAACTCTCCCAATACATCTGAACTCTTAAAAAAACTATTTATTCCAAGAAATGAAATCCACAACATAAATCTACGTCACAAACAAAAAATTACCGTTCCTAGTCATCGTACTGCTCTGTATCAAAGATCTATGTTGTTCAATGCTATAAAACAATACAATTTATTACCTGATAATTTTAAGTCTCTTAACCTAAAAAAATTTAAACTTCGTGTTAAAAAATACTTGTTGGATAAGCAGCAAAACTAAGATTTAGTAGGTACTTCTCTCATTACAACTATTCTCGTTTATTTATTAGCAAATAGGTTAAAATTAACATTCTTCTGTTAGATAAAGCCCTATAAGTTTTTTTTAATGATTAAATTTTTTTTTTTTTTTTTGATTGTCATTAATTCATCTTTTTTTTTAATATTATGTATATATTATTATGTTATACTTGGTTATTATTTGATATTGCCATCGTTATAATATGGAATCAGGGGTAGAATGGTTAAGTATGAGTAGCCTATGGCTAGACTTCGCCATTTTTGCCTCTGATCCATTACTCAATATTGTTACTTCTTATTGTAATTTTCTATTTTTTTTTTCTAATAAAATTCAATTCACTAAAACCGCTTTAAGCACTAAATCGATTTTATTTTAAAGCGATTTAGCGAAACGGTTGATCGCTTTAAAACTGATTTTAGGATCAGTATAAACTCTTTAAAAACGCTTTAGAGCATTCCCTTATCTTAAAGAAATACTCAACCCCAATTTTACCGAAAAATCTGTTGTTAACCTGGTTGTTTCATCGGAGAAAGCGATTTTATTTATAACGGTCCTTACATAAAACCGGTTTTAGGCGCGTATAAAAGTAGTAAAAGAAAACACTGCTTTCTTGGTAAAGACATCAGAAATATTAGGCTTACCGCTTAAAGATAAAAATGATTTTTTTACATTCCGGCTAAATGTGGCCCGACAGACCAAGCGTTTCGTATAGTTTGGGCCGCGGGCTCTTAGATTAATTAAAAAAACAGTGTAATTTTAATTTTCGTAAATTTAAAATTCGCGATAAAATCTGGTCAGAATTTGAAAGAAACATCAATTTTGTTAAAAATATGTGGAAAGACTAAAAAAGTGATGAATATGTAAGAGTATAAAATTGGGTTTTCAAATATGGTTCAAGTATGGATGGATGAAAACTAGTAGTACTCGAATCTACTTGTCGCTAGATGTCACAAGTGTTTAAACAAGAAAAAAATACCTGTAATACCGACTCATCTGTCATCAATGATGTATGGTTGTCAAATGTCACTTTTTTCTTCATGCGCTTTTTGTCACGATGTATTTTTATGTTTTTGGAGTTTTTTGCTTAAAAAATTAGTAAAAATAAAAGAAGATACCGTTCTTCGGACTCTTCATCGAGTTCTGAAGACGAAGCGGAGTTTTGACGGCGCAAAGTCAAAAAGATGGAAAGAAAATTGACGAAATTTTAGTCTTCTCCTGACGATGCCGGGCCATACCTGTCTTTTATGGATTTTCAGGATGGCGACGAGGAAAAGGAAAATTCTTCGGCTGAATTGAATCAGGGTATTCAACCAGGTATTTTTAATATTTTCAAATTGTTTTATTTAATTTTTTTGTTTTTAGTTATTTCCTACATCTTTATGGTTCCTTATAATGTAAAACGGGTCATTGTATACCCTTATGATGGTAGTGTTATTAACACTTTAGAATTGAGGCCATTGCACCTCTGCTATTACTACATGTATATTATTTTAAATCGAATACCTATAGTTATAATACCCATGGTTATTTAACCACTATCGCAGACATTTTTCTGCAATTTTTGTTTTAAGTAATTATACTCATTTTTGGAATGACAACAATAGAATTTTTAATAATTATTGTACGGATACTTTGGTAAGTTTTCCTTTTTTTGTTTTTAGGAAAAATCGTCAAGTATTAGAAGTACTTGGTTAGGTTGAAAACCCAAAGGCAAATAATATTATGTTAAGCGATAATTTAATTAACCTTTGGACAAAATTCTTGTCTGATGGAAAGATGCAGAGACCAAATGCAAACCAATTAAATCAAAAGATTCAAGTCATTCAATCTTTAGTTGGTGCGCTATTGGTTCCTATGGGACTAGTTTTGGAAAAACTTATTGAAATGCATGAAAAAGGGGATACTCTCAAATTACTTTGAAATTAAAAATTAAAATGCAGAATGATGCAGCACGGTTGTTATTAGACTTACATAAACATGAATCAAACATAAGGAAAAATTTATTGGTGACTTATATTGAGCAAGATATGCAAAAGAGCGTCATGGAGACCTCTCTTGATGTTTTTTATTTGAAAAGAATTTTACAAATAAAATTAAAGATGCAAAATAGATTAAGAAAACGGGCACTGAAATAAAATACAAAAAGGTGGCACCAAGTACCTCTAAAAATTTAAACATCAGAGGCCCGTCCAAGCAATATTATTATCTCACAGAAGTGGCGGGCCAAAGAAACTGATGAATTAAAGGATTAAAAGTTAAGACCTCCCAATCATTATCAAAAGAGGAACAACAAATACAAGCACCAAAAGTGATTTGTCAGCCTGAGGTAGGTATTGTGGCTGGAAATTGATACATTTAGATTCTTGCTATAAGATAACTAAAGATCAAACTATTTTAAATACTGTAAGGGGTTATAAAATTCCTTTTGTGCATAAACCAAACCAACACACAGTACCCGGTCATTTTACTGGATCAGTGTCTGATAAAAACATGATTTTAACAGAAATAAATCAGATGAGAATTGGTACTATTACTAAATGTACGCCTCATAAGTATCAATTCTATTATTGTACCCAAGTCAAGTGGGAGAAATAGGCTAATCATAAACCTTACAAAACTTAATTCTTTTTTACCCACAGATCGTTTTAAAACTGAAGATCGTCGAACTCTTGTCAAATTAATTTCACAAAACTGTTTTATTGCAAGTTTTGTTTATGTAATGTTAAATATAACTCTTCTGATCGAATATACTTAAGATTTCTTTTTAATAGAATCCTTTATGAATGAATTTGGTTTGAGTTTTAAGATCTAAGGGTTCATTATAAATTATACTAAGATGCACAAAAGATAACCATCTCTTTAACCGCTAAAAAGCGTATCAGCATTAGAGCATTTTTACAAAAAATATCGTCCTTAAAATCTTGCACTATAAAATATTTTTCTAGTTTAATAGGTGTCTTGATGTCAATTGGTTTGGGTGGTTGCGCTTAAAAAAATTAGAAAGGGCTAAAATTTTACCATTAATGGTTCTTATGATTCTCTTATGACTCTTCCTTCTTTTGTTTCTGATGACTTACATTGATGGATAAAAAATATTGACATCAGTTATGAAGAGATTATTAAAGATAATTATGATTTAACAATTTTTTCTGATGCCAGTCGTACAGGTGGTTGTGCCCAATTGGCCTACTCAGTCATGGTTTCCATTATTCAAGAAGCTTTTGCGTCAAGAGTTGTTATTTTTACCTTGTAAAACAGCTTTCCATGGTGGTAGGAGTTTTGCCATTGAAGCTTTTAGATTGAAAGGTTTAGAAAAAGATGCAATCATACACCATCGACTTGGAAGCAATATGAGGTTGGTCTAAAAAATTGGTGGAATTTTTGTAATAATAAATAATATAGTGCTTTTTAATTGATTTTTAAAATTTTTGCTTTTGTTGGTGCATCTTATCGCACCTTAAATTTACACAGATCTGTGATTTCATTTATTAATCCAGATTTGGCATGTGATTATAGGGTTAAGAGACCGAGTTATGAGGGGGTGTCGGATCCTTCTGTTGTGTTCAAATATCTAAAAGATCTCTAAAATTAGTAACGGCCTACAGAGTTCAAACTTTCTCCCTTATTAATATTAATAATATTCATAATGATGCCAAAGGATTAAAAATTTTTATTCCTGATAGGATTAAAACTTCAGGGAAAAATAAAACCCACTTTTATGGCTTCCTTTCTTTACTACTAATCCAGCTATGTGTCTAGCAACAACTCTTTTGTTTTATTTAGATTGTACTAAATCACTAAGATCTCAGCAAGAAACAAGATTGTTTTTAAGTTTTAAAAAACCTTTTCATTCAGCTTCAAGTCAGACTCTCTTAGTAGGTGGATTAAGACATGTTTAGGTCTTAGTGGTGCAGATACATCGATTTGTTCGGCTCACAGTACAAGACACCCGGCTACTTCAACTGCAAAAAATAAAAGAGTAAGCTTGGACGTAATACGTTCCACTGCCAATTGGTCAAAAGATTCCTCTGTTTTTGCTCATTTTTATGATAGACCAATATTGTAAAGGAAAAGTATATTAAGTTAGTATATTAAATAAGTTCTTTATTTTTGTTTTGAAGTTTTGTATTAAAAACTTTTATTCTTTTATTTTTCTTTATTAAGTGTCGCTTTTCTTTAAACATCTACTAGTTTTCAATTAATCATTGAAGAGGGAAACGCAATAAGTATAATTAGTAGATCAAACGAACTTATAAGTGAAGTTCGATCTTAATTATACTCTATGCGTCTCCCTCAAAGATTATTACCTTTTCCTTTTTTCTTTTGTATAAACAAAGCATTTTCCGCTGGATAAGATTTTTTCCCTTCCCATCATTTTCAGCAGAGACATATTTGAGCGAAACTTATGACTTTAAAGAATTTGACAACCATACGTCATTGATGACGTATTTTGTTCTTGTTACCGACAAGTAAAGTACTACTAGTTTTCAATTAATCATCTTCGAGGGAGACGCATACAGTATAATTAAGATCGAACTTCACTTATAAGTTCGTTTGATCTACTAATTTTATTTAAAAAAAATTAAGCGAAAAATAGCTTTGAACCCAAATAGCCAATGTTTTATTCAGATAACTTCTAGTGAATTTACCTAGATACTTATTTCATTGACCTTGGAAACTTAAAACTAAGCAAGTGTACTTATAACTTACAAATAAGGGAACTCGTTAAACACAACCATACTCGTACCACACAGCCGTTTCTTTAGCGTCCTTCTTTTTTTCTTCTTTTGGCAGGTCCCCTCCCGCATTCGATATATTCGACGGTTGCGGCGATACATTGTTATTTCTTTGTGGGGTCGAGGGACTGGCCTGAACTTGTGGTTCGCCTGAAAACAAAATAAATGCGTTTCAAAAAAACTGTTAAGACTAGTAAGAGTAGCTATTTTCACAGTAAAATAAAGCTGAGGGGTGACTACTTGCTACCCTTAACTCTATCCTGTGTATTTCGTTTTAAGATTCCACTTCTAACGGCAGGGTTAAGTGAACAGAGTTGGCCTGAACCGGACGAGTTTGCCTAGGGGGTCCCCTACGGATGCCAATTGCACCTGCCCTTTGACTAGATGAAATTAGCACACGGGTGTAACTCATACGACCACTAATTGGTTTTATTTCTAAACCTACAGAAACACTTGAGTTGGTGTGAGTGACCCTAAATGAAATGGTTATTTAACGTAACACAATTTGGACTTATGTTATTTACAACAGGGACTTACCAGACATTTTAAGCCGACTTTAATAAAGTCGGCACTATTTTTGACAGTTCCACACAAAGGCGCTCTTCTTGGTTGCTGGGGCTATCCAAAACCTACATTTGGGCTATCCAGCTTTTTTGATCGCGGCGCTGTCAAAATAATGTTGACTTAACATAATGTTTCTGCCTTCTTTCAATAAAGGACGGCATTAACTTTAATTTGTCAATTTATGGATGGCACAATATGAGCAAGTGTAGATGATATGTTTATACCGGATGTAAACAATACCATAGTCATCCTCTTATCTGATAAAAGGGGGGTCAAAACAAGTCAAGAAGTTCATATGACTTATGGGGCAAAACTCAACAGATTTTTGTCTAAATGACTTTAAAGTTAAAAAATTTAGGTGCTTATATCTACCAAAATTTTAGAAATATTCATGTCTTAAGTTTAACCATTTTACAATAGAGCTATTTCCAAATAAATAAAAATAAATATTTCCTCTAAATCCTCTAAATTTAAAAAAATTAATTAAAAAAAAATGATTTCCTTTAAAGTTAAAGATTTAAAAAACAACTTGGCAACAACGCAATTCGCTGCATACGTGAGTCTCTGACCTCCGACCCTCTCTCCTCTCTACAGCACAGTGCATAGTGCATCTTCCGCTGTTCGATGGGAAGGCTGTCAGTGGCCTGAGTCTACCTGACGCCATTATTTTCGAGTTTTTTGCAGTTTACTGAATTAAAAATGTTCTCCAATCAGGAATATGCTGAAATGCTATTAGTATACGGTGAAGCTCGCAGAAACTCAAATCATGCAGCTCAAATGTATCGCGACCGATTTTCCCAGCCAGCGGCTTGAAAGAAGTATTCTTTGAGTGTTTTTTAAAATAAAAAAGAGCTTTGAAAATTGTGTGACAAGTGTCGTACTTTTTTTATAATAAGAGGGGACCCTCTAAAACTTTGGATTGCTTTTCAAAGGAAAACTTTATTTCGATACCAAAAAGGACTTTTAAATAAACTTTTACAAACCGACGAGGCGCTAAAACCAATTTTCGGCAAGTATACATTTATTGTTTTGCTTTTTAATGTTTTTAAATATTTAATAATTTATAAGATGTGAAAAAAAAACAACTTAAAGGTGATATGTTGATATTTACGCTGCAGAGATGCTTGAGATCTCCTTTAATTTTCTCGCACCTAAAAGCGCATTGTTGCCAAACTGTGTTTAACTTAAAAGTCGTATATCTCCGAAACCACTAAGTTTTGACGCCCATATTATATGAACTTTTTTTGTTTGTTTTGTTTTGGTCCCCCCTATCACCCATTTAATATCGTTTACACACTGTATGACAGAATATCAGAAACCTTTTAACCTTCGTGCGTCCCTAATTCTCAGTGCCCAATTGACTACGCTGCTTGGTCTACCCGTTCTCACTCGCCGCTTTGACCCCTTTTCGTTTTAAGATGGGTAACCCTGTCGGTTATGGTTCCCCTTCGCTTCCGCGGACTTTCTCGATAATTTCTTGACCGAAAAGAAGCTCTTTACGAGTCAGTACTTTAAATTCAAGTCCCAAACTGCCACACCCACTGGTATGGCAGTTTGGCCGCCGAGCGGACTTTTTCGGGTTCGCCCGCGGAATCTTTGTGACTTGATTTTCCGATTAGCCAGCAGATGGCTATCTCTTGATCGTGACTTTTTTCGATACCAAAGACTGTTGAGCAAACCTTGGCCCATACATTTTAAAATTTATATTTTTTTCAGATCAGTATTTTTGGTTTGTGTACAATATTTTTAGTTGTAGAGAAGAGGCGGCGTGCATAATAGCAAGTAGGTCTCCCTGGGCTCTTTTTACCTTACTCCGTGCCGGTCCCTAATCTTCGATTGCACTACCAGGTTTCTCTGTTCTTTTTGCAAAGTCCAGTATTTTTTTCCTATTTGGGCATTTTGAGGTCCTCCTCTGGCCCAACTTGGATCACCAAGAAGGCGATGGCGACGCACCTACGATTGAGGGACCAGGGATTCTGGAAAGGCAAAGAAGAAAACGTGGGCCATGGCTGGCGGCAAAAGGGTTATTAAAGGGTAGTTAAAAATACCAGTGAAAACAGTCCTAAAACCATAGAGGTTCGACAAAAAGTACAAGGTCACATTACCAGAACGGAAAATGTGGCAGGGTGAAGAATTCCAAAAGTAATTAAGTAGGGAGGCGACGGTCTGCTTAACTGTCAACCAGGCAGACCACAGACGCAGAAGTGTTTATGGAAGACCTGGATGTTCGGGAGAGTTACTCACTCAGCGAATACGCTACGGTCTTCCAAGCAGAGGTATACGCCATTATTATGGTAGCAACCATACCGGAGGGCAAAAACAGCAGAAAGGACATATGCATATGTTTCAGCAGCCTAGTGGAAGAGTGCTCTGACGCACTGCAGGATTGGCTCAGGACAAGAGGGTTACACTGATGTGGGTCTCGGGCCATGATGGAATCCTAGTGAACGAGAAAGCTGACGAGTTGGCTAGAACAGGTGCCGGAAACCAATATATCGGACCGGAACCTGTTCTGGGAATGACACGGAAGCAGGCTCAAGGTGAGCTCAATAAATGGGCAAACATTGAACTCGTCGTCCTGAAGGCAAGAGTCAGGGTGCAGACAGTCAATACTATTCGTGAATAGCCCGGATGCAGCCAGAACTAAAGGGCTTCTGAGCAAAACTCGAAAGAGCATTGGACATGCATGCATGCTGGTAGAAATGCTGACTGGATACAATCGGCTGAACGAACACGAGTCGCGCATCAGAGTAGCAGTTTGTCTAGCCTGCGGGTTGTAAGAGAAATCGGCCCGGCACCTGATACGAGAGTATGAGGCACAGGCCAGATTAAAGCAGCTGACGTGAGGTTGCCCCACGTTAGAGGATAGCTGTACTTGCTTCGATGGGCCGACATACTGAACTTCGTAAAGACGGGAACGCTCGGAGAGAGAGACGTAGCCCGCGTAGCGGGAGTAGGAGAATTGGGGTACACAACGGGGTACGGCAGAAAGGGCCCATAAAGTGGCGTAATTGCCAGGCCCACGCCACAGGTCGCCCCTCTCTCTACTACTACTACTACAACTACTACTACTACTACCACCACTACTAGTTGCGCTTTTAAATAAAGGAAAAATTAAAATCTTTTACGTAGGTCCTACCAAGAAATACCTTAGAATGTAATTTTTATGATTATTAGTCGGTTCGCTTAGAGGCCTCCGTGTTTTTTGTGTGTTCATACAAAGTTGACTCCACTGCAGGACAATTTTGGAAAATTCACAACATTTTCATTTGTCAACCAATTTCTTTAAAACTAATTTTGTTTTAATCAATTCATAGTGCACTTTACTGACACCATCAATCATTTAGATTTTTTATGTTTCTGTGCCAGAAAAAATATATCCTGCAACATCATGTTTTTTTGTGTGTTTTTTTTTTTGGTTTTTATAGAGTAACTGTCGATTCTGCAAAAAAAATCATACGATACGTTAAAAGGTTCCGGAATCATGCTTAAAAAACTGCAAGTCGGCCAAATGTAAGCCGCTACCTTTGAAACAATATCGACTTCTTTTATTAAAAACCAGCTAAGATTATTATAAATAGTAGTATCGTTCAATTTTCATAGTTTTCTTTCTGCTTTTGAAACTAAAACATGTGAAATTTTGGTGGTTAGGGGTAGCCCTAGGCCAATTTCGCAGTTTTTTGAGAATAACTCCGAAACTTAAAATATGGTCAAAATGGTACCTATCATGGATACAACTTGTTAATACACATCTTGTTTTTGTGTGATTTTTATTGCAGAATCGACATTTACTCTATAAAAAGCAAAAAACACGTAAAAAACCCGTGCTGTTGTATTTGACAAAATAAAATTAGTTAAAAAAAATCGGGTGACAAATGAAAAAGTTCTGAATTTTCCAAAATTGTCCTGTTTTCTAATAGAGACAATCAGTGCGCCACGGGTGCGCACCTGGTTCGGTTTTTTTATTCCATTGGCAGGCACTTTCAGTTTTCCTGTTCCATTGGAGAACTAACACCTTTAGTGTGGCACCGAGTGCTGCTTTTTCCGAACCGGCTCTAAGGGCTCGTGCCGCACCCAAAACTGTTTACCGCCATTAAAAATTCCAATTGCGAACAGCAAAAATGGCAAGTGTGAGAGATTTTTGTACATTTTCTTCGCTGCTGAGTAGTAGCAGCGATGAAGACGACGAAGAAAAATTTTGTGCCATGCATCATCGTACAGGAACCCCAAAAATAAAAACATCGAAATATAGTTTATAGGTACTTCAATGGTTATGAAGTTGAAATGTAAATGTATACATTACATGTGCTGTTTTAAAGTATATTACTTATTTACCTATTTAGGTGTAGAACTTGTCAAGTTTTTATACAATAAATACTCATAAATAAACGCTTAACATACATACATTAAAAGTTACAAACTAAACATTACAAATTTATCTATAAATTTTTATTGTCAAAGAAGTCTATTTTGTGACGTCATCACGTGCTATATCTTTTGTGAAAATCTGTGAATTCCATATTTTTGTAACATCAAAAATTAATATAGGAATAGTGAGGAATTTCTGTCTAAGTTGTTTTTATGTCTGTTTGGGTTGTTAATCACAAATTTAATGCTCGCTTATGTTTTGTAAAAGGGTTGCTTACAAGATTCTTTTTTATTTAATTTTAAAATGGTTCTTAGGAATTTTTTCTGTAGCTTTAGGATTTTATCCGCGCCTGGAGTTTCCCCAGAATATGACACCATAACGGACGTGAGACTGTATGTAGACATTATAAGATGGGAGGGCCGCCGAAATCCCCACATTTTCCGTTATGATTCTTAAGGCATAACAATATCTGCCCAAACTGGCAGCAACTTTCTCAATGTGACCTTCCCAGTTTAGTTTTTGGTCAATTACAATTCCTAGAAACAGTGCTTGTTCTTGATCTTCAATTTTTTCACCTTTACATTCTACACTTAGTTTTTCCTTTGTTTTTGGCCTGAAATGTACTATTTGTGTTTTGTTTATGTTTATTTCTTCTTCATTTAAGTTGTTGTATAGACCAGTCTTATCATCTGCAAATAGTACTATTTCGCTTTTAATTATATTTGTTATGTCATTTGTGTCTATGATGTTTAATATTGGAGCTTGCACGGAGCCTTGAGGAACGTTTTTTGTTATTGTTTTATGGCTTGACCTTATCTTTTCCCCACTCACAATTATCTCTTTCACACATTGTTGCCTGTATTCTAAGTAAGATTTAAATAGGTGTAGCTCAGTGTTTTTTATGCCACAGAGATCCAGTTTCTTAAGCAAGGAGTTGTGTTCTACTCTGTCAAATGCTTTCGAGAGATCTATACAGAGTGCAACTGTTGTTTTTTTGTTGTTTAGTGACCTAGTTATGTTTTTTATTGTTTGATATACTGCTCTTATTGTGGAATCCCTTCCGGAAGCCATTTTGTCTATCTGTCAATATGTTTTGGTTTTCTAAGAAGGTTGTCACCCCGTGAAAACACCCCGTTTGACAAACGGACGTTTAAATATAGCAAAAGGGTCCTAACGTTGTAAGAGAAACTGAGTCATTTTTTTAATAACATTTTGTAAATTTAATATTTTAAAAACATGTGGACTAGTTTTATGGAGGAGCAAAATTGCTACTACGCGTGCAAATAAACCTCAAAAAGTGTTGAAAATTCTCACCATGTAAAAGCAAAGGCAGAATTTGTGTGTCTTGTCAGAACACTGACAGCGACATATTCCATGGCTACCTATGGTTTTGTATGTTAAAAGTTTTAGAGGTTTGTTTACACACAAAAATAAGCTTAATAAAATACATTTTTAAATTTAAAAAAAGGGTTTTTCACAAAAACTGCTTACAAAAATTAAAATTGACATATTTTTATTTACAGGAACATTATTAAGAAACTAAATTTTAAGGAACATTAGCAAATAGATACTGAAAAATAATTATTTAGTGTGAAGTGGTGTCAGATTTTTTATAAGGGCGAGATTTTCTGACGGTTTTTGAAGAATCGCGACCACATTATCTGAAAACTTCTAAAAAATTGTGTAGCTTTCATGCTAAAACATTTTTTACCTTCTATTAAAATGAAGTAAGGCGGGTGCTAAAATATAATAAATCACCCGTTACCAGGGTGTAAAATAATTCAAGATATACTAACCTATCACAGTTGATATCCTATTGTAAACTAAAAGTGGCGGGGGGTTTGAAACTGGCTTGACCACATTAACGGAAATACCATCTTCTTCTGAAAGATACACCGTACGCCTGGAACCCACCGAACCCAAACTTAAGGGTGGCTCCTTCGGACTGGACAAGACTTGTTCTTCTGAAATAATAATAGTTATAAACAATTTTTTTATCGATATGGTGTTAGTGCTGTACAGTGTACAGGCGGCAGTTTTTAGGCTTTCTAGTGGACTAATTGGTGAATGTCACATCCCAAGCAGCATTTATATGACTTCCAACTAAATTGAGTGTATTGAATGACCCGTCGAGGTCGCATACTGTGACTTAACTTTCTAATGATTTCCCAACGTCGGGCTCACGTTGGTCTCAATCGTATACTACGACATAACTTTCCTGCCCAACGACCAATCGTCGTCGGAATCGGTTACGTTGTGTTCCATTGACCTACTTTACGTTCCACTGTTTGACCTAATTTTCGTTAAAATTTTTCACCTACTTTGACATTAATGTCCTTTCCTTACTTTTTAACGTTCTTTTTGTGGTTGAAATTTTATTATGCCTAATAAACATAAATTTAAACATTCGTCGACTTTCTATAGAAAGAAAGCAAAAATTCTCATGTTTATATGTTGGTAAGTACAAAATACAGTCCATTCCATTTTATTTAGATAAAACCTAACCTCATTTTCCACAGAACAAAAATCAGATTTTTAAGTTGCCAAAATCAAACACCCTAGATTTTGGTAATCAGCATTATAACTACACTGCTAACCTTAAAGCACTTCGAATAACCCGTTATATTATGCTTTGATATGAATCAAATGCACCAGAGTTAAACAACATGATGCCAGGGATACTTTATGAATGAAAAATGAATCTGCCTGTTAAAGCGCTTATGCAGACCCAATATACCTGAGAGAGACCCGGGCCAGACTGGTGAGCCAAGCCACCCGAAAAATAATGGATTGAAATTCAATTCAGACGTTTAAAAATGTAGGACCAGCTTTTAATTTTGCGTATGTTTTATTACAAGCTTTTATTTAACTTCACCTTCTATGTGTGTATATTTATATGTTCGGGTCAAATCTTGCAACTCAATTTTGAATAACTTCTAGATGTCCAATTGAATTACAAATTTGGTATGCGATTATAGTTCCGGTGACAATACAATAACATGGTCTTTTAGGCACCCCCCCCCCCTCCGGAGGGGGGAAAAACGCCTAAGTTTGTCCGATTTCAACCAAAATTGGTATACAGGGGTTTTTGGGGATAAGGAATACGAATTTTGCATCAGATTTTAAAAATTCAAGATGGGCGATTATTGGTCATGTTTTGCTAACCAATTTTAACTGACTTATACACATCCGAGTGTCTTAAAATTTGATACGCGTTTAAAGTTACGGTAACAATACAATAATATGGTATTATTAAGCCCCCCTTCCCCCCTACGAGGGGAGTGGAGGGGGGAAACACCTAAGTTTGGCCCCCTCCCCTAAGTACGCCTATGCCACGACACAAATGAGGGCGGAAGTAGTTTTTCGTAAAATCAATCATGAATGAAACTAGTAATATTGAGTAATTCTTTAAATTTTTTTGGAGTGGAGGAGGGAGGTTTAGCTAAAAAAATTGGTAAATATGTGTTATCTGATAAATACTCTTAAAGATATTTACTTTTTTCCGAAATTTAACTGTTTTAAACCATTGTGCGCCGTTCTCTCGTAGTCATTAGCAGCGGCGGCTATACTTTTCTTACCAGTAATACTGCTCCTATGACTCGTCAAATCCCTATATGACTTTCTCAGGGCGACTTCATCTTTAGGTTTGAGACTTCGCAAGCTTCCGGATTCCGAGGTGTTTCTCTTAAAATGATCCACATTGGACTGTTGCGAAAGGATGTCATCATTGCTGTTGTCACTTTCGTTTCCTGCAGATTCGCCAGACCCGCCTCCGAGAATAAAGTGAGGTTGGGCTGAAGAACGCGAAGAGTCTTCTTGCCAAGATCTGCGATTCTAAAAGGGAAGAAAATTTTGTCGTTCCTTGCTCTCATTGATTCATTTCAATTTTACAGTAGTACAAAAAAAAATTGTAAAAAATAACAGCACGAATAACGTTTTTTTAGTTAAATTTTTGCGACTCAATAGTGATTAGTGCCAAGTAAAGTACTTACGCGATTTGGAGGAACTTTATTGATTATGTCAGATCCTGCCTTCCTCACTCTTCTGACCAAATTGGCACCAAAACCTCTCCTAAAAGCAATGGATTAATTTAATATGTTTACGCTTCAAAATATTGTAAAAAATCGCAGGTAATTTTTAAAAAGAGTTAAAGAGGAAACAAATTAACTTGGTGACAGGATGTTGGTATTTTTCAGAAGAAGACTTGCCTTAAATTTTTCGTTTACGGAGGTGACAGCAAAATCTAGAAATCAGCTGTTGTTTAAAATCTACAGCAATTAAATTATCATTACTTCGAAGGGGTTTATAGTAGATGGAACAATTAAATGTACTCGCATAATAGCTTGTTATAAATCCTAGTTACTGAGATCCTAAGTAAACTAACCAAAGACGGTTTCATTTGGAAATTCGGTGAGTTAATATCTAAACCACTACCAGAGCCCTCAACCTAGTGAACAGATGATGCAAAAAGGAACAATTGTCCATAAATTCACAAAAAAACACAATTAGTCCCAGTTAAAAACAAACGAGAAACTACAAGATCTAAAATTAACAATACTTACAGCTAGACATAAACATCCAAGGAGAAACACAAGCTGCAGCTTATAGACTATTGCTGGGACAACCACTCAAAATCCGCTCACACGAAATAGAAAAGTGACTGCCGAGTAACGCCATGGTCAAGAAATTACAAAGTTGCAATACCACATAGCGCAGCCTGGGCCTAGATTTTTGAAATGTGAACGCTGAAATTTTATACGAATAATCATCTTACTTGCATTTGATTGCATTGCAAAATTAGGCCACTGGGAGGAAAGTTCATCTCAGTATTCCAACCACTGTGTCAAAAACATTCAAATTGGTTCAACGTTGGTCTATAGGGAAAGCTGTCGTCCAATGTTTTGTAGATATAGCATACTAACCTTTCCTTGAATATTTATTTACAGATCTCTAATCTTTGCAAAGAACCTATTATATGATGTTTCTATTTTTTACTAATTTTAAAAATCATCCAGGATTAATTTCCTTGCTTTTTGAAATGATAAAATACTATGATTATGTTGAAATATCAAATACAAAATGTGAATTTAATAATTTTAATGAAATTTAGAAATAAATAAATAAAAAATAAAACAATCCAGATAAATTTGAAACAAACCCAAATCATAATTATTCAACCCAGTTTGCTAGCAACTACAAGCCCATAAAACATAATTTAAGAAAATTTGAACAAAGTCCAAATTACTCAGCCGCAAAGCTCTACAATAGACTACCTATAGAAATAAAACCATTGCCTACAAATAAATTTAAGAATAAAATTAAACAATTTCTGATTACAAAAAGTTATTACTCTATCATAGAATTTATAAACGATAGACTCCTAAACTTTCTTCTTCACTTTTTTAATTCAGTTTGTACTGTGAAGTTAGCGATCCTGTCAACTTTTGTTTGCGTCATGATTATGTATAAAAGAGAAATTGTATCTGTCATAATATTTTATGTGTGTTTTTTATTTGTAATTAGAATATATTTTGTGTTAACTTATTAATATATAATTTTACTACCTGTTTGTTTTGTAATTTACACTTTTTTTAAGCGAAACCGTTTCCTTGATTTGCATCTTTTATAAAACGTGTTAGATATATATACAGTTTATTATTATGAATGGGTTCCCAATGAGCATTTTCAGAAACTTCTGGTGACAGCAATGTATATAACTATTATAAAGAGTGTTCCATTGATACCCTAGGGTATTTAGAGGTGTCCTACAAGAATGGAGTTTGTATATTTGTTTTATTAAAGGCTCTAAATTGATAGTACCCTAAAGTAACATAAAACTGCCGTTAACAATATTTCCACGGACATCTTTATAAAAATTAAAGTCATCAGTGACAAAAGTTATATAAATTGATGTTTGAAATCTTTCTATGAACCCATCTATAAAACCGTAAGTAACTATCAATTAAAGAAATATAGATTGGTTTTTAAAATGTTGCTATCAACCCGAGTATCAACCCACTTATAAAAACTTAAGTAACCAACAACAAATTTATATAAGATAAGATTGAAAATATTTCGACAGACACTTATAAAAACTTGGGAACTCACACACAATAGTTATATAAATTGGTCTCTGTAATATTCTTATGAACTCATTTATAAACCCTTTTTGCCCATAAGGTTTTTTTCTATAATGTTGTTATTAATTTCTTTATATAGTGGTTATAATACCACTGTTTTTAGAACAAAAAACAATTTAAATTTATTTTGGCAAAATTATAAAAACAAAACAAGATTTTTTTAAGGATAATTTTGTGACATCAAAAGGCGCGTTTTTGCGAGATACCATACCATCATTATCTTGTTTTAATTACATCAATCTCAGAGAGATAAGAGATCCAAATCTTCTTGAGATAGTTGCCGTTGATAGATATCGGGGTCGAATGCATTTTATACCCGATTCCCATCAGCGTTTCCCATGCGCGGTCACCCTGACTCAAAAAGACTCATCATGTGGTCCCACATGAACTTGTATAGGTAAATCCCGCTTAAACCACGTGATGCGTGTTTTGATTCGGGGGACCCACGAATAAGAAACGCATAGATGGGAACCGTGTTTTAGAAAAAGAGAACCATATAGTATCCGTTTTAAGTTCGCAAAAACGCACCGTGAAACGTCGAGCGCATACGCTGATACTGCTGGTCGGCGGCAAATGTGAACACCCCGGAAAATACCCGCCTGTACACCCTTCGACCTCGCAATCTAAAAGAAAACAATGGTAACTATGTTAAGCTCGCAGAAACGGACCATCACTATTCAACACTGCGCCATCTGCAGCCCTTTGTTCCAACTAGCATCATGTTTTAAAACGTTGATAAAATAGTGTTGAACGAGGTAAACAGTGGTATAGTTGTATTGTCTTTTTTATAGAATTGTCGTAAATTTTCGCCATTTTGAATTCCAAAAATAGGTTTTTGACCAAAATAAAAACATTATTTATGGGGTTTCAACATTTGTTTTAATCGAAATATTGCTTGTTTATGGTTAAGAACAAAACACAAAAATTAATATTTCTCCCAGAAAGCAAAAACGTATTTTTCCCGTTTTCTCAAGTATTTTTGGAGCCCATGAAAATTTTGTGAGTGTATTCGAAAACTATACAGTACACATGGGACCGCAGCTGAGTTTCAGAGTAGGATGACTGGAAAAACAGCTTTTGTTTACTATTATATATAAATATTCATATTCCTTCAACTTATCTCACTTCCGTTTTAATTTATTTTAGAAGATTGGTACACACCATTTTATAAATTTTTTATTGTAAAAAGAAAAAGAATAATACATAACAAGCAAAGGGAAGAAAGATGGAAAATTTATATTTCTAAATCGATACAAACCTTTAATTTGTTATGTAGTGTTGTTAGAACAGTTGTTGAGGGCTCATAAGGAAGTTTTATAAAATCTATATGTTGTTTTTCTATCCATTACTATGTACCATACATTTTTATAAGCTGTTGTTGTTCAGTTGTTTTTCAAGTCTTTTTTACTCATTTAAGAGATATATTAGAGTCATAAAATTATCACCAACACTAAATAATATAACTTTTGGTTATTTTACGAAGGTTTTATACTATTTGCTGTAAGTTCTATATAGACAAAAATGCTCATTGGGTTATATAGATATTATTGCTTGCATATACTAAAAATGTCATTCTTTGAGGATTATAATCACCTAGGTGGCTTATTTTGAAAGAACAAATAAAAAACCTGAAACTTGAAGTTAAATAGAGTGTGATATTAGGATTAGAGATTTATATTTTAAAAATATTTAACTTATTGTATTTTTTTTTAATTTAAAAACTAGTGTTAAGAGACATTTGACAATATATTATATATAAGTATTATTTTTTTCTTTATGTATGACTTATTATTATTGATATGTACATCCACTTTCAGTGGCTCCTTTTGGAAGTACGTAATAAAGAACTTGAACTTGAATCAACACGGTGAAGCCGTTACTCGCCGAGGACAAGACACTATCCACAACCCCAATCCAAAATGTAAACTAATCTATATTGACGACGCTGGCATAATTGGTTAATAGGTTGAAAGCCCATCAAGAGTTATTGAATCAAATTGCAGTCAAAAACTCGAAATTTGAGCATAACTTCAATTTTGGAAAAATATAATGGATAGTTTTAACCAAAGAAAAAACTGGAATGTTAGAAGTAAATGACCAACCAGTCGAATGCATCGATTCGTACAAATACCTGGAATGAGAACTGTGACAACCATAGACTTTAAAAAAATGGAGAAAAATATTTATAAAATTGAACAAGAATGAACTCTCAAACTAGTATCAGAAAAAAAATTCATAAGGGTCGCAGACCAATATAATGGCTAAAAATGGTATGGTTTAACACTTCATTCCAAATTCAATCGGACATCGTTTTTAACAATGACAATTCTGTTTAGTTTCTGTGTTTAAATGTCAGCGGCCACCTGATGACGATTGAAGATACATAAGCATTCGAAACGTTTTGTGAAAAAGTAAAAATAAAAACAATGGAAGTTCGAAACTCTAGTTCACTCTCAAGTTCAATATTATTTACCACCTTCAAACAACATATTGAAATTGGTTCGGAGAATTTGGAATAAACAGTAGTGTAACGACACTTTTCAGAAAAGTAGTAGACAAGATACATATAACGATGAGATAACCAGAGTTCGAAGAGGACAAAAGAATAATAGTCTTACTTTTTGGCCGAAGCGTTATCCAGTTTTCTGTAGTGCTCCATAATCTTTTCCTCCAGTTTCTCCTTTTGCCTGCACAAATTGTTCATTTTATCGCTAAACTGCTTCTCTTCCAGATGAAAATGTTCTTTGTCTTCCAGGGAATGGGTTAAAAGCGAGTGATATTGCGACAAAAGTTGAGATACGTGTTCCATGAGTGCTCGGCGATCGGAGTCCAGAGAGTGGTTCATTTCGAACAACATCTAAAACAACATTTAACATTAGTTAGGCACAAACATTATGAAAGACAACAATGTCACAATCCTTTTAAACTTGCTCAATTGTCAAAAATAGTGCCGACTTTATTAAAGTCAAGCTATGTCGACTTTTATACCGATAAGTCCCTAATAACACTAATTCCGTAACAAAAATAGGTGAAAAAAGATGACAGGACATTGAAAATGGTTGAAAAATTTTGAAATTGCCACAAAAATTCACAGAAGGACAGCGGCATTTGCTTAATTTGTATAAATACAGTATGGATAAAATTCCGCCATTTTTTTTCAATTTTGAGTAGGTGTGCAAGGTTTTGTGTCTCGAGCACACTTAAGCGCTGAAAAAATAGTTCTTCAAATATTATTGACTTACATCACATTTTTGTTGCAGCCGAGCATTGTCTACTTGCAATATTGACATTTTATCCAAACTCGTGTTCAAATCTCCCTGCATTTCGGTGTGTCCCAGCCTTAAGGTTCTCGATTCTGTTCTTAAGGTTTTCAGTTCTTCTTGGACGTTCCTGTATTCCACTTTTAGTCTTTCACTTGCCGTGAATAAGTTTCTAAAGTCATCCTACAAGATGCAAAGTTATTAAATAACTAGGTGAAGACCCCACAGCTTCGCCTGCGGTTTTGCCCATTTTTCTTGATTTAAATGATTATAACTTTTGTTCCCGTAAACCGATTTGGGTGAAATAAAGCCGATGTCCTGCTCAGGACTCCAAGGAATTCATCAAAACCCATTTAGTAGTTTTTACAACTGACCGACTTTGAATTGTTGTATGACAGCAAACAGATATTTTTAAAAAATCTAAAAAGTGTTTTAAAGAATAATTTCTTTGATAACGGCAGTAGAATTTTCGCCGAAACGTCAGATAAGTTTATTTTTAATAATTTAAGTAGAAGGACTAGGCATTTTTGTTTTTTGTTTATAAACCACTGACAAACGGAGTATTTTTTTTTAAATTTCAATTCTGTATTTAACTGTCAGCTGCCATATTGAAATTGGTCCGGAGAATTTGGAATATACAGTATGCCTTGATCAAAGTTACTTTGTTTATTCGGGCCTCTAAGAGCGCTTCTATATAAGGACGGTTTCAAAATTTTTTCGTATAAACACCACTAAAACCATTTTAAGCTTTAAATCGATTTAAGAAAGCGGTTTATCGGTTTAAAACCTATTTTAGTGTCGATATTAACACTTTAAAAACGCTTTAGCGCATTTCTTCCAACCTAACGAAATACTCAACCCTGGTTTTACCGAAAAATCTCTTGTTACCTCAGTTGTTTTATATGTTTTCTATTAATGTTGACATTTAATGAAGGAGAAAGCGATTTTATTTAAACCGTCCTTATATAAACGCAGTTTTATGCGTAAAACGTGATAAGTTTGTGTCTTGTTGCATGAATTATTATAGTGTAACATTTGCATCCCTCTAGAACATTAAATAAAAATATACAAGGCTCCCAACAATAAAAGATAAGAAAAATGTGAAAATTCAAAATGCATTTAACTTTTTATTTTTTTTTCTTAAAAGTCTTTAAACAAAATGACATGTGAAAGAAAGGTACTTTAATGTCCAATGTAAAGTGAAAAAGATACAACTACACAAGATAAAAAAATTTAACTGGAGCATATGTTTATATCCCTCAAACTCAGTATATCATCGTAAGAAATAAAAATGTAAATTCTACGGATCTTTTGCCAAAAATACTGTCTTTTGCTGACGTAAAAAAAACAAAATATATTACCAAAAAAATTATTACGCTAATTCCACCACTAACCCAATCCAATCCAAAGAATAGGTTTGTATTCTTGAATATTGTTTATCTTTAAATAAAATAATTAATGGAGGTATACTATTACTTTTGTATTTTTTGATGTGAACTAAATAATAAATTTGCAATGTGGTTATATCATACCTTTAATTTTGAATGTTCGTTCCTTAAATTCGTCAAATTCCTAGCGTCTTTCTTCAGAGATTCCTTCTCCATTTCGAAACCGCCAATAGTCGTATTCAAATTATCAACAGTTTCCTTCAAAGTTCGAATTTCTAACCTCAGATCTCGATTTGTTGTCTTGGCAGTTTCTAATTGAATTTTTAGTTCTTCGTATTCCCCACTTAGCTGTTCGTGAAGAGTTCTTAATGTTACTTGGTCCAATAACAAGGTATCGTGTTTTGTGCTTTGAAGTTGTTGCTTACGAATTAGCTGTAAACAATGGTATATTAATCTTTAAAGACACATGTATAATCAATAGACACTTAAAGTAAATATTTCAACGCATCCGTATCGGTATACGTAACGCGTTCGAAACAAAATCAAAATACGCTACATTTTTGACTTGCTCATGCCATGTTTCGAACGATGCCTACTTCTTTGACGGGTGTGATGACAGAATCTCGTTGCGTACGGAAGGATGTACGTATCGTTAGGGACCCACGAACGTACGCAACGATTTCAATCAGCAGTCCTGTCATCGCACCCTTCAAAAAAGCGAGCATCGTTCGAAACATCGCATAAACAAGTCAAAAATGTAGCGTATTTTGACTTTGTTTCGAACGCGTTACGTATACCGATACGGATGGGTTGAAATATTTACTTTAAGTGTCTAACAATTCAAAAAAATATTGCGTATACCCCATTTGTAATGTAAATAAATATCAAGGATCGATTTCGCAACATATTCTACGGTTTATTAAATATTTTTAAACTTCTTACATATTTAAAAACAAATCGCAAGAATCTACATATTTCTAAATATTTTTTTGGTTTGATTTCAAAGTAATAAACTATAAAAACTATAACGGCATTTTCAAATAATATACATAATTCGGTGTCTTTTAGAAAGCTATTTTTTTCCAAAATTTTATGAAAACGATTAAGCTTTTTAAAAGCTACCGCTAATATTTTAAGGAGTTTTTATCTTAAAATGGGGCGCATCCACAAGTATTTATTTAGTTACTGTATTTTTTAAAATAGAACTAAATTATCACATATATTTTAAAAGACATATCGCTGCGACCCCTGGGGCCTAATCCTTAAATCGATAGAAAGGAAGACTTACTCGCTGATTCCGACCAATAGGAAGGCTAGAAACTATCGCCAGTTGCGCGAACGCCATATTAATACAATTCAACACATATCGATAGGAACTTCTCTACTGCCGTCCCTAACTAAAAAGCAGTAACTCTATAGGGAAATTATGTATTTTTATTTGCCGTCCTTAACTAAAAAGCAATAAAAATACATCATTTCCCTATGGAGTTACTGCTTTTTAGTTAAGGACGGCAGTCTACTGGTACCGGGTGCCTTATTACATTTTGAACCCCCTGTTAACTCGATTAATACGAGAGTTCGAAAAAAACTTTGAGTGCAAAAGTTTTACAATTTGTGGAGTGCTTACTTGCCAAAAAAGCTGTTTAACATTGCAAATACCAAATTTAGACATCAGGGTTTGTATTTTTAAATGAAACACCCTATATGTGAGGAAAAATAATTGATATAACAGATATTGCTTCAAAATGTGACAATATAATAATAGATGACAACATGAAAACACGATTTAAAGAAAAATCTATGAATTCAGAGTTTAAAAAAATAAAAATAAGTCACCAGGAACTGATAACATAACGGTCAAAATCATTAAAGGCATTACAGTCCGGTGCAATTAGGAAAATTTAACATTGTCACCCAAAAATTTTATTGCTTATTCGAAAGGGTCTTGAATGGACATCTTAACCCTGATTTTACGCATTTCTCGCATGGCACCTTCCGCCGCCATCTTGGATTCTGTTTTTTTATTTCAATTGCTTATTCTCGCCGGGATCGTTGGACTCGCTAAGATTTACTTTTTAATTTTAAGATTTTACCAATTTAAACCCCTCCGATATACTGGAAAAAAGTTATTAGCGTCCAAAGTTGAAAGTACTTTCCCAAAAGTTCTTTCACGCGGATTCTTCCCGCGTGGCTCTTTTCCGGTGCATGTGAGACGCTCATAGGTACTTAACTTTTTATACTACACTCTATTATCAGTATTCTAGAAAAAAAAATATTCCGATTGGTTTATTTTTCGTTTGTCAATCGGCGCTTGAAGTTGCGCTGTTTTTTACAGTGCTATTTTAAAATCTCTCCTATACAGTTCTCGGCACCTGGACTTTCAAGAAAAAAAATATACTCATCACAATTTTTCGCAGTCTTCGGGTTAAGATAAAAGTAAAATCCTCTTTGTCTTTTTTTGTTGTTAATTATTTAGAAAAAAATGCCCGCTCCAAATAGATTTCGTCTGCATAGCTAAAAATTGATGCAAGTGGCAAAAATAGTGTTTTTTTCACAAGCGTTGGTTTAAATAACGAGTGCAACGAATTATTTAAAAACACGAGGGCGATAAGGGCTCGCCATTTTTATAGTGTGATCAAGGTCGGCTGTGCATGACAAAACAATGGTTTATATGGTAACCTTACTAAACTTACATTGTAGGCCATTTTAATTTCTAACTAAACTAATTTATCGTATTTTTGAGTGACAAAATGGATGTAAGAATAATTAGAATTTCTTATTATTACAATTATTCTTCAAATTTCGGTAAAAAAAGAATGTGATTTTTTTTTTGCACCTGTGATCAAAAAAAAGTTTTTTGCATCGGTAACCAAAAAAGCTATCGTTTGGTACTTTGAAGATACTGGGTAAAATCGTGCTTTTGATAGAGATATAAGAACATTTAGATCTAAAAAAACGCGCTTGTCTCCTACGAACTCAGCGGCACGACAACATTCTCAGGTTCAGAAGTAGCTTGGAGAAGAGAAAAATACTCTTAATTGGGGATGGACAAAAGTGAGCGAGGTTTGGAGCCAGTCACCAGCGAACAGAAACCTATTCCATGTATTCTATTGGACGTAATATCTTATGGATGTACAATAAAATGTGGTAACGCTTGTGGTGGATGTCGAAAGGCAGGATTAAAGTGTTCAGTCCTATGCAAGATTTGCTGTGGCGAATCTGTACAAATGTAAACGCTGACGTGGAAGACACAAAAGATATCGACGACCATGAATACGAAGACCCCCCAACGATGGTACCCGAAGCGAGGAAAAGAAAAGCGAGCGAACTTACACCTTTAACTGACGAAGATGAAGTTGAAGACAATAACATTGAAAACGCCCTTTCAAATAAGCCGCAAATTAAAAATGTACCCAACATTTTTGGGTCAATTCCTAAATGCACTGGGCTATTAAACATATCATTTTAATACCAATTCAGGCCAAAATATAATAATACATAAAAATTACACCAGTATCTTGACAGCAACAAATTCTTTTGTAAATAAATTAACATACCTTGCTCTAATTACATTCAAGAAATAAATTATTCAAAATCTTGATGAATCCAAAAAAGTAAACGATTATTCTCAGAAATCCAAAAAAAGTATTTTCGATTTACAATTGTTCCTGATTTGACCAGAACCGGAACCGGTCCTTTCGATATAAAACAATGACGTCACAGTTGCAACCCGATTACAAAATTTTAAAACCAGCCTGGGAGGGTGGTTCGGCACTTTGGTTGTAAGCATAACCCCTAAAATTTTGCAAAATTATAGTTGTTCTTTTTTTAAGTAAAATCATATATATTTACAAGATTATTTATGATGTCATTGTTTTAGTCAACCATAACCAGGAACCCAAAGCTTTTGATATAATTTAACATGAAAAATTGATAAAAAAGCTGTCTCTTCTTGGAAAATAGGATTCGAATAACCAATTCAAATATTATCTTGCTTACCACAAGGTTCTGTATTAGGTCCCTTATAATTTCTAATTTATTTAGACAGACTATTTCCTGGGAACTGATGATATAGGTTTTTCGTATAGAAATTGTCGATAAATCTGCCTCGTACTTATTTCAGGATTTTCGCCTACCATTTGCGAAATTTCTTCTTCCATATTAACAATACGTTGAGGACGTTCCACATGAACCCGCTTAGGTCTCCAAAATCACGACCGCGTTGTACAACCCTTGTAAATGTAAGGGAGCACAGGATATGCCTATCGGGAAATCTTTGCGAATAAATTCGGTGGGCTTCTGCGACGTTTTGATGTGTTTCGCCATAAATTAAAACTATATCCACTTATTCACTGTTTGAATAGTTGTATGCCATTTTTACTAACAAAAGATACAAACCAAAATCACAAAAAAGACTAATACTGCGCACCACAAAAAGTATCGAGATGCGACATTGAAAACTAATAAATCAGCTAATGTTGGGGGGGAGATACGAGCGGAGCGAGCAGGCAGCGTAGTTGCTTGCTTGTTAGATGCCTGTTTTTTGTTAGATGCTTTTTTGATATGCTTCAATGTACAGTATATTTTTGGATATTTTTTTGGGAAAACTTTTCAACAAATTTAAGCAAAATGAATCGTCATTTCAAACACCGATCAGTATTAGGAATCACGCCTTTCATTTTTATACATAAGTTGTGAAACACTCTGTATAGTGGTTTGTGAGATAATTACCAAAATCCTTATCATAAGAAAAATATTTTAGAGACAGATTAAAACTAAAACTGTTCTGTTTAGCGCATAATGCATATGGTAAACGCCCTTTCAAATAAGCCGCAAATTAAAAATGTACCCAACATTTTTGGGTCAATTCCTAAATGCACTGGGCTATTAAACATATCATTTTAATACCAATTCAGGCCAAAATATAATAATACATAAAAATTACACCAGTATCTTGACAGCAACAAATTCTTTTGTAAATAAATTAACATACCTTGCTCTAATTACATTCAAGAAATAAATTATTCAAAATCTTGATGAATCCAAAAAAGTAAACGATTATTCTCAGAAATCCAAAAAAAGTATTTTCGATTTACAATTGTTCCTGATTTGACCAGAACCGGAACCGGTCCTTTCGATATAAAACAATGACGTCACAGTTGCAACCCGATTACAAAATTTTAAAACCAGCCTGGGAGGGTGGTTCGGCACTTTGGTTGTAAGCATAACCCCTAAAATTTTGCAAAATTATAGTTGTTCTTTTTTTAAGTAAAATCATATATATTTACAAGATTATTTATGATGTCATTGTTTTAGTCAACCATAACCAGGAACCCAAAGCTTTTGATATAATTTAACATGAAAAATTGATAAAAAAGCTGTCTCTTCTTGGAAAATAGGATTCGAATAACCAATTCAAATATTATCTTGCTTACCACAAGGTTCTGTATTAGGTCCCTTATAATTTCTAATTTATTTAGACAGACTATTTCCTGGGAACTGATGATATAGGTTTTTCGTATAGAAATTGTCGATAAATCTGCCTCGTACTTATTTCAGGATTTTCGCCTACCATTTGCGAAATTTCTTCTTCCATATTAACAATACGTTGAGGACGTTCCACATGAACCCGCTTAGGTCTCCAAAATCACGACCGCGTTGTACAACCCTTGTAAATGTAAGGGAGCACAGGATATGCCTATCGGGAAATCTTTGCGAATAAATTCGGTGGGCTTCTGCGACGTTTTGATGTGTTTCGCCATAAATTAAAACTATATCCACTTATTCACTGTTTGAATAGTTGTATGCCATTTTTACTAACAAAAGATACAAACCAAAATCACAAAAAAGACTAATACTGCGCACCACAAAAAGTATCGAGATGCGACATTGAAAACTAATAAATCAGCTAATGTTGGGGGGGAGATACGAGCGGAGCGAGCAGGCAGCGTAGTTGCTTGCTTGTTAGATGCCTGTTTTTTGTTAGATGCTTTTTTGATATGCTTCAATGTACAGTATATTTTTGGATATTTTTTTGGGAAAACTTTTCAACAAATTTAAGCAAAATGAATCGTCATTTCAAACACCGATCAGTATTAGGAATCACGCCTTTCATTTTTATACATAAGTTGTGAAACACTCTGTATAGTGGTTTGTGAGATAATTACCAAAATCCTTATCATAAGAAAAATATTTTAGAGACAGATTAAAACTAAAACTGTTCTGTTTAGCGCATAATGCATATGGTAGAGTTTTTGACATTTTTCTTACAAACCACTACAGACAAAAATACCAAATATTTTTGAAATCAGGAAGAAAATTCCCGTTCAAAAATACACTAATACATAGGGTGTTTCATTCAAAAATAACAAAACTGATGTCGAAATTTGATATTTCCAATGAAAATTAACTTTGTTTGGCAGGTAAATCTAAAAGCACTAAAAAAATTAAAACTTGCATTTAAAGTTTTTTTGATTTCTCGTATGAAACTACTTAACAGAAGGTTCAAAATATAATGAGATACAAGTTAATACAACAGTCCCGATAGAACGAACCAGTCATTGCCATTAGTCGGATTTGAAAAGGGGTACCTACTCCTTTTCTATCGATTCAAGAATTAGGAATCTGAAATCAATAAACTTACCTCTTCTTTTTCAGCAACAAGCTGACTGTTTGCCAATTGTAAAGCACCATGTTGTGCGTGCAATGACTGCACCTGGGACTTAAACGTCGAAAGATCAACTTGCAACGTCGCGTTCTCATTTTGCAGGCAATCGTTTAAACTTTGCAAAGCAGCGATGTCGCTGTACAGTTTGTCACACTGTTGACTCCATTCGTGACTAACAGACTTGGCCACTTCTTCTGCCTGTCTCAATGCGTCGCCTTCCAAGTGACACATATTGCACGGGGCTTGCGCTTCTAGTAGTTTAAATGTGCTCTGAGCCACCTTGGATATTTCTGGATGCTCCAAGATTTTTTCGACGACAATGTTAAAGTCGCTATCTAAAATTTCGTTGTTAACTCCGAGTCTTTCAAAGAAATTCTTCATCTTTTCGTTTGAGACTTTTTCATTTATAAGATTTTTCTGTAAGGTAGTTAATGTTTCTGCGGTAACTGATGTTTGGGACTCTAATTCCGTATACTTTTGTTCAAATTCTTGTAACTTTTCTATTTTTGCAATACAATCGGAATTTTCTTGGTTTAATCTTTGGATTTCTTTTTCAGAAATTATCTTCTCTGCTATAAATTTATCAATGTTAACATCTTTGGCTTCGATGTTTTCTTTTAGTTTATCAACCTCTTTCTGCATATTTAAATTTTCTTTCTCTAAATTTGTCACACACTCTTGCAACTTGGGGATTGTGTGCTTTGCCTTTTTTGCATCCTCAACCTCAAACTGTAAAGTTTTAACCTGCTCAGATAAATTGTTTGAATCCCTTTCAGCGTCGTCTGCCCTCTTTTTCACCGTGTCAAACAAAGTTTGCATTCTTTGTTTTTCTTTGTTAAGATTCTCTATGGTGTTTTCTAAATCAGTTAGTTTTTGTTTTTCATTCTGTAGTTCTTGGGCGTTTCTATCCCAAGTTATTTTCAATGAATCCAAGCTCGTCTGAATTTTTCTGTTTTCCTGAATAGCGTCTTTAAACATAGTTTCCAACTCTGCATTTTGTTGCTTTAATTTATCACAGGTTTCTTGCAATTGCTCATTTTTAATTTGGAGTTTTTTTTTGTCTTTATCCAGTTCCAGAACCTTACCCGCGATGTCGTGAAACCCGTCTTCCTTTAGAGCATCTAATTTACCCAATAGTTTTTTATTTTCTAGTTCTAATCTCAAAGCTCTAGCCTGAGCATTGCTTGACAATTGTTCAGAAAGACTGTTGTCACCAGAGGTAGTTTCTTCGAAATCTGAATCTAGGGTAACGTTAGATAGACTGGTTTCTTGTAGAGCAGATTTGGTTACTTGTTGTAATTGAAGGTTTTCGTCGATTAGATCTTGTACTTTGTCCAAGGCCGCGTCCCTTTCCTAAAATTGCGCAATAACCGAATTATAATAACCACATTATAAAAAATGTATGAGGCGAAGATAGTTACAGTATGTCATTTGTTGTCAATCCGATCAAAATCGTGAAATCCTTACATTTCATACTGTTAGTCAGTAAGAATTTACTTACCAATATAATTTCGTTATTCTTTTGTTTAGTACCAAGCAACTCTGCCTCTAGTTCTAAAACAAGATCAGCTCTTTGTCTGGCTCTCGCAAGCTGACTTTCAAGCATTTCCCTAGTTTCTAGTAGAACCCTGTTGTCTTCTCTTAACTCGTCTACTCTAGCTTTGTAAAATTCGGCATCTGCCAGCCGCTCTCGGTACCTAAAACAGGTTATTCAAGCAAAAATTAAAATAATATATTTGGGACTAGGGAGTCCCAAAATTGCTCTAGCATAAAGCCACATTTCATGTGGCATACATAGGGCGAAGTAATATAATTAAAACACACCAAGAGTACAATAAAAGTGATTTCGGCCAGAACTATCGTGATTGAAGTCTAAGATCTTATTCGAGGGGGTAATCTGGTAGTAATGCCAGTAATGTCATGTTAATTTATATGGATAATGCCAACTAATGCCATGAGTGGTTTTCCCCTCGATCTTATTGTTAAATATTCATTAAACAAAAACATTATTATACTACGTTTTTAAAACGGACCTAAAAAGTATACAAAATTTTCCTTACATGTGACATAATGTACTAACGAATTTATTGCTTTATTAGTGAAATGAACTGTTAGTTTTGTGAGTTTTCCAATGAATTATACGACCACATTACTATTACATTATTCTCATTTAAGTCCATTTTAAAAACTATTTTTTTAAATGAGTAAAAGTAAAGGGGGGGATTGCATTTTAATCCCGGCAAGCAGGCCTTTATGCCTTTATAGACTATTTTTACCAAACCTGCTTCTTAGTATGACATTTTCCTAATGACACTTTAAAGTTCAGACATGTGACAACAATGAGTTGAATAAACTAAATTAATGTATCGGGTAGAACTCTTGTTGTCTGATTGTGTACACCACACTTTTTCTTTCTCTAAGAGGATCAAGCGCGGATTTTAGAGGGAGGGGGCTAATTCCCCCCTTGACGTAAATTGTTTACAAAAACATTAATGAAGATGAGTTCTCTCAATAAGCCTGATCACATCTGGTATTTAAATAACACCATTACCAAGCTGGCGCAAGGAATACCTAGAGCGTCTCCTGGCAGCTGTGGCCAAGATGGGATATGAGAGGGACAGAGACTTTACTAACACACTCAGGCCACCACTGCCCTTTCAGAACGACTACTTTTTTTAATTTTTATTTACCAGATATCTCCATGAAAGTATATTTTTACAATTAACCAATGTAGGTAAAAACATTTATTATAAACTAACCCTGGTTTAAATTACCTTTGATAAATAAATAGTGAAAACAAAATTCGGATAAAAATAAAATAAATTTAAGAAAAACTACTAGTTGTTGAAAAGTAAAAAAAAACATCAAAAAAATAAAAAATATATGTAAATCCTAAAAATAATATCAGGAGTAAAGATATTCTTTTTTCCTTAACAATATTTTCCTTCCTTCATGTTTTTGCTGCTCATTTATTGTCATATTTTTAATAATCCCTTCTAGTTTTTGAGTTCTTTGAAAAAGTTCAACTTTATTTTTGTGTTTGGAATCTTCAAAGTGGGATTTTACTGCCCGGCGACCCATGTTGGACAGTTTCAATGGCTTATTTTTATCACACAGGACACACTCTGACACACAAAAACTGACTTCGATTTTTTTCTACTGCCACTTTACCCAATCAAGTGGAGCTTTTGCATCAGGGTCCATCCAATCCGTACTAAAATTAAATTTTTCTATCTGACATTTTTTAAATTCTTCCACTAGCAGACCAAAAAACCACACAAATTGCAGAACAAAAAATAGATTTCTGCAGGAAAACAGGAAAATTTTTAAGCGCTTTATTATAACAAGCAAAAAGATTCTCTGACCCCCCATTGGCACCGAATATTTTTTACCTGTTCTTTAGTAACAAGTGCGGAAAATACGAAAATTCTACCCATCTCTTTCTCTCTCGTTTGTTACTGGACGTATTAGTTAATGGAGACATAAAAATAAGCATGTGAAAATGGGGGTAAGAGCCGGTGCAATAAGGGCGCAATTAAACAACAAATACACTGGCCAGTACCCTCCCAGATAGGCCGATCAACTCATACCGATTTAGTGTCCTTTTCTCCACCTTCGCCGCGATTTTCACTCAAAAGTGACAGATAATCCATTACTTTTCTGTCAAAATGGCGGCGAAGGTGGAGAAAAGGACACTAAAACGACAAGAGCTGATCGGCCTATGTGGAGAGGGTATTGCACTGGCGCATCCTCATTGATGCGGACAAATATACAAATATAGCTCAGACAAATGTTGTGACCCTCTGTGTCTTTTTTTTGCACTATGCCGCCCGGTTGCGAAAGAATTTTGGCAAGAATTATCTGGGAGAATTCAAACATACTAAATATTTTCCTTCTACCAGGTTTACTTCTAAAATAATCATAAACAGTTGCACACTATGGGTATCTTATTCCCTGACTTTTGGGTCATTTTTGGGTTTTTAATGACTTTTCCCTGACAGCATACAAATTCCCTGACTTTTCCAGGTTTTCCCTGACTACTTTGAACCCAGTATTAAGCCATTAAGTCCATTCTTTCACTTCAAAAGGTAAATTTAATTGTCTTTCTAGCTTCACTAGCAGCCAGGAAAAAAGAAATCTATATACAATTTTTAACAGTTATTGTTTTACCAACAACTGTCAAATGTATGGGGAACCTCTAACCTAACCTAACGTCAAGCAAGTACGGTAATATGTAGTGCTATGAGCAGCGCTTGCCTCCTAAACCTTCCTCCTCTACAACTTGTGTTGGAGAAAAAAGCTATGAAGGCAACATACAGAATCATAGCCAAACAATGGGGTGGCAGGGCAAGTCAAGTAGTACCAAACCCTTTAACACGGGTAATTGAGAACCACTGCATTCTAGGGCTGCGACCGCATCTAATGCCCGCAATAGTAAACAGCAAAAAGCTATAGAACACTATTCTCCCAGATAGGGAGGACTGGTCGTCCAACAGAATAAGTTTCTTAAGTAAGGATAGCTGCTGGTACACTGACTGATCCAAAATGCCTTCAGGCATTGGATCCGGACCTTATTGTAGCCGGGAAAATGTCAGGATTATACATAGTCTTGGACAGATGGCTA
This sequence comes from Oxystoma pomonae, assembly GCA_963921995.1. NCBI lineage: Eukaryota > Metazoa > Arthropoda > Insecta > Coleoptera > Brentidae > Oxystoma > Oxystoma pomonae. Next base: position 95,906,839 of record OY998165.1, read on the forward strand.
CAATCTTCCAGGCGGAACTCTTCGCCATTGAAATGAGCGCACGTTGGACGACAGATCATAACTAGCGCAACAGATCAATAAACATATTCTCCGACAGTCAAGCGGCCCTTAAAGCTCTTGAATACTATAGGCGCTCATCGAGAACCGTTAGAAGCTGCCAGGACACACTGAATACCGTTGGACGAATAAACACTGTGTCGCTGGTATGAATTCCGGGACGGGCATCGGGGAATGAGACTGCCGATCAGATAGCGCGCGAAGCGAAGAATAGCATACAACACAATCAACACTGCTTTCTCAAGCTGGATGGAGAATAAGTTCCACCAATACTGGAGAAAATTGCCGGGACTGGCAAATTCCTAAGAGTTTATTACAGAACCCTGCAGGAAGAGGGCCGGGAAACTCATTGAGCTCACTAGGACATGTATTCTTGAAAGTCATACGATCCCGTCTTTCTCTCGTGCGATGGGATCTATCGATCTAAGATCGAATCATCGCTCAAGAATATAACGTTTTCATCCCATGTGATCATTCGCCATAGATCTATGCCGCTCCCTGTTCAAGAATACACGTCCAGGCAGGAGATCCAGACAATGGTTGATCTGTACCAAGTGAGGACATACACAAACTAATCATCCTCATCAATCTAACATGCAGGGTACCCTACGGTTTGGCCTGAAAAATAAGGATCACAAAGGGTGCCAATCGCTCGTTTTTTCTTATTTAAACCCAAAATGGTGAAATAGCAAAACATACCTTTGCACTTCAATTTCCAGTCTGTCCGTACGCTCCGCTCGTTCTCTGATCGAATCCATTTCATCACGATAGGCCTTTGCTTTGCGAGCTTCAGCTATAAGATCTTTATTCTAAAATGTAATACCTTTGTAAAAATGAAATACCATAATATGTCGCTTTTTTATTACCTCAGATTTCATTTTCATAAGAAGATCGTTTGCATGTTCCAATTCTTCTTTGCATTCAGCCAAAATTTCTGTTTTTTCTTCCCTAAAAGGTTAATTTAACAAAATAAAATTTTAAGAATATAATTTTTAGAATTATCTTAAATATTTAATATGAATATTACATGATTGAGTACACATTATTTTAATTTCTTCCTTTTGTTGCTTTACCAAGTTTCCATTTATTTGATTGGTTTGTATAAGTATTGCGTTTAATGCACCACCATAAACCTAGCGAGCCCACCTCATAAAATCCAAATTTTAACAATTCTAGAATTATGTGCTTTTTATGTGCTAATTTCATCCCTTTTTAAAAAAAATTGTACTCTTTGAGTTTTATTTATTTAAAAAAAAGGTGGGCTCGCTAGCTTTATATAAACCTAGCAAGCCCAACCTTAAATAAAGGTTAAATAAAGGGCAAAAATATCCGTTAAATATCTCCGAATTATGTGCTTTTTATCTGCTACATGAAAATATAAAAAAAAACTAAAGATTTTTTACTTAACCTATCAAGCCCATAGGATTATTCTGAGATATTGAACGGATATTTTTGACCTTTATTTAAGGTTGGACTTGCTAGGTTTATATAAAGAAAGCCAGCCCACCTTTTTTTTAAATTTTCTCAAAAAGAGCACAAAATTTTTAAAAGGGGACGAAATTAGCACATAAAAAGCACATAATTCTGGAATTATTAAAATTTGGATTTTGTGAGGTGGGTAAAATTTAAGAAAAGTAGATTTCTTGTCCCTGAAAAATAAATAAAAAGAAAGTTTCATGGCATCGGACGCAAATTTTGTGTTTCAATTCATTACGACTAGGCCTCCAAGATCTACAGCCCTGTTTCATCCTTGTTAGGAATTAACAGGGTAACATAGAACTGTACCTGGCATATAAAGCATAACATAAGCAACCACAAACAATGATTGACAAGTCAACAATGTTGGTCTGGCTATATGCAGCGCGCCGCCTGTCGGAATAAAGTGAAAAGGAAAATGTTAAAGGATGCAAATATCAATAAGAATAAAATTTACGAGCGGGTCATAAAAAGCGAAACCTGCGAAAATTTAGAAATTCTTTTTATTTATTTTTCACGGACAAGAAATCTACTTTTCTTAAATTTTACTTGGCTTTGTTTTACGGAACAAGCCTCCTCTGGAGTGATTGTTGCTGAGCCTTAATATAAGGCGACGTAGTATAAACTATAATTGAGGGTAAAGTTGCTGCAAACATTGTGTTGTTTCAGTAACCGGTACATTATCGCAGGTTCCGCTTTGTATGTCCTGCTCGCAAATTTCATTCTTATTGATATTTGCAACCTTTAACATTTTGCTTTTAACTTTATTCCGACAGGCGGCGCGCTGCATATAGCCAGACCAACATCCCGCATTGTTTGACGACGAAAGTTGTTTAAATTCGCTGGGAGTGGTTGCTTATGTTATGCTTCATATGCCGAGTACGGTCCTATGTTACCCTGATGATTCCTAACAAGGATGAAACAGGCCTGTAGGTTTCTGGACTATCCATTAGATCTTGGAGGCCTGGTCGTAATGGATTAAAAAGCAAAATTTGCGTCCGATGCCACGAACCTTTCTTTTTATAGGTTTATGGACGTGTTTAATACAGTATGTAAAAGATCAAGCTAGTTTTCTAAAGAGAGAGAGAGAGAAAGAGAGACAAATATAATAAATTTTCAGGTTGACTTACAGCTCCTGCCTTTGTTTTCGAAATTTCGACTTCCAATCAGCCAGTTCCACAGCCCAATGATTCGAATCTACTCCGTCTTTATCAGTTTTCTTATCGGTAACACTTTTCTCCTTATTAGAACTTTTACTTTCTTGACCTATACTACCGACCCATTGTTGCCAAAACTTGTCCCTTTCTTCTGTTAAATTTTTAACATGTCCGAAAAGTTTTTCCGCCGATTGTTCTGTCCAGTCTAGAGTTAGAACTATGTTTTGTTCATCTGTTACCTAATAATAAAAGTACAGCTAATTAAGTAAGTGTGTAGGCATTATTTATTTTTATTTAAAAACCACTGAAAAACGAACAATTTTTTTTTTAATTTGCGCAGTAGTTTTTAAAATATTTTTGAAAAAAAATCCTTAACTTAGTGGCGAAAATCCCAAAAAAGTAGTTTCAGCAAAACAAAATACGTCAAACTTTGGCATGACAATTTATTTTCAACCAAAATTAAAAACCCCTTACCCTTTTGATACATTGAACTATATCATGTTGCATATCAACATCCAAATCCTTAATCCTACTAATAAAAATCTCCTTGGTGGGTCCTTGCACTGCACAACCCAGTAACAATAACAGCAGTAATTTTAGATTACTTAAGGCTGCCTCGGTAGTGGGCGCCTGCCCTAATACTACACAGTCAGGAATACTTATGACAATCTGTCCTAATTCGTCTTCATAGATGCTTTTAATACTTTTTATTATGTTATGAAAGGTCCTTATTCTAATGGTATTGAGGTCTAGGTTGTGCGTTTTTGCAGGTACAGGCATAACTGGCTCGGGATCGATTTGAAGCAAGACCTCGTAAATTGCCGAACCGTCAAAAAAGGTTTCATATACCTCTAGAGATTCTGGACGTTTTAGGCAGGTTGACAGCTGAAATAAATTAATAAATTGCTTGTTGTTAGCATAATTTACTAAAGAAACAATGTCTGTGTTTTCAAGCAAAGCTGCATAATTATTATTTGTTATTATTTATTATTATTGTAATCTGTTTTTGAATTTTGTGTGGAATTTTGTCTGAGCGTCTTAGCAATTGTTATGTTGTGGACTGCATATCTGTATTTATATTGTATTTTTATATATTTTAGATAATATTTAGACTTAATTAAGTGCTTTTATTATTTTTAAATATTAATACTATTACGAATTGCTTTACCTTGCATTTCCTTTTAAGTATGATAAGGACTGCTTTGTCAATAAGATTTTATGTATCTTGAGACAATAAAGCCATTTTTGAATTTGAATTTTGAATTTTGAATTTTAAATTAAGGTCGTAGTTACGATCCAGAAAAATAGTTTTTAGCAACAGCACGCATGTCGGTAATTACCACGAAACGCTAGAAAATCCGCCAAATGACTTCGACCGAACATTGCAACAGTACTGCGATCTATATTAAAACACTTGAACTACGCATTTCTCTCTCAAATCCAATGAAATAGAAACGCTTAGAAAGAAAGATTTATCGATCATTGATTTCAAAAAATTTTCTTTGCAGTCAAATATCATAGAACTAGCTATGGCTCTCGCTATGGCCTTAATGCTCCAATCGATAGGTGTATGCCAACCAATTGATTAGAGAAATAGATCGAGATTTTTTTAACATAAGTTACAAGTCATTCAAAAAAAATCTTATCATTATATTTGTATAATCTATAATAATAATAATAAGACAAACAATGTATACTTTAATAATATATTTTAATAATAATAATAAGTAAATTAGATCTAAAACTTTAATATAAATTACAACTTTTTCAACACACAATTCTAAAAACATATTTGTATAAGAAAAGTTTAAAAGATCTTGGGTAAAAATACGAAAATTCAAAATTTGATGGGTATCCCACAAGGATCACACAAAGGACCAAAGCGAAAAGATAAGTAATTAAACGATGTTTCGCCCTGGGCAACCAGCGCTGGTTGCCCAGGGAGAAACATCGTGGGCTCATTAGTGGGTTCCATCCATTATAGGATCAGTGCCCAGTGTAAGCCAAGATTTTTTTTATGCAAAGTTAAAGACAAACACAAAATATCCATGCAATTAGCCGGGATTCGAAACCGGAAACTTCCGTGCGGCAGGCAGATACGCTGCCCACTGCGCTAGAAAAAAATATTTTTGTTTAGGGATGAAGTTTTTTGGGGATAGCTCCGAAGGGTCTAATAGGAGAATGCTCAAAAACTATAGGGGTCGTCACGTCAACACAAGTAATCACTATGTAAAATTTTGTTATGATTAATGAAGGGGTTTTTGAGTTAGAGTGGCTACAAAGTAGGCGACAGACAGACCGACCGACAGAGCGACGGCGTCTGGATTCGTGCTTATCACTATTCGGAACTATTCCTTAGCGAGGGAAGTAAAAAGAACCTTAATATTTTTATCTCAACTGCCGGTCAAGATTTTTACACCTTATCTTTCCACTTTTAAATATACAACAAGCTATAATAGAGCAACAACATTAATCTAGTGCAGATTTTTAACATTTTTACATATTTTTAAAGGCATTTAAAAAAACCTCACTTGAACGGAGCAGGGGCCCAATTCTCGAATCACTTGCATTTTAGTGGTTGGCTAAAATTTCACGGAAAAAAGGTAAATTTTCACTAATTTACTTATTAAACGCATATACAAAATCGATCTCGTACTCATTTTTAATTAAATTGAATTTGAAATCAAAATTTTACAATCTTTATGAGAAAATTAATGCAAATTTTGACATTTGTCTGTCATTTTTACTCGACTTTATATCGAGTGGGTAGAAGCAATCGATGCAATTTCGAGTAAAAATGACGGACGAATGTCAACATTTGCACGAATTTTCTCATAAAAATTGTAAAAATTTAGATTTCAAATCGAATTTAATTAAAAATGAGTACGAGATCGATTTTGTATGTGCGTTTAATAAGTAAATTAGAGAAAATTTACCCTTTTTCCGTGAAATTTTACCCAAAAAATTGAAGCAGGTTTTAAAAAAATCAATGTGTCCAGTGCTAAGAGAAATTAATTTTTTTTTATGAATTTTCTTGATCATTTAGATTTTAGGACATATATCGAACACTACTGAAGCACAAAATTTCTATACATTGAATTAGCACCCTGTTCGCACCAAATTATTAAAATATCAAAAACCTCTTTATAATTTTTGTCTCAAAAGTTATAGCCAGTAATATAGCCAGTAAATCTCGGGATCGTTTAAAAATTATTGTTTAAGGCCATAGTTTCTCCCTAGTTATTTAAGAAAAAAAACTACCACTGACAACCTGTTTTTCCAAAACTTTACCAGGATGCCTAGGGAAAACTAAACATCAGAATTAGCTGAAATTTTGCATGGTTATTAATTTTTAAATTCTTAACAAAAATATTGGAAGAATTTTTTAAAATTTGAAATATTTTTCTCGCAGGTTTAAAACCCGATTTAATTAATGGAGAACAATCAGTAATTTCCTCCGGATTACATTATTCCTTTTTATATTTCCCTGCCTTATCGAAAAACAAAACTAGGTTTGTTTTTTGCTAAAAGCCTGGACACTCTGGCCAAGGCAATTAAATTTATTTTTTTTTTAAATTAATTTCTTTTATTAATGAAAATGGCCATTTAAAATTTCTATTACAGAGATAACCGAGAGAACCTTAAAGTCAAGAAGTATAACCAGCGCAAACGTACAAAAGGGTTAAGAGCAGCAACTAGTGTTGATGAAAGATGTCCTAATCAACATCTATAATATATTATTTAAAGTGTACAAGGTGGTCCAAATTCGAGGGGCCTCTATAGCTTTGGGCTTTTGCAGCATAGTTAACCCAAAACTAATTACGGGCTCGATTTTCAAGAGAAGTCGAAAACTAAAAACCGCATTGCGATATGTCAAAGCGTTTCTGAGCTACAGGGTGATTCTCAAAAATATGCGATTTTAAAGGCCTTCTACAACTTTTTTATATGTAAAGATAGAGATTTTCATTAAAAACATTTTTTGAAGATTTTTTAAAGCCAAATCTACCTGTTTCACCGATTCTCCCTTAAAGCCTTTAGTTCACGAGATATCACACAAAGTTATAACTTCAAAAATATTTTTGAGCTAGGTTGCCTTCTTTCCGGATATCTCTGGAAATATAGATTTAACGCCGTTTGTCGATTTTCGTTACTTTCAATATAACATTTTATCATGTCGGACTTTTCAAAGTTTTCAAACATTTTTATATCTTGACGAAGACGCCACTTTTGACACTTGGGCCTACCTAGATAGATACCCTAAAACTGCATAGGTCAGAGTTAAACAGAGCCTACTAAATTATTAAAAATTGCAGATATCTGTTTAAGTACTTAATAAAAATAGCTGTATGGCCCATCGTTCGACAGGAAATTTTATTAGAAAACTGATTTTTTTGAAAAATTGGGGGTATCCCATTTAAAAAAAATTTAACTTTGTGTTATATCTCGTGAACTAAAGGTTGTAAGACAAAATCGGTGAAACAGGTAGATTTGTCCTTAAAAAATATCTATCTTTACAAATAAAAAAGTTGTAGAGGGTTTTTAGAAACGCACATTTTTGAGAATCACCCTCTAGCTCAGAAACGCTTTGACATATCGCAATGCGGTTTTGAGTTTTCGACTTCTCTTGAAAATCGAGCCCGTAACATGTATATTAGTTTTGGGCTAACTATGCTACAAAAGCCCAAAGCTTTAGAGGCCCCTCGAATTTGGACCACCCTGTACATTATTACCTATATAGATAACTTATACAAATATAACAAAAAAATTAAAAGAATTTAAAAAAAATCCCGAAAATAATCTAAAAGAAAAGATCATGGGTGGAAAAACGAAAATTCAAAATTGGATGGGTATCCCACAAGGAACACGCCCTGAGCAACCACTAATGAGCCCACGATGTTTCTCCCTGGGCAACCAGCGCTGGTTGCCCAGGGCGAAACATCGTTTAATTACTTATCTTTTCGCTTTGGTCCTTTGTGTGATCCTTGTGGGATACCCATCCAATTTTGAATTTTCGTTTTTCCACCCATGATCTTTTCTTTTAGATTATTTTCGGGATTTTTTTTAAATTCTTTTAATTTTTTTGTTATATTTGTATAAGTTATCTATATAGGTAATAATGTACAGGGTGGTCCAAATTCGAGGGGCCTCTAAAGCTTTGGGCTTTTGTAGCATAGTTAGCCCAAAACTAATATACATGTTACGGGCTCGATTTTCAAGAGAAGTCGAAAACTCAAAACCGCATTGCGATATGTCAAAGCGTTTCTGAGCTAGAGGGTGATTCTCAAAAATGTGCGTTTCTAAAAACCCTCTACAACTTTTTTATTTGTAAAGATAGATATTTTTTAAGGACAAATCTACCTGTTTCACCGATTTTGTCTTACAACCTTTAGTTCAAGAGATATAACACAAAGTTAAATTTTTTTTAAATGGGATACCCCCAATTTTTCAAAAAAATCAGTTTTCTAATAAAATTTCCTGTCGAACGATGGGCCATACAGCTATTTTTATTAAGTACTTAAACAGATATCTGCAATTTTTAATAATTTAGTAGGCTCTGTTTAACTCTGACCTATGCAGTTTTAGGGTATCTATCTAGGTAGGCCCAAGTGTCAAAAGTGGCGTCTTCGTCAAGATATAAAAATGTTTGAAAACTTTGAAAAGTCCGACATGATAAAATGTTATATTGAAAGTAACGAAAATCGACAAACGGCGTTAAATCTATATTTCCAGAGATATCCGGAAAGAAGGCAACCTAGCTCAAAAATATTTTTGAAGTTATAACTTTGTGTGATATCTCGTGAACTAAAGGCTTTAAGGGAGAATCGGTGAAACAGGTAGATTTGGCTTTAAAAAATCTTCAAAAAATGTTTTTAATGAAAATCTCTATCTTTACATATAAAAAAGTTGTAGAAGGCCTTTAAAATCGCATATTTTTGAGAATCACCCTGTAGCTCAGAAACGCTTTGACATATCGCAATGCGGTTTTTAGTTTTCGACTTCTCTTGAAAATCGAGCCCGTAATTAGTTTTGGGTTAACTATGCTGCAAAAGCCCAAAGCTATAGAGGCCCCTCGAATTTGGACCACCTTGTACACTTTAAATAATATATTATAGATGTTGATTAGGACATCTTTCATCAACACTAGTTGCTGCTCTTAACCCTTTTGTACGTTTGCGCTGGTTATACTTCTTGACTTTAAGGTTCTCTCGGTTATCTCTGTAATAGAAATTTTAAATGGCCATTTTCATTAATAAAAGAAATTAATTTAAAAAAAAAATAAATTTAATTGCCTTGGCCAGAGTGTCCAGGCTTTTAGCAAAAAACAAACCTAGTTTTGTTTTTCGATAAGGCAGGGAAATATAAAAAGGAATAATGTAATCCGGAGGAAATTACTGATTGTTCTCCATTAATTAAATCGGGTTTTAAACCTGCGAGAAAAATATTTCAAATTTAAAAAAATTCTTCCAATATTTTTGTTAAGAATTTAAAAATTAATAACCATGCAAAATTTCAGCTAATTCTGATGTTTAGTTTTCCCTAGGCATCCTGGTAAAGTTTTGGAAAAACAGGTTGTCAGTGGTAGTTTTTTTTCTTAAATAACTAGGGAGAAACTATGGCCTTAAACAATAATTTTTAAACGATCCCGAGATTTACTGGCTATATTACTGGCTATAACTTTTGAGACAAAAATTATAAAGAGGTTTTTGATATTTTAATAATTTGGTGCGAACAGGGTGCTAATTCAATGTATAGAAATTTTGTGCTTCAGTAGTGTTCGATATATGTCCTAAAATCTAAATGATCAAGAAAATTCATAAAAAAAAATTAATTTCTCTTAGCACTGGACACATTGATTTTTTTAAAACCTGCTTCAATTTTTTGGGTAAAATTTCACGGAAAAAGGGTAAATTTTCTCTAATTTACTTATTAAACGCACATACAAAATCGATCTCGTACTCATTTTTAATTAAATTCGATTTGAAATCTAAATTTTTACAATTTTTATGAGAAAATTCGTGCAAATGTTGACATTCGTCCGTCATTTTTACTCGAAATTGCATCGATTGCTTCTACCCACTCGATATAAAGTCGAGTAAAAATGACAGACAAATGTCAAAATTTGCATTAATTTTCTCATAAAGATTGTAAAATTTTGATTTCAAATTCAATTTAATTAAAAATGAGTACGAGATCGATTTTGTATATGCGTTTAATAAGTAAATTAGTGAAAATTTACCTTTTTTCCGTGAAATTTTAGCCAACCACTAAAATGCAAGTGATTCGAGAATTGGGCCCCTGCTCCGTTCAAGTGAGGTTTTTTTAAATGCCTTTAAAAATATCTAAAAATGTTAAAAATCTGCACTAGATTAATGTTGTTGCTCTATTATAGCTTGTTGTATATTTAAAAGTGGAAAGATAAGGTGTAAAAATCTTGACCGGCAGTTGAGATAAAAATATTAAGGTTCTTTTTACTTCCCTCGCTAAGGAATAGTTCCGAATAGTGATAAGCACGAATCCAGACGCCGTCGCTCTGTCGGTCGGTCTGTCTGTCGCCTACTTTGTAGCCACTCTAACTCAAAAACCCCTTCATTAATCATAACAAAATTTTACATAGTGATTACTTGTGTTGACGTGACGACCCCTATAGTTTTTGAGCATTCTCCTATTAGACCCTTCGGAGCTATCCCCAAAAAACTTCATCCCTAAACAAAAATATTTTTTTCTAGCGCAGTGGGCAGCGTATCTGCCTGCCGCACGGAAGTTTCCGGTTTCGAATCCCGGCTAATTGCATGGATATTTTGTGTTTGTCTTTAACTTTGCATAAAAAAAATCTTGGCTTACACTGGGCACTGATCCTATAATGGATGGAAAGACCCAGTAAAAAAAAAAAATTGACTACATTTATATATCACATAAAAAATGAAAAAAACTCTTGAAAAATTCAATTTTCTGTGCCATATACCTCAAGTTTTTAAATGAAATGTTAAATAAAAAGTAGCCTAAGTTAAGACCCAGGTCACACCCTATTGTCTTATCAAATTTCATATGAATCGGTTCAGTCATTTTTGTGTGATTAATGTCTGGAAAAACCCTGGAAAAATCTAGATGCACCCTGGAAAGTCTGGATACATCCAGGAAGTCTGGATACACCCTAGAAAATTCTGGATATACCCTTAAAAAGTCTGGAAAGGCCCTGTAAAAGTCTGGATACACTCTGGAAAAGTCTAGAAGGACCCTGGAAAAGTCTGGATATACTCTGGAATTATGGATACACTCTAGAAAAATCTGGAAAGACCCTGGAAGAGTCGGGATACACTCTTGAAAAGTCTTTATACACTCTGGAAAAGTCTGGATACACTCTGGAAAAGTCTGGAAAGACCCTGGAAAAGTCTGGATACACTCTGAAAAAGTATGGATACACTCTGGAAAAGTCTGGCTACACTCCGGAAAAGTCTGGAAAGAACAAGGAAAAGTGTGGATACACTCTGGAAAAATCTGGAAAAGTCTGGATACACTCTGAAAGTCTGGAAAGACCAGGGAAAAGTCTGGATACACTCTGGAAAGACCCTGGGAAAGTCTGACTACACTCTGGAAAAGTCTGGAAAGACCCTGGAAAAGTCTAGATACACTCTGGAAATGTCTGTGAAAATAGCCGAGTACCTCATGGAAAAGTCTGAATACACCCCTGAACAGTGTAAATACACCCAAGAAAAGTCTGGATATACCCTGGAAAAGTCTGACCAACCCATTCTACCCCATGTGTACATGAGTAGTGGATTTTTATATATGTTCTTCTGAGCAAGGGAAGTTTTAGAGTAAAAGCTCATTTAAAAGTGAATATTTCAAAAACTAATCGGCAGACTTTTTTAATAAAAATAAATACTTTAAACAAAATATTATTTAGAAACATTATCCATTTTACGTACGTACGTGGATTATGGTTTACACCACAGTAGTGTGTACTTAACTAAATTGGCACAAATAATGACTCATATAATCAGTACCTAGGTGCTATACTAAGTACCAGTTTAAATTTTTTATTGTCGACAGAAATGTGTATTTATTGAATGTGTATTTATAAGAACATTACATTAATTATGTACTGTATTAATTATGACAAATGGTTATGTACATCTATTACCTTTTTTTTGTAACATCTTATTTTTGAATTTATTTTTGTGTTAAGGTTATATTTTGACTCTACATTTTAACAAAATTTAGCATATGTGCTAGGTGGATTATATTATTTGTTATTTGACATTTATTCTCTATTGAGATTTTATATTTTGATAATTTTATTTAATTTAAATTATGTATGACAATTTCTTTACTATTTGTGATACTTGACTGGACAATAAAAATGATTATGATTCTGTCATGTCATTTATGGGTCGTTCTTGAAAAAAGGTAACATTTCAAGTGGTAATTTAACAAAAAAATAGTATCCTTTGAATTTTGGTAATTATTAAATGTTGCTGTAGTTGGTTAGACTAAAATGTGCTATATGGCCGAGATAACAATTCACTAGTTCTTGAGTTATTTTTGAGTTTGTGAATTCATCTGCTAACACAGGTGATAGCCAGCTAACACCAGTTATACCTATTTTAGCAAAATCAAGAATCTTTACAGCTGGGTTGTTCTTGAAAAATGGTAACATTTGGTGTAATAGTTTTTAAAAAAACAAAAATATTTACCACTTTTTAAGTAAATATAATATGTTGCTATATATATAATATGCCCTTACTTGATTTCTTCTTTTCTCTCTTTTGTCTATTTCCTTTTTCGTTTCTGGTGCTTTTGCCAAAGACTTTCTAGTTTTTGTCATTTTTTTTTCTAAAAATTATTGAGCTTTTTTAATTACAAGCAAAAAATTTCATAGGTGTGTCCAATGTCTAATAACAAAAAAATAAAAAAGTTACTACTTTTGTATTTTAATGTTAGTAAAATGCCTACTTTTCATATGTGAATCACATTTTTGAAAGTAAATATCTTACCATTTACTCCTTATATATATAGAAACACATGTGACATTTATCTCGGTCAAAACGTTAATACTGTTTTAAAACCACCAAAATTTCACAAAAATTGAATTATGTAACACATTTTAGGTTACACTCCTAAACTGTGTCTTCCATGCTTCTCTATTTTCAGGTAAGTTAGGTATTGTATGCAGAGATGCCAGATTTAAAAAAAAATCTGTGACTGCATGTGATCACAAGAGTGACACCAAATTCAATTACATGTGTTTTTTTTTTGTTTTTTGATGAAGACAAAAAACTTATATTGATGTATTTTTTTAAGGATTTGTTATAATATAATGTTAGGCTTTGAGAACACTATCCTCTTACTTTGTTTTCAAAAGGATAAGTGGTTTTAAATTTACAAACCAATTACATGCAATGTTACCTTTTTTCAAGAACAACCCTTACACATAAACACTGAAAATAAACACACCACACACACACTAAAATACTCGCTAAAATATCATATTATATAAATTTGATTGACTTATAAAAAATAAAATAAAAAGGAATATAGCACACTCAATCCAAAATAAAGCTAATTTTGCTGTTCAAAAAATTCCCGAACAGAATAAAATCATTTTTCTGTCAAGAACAACCTTATTTGCTTCTTAAATCTATACAAATCATTTATATTTGCCTACAATGCCTGGAAACTATCATATATTGCCCCCATTCACAAAAATGGCGATAAGAATGATATAAAAAACTACAGGCCAATAAGTATTCTGTCGGCAGTCCCAAAGGTTTTTGAACTGTGTGATGGAAATACTCTTGGCCCATTTTCAGGGTAAGATATTGTCGCAACAGCATGGCTTCTCCCTCGGAAGGTCTGTTGATAAAAACTTGTACTTGTTCACAAACAGCATCTTTCAAAACTTTGACAAAGGTTTAGAAACAAATACCATATACACTGATTTCAGCAAGGCCTTTGACAAAGTAAACCATTCTTTATTACTTTCTGAACTTTCCTCCTATGGCTTGTCTGGGGCCTTGCTGAGTTGGGTAGCCTCCTATTTAATAGACAGATGGCAGCAGGCGAAGATAGATGGCCAATTATCTAGTCCTTTTAATGTTACATCTGGGGTACCCCAAGGTTCTCACCTGGGACCTCTTTTCTTTATAATCTTTATAAATGACCTCGGAAAACTACACACCTGTAATTTCCTAATGTTTGCTGATGACTTAAAACTCTATATAAAAATATAATATCTTAATGATATGCTAAACCTACAAAAAAACATTGATATTGTCTTCTCATGGTGCCAGGCTAATGACATGTACTTAAATGCTGACAAATGTAAATTCTTAAGATTTAGCCGTCTAACAACAAAATTTCCAGTTCGTTATACCATTAACAATATTATTCTTGAAGAGGTTAGTGTCATAAAAGATTTAGGTGTTTATTTAGATAGTGAGCTGTCTTTTCACTCGCACTATGAAAATATCATTAACAGGGCAAACCGAATGCTAGGGTTTATTAAGAGAACATGCAGAGATTTTAATAATGTCTTTTCACTCAAAACATTGTATATTTCATATGTTAGGTCCATACTTGAGTTTTCCAATATTATCTGATGTCCTTATTACCAATTTCATATTGATAGGTTAAATAACATTCAGAACAAATTTCTTAAATTCGCCAGCTATACTATCTCAAAATCAGGAATGTACCTTACACAGGATTTAACTATGCGTTACCTTAACTTAAACACATTGTCAGACAGAAGAGATTATTATGATGTTTGCTTTGCATATAAAGTCTTAAATGGCATGTTCCATATTGTAGAACATTTTATTTGCTGCATTGCCCAGTCAACAGAATATTGTCCAATGTAAATAAATATTGCTCTGAGCTTGTTTATTTTAACTTTTCTTCCATGAATGTTTTTAAACATAGGGCAAAAAAATTATTTTATCCTAGTATTACTTAATATTGTATGATTTTGCTTCAAGTCAATAGATTAAGTATACTTAAATTAAACTTGTTATCTTTAAATACTCTGTAAAATGTAATTTATGTTAATTAAATAAATAAATAAATAAATAAATAAAGAAATAAATATTTTTTAAATGAAAGGGAAGTTGATTATATGTAGCAGCACAGAACCAGTAAGGACTTTTCTGATATTGTGACAAGTTGTACTTCTCTATGTAAATTACTCTGTGTTCTTGTGTTATGGCTTTGGTTTGCTGAAGGAAATATATTGAAATGTTGCCTCACAGTAACACATTGGGAACAATAAGAATATTGTAGGTGTCTCACCGTCGAAGTTTTATTAAAAAGATCATTTATATACATAAACCTGTTTTACCACAGTTTTTTACTCAAAATATAGCTATGTTGCACTGCAGTATATTTTAATTAAAGTTTGACCTTAAATGTTAATTGACACATCTTACTTTAAATAGAAAGCTCGATAGAAAGTATTTCATTGAAAAAAATTGAAGAGAAAATAGTGTGCCACCAAGACTGCCTCAGTTTTTCTGTTCCATTGAGTTGCACTTTTTCAGTTTTCATGTTGCATCATTGAACTGAGAACTGTGCTTTTTTTGGCACCAGCCTTTTGCGCCTTTGTCAGTAGTTAAGACCGATAAAGTTTTCTTGCTTTTTATTTAGGTTAGGGCAATGGTAAAATGATAAATACTTAGATTTAGTTCAATTTACACTCAAATTTACATTATTGCAAAATTATATTCCATTGAAACTGTACTAGGCAACTTTTTGACAGCTCTAAACTTGTGTCAAATGAGTGGCACACTTAATTTAACAACAGAAATACTGAGTAGAAACACAATGTTGAGTTTGTACATGAAAAAACTTACCCACTTTACCAATGGCCCCTTCAAGAACTCCTCGATATCCGTCGCAGAGGCTGCCATTGCCACAATTAAGTATAAAACAATAATTAAACTATAACTTTTATATTATCTTATCAAAAGGGATCATGCTTATAATGTGAACAAAGCCTAATCTTTCCCAAAGCCTGCTTTGAGCTCATTTAAAACTGGATTAAAATAACGGCATTAACGCAGTGAGAAATTAAAAAAATAATTCCCATCATACAAAATACCTTTGTTTTCTTTTGTTTTGTTGACAACGTGCCACATTTGACAGATGACGTTTTGGATGACACTTGGGTCAGAGTGCGCGGCCAACGAAATAAAAACTAAGGGCCTATTGCTCGAATTTTCTTTAAACTAAAGTTAAAACGACACGTAATGCCGCCATACTCGGGAAACAGGTTGTTTGGTGATCCGTGGATCCGGTTTAAACAAAAGCATGGTGCGTTCGTTTATCTGTTGAAAAGCGGAGCGGGCAGAGCGTAGAGCTTGATTCAGTGTGGATCGAGCTCCATTGAATTAAGCCTTGTGCCCACCAACGCGTGCCCACCTTGCTTCAAAAAACGCACCATGTGACTGGACATATATTTCCAATGGTTTTAAATGCAGAGTCACATGATGCCATGCGTGGGCATGCAAGGACACGCGTTGGTGTGCATCGGGTATTATAAACCAATGTCAAGCTCACGGCGCGATAAACAAAAAACGAACGCCTTTTTTCCGCACAGTTTTTTTATTTAACTTAACCTTCAAATTTGTTTTTGCAAAGTTTGTCTTTTCATTTTTTGCTCGCAGGCGCTAACGTTTTCCATCACGAAGACTGTCTTTACCACATCAATGAACCGAAAATAATTTTACTTACCTTGTTGCACAATAATCTTGTAATATTGTTCGGCGCTTACGCTTATGTTGTATAAAATATTTTCTTGGTCGAAAATTTAATTGAACAAAGGGTATTATAAAAACTAATCACACGTTAGAAAAAAAACTAAACTCGGCACTACTCGGTAAATAAACAAAATTTCTGGGTTAGAATATCCGCAGTTTGACAGACC
The DNA here is from genome assembly GCA_963921995.1 of Oxystoma pomonae. Lineage (NCBI taxonomy): Eukaryota > Metazoa > Arthropoda > Insecta > Coleoptera > Brentidae > Oxystoma > Oxystoma pomonae. The sequence continues at coordinate 95,923,450 of OY998165.1, forward strand.
TCGATATACTCGCTCAAGAAGCATCGAGCTAATCGAGGACCTCTTTTCGCTCGCTTGGTCCAAACACGAACGCGAAAAAGTGCGCCCGATTTGCTCGATTTTGAATAAAAGAACAAGAATTTGCCATTTTGGATCGAATTAACGGTGCGCATCGATCTAAAGAACGCACCAGCAGAACCGTCTCTACTACAGTAAAAAATCTTGAACTAAATCGATGTCAAAACCAAGTTGGCAAGTTAAACATTTTGATAATAGAGAGATTTTGGTCAGGTTTTTTGTCTGTCTGTTACCCTTACCTTTATTCTGGGTAGGCGCAGTAGCGCTCTGTCAGGCTGTTACCTTGATTTAGGGCTAATTTTACAACCAAAGGTAAAACTCCAGATTAAATCATAGTTTAATCTTTGGATTAATCCATCGGTAAACAAGTTGCCCAATTTTATAAGTCGTAGTTAAACCACGGCCATGAAGAAATACTACATTTTCTTTACATATATAGGGTTGATTATTTTAACCAAAATGGCACCAACTAGAACCAAACTTGATAAAAATTAGTCAAGTAGTTTTTGAGATATCAGCGTTGGTTACAGATCGGCATATAGCCAGACGACACAACAAAAATGTTCAGATTTGTCAAAAAGATATACAGTATATATATACGTGTGAGCTCGATGTGAGAATAAAACTTGCTGGTCAAAAATCTACATATCGTCAGAGTCCTTCAAAGGATTTGTTCTAGGACAAATAATATTTAGTCTTCGTGCTTCGACAATGTCAATAATTTCATCATTCTTCATCCAGTTGATCAAAAATAAATTTTAAGTCATTGATCATAGCGATTTCACTAAATACTTACAGTCTTTTTACCAAAAACAAATTTTAATAACTTTTTTGAAGTTAGAATCCTTCGGTAACTATTAAACTGAAGTTTAACAAACACCCAGACCGCCGGTAATGGTTAAACCGAAGTTGGTAAACTGCACCTATTGGGAAATCAAAATAAGCAAAGCGCCCCCTAACCTAAAGCCCCCAACTATCCTAAAGCCCCCGATACCATGGCAACTGCAGGTGTTTTATCAACAAGGCCCACAGTAGGCAGAAGGGTATTTTTACGTTTTCTGACAGAAAACCATTCGAGGTTATGTTTATCTTTCAAAAATATTTTTTCAAAAACGAATATGAAACCACTCCGCGTGTGCGGTCGCCCGCCGAAAATGGCCTAGCGCTGCGCGAGCATTACCCCGAGTTTATCAAAGAACCAAGAGAACTTTACTGGCTCGCTGGAATTACTAGGAATTCGCCTAGAAACATTCCCATAACTTCACAAAATTTGGTTTTTATTTTGATTAAATTTTTTTTTAATTTAAATTATTGCGGCATAAGTTATGTGCAAGTTTACTAGTGAAATCTTAGAGGCCTAAGGATATATTTTAGATCCCAACAGCAGTTTCAAAAACACACGGATACTTGAGTATTAACAAAACAGGTCAGTAAAGCTCCATTTAGAGGTTGAAGAGACTCTTGCTAGTCGTTGATGCTCCTGTTTAAAATAGAATATGATTATTTCGTTTAACGTCAGCAGCCGATTTTTAAATCTGCATGCTTTTTAAGTTAACCTGTTGTCCTTAAATCAGTGGTAACAGCTAGCAGGAGTGTTTCAAATTCAATTATAAATGCACTTGTAAATGCAACCTTAAACACTACACCCAGTTACTTTAATATGTAGTTGGGTAGCGTTTTTTTAGCAAGTAATTCTGCAGTAAATGGGTTTTTTTTATTTTAGTATTTTACTTGGTTTTTTTTGTGAAAAAAATCTTGTATGTAGGCACTGACTAGGGTCCCTAAAGAGTTAAAATTTATGAGCGCTGGAATTGCTAAAAAGTGCTGGGTTGGTTTGAGTTCAGGATTTGGGTGGTTTAGTTCCCGCTTTAGTTAAAGAAAATGAAAAAACTTTCATCACTGGTAAATTTGAACTTCCTAGGGGCTCAGGTAAGTGCTAAATAGGTATCTAAAGAAAACTGTTTACTACACTAATACCGTTTAGCCTTAATATTGCTATGTTTTCATGGGTATTGAGTTCGCTTTCAAAACTCATTGTATCTTTTTCTTTTATATAGCGTGTTCTTTATCAAGACCAAGAACACGCTATATAAAAGAAAAAGATAGAATGAGTTTTGAAAACGAACTCAATACACATGAAAACATAGCATATATTAAGTGAGCAGCATGAAATAATACTGTGGAAAATTTTACTGATAAAAAGTTATTTTTAGGGCCAGTTTCTCAATAGCGGATTATCAGAAACTTAAAGTAACTCGCGAGCTATAAATCCCAGTTTTCTTGCTGTTTTTAAGCCAATATTTTTTTTAGGTTAACCCTGAGGTAAGGTAACTTACCCTCACCTTGTTATCCTGGAGTTAATTTTAACCTGATTTTTAAAGATTTTTACTAGGTTATGTTGCTTGAGTTAAGACAAACTCCCTTTTGAGAAACCGGTCCTTAGTCTCTCTTGTTTTTTGAATAAAATAGGTTAGTGACTTGAAAATTGTAGAACATTAATCAGGAACAATTCTTTAAAATATAAATAGTAGCTCATTCATCTTTCAAATAAATTAAATACACAGGATCAAATACTATGTGTGTATGTCATAACTGATGGTTAGTGAACACTTCTATGAAAGTTGAATTATGCACTGTGAACCTGCTTATATTTTGAAACTCATATAACACAGGAAAATAAAACAGCAGATTACAAAACTTGATTTACTTTGGCTTGATACTTTTGTCTCTAACTTATAACTTAGATAACAAAACCAAACCTCTGCTTCTGTAACTAAAAAAATATAATGCAAAAAATCTTTTAAACTGTTTATAAACATGTGGCACTCAAAAGAAAATTTTTAAGAAATATTGGTTGCCCTCGCCTAAAGTGCAAAATATAGAAACAAAATTTAGCGATGGAATATTTCTTGTTATTTTTATTATTCTTTTAGGAGCTGTATTTAATAACAAAACATATGGAGCAGTGGATATTTAAGCAACTACCTAAAATGAAAAAGAAGATTCTAAAGTGCCACCACCCAGAGAAGAATAATAATCTATAAATTAAAAAGTCTACAATTTGTACCCAAACATACAGAGCAGTGGATATTTTGCCAACTAAAATATATAGCAAAACAAGATGGTTCTATAGAGTCAGCACCAAACAAAGAATAATAATCTATAGACTCAAAGTAAGTTTTTGCTTCTGATTTCAATTATATTTGGTAAAACTTCCTTAAATAAACAAAATTTATTATAGTCTAGATCCGATATCAAAAATTAATTAACTCTTATTGTTTATTGCAAATTTTCTGGACCTATTTCTGGACATATTTTGAGCCTCCCCTCATCTATTTCAATTCCATTAGGAAACACAGAAAAACTATACACAAAGAACAAAACAGAGAACAATTTTGAAGGGGGACACTCACAGATACTTTTTGGCTCTGTTGGAAATTTCATAGGGTAATTTTTATCTCTGGAAATTAAAAAGGGTTAAAAAGGTCTACTATTAATTATGTCAAAATTTTAAAAAGCTAGGATGACTGGTGTTTAAGATATTTGCTTTTAAATTTGGTATGGAATGAAGAAAAGGTTTGAACCTTTTCAGCGGATCAGTTTGACCACCAAAATTTAAAAAATAAAATTAGGGTTATTTGGATGGTATGTTTGAGAAAACAATCAGAAAAAAATCATGAAATGTTTATTACCTTTTTTATTATGAAAAATGTAACTTTAAAACCAACGTTTTTTCCTGCCTTTGGTGCAAGAAATTGTTTATTTGTCGCTCCTTGACAAATTTAAACTTAATATCTTGCATGTTTGTAAAGCAATTTAAACAATCTTCTAAATAAGATGTCATTCGAGCCACTTTTTTTATATAATTTCTCCTAGAAAAACTCATATCCCTCAAGTCACCCCCAAAAAGCCTGTTTATGGAAAAAAATATATTAAAAATTAATTTCTAGACTACTAAAATTGTATAATGTTTTTCAAGTGTTCACCAAATACTCAAAAACACCTCTGTTATGTTTTTGTTGAACATGAATTTGAATTATTTCAAGCATAAGTCAAGATGCCAATGGGCTTTTCTCCATGTTTGAAGGGAGCGCTTGATAATAAAGGTTTTTTGACGGATTTTGTTAGCTAAGCTAACAAATCCAAGTGATGAAACTCTGGCTCCTTTGGGAGAACTCCAAAAAATTAAAAATAATATAGGCACCATAAGGATTCTAAGAACAGATTTAACAGTAAACATTTTTTTTAAATAAACACATCAAAAATGGACTATATATAAATCCATTTTTGTCGGAATATATACTTTTTTTGACACCCCAAATATTCCAGATGGCGATGACGGCGACTTAAAAGCACAAAATTTTGATGAGAAAGTAGATCAAGTACACACATATAATACATTAACCTCAGGGTTTTTGGAAACACTGATTCCATTTTTTAGAATAAACATTTTTTGGGAATAATATAATTAAGGTTCCTAGGGGCAAAAAGAATTGTAAATGACAAAAAAACTTGTGACCTCAATTAAGAAATTTTTGGATCAACTGAATTAATTTTTGGTGTAAAAAAAAAAATTTAGGAGTAATTTAAAGGGCCTAAGGGTGAGTTTTAGGGGTAAAGTGGTAAAAACAACATACTATTGATAGAAAGACATCACTTTGGAAATTCTGGGGTTAACTAAATTCATTTTGGGGGTTAAACAGTTTTTAGGGGTAATGTAAGGAGCCTGAATGGGCAACATAAAAAAATTATTGGTGTAAAAGGTATGTGATATATTGATTTAGGGGTTTTTTGGGTCTTCCAAAATTAATTTTGGTGTTCCAGTTATTACAATAGGGATTCAGACGAGGATTTAGAGGTAGTTTTAGGGAAATATATCAATTTGGATATTTTTAAGTCTTCTAAAGTTGTATATATGTTAAGAGGTAATATAAGTTTGGGCTGGGTCCCAAAATTTTGTCCTAAAATCCTTCTATTATCTCCAGAATTTTTTTTTTATCCAAAGAATGATATCAGTGGATCCCAAAACCCTCAATTTGATATATCATATGTCTGTATTTGATCTGGTTTCTTCTAAAATGTTTGTGTCCCATCTTAAATATTTTGAGTTTTACAAGGGTATCAGAGTGGCATTAATCGGATTCATAAAATATACACCTGTACCAATTAAAATCAACTAAAAAAACTGAAATTAGTCAACCATGCATGCAAAATGTTTACTTTTAAAACTGCTACTAGAACCCTTAGATACTTCTAAGAATTTTTAAATCACATAAATGGATTACGGGAACCTAAAAACCCCTGAATTGATGTATCAGATGCCTATATTTTGTTTTATTTTTTTAATTAATTATTTTTAAAAAATGGTCACCACCTTGAATATCTGGATTCAAGTTCCCCAAAATCAGTAAAAAAATATCTGTTATCAAGCTCTTTCTTCAATTTTGTTGTTTTCTATAAAGAAAATATTTTTTCAGTTCATACACTTATACTTTTGTTTTTTTTTTAATTTCAGAACCTAACCACGTGAAGCCTGATATTTGAAACTACAGCTACTGATTGGCGGTTCCAAAGAAGGAAAAAATAACATGTTATTCTTTTCTTTTTTAAGTTAGATTTAATTTAAATGATTATTAATAAGTATTTTTGAGATAAGTTTTTAAATTAATTTATTTAATTGCATATATATAGGTGTTTATAATGTTGTGGCCATAATCACCTCAACAACTTGAGCCATGTGTGCATTTAGTTTTACTTCCAAGGACCAGATGCCCACTGGTGGATACAAATCCTCCACTGTTTTGTGACCATCGGTAGGCACGCGGTCCTGAGACGTAAAACAGAAATGCCCACCAAATACATTTAATTATGTTTTATATTGAAATATTTATTACACTCCATTCCAAATTGCTGCAGACCAGTTTTTTAACACTGACAATGACAGTTCCATTTAGCTTCTGTGTTTAATTATCAGCCGCCATATTGAAATGGGTCCAGAGAATTTGGAATGAGGTGTATATGTAAAAATGTAATTTTTCAGCATATTTTTTAAAATTTTATTATATATAGTTAATTAAAATTGCTAAAAATATTTCTACGACACAAAAATGCTATAGTATTCTACCCATATAGTTGTTGATGTTCTGTGAATAACCAAAATGTATAAAAATTGTATTTTTCATTCTGGTAGTTTTCTTGCCTAAATTCCAAAATCTGAAAATAAAAAAAATTAGAGGTAAATATTTGTCTAATTTAGCTACAACGCTTTTTTTAGTACTAGTAAGGAGTGCTTTAATAAATGTTCACTTACAACCAAAACAGAACTCCAAAAAAGAGAAAGTATTTCTGCAACCCTATCTTTGCCGCAACCTTATCTTATGCATTTTTAACTACATTGGGCATTGGTAATTAGTTTTAGTTAAAGGATCTTTTATTAGGAAATTATAGAGATTTTTGGACCTGTATCTCTTTGAGAAGCTACACATTTCAAATTTTTACACAATAAATGATTCACTAACAGAAAACACAAGTTTACATAAAAGATAGCAAGAGATGTAACATTACATTTGGTACCTACCTATATGCCAACAAAAATAAATAAGTAGTATTTCTGTGTGTGCAAGCATATTAAATATTAATTTTTTGGATTTTATTTGAATTATTTATTTTTGAGTTTGCACAAGAAGTAATAATTTTGGGTAAGGGATTTAAATGAGAAAGGCATCAGTACATAAGGTCAATAACAGAGTTTGTACAGAAAACCTTTAATTGGATTCTCTGATGTCTCCCAGTTTTTCCTAACCATTTGTAAAAAACTTATCATAATTTTTTCAAGAATTTTGTATAAAAGAAAACAGCTGCAAAATTTTATTTTGACAAATTTCATAATTCTAATTTGTTTTTAAATCAATTTTTTCCAGATTTTGTTTTTGTATATTTTTTGTCAAATTTCCTGACCTTTTCAAAGAATAAATTTCTCAACTTTTCTCGGTTTTTCAGTTCCATACATACTCTGACTGATTAAAATTGTTACAATAAGAATTTTAATTTTGAATTTTATATATATACCTTGAAGACAAGAAAAGCAGTGTCATTCCATCTTGATAGATTTCTTTCCTACAATAAGGCATGATTTAGGAAATCCCTGACACTGCAGCTAGTTTGCTTATTGCAAGGCTTATTGTATTCCTCATTGCATATTCTTTTCTACTGTTCACATAGGTGTTTTTTTGCCAGGTGGAGCAGCCTTCTTATTAGTATTTTCAGGAACCCTCCCTCCTAGACAGTTTCCTCAGGCCAGTATGCTTATTCTTGAAGAAACGTGAGGGGAATTTCGCCTACCTCACCCCACGGTCCTTTATCTTGGACACCTTAAATTTACAAAAATATTCAGGTCCTAATTTTATTTTCAACTCTTAAAAAGTGCATAGAGGTAGGTATTAAAACTGAACTTTCTCTAGCTTTACGGTAGAGAAAACTTAGAAATAAGTAAATGAGCCAAAGTGAGCAAAATGTGCCTCACTATTTTTTTGTATAATGTTTTTATTCTTTACCTAATATTTTCATTATAGACATCATATGACTACCTCACCGTTGAGACTTTGTATGTGTTCTTCAAGATGTTCTAAGGGATATTTTTAGAGACCCCTCCAAATTTAACCCTTAACTGAGCCCTTAAGTTAAGGTCCTTTCAACAGAATTTCTCGGAAATGTTTAAATTAGATAATGTGACCATGTGTTTTAAATATTTATAAAGCAATCCTCGAAAAATCAGCTGTGAGGAGCTTAATTTAACTTTTCGATGCTATCAAGATGGGCTTAATGACAAAATATATTTTTTTGACAAAATGTTTGTCCATTTCTTGTTAAAAAAAGTTACAAATTTAAGAATATATATGTTTAAAATGTCATCTGAGTGGACATAAAGAATAAATATTATGCAAAGTCCGGCAAGGTCTTAACAGTTTAAGTTATGGGTTGTGGGACTATTAATTTGTATGGTTCCTAATTCCACATGTGTGGTAGTCAACTGAGTAGTCCACCCTTCAAAAAGGAAAAACATATTTATTATATATAGGTACCTACATAAAATAACTTGTTTTCCAGAGGAATAAAGGCATATTTAGAGTTCTGTAAGGCAAGTGGTATAAGGTAAGATGCAAGGAAAATAAACAATAACAAATGCATGCTGCTCTTACTGCATACCGCTTGTGGATTACGGAACACTTACTTTGTTTATATAGGCCTCTTAAAGCGCTTTTATATAAGGATGGTTTGAAAATGTTGTCATATAAACACCACTAAAACCGATTTAAGTACTAAATTGATTTTATTTGGAAGCGTTTTATCACTCAAAAGCCCATTCAACACCATTCTCAACTAAAAGGTCAGTTAAATCCTACTGCCTCAGTGCCCTTTAGCCTACTGTGGCTGCCATTTTTATAACCAAATTGACAAGTAAAACATAGATTTTCTGTCAGTTTGGTGTCAATATGGCATTAATCATAGGCCAAAGGATACTAAAATGAAAATGAGTTAACTGGTTGTTTTAGTTAAGGAACAGTGTTGGCCTATTTTATGGTCGTTATAAACACTTTAGTGCATTTCTTCTAACCTAAAGAAAATACTAAACCCTAGTCTTTGAAAAAATCTGTTGTTAATTAATTAATTAATTATGTTGTTTTATTTGTTTTTTCTTTAAACTGACATTTAATGAAGGACATAACCCTCGAAGAAAGCAATTTTATTTAAAACCATCCTTATATAAAAGCGCTTTTAGGTGCATATAAACGTAGCAACTGAGGACAGCAGCATATGCATGCTATAGTTATGGAACTCTGAATACACCTTAAAAGGATCTAAAAGGAAGAAATTTCCTTAAACTAACAACGTTGCCTAGTCACTTGTAGTTATTTCAAGGGGTAATTATGCAGTATACAATTTTCTGCCATTTTTGATTTTTTTATGAAAAATTCTTTATGGGGGCACCTACTAGGGTCCCTAGAACCCCAAATCCGCCTGCGCCCGTTGGATTTTTTTTTGTTTTTTTTTAAATTTTTTTCACCAAAACAACCCAATCCAACACAGTCCAACCCAACCCAAAACAATGAAAAAAACATTACAACCCCCCTCCAGGCACCCTTTTTTCTCTTTAAAAAAAAAATCGGGCGCAGCCAGATTTGGGGTCCTAGTAGGTGCCCCCATAAAGAATTTTTCATAAAAAATAAAAAATGGCAGAAAACCGTATAGTGCATAATTACCTTTCAAGGAAAAAACCCTTATAAAGACAACAATACTTATTCAAAAAATGTATAGTCAACCCGAGGTCTTACCTTAAGAATTTGCTTTCTTTTATGTTTTCTTGATCCATTGCATATTTTCGGAGTCTTTAAGCGCACCAAGAGGCAAATAATGTACTACATTAGCAAAAACCAAGTCACAAATAGAAAAACTTATTGTTTTTGTCTGAAAAATAAACACGCAGTCACATGGACCTAAAGGTTTATTTGCGCGGTGGTACCGTACAGCGGCGGTAATGGTAAAGCAAGTTCGGGCTACAGCAACGCATCATGAGTTACACGGAAGCGAAAGTAAAAAAAACTTATGTGCTTTAGCGGCGCAGAATGCGAAATAAAAATAAGTAAACTATCCCCAAATTTTTGACCCGGTGCAAAAAAAGCTCTGGTGTCCCACTGTGGACAAAAATAAATAAACTCTCCGCGTTGCCATGGAAAACAAATGCAATGACGTAAAGTTTTGCAAAAAAATCAGGTCGCCACGGTTAAATTGATTTCCCAATAAAACGTAAAAAGTCGACATCTGTGGTTTAAACTGAGGTTTGACGTTTAACTATGAGTTGTAAAATTGCGCATAAAGGTAACCACTGGCGCTAATTAGCGTCGAATAGCGACTACCTTTACCGTTAAAAAGACAACAAAGCGAAATTTTGTTTTTTTGTCGTCCTTTTTTAAATTAGGGAAAAGAAGAGAAAAAAACATCGAGAAAATTCATTTCGATCTTCCTTTATTAAAAGTTCAACCATAGTTTCTAGATAGTGCTTTCAATTCAGCTGTTTCTTTTTTAAACAAATAATTTAACTTAAAAAATAAATACTCCAATATTATGTTGTTGTTCACAGGGTATTAATTATAATTTTATTGGCAAAATTATAATAGAAACATGATTGCTGTTCACTGTGGTAAGATATTTTTATTTATCAAGGCGGGAGTCAAGGCTTGATTATTTTTTTTTCCTTTACTCTAAATTATTTTATTCAAAGTAAAAATATTAAATATTACATAGTTAGGTTATTATGTATAATCACATAAATTTCTACACTAAGCAGTTCCTTAAATCCAGGATTAGTGTTGAACTGCTTAACTAACAGATATAAAATATATAAAACTTATTACTATAATAAATAGCACTATAATTAATAAATAAGAAATTTAATATTTCGTTTTACTAAAAATTAATAAATTTGTAATAAATCTTGGTTTAATTTACACTATATAGGAACATTATAGATTGCTATATAATAAGATTAAAGATTTTTATTAATTTTAAAGTTCCATTAAGTATTAATTTTTAGAGTAATTTTTTAAACATCTCAAAATTTTAATTTGAGTTTGAAATTTTATTTTCTAAGATTTCTCAATTTACTAGGTAAGAGATTGTATACTTTTGGTCCAATATTTGTAGCATGTCTTTGTGTCATTGTAAGAGTGTATCTTTGAGTTTCAAAATTTTTGTTTGTTCTAGCTCTTGTTGCATGATTATGATTTATTTCTATTGTTGAAAATGCATTACTATTATTTTTAAAAAACATTACTGCTACCTTGTAAAAAATGAATCATAATGATAAAATTTTGTGGTCTTTAATTAGAGTTTCAGATGGAAAACGAAAACTTTTTTTGAAAACTATTTTTAAAGCATATTTTTGTAGGGAAATAAGAGGTTTAAGATGACATTCATAAGCTCCTCCCCAGCCAATTATTCCGTATGATAATATAGATTGAAACAATGAGAAGTAAAAAGTTTTTGCCAGTTTTATATTTACAATTTTTGAAATTAACCTTAATTTATAAATGATACATCTAAGTTTTTTACAAGTCACTCCTTCATGTTTTTGCCAATTTAAATTAGAATCAATATATATTCCAAGATATTTGATGAAATCAACAGATACAATTTTCTGATCACAATTACAGGGAAAGGAGCAGTCAGATTTATGTAATGTTAGCTCATTGAAATTTGGTAAAGAGTCTTTATAGCAGGAAAACTTTATAAAGTTGGTCTTATTTAAGTTTAAAGTTAGTACGTTATAATCTAAATCATTTTTTATTATTTTTAAACCTAGTTCAGCCTTTGAGATAACTTCAGTCCATGTATCTCCCTCCATAATCAAAACTGTGTCATCAGCATATGATATTACCACAGACCTACACTATTAGACCCTGAATGCTATGCTAATGCCCTGGCTCCTACAATAACAATGTATCTCGCAAAACGTATTGCCAGAATTAGGTGTTCTCTTTCTCTTTATATGAATTCAAAAAAATATTTGTAGTCATCCTAACTCGCACTTTATACAATATCTTTTATTCAAAGTGCAGGAGAAAAAAAGATACAATGTATCTGAGCCAGTGTGCGATGTGAAAATGATTACATATATGTAGTATATAAGCTCGTGTTCCCTAAATGATGAGAGAATAGTAGGATGAAGCCTTGTTGCCAACTTGAGGTCACTTTCTTGTTGGTTCTGAAATTTCATGAAAATCTTGGTGCTTTTTTACCACTATAAGCAGCGACATTCAAAAATATCATGTAAATAATGTTTATTTATTTAAAAACTATAATTACAAAACAAAAGCCCATATTTTTTCCAATACTCCAAACAATCCCTAAACAAGAACTGGCAAGTCGCAATACCTTGCCGTCTTCTGCGCACTACCTGGTGGTTTGCATTCATTATATATGTTTTGCAGCGTTGCATACCGACCATGTCCAAATATTTCTGATTTCGACACATTTTGTGTGGTTTTTGTGTTTTTTTAGAAACTTGTGAAGTTAAAAACTATAGGATGGTGCGGGAGTGCATCATGTTTAAACGATTGAAACACCCCAATCAAGGGATTTCATTTCAAAGGTAAATGTCAAAATCAGCTGTAGTTTTGTTGTGATAATTACCGATCAGTGTCGTCCTTTACCTATTTTCAATTATTGGTATTACTGTTTTTGGTAATTATGAAGTATACGGTTTTCTACCATTTTTGATTTTTTATGAAAAATTCTTTATAGAGGCACCTACTAGAGTCCCTAGGACCCCAAATCCGCCGGCGCTGATTTTTCTTAAGGGAAAAAATGGTGCCGGGGAGTGTTGTAATGTATTTTTTTGATTGTTTTGGTTTGAGTTGGGTTAGGTTGAATTGGGCTGTGTTGGATTGGGTTATTTTAGTGAAAAAAAAAATTAAAAAAAAACAAAAATCATAAAAAAAAACAACCGGCGCCGCCGGATTTGGGGTCCTAGGGACCCTCTAGTAGGTGCCCCCATAAAGAATTTTTCATAAAAAAACAAAAATGGCAGAAAACCGTATACTGCATAATTACGCTGTTTTTTTTGAATATGCAGCACCCTGTTTACCCTCTGTACAGGTGTGCTCAAGGCTATAATTTCTTAACAAAGGCAAAAATAATATATACCATCAAAATATTAATATGTATGTTATGATCTGTTTATTCTGGTATTTTGGTCCTAAATTTAGAAAAGCAGGTACCTGACCACAGACCTAAGGGTTTCAAGTTCTGTGTACCTCACCTATGTAAAATAACAATGGGTAAAACGAAAATGTTAAGTATAGTAAAATACTTTAATTCTCAAAGCTTTAACTGAATATTAGTTTTAAAAAAAGAGTAGGTATTTTATTATATTTTTACTTTTATCTTAACATATTTTATATGACATATTAAAACTTATAATTATGCAAGTGATTTAGTACATTTCATTAGGGGTGTAATTTAAACATCACGTTTTGCCTTTTTCCTTCAGTTGATAGAAAAGACTATATTAAACAACTGTTGCCCTCAACCTTGTATTAAAGTTATCTTCTAATTTTTATTTTTTTGTTGGTATTGCACCAGCAAATTTTAAAATAATTATTAAAATTATCACCTAGCTTAATCGCTTTTACTCACCATTAGCACTTCAAAAAATATTGAACAACATAACACAATTAAATTGGTGGCGGGTTTCCGAACGGCTGACAAGAAAGGGGGTGGGTTTTTATAACTTTATCCAAAAGACGATTTTTGTAAGTGCCAGTAAATTACAAAAGCATGGTTACCGATGTAAAAAAACTCGTTTTTTTTAAATCACTCGCTGCGCTCGTTAATTTAAATCAACGCTCGTAAAAAAAACGCTCTTTTAACCGCTAATTGTGAAAACTACAAATTACTGCTTTTGTGCATATTTATTCATTTTTCGCCGCTACTGGTAGAGTATGTAAGAAAAATGGATGTATCTAGAACATACGCCTACAAACATATACATGTTTTACCGCAGTGTTGCCGAGCAATGTTCTGAAAATCATTCTGTCCTTTTTTGGCACACAGGCTAGCTTGGGGGCAAAACAAATAAGAATTTATGAATGAGATACAGGGTCTATGGTTTTTAGGTCTGTGGATATTACAAAACCAGGTAGTGTTTTAGAAATAATATCATTTATATAAATTAAAAACAAAACAACATTGGACCTAAGACTGTCCCTTGTGGGACACCACATTCAACATATTTAGGATCACTAAGAGTGTTATTAATTTTTACTTTTTGCTCTCTCTGTTGTAAATAGTCTCTAAAAAGTTCCAGTTGTTCATGCCGTATTCCAATGTTTTCCAGTTTCTGTAAAAGTTTTTGATGTGAGACTGTATCGAATGCCTTTTTTAGGTCCAGAAATATTGCTAAAACTTTTTTGTTGTTATTTAAAGATGTTGTTAGTTGGTTTGTTAATTCAAAAATAGCATTTTCAGTGCCTACTTCTGGTAAAAAACCATACTGATGTTTATAGAAAAATTTACTGTTTAATAGGTCTTCAATTACTTGTTTTTTGATACATTTTTCAAAGATTTTTGAAGTATTATTTATCAAAGAAATGGGTCTATAATTTTATCACAAGTTAGCACCGAGTCATTCTTATGTAAAGGAACTATAACTGTTCTTTTGGGTATTTCCCTTTTGTCAAGCACAAGTTGAAAATATGAGTAATATATGGTGAAATTTTGTATTTGATAAATTTAAGAGTACATGAATTAATATTATCTATACCTGGACTACAGTTATTTTTTAAATTTGAAATAATATATTCTACTTCATTGGTCGTAATAGTTCTTCAGAGAAATCTATTACTTTGCCGGGCTTGTTGATCTACATTATTTGAATTTGAATTTTGTATTTTAGAAGCTAATTTTGTGCTCACATTTATAAAAAAAACTTATTAAACTCATTTGCAATATGCTTAGGATCAGTTATGATCATTTTATCTGTGAGATTTTGTATTCTGTCAATAATATGTTGGTTTTTTTGATTACCTACTAGTTCATTAGTGATTTTCCAGATTTCCCTTAAATTTCCTTGGGAAGAGTTTATTTTCCCTTCGTAGTATTTTTCTTGAGGTAATAAGGATATTAATGAGATTACGGTATCGTTTATACTGGTTTTTATATTCTACATTCTGAGGGTTCTTTTTAAACAGAAGGCTAAATTTGTCTTTTTTTTTCATGGATGTTAAGATGCCCTGCGACATCCAGGGTTTAAGCATTGTGATTTTTTTTGATGTTATTACTTGAGTACTTTTTTTGATACATGTTAACAGAACTTTGTCAGGATCTGTGTAGTTGATTATATTTTTAAGTTCACTTGAATCTGAAAGAAGATTTGATAGTTGATGAAGATCAGTTTTTTCATATGTATTGGGTTTTGATAAATTCACTGGCTCTAAGATTTTTTCATAAGAAATAAAACAGGAGATGGGGTCATGGTCTGTAATACGAGTTTCAAATATACTAAAATTTACTTTTGGAATCATTAAGCTAGGGTGAAGTTTGACAAAGCAATGATCAATGCATGTTTTTGTGTTGCCACTTACTCAAGTAGGTTTATTTATGTAGATATTTAGGTTAATGTCTCCAATGAATATTTCAATTTTTTCTTTGTGAGTTAACAAACATGCATTAAGTGACTCACAAAAACTATCTACTTCTGTGCTCAGATATCTGGGGAGTCTATAAAATGCTGTTATACCGATTTTTGTATTATTTTTTTGTTAAATTAGCTCGTAAAAAACAAAAGTTATTAATTTTTTTTATGAATACCTTGGGAAGTAATTAGTCTTTTATAAAAATAACAGTTCCATCGTGACTGGTAAGTTTTGATTCATTATAGAATGAGATATATCCATCTATTTTATGAAAGGACAGGTCTAAAATTTCAAAAGTTTCTGAGAAAACTAGTACATCTACATTAAGTTCTTTGTTTTTGGTTGAATAAAATGTCTTTTAAATAAATCATAACTTGAGATAAATTTTTCTTGAGGGTTGTAATATTAATATGAAAAATTTAGACACCTTGAATATTTTTAACATTATACTTAAAACTATCTAGACTTATGTATTCAGTCTTGGTGTCTTCAACATCAATTATCTTTTTGGCAAAATCAATTAAAAATATAAGAATGAGTAAGAATGAGAAAAAGAAAGTACTTAAAAATTAAATTAATCTTGTAAGATAAAAAAATTAATTTAGTTTTCTAAATTAGGAGGTAAAAACTTAATGTTATAGTCAACCCGTTCCTTAAATAGTTTTTTTGCTCTTATGGGGCAAGCAGCAGCATCCATTGAATCATGATTTGTGTGCCTCATTATGTCATAGTTGTTTTTTGATTGAGATCTGCTTTTTATGTCTCCCTATACCTACTAGGCCCTTAAATTTAAAGGTCTATTTTCAAGTTTTAATGGCTAATGCTCAATGCAAAATTTTGTCTTCTCTCTCTACTTTTTGAAGGGAAATAGACAGAAATAGAAAATTAAGCATTAGGCATTATGCATTAAAACTTGAGTGACTGGACCCTAATTTATGCTCGCAACTTATGGCAGGTTTCAAAATTCTATAATTTATGCCTTTTCACTTGCATAAGGAAATAGTTAATTTTAATCTAAGTGTCAATAACCAGAACATTGAAAAAGTAATTTTTGAATCTGTAACTTTATGTAAATTTCTAGATCTCACTTACAGTAAAATTCAGTTATTTGGTTTTTTGCTGAGTGTTCAACCCCCTCGGGTTTTCCTGTTCCTGGGTATATCGAGGGGTATATATCAAAGTGAACTTTATAAAACCCTGTATAAAACCCTACACAAGTAAAGTTGACCAAAATCACCACAATAAAAATGGTGCTAACAAAGCCAAAAAAATTGATTGGAGCAACATAAAATTCCCTCAGTTACTTAAATCTTAATAAAGCTTTCCAAAAGATATGAAAAGAATTTTTTTTTTGCAAGAACCTCATTATTTAGATACACTCTCGGCTATTTTATTCAATAAGTGCTACACAATTTTTTTTAATTATATTTTTAGGAGCTGGTCAATATAGTGACAACCAACAACATAGTTATAAAAGACTATGCAAGGAAGCCTGCCTCAAGGCAATGAGGGAGATCAAAAGGGGAAAGAGTGCCATAGAAGCTGCAGTTACTGCTGTTAAAGGTAAAGTTAATTTTAGATTTATTTACCAAAATTATGCTACAGCATAAGCCATCATTTGGGTACAATAATGATGCATAAACATATGTAAAAACAAAAAATAAAACACAAAGTGTAATGGACCATTTTTATTGGATCTTTTCAATTCTTTAAAAATAAATTAAAAAGTGTACTTTAGACTGAGTAGGATTACAATATTCTAAAAACTGTTATTATGATTTTTTTATGGAATGTGATATTTATTTTTTAAGTTACTGGTTTTGTTATAACCTTATTAACTTTAATTTGTACCTTATTTTTTTTGTAATGGGGTTTTGCCGTCTATTAATAAATAAATAATTTTGGACACCCTGTATAGGTTTGGCAAAATTAAATAGACCCTTACCGTTTTCTTTAACGGTTTTTAAATAAAATGATAAAAAACTTTTCAATAAGTGTGTTGGACAAAGAATAACCAAAAATATCATTTTGGTCAAGATGATTTTGTCATTTTATTTAAAAACTGTCAGAGTACAAGGTAACATGGTATTTTTGGAATGAGAAAGAAAAGCCTTATTCAAATTTGTCAAAATATACTAGGTGTTTCATTTAAAAAGTAACCAGCATCTAAAAAGACTCTTCTGCCTCTTTTGGTTTTGGAGATATTAGGGAGGTGTAAAACATTTTGGACACCCTGTATATTTTTTAGTATTTTGCGTAGGTCTGACGCGTCGTCGTTTTTTTTACAAGCTTTTATTTAACTTGCAATGTATCTATGTAAATATGTTGGTTCAGGTGGAATCTTGCAACTTAATTTTGACCAACATCCGATCGGCTTCAAATTTGGCATGTGATGTGATGAAATTGACAGCTCCCCCCTACTCGAAGGTGGTGGAGGGGGGTACAGTTGAAATACGCCGTTGAAGTTTTGGTGTGTTGGGGCACTTGGGGATGGAGATAACGAATTTCTAATCAGAAAGAAGAAAATTCAATATGGCGGATTCAAGATGGACAATTTTTGGTCATCTTTTGCTAACCAATTTTAACTAGTTTATACACATCCAATTGCGTTAAAATTTGGCATGCATTTATCGTTCTAATGACAATACAATAATATGTCATTATTAGTCACCCCTCCCCCCCACGAGGGGAGTGGAGGGAGGAAAAACACAAGTGTGTAAGTGGCTTTTGGGGATAAGGAATATGAATCTTTGAATATGGCGGATTCAAGATGAACGATTTTCGGTCATGTTTTGCTAACCAATTTTAACTGACTTATCCACATCCGATTGTGTTAAAATTTGGTAAGCGTTTATAGTTCCACCCACCTCCCTCTAACAAGGGAAGTCGAGGGGGAAAAAGGTTTAGTTTGTTCAATTTCAATCAGAATTGGCATACAGGAGTTTTTAAGGAGGGGCATTATGAATTTTTAATCAGATTTAAAGATTTCAATATGGCGGATTCATAATGGACGATTAAGGGTACAAATCTAAAAATTAAGGGTGTGTGTTCAAATTTGGTATGCATTTATAGTTCCGGCGACAATACAATAATATGGTATTATTAGGTACACACTTCCCTCTAACGAGGGAAGTGGAGGGGGGAAAAGATTTAGTTTGTTCGATTTAAATCAAAATTGACAAACAGAAGTTTTTCGGAAAGAGGATATGAATTTTTGATCATATTTGAAAATTTCAATATGGCGGATTCAAAATGGACGATTTAGGGTATAAATCTAAAAATTAAAAAATAAATTTTTATTAAAAAAAAACTTAAAGAACATGCTTTTATTAAATGCACTCAAAAGTAGAAAATAATGTTTTATCTTTCTTATACCATAATAAAAGCGATGGGCGCAAATTAAAAATTTTAACTTTACGGAGACAAAGAGAGTACTACAAAAGAAGAACTAAATTCTTCTTCTATTCGAATGATAAACCTAACGCTTTCATCTAAAGAAGCTGAGAACGGGTGAGATTGCCGTGCTTGCCAAGCATTTGAAAATGTCGTTAGGTTATAGAGTAATACAACTGTTTCTTAGTTCAATCATGGATGTGACCGATATACGATACCTAAAGTTAAAATTTTTAATTTGCGTCCATCGCTTTTATTATGGTATAAGAAAAGTAAAAAATTATTTTCTACTTTTTAGTGAATTTAATAAAAGCTAAAGGTGTAAATAAAATCTGAAGGACAAAAAATCCAATTTTTTTGGGGATTGTAAAATCAAGAAAAATCGCCGTCATCTGTCAAAAAACATTTTATTTTTACTGAAAAATGTTTGATGATATAAGTATTTTTAGTTTTGGAAGACAGTCCACTAACGAATGCAGGTATCGGTTCAAACCTAACCCTAGATGGTGTAGTGGAATGTGATGCTTCCATTATGAATGGCGATACCCTAGCTTTTGGGGCGTGCGGGGCTGTACAACAAGTAAAAAATCCAATAGTTCTAGCTTATGACGTTTCTAAGAAGCAAAGTTTGCCACTACCTTTGGGCCTGGTGAGACAATTAATTGCTTTTTACCCAAGTCTGCCTTTACCTGACCACTTTTTAATTGCTTTACGATCCATAATTTTCGTGAGAATATAGACACATTATTTATAGAATACGGGGGAATTAAATTTTTCAGATTATTACTTTACACTGATAACAAAACCTAAACTGAATGTGCTGTAAATAATTGATTATTAAAAAGCAATACGAAAATAATCTATTTAAAAAAAAAGTATTTATAGTGACGTTAAATAAAAACAAAAACATTAAAATACTGAGCATATTGCTTGCTAACCACAGACTCGCCTTTTGTGAGTAAAGCATTTATTACTATTGCTTTATAATCTATTTCTCACTTCGGATTTCTGATATAAATTCTTTTGGCTGCAAAAATATTTAGCTTTTAACAGCGTCTGGACTAGGTTCATAAAGTTCATCAAAAGTTCATTTTTTCAAACTTCCCACGCATGAGTTTTATAACATGCCCTGCTGTAAAAACTTTTAAGTACCGCACACTGATTTTGTATCATCTGCCAATTATTTTTTATAAATTGAATTTCTGCAGATTAGTCAGTTAGTTGTTTCTTCTTTGTTGAAAGAAAAACAAAGAAGGAGAGCGGAATGGATCACCTAAATTTAGGTGGAGTGTCTTCAGGGACCGGATTCTTGACCTGCGTACACGGATTATAATTGTAATATTCCTGAACCAGCGTTCACTGATCACGTTCACCGTGCGAACTTGATCGCTTGGCCCGGAGCAGGTGAACATCTTCATTTCGAGAAACAAATGAATAAGAATAAGTATTTTATTTTCATTTATTCAATTTATTTTTGATAATTTTATTTTTCTTCATTTGGAAGCGTTCACTTCTGTGAAATGCGCTTGAAATTCAAAAACTTCAGCCCCAGGTCGCGTCGCCGCTTCGTTGTATTTCAGGGTATACAACCCGTGCGTTTTTTGTTAGAAATATGAGATACACTTCTCTCCACATAAAACTGGTACAGCAGAAGTTCAGAAAAAAATGTACTGTAAAATTATCAAGGAGTCAAACACATTTGGAGGCTTCCACAAACCTGATTATTCGTGATCCTTTATACAATGCATGCAAATCTAAGTTTTTTGGACACTGAGGACACTTTTCATCAAGATTTACTTGAAGATATTAAAAAGGTTTTTTTGTGTAGGGTCTATTTTTTATACTTTTATCAGAAACATGAATGTCTACAAAAAACTAAACCATGTCATTTTTGGTTACTTATGAAAAAAATGTATTTTTGATCACAGGTGCAAAAGAAATACTTATCTATTTTCTATCTATTCTTAACTAAAAATTAGGTCATTATCTTAAGTTTTCTTCACGTATTTAAAAAAAAATACAAAAAAATAACAAATGTTATTAAAAAATAACATTTGTGTGCGACCTGATTGCCCTTGTGCTCTTGATTTATAGTATAAAAATGTTGATTTTTTCAGTAGATGTTGTGCTCGAGTTTTTTGTAAGTTTTCCTGGTTTTTTTATTTTCATTTTTAAATAACTCGCAGTAGTTGCTTAACAGTCATCTGTTTATACTTGAGAGAAATGGGTTTAATTTGAGTTTATTAATTTTTTTAGGTATTTATTTGAGTGCAAAGTTTTTACGAGTGTCTAATGTTGTAAAAGTATTCTTTAATAAATATTTTTGTGAAATAATAGATATTAAACTTTCATACTTAGTTTGTAACTTTAAAAAAAAAGTTCATAAAAAGTTATTTTTTTTTTAAGTTCATAAAGTTCATAATCTTTAAGTCGTTACTTCGTCCGGACGCTGTTTTAAGAAAAACACTGGTCTCTGTCCATACCAAAAATTTTCTTTTTGTTATATTCTGTGGTCTGTCAACAGAAGTTTTTCTAATCAAGGAACAAAAATAATCGGCACCGCTATCTTTGCAGATATTTTGTGCTTGACTGTGCATATTATTTTGTGTCCAAAAAATGCTTGTAAAATAGAAGACTTCTTTCTAAGGATGCTATTTTTTCGGGGTAATAGCAATATATCCTCGATACTCGATTTTCTACATGAAAAAAGCGCCAAATTGTTCTAGAAGCATGAAATGTGGTAGTATTGTTAATAAGCACATTTTAAGAGATTTGACGCCCCGAGTAGACAAAAAAAACTCATCAGGAATCGAAGTACCATCTTTATTTTGAAAAATGGCGGCCTATAATTGAATCAAAATATATAAAATCCCGACCTTCTAGATATTACAAAAATTTTAATATCACTTTAATATCGAAAATTACTGAACGTACTATCAGTTTGAAGATATTTTTTTGAAATGCTCATACTCAAAATATATAAAATAGAGTACAATCATTAACTCATAGTTGCCCTTATTAAAAATGATGTTTTTTTAAGTTACCTTCCATTTTTCAACGTCATTAAAGGCCTTAGCGACTTCAAACATTTTGGTTTTACCCTCTTGTACTCAAAGTGTATAAAATCGACTATAATCATAACCGAATAACCTTAGTAAAAACGTTAATAAATTATTGGCTGCCATTCTGAAAAAAATGGCGATCGATCGATTCCTGATGAATTTTTTTTTGGCCTACTCGGGTCAAACCTCTTAAAATGTGCTTTTTAACAATTGTACTAAATTTTATGCTTATAGAACAATTTGGCGTTTTTCATAACATTCTTTGCTCATAGGAAACGGACTATGAGGTACTTTGAGCCTTTCCGGAGTTGGGCGGGTTGGGTTGAGTTTGTAAATGATTAAACATCCGATTAAACACATATGTTGTGTAACTTAAGTTATATTCTCTTAGGTTCCTCCAATGTTGGTAGTAGGCGAAGGAGCATTACAACACGCTCAAGCAGTTGGAATTCCAACAGTATCAAATGAAGCGTTAATTTCGAAAAAATCCCTTCATCAGTACAACAAGTACAAAAAAATTGTTAATAAGACACATACAATTCGAGACTTGTATGCCGGAACGCAAATGGACACTGTTGGAGCGATTTCCATTGACAGTACCGGACAGGTGGCAGCAGCGTGCAGCTCGGGTATGTAAGTTTAGTTCTGATTACTTACCTCATCCATTATAAAAGCGAGTTAATCTTTACTTGGCTAATAAATGAAAATCGGCCGCTCAGAAGGGTGATTTTTATCCCCCAAAAACTAATATTTTACCTTGTCTGTCTAGTCAACACCGTTCTCAACTAAAAAGCCCGTTAACTGATACCTCTTCAGTGCTCTTTAGCTTACTGTTGCCGCCATTTTTATAATCAAATTGACAGGTAAAACATCGATTTTCTATCAGATTGGTGACAGATATTACCGCTATAGTAATCTAAAGGATACTAAATCAAAATAGTAGTTTTCACAACTAGTGGCTAAAATGGGGCTTTTTTTTACAAGCGTTGGTTTAAATAACGAGCGCAGAGAGGTATTTAAAAACGCGAGTAAAAAAAGCACAGTTTAGCCGCGAGTTGTTAACACTATTTTTTTTTTAATACCTTTATCAAAAGTTCCAAGAAAAACAGGAAAATACTTTTAAAAATCTCGAACGAAGAGCACTTGTCGCAACACCCCACCTTTAAAATCATTTTTTGGATGAAGGTATAAAAAAATAGTTTTTTTAGTTGAGAACGTGTTGGTCTGATAATCGACCTCCGATAAAATTATGTAAATAATTTCATAGACAAAGCCTGGTACACCAAAATTAGACACTCGATAATAATAATCCCAAAAACTAAAATAAAAAGTAAGCCAACTATGTGTAATTATAAGTAAAAAATTATTAAAATTTTCATAAAATATTAGAACATAATATAATAAATAAAAATAAAATAAAAAATTAAATAATATAAAATAAAAAATACCAAAATCCAAAACAGGTGTGTGTTAAAAACAAATTTGTTTAAACAAATATAGTAAAACCAAAAAAAAATATAAAAAACAACAAAGTACCTTTTCTCAAACACACAAAAAAAAACAAAACTACAAGGTATCATTAAAATATTATTCTAAGGACTAATATGCTTTAGTGACTAGAAAACTTTTACTTTTGTTTCGAAAGCTTTTAATGCTTTCTGCATTTTTACAGCCGTGTGGTAATTTGTTGTAAATTTTAATGCTTCTGTATATGATTGGGTTTTGAGTTAGTTAAGGCAAGTTTTGGTATTGGTATAGTTTGATAAGGATGAGTATGAGTAACGTTTTTTATATTTTTTATGAATAAGACAAACCGTTTCTAATAGAGAAATACAAACAACAGTCAAAATTCGTCTACAATGATCTCTGAGTTTCGCACCGCAAACATTGTTTACACACCGTTTTTGCAGTGCTAATACTGATTTAAATAAGTAATCATTACAATTACCCCAAAATGCTATTCCATAGCGCAGATGAGAGTCTACTTGTGCAAAATAAACAGTTCTTGCAATAATATTGCCCAGATCAGAAAAGATTTGTCGTAAGCATATGCTCCAATTGATATTTTTTAAAAAAACGAAAATCAGGATGTTCATTTTGCACTAAGTACAAAAAACTTCTGTTTTTTCGTGATATTTTTTTGTTTAGGTTTAAAACGTGTTCAGAGAATTTCAATTTATTATCTATATAAATCCCTACAAATTTGGTATTTTCACTATTTTGAATTTGTGGTTTTGTTTCTCCAAATCTTCTTTTAAAGTAATGAAATCCTTGTGATGCCACAAGATGGTAGTGTCGTCCGCAAAAAAGCCTCTTATTCCAATTTCAGCCAAGTCGTTTATATATAATAACAATATTGGTCCTAGAACTGATCCCTGCGGCACACCAGTGTCAACAGAGCGTAAAGACGAAAATAACTATACATTTTTAACCCTCTGAAACCTATAAGCCAAATATGATTTTAAAAAAAATGAATATGATCTCTAAAGCCATATTGAAACATTTTTATTTAATAGCAAATCATGATTTACACAGTCGAACGCTTTAGAAAAGTCACAAAAAACTGCAGCTGCATAATCCTTATTATTTTATTTAATATATAAGGGGCCGCCGTAGACTACTGGACAGCGTCTTAGCCTGCAGAACAGATATCGCAAGATCGGATCTCGGCAAGTACACATTGCTTCACACAACACCGAATGCGACTCAAAACGACGGGCGGTCCCACTTCTCAGCAGCTCTGGAGCCGACGTTGTGCATAGAATTACAACCAACGAGGTAGACGTAGGCGGCACGGTTGACACTGCACCGAAAACTTTGCGGGACTCAAAGGTGGACGGCCGAAAACCCCACTAAACTGGGTAGAGGAGACTAGCGGGTGACCCAAAAAAAAGGAGACCTGGACCTCCCCGAGATCGGGACTCCATGGGATGCAGCTGGACTCCGACAGATTTGGTAGCGCGAGTCGACAGAGGGTGACTTGAAAGAGGCGGTAGCACTTTCGGGGGCAAGACCACTCCAACTAATGCGTCTGAAGACTTCGACGGCGACCTCGACCAGCGAAACCGGGACTAAACCTCGATTTTCGAGTCAATCTATATGTTCTGCTGGGACGTGTGAACATGTAGCAGGAACACCCTTCGGAGGGAGTGTAAAGCCGGCGGTGGTCCACTGGGTATAGTTGCTACGCAGTCTAAATATCCCTGCCCTCGACAAAGAGGTGTCAGGCAAAAATTAAGTTCTCTTAGAGAAAAAAAAACTTGCATCCTAAGGGGCATGTGGATCACTCGGGGGTGCACGAGGGATATGGCAGAAAGGGTCCATTATGCGGCCTAATTGCCAGGCCTACGGCCGGCCATCTACTACTACTACTACTACTAATTTAATATATAAGTTTTCGAAAAATAAAAACAATGCATCGTTGGTATTTTTTAAACTTTGAAATTCAAATTGGTTTTCGTTAAGAAACTTGTGTTTATCTAAAAATTGAGTCAATCTTTTCTTAACAATTTTTTCAATTATCTTTGATAGCGTAGAAAGAAGTGAAATGGGTCTAAAATTTGCTGGCTCTGTAAGTGATCCTGTTTTGTGCAATGGGATTACCAGGGCAATTTTTACCATCCTCAAAACAATTGTTTATGGGGTCCACCAAGACTTCCAAAATATTATGAATAAAATTCAAAAAAAACTTTCAAAGATATCTTATCATGATATTAACTCTGTGTTTCGGACTTCCATTGTCTATTTTTTTATTTATACATGACGTTTCGATCAGAGATTGTACTGATAAAAACGTCGTGTATAAATAAAAAAAATAGACAATGGAAGTCCGAAACACAGAGTTAATTTCAAACATTTCATTATCTCAAACTTTCAAACAAATGTATGTCATCATGACCCGAAGAGTTACTAGTTGCATTTGTGCTTGTTAGTACAAAAGCTTCATTTATATATTTATGAACAAAACTTACATTGAGGTTTAAGGTTTTCCACCAGTTTTTTACCATTTGAACAATAAAATGTATCTAAAATATTTGGCTCGATTTTAGCAGATAGTGATTGAATTGTGTTTTTACCTCTAATGTCATTAACAATTGACCATGCTTCCTTTGCCTTATTTTTAGCTTTAGTAATTTTTGTTTGAGAAAATTCTTTTAGCAGACTTAATGACTTTTTTAAATACTTTACGATATCTCTTACAGTAACTTATTATTTGTTTGTTATCAGAAAACTTTTCAATATTATATAGAATTCTTAAATTTTTTGCTGACTGTTTAATTCCCTTAGTAAGCCAAAATTTATTTTTTGTTTAACTTCTCATCGTATTATTAAAATTTTAAAAAATTTTGCTAGAAAATATTCTACCACACTCCAAAGGCAACTTTTCATTGCTAAGTGATAAAGAAAAACTACCCAACAGTGTTACATGATCAGATAAAGCAATGTTAAAATTACTTGACACTTTGTATTTTCTTGATCAAAATTTGTACAAAAATCTCTCTCTCTTTAGTAATTCTAATAGGAGAATGAAGTTTTTAAACGCAATCGTAGCAGCTCAAAACTTACTGCCGTAATTAATGTTTAGGTCCCCAGGTAAAACAATTTTACTGCTTGCTGGTAGTTCAGTTAAAATTGATTTCAAACTTAACAAAAAACGTGTTACATTTACATCTGGTGGTCTCTAAATACATATTATGCAAAGATTTTCTTTTTTCTGATAAGCCATGGAAAACTCAAAAACATTCTCAATACGTAAATAATCAAATTTATGGACAGCCTCAAGCTGAAACCATTGTGCAGAATCTGTGTGTAATAGGATTATAGTTCCGCCATAACCTGTTGCAATTATCGTACTAAAATTTGATACAATAATATAATTGGACAAATTACATGGTTCCCCATGCTCCAGCCAATGTTCCGTAAGAAGTAATAAATCCGGATATTTATAATGATCCAGTAGAATAGTCAGTTCATCAATTTTGTTTCGTAAAGAATGTATATTTAGTGTTAAAGTAAAAATATTGTGTTTGCCCTTTATTATCACGTTGTTACTGTCTGTATTACAGAAGTAACTAAAAAATGTGTAAAGCCATTTTTGACCTTTCTTATTTAAAAAACATTTTTCCTAGTATATTATCGAAACTTACTATAGAGATCAATAAAATCAATGTTTGTAGCATTTGTGTAAAAACATTTATTTTCAAGACGTGTAATGTCATTTAGTCTAATATCGAAATTATTTAAACCCTCCATTACAATAACAAAATCGCTGCTAGTGATTTTGTCTATGAAGTGATCTTGGGCACTCACCACCTCCTTAAAAGATGCATAGGGTTTACAAATGACCTGTATGTTTTAATTTACTCCAAAAGCATTGCTTACGTATGTATACAAATGTTTACTATATTCATCTGTCAACTCCAGTATTTGATTTTTTTTTGTTGGTAATTTATCATTATTAACACTTCTCCGATTAGTGGCTATATTAGTTTCCATTGAATTTGAGTCAGCAGTTTGTGCATTGTGAATATGCTTATATGTTTCTTCAGCATTCTTGTTCATATTCTGTAAATGCTTTCTTTCTTTTTCAATGTTTTGTTCCAACTTCGTATTCTTCAACATAAGTTCCTCCAATTCTCTTTCATCATTTTTCTTTTGATTTTATTTGCAGGATGACTTCTTTCTTTGTTCAATCTTAGTGTTATTCAGTTTTTTGTTAGCTTTTGCTAGATCTTTTTCCATTTTTTTATTGTTTTGCTGCAAATCTTGACTATTTCTTCGTTCCAATAAATGTTTTTGTTTTGTTACTTCTATTTTTCTCTAAATGTGCAATTTTTATATTTAATTGTTTAATCTGTTTTTCAAAAGTCTCCTCTGCAGCAAAGACTTCATCTTGGAAGTCAACTATCCTTCGTTTCATTCTTAATATGGTTTCATTGTTAGCATTCACTATAAGGTTAAGCTGATTGATTTGCTTTTATAATTTTACTTTAGTTTCCTCTTGTTTATTTTCCTTGCATGTAACTAATTCGTCGAGTTTTTTGTTTTTTTGTGTGTGTCTTTACAATCGTAGCAATAAAAAAAATATGTTTCGTTCAATCAAAGCTAAGGCTTGTGCTTCACTTGTATTAATACCGGAACATTTTTTGTAATATGCTAGCTTGCAAAAGTAACAGGTTGACCCAAAAGGCTCATTTTTGGCTGGACGATCCTTGTAGATACAATCTTGACAACATTTAGAACATACAAGCTTAACCACTCGGTCAGACATGATTTTAGTCACATCCTGTATTTATTTATTTATTTATTTATTTTAAAATTCATAAATAAGTTTTTTTTATTTGCTAATATTCGAACAAAATTAACACTGATAAGAAGTCTAAATAATCTAAGGTGATCTGGGATCACTTATTTTAACTCAAGTTTTTGTTAACTGAACACATCTAATTTGATTTAATTGTTAATTACCGTTTATAAAGTATTTTGTAGAAACTATTTTGGGGTTGGGTTTATTTATCAGTGAAAAATGGGATTTTATTGATATTGTGGGCTTTTCAACAACCGCAACGAAAGACGGATCAACGACGCCAAAACGTTGATAATTAACGTTTCTCTTTACGTATTTATGTATCTGAGAATTATAAAGGGCACCTCCTTAGTCGCAAAACGCGGGGGCCGCCGTAGGCCAGTGAACAGCGTCTTAGCCTGCAGAACAGAGATCGCAGGATCGGATCTCGGCAAGTACACATTGCTTTACACAACACCGAATGCGACTCGAGACGACGACGGGCGGTCCCACTTCTCAGCAGCTCCGCAGTTGACGTTGTGCATAGAGTAACAACAAACGAGGTAGAAGTAGGCGGCACGGTTGACACTGCACCGAAAACTTTGCGGGACTCAAAGGTGGACGGCCGAAGACCCCACCAAACTAGGTAGAGGAGACTAGCCGGTGACCCAAAAAAGGACGACCTGGACTTCTCCGAGATCGAGAATCCATGGGACGCGGCTGGACTCCGACAGATTTGGTAGCGGGAGTGGACAGAGTGACTTGGAAAAGGCGGTACCACCTTCGGGTAGCAGGACCACTCCAAAGAGATGCATCTGAAGACTCCGACGGCGACCTCGACCAGCGAAACTGGGACCTCGATTTTCGGGTCAACCTATATGACGGCGGGCTGCTGGAAAGAAAAGTCTATCGTCAACCAAGTTCTGCTGGGACCACCCTTCGGAGGGGGTGTAAAGCCGGCGGTCCACTGTATATACTTGCTACGCAGTCTAAAGATCCCTGCCATCGATAAAGAGGAGTCAGGCAAAATTAAGTGCTCTTAGAGAAAGAAAACTTGCACCCTAAGGGGCACCTGGGGTATGGCAAAAAGGGT